>OX465389.1:2508842-3758263 GCA_950005105.1 Lycophotia porphyrea
ACGTGGAAAAGTGCGAAAGGCCTATCAATTTCAGAATCAGTACTTCTTGTCTATTTTGATTATTTATCCAAGATAAAGAATCCGAATACACTTTGGTGCATATACTCAAAACTGAAAGCTACAATAAGCATTGTCAACAAACATTGAAATAAATAGATTCACGAAATTACTGGCTTTTTTTAAAAGAAAATCAGAAGGGCATTGCGCAAAGAAGTCTAAAATTTTTACGAATCAAAATGTGGAAAAAATTCTTAATGAAGCTCCTGACGAAATTTTTCTGGCCACAAAAGTAAGTATACATGATTTAACTATGAATATTTCGTATCTTAGTAATGGTAATTATTCTATATATTTACCTCTTTTTTATCTTTGTTATAGGTGGCCTTAATTTTTGGACTCAATGTTGCTTGCCGCGGATTTTTTAACAAATGTTTTAGGACTCAAAAATTCATTTTAAATGAACATTCGGAATAATACACATTATTTAACACAATACTTAGGACATATTTAACAAGAATTAGCAACTTCTTTGGACCTTACATCTACAATAAGTTAAACAAAGTTATAAACATCTACCCCTTGACTAAAACTCAATGTAAGAAAAAACTAACTGAATACTTACAAAATCTTTCTTTAAAATTAGGAGATTCAATTATTATAGTACTCGATATTATGACAGAATGCTTTTAGAACTAAAGATAATTATGTTACTGAAATTTATAGAAAACGTGTTATGGAATGTAATGATTTTCGGACAAACAATTTTAAAGTCAAAGTCAAAGTCAAAGTATTTTATTTGTTGAACATAGGTAATATGGTACATGGTATAAAATTTGTGTTGTATCACTATATTTTGCCTTGCAAGGCGTACAAATTAGGCGTACAAAAACTACAAACTATATAAAACTGTTTCAAACAAGTAACATCATAAACGAGACAGAATAACAAGTGGATCGGACATTAGGCAAAGAAATCCCGAGTACCAACTGCAGGACTCACGCGACCAAAACTAGTAGTATCCGACCGAAGCCGATCAATCGGCTACAATCTTCGGTCAGAGCCAAGCTGAAGGCTTCATAAAATTTAGATTTCAGTGTTCGATCGGGGCCGAAACCTATTAATGGCGGCTTTTGCCAAAACCTTCGACCGAAGCCGAAGCCAATGGTTCCGTAACATTACCTTTCAACTCGTCAAAATAATAACTAGTGTAGGTATAAGCTCCGGCTACAGACAAAAACGTACGTAACGTAACGTTCTAACTACGTAACGTTTTACGTAGTTAGATTCATCTTAATGGAGCGAGTGTCACTGGTTACATTCAAATATAAAAAAAAAACATAGCAGATTTTTATTTGGACGCCCATTGGAAGGTTAGAATTTATTTTTGAAGTAAAAGTTTTTTACGCACGCTTGACTTGGGGAGTAACCAGGTGAAAGCGTTACGAAAGCGTTATTTTCTTCCATCCCGTCTAGTGTGGTATCAAAAGTAAGGGTTTATTACAAATATATTAAATAAAATATATTAATTCCCGAAGGGTTGGGCAGAGGTGTACCTAAAAGTAATTAGAAATGAAAAAATTTAAAGCTTGTTTTCAGTTTAGTAGTTTTTTAGGGTTCCGTACCCAAAGGGTAAAACGGGTCCCTATTACTAAGACTACGCTGTCCGTCCGTCAGACGTCTGACAGTCTATCTGTCCGTCAGTCACCAGGCTGTATCTCATGCACCGTGAAAGCTAGACAAATGAAATTTTCACAAGTGATGTATTTTTGTTGCCGCTATAACAACAAATACTAAAAACAGAATAAAATAAATATTTAAGGGGGGCTACTATACAACAAACGTAATTTTTTTGCCGTTTATGTCTAATGTTGTATAGATAATGGTACGGAACCCTTCGTGCGCGAGTCCAACTCGCACTTGGCCAGTTTTTATTTAATAACTTTTTAATGTTAAAAGCTAGGTTTCGTATTTATAATATGAACAGGAAAATCGCTTTTAACTTGGGAAGTATAAGGAAAATGTTGGCACCTATATAATCCGTTATGTAGTCGACGTGTTTGTAGAGTAGTGCGTTGTAATAATCTGTAATGAAATCTTATGTACCAGCTAAAAAGTGATCGTTATAAATCTGTATCTAATTCTGACAATGTGTCGTTTAAATGTTTCTGTGTTCGCCTTCTTGTGACACTGTTGGTATCATAAACGTTCAAATATGTACTCGTTAAAAACACCAAAGAAACATTTTTTCGCGTTTAGAAAACATGTGATCATATTAGTAATTTTTCTAGCTTTCAGTGGTCTTTCCATTTATTATATCAACGTGCAAAATGTGACACTATTACAGCCTTTCATCGTGCACTTGGGCATCGCGGATAATAATATTTCGTGTCATTACGTTTATGAGAACGATGCACTACCGTCAGCTGAAGACAGCGACTTTATTCCGAAACCGAACTCAATATTCTTTCACGAGACATCGTGCACCGGAGGGTTAAACTCCCGTCAAGCATGTGCCATCGAGTCTGCGGCGAGAGCTCACCCGAATAGAACAGTCTATGTGATGTTCAGTGCACCCGTTAGCGACCTCGTGTATCAGAGGAGTTGTATCGCGAAATTTCGACGCTTCCATAACGTCAGGCTCGCTAGGGTACACATTATTGATTACGCTAAAAATACTCCTTTGGAAGCCATGGCGGCCAACAAACCTTTCTATAGAAGTCAATGGCGTGTGGAACATACTTCTGATGTCCTGCGATATTTGACTTTGTACAAGTGGGGAGGGATGTATCTGGACACGGATTTTTTAGTCGTGAAGTCTCTGACTCCTCTGGGACACAACTGGGTAGCGAAGGAACTGGCTGATGGCATGGCTAATGCAGCCATCGCTATTTCTATGGATCACCTAGGCAGAAAATTCGCCGAAGCACTCATAAAGTAAGTACCCATCGATAAGCCATTTTCACCACACACAATACAATTTCTTAATTTTACTGTGTAGTTTTACCGACATTCACCGTAAACCTACTTCGAACTCGTTGCATCATGGTAGTTTTTCGTACAAGTATCTTTTCGCGCAACTGTCTTTTGTAAAAGTGCCAATGCAAAACTAGCGACTCTCAGTTATTCGTTATGGGATCTAAAAAAAAGTTTTCTTGATTAGTAATTACCATGAGAGAGACATGCATACCTAAGACCAAGGTGTGACGAAACAGCTAATCTACCTTCGCAATACTTGTATGGAACGGAATATTTGCACAAATGTGCGCTGCTTAGCAACAAGCTACACATTCAAGCGAAACGCGTGTTGCGACAGCTACAGTGGAAACAATAAAAATTAAAGCATGACATGAAGCGACTTGCAACGCTAATGCGTTTCGTTTGTGTGGTACTAATGTATCACACAAACGAAACCTGTGATTATAGTTGTAAATAAGCTGTTTTAATACAAAATCCTTTATTAGTTTAAAAACCCGTTTTAAATTTGTTTAAAACGGTTTAAAACCACGATGACATGGGCCGTACTTTGATTACGAATTAATTTAATTAGCCTTATTTCATTTAGGCTTTAATTAAATTAATTAAAGGCTAATTGAAATCATTTACCATTTTTAGGGTTCCGTACCCAAAGGGTAAAACCCTCTATTACTAAGGCTCCGCTGTCCGTCCGTCTGCCTGTCTGTCTGTCCGTCTGTCACCAGGCTGTATCGCATGAAACGTGATAGCTAGACAAATGAAATTGTCACAAATGATGGATTTCTGTTGCCGCTATAACAACAAATACTAAAAACAGAATACAATAAATATTTAAGGTGGGCTCCCATAAAACAAACATGATTTTTGCCGTTTTTTTGCTCGATATTAACGGCGACAGGTAGACGCTTGAAATATTCACAGAATATTTTTCACTTTAAAAATAAATAATTAAAATAAAATAAATATTTAAGGGATACAACAAACGTGATTTTTTGTCGTTTTTGTCTTATGTTGTAGAGATAATGGTACGGAACCCTTCATGCAAACAACGTAACGTCAACGTAGGTAAGAGGAGAGAGGGGACGATTAACGTGAACTTTCTCATCAATGTGTCATGTTTCCTTTTAGCAATCTCATCTTATGTTTTTGGATTTATTTCCAGTGAAGTCAAAACAACGTATAGACCAGATATTTGGACACATAATGGACCTGGCGTCATAACGAGAGTACTTAACAGAATGTGCAACACTCCCAACATGACAGAATGGTCGACCACCACTTGTCAAGGTTGGTACTGTAACAATGTCATCGACATAATTATTTATAACATCATGCTTACATTTTCCTATAGAGTGTTTAAATTTAAATACTTCCGCCGTGAACCAGGCAAATCCAGACGGGTTTCCTACTTGGTTTCGAAAGTTGATGATTATTATATCGAACACGGTGTGTCGATATTTTTGTTTTTTTTTTTTTAAACTTTGTTCCACTTTAGGAATTTCTCCTGTATCGTGGGTGCGTTCACAAACATTTAAACTCACATACACAAACAACCAGACCCGGAACAACTATCTGTTGGTCATACAAATAGTTGTTCCGTGCGGGGATCGAACCCGCGACACGCAGCGCAGCAGTCAATCGCTCAGCCACTGCGCCAACTGTTATAGTATTCTGCTATAAAGCAGATACGATAAAAAATAAATATACGTACAATTTACAGACCATGTGTCCTTCGTCTCATTTTTATCATAAATATGCCTTCTGTGGTAGCAGAAAGAAGGTATAAATCACGGCATCCATTATCCATGCAATTTCATCCATTTATTTTCATTTTAACATTGTAATATGAGCACTTTTATAAACTTTTAATAATATTTTTCACTAATGACAAGCAACGTCAAGCTGTCAAGCTTACTTATTATTTTGTGTACTTTTTCTATAAAGGCCTGTTGAATGAAGGTTGTATTAGAAGTTATTACTAAAAAATGATTTATAATGTTTTGGCTAGTTTAAATCTAGTTTTTATATTGTATTACGTTTGTATACTGACTAATAGAATACTAAATGTTAATTTTAAAATTCATAACGCACTCTTGGATTGTGAGGTTTTATACGTCTTGGCCAACTATACCTGGCTGGTCAGACGAATTGTGGCTACAACAAATATAATCGTAAAGCGAGGCAAATAGTTCTGGAACACTAAAATAGTTCCTTATAAAAGACGCCGCTTACGAACTAAAACTAGTTTACGACGAGATTTCAGTAGCGACCAGTACAGTGCAGTCCACCCCACTAAAAGTGGACTAGTGAAAGTGTCAAGTGGTAGGGCGCCGACGCTCTGACGTGTCCCTCCACCACGCGGAAGTCGCAACTCCATCCCGGGGCTCCCCTAAACGGAGTTTGGCCCGGGAATCCTGTTCTCTTCAAGCTTCCCGGGGCTCCGCTAAACGGACTCGCCCGGGAACTCCACTCCTAGTTCTGCGATCGCCTGCCACCGAAACAGCCAGGACTGACCTGACGCCTGTTCGGTGGAGCCGCAGGACCAGGTGATCCAAGGGTCTACCCCCTTCGGAAAACAGCAAGTACTTTCTCTACCTATTACCCCAGTTCTTGAGTGCGTGTAGATAGGTGTGTTTTTTAGCAGACTTGTATTTTTTTAACTTACCTCCCTCTTATTAAATTTAATTGTACTGTCTACCTCCTATTTTTATTTATTTGGAATAGTAGACATGACACTGTGCCGTCAAAAAATTTGTACGATGAATTCAGTTGTACGATGTTTTATTCCATCGATGCTTTATTGGTGCGATGTAACGTTTGTGCGAAACATCCTGTTGCGAAACATCCTGTTGCGAAACATCCTGTTGCGAAACATCCTGTTGCGAAACATCCTGTTGCGAAACATCCTGTTGCGAAACATCCTGTTGCGAAACATCCTGTTGCGAAAACCCTACAGTGATTGCTCATTAGTTCGGTAATTTATTAGTTCGAAAGTATGTTGGTTCGAAACGCCGCGTCCATGACATTATTTTAAGTAATAATCTTATTTTGCATTTCAGACGTTAAGGAAATACAAACATCAAACAATGGAATCATCAACTTTCGAAACCAAGTAGGGAACCCATCTAGACACCAGTCAGCTATTATAATTATTATGATACTCAATTAGTTTCCACACAAAAAGTACCTATAACAACGGGAATACGTATTTCTGTTGTCTGTAATCGTAATAAAGGGTGAAAACATACTCTTAACGAAGCCGAAAGGCACTTTTTCTCCCCGTCATTGCGATCAATTTTTTGTTCTAGACCATACCTGGGAACCTTCTAGTCACGGAGATATTGGGGGTCAAAGTTCCCACTTTTTCACAAGTTTTTTTTAAATACATATTTTTAATGTAATTTTTTTACATTAAGCACCTCCATGACCCTCTTACTATTCAATCCATCCATCAGCACAATGTTTTGAGTGCGTTACATTGAGTACTACGGTAAAACGTGGTTTTTCAGCCCCAAAAAAAGTCTTTCCCAGCACTAATTTTTGCGTAAAGTTACTTAGTTTGACGTACATAATGCTTGGTCGACGGCTTCGTGAAGAGTCTGTTTACACCCTGTATATCTGACACTATGCTATGCAGTGCATACCTACGTAATATAAAGCTCTCATCTTTTTTAAATATTTTTTTCAGGACTTGAAGTCTATGGCCCAGAATATTTTTACCCACTACATTATTCCAGAAACCGCGAGTACTTTAAACCTGGAGAATTGAAGAACGTCGACAACGCCTACACTCATCATTTATGGAACAAATTAACCCATGACATCAAAATAGAAAAGGATTCGCCATATGAAAAGATGGCTCAAAAGTTATGTCCAACGATATACAAGATGTATGGAGAAGAATTTGGGTCTTAAAAAAGGGTTCAATAAAACCCAAAGCTCAGTAGTTGAATTCTATTAGGTATTTATTATAAGCAGTGGTCGGAGTAGGTAGAGCTGTTTGGGGTGAATGACCGCAAACATTGATGTAAACATGGATATGCCTCTGAAATCCCGGGATTTTGAAATTGTCGATTGATTTTAGTGAGTTAATATGGGTAAGTGGGCAGTTATGAGCAGGTAGTAGGTGAGCACCCAAACAGTATATACTTACTTATATACACACACAGGGATCCTGGAATGTTGTTAGAGGTAGCTTCGTGAAATATGAATTAATTAAGCAAAACTGTTAGAAACAAAACTAAATATACTTTACTGCACAAGGAAATATTCCGAAAATTCCCGGGATTCCGGGAAATATTTGGTATATCCATGTTATGTCCGCATGTCGCAAGTAGCAAAAACAGCTCTACCTACTCCGACCACTGACTATAAGCAATAAACTGCCAAATGCGACATTTGGTTTAAAATATTATGTTTTTAAATTACTAAAATCTATAAAGGGTGTAAACTGACTCTTAACGAAGCCGGAAGGCACTTGTTCTCCCCGTTATTGCGATCAATTTTTTGTTCTAGACCATACCTGGGAACCTTCTAGTTATGGAGATATTGGGGGTCAAAGTTCCAACTTTTTCACAAGTTTTTTTTTTTAAATACATGTTTTTAATGTAAGATTTTTACTTTAAACACCTCCAGGACCCCCTTACTATTCAATCCATCCATCAGCACAATGTTTTGAGTGCGTTACATTGAATCCTACTGTAAAACGTGGTTATTCAGCCCAAAAAAAAAGTCATTTCCCAGCACTAATTTTTGCGTAAAGTTACTTAGTTTAATGTACATAAATGCTTGGTTGACGGTTTCGTGAAGAGTCTGTTTACAGCCTATATACAAGGTGTAACATAAAAATCGCAAGACCTCTCGTGTGGTGTCTCAGACCATGAAATTGAACAAGTTTTGTTCTATGACTTCTGGAAATTCATTACTTTTTTTTTAGTTTTACCATACATGTTGATCAGCGTCAGTACAACAAAGTCCATTTTTTTTTTGTTTATTATAATAACTCGTGGAACAAAAGTTGATCAGTTTCTTGGTCCGAGAGACCACACGGGACTTCACGGGAGGTCTTGCGTTTATTATGTTACACCTTGTATATAAAATTCCTGTATCACAATGTTAGTTGCCATACTCCTCCGAAACGGCTTGACTGATTCTTATGAAATTTTGTGTGTATTTTTAGTAGGTCTGAGTACGTAATCAGGACGTCCGTACGCCACCTGCCGGCCCATCGAAAAACCAAACTGGTAACATAGATGGAACTCAGGCATCAATGCGTAAGCGTCCTCAGCTAAATAACAACAGCTCGATTGAAACATCGACTGAGAAATCCGATCTCGAAGCGACCCATCGGCTAATTACACCCGAAGTGATTCGGGACATTATACGCACTGAACTACATAGCCTTCTAACCACCGATATTAGGAACATTGTGCAGGAAAGCGTGAGAGCGGAACTTAAGGACATCCGCTCGGAGCTAAGCCAGATGAAAGACTGTCTGGAGTTTACAAGCAAGCAATACGATGACATGCGATTGGTTTTTGAAGAAAAAACAAAGCAATCAGCTCCAGAAAGAACATAACAACATCACACCTATAATAAAAGATTTAACTGTTAGATTGAATCAGATGGAACAATATGCGCGATCTAGTAACTTGGAAATCCTAAATTTGCCTGAGCACAAGTCTGAGAACCTTAATGTTACAGTGAAGCAATAATTAAAATAAAAAAAACTTAAATTAATTTAACACTGTTGACTTCTTCTTTGAATGTTTAATGAACAAATTATATAAAATTCGCAGTTTTCCAAATTTATTACCAAAATACCAGAGGTTTGAAGACAAAAACGCATGATTTGTATCAAAATATTTTAATGAATGATTACGATGTTATAATTCTTACGGAAACTTGGCTAAATGAGGATATATCCAGTACAGAATTATTTGATGACCGTTACGATGTGTATAGAAGAGACCGTGAACTTAATGAGCTCTGTGGGAAGAGGACGGGGGGTGGGGTACTGATCGCTATTTAAAAAAAAACATAATTCTATCGATCTGTCGTTTCATAATAGCTTGTGTGAAGATCTGTGGGTTAAAGTGCAAGTTAAAACCAAACACAAAACAGTCATCTTTTGTTTTTGCGCGGTTTATATCCCATCGCCAGTTAAAATTAATGTTTTGGAGGATTACTTTGAGAATACGGCAAAGTCATTAGTACAGAGGGTAACATTCATTGCAGGAGTTTTTAATCTGACTTACATCAACTGGCTCAATAGCGAAGACAGTAGCTACCTTGTCCCTACAACCACTAATTGTTTGATCAACCACCCTTTTACTGAGTTTGTTGCGTTGAATGGTTTAGAACAGTTTCATTGTATCAGGAATGATAAATCAAGGGTCTTAGACCTAGTTTTAGCTAATATGGCAAACGTTATGGTGAACGAAAGTAATAATCCTCTATCTAAGTTAGACATGCATCACCCTCCTCTGATGATCAATTTAGATATACAACCTGAGGGAACTCTGAACTGCAATATGTTGCCTACCCGTAACTACCACAAGGCCGATTACGAGGCTCTAACACAAAATCTCGACTCTATTAACTGGACTTCAGCGTTAGAGAGCTGTGGGACTATAGACGATATGGTTGAAGTATTTTACGAAAAGATCGTGATTGCGATAAGCAATCACGTTCCTTTCTCATACTCATCTCATAACAGTATAAATAAATGGTTACAAATAAATAGATAACAAGTTAATTAATTAAATGTGTAGAAGAATATGTATTTTATTGTGTTAGAAAGTAGCACTGGTACAAATACGGACATAGGTGAGGGAAGAAAGTGATGAGAGTGGTGAGTCAGTGTAAAAAATTGTAGATCTTACAAGAAAAAAGAAAAATGGGATAATAAAAGAAGAGGTTGAAACGTTGTGGTGATTGGGCAAATACAGAGAGTTATTCATAGGTGGTACTCGCTCACAAGCGCTGCAAATTGCCGAGCGTTTAAATGATTGACACAATAAATACTGCCGCAATCGTTTTTTGAAGGTATGTATAGTGCCGAATACCCGTAATGGTGGGGGAACCCGTAATGGTGGATAGTAAATAGATAACTTATCGGTAGCCATTTTCATGGGGATGGAATCCAATAAGCATTATAGTAATCTGGCCTACCAGAACCGCATTACGGCTATAATCATATGACATCATGTGATAGTTAAAATTGTTCTCTTTGAAATCATACGATCCTATTAAAGTCAAAAATACAAGCCTCTCTCTACCCTCTTTGGGAAAAGTGTATTTGCTATGGCTACAATACTCCCCTCCCGACCCGTCCTGCGCCCGCCGTACTCCTGACCCGTCGGGCGCCCGCCGTACTCCCGACCCACCTGCGCCAGCTGTACTCCTGACCCGTCGGGCGCCCGCCATACTCCCGACCCGTCCTGCGCCCGCTCCTTGTGTGTTGCGCGTCGATATTTGAAATGTAAGTAACAGCTGATTTGTTTTTCGCGATAACAGGGTTGGTAACAAAGGTTCTTCAATACGATGAACTGCTTTTTTAGCTTTAAAATAAGTGACACACTAGAGTGTAAAGCTGTTCAATATGCTCTGAATAAAGTCGTCTTCATTTTGGACGGAAAATAAAACAATTGTATGTGTTTTACGGTACAAATGGGCGTAGGATCAGATTTCATATAAAATTGCTCATGGTGTTTTGTAGTTAAGATATTGATATGAAAATTTTTATTATAGTGTAGATTTTATAAATGATAATTTTTAATATTTTGTGTGCAATAACCATTTGTCTTAATTTTTTAAATATTTTTAAGGAATCTGTTTCTTTTTTTAGGTTAAATTTAGTTTTAATTGTCTTTATTTAATGTTTAATTTTGTTTATTTTACTTTTTCTCTTGGTTTTTTGTTGTTTGCTTTTATCCTAAATAATATTTGTACGCCTTCAAGGCAAAACATAGAGCTCATTATTATGAATCTAAGACCTTTATGTAATTACCTAATAATTGTATGTAACCTATGTGTCACATTTAGTATTTGGAATTTCAGAGTTCAGAGATGAACTCTGAACTCTGAAATTCCAAATACTATACTATTTGTCAGAAACATGAGTATGCACATACAAAGCATGCAAGATGTAAAGTACATTGCAGAAAGGACCACAGTCATGTTTTACCTTTACGGTGTACAAATATGTATTATAATAAATAACATTTGATCAATTATTAAATTAATTGTAACTATTCATTATTAAACATACTAAAAAAATACAATTCATTGAAATTCATTTGTTAAAGATTACAAAAAATTACATTTGCATATAATATATTACCTATATTATATGCAAACGTAATTTTAGTACAGCATAAGCACTTCAAACATCAATTAAATTAGAAAACTAGATGAACAAAATATCATCGTCAAAATTAATTCAAAATAAGATACAATACTAATAACAGTCAACAGAACCAAACTTCGCTCACACATTAAAATTTACATTAGAATTAAGTAGTATATTTTCTCTAATAGAAAATCAGCAATACTATAGAAACATTTAGCTGCTAAATACCACGAATAAACCACGAATTTCATATCGGAGCAACACAAAAGAAAATATGTATATCTTCACTACGTACGTACATCGGTGATGCCTTGTCCCCAATAGAGGGCAATTCAAGGATCCCAGTGAAATCTATTGTTTTATTTCATGAAACGTGTCGAGGCAAACTAAACTACCGGCAGACGTGATCCGTGGAACGAGCGGCGAGGGCTCATCCACATTGGCAAGCAATGGGAAATGTGCTATTCTCAGTGCCAGTGACAAGCGAGAATCTCAACAATTTTATGTTCGGGGTGATTTAATTAGAACGCTCTGCAGCAGTTGGCGAATGTACCATTCTTAAGGGTGCATTTACTGCAATATGTGGAAGATTTGGTTAATGAAGGTGCGTTGAACTACTATCTTCTAAACTCAAAAATAACTTGAGTACAAGTGATGCTTCGCAGCAGAATCTCGCATGATATGCATCACCAAAAGCTATTTATTCAAATGAGCCTGATAATCAGCGGTTTTGGCACGCTAATAGTTACATTAGGCAGTCACCAAAACGCCCGGCCTTCATCACATCCCGTTTAAGCTAGAAAAAGTGGCGGACCAAACTCCCAAACAAAAATTGAATTGTTGCAATGGGTGATGATGAACTTAATCAGCATACTTTATATAATTCCAGGTTTTAATGTACATAGCACAGAACTGTTCTTCTCAGTACGCGGGTTCCGTGCTAGGTGATATTTTATCTCTGAGGTCCTCCTCATTGAGGGGTATCCGTATGCACACGGCACACCATCACACCACATGTACAACAAGACAACTGCCGCCAAGTATAATGTGAACACGAGTTCTGTTCACGCGAGAATGGCTCAGAAGTAGGTATTGTCCCACAATATACCAACTAAGTATATGCTTCAGTCACCATATGACAAATAACTAAACTGATGGGATATCATCAGTAAAGCAGGTCATTTTCAATCGAAGTGGAATAATAGTGTTTTTTTTTTTTATAAATTGTACTTTTATTTTATGAGATCCACCCCTATTTTTCAATTCTCACTACACCAAAGTTACCCTTGCCAAGCGTATAGATCTTAAGTCTTAATCGATTAAGTTAAATAAGCAGACAACAGTGGGGCTAGTGCGAGTTTCTATCACTGCTAGAACGTACTAGCTAACATCAAAATAAAATTGTATGTCTTTAAACCTTATAGGTTTGCTCGAAGTGGTATGGGTTGGATGATTTTATTTTTATGAGCGATAGAGTGTTTGCGTACTGAATACTCAGTTTTGATAATACTATTTCATTTAGTATAGTAATGAAAAATCCTACGATCTTGCTGTACGTTGATAAGGAGCTCGCTTGGCCACAAGCTACACGCTCAAGCGACTCACAGTTGCGACAGGGACTGCGATCACTGTGGAGGAAACAAATGAAAGAAACTGCTTAGACCATGCCAGGATTAGACCCACCGCGAGTCGCCACCACTTTCGTCGCGTGAGTGCCACTCACGCGTCGGAAACTAGTAGTATCCGACCGAAACCGTCCGATCGAAACCGATCATCGCAGCAATTGCCACAACCTTCAGCCAGAGTCGAAGTCGATGGCTAATGACATTATATTGCAACTCGTCAAAATCATAACTAGTCTCCACCTTCGGCTAAATCAACAGTAAGCCACCTCCGGCCAAATCATCGACTTCGGCATAAAAGGGCCCAAGCAGAATATTATTTAATTAAACCTCCGGCTTCGGTCAAAGATTGTGGTCGGTTAATCGATGGGACCCGCGTGCCTTACTTTAGTAGTAAGACACGCGGGTGTCGCTTGACGCACTCGCGTCGCAAGTAATCGCCGGCAGTCGTGAACGGGGCTTTAGTTGGATGTACCTACTAATATGTGATGTACTAAAGTACGTACAATTACGAGGTGCATTCAATAAGTACCTAGCCTCATCGCCAGAGGGCGCTGTAGTTTCAAAAGAGTCTTACCACAGTGTAGCACATTCTTTTTTAATTATTTTTACAAATTTTCATTCCAATCCCTTCATTAGTTATAATTTGACAACTTATGGAAGCGAACGTGTCGATCGGTTTTACAAAAATGGAAAAAGAGCAATATCGTTCGGTGATTCCTATTTTTGGAAGGGAAAACGCGCATCGAAATCAAAGAGCGCTGGGTGCTGTGTACGGTGACTCTTCTCCATCGATGGCCACCGTCAAGAATTGGTTCAACGAGTTTGCACGTGGCTGTACGTCGGTTTTTGATGAACCACGTCCAGGTGCACCGAAAACAGCTGCTACGGAGGAAAACATTAAAAAAATCCATGATCTCGTATTGGCAGATCGCCGATTGAAGGTTCGGGAGCTAGCTGAGACTGTAGGCTTTCAGAAGGAACAGTGCATCATATTCTTCACGAGGAACTCGGCATGAGAAAGCTGTCGGCGCGATGGGTGCCGCGTTTACTCACACCGGAAAACAAGCGCAACCGTGAGACCACATCGGAGACGTGTTTGGCGCTGTTTAAGCGGAATCCAGCAGAGTTTTTGCGTCGTTTTGTGACCGTCGATGAAACCTGGATCCACTGGTACACACCAGAGACCAAGGAGCAATCAAAACAATGGATCCAGACCGGGGAACGTGCTCCAAAGAAGGCGAAAACTGTAAAATCGGCCGGAAAAGTTATGGCCACCGTTTCCTGAGATTCACAAGGTGTGATCTACATCGATTACCTGGAGAAGGGTAAAACAATTACAGGGCTTTACTATGCCGAGTTATTGGGCCGATTCGACGCCGAATTAAACAAAAAACGACCCCATCTGGCGAAGAAAAAAGTTCTGTTTCACCACGACAACGCACCGGTTCACACGTCTGCCGTTGCCATGGCCAAATTGGTCGAATTACGCTACGAATTGCTGCCCCATCCACCGTATTCTCCAGATTTGGCCCCTTGTGACTTCTTTCTGTTTCCTAATCTGAAAAAATCACTCGCCGGGAATAGATATGGATCAAATGAGGAGGTCATCGCCGCCACGGAGGCCTATTTTGCAGAGTTTGACAAAAACTATTTTTCGGACGGGTTAAAAAAGTTGGAGCATCGCTGGGCTAAGTGTATCGAACTAAAAGGAGACTATGTTGAAAAATAAATTGCCACTTTTCTAAAATTTTCGTTTACTTTTTGTAGGCTAAGTATTTATTGAATGACCCTCGTATATCCATATATGCATGAATTCACGCTTAGTCACTTTATGAATGACAAAGAATTGTACCGCAAGCCAAAAAGGTTGTTCGCAAACATATATGCAAAACTGATAGTGAATGTCCGTTAACATACATAGACTAGTTTTTACTTACTGACTACCCTACCCTCTAACCAACAACTAAATAATATATATCGGTTTTGTTCTTCAAAGTTAGGTTATGTATTTCTATTATGAGCAGGCAAATCGCTTTTAACTTGGAAAGCATGCGGAAAATATTAACAGCTATAAAATCGTCAGTTCTCTGCGACAAACCACATGTGCAACAATAGTGTGCGTTTGGAAGTGGTTGTAATAATTTGTATCAAAATCTCATGCTAAGTACAGCTAAAAAGCGATCGTTACAGCTCTGTATCTAACTTTGATAGTATTTCCAATTTCGCCTTCTTGTGTCATTTATGATATCATAAACGTTCAAATATGTTCTCGTTACCAGCGAAACACTTTTTCGCGCAAAGAACAACTGTAATCATGATACTGAGTCTTCTAGCTGTCAGTGGTCTTACTATTTATTATAGGATTGTGTCACTAAAACAGCCTATGATGATGCACTTAAGATTCACGGGTAATAATATTTCGTGTCATTATGTAAATGAGAACGATGCACTGCAGTCAGCTGAAGACAGGGACTTTATTCCGAAACCGAACTCAATATTTTTTCACGAGACATCATGCACCGGAGGGTTAATCTCCCGTCAGGCATGTGGCATCGAGTCTGCGGCGAGAGCTCACCCGAACAGAACAGTCTATGTGATGTTCAGTGCACCCGTCAGCGACATCGTATATCAAAGGAGTTGTATCGCGAAATTACGACGCTTCCATAACGTCAAGTTCGCTAGGGTACACATTACTGATTACGCTAAAAATACTCCTTTGGAAGCCATGGTGGCCAACAAACCGTTCAATAAAAGCGGTTGGCGTGTGGAACATACTTCTGATATCCTGCGATATTTAACTTTGTATAAGTGGGGAGGGATGTATCTGGACATGGATATTTTGGTCGTGAAGTCTCTGACGCCTCTGGGACACAACTGGGTAGCGAAGGAACTGGCTGATGGCATGGCTAATGCAGCCATCGCTATTTCTATGGATCACCTAGGAAAAAAACTTGCCGAGGCACTCCTCAAGTAAGTACCTATCAAATTAATATGCTATTTTCGCCACACACAATACAATTTTTCTCTATTTTACATGTTACCTATAGTTTTACTGAAATTCGCCTTAAACAAGTAAGGTTTAAGGTAAATTTCCAACTCGTTGCATCATGGTAGTTTTTCGCACAAGTACGTTTACGTTTATTATATTACATGGCCAGATGTCGCACAGGACAGAGAGGTTTGGAAGGAGAAAGGGAAGGCCTTTGCCCAGCAGTGGGACACTTAAACAGGCGAAAAAAAAAAATACATATTAATTTACGTTAATAACTGAGTTTTTTGCGACAATGTCACTGTATTACTGATATGGATACCGCTAGACTGGACTATTTTAGTTACTTTCATAGTATAATGTCATATGGCATTTTGTTATGGGGGTGGGCTGCAGACATTGAGTCTATATTTATTCTGCAAAAAAGAGCCAACAGAGCCATATGTAATCTTCGTAGGCGCGATTCTCTAAGGGAACTGTTTTAGGAATTTAACATCATGACGGTACATTGTGAATGCACGAAAACATAATGTACGTAAGAAAAAATCTACATCTTTTTAATGAAAGAGGTGACAGACACAATTACAGTACTAGAAATAGGGACCAAATAATTCAGCCAGGCTTCGGACTTGCTAAAGTAGACTCAACTTTCATCGGGTACTCTTTGAGATGCTATAATAAAATTCCACAAAGTATTCTTGAACTAAATAAGACGAAATTTAAAACATGCATTAAAGTAAGTATAAATAAGCATATTACAAGTTGGACGTTTATATCGCTGATAAAAATGCGTGGCTCAATGCCGGTCCTGCTTCACAAGGACAGATGTCGCGAAAGCGAAGGAATATAGCCTTTATATACATACAAATATTAATTAGTTAAGACGAGGCGTGAGGTGAGAGAAAGAGGGGATAGCGCGCGACGATGGATCGCGCGCTGGCGCACCGCGGCAATTGGGCCTGAGGGTCGGAGCTAGCAGTACCTACACGGGTGAGCAAACTTGGTATTACTCAGTGCATGAGTGTATCTTCAGATTGACTAGATATTCAGTTTATATTGTTTCCCAATGTTGTAGTCGTGTGTGTGTATTGTTTTACCAGCGATCAGATTTAGAAATAATACCAAATCAGACCATAAACCAGTTGCGATGCTCGGGGTGGCTGTAAGGGGAGGTTGGAGGCCACTTTGGGAGGACACTCAGAATTATCATTGCGATGATAATTCAGTAACCGTTATTCAGTGCAAACCAGTTAACATGAATCCAACGAACGTTGGATTCAAATCATATCGTACCTGGGCTTATTTCAGAGACATAGGTATTTTAGGTTCAGATATTCGTCACTAAATGGGAAGTGGCGACAACAGAGGCGCATAAATGGATAGCGATAAGCTGTACAACAACTATCTTTGCATTGTATAAATTAAATCTCTTTTGTATTATACTACTAGATAGCTATTATTTGCTGGTAGCCTACGTCTTTTCTCGACTGAATGTGCCCTGGCGGTTAGAAGTATGTCATGCTCACTCAAATGTCTCGCTGATGGTGACGCGTGTGGCGGATCATTTAGTTTCCTTCAAAATGGTTGAGTTGAATGGTGCTGATACATGCGTCATGTTCGTGAACGGGCGCTGTCAGTTGTGACTGGTCATCTCTTGGTTGCCACGGCTTATTTATTTATTTTTACTATGGACACTTTTAACGTGCACATCTTGCTACATCGTTCTCACATACTGTACCATCTCAACATGAATAATCTAACCAAGGTTTTGTAAAAATATACTGATTTAAATTAGTGTCCATGGAGTTTCTTGCCCATACTTATCCATAGAGATCTACGCTAGGGAATGGGCAACTACAATACTTTCACAGTTTTTATGCCTTGTGACTGGGACTGTAGCTTCATTACATTGTCTTTTTCGACAGTTCAAAAGTGCCTGTAACTGGCCTACTGGACATAAATGTTTTGATTTTGTCTTTTCGCGCTTATGACTTTTCTACATATGCGGTTAGCGGAAATTGTTATCATGCAAATGTTTTGTTTATGCTAAATGTAGGTAGGTTGGCGTTGAAGTGTATCCGGACGTTAACCATTAAATAACGAGTTTTAGAAAAAACACCTATGCTTTGTAAATTAAGGCATGACCTCAGCCGCCCAACAAGCACTTCTTCAAGTATTTGTCTACATGGCTATCAGACCGCTGACTCACATATGATCACCAAACTTTCCAGATGCTTGAACTGCGTTCATATTATTTGTAGCCTAGCAAAACTAGCGTCTCTCAATGATTCTTTACGAGATAAAAAAATATATCAAATATATTTTTTCTTGATAAGTAATTCCCATAAGTCCACATGCGTACCTAAGACCTAATTGTGACGAAGCAGCTAATCTACCATTGTATTACTCGCATTGTACGGAATATTGTCTTAAATGTGTAAGCTTGGCAACAAGCTACACATTCAAGCGACATGCGTGTCGCGACAGCTATTATAAACTTAAAGCATGACAAATGAAAGTGTGATACACACGCTTGTCGCTTGACGCTAGTTGCATCGCCTGAGGTCGTAAACGAGACGAAGCGAACATTGTACTGATGAAACAGATATAGATAATTATCTACTAATACATCCTATCGTATTAATTTATGTTTTTTTAAAAGCTATTAATAGTCCTTAATGTTCAAAAAAAAGGCCAAGTACGAGTCGGACTCGCGCACGAAGGGTTCCGTACCATAAACCGAAAAAAAAACACGTTTCTTGTTTTAGAGACCCCTTTAATTATTAGATAATTTATATTTTTATTATTTGTTGTCTTAACGGCAACAGAAATACATCATCTGTGAAAATTTCAACTGTCTAGCTATCACCGTTCATGACATATAGCCTGGTGACAGACCGCCAGACAGACAGAAAGACGGACAGTGTCTTAGTAATAGGGACCCGCTTTTACCCTTTGGGTACGGAACCCTAAAAATAAAGATAATTGAATCGAAAGATTACCTTTATCTTTCTCACAATGTGTCATGTAGCCTTTTGGCAATCTCTGATTATGTTCCTGGATTTATTTCAGTGAAGTTAAAACAACGTATAGACCAGATATTTGGTCACATAATGGACTTGGCGCCATAACGAGAGTACTTCACAAAATGTGCAACACACACAAAATAAGAAAATGGTCGACCTCCACTTGTCAAGGTTGGTACTATAACAATATCATCGACATAATAGGGTAGATTACCAAAACAAAATCTAATTAGTCTGTCAAATAGATTTCCAAAAAAATTTGGACGTATTTTTTCTTTTATCACGTAAACAAAAAATGAAGACGATATAGTGCGTCGAAAAGTCGTGTGACGGCACTATGTCAGATTGTCAGTACACTTTTACTAGCGAAGTGACGTCACAAGCCCCCATTCATGATCTTTGATGCGTTTTACCTTCGTCAGTTTTTATTCATTTGATAAAACAAAAAATACGAATCCATTATTTTTCGATAATTAACTGACGGACTAGATAGAATCATATTTTTTTACTCAGGAAACATCGCTAATTTGTAACACCACGCTAGCAGTTTCTAGAGTGCTCAAATTAGGAGCCCAATGCCGTCAACAAGATAAATCCAGACACCGGTCGGCTATTATATTAATATAATCATTACTCAATTAGTTTCCACACTAAAAGCAACTGTGACAACGGCAATGCGTATTTCTGTTGTCTGTAATCGCAATATATCTAGCATAGCACTATGCTATACGGTGCGTAACACGGCTTAAGTTAGTCTCGAATAACAGTAAAAACTCTGTCGTCAGTATTACACATCCTGTCATATAAAGTCCTCAACGTTATTAAAATATTATTTTCAGGACTTGAAGTCTATGGCCCAGAATATTTTTACCCACTACTTCATTCCAGAAGTCGAGAATACTTCAAACCTGGAGAATTGAAGAACATCGAAAAGGCCTACACTCATCATTTTTGGAACAAATTAACCCATGGCATGAAAATAAAAAAGGGTTCGCCATATGAAAAGTTGGCTAAAAAGTTATGTCCTACGATATACAAGATGTATGGAGAAAAATTTGGGTCTTAAAAAACATAAAAACAGTAACAAAAAAGCCTCAACCTCAGTTGTTTAATTGTTTAACGTATTTTAAATACGTATTAAAACGCAGGAGTATTTTCATTGAGACCTTATTTTCATTATCAGCGACCCCGAAAACCACGAAAATGACACCCATGAAGCTAAAACCAAAAATTTTCCTCGAAATCATTTTCAATTTTCATTTTTACTGACACTGAAAAAAACAGGTTCAGGTTCAGAATGTCCCTTCCCAAAATGTCCCTTGGTTTCAAAAGTTCCTTTCCCGAAATGTCCATGTCCATTTTCCAGAATGTCCCCTTCCCGAAACGTCCATTTCCCAAAATGGTCCCTTCCCGAAATGACCCTTTCTCAAAATGTCCCTTTCCTACGACAGCTACGCGTTTAAACTGGGAATATTTAAATAACATAAGCCCAGTAGGCAATCAACTTTAAATCACATAATATTATATAAAAACGTCAAAAACCAATAATTATCCACGTGATACCTAACTGTTAACATAATCTATATATATAATAGTACATTATGGTACAAGTGTGTAATGTTGGTGATTACCGCTGAGGCGCCATTGAGACCCGAGCCGTTAGGTGAGGGTCTTAAGAGAGCCGAGGACGGTAATCATCAATACACACGTGTATCATACGACGTTTTTCAACACACTTGTGAAGAAAATTAATTTATTTGTACTATTAAATACGATTTTTTTTGTATCGAAACTTTTTTAAGAACAAAGCAACACAACTAATAAAAAAAAACCCTATAACTCACTTGTGAATAATAGCATTGAAAAAGTCACAGTTTGATTACAGGAGTCATTATGTGCCTAATTGCGTTGAAATTAGAGCCATTTGATGAGCAAGTGTGTTGAAAATTAATTTATTTGTACTTTTAAACACGATTTACACGATCGAAACTTATTTAAGAACAAAAGCAACTCAACGAATAAAATAAAAATAAAACCTATAACTCACTTGTGAATAATAGCAATGAAAAAGTCACAGTTTGATTACAGGTGTCATTACGTGCCTAATTGCAGTGAAATTAGAGCCATTTTATGAGCAAGTGTGTTGAAAAATGCTTTGTCCTGAATGACTGATGGATCAACGCACAGCGTAAGCCACTGATTGTAGAGACCTGAAAATTGGAGGGTATGTTCTTTGTATGACGTAAACATCCGGTAAGAAAGAATTTTCCGAAATTCTCTCCCTAAGGGGGTGAAAAACGGGGGCAAAGTTTGTATGGGACAGCGTGATTCCTTGGTCCAATCTACTTCAAATTTTGCATAAACATTCTTTAACAGAATTCATGGAAGACGTGTTTCGTATTTTATTGAAAATCATCGCCTAACAGGGTTAAAAAGGGGTAGAAAGTTATTTTAGGCGTGATTTGAAACGAATTTGATATCAATACTCCTTAGTGCAAATCACAATCCAATTTTATTCAAAAAATGATCTGTAGCCCGAGTGTCAAAATGACAAGACATATTTTTTTCCGATCCGAATTTTATTTTAATAGATATATAACAGTTTAATTCCAGAAAATCAATTTTAAATACAATGAAAAGGAAAAAAAGACGTGAGGCACTCGGAGACTGCCGCGGAAGGTAGGTATAAGTAAGTTAGCCTTTTAAATAATAAATATTTTCTTCTATCAACATTTTTATTTCTTAGTCCCCGCACTATGCGAGTGATATTCGTAGGTGTGCTTCGTGGAATAGGAAATTAATTATTTTAAATTTTTATTTGAAGCCCACCCACGGGTGTGCTAAGTGGAATACTTTCGGTGAGCTTCGTCTGGGTGTGCTTCGTTTGGGTGTGCTTCATGGAATACCTCAGCTGGCGCAGATCCCGAGAATTCCAATGATTCCCACGGACTTGCGTATGTCGTTAAGCGACTCCATACATAACATAACATCACTCCTGTAATCCCCGAAGGGCACCCGAAGGGATAGGCAGAGGTGTACCTAATAGTATGAACAGTTATGTTTATGTCCCATGTAATAGGGTGCGAGCCTATTGCCATCAACCGGGCACAAATCCAGGCTCCGTGGCTGCTACTGTGAAATTGCTGAAAAAACCAATAACACTTCGACCTGGGAATCGAACCCAGGGCCTCATGCTCATGTGATATGATTCTCTGTGATATGTTTTGTTTGTAGTTTTCGTAAGTATTTGTTATATTTTTTTTCGTACTCGATGTCTCTCGGCCTTCTACGATTTGCCATATTTTTAAATAAAGAATTGCTAATACGATTATCCCAATATTTAGTTTCATTGTTCAATGCATTTGTGGTGCGATGGCGCTGACCTGCGCAGCTCAACAACACTGGAAATTTTTGGTCTTTGGTTTCTGGATACCAGGTAGATTCGAAATATCTACGAAAACGCCTCATTTCCGGTGAGTTGTTGGTCTTTTCTAAAATATAATGCCACGCCTCTCGTATAGCATTTGCCGGCACTAGAGGAATAATCGAGCTCATTCTTGTTACGTTGCGGCGTTCGCTGGTTGCATTCGACTTGATTTTTTTAGAATATCTCTCAATGACACGGCATTCATAATCGCAATCTCATAATCACATTAGAATTTTTTTATTTGGATTCTTAATGTCTCCTTAACGAGAGTAAATAGGCGAACATTTATGTTTCTTCTGTCTTATTTGGTAAGAGGGCGTAGATGACTGGTACTATATTATTTACATTTTTATCGGATTCCAAATCCAAATACAAAACAAACAATTGATAAAACGGTTTTGGTGCCGATTTAAAAGTCCCGTCTATTATTCTACATATATGTATATCACTAGCTGTTACCCGCGACTTCGTACGCGTTAGGTTCGCAATTTGCTTAAAATTAGTTTAGTTTTTTGGTCAGGAGGAAACTCAATTTTTTTTGGAAACAAACCTAACCCTAGGCTAAGCTTAAACTAACCTAACAACTTTTTTTTGTCCACCAGAGCTAAGACTACTTTTGTTTGGAAGGTATCACAGCCATGTGTCTCTGTGCCAAAGCGCATCGAATTCGGTTCCAGGGTTCTCTATTTATTTCAAGACGAATAGGTCTACTTACTGAAAATTATTGAGACCAACCTAACCTAACCTTACAACTTTTTTTTGTCCGCCACAGCGTAGCCTATTTTTACTTGAAAGTTATCACAGTCATGTGTCTCGTTAGTTAATTTAGTTTAAAATGAAAAATGACCAAACTGTCCTTTGAATGGTTGAAAAAGACGAAAAGTACCAATGTAATAACTATTTGGTGATTAATTCATTATTTAGAAATCTTACAGCTTTAAAAAAAAAACCTAGTTACAAAAAGTGAAAACCGGTTGGGGATCGAACTCGCGAGCCATGGTTAATTATTTTGGAAATCTTATAGCATTAAAAAAATCCAAACAAATACAAAAAGTAAACATTCGAGCCGAGGTTTAAACTAGTAAACACATGTTCAAACGGCGACCGCTGACCTACCAGGCCACTTACGTCGGTGACAAATGGTCAAAAATAGCTGTTCTATTCTAATCATGGCATCATGTATGTTGACAGTAGTCAGTTGTCAAACAATTGATGAAAATGGACTGAAATATCCATGTAATGCAATATTGCTCATCCCCCTCAGTTATTAGCGCAATAATTTATAGCCTATATGTTATTCCAGATTATAATCTATCTATGCGCCAAATTTCGTCCAAATCCGTTAAGCCGTTTGAGCGTGAAAGAGTAACAAACATCCACACATTACATACAAACTTTCGGCTTTATAATATTAGTAGGATTCTACTATATTTTAATAATATTCTTTGCTGTATTCGTTGCAAAAATAATTATCTTCTGTGTACTCCCCCTTCACTACAAATTAGAAAATCTTGTGCTAATGCCTGTGGTATTTGAATTGATTAAGTATCATTATGTGTTGGCAAATCTATATTTAAATACTTTTTCCGAGCTCTGTATAAGGAACTTTTAAGGGAATGAAATGTGGGTATTAAGTAAGTCTTGATCATCAGGGTTCTTGTTTCTTAAGTTTTCTAAAGAAGATTCACAAATTTCCTGTATTGGTCCTAAATTTTCACAGACCGCCCTCTTCAATTTTCGTATTTCTTTCTTAACATTTTGTTGTACGGAACTTACATGACAGGAATGCGGTGATTCTCTTAAAATAATTTTCCTTGTTTTGTCCAATGTAACCGACGCAGTACATATCCTTCTATTAAAACATCTGAATGACCCATTTGAATGACCTATTGGTCTAGTGGTTAGTGACCCTGACTGCTAGGACGGAGGTCGTGGGTTCGATTCCCACACAGGACAAATCTTTGTGCGATGAGTACGATTATTTGTTCTGTTTCTGGGTGTGTCATTTATCTATAATATGTATGTATTTAGAAATATATAAGTATGTTTATCAGTTGTCTGATTGCCATAGTTCAGGCTCTGCCTAGTTTGGGATCAGATGGCAGTGTGTTGGTTGTCCCAAGATATTATTATATTATTATTATTTCCTTTATTCATCTTTATACACATTTTTTACATTTTTAAATATTTAAATATAAAACGACATAAAAAAAAACCTTTAAAAATATAAAATTATTATTATTCCGTTTATTCATATATATACATATTTTTTAACATTTTTAAATATTTCTTAAAACAAACAATATAAAAACATTTATTATTATTATTTTATATCTCTATAATGTACTTACGTTTTTGTTTGTTTTATTTTTGTTATATTGAAAACCTTTATACACTAATGCTAGCTTTCCTTTTTGATTAAGTATAAACTCTAGTTTCTCGCTAATACATAATTTTTCATAACTACCCACACTTGCGACCAACTAACCGTTATTGGTAATGCGTTTAGTTTTAGCAAAGAATTACATGTATATTATTATTTGATCTACAATCAATAATTATAATAACAATAATGGATAAGCTTAAGTAATCTAATAAACAAATTAACAAACATTACCTTTATGTAAATTAATAGGCAATAATATATCATACAAAGGAAGGAAGTCTACCGTAAAAAGAACAAACCTGTATTAGAATGTCTATAGTCACTGTCACTTAATTAGGATAGATGTCGCTTTTTGAGACTTTATGCAAATAATGGGTTTTTATATAATTTTCCATCCAAAAAAAACTGATGTTTGCTGTTAATATTTAGTACTCATATTCCCAGTTAAACGCGTAGCTGTCGTAGGAAAGGGACATTTTGAGAAAGGGACATCTCGGGTAGGGACCATTTTGGGAAATGGACGTTTCGGGAAAGGGACATTCTGGGAAATGGACATTATAGGGAGGGGACATTTCGGGAAAGAAACTTTTTGAAACCAAGGGACATTTTGGGAAAGGCACATTCTGAGACTGAACGAAAAAAACACCCATTAAAATTATACACATTTATTAGCCCATGGGTGTAGGAGACGGCTCGATCACTGTGTGGTAGTATCTTTCTTTATCAGCTTGGCACACTGTTGTACATGTAGGTATCTAAGAGGATGTGTATAACTCTGATCATTTACCCATCTATATTGTACGTGATTTGAGTATAATAAGGTCCATACTGGTAACTCGGACAGTGCCCCGTAATGCGATTATATGGGGTGAAAGAAACTGTTCTGAAATTGACATAGAGGTCTTTAAGCGTTTAATCTACTATGATTACGAGAATATATCGATTTCCCCCAAGAATTTACGGAGTGCAGTCATGGGTCATGCAGCTTGGCTGAACATAAAGTTATTTTATATAAGTTGTATGATCGGATTGTGAACGTTCTTAGTGAGGCAGCTGAACAATCTAAAGAGACCAGTGACTTTAGGCCTCACAGAAAACATCGATCTTTGTGTGTCTGGAGTAAACATGTATGTACGTGATGCTCACAGCGAGGTGAGGCTAAAATTTCAAACCTCGATAGAACATAACCGACCAACTTATGGTTATGTTTATGAACAAATGCGAGAGGTTCGCAAAGTTTTCAAAAGTCGCTTGAAATGGTGCCAGAATAACAAAGAACTTATTGATTTGATTGATTAAGAAATTTCTTTATTATGATATTCAGATCTTATTCTAAAACCATTAAAAATTATGATTGTGTGTTTTGTGCAGACTATGGCGCCTATATAAAACATTTACGAATACATACAAAATACAATGTTTAAAACTTACCTACTACACTCGCGAGCAAAAGTATGGAATCACTTATTCGGAATTGATTCCGCGCGATCTTGAGTACTTAATAACTAGTTAAGAATAACAAAAATGGTACCATTTTAAAGGTTAAAATGTTAACTTTAAATTGATACCAAATTCATTTAAAGCACGCCAGGATTTATAGAGCTATCCTGGTTAGAGCGAAGAAGTTAGGAAAACCAGCCACTCCTCAAAGAGGGGACTTATCGCCACTATTGTGGCGTGCCCTGCACGTGGTTGCGATAGTCGCTCTCTCCATGTCGCCATGAGATCGTGCCGGAAGTCTGTCCGCAGTGCAACCATTTGCCGCGGCAGCGGAGTTTCCCCCCGGCGTAGTGCCTCTACGCGCCACTCGTGTAGGCGCGCGAGGACTATCGCCTCCAGATCCCATGGCGGCAATCCAGCAAGAAGGCTCGCCGCCTCGCCGGAGATCGTGCGGTACCCCCGGACTAGCCTTACGGCTACCACCTTCTGGGGCGCGTTCAGGTAGTGGGCGGCTCGCCGCCTTAAGGAACGCGCCCACACCGGGGTAGACCCGACCCCTTCGATCGCTGCCGTGCAAACACATTCTGCACTCGTCGGAGAACAGAACTCGCCTCCATTGCTCAACCTCCCAGTCAAGATGGAAGCGAGCAAATTGAAGGCGTGCTTGTCGGTGACCTGCCGTCAGTTTCGGGCCTGTGGCAGGCCTTTTTGGAGTCATATTAGCTTGCTTAAGTCTTCGACGAACTGTCCACTCGCTGGCAGCTACCCCAGGAACATTTCGGAGCTCCTGTTTGACGTCGACACCAGTCATATGCCGATTTCGGAGAGAGGTTGACACGATAAAACGGTCATCCCTCTCCGATGTGCACCGGCGCCGTCCAGATCTTGGTCTCGGGATAAAGCCACCAGTCTCCTGAAAGTGTTTATAAACTTTCGAAACACAGGACTGGCTTATGTGGAGCTGACGTGCGACAGCCCGCTGGCTGAGCCCTTCTTGCAATAGGGCGACGATTTGTGCTGCTTCTGTAGGTGTAGTATCCATTGTCTTCCAAGTTCAGGGGCAGAAGTAGCGGAGATGTGTACCAGTTAACGTGTGAAAGCCGACTGATAAAAAAATCCGATAACACGTGCTTTTATAGGGGGTCAATAGCGTGCAACTCGCGGCGAATCAAACAATTGAAACATATCTTTTTCCTTACTTCTTCACGTATTCCGGGATAGCTTCTTAAATAATGGCGTGATGTGGATGAATTTGGTATTAATTTAATGTTAACAGTTAAACCTTTAAAATGGTATATTTTTTTATTATTCTTAACTAGTTATTAAGTACTCAAGATCGCGCGGAATCAAGTCCAAGTAAGTGATTCCATACTTTTGCTCCCGAGTGTAGTTGTTATAAATCAGAAATATAAATTATAAATACATATTTGTATTTAAAATGCAAATGAGCTTCGTGTACTGAGAGAGATTCATTGTAAATCGACCCTACATTAAAGCAACGTAACAAAATAGTCCGATCATCAAGTCGCATCGCCTTTGTTAGTCGAATAGCAGTAAGTGATGTGGGAGACGGTATCGATGATACGTGTCGATGTATTTTAAGTTTGTAGATCGTGTTCGGCCAATGGTGGAAATAAGTGGGTAATGATGTTTAGGCTTAGTTACCAAATAAAACTTTTTTGTGAGTTTTGTAATGAATTGTTTTAGCGTTGGGAAATTTAATTGACTATGTAAAGTTTTAAGCTTTGACCGAATGGGTGTATTGAATGAAGTTTTTATTGGTTTATTCTGGACTACCTGTAGTTTGGAGTAATTATTATCGCAAGTGCTGCTCCAATCGGTGCCGCATACGAAATGCAGGGCCTTACAAGGGTTGTGTATATTTTAAATTTGGTCTTTGAGCTGACTTTAGATAGACGTTTCAAGATTGGATGCAGGCAGTATTAAGAACATATTAAAATGGACTAGCAGAACAGCGAGCTACTAAGAAAAATAACAAATTCTGGAAATCCACAGGTAAGCTGGACGTTAAGCCTGGACTCGCGGTGAGTGTGGAGGGGAAGAGTGACCACGGAGATATTGCTAACCTGTTTATGAAACATTTTGGTCACTGTGACCTCTCGAAAGCATTTGATTGCGTAAACCACGAAACCCTAATCTCTAAACGTGAAATCGTATTTAAACGATAGACATCAGCAAGTACAAATACATAGTTTCAATTCTATGAGTTTAAAAGTAAGTATGGGTGTACCGCAAGGTTTGATATTAAGTCCTTTCCTCTTTTAGTCTATATAAATGATCTACCCCATTTATTTGAAACCCAACCACAATGGTGATTTATTTTATGCATTTTTTTACATAATTCAGAACTTTTTAGTGTAGATAAAAGGTGAGTTTTTGAAGGCGGTAAAAAGTGTAACAATTGTAAATAGGTCAATAAATAGATAGACTACCTAAGAAACACCTGGCCGTTTCAAAGAGTTTCGCTGTATTGACTATCAACAATATGTATTACCATGGTTGAGCTCTTATGATATAAATGAATGTTAAAAAAAGTTGAGCTAGTTTATCCAAAGTTTAAAACAATTTTTACATATTCTGTTAAATGAAATGAGATAAAATACTAACGTAACTGGAAAAGTGTGCGTTTAAACTCGTAAACTCGCACCATCACTATACTGTCATACTTTTAGTACAATTTTGTTCACTAAAACTGGAAACTATTTATAGTGTCCTACTAAGTCTCATATGCCATGATCTGGGTACCACAACCCAGATTCATCGCTAAATCGTAGATACGTTACCGGACAGTACTCTTTAGCTATATTCCTATACAGTGAATCAGTTGAGACGAAGGTGTATTTAGTAAATTTGTGCCCTACAAAGTAGGTGTATATCAGCCGGTTTTTCCAATTCTTCCAGTCTACTTTTTGAAAATATTGTTTTCTGTCGTGAAATGATATTGGGTAGAAAAGCTCTGCGCTGTACACCGCCAAATCTGTAATGAGAAGTGAATATTTGTATGAGGTACAGTCAGCGTCAGAGAAAAGGAACCCCCCAAGTCTTTAAAGAATATCGCCCGAACGACGGCGGGCGCGTCGCGTTGCTCTGGCCCCGAGCAGCTCCCACCCCCGCCGCCGCACCCATCTCTGCCCGAGCATCCACCGAGTCGATTCAAATATTATTTGCATGTTTTTAATAATTATATGGTATTTATACTTTTATTTTAGAAAAAAAAATTGAATCTCACGAAAAAAAATTAAAACCAATGATCCTAAACTCCACGAACTGAACAATAACTTTTTTGTGAAATACCACGCGGACAAAGTCGCGGGTAACAGCTAGTTTATAATAAATTCCTACTACAAAATACACTTGAGAGCAATAAAATCACACACCCCTTGTAATTTGGTTTATTACTTTCTTCTTCTATTTTTCTTAAATCTAAAGATATTGAGTACAAATCATTAGGCAAAATTAAAGCATACAAGCTTAGCCTTACAAAAACGCAAAATTCAAATCATAGACCTTCACGTAACTTACAGAAACCAGCCGTACACCAAATTCCCCAAATTCACACGTTTGCATTGTCACTACTTCTTGCACCTCTTACCCGCAGGTATAAAAAGGTCGAATTTTTTAAAATTTTAATCAGTTGCATACCTAAGGTCAACGTGATAACATCTCTACTAACTCGATTTACTAGAAGAATATGGATACATCGCCCGCTGAAGCCGCTCAAGTTATTGCCTTGCTCGAAGCAGGCCATAATCAATCATCATGATGGACGCTCTAGGGTCTACAGAAGGTCATCAGAGCGATTTTCACAATGCTGCATAAGCGAACGTGTGGCTTTTGGCGGTGGATCGTGTATGTTTTGGGGGGCATAATGTTGGACACTAAAACTGACATTGTATTCATGTCTGGGGCGAATACCGGGATGAGCTAAAAAGAAGAGTTCGAGCAAGAAGCCTGCTCCTACGCGCCTCCAATAGCTTCAACTTGCCATTGAGGAGGAGTGGAAAGCTATACCACAAGATTTCGTGGTAAAATTGCTACGGTCCATGAAAAACCGATTAAGAGCATACACCTTATTAATAAACAATATGATCAAGAATTTTAAGTTTGATTTTCATTCCTTCTTAAGCGACATTGGGTAATTTTACCTGAATGTTGGGTTTTGTACCCTAAAACCCCTTATGGGTAATTTTTTACACTGTATTTGATATCATTAGAAAGGTACTGAGGTATACTTTCAATTAGTGTATGCTTAATATTTATTCACATTCATGAAAAAAACTGCCTTAATAAAAACAGTCAAGGTGTGCGATTTTATTGCTCTCAAGTGTATTATATAAAGTTAAAAGAGAGAATATAGTAGAGGAAACATAGACAAGTTCTATAATTGTACGTCATCTCTTACCTTCTCAGAAGTATACGGAAAAAAAAACATGCAAGAAGCGTTTATTGAATTTCATGATCAAGTTAAATTATAATCTGTGTTTCCTAACAATAAAGAAATCAAATAAATAAGGGAACCATAAATAACTGACGAAGGGCATAAGAAGATCCTGTATAAGATAACGGATTCTCTATCTTACCCAACAACACAATAAAAAAACAGAAAGAAATCAAATAAAAAATATAAATCATACAGGTATATATTCAAAAAGTGCATTTATAAATCTAGACAACTACAAAGTAAGAAATATAAATGGGCAGTGATTAATGATCACATTGGTGACATTAGTACGATAACACAAATTGACAGAATAATCAACAAAAAAAAACTTGAGAGGTGTCAAGGGACACCCGGATGGAACGAAGTTCCTTTTTTTTAAGTTATTATAATATATAGACAGACAGATAGACAGACAGATAGACAGACAGATAGACAGACAGATAGACAGACAGATAGACAGACAGATGGACAGACAGATAGACAGACAGATAGATGTCGCGACACCACACTGTTCAATGCGAAATAGGAATGAAAATATCTGGCTTGCTTTCTATAAGAGAGAGAGAGACACAGAGAAACATGCGACGCCGCACAGCTTACAATAGCTTACTATAGCAAAAAGTGTCGTGACAACTTTTCGTGAGAATTTTTTCCGTCTAGCCCCCTTTCACAACGCGCGATAAGGAACTTCGTTCCAATAAGTGACAACTTTAATGACTTTCAATTGAAAAATAGCATGAATTTTTAATAAAATATAGATAAAACTATCGAGACCAACAGCGAACATAGAATATGATGCGATGGAAATATTTCAAACAAAATTTAAAAATCTGATGCGATGGAAATATTTCAAACAAAATTTAAAAATCTTAATAACCAGACGCAGCAGGAGTAGATGACATAACAACCAATGTAATTAAATTATACTCAGCATATATATGTCAACCGCTGTGTTATTTAATAAACTTATCATTTGAGGAAGGTACAGATGCAAGCACATCAAGCTACTACAATCTATCAGATTTATTTAATAGATAACTTTATTAGAGACTTTATTGCTAAAGATTTAAGTTCAAGATTGACTGGGTAAATCTGACAGTTTCGGGTAGCTTGACCTGCTGGCGTCTGTACCTTTCTAATCAGTAATAAAGCCACTTTTTTAAAAAGGAGAAAAACTGACGTGAAATATTACAGGCCAGTGACGCTGATACCAATATTAAAAAAAAAATGAGAAAATTATGCTGAAAAGATGAGCAATTAGGGTTTAGACAGAATAGTACCACTTCATTGGCATGGTTTTATTTGATCGAAATGGTCACCCAGGCTATAAATGATGGTGTAACAATTGCTGCGACTTTCCTGGACATGAGTAAGGCGTTCGATTTTGTAGACCATTGCTCTTACACAATCAACATAAGAGGCAAAACCAACCACTGGTTGAGAGACTACCTAAATGACAGAAAACAATGTGTGAACGTTACTAAAATACATAATAACGAAAAGGTTTTACATAGAAGTGACTATCGACTAAATAATTTTGTAGTGCCACAGGGCAGTGTGTTGGGATCTTTCTTATTCCTCATATATGAAGGGTGTAAAAAGACTCTTAACGAAGCCGAAAATCACTTTTTCTCCCCGTCATTGTTCTAGACCATACCTTCTAGTTACGGAGATATTGGGGGTCAAAGTTCCAACTTTGTTACAAGTTTTTTTTAAATACTAATGTTTTTAATGTTATTTTTATACTTAAAGACCCTCGCAAACCCGTACTATTCCATCCATCTATTGGCACAATGTTTTGAATGCGCTACATTGAGTCCTACCGTAAAACGGGATTTTTCACCCCAAAAAAGAAGCCGTTTCCCAGAAATAATTTTTGCGTAAGCTTACTTAGTTTGATGTACAAACGCCAGCAGGTCAACCTATCCGAAACAGTCAGGTTTTCCCAACCAGCCTTGAACCTAATACTTCATAAAGTTGAAAATATATTAAAGCAGATTGTAGTAGTTTGATGTGCTGGCGTCTGTACATAATGCTTGTTTGACGGCTTTGTGAAGAGTCCGTTTACACCCTGTATAAATGATCTCCCGAATATCACTTGCCATAACACAATCCTGTTTGCCGATGACACAACCATTATTGTGAAATGTGAAAATGCAGACACATATGAACAAGACATAAACAATGCAATTGACAACTTAATAAACTGGTTATATTCTAACAACTTACAAATTAATATGGAAAAAACGAAAATAATCCAATTCCAAACCCATAAAAGAAAGCCATTGACGTTAAATGTTAAAAACTATAATGACACAAGTATCGAACAAGTTGCAAGTACTAAATTTATAGGCATAATGTTGGATCAGAATTGCGACTGGAAAACACACATCGATTACGTTTATGATAAACTCGACAGATTAGTCTACGCAATAAAAAGATTAGGAGTCACGGTATCACCAGAAGCTGTTCTTTGTGCATATCAGGGATACGTTTCGTCCGTATTTGCTTTTGTTCTCTTGTTGTGAGGTAATTCGGTGGATATTACAAAAGCGTTTAGAGTACAAAAAAAAATGTGTACGTGCAATCTGTGGGGCCTGGTGTATGGATAGTTGTAAGCCCTTGTTTAAAAAGTATAATATTCTGTCATTACATTACTGTACCACATCCGGAATATTTCACTAAGCACAAAGATGTAACCAAACGAAATGTAGCGCATAGAAATAAAACAAATTTAAACATGAGCTCTGTGTACAAAAAAAGTGGTTCTGAATGAAGAGTTGTGTGACCCGCTGTCGGCTTACAATGCCCTTTCCGTTACACGTTGTATATTCTTAATCTGACATTTTGGTGAACTTTATCACTTGAACTGACATAGGTATAACTTTCACATCAATTAATTAATTAATTTCTATAAATACATGCATGACGTCTTATTTGTTGTTTCTGACGATTATTTTTTACAATTATTATAAATTACAATGTACCTAATTAAAATGCTGCAGGTTAAAATTAAACATTAGCACACCATAATATGTAATGGAAGAATGTAAAGGGGCCATTGTAGTTTTAAGATCATACCGTGTAAATTTATATTCTGGCAAATAAATGGATTTGATTTGATGAAACAGGAAAATCTACAACAACTAAGTTTGGAGACGAATCTGTCTACTTCTAGCGTGTTTCTCACGCAGAACGCTCATACGCGCGAACACATGTTTATTAATCTCATGGGATCGGCCTCAGAATCCTGGTTGAGGCGATGGTGCTCCCTTGAGCCAGTTACTTTTACCAATTAAACTAATCATGAATAATTTATCCTAGGTTCTTACCGTTACATTTGGAGAGTTCCATGTCCTCCACCGCCCTGACGGAACACCAGAATGCCAGCAATTTGGATATAACTGATGGTTGACTGTAACTCCAGGTATCGGGACTGGCCCCCACTCTTAGTTCAGTCAACAAAAAGCTATTCAAAAAGTAAGAATATCAATGAATTAAATGGTTTAAGAACATAGCTATTTGTTCCCCACGTCAGTCGTAGGAAAACCAGTACCTATAAGCTAGTTTTTATTCTATGAAACTTTACGCTCTAGGTAAGCTCAAGGTTAAAATGTTACCAATGGCGCGCGGCCTACAATTATTTCCATAATACTTCATTAATCCGGTACCTACCTTAAAGCATATTTAGCCAGATTCCTTCCGGCTTTGTTTTTCGTGAACGCAAACATATCCGAAGACAAAGTATTAGGCGAATCTTTAACAACCCAGTTCGGCAACAAATCAAACTTCCGAGCTACGATCATGTCCATACTCAAATATATCCCACCGTGCTTGTACAATGTCAAGTACTTCATTATTTTTGACATGTGTATGTTAAGATCCTCATTAGTCATGCGTTCTATGCTTGATGCAAGAGGAGATCCTTCTGCATAATCTTTGATAAGAACTCTTGCAAGTTTCACATTCTCATAATTGTTTATAAGGGTACTGACACAGCCATTATTTAATGTTTCTTCTGTCACCGCTGAGGTGAAAAACACGTTGATCTGGTGGTTCGGGTGGGCTTTAGCAGCTGATTCTACTGCACATGTTTGTCGAGCTGTCAAATCACCCCTACACGTGGTCTCGTGAAAGAATATGGAGTTCTCAGGCAGAGTGACATTCCTGTGAAGTAATTGCAGAGTGTCGCCCTTTCTGAACATATGACAACATGGCTCGCGTGACAAGCTTCGCCGCCATTCTGCGATTCTTCTGGCATCTGGGGTCTCGTCATCGGCGTCAAAGGAGCTACGAAAATATTGACGAACACCAAACAAAGAGATTATCAAACTAATTGCGTAACAAAATGCAAGGCCCAGCCTAATTCTGCATATTTTTATAAATAAAATATTAGAAATCATTCTGCAAAAAACTTGTGCAGTTTTCATGTTGTTATCAAGAAAATATTTTTTTATTGTCTTTACGTACGCCTGGTGTTAAAACCTGAAGTGTTAATTAATATAAACTGTTAATTAAATTTGATCATAAAGTAGAACTGTGTTGCACACAAAGAAGGCGCGTGTCGGCAGCGGGTCGCGCGCGGTCGACTTGATGGCGGTAGCTGCTACTGCGACAAATCTGCAATTTGCATTTGTTATACTGCATTCTTTAACTCATATTTTATGAAGAAGATCCAATCTCAAAGTAACAATCGTTATTACTCGAAAGTGTATTCATATTGGTGCTCGTGACTGTACCACCCGCGTCTCTTAGCTCGTACAGATCGGCTCATACAAAGGGTACACAACGCGTGCGGTCGACCTTGTAATAATATCCTTCATAGAAGTCATATCACACCTTTCCTAAACAAGCATTTTACTCTAAAAATAAAGTCCAGGTGCAAACTACACCTGGCGTGCCTTCAATTCGGTGTGGTCAAATACCAAAAACCTGACTACTTGTTTAATAAACTGAGTTGGATAACAAGTAGACGGGAATGTAGGAGAAGACTTCGCAACAACTCTCAACTCAGTCGCATAATACAGCAGCTTTTAGAGGCAGCTTTCGTTATGCGTCTTCTAAAGTACCTATGCCTATGACTAATCAAGACGATAGACACATTTAGAAGTCGTTTACGGCAGTTTCTCATAGAAGTGCAACGTAAGGTGCATCTTGTTACTTTAAATGTCTCAGTTATATGATGTAGGTACATACGTTCTACCTTCCTACCTAATTGATACATATACATATAGCATAACCATTTGTCGTCATACACCCTTCATTCTGACGCACACAAATATTCTAGGACATTTTATTTTATGTATATATATCAATATAATTACTGACAAGCGTTTACCTGTCATCTCCTTCTCCTTCCTTTTTGTATCAATGAGCATCTATGTACGAATTACAGTGGTATCATTTTATTAATTTGTTATACAAATCCAGTTGTTAGGAAATCTTTACGATAATTTCAATTAGTCCGTCGACCTCGGTTGCTTGCAGTGTTTTGTGGACGAAAAAACTGTTCGTTAATAGTCATTGCCAAACAGGTTCTAATATCATGCATCCGTGCCATTTATGTATCTATTTTGTTTGGTTTCCACTTCTACGATATTTTTATTTCCTAGTTCATTTACATATTATTTGTTTTATGTTCATTATTCTTTTATTTTTCCGTAAACATATCTATTTTACCAATTCACCACCACCATTAACACAACATATAAACTATTTGACATCCGTAACCACTCAAACCCATGTCTAGTTGAAAACCAGTGTCGGGCACTAGTTGCCCGGCATTTTGCTGAACTGAGCCTATTTGGCAAAGCCCTGAGGCACACAGTGTTACATTTCTTGTTTAGATTTAAGTTATTTTTTATTACTTATTTTTTTCTTTTTAGGGTTCCGTACCTTTTTTGAAACCTTATTGGATCACTCGGTTGTCTGTCTGTCTCTCCGTCTGTCACAGCCATTTTTTTCCGAATCTACTCGACCGATTCAGCTGAAATTTGGCACACATATGTAAGTCGGTGACCCTAATACGGACGTGTAACGTAAATGAATGAATTTTAAACATGAGGGCCATTTTTGGGAGGTAAATTAGAAATTAAAAAAAAAAGGTTTTGAATACTATATCGTGTTACATATCAAATGAAAGGGTTCATTGTGGGCATCTCAAATATATATATTTTTTTTATAATTTTAAGATAAATAGATTTAAAGTTATTTAAGGCGAAAATTGACCATTCCCCTTAACTGGGAAACTAGAGGGCCGAAACTTTACGGTGTCTTCTATTCTTTCTATCCGTTGCCATCTCGTACCCATCCTTATTCGTTATCGGTATGGTCGCGTACAAAAAACTCAAAACAAGGAGGGACGTATTGATAACCACATATTTATTCAAACTATTACGTGGTAAGACCTGTAATTCCGGTGTTTTGAAAGAGATATATCTAATTAATGTGTCTGACAATTATGTTAATTTAAAAAACCTACCGTTCGTAATATTTCAACTATTAAAAATATCTCCATGTTAATAAATCAGCGGCAGATGGCATTCGATCCATAGATGTGAAGGTTGTAAGTGATAAGATAGCTAAGGTCATAGTTAAGCTAATAAGCACTAGTATACATGATGGGAAATATCCCCAAGAATTAAAAACAAGCATCGTGCGACCAATTTATAACACTGGATCTCATAGTAACTATGACAGTTACAGGAGGATCACAATATTACCTTTCATAGATAAGGTACTTGAAAAATATGAGTCTCAGAGCAAATTCAGAATTTTTACATTATTAACGATGTCTTATCGAGCTCAACCTAATAAATCAACTTCAATTCTGCTTTCTTCACTTCACTGATGAAATTAACTATCACCTCAATGATAAAAAACATGGGAATTCTGTCGCGACATGTCAGAGTGCGACAATACTACACAAATATATTTTAATTAATCCAGCGAGACAAGGAAGACAAAGTGATGAAGGTTACTACTGCTCGTGAAGACAAAGTGTTGAAGGTTACTACTGCTCGTGAAGACAAAGTGTTGAAGGTTACTACTGCTCGTAAAGACAAAGTGTTGAAGATTACTACTGCTCGTGAAGACAAAGTGTTGAAGATTACTACTGCTCGTGAAGACAAAGTGTTGAAGGTTACTACTGCTCGTGAAGACAAAGTGTTGAAGGTTACTACTGCTCGTGAAGACAAAGTGTTGAAGATTACTACTGCTCGTGAAGACAAAGTGTTGAAGATTACTACTGCTCGTGAAGACAAAGTGTTGAAGATTACTACTGCTCGTGAAGACAAAGTGTTGAAGATTACTACTGCTCGTGAAGACAAAGTGTTGAAGATTACTACTGCTCGTGAAGACAAAGTGTTGAAGATTACTACTGCTCGAGAAGACAAAGTGTTGAAGATTACTACTGCTCGTGAAGACAAAGTGTTGAAGATTACTACTGCTCGTGAAGACAAAGTGTTGAAGATTACTACTGCTCGTGAAGACAAAGTGTTGAAGATTACTACACGACAGCTGTACCGTCGGGAGCTACGCGCATATTGCCAGTATAGTTTATTTTTTATTCTGGACTAGGCACCAACAACAAATCGAAGCCATTTTTAAATGAAATCACAGTAAGCATTGATCACGCCGAATAAAAAATATCAAATAAGATTTTTTTTTTTCAAAATTCCCACCACACAAGAAAGCGACCCTTACCATGATAAAATGAAGACATTTATCTATATAAGGTCATTAAAATAGATATACAAATTTTAACACAGCTTTCAGTACGTCTAACCAAAGATATCCAAGCAAAAAAACGATTAAAGTGATTTATTTTGGCCTAAAATAATAAATTGCCAAATTTATAGTGTATTTTCGTTAGCTGATTTTTTTCTTAATAAATTGCCAAATTTATAGTGTATTTTCGTTAGCTGATTTTTTTCTTAATAAATTGCCAAATTTATAGTGTATTTTCGTTAGCTGATTTTTTTCTTGTAAGTATCTAATGCGTTTTTCATATATTTTTTTTACCATTGTCCTTATTTTGGTGGCCTGAATGATTTCTAAAAGTTTGTCCTTAATTTCCTCATAATTTCATTTCTGTTCGCTGTGGGTTTTTCTCCCATACTATGTATTTGCCCATTGACCTTTGTTGTTCCTACAACGAGGCTCAAAAAAATAAGCGGTACATTCAGATGCCAATGTATACGTTTCTACAATAAACTTCTGAGGCATATTCAAGCACTAAGCCTAAATAAATTCAAATCGTTTATAAAACGGAAGCTATGCCTAAAAGCCTACTATCTTGTTAATAACTATCTCAAAGATAAAAAGGCATGGGAATAAGCTGCTCTTAATGTAATTTGCTCTGTGAATGTCGAAATTTCGGACTTCGTTTGTTTATTATTAGTTCCTTTCTTTTATAGACTGTGACATGAAACGATTTGATAAGAAAACTTATTTTGTTAAGTATTTTTTTATATTATTATTGTTTTTTTTACTACTGTAAATTCTGACATTCAATGTTTTTGACAGGAATACTTTGTTATGTATTTTACTATATTTTCTTTGTTTATCTATATATATAAAATGCTTTGTCCTGAATGACTGACGGATCAACGCACAGCCTAAACCGCTGATCGTAGAGACCTGAAACTTGGAGAGAGTGTTCTTTGTATGTCGTAGGCATCCAATAAGAAAGGATTTTCCGAAATTCTACCCCTAAGGGGGTTAAAAACGGGGGCGAAGTTTGTATGGGACAACGTGATTCCTTGGTCCAATCTACTTCAAATTTTGCATAAACATTCTTTATCAGAATTGATGGAAGTCGTGTTTCGTATTTTATTGAAACTCATCGTCTAACGCGGTAAAAAAGGGGTAGAAATTTATTTTGCGGATGATTTGCATCGAAGTTGATATCAATACTCCTTAGTGCAAAATTCAATCCGATTTTATTCTAAAAACAATTTGTCAAATCTGTGGCCCGAGTGTCAAATTGACACAACATATTTCTACAACCCGAATTTTATTTCAATATATAACAGTTTAATACCAGAAAATCAATTAATAAAAGGAAAAATACAATGAAAAGGAAAAAAATACAGACACACAGTTATTGGACTTTCATCGAAATTAACCATAAAATAACCACATCGATTTTATTCAAAAAACGTTGAACTCACATAAGAGCTTGGTGCAATGCAATACACTTCTCTCCTGCCTGACCATGAACGAAGACATCTTGTTGGCATACACGAAGCTTTCACAATTATAAATAAAAGCATTTTTAAATTAGAGCAATTGATAACTCACGTCACGTAGGTAGGTAGGTACTACGGAGGTAGGTAGGGTAGGTAGGTACTAAGGTAGGTAGGGTAGGTACTAGGGAGGTAGATAGGGTAGGTACTAGGTAGGTATGGTACATTCTCATCGGACCAGGAGCAGGCCAGTTGGCGTAGATCCCGAGAATTCCAATGATTCCCATAGACCTGCGTATATCGTTTAACCAACTCCGTACATAAAATAACATAGTATCACGCCTGTTAACCCCGAAGGGATAAGTAGAGGTTTACCTAATAGTACTAACAGTTATGTTGTCCCATGTAATAGGGGGCGAGCTTATTGCCATCAATCAGGCATAAATCCAGACTCCGTGGCTGCTGCTGAGAAATTCCTAAAGGAAATACCCAATAACACTATGCTCGACCTGGGAATCGAACCCAGGACCTCATGCTCAGCAGTCGCGCTTGCGACCAACAAGGCAGTCTCTAAGCGACTCCAGTTTCCCGTAAAAACATAATTTACCCTGACTATTAACAAATCCCAGTGACAAACATTCTCTTTGGTTGCCAAGGGCTGTATTTTCCACCCACGCGGACGAAGTCACGGGCGAAGTGCTAGTTTATATATACAGGGTGTAAACAGACTCTTCACGAAGCCGTCAACCAAGCATTCTGTACATCAACCTAAGTAACTTAACGCAAAAATTTGTGCTGGGAAACGACGTTTTTTTTGGGCTGAAAAATCACGTTTTACAGTAGGATTCGGTGTAACGCACTTAAAACATTATGCTGATGGGTGGATTGAATAGTAAGGGGGTCATGGAGGTGATTAAAGTAAAAATCTTTCATTAAAAACATGTATTTAAAAAAAAACTTGTGAAAAAGTTGGAACTTTGCCCCCAATATCTCCGTAACTAGAAGCTTCCCAGGAATGGTCTAGAGCAAAAAAATGATCGCAATGACGGGGAGAACAAGTGTGTGTTTCGGCTTCGTTAAGAGTCTGTTTAAACCCTTTATACATATTACATTTTTAAATATTTCATAAAAAAAGACAAAAAAACATTTAAAAATATAAAAAATAGTAGCCCATCAGCATTGGGAACAGAGTCCGAGCTACCGGTGGTCAGGGCTCTAGAGAGAGGAACCTCCTAACGATACGTGCCGTGTCCAGAAGTACTGCTTTCTGAATCAAGCCCTTGATCCAGCTGCCAAGCTAGAGCCTCCTCAGATGTTGTTCGAGGCTATTGGCTATTAAGCCATTGGTCGATACGACTATCGGTACAATGATATTCACGTCCAACATGTCGACAACCTCGCGAGCCAGATCTAGATACTTGAACTGCTTATCTTTCTCTGGTTTTCGTCATGGGGGACTGATATATCAACAATCATTGCGCGACGCTCCAATCGATCTATCACCACAATGTCAGGCTTATTGGCAACAATAGTCCTGTCAGTGGTGATAGGTCGATCCCAATACAACGTGATATTACCATTATCAAGAACTGGGTCGGGCGCATACTTATAGTATGGTACTTCTGACTCCACAAGGACAACCACAAGGTCTCCACAAGGTCTTCAATGCAAGTTGCTTATTGTGACATTTAATGATTTTGTATGTTTTTTATTGACATTTATTTTGTAAAGTATTATTAATTTATTTTATTTGATTATTGTGAACGTGAGGACCATGTGGGTAATTTATTTTAGTTTTCCCACGATTGTCTGGCGGTTTGAGCACTACAAGCGACCTACCCAAATGTCCTTTCTTTGGTATTGTTGGTCGTGTCGTTGGACTCCTTGAGTTATAAGTCGAGCAACACGATAACTGACAAATGCTTGCACTGACTGGACAGGTCCACTCAAATCTGTGTGGTTCTTTCTTCCAAAGGCCATCTCAGACTCTAATCTGCATAGTCCTCATGTGAGTTAACCAAGATTATGTCTGGATTTTAAAAGAGACTATGACCTCTGAGTTTGTTTCGGCTGTTTCTTCTCAGAGTAGTCAGGAACGAACCACCGGCCCCATCTAGTTTAAAAAAAACATGATGTGTAAAAGTGTTTGAAAAAAGGACAGCTGCCGCCCAGAATAACAGCGCCCAAAAAGACGCTTTTTGTAGTCATCACCCACATTATCACATTTTGATCAGGCCATCAGTTCTCACTAATAACATAACATCACGCCTGTAATCCCCGAAAGGTTAGGCAGAGGTGTACCTAATCGTACACCCAATCTCGCTAGTTATGTTTAAGTCCCTTGTAATAGGGGGCGAGTCTATTGTCATTAACCGGACACATATTCAGAATCCGTAGCTGCTACTGAGAAATTCCTGATGGAATAACCAATAAAAATTTGCCCGACCGAAATGGAAGTCGCACTTGCGACCACTCGACCAACAAGGCAGTCTCACACATACACATCAAAATTGCCACGCGAACAAAGTTGCTGGCATTAGTTAGTTTTTTTTTTTATAATTTGTACTTTTTATTTTATTAGACCAACCCCTATTTTATTATTTTCTCGCTACACCAAAGTAACCCTTGCCAAGCGTATCTTACCCTACTACTTGACCAAGTTAAATAAACAGAAAACAGTGGAGCTAGTGCAAGTTTCTATCACTGATAAAACGTACTAGCTTACATCAAAGTAATCTTGTTTGTATTTATTTAAGCCATAAAGGTTGTTCGAACCGGTGCGCGGTGGTATGGGACGATTTTATTATTTAAAGCGATAGAGCGTTTAAGGCCAGGTATTCCCAATTTAACCAATTTTACATCACTTTGATTCAATATTAAACAAACAAATAGTGATTGTTTAAAGCCACAAAATATATATTATAGTTTACTATATGTACTTTAATATGATACGGTACAAACCATGATATCGAAAACTTCACTCGATCAAAAATAAACCCGAAGAGGAGGCTAATTCGGTTATTTTTTACGGTTTTCTTATTGTTCTTGAAGCATAATGAAAGTTTTACTTCCAAAAACCATATCTAAGCAAAGTTAATAACACATAGAACAATAATGTACGGTTACATTTTGCGAAATAGTTTAATTCTTTTAATAATAAATTATTATATAATACAGCGGCTTGCGTACGTGCCTTCAGTCGGCCGCCAGGCCTTGACGAGGAACGACCCATGTCGCTTTTGCCAGCGCACGGCTGCCCCGCTGCTTTAAAGCTGGGGATACACATGCCCGTAGCTTGCATACCAGCTCCTTGCACGTGCCAGCTACTGTCATGTGTATACGCTAACTGGCATGCCTGTACCTGGCAAGCAAGTAGATTGCACAACATTTGATTTACTTGCATGCCCGTTGAGGGAGGGGCGCGGGGGTTGCCAAACGGGCACGAGTATACGCAATGGTAATACTGGCATGCAAGGGCACAACTTATTACTTGCAAATGTATCCACAGTGTGCCATTTACTTGCATATGCCGTTAACTAGCATGCAAGCTACTGCTCCATTTTACAGGCATGTGTATTCCCGCCTTAATTTTATCGAACGATGTATTCATACAGCGTAGTGTAAAATATAAGTTTACGTTTTAGATTGTTGGGTCTTTTTTTTTTAAACGACTTCAGAAAAAGGAGGAGGTTTCTCAATTCGACGATTTAGATGATTCTTTTTTTGTTAGAAAGTAGATAACCCAAGGGTGATACCATGATGAGGAATCCAGGATCTGATGATGGCATCCCAGAGAAATCGAAAATAGTAGAGGCGACTAGAACGTTTGTAATTTTTTTTTTAATATTTTTAAAGCACTACTATTTTATGAAGGTCTGGAGTCGATCTGATGATGGAGCCGAAAGACAGTCGAGGGAACTGCTCAACAATTTACAGCAATTACCTGGTATTTGGGCTTGATTAATTTGTTTTGATGAGAACTTTACACCTAGATGGGTTGTGACTGTCATTAAGGGTCTGATGATGAAGACGAAGGACAGTCAACGTTTAACAGTTAGCTACCTTGTGTTTGGACTTAATTCATTTCTATTGATGAGCACTTTGCATCCATATGGGTTATAAGAGCCATTACAGGTCGGATGATGGAGACTATGGACAGTGTTTTTTCAAATTGAAATATATTTTAGTAGGTGGAATACAAAACATAAAAAAGAAAACATACGGGAGGTGAATACATCATAACATAACATCACGCCTGTTATTACTTGAAGGGTAGAATCGCTGTTTTCTTGTTCTTGATTTTAATGGGTGTTTTATCAGTGTTTGTCAAAATGAAAATCCAAGATGGCGCCAAGGACTATTTTTGGTTTTGCCGTCATGGGTTTCGCTCTCGAGGTTTTCGGGGTCGCTGAACCAGACAGACAGCCAGGCAGATAAACAGACAGCCAGACAGACAGACAGCCAGATAAACAGACAGACGGATAGTATACTCTTAGTCTTGTACTGACGCTACTCGTCTTCACGCACACAATCACAGAGTGTTTTTACTCGTGAATAAAACAAATAAAGCGCGTGTCGCTTCGTGAAATAAAAAAAAATTAAGATACTTAAATGTCAAATGATTGAATAAATTATGACTTACAGCATTTTGCATTTACAACTATCATAATATCTATTCTAATTAATTTATTACATATAAGTGTTATGGTTTCTCGATTACTACGTAATAAAATTAAACAAGCAGACAGTTTAATAAAATAAGTTGTGCTACTGCACACGCTTACCTATACTGTGACACTTTGCTCAGTTTTGGGTCCAACTAAGTTCATACGGGCGACGTGTGCGCACGGCTCGCTTCGCGTAAAGGGTGGCAGCGTTAAATACCTACTTTGCTTGGTCTACCTGGCCTTAATGAATCTACAAAAGCCACGTTGCTCAGGTTTTTGACAAAACGGTTTTCTTTAGTATAGTAATGAAAAAACTGTAGATAAGGAGTTCCGGTTGGTCACAAGCTACCCGCTCAAGCGACTCACAGTTGCGACAGGGACTGCGATCAATGCGGAGGAACAAATGAAAGAAACTGCTTAGAGCACGCCAGACTCACCGCGAGACGGCACTCACGCGACCAAAATTAGAAGTAACCGACCAAAGCCGATTGATCGGCTTCATAAAATTTAGACTTCAGTGTTCGATCGAAGCCGAAACCGATTAATCGCGGCTATTGCCACAGCCTTCGGCCAAAGCCGATGGTTTCATAACATTACCTTACCACCACCACCATATTCCTCAACTGCTTGACAACTGACAATTGTCAACATACATAGAACAGAACAGCTATTTTAGACTGTATGTCACCGACGTAAGTAGCCTGGCGGGTCAGCGGTCGCCCTGTACAAACTGGTTTTGCAAGTTCGAGCCTCAGTAAAATATTTACTTTTTGTATTTATTTAGATTTTTTTAATGCTATAAGATTTCCAATATTAATAACCATGGTTCGCGAATTCGATCCTCAACCAGTTTTCACTTTTTGTTACTAGGTATGTTGTTTTTTTTTAAGCATAATATAAGATTTGAAATAATTCATTAATTACCAAATAGTTTTATACATTGGTACTTTTATTGTTATTAACCATTAAAACGACAGTTAGGTAATCATTCATATTAATCAAAATTAAACTAAATTAATAAACGAGACACATGGCAATTCTAACAGAAGTAGTCTAAGCTGTAACGGACAAAAAAAATTGCTAGGTTTCGACTTGAAATAAATAGAGAACCCTGGGACAGAATTTGATGCGCTTTGGCACAGAGACACATGGCTGTGATACCTTCCAAACAAAAGTAGTCTAAGCTGTGGCGGACAAAAAAAATGTTAGGTTAGGTTAAGCTTAGGTTCCCGCCGTTGTTCGTTCGATTTATGTCGCAGAAGGAAGCTGCGGAAAGGGAGAGGGAGATGACGAGTTCCCTCCCATCCCGCAGCAGGCGCACCGGGCGTCGGCAGAGGGCAGACAACGCCCTCTTCCGGCCCCCCTAAATAGGTCCAGGGGCGACGGATCTGGGGACATCCATCGCCCCCTATCACACTGGACCCGAGACGGCGGCGCGTCGTGTTCCACGCGCGCCTCTCACAGACGTAACGGGGGGAGTATCACATCTCCCTCCCCCCCGAGACGAGGCCCGCAGGTCAAGCGGGCCAGCACTAGTCCGGGGCAGCGGAAGTCGCATTAGATCCCGTTGCCCCCCGACGCAAGTGTGCGAGGGAACACCGGTGTGGTTTTAGTCAGTACGAGTCTGACAGACCCCTCCGCTCTCCCCAGGGCGGGGACATCCATAGAGGATTTCCACATCGAGAACAAAAAAAAAAAAAAAAAAGGTTAAGCTTAGGTTAGGTTAGTTTTGTTTCAATAATGTTCAGTAAGTAGACCTATGTGAAGGTTGCGGAGATCCGCTGGATGCGAGTCGCACAGGACCGGTCAATGTGGCGACACTTGTGGGAGGCCTATGTCCAGCAATGGACGTCTTTAGGCTGAAACGATGATGATGGACCTATTCGACTTGAAATAAGAAGAGAACCCAGGGTCAGAATTTGATTCGCTTTGGCACAGAGATACTTGGCTGCCATACCTTCCAAACAAAAGTAGTCTAAGCTGTGGCGGGCAAAAAAAAAGTTGTTAGGTTAGGTTAGGCTTAGATTAGGTTATTTAGGTTTGTTTCAATGATGTTCAGTACGTAAATCTATTCGACATGAAATAAATAGAGAACCCTGTGACAGAATTTGATGCGCCTGGTTAGTTTCAATAATGTGCAGTAAGTAGACCTATTCGACTTGAGATAAATATAGAACTCTGGGGCAGAATTTTTTGCGCTTTGGCACAGAGACACATGGTTGCGACACCTTTAAAAAAAAGTAGTCTTAGCTGTGGTGGATGTGGGTGTGCCGAACAATACTAGAATACTGGAGATACCAGGTAAACAAAAACTGTAGTTTCCTCCTGACCAGAAAAAAACTCGTTTTAAGCAAATTGCGAACCTAACACGTACGAAGTCGCGGGTAACAGCTAGTACAGCTAAATATGCATGGCCAAAAAGGTTGTTCGCAAATAATTGATTTCCAAAACTTTTTTTCCTCCATCCCGTCAAGTCGGGTGTCAAAGTAAGGGTTTTATTACAAAAATATTTATAACTTATTTGTTTAAAGTAATCAGAAATGAAAAATTGTGAAAAAGTAAAAAAACGTCCGCGGTTTCTTTCAAAAACTAAAAAGATGAAAACAAAAAGCTATTAAAACTAAAAACCCAACTGCGTTACAAAAACTGAAAAGCTGAAAACAAGACAAATAAAATCAAAACAGTTAAGTAGTTTTTTTAATAACTTTGTTACTGTTAAAAGCTAGGTTTTGTATTTCTAATATGACCAGGAAAATCGCTTTTAACTTGGGAAGCATGAGAAAACTGTTGTAGCTACCTATATAATCGTACGTTCTCTGTGACAAAATAGAATGTTTAGTAGAAGTGGTTGTAATAATCTGTGTCAAAATCTCATGTTACAGCTAAAAAGCGATTGTTAAAAATCTGTATCTAATTCTGATAATGTGTCGTTTAAATGTTTCCGTGTTCGCCTTCTTGTGTCACTGTTGATATCGTAAGCGTTATAATATGTACTCGTTAAAAACACCAAAGAGATTATTTTTTGTGTTAAGAAAACATGTGATCATATTCATAAGTTTTCTAGTTTTCAGTGGTCTTTCCATTTATTATATCAACGTGCAAAATGTGACACTATTACAGCCTTTCATCATGTACTTGGGCATCGCGGATAATAATATTTCGTGTCATTACGTAGATAAGAACGATGCACTTCCGTCAGCTGAAGACAGCGACTTTATTCCGAGACTAAACTCAATATTCTTTCACGAGACATCGTGCACCGGAGGGTTAAACTCCCGTCAAGCATGTGCCATCGAGTCTGCGGCGAGAGCTCACCCGAATAGAACAGTCTATGTGATGTTCAGTGCACCCGTTAGCGACCTCGTGTATCAGAGGAGTTGTATCGCGAAATTAAGACGCTTCCATAACGTCAGGTTCGCTAGGGTACACATTATTGATTACGCTAAAAATACTCCTTTGGAAGCCATGGCGGCCAACAAACCTTTCTATAAAAGTCAATGGCGTGTGGAACATACTTCTGATGTCCTGCGATATTTGACTTTGTACAAGTGGGGAGGGATGTATCTGGACACGGATTTTTTAGTCGTGAAGTCTCTGACGCCTCTGGGACACAACTGGGTAGCGAAGGAACTGGCTGATGGCATGGCTAATGCAGCCATCGCTATTTCTATGGATCACCTAGGCAGAAAATTCGCCGAAGCACTCATAAAGTAAGTACCCATCGATAAGCCATTTTCACCACACACAATACAATTTCTTTATTTTACTGTGTAGTTTTACCGACATTCACCGTAAACCTACTTCGAACTCGTTGCATCATGGTAGTTTTTCGTTCAAGTCTTTCGGTCTTTCTTCCTCACAATGTGACTGTCCTGAACTCAAAAGGTGTGAGTCTGTCAAGTACCTCGGAGTCTATGTAGATTGTTCTCTGAGCTGGAAACCTCACCTTAGTAATCTCATATCACGAGTCCGCAAGTGTATATTTATTTTTAAAAAGCTAAAGGCACTTCACGGACCGCCTTACGCTTAAAACCGTTTATTAACCCTGTGTCAAAGCATAATAAACTACTGCATCACAGTGTGGGGTGGGACTCCCAAGGCAAACTTCCTGCCTTTGGAACGAGCACAGAGAGCTATTCTCAAGGTTATGACCTCTAAGCCTTTTAGGTATCCCACCACGGCTCTCTACACGGAATGTCAGGTACTCACTGTGAGACAGCTCTATGTCCTTGCTACTTTTCTGCGCAAGCACCCCTTTGTGGTATACGATCCGAATGCTACCAAAAAGCGTAGAAACTTCGAAGTATGCTCAATTCACGGATGTAGAACGGCCCTTGCTCAGCGTCATTTTGGTATTCTGTCAAACCATTTATATAATAAAATAAATAAACTCTGCTCCATTGCTCCCATGTGTCTAAATGAATGCAAAACCAAGGTCACGAAGTGGCTCCTGACATTGAGTTACAATAAAACTGAAGATCTACTACAGATTTCGATTGCTTAACTTAATGTAGTTAATAAAGTAATATGTTTATAATTATATTTAGACAAGTTTTTACCATATTTATCTTTCCCATATATATGTACACCCATACATAGGTACAGAAATAGGCCACTTCCTAGTTGCATTAATATAGTGGATATAAAATTGTAATAATTTAGAATAATTTATTGATGATATACTGTGCCCGTCTTGCAACTATGTACTGCTACATGTTCAAATCATAGGCGAGGACGCTGGCACCCTAAACACAAGTTAAATCTTATATTGGGTGCCAGAGCTCATCGAAAACACTCTGTTCACTGGTTGTAACACTGCGCAGTGCTTATATAAGTGTTTTTTTGTGTAGGTACAATTGTTGAAGGTAATAAAATACTTTTTTTTTTTTTTTAAGTATCTTTTCGCGCAAGTGTCTTTTGTAAAAGTGCCAATGCAAAACTAGCGACTCTCAGTTATTCGTTATGAGATCTAAAAAAAAGTTTTCTTGATTAGTAATTACCATGAGAGAGACATGCATACCTAAGATCTAGGTGTGACGAAACAGTTAATCTACCTTCGCATTACTCGTATGGTACGGAATATTTGCACAAATGTGCGCTGCTTAGCAACAAGCTACACATTCAAGCGACACGCGTGTTGCGACAGCTACAGTGGAAACAATAAAAATTAAAGCATGACATGAAGCGACTTGCAACGCTAATGCGTTTCGAAACGAAACCTGTGATTATAGTTGTAAATAAGCTGTTTTAATACAAAATCCGTTATTAGTTTAAAAACCGTTTTAAATTTGTTTAAAACGGTTTAAAACCACGATCACATGGGCCGGCCGTACTTTGATTACGAATTAATTTAATTAGCCTTATTTCATTTAGGCTTTAATTAAATTAATTAAAGGCTAATTGAAATCATTTACCATTTTTAGGGTTCCGTACCCAAAGGGTAAAACCCTCTATTACTAAGGCTCCGCTGTCCGTCCGTCTGCCTGTCTGTCCGTCCGTCTGTCACCAGGCTGTATCTCATGAGCCGTGATAGCTAGACAGATGCAATTGTCACAAATGATGGATTTCTGTTGCCGCTATAACAACAAATACTAAAAACAGAATAAAATAAATATTTAAGGTGGGCTCCCATACAACAAACGTGATTTTTGCCGTTTTCTTGCTTGATATTAACGGCGACAGGTAGACGCTTGAAATATTCACAGTATATTGCTCACTTTAAAAATAAATAATTAAAATAAAAAAAAACGACTTAAAAAAAAACAAAAATAACCGACTGCCAAAAATTAAAATTAAAAATTAACTTTCGGAAGTCGGTGGCAAAAAAATCAATGAAACAAACAAAGCCACCGACTTCCGAAAGTTAATTTTTAATTTTAATTTTACTTGTTTTTTGGCAGTCAGTTATTTTTTTTTTATTTTGTGTTTTTTTATAATTCGATTTTTTTTTGCAAAAATGCTTTTATTTTATCCTTTTTAGTTGTGGTATCTAACACAAATCCTTGTCAACAGCATATCTATAACAAGGAAAAATAATGCCCCGGTAAAAAATAAATAAAATGTACTAAAAAGCACTAATGTAATATACTAATGTGTAAAATGAGGAAACTTAGATGGCAGCACGGGAGCGCCGGCGGCGACACTCCGGTCGCTTCCCGGGTAGTGACGTCACAAACAAACAATTGACGATCGATTATAGTATTAATGCCGAAGATGGTAGAAGAGCATAAAAAATAAATAATAATTTTTGTTGAACCTCTTGACAACACTCATTATCCGGTATCCATTTCCGTTAAGGACCAAAGTACTCGTCGAGACGAATCTAAAGAGCCCAAACTCCATGAGGTTATGTCGTTTAATAACGAAGTTCCTATGGCCACCTTCCAGCTCCATCATCAGACCCTGGATACCATATAAAGACAAAGTACTCATCAAGACGAATCAAATGAGTCCGAATTTGATGTGGTTACGTCGTTTGATTAAGAAGATCCTATGGCCACCTTCCAGCTTCATCATCAAACCCTGGTTACCATTTAGAGACAAAGTACTCGTCAAGACGAATCAAACGAGCCTAATCTCGATGGGCTTATGTCGTTTCATAACGGAGTTCCTAAGGCCACCTTGCAGCTCCATCATCAGATCAGCTCCATATCATCTATATATTGTACTATCACGCGATATTCATAAGCGTGCAAAATTTCAATTCAATCGGAAATCGGGAAGTACGTCAAATCAAACATGCAAGACTTCATGGACGTCGCGTGATTTAGCAATTAACGTGAAAAAATAAGCAAATTACTGAACCGATATTGATGAAATTTCTAAGGGACCAATTCAGAAGTATATCCATTCATATAAGGGAAGAATTTTTCAAATCGGTTTAGAAATGACGGAGTTATGAGATAACAAACACAAAAGCAAAAAAAAAAAAATACAACCGACTTGAGAACCTCCTCCTTTTTGAAGAAAGTCGGTTATAAATAAATATTTAAGGGATACAAAAAACGTGATTTTTTGCCGTTTCCGACTAGCACTTGGCCAGTTTTATTCCTATAAGTGAAGGCATATATATTTATTTTACTATGTATGTACTCACATATATTATACTTAAATTATTTTTTAGGATTAGACAGACTGAAAACTGTCATGATATGCATATTTATTAAAATAACGGCTACGCCGCATTTTTATTTTGCACTTTGTTACCAAAATCTCAACGTAGGTATGAGGAGAGAGGGGACGATTAACGTGAACTTTCTCATCAATGTTTTAGCAATCTCTTCTTATGTTTTTGGATTTATTTCCAGTGAAGTCAAAACAACGTATAGACCAGATATTTGGACACATAATGGACCTGGCGTCATAACGAGAGTACTTAACAGAATGTGCAACACTCCCAACATGACAGAATGGTCGACCACCACTTGTCAAGGTTGGTACTGTAACAATGTCATCGACATAATTATTTATAACATCATACATTTTCCTAAGGAGTGTTTAAATTTAAATACTTCCGCCGTGAACCAAATGCAGACGCCGTGGCAAATCCAGACGGGTTTCCTACTTGGTTTCGAAAGTTGATGATAGGTGATGAGGAGGTTGATGAGGTGTGTCGATATTTTTGTTTTGTTTTTTTAAACTTTGCTCCACTTTAGGAATTTCTCCTGTATCGTGGGTGCGTTCACAAACATTTAAACTCACATACACAAACAACCAGACCCGGAACAACTATCTGTTGGCCCTACAAATAGTTGTTCCGTGCGGGGATTGAACCCATGACAAGCAGCGCAGCAATCAATCGCTCAGCCACTGCGCCAACCGTGCCGTCAAAAAATTTGTACGATGAATTCAGTTGTACGATGTTTTATTCCATCGATGCTTTATTGGTGCGATGTAACGTTTGTGCGAAACATCCTGTTGCGAAACATCCTGTTGCGAAACATCCTGTTGCGAAAACCCTACAGTGATTGCTCATTAGTTCGGTAATTTATTAGTTCGAAAGTATGTTGGTTCGAAACGCCGCGTCCATGACATTATTTTAAGTAATAATCTTATTTTGCATTTCAGACGTTAAGGAAATACAAACATCAAACAATGGAATCATCAACTTTCGGAACCAAGTAGGGAACCCATCTAGACACCAGTCAGCTATTATAATTATTATGATACTCAATTAGTTTCCACACTAAAAGCACCTATAACAACGGGAATACGTATTTCTGTTGTCTGTAATCGTAATAAAGGGTGAAAACATACTCTTAACGAAGCCGAAAGGCACTTGTTCTCCCCGTCATTGCGATCAATTTTTTGTTCTAGACCATACCTGGGAACCTTCTAGTCACGGAGATATTGGGGGTCAAAGTTCCAACTTTTTCACAAGTTTTTTTTAAATACATGTTATTAATGTATTTTTTTTACATTAAGCACCTCCATGGCCCTCTTACTATGCAATCCATCCATCAGCACAATGTTTTGAGTGCGTTACATTGAGTACTACGGTAAAACGTGGTTTTTCAGCCCAAAAAAAAAGTCGTTTGCCAGCACTAATTGCGTAAAGTTACTTAGTTTGACGTACATAATGCTTGGTCGACGGCTTCGTGAAGAGTCTGTTTACACCCTGTATATCTGACACTATGCTATGCAGTGCATACCTATGTAATATAAAGCTCTCATCTTTTTTAAATATTTTTTTCAGGACTTGAAGTCTATGGCCCAGAATATTTTTACCCACTACATTATTCCAGAAACCGCGAGTACTTTAAACCTGGAGAATTGAAGAACGTCGACAACGCCTACACTCATCATTTATGGAACAAATTAACCCATGACATGAAAATAGAAAAGGATTCGCCATATGAAAAGATGGCTCAAAAGTTATGTCCAACGATATACAAGATGTATGGAGAAGAATTTGGGTCTTAAAAAAGGGTTCAATAAAACCCAAAGCTCAGTAGTTGAATTCTATTAGGTATTTATTATAAGCAGTGGTCGGAGTAGGTAGAGCTGTTTGGGGTGAATGACCGCAAACATTGATGTAAACATGGATATGCCTCTGAAATCCCGGGATTTAGAAATTGTCGATTGATTTTAGTGAGTTAATATGGGTAAGTGGGCAGTTATGAGCAGGTAGTAGGTGAGCACCCAAACAGTATATACTTACTTATATACACACACAGGGATCCTGGAATGTTGTTAGAGGTAGCTTCGTGAAATATGAATTAATTAAGCAAAACTGTTAGAAACAAAACTAAATATACTTTACTGCACAAGGAAATATTCCGAGAATTCCCGGGATTCCGGGAAATATTTGGTATATCCATGTTATGTCCGCATGTCGCAAGTAGCAAATCAGCTCTACCTACTCCGACCACTGACTATAAGCAATAAACTGCCAAATGCGACATTTGGTTTAAAATATTATGTTTTTAAATTACTAAAATCTATAAAGGGTGTAAACAGACTCTTAACGAAGCCGAAAGGCACTTGTTCTCCCCGTCATTGCGATCAATTTTTTGTTCTAGACCATACCTGGGAACCTTCTAGTTACGGAGATATTGGGGGTCAAAGTTCAAACTTTTTCACAAGCTTTTTTTAAATCATCATCATCATCATCATCATCATCATCAGCCTTTTAATGTTCCCACTGCTGGGACACAGGCCTCCTCTCTATGAGAGGGAATGGGCTATAATCCACCACGCGGGCCCAGTGCGGATTGGTAAATGTCACATGTCTTAGAATTTTTGGTTCTAGGACATGCCGGTTTCCTCACGATGTTTTCCTTCACCGTTTTTGAGAGCAGTGGTGATGAAATAAATTACACAAAGTAATGCGCCTGCCTGGGTTCGAACCCACGACTTACTGTTCGTAAGTCGGGGTCGCTACCACTAGGCCACCGCTGCTCTCCTCGCTACCACTAGGCCACCGCTGCTCTCAAGCTCGCTCTTTTTTTAAATACATGTTATTAATGTAAGATTTTTACTTTAAACACCTCCAGGGGGCCTATTACTAACTCTTATTTCCAGACAATTTACGGCGTAAACAAAACTGCATGGCAATTTCGTATTATGAACTAGTCAAACAAACCAGTCAGTGGTCACGTGACACCCTGGCCGACTTCTGCCCGAATATTGCCTGGCAATACCGTATTATGAACGTTCGTTTGACATTTCTTTTCCTATTACAACCGTCAAAAAGTAACCTCACAATCCATTCTGTTTACGCTGCATCAGAGGAGCTTTTATTGAATTGTTTTGGGTTTATTTGGCGAAATTGTTCGAGTGCTATCTCGTTATCAAATTAAAATATCATGTGTGACGAGTATGAAGTGTTTGAGTTCCTGGAAAGTGACTTTTCTCACCAAAATAGTGCATCAAGGAATAAAAGAAGACGACTTCGTGATAAATGCAAGTGTTCCACATGGATGATGTGCAATAGGGTATGTGACAGGAAGTCAAAATAGTTACTTTTTTATGAACTGTCAAAACGCAAAATGTGTACGTGATTTGTATGAAATAGCACGTTGTGACGTCATACTTATTTGGGATCAAATGTAATACTTATTATCAGTAAATCCAATTTTACAATTATATTGTCCCCCAATATTTAATTTCTGTACGGTGATGGTAGTTTTTAAGATGAGTGGCCTTATTTCTACGTATTTTTATATTTTATTTTTGACCTTGTCAACTAGCCTATTCATTCAAAGATATCGACTTAGCAAAGCCTTGGTACTGAGTCTTTGTGAGGAGCTGAGACCTCATATGTCGGGGCCTACAAAATCAATGTGTTGTACCCCATCGCCACTTCTCTGTTAGAATGCAAGAACTCCCACAATGTTTCTAACTGAACATAGGTTACGCGCTGACGCCGACGAGAACTCTCATCCACTGTACTATAATAATTATAATAATAAAATATCTCGACTTGGCACACGAGGTTATCGACATGTGGAATGTGAACTCGGCTATCATTGTGCCGATTGTCGTAACGGCCAATGGCCTTATGGCTAAGAGCCTCGACGACCATCTCTCGAAGCTCTCCTTAGCCGGTTGGATCAAGGGCCTGATTCAGAAGGCAGTACTCCTCGATACGGCTCGCATTGTGAGGAGGGTCCTGTCTTTGGAGCCCTAAACATCGGTTGCTTGGACCCTGTTCCCGACACCGGCGGACCGCTATTTTTTATATTTAAAATGTTTTTTTATAATTTTTTTTTTTTTGAGAAATGTTAAAAAATGTGTATATAAATGAATAAACGGAACAATAATAAATTGTTATTATATCATGCTAAAACTGAATATTCATTAAAAACACTCAATAACACTTACGACGTATTTTTGCATAAACTCCTAAAATCTTACGAAACAAACAATACTATAGCGTTCTTATTTAAGGTGGTTGCGTCAGGGTAGCCCGCGAAATTTTCTTAAGTGTTTAGTGATCTTCAGGTCATTGTCAGGTTGTATGTTGATGAAAAATGAGTCGCGCCAGTAACACGTATGTAGTTACAGAATCACAATTTTAGGCAGTTTGTTAATAACTTTTCGATTAAAATGACTCCGCTCTACCGTCTATTATCTAACAACAATTCTAAAATAGTTTGGACAACCGAATGTGAAAAAATCAGGCAGGATATAATCTTGATATTCGGTTTAAAGATTTTTTAATTATTATAAAAGAACATACATTGTTCACTTACAGAATAAATACATAGCTAAGGTAAATTGTAGTCCAGTAGTTAACAGTTTTGTTAGCTTAATAGAGGTAGGTACGATGTCGACATATTATTGTGAGTAATTTAATAGTTTTGTGTTGTTAGAGACGTGCTGCCTGAGTTTAGTTATAAATAGGTTGAAAGAAGATGTGTTCCTGATCTGCTGGTAGACTGTTGTAAAGTTGAACACCTTCGTACTTTATATTTTTCCTGCCATATTGCGTTCGCGGGGGGCGCGTCTGGATTTGGTTAGGGTTTCTTTGGCTGTATTTGGATGTTTTCGTGTTAAAGGACAACTGTGTGTGTATGGTTTTGTTAAGAATTTTTCGAATGAGAACGCAAGAATTGAATGTGTAAAGTTGATAAATGCTCATTAGTTTCGTGTTTTTGTATAGTTCGAATGTGGGTGTGTGATAATCGTAGTTGAATAGAAGTTTAATTATTTGATTTTGTGCTATTTGTAGATCTTTAATTGTAGATTGTGTAGCACATCCCCAGATTTCGATAAGATAATTTATGTGTGAGCGAACTAATGAGTTATAAATATTGAAACGAATTTTTTTTGGGATGTTGTTTATGTACCCGCGCATTGATCCCATTAGTGATGTTATTTTGATTTTATATGATCGGTGTGTGCTTGCCAATTGAGTTTGTTGTCTAATCGAAGTCCGAGGTATTTTTCACAGTTACTTTTGGTGATTCTAGTGTTGTTTATGTGTAAAGTTGGGTGGTCAGAGATTTTTTTATTTTTAGCCGAGAATATCATGTACGATGTTTTTGATGCGTTTATAGTAAGTAAATTGGAGCTAAACCAGTTATACAATATGTCCAAGTCTTTTTGAGCGTCAGCTACAATGGTGTTTACGTTGCTACCGAAGTAAAAAAGGCAAGTATCGTCGGCGTACAAAGTTAGTTGTCCGATTAAGCCTAAGTCTTTAATATTATTTATATAAATGGCAAATAACATTGGGGATAGCAAAGATCCCTGGGGAACTCCGAAATCTATGGAAGATTCTTCACTCATCGCGTTTCCCATTTTAACTATTTGTTTCCTATTGTCTAGGTATGAGGAAAGGATATTATACATTTCCCCGGTGATTCCAATGCTTTTTAGCTTTAATAATAGGATTTTATGAGACACCGTGTCAAATGCCTTTTTTAGGTCAATAAAAATCCCAAGTGCAATGTTTTTTTTGTCAATATTTGTTTTGATGGTGGTGACTAAATCGATTGTGGCACACAAGGTGTTGGATTTGGGTCGAAAACCGAACTGCCGATCATATATATAATTGATGTCGTTTAGGTATTTTTCTAGCCTTGTGTAAATTAAACGTTCAAAAATTTTTGATAATACCGGTAATACCGATATGGGTCGATAATTCCCGGGATCTGACTTTGTGCCGGGTTTGTATATAGGGTTGACTTTCGCAATTTTGAGGGTATCTGGAAATGTGCCACTCTTGAAACAGTGATTGACACAATTTGTTAGGTTGGTCGCTATTAGGTTTTTCATGAATTTAATGGTTTTGGTGGTAATGCCATCAAATCCTGAACTACAGCACGGGTCTAAATTATCGATTATCTCTATGATTTCAGTACTAGTGCAAGGTGTGAGGGTATCTAATTGATTTGAATTAGGGTTGTTGTTTATTGTGGTGTATGTTAGGTTATTGTGAAATTTGTGTGGTATTTGAGTGGCTAGACGCTTCCCTACGGACGCAAAATAGTTGTTGAAAGTTTCACATACCTCGATAGGATCGTTAATGATTTTGTTGTTAACGTTCAACTTAGGTATGTTGCAGGCGGTGACCGGATTATTATTAGATAGGTAGTTAATTAAGGACCACATCTTCTTTGGATTTGATTTACAATTAGAGAATTTATTAAAAAAATATTGTCGTTTTTCTTGCTTCATTAAGTGATGCACTTCGTTTCTCTTAGTAATAAACTCGGTTTTAAAGTCGTTATTGTTTGGATCATTTTTAGATTTTCTCCATAATATATTTCTCTTGTCAATTTCCCTCGTAATTTTCCTGTTGATACAATCGTCTCTGGGTAGGTTTAGAATTTTTGATTTCTTTTTCGTGTTTGACTTTACTTTATCCTGTATGAAGCTCTCTAGAGCATGGTAGTCGTCGTTTGTTGTTATGTACTTGGTATTAGACACGTCTTTGTATAGCTGTGTGTAGTCAATGGCTGTATAGTGATGTATTTTGTTTGGTGGTCGTTTGAATTTCTTTAGTTCCAGGTATATATGTTTGTGGTCAGATAAGGATGATTCAATGACAGCCATGTGGAAGTCGTCTTTGGATAGGTTTGAGCAGACGTGATCTATTATTGTATTGGTGGTCCCGGTAGTCCGAGTTGAATATTTTTTGTTTGTTTTGCTTAGTATTTTGTATCAAGTCTCTTTGATCATATTTATGTAGGTTGTCGTAGTGCGGTCCGGTTTGAGTAAGTCAAGATTGAAGTCGCCGAAAGTGATGCATCGTCTTTTCTGTTGAAGTTGTGAAGAATAGTATTCTATAAAATTTGTGTTGTTCGTATCTGGAGGTTTGTAGATAATGCCGACGTCCAGCGCATACTTTTCCAAGAAAATCCAAAGATAATTGTTCCCATCAATGTAGTTTTGTTGAGTATTTTTGTGTTCAAGGTCATTGTGGACGAAAATTGATACCCCTCCGCCACGTCGATCAGTGCGGTAATCGTAGTGATGAGTATAGTTCGGTATGTATAGTGAAGAGCCTTCGGAGTCGGATTTGATCCATGTTTCGCTTAATAAAATCAGGTGAATTACGTGGGGTATACTTTTTAAGATGCATTGTAGTTCATCCATTTTCCCTTGCTATGATAAGCTTCGTATGTTGATATACAAAAATTTTAATGCTTGCGCGTTGGTGTTAAGTTGAGAGTAATTGTGTATTGCTTGGTATGTTGTTTTGTTTGGGTTTGGATAGGTTATTGTTGAGGTTGCAGTGGATATTAGTTTTTGGAGGTATAGTGTTCACAATTTTAGGTAGTCCTTTAATATATTTTATCATTATGTTGGTGTCTCAATTTTCTTGACGGCGCTGTAGTTCTGTTCTTAATTCATTTAAGTTTTTCTGTTGGTTTGGTGTTTGGTCTGAGAATATTTTTATATTTGATTTGGTGAGCTTGTCCTTGTTACGTAGCATGTGTTGAGCTAGTTCATGGGATTCCAGGCTTATTTTGATGAGCCTATTTTTATCGGCATTATATTTTCCGAGGCGCAGGCATTTGGTGATATTAGGACAGTTACCGTCGCCGTAAAGAGGTTTCAATAATTTTTGTATTTGTTGTTTTTCGAGGGATTCTTGATCTGCTTTGTTTGATTCCTCTAGTTCCAAAACTCCCGCTATGATTATATTTTTTTGTCGGTCGTGCCGTTCGCGTATTTCGTGGAGTAGTTCTTCTTGTTTAAACGTGGATACTGGTTCTGTTTTAAGGGACGACATTTGGGATTCGATTTGTTTTAGCTTTTGCTCGGTTATGTCACTTTTACATGCTAGCTGTGATAATTCAGACTTTAATATTTGTTGCTCTGTTGTTAGCTTATCCGCACGTTGATTAATGCTCGACAGGTCCGTTCTAAGGTCACTCAAGTCTTGCCGTATTTGAGACATATTATCTGACTGAGTTTTTGAGAATTTTTCTAAGGAAGCAAAGATGTCCTTACGAAAGTTAGCTATTATTTCCGTAAATTGAGTATTCATGGTATTTATTTCCGTATGAATTTTGGTAATTTCCTCTTTGAATTCATGGTCAAGCTCAGGTTTTCTTCTTTTGCGTAGGGTAATTGATTGAAGTTCGTTATTCTCGTCTAGTTTACGCAAGTCCGGGTACGATGACGATGTAGTTGTAGCTACCGCCATTGGTGTGTTTAGTTTTTCGTTAGGCGATCGCACCGTACTCATTATTAAGAGTAGTAAAATTAGTATGTGAAGGTTGAAATTGAGTTACTTGCTGCAGCGGTGTCACGGAGTCCGAGCGGGATCAAAAATATATTTCGTCTCTTTTAGCCGAGGTGGTGAAAGGAGCCGCTTGTCGGCCACGCACCGCGTCACTGTGAGAACTACTTATGCGTACTGGAGTAGTATACAAAGGTCCTTTTTGCACATTAGTTCGCACGATAATTAGCACTGTCACTTTTCAATTTTAAGGTTCAAACTGGGATGCCCGGTATTTGTTATTGATAAACTAACATTTTTAGAGAGTTCGACACACGTCCGGTCGCACTGGCTACTGGATCATATTCACAGATGATATTAACTTCATCCCCAGTTTTAATGCTTTTTGACCCAGAATTACCAATAGAGCTACATACCGACGCTAGTAGTGAAGGGTCCGGCGCGATCCTATTCCAAAGAACTGAAGCAAAATTACATCCGGTAGAGTATTATAGTAAAAGGACTACTGACGCGGAGTCTCGATATCACTCCTACGAGTTGGAGACACTAGCGGTTGTTAATTCAGTCAAGCATTTTCGACATTATTTGTACGGTAGAACTTTTACAGTAGTTACTGACTGCAACTCGTTAAAAACGTCTAGAACTAAAGTAGATTTAGAACCCCTAGAGTATACCGCTGGTGGGCGTTCCTTCAAGCATTTGATTTCGATATTCAGTATAGAGAAGGTAAGAAGATGGCCCATGTTGACTTTTTCTCCAGAAATCATGTATCTGTTTCAAGCAGTAATATTGGTGACAATCATATTTTAAGTAAACTAAATTAGGTAGAGGAAAAACGCGGTAATGTAACTGAGTTATCTCCAAATTGGTTACAGGCAGAACAACGACAAGACCCTAGGTACCGTCAAATTATTTATAAACTTGAAAACGATGACCTTGACTTAGAAAATTGTAGAATTTATGAGTTACGATCCAATGTACTCTATAGGAAAATCCAAAGAAATAACCGTAACATTTGGTTGCCGATTGTACCAAGGGCTTTTCGTTGGTCTATTATAAATCATATCCATGAGTCAATTGTCCATTTGGGATGGGATAAAACGTTGGAAAAGGTATATCAACATTATTGGTTCCCTAAGATGTCAAAATATGTTAGGAAATTTGTTGAAAATTGTATAACTTGCAAAGTAACTAAGTCAAATAGTGGTAAACAACAAATATAATTACACCCCATACCAAAAGTCAGTATTCCTTGGCATACGGTTCATATAGATGCTACAGGAAATCTCATATCGATAAAGAATAAATAAATCGATAAAGTACGGTTTGATGAAAACATTGAAAATCATCAACGGCATGAAACCAAACTGGACCCTAAAAATAAAGGACCTTATGTGGTCATTGAACTATTAGACGGCGACAGGTATCATCTTAAGAGTTTGGACTCTAACCGTACCTACAAGTACGCGAGAGACCGGTTACGTCCACTCGCCCAATCCTATGTGCCTATTGAGCTTGATCCATGCTTATCAGATGGTAATGATGGTAAGATTTGGTTTTTATTTTGTACTAGTATCTGAATTAATTAGAAAATTCAGCGGTGTGCGTTTGTGAACTGTCTGAGTACATAAAGTATGTGATGAGTACAGTTATATGTAAGCGTGGTGGCTACATAAGCTCTATGTATGTTGTCATATCGGCGGTGGCCGTTAAGTTCATAAGCTGTCTTATCGGCGAGGTGGCCTTTAAGTTCTTAAGCTGTCTCAAAGGCGAGGTGGCCAATTAGACTGTGTAGATAGGCGTTGTCTTAAAGGCGAGGTGGCCAATTAGACTGTGTAGATAGGCGTTGTCTAAAAGGCGAGGTGGCCAATTAGACTGTGTAGATAGGCGTTGTCTAAAAGGCGAGGTGGCCAATTAGACTGTGTAGAGAGGAATTGACTAAAAAGGCGTGGAGGCCAATTAGACGGTGAAGGGCGAGGAGGCTATTTAGACGGTGGTCTGAAGAGTGAGGTGGCTCTTTTGACACTGTGACTATACACGAAAGCATTCAACTTACAGAGAATTCATATCCTATGAGTGAAATCAAATAATAACCTTTGTTGTGTGCCTATTCTATTATGAAGTGTAGAATCTAGTTTAGATGAAGTCGTTGTGCAAAAAAAATGCAACAAACACATTTGTTTCACTTTGTCAGGAGTGGCCGAACAATCTTACAAAAGTTTTGTTCTTCTGGTTTCAGATTATAACGACGCTCGTCCCTCAACATCACACGAGGACGTGTGAAATGTCAGGACGGCCGTGTCGGAGGAAGAGGAAACGTAGAGTTGATTGTTCGTTGCATACGATTAATCGATAAGATTGATTTTTAATTTTAAATAACTTGCTAAATCCTAACTTAAATTGATTTGATTTATTACATTTTAATATTGTGTAAAATCTAGCTAGTTTATTTAAAAGACACTGCATTGTATTACGTTTAATACGAGCAGAGGATATAATATCTAGAGTAGGGTCGAAACGCCATCTTGACTTTCTTGACTTTTGTGTGACGGAGCGAGGATTGTTGGGAGAACGCTGGCTGATCGAGGTGGATATAAAGTTGCTTATAAAGTTGAATTGGTGTCGGGAACCTGCTGCTCAAATAATTAAATTGTGTGACAACTACATACTTTGTTTTGTGCTCGCATTTATACCCCAATGACGCCCACTAAACTTCCGAACAATGACGATGAAATCCAGAAGAATGCTCCTTCTCCGACATATATATATACATATCACTATTTTGGCAGAAAAAATGTAATGGTTTTAGAATTCATTAATAAATAATTTGATTATATAGATAGTAATGTTTATATTTGATATTTATTTAATTATAATTGGATTGATTATTTTAATTATTGGTGTTTTACTTGGAGTTGCTTATTTAACTTTATTAGAGCGTAAGGTATTAGGTTATATTCAAATCCGAAAAGGTCCTAATAAAGTTGGATTTTGCAACCTTTTTCTGATACTATTAAATTACAGTGTAAACTCTTTATAACGTCGTTCGTTATAACGAAAAACTCTCTATAACATATATCTCTATACATATATTCTTCTGTTGCTCATATAAGACTTGTAGCATCACCGAACGCCTACAGCCACGCGGCACACAACACTACTGTGTCGAGACATCACTCACGCACACAACGTTAGGCCGCCTCGCGTATATAAGGCGGCGGCCCGGCGCCGAGCATCACCTCCCGCGTTCATAGTGCTATTAACCGCCATCTTCAATAGCGCTCTGGCTAATAACATGTTCCCACAACAATGGAAACAAGCCACAGTTATCGGTATCCACAAACCGGGCAAGCCAAAGTCTTCCCCCAGTAGTTACCGTCCCATCAGTCTACTCAATGTCCTCGGTAAAATCTACGAGAGGCTTATTTATAAGCGACTCAAAGATTACGCCGAGGCAAAGAGTCTAATTCCGAAAGAGCAATTTGGCTTTAGAGCTAAACACTCTTGTGTCCAACAGGTGCATCGCATAGTCGAACATGTCAGCGCCCGCTTCCAGCGAGGCATGATGACCGGTGCCCTGTTCTTCGACATCGCGAAAGCCTTTGACAAGGTCTGGCACAACGGGCTGATATACAAGCTATACCAGCTCGGTGTGCCAGATAGACTCGTGCTCATCTTACGAGATTTCTTGTCAAACCGCTCCTTCCAGTACCGCATCGAAGGGGCGCTTTCCTCTCGCCGTCCGATTCGTGCCGGAGTCCCTCAAGGCTCAGTTATTTCTCCACTCGCCTTCACGCTCTATACCAGCGACATCCCCACGAGCGGTCTGGCCGAGTTAGCTCTTTTCGCTGACGACACGGCCATTTACTACTCGGGTAGGAGCCCCAACAACATCACTCGCATTCTCCAAAAATCCGCAAACGCTCTAGGCGCTTGGTTCCGGAAATGGAGGATCGAGGTCAACCCAGAAAAGAGCCTGGCTGTTCTTTTCTCGAGCCCGCGTCATTCTTTCCCGGACACCCCCAGACCGATCACCATGTTTGGCAAGCCGATCCCTTGGGTGAAGCAAGCTAAATATCTGGGAGTCACCCTCGACCGACGTCTCTCCTTCAGTGAGCACATAAAGACGGTCCGTTCGCGGGCCGCTTTCGCTCTCGGTAGGCTCCACTCCGTGCTGAATGCGCGCAGCAAGTTGTCACTCAAGTGCAAGTTGCGTATTTTCACAGCGTGCATTCGGCCAATCATGACTTACGCTTGTCCCGTGTTCGCACACGCCAAACCCCACCTTATCCATAGGATGCAGATTCTCCAGAACCGATTTCTCCGCAACGCCTCGGGTGCTCCTTGGTTTGTCAGGAACGAACGCCTCCACCTTGACTTTAAAATCCCCACCATCAAGCAGTGCATGAAGCGCCTCACCAAGCGCTACATGGACTCGGCCGAGAAGCACCCCAACCCCCTCATCTCATCGGCCGCCCGATACGTCCCCTCTCAGATCTCTAGAATCAGACGACCTAGACAGACACTTGACGAACCTGACGACCCTATCACTCTCCTTCAGGAAGCCAGTAGGGAAACCAGCACAGTACGTAAAAACAAATACAAACCGCGATTCCGTACACGGCCCCGCCGTCGAGGCCCAACGCGATCCTCTGTTAACGTCCGTCCCTTGCTCGACAAGCCAGCCCGCGACGCTGAGCAAGTAGCTTTAAATTCCCCCTTAAATAATATAGACCCAGCCAACCCTTGCTGCCCTCCCCTCAATGACGCACTGAGCCTAGGTCCGAACCCCACAGGGGGTGCCCTCAGTGATCGGTCATTTAACTAAAATCCTTAGTTTGTAAGCCCTGGCTGGGGGCCTTAAAGTAATTTTTGGCCACCACAGGATTGTCCGGTTAAGCAGTCGACAGCCTCTCTAGGCTGAACTGCGAGTGGTCATATCAAAAAAAAAAAAAAAAAAAAAAAAAAAAAAAAAAAAAAAAAAAAAAAAGCCGAGCATCAGTCCCACCCCCCGTTTGACTCTCTGCTTGAGGTTTCCATCTGTCGGCTCGGCATGACCGGTCACTCGCCGATCACCATCATTTCGGCATACATTCCTCCCGGTGGCTCGACCGAGGAGCACATTCCACTCACCAAGGACCTCACCGTCCTCTTCGGTCTGAGTGACTCCGTTATCTTAGCGGGCGATCTCAATGCCAAACACCCAGCCTGGAATAGCACGTTGACCTCTCCTAGAAGGAGACTCGTGTTCAACCTAGCGAACTCCCTCATCTTTGACCCTATCGCTCCTATGGAGCACACTCATTATCCCCACGATCCCAATCTTCGAATTAATGTCAACCTCAAGTTGCATTCGATCGAAACGCTCCATGAGCTCAACTCCGACCACCGGCCAGTGCTCATGCACTTGACTCCTCGCTCAGGTCCCTCAGACCCCAGCCAGCGGAGCCTACGCAAGTGATCACCGACTGGAGGAAAGTCAGCGAAAATCTGAAGTGAGTGCCTCTCGTCGCCTCACCTGGAACTATCCCCAATCACATTGTCTCAATTGCTGACACGACGGCCGCCATCGACTCTTTTACATCCAATCCGTGCTGAAGGATTGTTCACGAGAAGTCCCAGTCATGAGTGATCATCGCTGGCGTCTTCCCGATGACGTACGTGAACTGATAAACGAGAAGAACGCGGCCATCCGTGCCTACAGCTTGCTGTAAAGAAGCGCATCAGTGAGCATCGCTCCGCCCAATGGGAGAAGGACATTAGTGAACTCGAGCCCACCCACCTCGCTTTCTGGCAATTGCAAAGAAAGATGCGTGCCACCGATCATGCTTCGATGCCTCCTCTCATCCGACCCGACAAGAGCGTCGCTTTTGACGACTCTGAAAAAGCCGACAGTTTAGAAACTCAGTGCTCTCCTAGCTCTCAACCAGTAGACAGAGCTCACCTCGAGATGGTGAACGCTGAAGTCGAACGTAGGGCTGCCATCCCTCCCGTCGAAGACCCCGATGATTCTCTGCCTGAAGTCTCACCAGACGAAGTGCACGACATCATTAAAAAGCTTCGACCACGGAAAGCACCAGGCTCCGACGGTATCACTAACAAGGTACTTAAAATTCTCCCCAGTCAACTCATAGTTTTATTGGCGGCCATCTTCAATGGCGCCCTGAGTAACAATTTCTTCCCCCAAATATGGAAAGAGGCCACTGTTATTGGTATCCCGAAACCCGGTAAACAGGCCCTCCAGCTATCGTCCTATCAGTCTCCTGAACGCACTCGGCAAAATCTACGAGAGGCTTATTTATAAGCGACTCAAGGATTACGCCAAAGCTAAGAGCCTTATCCCTAACGAGCAATTCGGCTTCAGGACCGAACACTCGTGCATTCAGCAGGTACACCGCATCGTCAAACATTTGAGCGCTGGCTTCCAGCGCGGAGCGATGACAGGTGTTTTGTACTTCGACATAGCGAAAGCCCTCGACAAAGTCTGGCACAACGGCTTGTTGTACAAGCTGTACCAACTGGGCGTGCCGGATCGTCTCGTGCTCATCTTACGAGACTTTCTGTCGGATCGCACCTTCCGCTATCGCATCGGAGACGCTCTCTCCTCCCCTCACCCCATCCGCGCAGGAGTCCCGCAAGGCTCCGTTCTCTCTCCGCTCATTTTCACCCTATTCACGAGCGATATCTCAAAGAGCAAAAAGGCTCAGTTGGCCCTGTTTGCAGACGACACGGCCATCTACTATACGGGTCGTTGTAAGAACGCTATCGCCAAAACCCTCCAAACCTCAGCCAACGTCCTAGGCGCTTGGTTCAGGAAATGGAGAATCGAGGTTATTCCCGATAAGAGTCAGGCGGTTCTATACTCGAAACCGTCGCGCGGTAACAATCGCACCTCCCCCAGCCCGATCACTATGTACGGTAAGCCTATCCCTTGGGAGAAGCAAGCCATACTTGGCTTGCCTCTGCAGATGTTGGTCGAGAACTACTCCTAGATACTTCTAGGAGTAATTCTCGACCAACATCTGTCCTTCAGACACCATATCATGGAAGCTCGTAACCGCGCTTCCTTCGCGATGGGTAGACTCCACTTTTTGCTCACGGCAAAAAGTAAACTATCTCTTAGGTGTAAATTGCGCCTTTATACCGCGGTGATCCGTCCCATCATGACGTACGCGTGCGTCGTATTCGCTCACGCCAGTTCAAAGTACCTTTATAAGATGCAAGTTCTCCAAAACCGATTCCTACGTAATGTCACGGGAGCCCCTTATTATGTCCGCAATGATCGTCTGCACATTGATCTTAGATTGCCCACTACCCAGCAGTTCATGAAACGCCTGTCCCTTTGCTGTCCTCTCCCAGCGACGCCCTAAGCCGAGGTCCGTACCCCACAAAAAAAAAAAAAAAAAGCCGAGCATCAGTCTGCGTTAGCGCGCCGTTGTTTCCACGCATTGGAAGAGCTCGCCTAGCCTAGACGCCCCCCTGCCCTTGCACCCCGCGGTGACGTATCCTTCTTGTTTCGCGGCGCATCTCGCGTCACGAACTGGCCAGGAACGTACCGTTTTTTTAGTATGTTTTCCCGCCGTACCTACATAAGCATAATCTGTAAACAACATTGTGAAGTGGAGTAAACCAATTGTTTATATTATTGATCCAACGTTTTAATCATACCCGTTTCAGACTTGTTATTAGAGGTATTATAGTAATAAATTATTGAGGATTTATTGGATCTTATATTTTAATAATTGGTCATGGTTTATGTTCTTCAGGAATATTTTGTTTTAGCTAATATTAGATATGAACGTTTACATAGACGAAGATTATATATCAATAAAGGTATAATAAATTTTATACCTTCTATAAGATTATGATGATTTTTATTAATGTCTTCTAATATAGCTGCTCCACCAAGATTAAACCTTAGAGGTGAAATTAGATTAATTAATAGATTAATAAGATGATCATGAATTTCTATGCTAATATTAATATTAATTTCATTTTTTAGTATTAAATTATTAATAATATAAAATATTCAATTTGTTTTATTTCATTTATTTTTTTATTTTTTATAAGAATATATTTTTTTTATAGTATATTTAATTATAAATAATATAATTATTTTATTAGAATGAGAAATTATTTATTTCAAACTCAAACTCAAAAGCATTTATTTCAATTAGACCATTACAGGCTCTTTTGAATACCAGAAAAACAAATAAGGCTAAGCTACAGTCACAGACACAAGGCATAATAACTTGTGAAAGTACTGTAGTTGCCCATTCCAAAGCGTAGATCCCTATGGAGAAGAATGGGCAAGAAACTCCATGGAGACTCTTTTCAATCAAAATATTGTACAAAATCTTGGTTACATCATTCATGTGGAGATTATACATATGTGAGAACGATGTAGAAATACGTGCACGTTAAGAGCGTCCTGAGTAAAAGATTATATCAACAGTTTAAAAACAAAGTAAGTAGTTAAAATAAACCATGGCAGCCTAGAGATGACCAGTCCTAACTGACAGCGCCCGTTCACGAACATGATGCATGGATCAGCCCCATTCAGCTCAACCATATTGAAGGGAGCTAAATGACCCGACACACCCGCCACCATCAGCGAGACATTTGAGTGAGCATGACATTCTCTCAGCCACCAGGGCAAATTCAAGTCAATGAAAGATAACTAAATGTAAATGGTAGCTTTACAGTACATAGTACTCACACATGTGCTAATACTAAGAGATTGAGTCTATACAATGCAAAGATATTATTACAATCTTCTGCAGCTTCCACAATAACTTCACATAGTAATAAATTAGTTTGCCCCTATGCTTGTGGAGCAGGACAAGCAGTGAGCCAAGCATTTTTATCACCAATGTAATCCCCCAACTTATAATATGCTTGCCTACATAGTGTGCGTTTTATACAAGATTTAAATTTCGTCTCGTTTAGTTGTAGAATGTGGGGAGGTATTTTATTGTAACATTTTAAACAGTACCCCATGAAAGATGAGTCTACTTTAGCTAGCCTAAAACCTGGCTGCACTAGTTGGTCCCTGTTTCTAGTACTATAGTGGTGCCTGTCACCTCTTTTACTAAATAAATGCATATTTTTCGTAACGTACATGATGTTTTCATAGATGTATTGACAAGGTACTGTCATGATGTTAATTTCCTTAAACAGTTCTCTTAGAGCGTCACGCCTACGTAGATCATATAAGGCTCTGATAGCTCTTTTCTGCAGAATAAATATAGATTCGATGTCTGCAGCCCGTCCCCATAGTAAAATACCGTAAGACATAAAACTATGAAAATAACTAAAATAGACCAGCCTCGCGGTATCTACATCAGTAAATTGACGGATTTTTCTAACAGCATATGCTGCTGAACTCAGCCGTCCTGCAAGAGATGTTATATGCGGACCCCATTGTAGGCTTGAGACGAGCGTGTTCCCCAGGAAAACAGTTTTTTCGACGAATTCTAGTTTCTCTTGATTCAATACTATGTCACTATAACTACTTTTGACATTCGGTAGAGCAAATCTGATGCACTTCGTTTTTTCCCCATTTAATACTAAATTATTCGCGGTGAACCAATTATGAACCTGTAGTAGAGCGTTATTTACGTCGTCAAGATTTGTAGCACGTCTGTTTATCTTAAATATTAAAGAGGTATCGTCAGCAAACAACACCATCTGTAGTTGGTTTTTAAATAAATGGGGGAGATCATTTATATAGACTAAAAAGAGGAAAGGACCTAATATCGAACCTTGCGGTGCACCCATACTTACTTTTAAACCCATTGAATTGACACCATTTATTTGTACTTGCTGATGTCTATCGTTTAAATATGATTTCACTAAACTGAGCGCAAGTTTACCTAAACCGTAATGTGCAAGTTTTAAGAGTAGGGTTTCGTGGTCAACGCAATCAAATGCTTTCGAGAGGTCACAGAAGATTCCTATGGCATCTAGTGCCTCTTCCCACGCAGTAAATATGTGTTTTAATAAGGTTACACCGGCGTCAGTCGTGCAACGTCCTTTGGTGAAACCATACTGTTATAATTCAATATTAATTATTATATCTATTTTATTAGATTGGATATCTTTATTATTTATAATATTTGTTTTTTTAATTTCTTCAGTGGACCACCGGTATATCCGGTTCGATGTCTCTGCCCAGACCTCAAGCGCGCTGGTCCTACAGGCCCCGAGTGGTCCGCGATGGGCGCTGAAGCAGCTGGACCGGGAGCTCCTCCTGGAAGCCTCAATAGTGCAGGCCTGGGTGACATCACCGGTCAGGCCTGCCGACATCAACGATGAGGCGGGTTGGTTCCAGGAGGCCATGTCCGATATATGCGACGTGGCAATGCCCCGAGTTCGCCCGGCGTCAGGTGTACTGGTGGTCGCGAGAGCTGACGTCTCTGCGCGAGGCGTGCGTCACTGCGCGGCACCTGTACGCCAGGCATCGCAGGCTCCGCATCCGCCCTCCGGATGCGGCAGCCATTGAGGCGGAGCTGCATGAGGGATACAGAGTGGCGAAGACCGCCCTCCTAGAGGCTGTCCAGCGGGCCAAGGATGCGGCCCGCGAAGAGATGCTGGAGACTCTGAACGCAGATCCGTGGGGGCGCCCTTACAAAACAGTGAGGGACAAACTCCGCACCAGGGCCCCCCTGCTGACGCAGAGTCTCCGGCCTGAGCTGGTGGAGGATGTGGTGAGCGCTCTGTTCCCCTCGCGTGGGGAACACCCTCCCCCACCTATGGCTCCGCCGCTTGCGATGCCAGAAGCGGACCACCCAACGGACGACGACGACGTTCCGGAAGTGACCGGGGTAGACCTGAGGAACACCAGTTTGGTTTCCGCAAGAGGCGCTCGACGGTGGACGCCATCATGCGCGTGAGAGCCCTCACGACGGGGGATGCGGTGTCCCGGGGTGGGGTGGTTTTGGCGGTGTCTCTTGACATCGCCAATGCCTTCAACTCCATACCCTGGAGCTGCATTAGGGAGGCACTCCGGTATCACCAGGTGCCGACCTACCTCCGTCGTATTGTCGGGGACTACCTAACGGATAGGGCCGTCATCTACCCTGGTCGCGACGGCCAGTGGAACCGGCGAGAGATGTCGTGCGGTGTTCCACAGGGATCGGTCCTAGGGCCGCCCTTGTGGAACATCGGTTACGACTGGGTGCTGCGCGCCGACCTCCCTGGTGGCGTCAGCGTAGTTTGTTACGCTGACGACACGCTGGTGCTGGCGCAGGGGAGGTCGTACGAGGCGGCGGCCGAACTTATGACACACGGGGTTGCGATAGTCGTGGAGAGGATCCGGCAATTGGGTCTCGAGGTGGCTTTGCACAAGTCCGAGGCCATGTGCTTTCATGGGCCTCGGAATGCGCCACCGTCGGGATCCATAGTAACGGCGGGAGGGGTTCCCATCGGCGTCGAGTCGACGTTGAAATACCTAGGGCTCGTCCTCGATAGCCGGTGGAACTTCGTGGAGCATTTCCGACGTTTGGCCCCCAAATTGGAACGGACCGGGGCTGCCTTCAGGCGGCTCCTGCCCAACCTGGGGGGTCCAAACGCCTCCTGCCGGAGGCTCTACGCGGGGGTCGTGCGGTCCATGGCCCTTTACGGGGCCCCGGTGTCGGCGCGTTCCTTGAGGCGGCGAGCCGCCCACTACCTGAACGCGCCCCAGAAGGTGGTAGCCGTAAGGCTAGTCCGGGGGTACCGCACGATCTCCGGCGAGGCGGCGAGCTTCCTTGCTGGATTGCCGCCATGGGATCTAGATCCGATAGTCCTCGCGCGCCTACATGAGTGGCGCGTAGAGGCACTACGCCGGGGGGAAACTCCGCTGCCGCGGCAAATTGTCACACTGCGGACAGACTTACGGCGCGATCTCATGGCGACATGGAGAGAGCGACTATCGCAACCCCGTGCAGGGCACGCCACAATAGTGGCGATAAGTCCCCTCTTTGAGGAGTGGCTGGAGAGGGGCCACGGCACCCTCACCTTCCGCCTGACGCAGGTCCTCACCGGACACGGTTGTTTCGGGAGGTTCCTGCACCGAATCGGGCGGGAGTAAACGCCCGGGTGTTACCACTGTGAGGGCCGCCCAGAGGATACGGTGGAGCACACGGTAGAGGTCTGCCCCGATCGGCGGCGGCGACCTATCGCGTCCGGCCCTGGTCCAGTCCATGGTCCGGAGCGAAAGGGAATGGGACGCCGTCACCTCCTTCTGCGAAGCAGTCATGCTAGCGAAGGAGGTGGCGGAGCGTGAGAGGGAGAGAACCTCTCGTCCCAGCCGCCGCGGGAGACGCCTCGGGCGTCGGGGGTCACGTGGTGGCTTCCGGCCACCGTAGACGCGGACCTGTGGACGGAGAGTAATGGGCTAGCTCGCCGTCCGTCCGTCTTTTGACGACAGGTCGTGTTGACGGCGCGTTCGTGTTCCACGCGCGCCTCAAAGAGATGTCAGCAAATAGGGAGGGGCCCGCAAGGGCCGATGCCTGCCAGGGCTGCGGGCTGTTCGAAAGAGATACCGCGGCCCTGGAACACAAAGGGCAAGGAAGGAACATGGATGGGTTTTAGTCAGTACAAGTCTGACACTCCCTTCCGCTCTGCCCAGAGCGGGAGAAGTCATTTGATGATTTCCCATCCGTAAAAAAAAAAAAAAAAAAAATGGTCTAATTGAAATAAATGCTTTTGAGTTTGAGTTTATTAACTCATGCTTGCATTTAAAGCTTTATTATTTATATGTGCAGGAGTTATTATTCATATAATAAATGATACACAGGATATTCGTTTTATAGGTGGGATTAGATTATATATTCCTTTAACTTCTTTATGCATAAATATTTCTAATATAGCTTTATGTGGTATTCCTTTTTTAGCAGGATTTTATTCAAAAGATTTAATTTTAGAATGTAGTTAGATTTAGAAATTTAAATTTAATAATTTTTTTATAATTATTATGTTTCAACAGGATTAACAATATTTTATACTTTTCGTTTGATTATATATTTAACAGTAAATGATTATAATTTAATTAGAATTTAATAATAATTTATATGATGAGGATTATATTATATTAAAAAGAATATTTGTTTTATTATTTATAAGAATTCTTAGAGGCAGATTTTTAAGAATAATGATTTTTTTTACCCATATACTATTTATTTACCTTTTAATTTGAAAATAATAGTAATTTATGTAAGATTAATTGGCGGGTTTTTAGGTTATTTAGTAAGAAATATAAAAATGTATGTTATAAATAAATTTATTATAACTTATAATTAAAGAATTTTTTTAAGAATTATGTGATTTATACCTAATTTATCAACTTAAGGTTTAAGATATTATTTTTTAAATTTCAGTCAAAATTTATCGAAAAATGTTGATTTAGGTTGAAGAGAATTATATAGAGGGTTTGGTATAGTTAAAATTTTAAAGCAATATTCTATATTTTATAATATTTATCAAATAAATAATTTTAAAATTTATTTATTTAGATTTTATCAAATATTTATATGTCTACATCTTTGCAATATATCTTGTAACAATCTACATTATTTTAATTTATCAAATAAACCAAATATTTCCAAAAAATTATAATGTTTCGTTTTACATAAACCCTTAGCAAATCTGCGGGCATCTCTGAGGTAGATAAGTATTTAATGTTTACAATTTTACTAGCAATTTTCTCTCTACAAAAATGATACCGCACATCTATGTTTGGATCTTTTATGATGAATACGATTGGCTGACAGCTTATGGGCCGACTGATTGTCATTAAATATTGGTATAGGATAAGTTTCATTAGTTAATTCAAATAATAAATTTTGCAAATACACTGCTTCTTTGCAACTTTCTGAAATACCCATATACTCAGCTTTCGTACTAGATAATGCTACGGTATGTTGTTTTTTCGTTTCCCAAGATATTGCACAATTTGACAGCCTAAAAAAATATCCAGTATATGATTTTCTATCAATTATATTACTGGCCCAGTCTGCATCTACAAAAGCTTCTAATTTACTATTACCATTAGCTGAAAACTTTAAACAGAAAGATTTAGTTTTCTTTAAGTACTTTAGCACTCTTTTAGCATAGGTCCTCCTCATCATAACAGTTATTAAATTGGCTTAAAAAGTTAACAGAAAATACAATATCAGGACGTGGGAGTACAGCTATATACATAAGTGAACCAATCAATTGCTGATAAGGTAACTTTTTATCACATTTTTCACTTTTAGTCAAATTCAGTTTAGGTTCTATCGGTGTATCTGCAGACTTACAATCCGAAATATTGAACTTTAACAATAACTCTTCAATATAATTTTCTTGGTCTAAAGTTATAGTACTATTCTTTTTATCTACAACCACTCTCATTCCCAAACAATTTCGAACACATCCTAAATTTTTAATTTTTAATTTAGATGACAAACTTTCTTTTAAAAAACTAGTTTCATGTCCACTATTTGAGAATACAAAAAAATCGTCAACGTACAATGGTATAATTGTTTTTACATTTTTATCTATTTTTTTAAACAAACATGGTTCAAGTTTAGATTTTCTATAACCTAAAGATTGTAACAATTCATCAACTCTTTGATACCATGCCCTGCTTGATTGTTTCAAGCCATAAATGGCACGTTTCAATTTCAAAACTTTGTTTACATTATCATTACTATCCTGAAAACCTGGAGGTTTCATCATTTAAACTTTTTCAATTAAAAAACCATTTAAAAATGCTGTACTAACATCTAAATGACAAATATCTAAGTTAAGCTGAACTGCCAATGCGAATAACAATCTCAATGTTGAGTGTCTGACAACAGGTGAAAAACATTCATCAAAATCAATGCCTGACCTTTGGGTGTAGCCCTTAGCAACTAATCTGGCTCTGTACCTCACTTTATTATAAACATCTAATTTGCGTTTAAAAACCCATTTACATTGAACAATTGGGTCATTGGCCGGAATATCAACTAATTCCCAGGCATCATTTTCCTGAAAAGAGTTAAATTCACTTTGCATGGCTAATTTCCACTGTTCTCATTCTGGTCCATTCAACGCTTCATCTATTGTTATTTCACTGCTTTGACCATTGCACACATAATTAGCACTATACCAATCAGGTTGTCTGCGAATACGCTTAGTTGGCACCTCCACTGGAGACTCCACTGGGTAGCCTTGGCTGAGACATGTGATCTCTCCCAGGCCCTGCTGGTTCTGGCCCCGTCATCTCTGCCTTGGAGGCCACAAAGCCCTCGTTATCACTATCAGAACTTTCACTTCCTTTCTGCTCCTGATCCTCCAATTTTATTGTGTGTTCCATGTCCCCCACTTCTTGGGTACATTCTTCTCTTTCCGTTTTCATTGGAAAGATATCATCAGTGCTCTCATTAATGTCAACGTGTATTTTATCTTGCTTCTGTTCAATCCCCTCCTCAATCACAACAATATCTCTTGCAATTATTATTTTGTCATTGTTGGGATTGTAAACTCGGTAACCCTTTACACTGTCTGAGTACCCGACAAGAATACACTGAGTTGCTTTTCTGTCCAGTTTTAACCGTTTTTCCTTCGGAATGTATATCATAGCCTTACTTCCAAAGATACGTAGATTACTGACATCTGGTTTAGCTCCGGTCCAAATTTCCATGGGCGTTTTGTTATTTAATCCTGATGCGATTGATCTGTTTCGCAGATAAACTGCAGTGTTCACTGCTTCTGCCCAGAAACGCTTAGACAATCCTGCATCAAATAACAAACATCTTGCTTTCTCAACCACTGTACGGTTAAACCGCTCGCACAGACCATTTTGTTCTGGTGTGTATGGACAAGTCTTCTGGTGTACAATTCCAGCAAATTCCAAGAATTTATCGAATTCTTTATTGCAGAATTCCTTACCGTTGTCTGTCCTGAACACTTTGAGCTTTCTACCTGTCTGATTTTCCACTAGTGTCTTGAATGCCTTAAACTGTGAAAATACTTCATCTTTTGTCTTCAAGAAATATACAAAAGCCATCCGACTGAAGTCATCTACAAACAACAGGAAATATTTCTTTCCTCCAATAGATCTACTTTCCATAGGTCCACAAACATCTGCGTGTACGATCTCAAGATGTTTCTTGCCTCTGTTACCAACATGATTGAATGGTAACCTGGCCTGCTTTCCCTCGCAGCATACTACGCAGTTTGTTTTACTGACCTGAGCCTTGTCCAAGAATGACATTCCTTTAACAGCACCATCTTTCATGACATTAAGATCTTTGCTGTTCAAGTGACCAAATCTTCTATGCCACACGCTTCCGGACACTGAAGTCAACAAACAATCCACTTGCTTGATTCTCAACTTATACACTCCTCCAACCAAATCTGCAGTAGCCACTAGCTCACTGTTTTGATTATAAATATAACAGTGCTTCTCATCAAATGTCACTTTGTTTCCGTTGCTAATTAACTTGCTGACTGAATTTAGCTACGAACTTGTTATCTACAAGTTCGTAGCTAAATTTGGTACATATAATACTCCCATCACTGTGTTCTCGTGCTCGGTATCTCCAACGACTGTAGATATTTGAACATCTCCACAGCCTTTTTTTTTTTTTTTTACGGATGTGACTTGTACTGACTAAAACCCATCCATGTTCCTTCCTTGCCCTTTGTGTTCCAGGGCCGCGGTATCGCTTTCGAACAGCCCGCAGCCCTGGTAGGCATCGGCCCTTGCGGGCCCCACCCTATTTGCTGACATCTCTTTGAGGCGCGCGTGGAACACAAACGCGCCGTCAACACGGCCTGTCGTCAAAAGACGGACGGACGGCGAGCTAGCCCATTACTCTCCGTCCACAGGTCCGCGTCTATGGTGGCCGGAAGCCACCACGTGACCCCCGACGCCCGAGGCGTCTCCCGCGGCGGCTGGGACGAGAGGTTCTCTCCCTCTCACGCTCCGCCACCTCCTTCGCTAGCATGACTGCTTCGCAGAAGGAGGTGACGGCGTCCCATTCCCTTTCGCTCCGGACCATGGACTGGACCAGGGCCGGACGCGATAGGTCGCCGCCGCCGATCGCCGCTACGAGGACACGGCGGTGCTCCGCCCAAGCGGGGCAGACCTCTACCATGTGCTCCACCGTATCCTCTGGGCGACCCTCACAGTGGTAACACCCGGGCGTTTCCTCCCGCCCGATTCGGTGCAGGAACCTCCCGAAACAACCGTGTCCGGTGAGGACCTGCGTCAGGCGGAAGGTAAGGGTGCCGTGGCCCCTCTCCAGCCACTCCTCAAAGAGGGGACTTATCGCCACTATTGTGGCGTGCCCTAACATCTCCACAGCCTTCAACTGAAATCCTCGTTTTATCAGCGATGATAATCTCTTGCACTTGGTGTTGATTTTTTGTGTTCAACAACCAGTCTTTTTTCGATGTTAGATGACAGCTGGCACCGCTATCTACATACCAATCCGTTTGATTGAAGTTCCCGCTGAGAAATACAGCACTGAATGCACTAAATTCGTTTCCTTTTGGAGTATTTTTACACTTGTTCATAAAATGACCGTATTGTTTACATTTGAAACATCTTACATTTGATTTGACGTTTTGTGATGACGTTTGTCTATGCGCGTGCGCTTGGTTTTTATTTCTGTGCTGCCAACCTTTCGATGCAAACGCATTCTGTGTAGAACTTGTACCAACCTCACTTCCGTCGTCCATATCGAGTAATTTCGATTTAATGGCGTCGGCCGTCAACTCAATCCCTGAATGTTCCACCGCCATGATCATCGGTTCAAACTTTTCAGGCAATCCGGCTAGCAACAAAGAGCCAATCCACTCGTCACTGATTTTAAAACCTGTGTTATTTAATCGTTGACTTGTTTCTAGCAGCGAAGTCACATATTGAGACATTGTTTCACAGTTTTCTCGACGAATAGATATGAGGTTCCGAAGCAATCCGATGCGCCGCGTGTAGCCATTATCATCAAACAGCTTCTTCAGCTTCTGCCATAGCCCCATTGCAGTTGATCCACTCTTAATATGCACGAATAAACTGGGATCTATAGTTAAAACTATCTTGGCCTTTGCTTTCGCGTCGTTTGCATCTCCGTCAGTATTGATGCACTGTTGCAGTCCTTCCAATATGAGGTAGTTCTCCACCGCAAACGCCCAATCTTCATAATTTTCTCTGCCTTTAAGCTTATCAATGCTTGCAATTATATTTGACGACATTTTGCACTATATTTTCACCAAAAATTATTAAAAGCCCATAACCTATAAATGATACGCAGTTTGGCTTGACAACAACTGACAGATTTTATTCACATCATTGGTAATGAAGTTGTACATAGAACGATCATAGATGGCGCTACTAATAATATTTTGTTATAAAACTAATAAACTTAACAATATTTATTAAAAAAAAAATATTTTTGCAATGAAAATGCAAAGTTTAAATTAAACTATATACAATGTGTCCGGACATGGACTAGCGATATTCTAAATACTTCAATATAAACTATTTTCAAGTACAAATACACTCAAAGCTTGGGTCCAATACACTTCCCCGGTTTTAATGATTTTCTGTTTAGGGTTCCCACAATGGCCTTATGTGCTTGATCTGATCTGATCTAGTCCATGTCCGGACACACTGTATATAGAAATATTAATGGAATTTAACCACTAAAAATTAAGTTAGCAGCTTAATTTTAATCTTTATATTTCTTGTAATTTTAATTGGAATATAATTAAATTTTACATTAACAGTGATATACCTCTATTTTGGTTTCAATTAAATAAATTAAAAATAATTTAAATTATATTATTAAAATTTAAATAAGGAGTGTTTTAACTCTTTCTTTTAAGTCGAAATTAAATGCAATATTGCTTCTTATTTTATAATGTTATTCTCCTGTGTTGTCTACTGTGTGTACAAAAATAGTAAAATAAATAAATAAATAAATAAATAAATTATAATTAATAATATTTTTTGAGTGCAAATCAAATGTTTTAATTTAAACTATAATCCTTAATTTGTTCAATTTAATATATTTTGACTTCATTCATGATATAAACCAATTAATAAAATTAAAATCTAATTTTAGTTCAAAAAATAAAATTTACTAATTTAAATAAGGGAATAATAGAGAAAATAAGTGCAATTTCTACATCAAAGATTAAAAAAAATAACAGTAATTAAAAAAATGTAAAGAAAAAGGAATACGGGCTGATGATTTTGGGTCAAATCCACATTTAAAAGGTGAACATTTTTCTCGATCAGAAAAAGTTTTTTTTTATAAAATAATAGATAGAAATATTAAAATATTAGAAATTAATATAATAATAATAAAAATATTTGTTATTAAAATTATTAAACTTTTTGATTGGAAGTCAAATATACTAAATATATTATATAAATAATTAATTTCCTCATGAATAAATTGAAATATAAAGGAATAATCATACTATATCTACAAAATGTCAATATCAAGCTGCTGCTTCAAATCCAAAGTGGTGATTACTAGAAAAATGATTATTTAAATGACAAATTAAACAAATAAATAAAAATAAAGTTCCACTAATAACATGTAATCCATGAAATCCTGTTGCTATAAAAAATGTTGATCCATAAACTCTATCTGCAATAGTAAAGGATGCTTCAAAGTATTCATAAGCTTGAAGAATGGAAAAATAAATTCCTAAAATAATTGTAATAAAAAGACCTTGGGTTATTTGAGAATTATTATTTTCTATGATAGCATGATGAGCTCATCATGTAGCTGATACTCCTGAACTAATTAAAATAATTGTATTTAATAAAGGAATTTGAAATGGGTTAAAGGGAATAAAACTTGTAGGAAGTCAAATAGCCCCAATTTCAATATTAGGGGTTAAATTTCTATGAAAAAATGCTCAAAAAAATGAAACGAAAAAAAAAAATTCAGAAACAATAAATAAAATTATTCCTCAACGAAGTCCTTTAGTAACTAAAATTGTATGTTTACCTTGTAAAGTTCCTTCACGACAAATATCTCGTCATCATTGATATATTGTTAGAATAACAATTAAATATCCTAAAATGAATAACTTTATATTCAATTGTGGAATCATTTTACTATTCCTGTAACAAGAACTATTACTCCAATAGCTCCTGTTAAAGGTCATGGTCTATAATCTACTAAGTGAAATGGGTGATTAAAACTTGTTTTCAGTAATTAACTTCACTAGAGTATAATGTTCTTAAAATTGCAATAACATAAGATTGAATAATTGCAACCGCTGATTCTAAAATTAGTAATAAAATTTGAACAATAATTAAAATAATAATAAAATAATTTCTTATTCTTGGTCCTGTTCCTCTTAGAAGAGTTATTAATAAATGTCCTGCAATTATATTTGCAGTTAAACGTACAGCTAAAGTTCCTGGTCGAATAATATTTCTAATAGTTTCAATTAAAACTATAAAAGGTATTAAAATAAGCGACTTCAAAAAAAGGAGTAGGTTTCTCAATTCGACGATTTAGATGATTCTTTTTTTGTTGGAAAGGAGATATCCCAAGGGTGATACCATGATGATGAATCCAGGATCTGATGATGGCATCCCAGAGAAATCGAAAATAGTAGTGGCGACTAGTACGTTTGCTATTTTTTTTTAAATATTTTTAAAGCACCACTATTTTATGAAGGTCTGGAGTCGATCTGATGATGGAGCCGAAAGACAGTCGAGGGAACTGCTCAACAATTTACAGCAATTACCTGGTGTTTGAGCTTGATTAATTTGTTTTGATGAGAACTTTACACCTAGATGGGTTGTGACTGTCATTAGGGGTCTGATGATGAAGACGAAGGACAGTCAACGTTTAGCAGTAGCTACCTTGTGTTTGGACTTAATTCATTTCTTTTGATGAGCACTTTGCACCCATATGGGTTATAAGTGCCATTACAGGTCGGATGATGGAGACTATAGACAGTGTTTTTTTTCAAATTGAAATATATTTTCGTAGGTGGAATCAAAAACATAAAAAAGAAAACATACGGGAGGTGAATACATCATAACATAACATCACGCCTGTTATTACTTGAAGGGTAGGCTGAGTTGAAGAAAATAGTTAGGATCGCTGTTTTCTTGTTCTTGATTTTAATTGGTGTTTTTATCAGTGTTTGTCAAAATGAAAATCCAAAATGGCGCCAAGGAATATTTTTGGTTTTGCCGTCATGGGTGTCGTTTTCGAGGTTTTTGGGGTCGCTGATAACAAAAAACAGGTTAAAATGTAAATCCAAGATGGCGTCGAGGATTTTATTTGGTTTTGCCGTCATGGGTGTCGCTCTCGAGGTTTTCGGGGTCGCTGAGACAGACAGACAGCCAGACAGACAGCCAGATAAACAGACAGCCAGACAGACGGACAGTATACTCTTAGTCTTGTACTGACGCTACTCGTCTTCACGCATACAATCAGAGTGTTTTTACACTTGAATAAAACAAATAAAGCGCGTGTCGCTACGTGAGATAAAAAAAAAATAAGATACTTAAATGTCAAATAATTGAATAAATTATGACTTACAGCATTTTGCATTTACAACTATCATAATATCTATTCAAATTAATTTATTACATATAAATGTTAGGTTTTCTCGATTACTACGTAATAAAATAAAACAAGCAGACAATTTAATAAAATAAGTTGTGCTACTGCACACGCTTACCTATACTGTGACACTTTGCTCAGTTTTGGGTCCAACTAAGTTCACACGGGCGACGTGTGCACATGGCTCGCTTCGCGTAAAGGGTGGCAGCGTTAAATGCCTACTTTGCTTGGTCTACCTGGCCTTAATGAATCCACAAAAGCCACGTTGCTCAGTTTTTTGACTAAACTGTTTTCTATAATATAGTAATAAAAAAACTGTTGATAAGGAGTTCCGGTTGGTCACAAGCTACACGCTCAAGCGACTCAGTTGCGACAGGGACTGCGATCAATGCGGAGGAAACAAATGAAAGAAACTGCTTAGAGCACGCCAAGACTCACCGCGGACGGCACTCACGCGACCAAAATTAGTAGTAACCGACCAAAGCCGATTGACCTTCGGTCGAAGCCGAAGGCTTCATAAAATTTAGACTTCAGTGTTCGATCGAAGCCGAAACCGGTTAATCGCGGCTATAGCCACAGCCTTCGGCCAAAGCCGATGGTTTCATAACATTACCTTACCACCACCACCATATTCCTCAACTGCTTGACAACTGACAATTGTCAACATACATAGAACAGAACAGCTATTTTAGACTGTATGTCACCGACGTAAGTAGCCTGGCGGGTCAGCGGTCGCCCTGTACAAACTGGTTTGCAAGTTCGAGCCTCAGTAAAATATTTACTCTTTGTATTTATTTAGATTTTTTTAATGCTATAAGATTTCCAATAATAATTACCATGGTTCGCGAATTCGATCCTCAACCAGTTTTCACTTTTTGTTACTAGGTATGTTGTTTTTTTTTAAGCATAATATAAGATTTGAAATAATTCATTAATTACCAAATAGTTTTATACATTGGTACTTTTATTGTTATTAACCATTAAAACGACAGTTAGGTAATCATTCATATTAATCAAAATTAAACTAAATTAATAGACGAGACACATGGCAATTCTAACAAAAGTAGTCTAAGCTGTAACGGACAAAAAAAATTGCTAGGTTAGGTTTGTTTCAATATTGTTCAGTAGGTAGACCTATTCGACTTGAAATAAATAGAGAACCCTGGGACAGAATTTGATGCGCTTTGGCACAGAGACACATGGCTATGATACCTTCCAAACAAAAGTAGTCTAAGCTGTGGCGGACAAAAAAATGTTGGGTTAGGTTAAGCTTAGGTTAGGTTAGTTTTGTTTCAATAATGTTCAGTAAGTAGACCTATGTGAAGGTTGCGGGGATCCGCTGGATGTGAGTCGCACTGGACCGGTCAATGTGGCGACACTTGTGGGAGGCCTATGTCCAGCAATGGACGTCTTTAGGCTGAAACGATGATGATGATGATGTAGAAGACCTATTCGACTTGAAATAAGAAGAGAACCCAGGGTCAGAATTTGATTCGCTTTGGCACAGAGATACTTGGCTGCGATCCCTTCCAAACAAAAGTAGTCTAAGCTGTGGCTGGCAAAAAAAAAGTTGTTAGGTTAGGTTAGGCTTAGATTAGGTTATTTAGGTTTGTTTCAATGATGTTCAGTAAGTAAATCTATTCGACATGAAATAAATAGAGAACCCTGTGACAGAATTTGATGCGCCTGGTTAGTTTCAATAATGTGCAGTAAGTAGACCTATTCGACTTGAGATAAATATAGAACTCTGGGGCAGAATTTTTTGCGCTTTGGCACAGAGACACATGGTTGCGACACCTTTAAAAAAAAGTAGTCTTAGCTGTGGTGGATGTGGGTGTGCTGAACAATACTAGAATACTGGAGATACCAGGTAAACAAAAACTGTAGTTTCCTCCTGACCAGAAAAAAACTCGTTTTAAGCAAATTGCGAACCTAACACGTACGAAGTCGCTGGTAACAGCTAGTACAGCTAAATATGCATGGCCAAATAGGTTGTTCGCATATAATTGATTTCCAAAACTTTTTTTCCTCCATCCCGTCAAGTCGGGTATCAAAGTAAGGGTTTTATTACAAAAATATTTATAACTTATTTGTTTAAAGTAATCAGAAATGAAAAATTGTGAAAAAGTAAAAAAACGTCCGCGGTTTCTTTCAAAAACTAAAAAGATGAAAACAAAAAGCTATTAAAACTAAAAACCCAACTGCGTTACAAAAACTGAAAAGCTGAAAACAAGACAAATAAAATCAAAACAGTTAAGTAGTTTTTTTAATAACTTTGTTACTGTTAAAAGCTAGGTTTTGTATTTCTAATATGACCAGGAAAATCGCTTTTAACTTGGGAAGCATGAGAAAACTGTTGCAGCTACCTATATAATCGTACGTTCTCTGTGACAAAATAGAATGTTTAGTAGAAGTGGTTGTAATAATCTGTGTCAAAATCTCATGTTACAGCTAAAAAGCGATTGTTAAAAATCTGTATCTAATTCTGATAATGTGTCGCTTAAATGTTTCCGTGTTCGCCTTCTTGTGTCACTGTTGATATCGTAAGCGTTATAATATGTACTCATTAAAAACACCAAAGAGATTATTTTTTGTGTTAAGAAAACATGTGATCATATTCATAAGTTTTCTAGTTTTCAGTGGTCTTTCCATTTATTATATCAACGTGCAAAATGTGACACTATTACAGCCTTTCATCATGTACTTGGACATCGCGGATAATAATATTTCGTGTCATTACGTAGATAAGAACGATGCACTTTCGTCAGCTGAAGACAGCGACTTTATTCCGAGACCGAACTCAATATTCTTTCACGAGACATCATGCAGCGGAGGGTTAAACTCCCGTCAGGCATGTGCCATTGAGTCTGCGGCGAGAGCCCACCCAAGGAGAAAAGTCTATGTGCTGTTCAGTGCACCCGTCAGCGACCTCGTGTATCAGAGGAGTTGTATCGCGAAATTACGACGCTTCAATAACGTCAGGTTCGCTAGGGTACACATTACTGATTACGCTAAAAATACTCCTTTGGAAGCCATGGTGGCCAACGGACCTTTCAATGAAAGCCAATGGCGTGTGGAACATACTTCTGATGTTCTGCGCTATTTGACTTTGTACAAGTGGGGTGGGGTGTACCTGGACACGGATATGCTGGTTGTGAAGTCTCTGACGCCCCTGGGACACAACTGGGTAGCGAGGGAAGACAATGGCTTGGTGAATGCTGCAGCCATCGCTATTTCTATGGATCACCTAGGCAGAAAACTCGCCAAAGCAGTCATAAAGTAAGTACCCATCGATAAGCCCATTTTCACCACACACAATACAATTTCTCTATTTTACTCTGTAGTTTTGCCGCCTTTCACCGTAAACCCACTTCCAACTCGTTGCATCATGGTACATTTTCGTACAAGCATCTTTCGTAAAAGTGTCAATGCAAAACTAGCGACTCCCAGTGATTCGTTACGAGATCTAAAAAAATATGAAATACAATTTTTCTTGATAAATATGTGCTTCCCAGGAGTCCACATGCATACCTAAGACCTAGGTGTGACGAAACAGTTAATCTACCGTTGCATTACTCGTACGAAATATTTGCACAAATGTGCGTTGCTTAGCATCAAGCTACACATTCAAGCGACACGCGTGTTACGACAGCTACAGTGGAAGCAAAAAAAAAAAGTATGAAATAAAGCGACTTGCAACGTAACAGTACCACGCAAACGGAACCTGTGATTATAGTTGTAAATAAACTGTTTTAAACCAAAATCCGTAGTCTAAAAACCGGTTTTAAATTTGTTTCAAACAACCACACAACGTTGCCGTACATTAATTACGAATCACTTAAAAATTAAGTTTAAAAGGCTAATTGAAATCGTTTACCATTTCTAGTCATATACTATCTACTAGCTTATGCCCGCGGCTTCACCCGCGTGGAGTTCGGTAATTGTACCACGGGATAATACTACCGGGATAAAAAGTATCATAATTATTATTTTGTTATATCTCAAACAAAGCTCCCAGATGGTTTATTTTTCAACATCTCCAATAAATATCATTATATTTTAGCCAATGTACACAAAAACTTGACAAATTATTATTAACCACTCCATCCATTGGTGAAAACAGCACGAAAATTGATGCAGTACAGTGGCGTGCAGTGATTCTTCACAGAGGGTAGGGCCAAAAAATTACGAGTACGAGATGAATTATCATATTTTTGGGTGAATTCTCATAATTTTGGTACACGTCTGAATCTTATCATTAAACGATAATTGCGAAAACTTATTGCTTTTAACTTCTAAACACACATTATCAGCGCAAACTTCACAACAGAACCCCATTTTTAAGTAAATAAACACAACAAATCGGCCCAATTTGTAAACAGACATCATACATTGCGAGGGTTATAACTTAGTAAGATATAAAAATCCAAACCAAAATATTGCTTGTCACATGAAACAATATGGCTTCTCTATAAGAAAAGTTTAATTTGTCAATAAATAAATACAATACAATACAATAAAAAAACACCACCAAATAAAATTGCTTCATTGTCATACCGCGATCTTTTATAAAAACGGTTAGCAAAATTTTGCCAGATAATACTGACAGTAACAGCACGAGTTGCCAATACTTGTTTTCCTAACTCGAAAAATAAAATTCATGATTTATCATTTTTTGGAAGGTATAAATTCGACAATACCACCCTATTTTTTTAATTCTCTCTAGTAGTCATTAAGAAAACTATTGTATCTGTGTGTAGTCTGTTTCTCGAATTCCCCGCAATAAATCTCCCGCTCGAAATCTCCACAAATCGGGATCACCCTGCTCGTCATTCAAAAATCTAGCTAGCCAATCACAACAAGCGGTAGCCAGCTCCTTTCTAAGGAGTTACGCCCATAATCTACATATGTGTGCCGTTCATGTTCATACACACGAAAATATGCACCAGTGTGCGCAAACAGTGTGCGTAAAATGAATGGAAAGTAGGCCGTTTGTCTTCTTGCCTATCGCGAGCGAGCGAGCGTCGTAGTACTTACAGTATAGTGGAGTTATGTCACACGGACGCGACAAGTTGCTATAAGTAATTTAACAGGAGTTTTAACTTTTTTTTATTATAATATTTTGTATTATTTTACTACATAGTTTTAATAAATTCGTTTAGCTTTGCTGGTATGGTAGGCTAGGCCTAATTGCCTCTATGGACGGCACACCCCTGAAGCAGTAGCTTTTGAGTTTATCGCGAACAGACAGACAGACAGAGAAACAGACGCGGCTACTTTTTAGGTAGTTTTCAGTCTGTCTAATGACAGACTGAAAATAAACATGATATCCGTATTTATTAAAATATAACAGCAACGCAGCATTTTTATTTTGCCCTTTGCTACCAAAATCACAACGTAGGTATGATGAGAGAGGGGGCAGGTAGGTTTCGATTTAATGTGTCTGTTATATTAATAAAGATTGACTTTAAAACATTTTTATTTTAATTTTCTTGATAAACAAGGTGTGGTCTAGATCACTTAATCGGAGCACTAAAGTAAAAAAAAAATCTAAACCATTATAAACCGGTAAGTGTGGTTTTAAATCGTTGTAAACCAAGATGGTTTAAAATTAAACGTTTTAAACCATCTTTATATTTTTTGGGTTTAAATCCGTTTTGCATTACACGTCCTGTGGTACACACGCACGTCGTTTGACGCAAGTCACATTGCCAGATTTGGTAAACGAGGCGAAGCGATCCTATACCATCATATTTAATTATGTTTTATGAAAAGGTATTGGTAAATCTATATTCTACAAATAAAGATAACGCAATTGATTTTGTAAGATTAACTTGATCTTTCTCATCAATGTGTCATGTTTCATTTTAGCAATCTCATTTTATGTTTTTTGATTTATTTCCAGTGAAGTCAAAACAACGTATAGACCAGATATTTGGATACATAATGGACCTGGCGCCATAACGAGAGTACTTCACAGAATGTGCAACACACCCAACATAACACAATGGTCGACCACCACTTGTCAAGGTTGGTACTATAACAATATCATCGACATAATTACTTATAATATCACGCTTACAATTGCGCGAGTTCGATCCCCAGACAAATTCAGATTATTTAGTTCAGAATATAATACTAAGACTTTAGTACCATCCAAACAGTTTTTCGAATCAGCGTGTTCGCGACAACGTCAGACGATATAGCGGTTTTCGACTCAATGTGTTTTCGAACTGGCGTACTTTTCGTAAAGTTTTTCGAAATAGCGTGCGTCGCAATAATCATTCGAATCTTCATATCACTCCCTTCTCGCTGCCATATTAAGTTCTCAACTTTTTTTTAATATTGTTTTCAGGACTTGAAGTATATGGCCCAGAATATTTTTACCCAGTACATTATTCCGAAAACCACGAATACTTCAAACCTGGAGTCTTGAAGAACGTCGAAAACGCCTACACTCATCATTTATGGAACAAAATAACCCATGACATGAAAATAGAAAAGGGTTCGCCATATGAAAAGATGGCTCAAAAGTTATGTCCAACGATATACAAGATGTATGGAGAAAAATTTGGATCTTAAAAAAGAGTTTAACAAAACCCAAAGCTCAAATGCTGAATTCTTTTATAGACCAGGGCTGAAGCTTTTGAAAATGGAAAAAGTGAAAAAAATAATAATAGTAGGATGAAAACCATTGGAAAAAGAAGAGAAAATAACAAAAATGAAAGGCAAATTTATTTACAGAGTTAATAATTAAATGGTTTATCTCGATTTCCGGCAAAACTACAAGTCCTAAGGAAAAAAGTTGAATAGCAAAGTGAAAAAAGTGTAAAAACAACTTTTGTATTTACACTTTTTTCACATAACCTCAAAATCCTACTATTATTTTTTTTGGTTTCAAAAACTATCCACCCTGGTCTATAGTGTATATACCCGACCCGCACCAGCTTCGCACAGGTGCAATGCAGATATTGTTCAGCCAGCGTTTGCAATGTAAGCGCATCTAAATAATGAAAATAATCAGTGTTTCTCTACTATATTATGCTTGTTATATACATATAATCCTTCCTCCTTTTATGACGCAACGAATAATTTGTTTGCATGTCTCCCCGTGTGTTTTAAGAATCTGGATATTTGCGGACTAGTTCACATAATTCCAAAATATATATATTTTCTAAATAAGGTGAGAATCTTGTTTCTAGAACTTGGCTTGCAACTATCTGTTGGTTCTATATTGGTAATTTTTCGTATTTACTTTTTTTGGAGGGTAAATATAAAGGGAGCGTCTGTGCTATTTCCTCATAAGATGATGCCATACTTAAGTCTAGCGGGCCATACGCGTGGTATGTGGGTTAGATTAGCACATGGGCTACTTTTATTTCTCACATACACATCAAAATTTCCACGTGAAAGAAGTCGCAGGCAACAGCTAGCCTAAAATAATTAGAAATGATTAATTTATGGACTACATAAGTAACTAATGGCCGTTTCTAAGTGTTTCACGCACTCTATATGGAGTGTCAACAATACATATCATGGTCGAGCTCTTATGATATAAATGAATGTTTACAAAAAGTATGTATAATGTTGCTTTTCGTGGTATATTCGACTACAGATGTTCCAAGGTCAAAAAATCCATTTATTGAAAATAACTCGTTTCCTATGGGTTTAATGCATAAATTTTTATATCTTGAACCATCTTCGAGATAGAGGGCAGAGCGCACGCAGTGTTTAACTATTTAGAGTATCATTCGAGGTCAATCTGTAGTCCCGATTAAAACACGTATATAATATTCTAAAAAACACATATGGTTTCGTCACACAATAGCTGCGACACGACTTCTGCGCTCTTTAGAAAAAGAATAAAATATTTTGTAAAAACACTTGAGAAACTTTCGAATTTGGATCAAATTGCTGCAGCATTTGAAGAAGAAAACTGCCTGGTTCAATCATCATTTGAGAATGGAGTGCGAACCTTGTTGGCAATCTGTAATGCTCCAAAATCTGAGGACTGTATCGATCGTCTTGTTATCAAATCTTCCACCAACGAGTGCAGCAGCTCACCAACATTTCAACCTTGTTTATTATCAAGTTCAGACTTGGTTAGGGCATGATTTAGAACCCCAGAATTGGGGTTGGATAATGCGTGATGAATTCCTGGAACCTGTTATGACAATGAATCCACCAGCTCCGGGAGAATTGCAACACCAACACCAATCGTTCCAGCTACACGAAAATGGTCATAAGAGACTATAAAAATTTTTTCGTGAATTTGGATCCCCAGTCACAGATCATCAAAAAAAATACAGTTAGGAAGAAAATGGCCATTTTACACAAAACATTTTTTTGATAAATCGATTCTGTTTCTAATACTGATCAAAAAATTCTATGGGACCAGCCCAGGTTGGAGTACTGCACAGCTACTGCAGCTGCTGTGCTGCTGACAATGCACATCCCGTTATAATCAAAATCAAAATCAATCAAAATCAAAGCATTTAAAATGTAATGAAGCTACAGTCCCAGTCACAAGGCATAAAAACTGTGAAAGTACTGTAGTTGCCCATCCCCTAGCGTAGATCTCTATGGAGAAGAACGGGCAAGAAACTCCATGGACACTCTTTTAAATCAGTATATTTTTACAAAAACCTTGGTTACATCATTCATGTTGAGATGGTACATTATGTGAGAACGATGTAACAAGATGTGCAGTGTGCACGTTAAAAGTGTCCATAGTAAAAACAAAAAATTCAAAAATAAAATAATTAATTCAAATAAGCCGTGGCAACCAAGAGATGACCAGTCACAACTGACAGCGCCCGTTCACGAACATGACGCAGTTATCAGCACCATTCAACTCAACCATTTTGAAGGGAACTAAATGATCCGACACCATCAGCGAGACCTTTGAGTGAGCATGAGATACTCCTAACCGCCAGGGCACATTCTAGCCAAGAAAAGAGTAGGTTACCAGTGAACGATAGCTATCTAGTACATAGTACTCACACAATATGGGCTATGCGGCTATATAATACTAAAGAGATTGAATTTATACAATGCAGTGCAAGATAGTTGTACAATCTTCAGCAGCTCCAACAATACAGTTGAATGCTATCCATTTATGCGCCCCTGTCCTTGTGCAGGACCGGCATTGAGCCAAGCATTTTTATCAGCGAAATAATCGTCCAACTTGTAATATGCTTGCTTACATAGTGTGCGTTAAATGCATGTTTTAAATTTCGTCTCATTCAGTTCAAGAATACTTTGTGGAATTTTATTGTAGCATCTGAAACAGTACCTCATGAAAGATGAGTCTACTTTAGCGAGTCTGAAGCCTGGCTGAACTAATTGGTCCCTATTTCTAGTACTGTAATTATGTCTGTCACCTCTTTTATTAAAAAGATGTAGATTTTTTCTTACGTACATTATGTTTTCGTAGATGTATTGACAATGTACCGTCATGATGTTCATTTCCTTAAACAGTTCCCTTAGAGAATCGCGCCTACGATGATTATTTATGGCTCTGATGGCCTTTTTTGCAGAATAAATATAGACTCAATGTCTGCAGCCCGTACCCGTAACAAAATGCCATGAGACATTATGCTATGAAAGTAACTAAAATGGTGTAGCGGTATCGACATCAGTAAATTGACGGATTTTTCTAATAGGTTATGCTGCTGAACTTAGCCGCCCTGCAAGAGTACGCAAATGAGAACCCCATTGAAGCCTTTTATCAAGCGTAATCCCCAGGAAAACCGTTTTGTCTACGAATTCAAGTTTCTCTTTATTCAAAACTATATCACAATCGCTATGTTTAACATTCGGTAAAGCAAATCTTATGCATTTCGTTTTTTTTTTTCATTTAATACTAAATTGTTTGCTGTGAACCAATTATGGACTTGAATTAGGGGATTATTCACATCATCTAGATTTTGGGCCTAATAATAATGTGATTATGGTCAAAGGATTTTCGCTTCTTACTGTCTAGTGCAGCATTTGGTTAATTATAAACTGGGTTATTGATAAATTTCTTTTCCGATAAGATTTATCACCAATCACCATATGCCAAGAATTCATATCGGAGCATCACAACAGAAAATACGTATATCGTCACTACCTTGACGGCTTGTCCCCAATAGAGGACATATCAAGGACCCCGGTGAAATCTATTTTCTTTCATGAAACGTGTCGAGGCAAACTAAACTACCGGCAGACGTGATCCGTGGAATGAGCGGCGAGGGCTCGTCCACATTGGCAAGCAATGGGAAATGTGCTATTCTCAGTGCCCAGTGCCTCAGTGCGCAGTGACATGCGAGAATCTCGACAATTATAGTTAGGAGAACTAGAACGTCCTGCAGCAGTATGTATGTACAATACGAATGCACAATTCTTTAGGGTGCATTAACTGCAATAAGTGGATGATTTTGTTAATGCAGGTGCGTTGAACTACCAGCTTCTAAATTCAAAAATAACTTTAGTACAATTGATGCTGTAAGCAGATTGATTGTTTTTTTTGTCGATTGATTGATTCAGATCATCCTGATAATTAGCACTGTTGGCACGCCAATAATTACATTAGGCAGTCACCAAAACGCCCGGCCTTCATCACATCCCGTTTAAGCTAGAAAAAGTGGCGGACCAAACTCCCAAACAAAAATTGAGTTGTTGCAATGGTGATGATGAACTTAATCACCAGACTTTATATAATTCCAGGTTTTAAAGTACATAGCACAGAACTGTTCTTCTCAGTACGCGGGTTCCGTGCTAGGTGAATTTTTTTTTCCTGAGGTCCTCCTCATTGAGGGGTATCCGTATGCACACGGCACACCATCACACCACATGTACAACAAGACAACTGCCGCCAAGTATAATGTGAACACGAGTTCTGTTTACGCGAGAATGGCTCAGAAGTAGGTATTGTCCCACAATATACCAACTAAGTATATGCTTCAGTCAACATGTGACAAATAACTAAACTGATGGAATAGGTATCATCAATAAAGTATTTCATTTTCAATCGAAGTATAATAACAGGGTTTTTTTTTATAAATTGGACTTTTATGTTATAAGATTAACCCCTATTTTTCAATTCTCACTACACCAAAGTTACTCTTGCCAAGCGTATAGACCTTAAGTCTTAATCGACCAAGCAGACAATAGTGGGGCTAGTGCGAGTTTCTATCACTGCTCGAACGTACTAGCTTACATCAAAGTAAACTTGTATGTCTTTAAGCCTAATAGGTTTGCTCGAAGTGATATGTGTTGGATGAATTTATTTTTAGTAGTGATAGAGCGTTTGCGCACTGAATACTCAATGGCTAAATTTTGACAATACTATTTCATATAGTATATAGTAATGAAAAAACTTACGATCTTTCTGTGCGTTGATAAGGAGTTCCGGTTGGCCACAAGCTACACGCTCAAGCGAGTCACAGATGCGACAGGGACTGCGATCACTGCGGAGGAAACAAATGAAAGAAACAGCTTAGAGCATGCCAGCATTCGACCCACCGCGAGTCGTCACCACTTTCGTCGCGTGAGTGGTAGTATCCGACCGAAACCGTTTGATCGAAACCGATCATCGCGGCAATTGCCACAACCTTCGGACGGAATCGAATCCGATGGCTAAGTGACATTACATTGCAACTCGTCAAAATCATAACTAACTAGTCTCCACCTTCGGCCAAATCATCGGCATCGGCATAAATGGGCCCAAGCAGAATATTATTTAATTAAACCTCCGGCTTCGGCCGAAGATTGTGGTCGATTAATCAGTTAATGCGTACCCGCGTCTTACTTTAGTAGTAAGACACGTGGGTGTCGCTTGACGCACTCGTATCGCAAGTAGTCGCCATCAGGGGTAAGTAATCTATATATATAAAATGCTTTGTCCTGAATGACTGACGGATCAACGCACAGCCTAAACCGCTGATCGTAGAGACCTCAAACTTGGAGAGTGTGTTCTTTGTATGACGTAGGCATCCGATAAAAAAGGACAATATGCCAAAAACATGCAAAAACATGATTATTATACATAAATACTAAAAACAAACACACAAAAAACACCCAACAGCATGCACGCAAGCATGCAGCATGCAATCAAGCATGCAGCATGCAAGCAAACATGCAGCAGGCATGGTTTCTGTCACAGCTCCGGCGCTGCGGGGCTCCGGCGGTCCCACGCGAGCTTATTGTCGCAGATGTATTTCACGCTCACCACCGCAGTTTCGGCTTCAGCGCCGCTGCGTGGCCGCGGCGGCGAGTGTTGAAACCACATGCTCCTCAACTCGCGGGCCGCCTCGGCCCTCCGCGCCTATGTGGGTTTTTATTACAATCTAGGGGTAGGGCAGACAAGACTACGTGGGGTCGGTTTTGCAGCGATTCGTTTCTGTCACGCAGATCATTATATATTTTAAACGATATGCCTAATGAGTTCCGATTAAATAAACGTTATATCCAATAAAGTTATACGAAATAAGTTTTAGAGTATATAAATGTTATATCTAAAGAAATTATATTAACAGTTGGTATAACTCACGTTTATTATATCTTGTGAACGTTATTGAAATTAAAATATACCAAATAACTTTATATGATATGAGACGCACCCCGCCAGCAGTCGTGAACAGGGCTTTAGTTGGATGAACCTGCTTATATGTAATGTACTAATGTACGTATGTATATATGCATGAATTCACGCTTACTCACTTTATGAATGACAAAGAATTTTACCGCAAGCCAAAAAGGTTGTTCGCAAACAGCTGATATGCAAAACTGATAGGGAATGTCTGTTAACATGCAATAGACCAGTTTTTACTAACTGACTACCCTACCCTCTAACCAACAACTAAATAATATATATCGGTTTTGTTCTAAAAAGTTAGGTTATGTATTTCTACTATGAGCAGCAAATCGCTTTTAACTTGGGAAGCATGCGGAAAATACTGACGCCTATATAATCGTAAGTTCTCCATGATAAACCAGATGTGCAACATCATGCAACAATAGTGTGCGTTTAGTAAGTGGTTGTAATAAATAATCTGTATCAAAATCGAATGTTAAGTACAGCTACAAAGCGATCGTTACAGCGCTGTATCTAATTTTGATAATGTGTCGTTTAAATATTTCCAATTTCGCCTTCTTGTGTCATTTTTGATATCATAAACGTTCAAATATGTACTCGTTACCAACGATACAATTTTTCGTGCTAAGAAAACATGTGATCATGATAATAAGTCTTCTAGTGTTCAGTGGTCTTACTATTTATTATAGGAACACGCAAAATGTGACACTATTAGAGCCTTTTATCATGCACTTGGGTTTCGCGGATAATAATATTTCGTGTCATTACATAGATGAGAACGATGCACTACCGTCAGCCGAAGACAGCGACTTTATTCCGAGACCGAACTCAATATTCTTTCACGAGACATCGTGCACCGGAGGGTTAAACTCCCGTCAGGCATGTGCCATTGAGTCTGCGGCGAGAGCCCACCCAAGGAGAAAAGTCTATGTGCTGTTCAGTGCACCCGTCAGCGACCTCGTGTATCAGAGGAGTTGTATCGCGAAATTACGACACTTCCATAACGTCAGGTTCGCTAGGGTACATATTACTGATTACGCTAAAAATACTCCTTTAGAAGCCATGCTGGCCAACGGACCTTTCAATGAAAGCCAATGGCGTGTAGAACATACTTCTGACGTTCTCCGATATTTGACTTTGTACAATTGGGGAGGGATGTATCTGGACATGGATTTTTTGGTCGTGAAGTCTCTGACGATTCTTGGACACAACTGGGTAGCGAAGGAAACGGCTGATGGCATGGCTAATGCAGCCATCGCTATATCTATGGATCACCTAGGTAGAAAACTTGCCGAGGAACTCGTCAAGTAAGTACCTATCAATAAGCCATTTTCGCCACCCACAATACAATTTTTCTCTATTTTTCAACGTAAACCTTACTTGCAACTCGTTGCATCTTGGTAGTTTTTCGCAAAATTCGTATCTCCTCACGCAAGTCTCTTTCGTGCAAGTGTTATTCACACAAATGCATTACTTGCTTTTACTGTCCCCAATGCTGTGATATAGACATCCTCTCAGTGTGTTTGTCTTTGATATATTTCCATCTAAAACAAACAGCGTGTTTCCACATGACATTTTCATTCACCGATTTTAGAACAGTGGTGACGAAATAATTTACGTTAATAATTTTGAGTTTTTCGCGAAAATGTCTTTTCGCGCTTATGATTTTTCTACAAATGCGGTTGGCAAAAATTTATTTCATGCAAATGTCTTGCTTATGCAAAATGTAGGTATGTAGGCGTTAAAGTGTATCTGGACGTTAACCATTGAATAACGAGTTTTAGAAAGAAACCCGTGTGCTTTGTAAATGCAAGTCATTACCTCAGCCGTTCAACAAGCACTTCTTCAAGTGTTTATTATCTACATGGTTATCAGACCGCTGACTCACAAAACTTTTCACATGCTTGAGCTGCGTTCATATTATTTGTAACGTAGCAAAAGTAGCGTCTCTCAATGATTCGTTACATCAAATACAATTTTTCTTGATAAGTAATTCCCATAAGTCCACATGCGTACCTAAGACCTAAGTGTGACAAAGCAGCTAATCTACCATTGTATTACTCGCATTGTACGGAATATTGTCTTAAATGTGCACGCAACTTGGCAACAACCTACGCGTTCAAGCGACATGCGTGTCGCGACAGCTATTATAAACTTAAAGCATGACAAATGAAAGTGTGATACACACGCTTGTCGCTTGACGCTAGTTGCATCGCCTGAGGTCGTAAACGAGACGAAGCGAACATTGTACAGATATAGATAATTATCTACTTGTACATCTTATCATATTTACCCGACTGCGGCGAAGCCAAAAAGGAAATTTATGTGTTTGACCTGTATGTATGTGGGTATGTATGTCCGTTTCTATGTTTCCTCGTAACTCCTAAACAGATGAACGGATTTGGATAATGTATACCTACGTCGTTAGATTCGTCTTGGTAGTGCGAGTGCATAGGCTACAAAGAACAAAGACAAACCTATTAGAACAACCGTGGCACACAGTAAACACTGATAAGTATCGACATTAGTAAATTGACGGATTTTTCTAACAGCATATGCTGCTGAACTCAGCCGTCAACCTATCGTCTTCTTTGGGAAAGTTGTTTTTTATAATGAGAACAATCACGTGTATAAGTATCGGTCACTAATTACCAGTCACCCTATATAATATGCCCTTAAAATATCAGAAGTCGTTAAGGAACACACACAGTTTAATAAAAAAGGTTAAATCGTCTGCGAAATCTTTCACGTTACTAAACTAAAAAGCTGAAAATAATAATGTTATTAAGAAAATTAAAAAACCAGAGTAACAAACTGAAAAGTAAAACACAAACACATTTTAAATTAAACAAAAGTTGGAAGCAGGCGAGGCCCATTCCATTTTCATAATTTTATATTCAAATTGCCCCCATCATCCAAAACCAACTCATCAACTGATTGTTATTTTTACTGGTGGTAGGAGAAATCTTTTGTTTAGTAATTTAAATATGCCACTTCATGGACGGCAGCATTCCGTGTTTCTACATTTTGCAATTTGAAGCTAGTATTGGCTTTCACGCACATGTTCTGAATATAATTTCCTGTCTAGAAATTCAGAAAGATCTTGTTGGCCCGACCCAACATGTTTTGCAGTAACCTGGTTATCATGTTAGAAGTATAACCCTCTGCTAATACATTTAATAATAAAAACTAAAAATAAATACTGCTGACGTAATCACCATCCAGACCCCCTCATCTCCCACGACATCAAAATAAACAATGCAAAGAGGGCGGAGGGGGGGCCCCCCGCCCTCCTGTAGTGCTTACGTAATACTTGAATGGTCCCTATTTTCAAAAAACTGGAAAAGTGCGTGTCGGACTCGCGCACGAAGAGTTCCGTACCATAAACCGAAAAAAACACGTTTCTTGTATATTGTTGTTTTAGCGACAGCAGAAATACATCACCTGTGAAAATTTCAACTGTCTCGCTATCACGGTTCATGAGATACAGCCTGGTGACAGACAGCCAGACAGACAGACGGACAGTGGTCTTAGTAATAGGGTCCCGTTTTAACTCTTTGGGTACGGAACCCTAAAAATAAAGATAATTGAATTGAAAGATTAACTTCATCCTTCTCACAATGTGTCATGTAGCCTTTTGTCAACCTCTGATTATGTTTCTGGATTCATTTCCAGTGAAGTTAAAACAAATTATAGACCAGATATTTGGACACATAATGGACCTGCCGCCATAGAGAGAGTACTTCAGAGAATATGCAACACACCCAACATAACAGAATGGTCGACTACCACTTGTCAAGGTTGGTACTATAGAAATATCATCGACATAATAGGGTAGTTTACCAAAAAAATCTAATTTGTCCGTCACATAGATTTAGAAAAAATATTGGAGAAGTATTTTTTCTTTTTTCACGTAAACAAAAAATGAAGATGATACAGTGCGTCGAAAACTCGTGTGTCGACACTATGTCTGTACACTTTTACTAGCGAGGTGACGTCACAAGCCCCCAATTCATGATCTTGATGCGTTTTACCTTCGTCAGTTTTTATTGATTTGATAAAACAAAAAATACGTATCCAATATTTTTCGATAATAAATTATCGAAAAATATTGGATGCGTATTTTTTGTTTTGACTGACGGACTAGATAGAATCATATTTTTTTTACTCAGAAAACATCCCTAATTTGTAACATCACGCTAACAGTTTCTAGAGTGTTTAAATTAGGATCCCAATGCCGCCAACCAGATCAATCCAGGCACCGGTCCGCTATTATATTAATATGATCATTACTCAATTGGTTTCCACACTAAAAGCACCAATCGCAATATATCTATAGCACTATGACATGCGGTGCGAAACTAACATAAGCCGTGTATTTACACATGCTGCCACATAAAGTCCTCAACTTTTTTAAATATTATTTTCAGGACTTGAAGTCTATGGCCCCGAATATTTGTACCCACTACATTATTCCAGAAAGCAGGAATACTTCAAACCTGGAGAATTGAAGAACGTCGAAAACGCCTATACTCATCATTTATGGAACAAATTAACCTATGACATGAAAATCGAAAAGGATTCGCCATATGAAAAGATGGCTCAAAAGTTATGTCCAACGATATACAAGATGTATGGAGAAGAATTTGGGTCTTAAAAACAGATCGGTATCAACAAAGCCCAAAGCTCAGTTGTTAAATGTAAATGCTCCTGCATTTTAATACTTAAAACACCTTTGCAGTATTTTAAGTATTAAAATGCAGGAGCAGTTTCATTGAGACCTTATTTTCGTTTTCAGTGACCCCGAAAACCACGAAAACGACACCCATGAAGCCAAATCCAAAAATTTTCTTCGACACCATCTTCAATTTTCTTATTTACTGACACTGAAAAAACACCCATTAAAATTTTACACATTTATTAGTGATACGCATGGGTGCAGTAAAACGGGATTTTTCAACCCAAAAAAAAAAGTCGTTTCCCAGCACTCATTTTTGCGTAAAGTTACTTAGTTTGATGTACAGTCAACGTCCAGAAGTCCACTTCCACCGCAATGACCATTATCGCCTGCGCTATACGGGCTGCGGCGCCTACACACACACACGCATTTTTATTCGTGTGAGTGATGTTCCAACGCTAACAAATTAACATGTCGTGTAACTCGTGTAGCATCGCTACGAGTAGTTACAGATGTGGTCAATACTAGACAAGGATGACAATATCAATAACTTGTTTTTTTTATCGCCATCTGATATTTTTTTTCATGTTAATGCAAAATTTCGACAAGTAAACATAGGTCAACATTAGCTAGATCGGTAACGAGACTGCACTCTCTAATGTGATCAGGATAGATGTAAGTTCGAATCCGAGTTGGTCCAGAGTTTTTGATGTTTTATTTAATTATTATTACTAGTATGTTTTAGTAATTTATTTTAGCAAATTACTTTGAACAAATAGATATTATAATAAAGGTAATTTATTATTATAGATAATAAATGAAACAAATTTTGATATGGTAACATTGTAATATTTTTGATATAAAAGAAATTCTTTACACTTACTTATGTCCTTTATTTATAGTATTGAATGTTAAAAAAACACATTTTAGGTTACATATAGATATTATGAAAATTCTGATATCATTAAAACGGTTTTAGCTTAATTATTCATTTTCTCAATGAAAAGAGGATTGAAACTTAACCTCATTATTACAATAATATAAATACTAATTTGTTAAAGTTACGGCCACTATGTCCCCTGACACAAAATTACCCTACCTGTTTATGATTTTTAATATTTCGTGTGACCTCCGTTAGCCTCGATACAGCTAATGAGACGTCGACGCATAGACGCCACAATATTTGCACAGATATTTGTGCCGCGCAAACTATCCCATAACTGCATGCAATGGGATTTGAGTAGCTCAGGGCATCTCTCGTCCCGAGCTTCCCATCTTTGCACCATTAAACCCCATATATTTTCTATGGGGTTTAAGTCAGGGGACCGAGCTGGCCAAGGAATAACTTTAATTTCCGGATGATTGCTAAACCATTCGCGAACAATGCTGGCACGGTGAATGGGACAATTGTCTTGCACTAAACTTATCTCGTTTAAATCTTCTGCGGGGTAGATATTACGCACCGTAGGCAACATTATATCGTTCAACACTTCCACATAGTTGACACTGTTGGCTCGCGTCGATATAAAACTTAATTCACCGGGCCCTTGAGGACTTATCCACCCCCACACATTCACACTGATTCTGCCTGACTCCGTATTTGGTCTGACATTGCCTTCAGACCAACGCGTGTTATTTTTACGCCACAAATGCAGCCTTCCTTTTTGGCACGATTTGAATGATTTTTCGTCGGTGAATATTGTCGTCTCCCAATCAAAGTCCAAATATTCCCGGGCAAAACTTAACCTCTCCTCTTTATGCCGTTGCGTTAATAACGGTTTTTTAGCTGGCGTTCGGTGATGAAGACCTTCGGCATGGAGTATGCGGCGAACGGTGCGTACTGATGTGCCGAACTCATCGGCAAAACGCCTTGTTGGGATGAAACCATTCGTCTCATATTCAGCTACCATATAACGTCGCTGAGGCTGGCTAATAAGAGGTGGTCTTCCGCTCCTCTCACGACTCTTCAAGCTACCTTCTTCCTCAAATCTCTTCACCCAACGCCTAACAGTCTCTCTCTAAAAAAAAAAATCTATATTACACACTTGCAACAAACGATTAATCTACCGTTATATTTTGTAGGTATCATCACATAAAATTAAAAAAATAAACTTACGCATAAGCCGGTTTCATTCGATATTTGAGATATATTAAGGCCATTCGAATATAGGGCCACAATATTTGCCTTGGCTTCAATACTAATATTAGCCTGCATATTGAATTAAGAAAAATACTAAAATAGTAACAACAAGATAAAACAAACGCTCGTAACTATGTTCACCAACCAACAACAGCGAATAGTGGAATAGTTTATGTGAACTAGTAACGTAGTTAAAATATGAGGGTAGATTTGAAACAAAGTGAACTTATCGCTTTGTTTCAAATCTACCTTCATATTTTAATAACGACGCTAAGATTGAAAATAATTGTAAAACGAAAGAATCTTCGTTTAGTTGTGGAATATTTAATATTATTTGTTAGCAACTCGGCATTCTTATTTCACATGTAATAGTTAAAAAATATTTTTCATGTTTGATGTGAGATACGAACCCGAACGTTCGCCATGCGAGGCACAATGCTAACCACTTTGGCCACCGTAACGCTTAAGAAACTCATTGAAATTTGTAATAACAATCATAAGCGGACAACAAGTTGACAATGTGTAGTGTTGTCAAACGTTCTTATAGAAGAAGGTCATAAGTACAACTAATATTGCTATGCCATAGTTTTGTGAGATTGCTAGTCGACTTCTGACTGTTACTGTACATAATGCTTGGTTGACGGCTTCGTGAAGACTTTGTTTAAACCCTGTATACAGGGTGCAATTGGCAAAAGCATTATTTGTAAACTAAGTAACTTTACGTAAAAATGAGTGCTGGGAAAAGACTTTTTTTTTTGGGCTGAAAAATCACGTTTTACAGTAGGACTCAATGTAACGCACTCAAAACATTGTGCTGATGGATGGATTGAATACTAAGGGGGTCCTGGAGGTGTTTAAAGTAAAAATCTTACATTAAAAACATGTATTTAAAAAAAAAGTGTGAAAAAGTTGGAACTTTGACCCCCAATATCTCTGTAACTAGAAGGTTCCCCGGTATGGTCTAAAACAAAAAAAAATATCGCAATGACGGGGAGAACAAGTAAGTGCCTTTCACCTTCGTTAAGAGTCTGTTTACACCCTTTAGACTCAAACGATTGGGGGTTTTGTTTAATAAATATATTGTAAAAGAAATGTGTGATGAATACCTACTACAAATAATATAATTAAATAAAAAAAAACTTACCTTTTATCTACACTAAAAAGTTGTGAATAATATAAAAAATTGCATAAAATATTATTGAAATATTTAACATTAATCAGTTATTTTTGGAGTCGGTGCCATTGGTGTCAGAGTTTAATATTACCTTTTAGTTATATTTTATTTTTCTTTCTATTTTGTTTTGTATTATAAGTGAATTGTCAATTGTAGGGTCGTAGGCTTGTATTTATTGTTATGTTGAATAAGTTGTTGTAAATTGGTTAGTTTAGAAGGAAATCCGAGTTATTTGCTCTTCGTAACTAAATTAAATTAAAATTGGTAATCAGGTTATTTTACTATAGATAGTTTTGTGTGGGTTGCTTTCATTATCATTGTATTTTTAGGTTTTCTAACTTTGGCTGGCACCGACTCCAAAAATACCTGATTAATGTTAAATATTTCAATAATATTTTATGCAATTTTTTATATTATTCACAACTTTTTAGTGTAGATAAAAGGAAAGTTTTTGAAGGCGGTTTTGTTTTTTTTTTATTATTTTATTTTTACTTTTTCATAATTTAACTAGTTTTTTTTGTAAATGTAAATTGCTGATACCGAATATTATCTTGGTTAAATAATTTCTATCTGTTTAGACCACTGTTTACTGTTATACATAGAAATAATTTACTGCCAAATTTACTCATAATCGGATTCAATTTCTTAACATTGGTAATTGCTTGTTGATCTTTCTAAGTATGTACCTGCTGTTACTCGAATGATATAACGCGAGATTTTTTTTTGTAAACAGAGAATGATATTCCAACATAGACATCACTACCGCTTTACTTTGCACCTTTGTTTGTTGTTTTTCTTTGTTTATTGTTTACACAAAAAATGATTCCTCATTTCTAACTAGATGGCGTTGACGTCGAATTAGATCGCACTATGGTTTCGTTCACAAAAAGTGATGTCAAGCCTATCGGTATCGCTCTCGCTACGTAAAGAAGCTTGGATTTGATTTTGTACCTACGTGATCTGATACTTACTAAGTACCAAGTAGAAAACATACCAATAACATAACTGCCAAAATTTGGATGTTCTCTTTACATTTGCATACCCCTTCAAAGATACAGGCATGATATTACGTTATGGAATTATGTCAACATTACATAACCAAGCGATTGCAGCAATAGCGGGAGATTTGCAATAGTTTATTGAAGAGTTCCATTGTCTGTCTCCGAAGATTTTCACCAAAATCATACGAGACCACCGTAAAAAAAAAGAAAAAGAACAAAAAAAAAATTCAGTCGACTTGATAACCTCCTCCTTTTTGAAGTCGGTTAAAAAGAGGTGTCTAAGAGCTATGTTTGGACTTCATGTTACAGAGAGTTGCAAACTATTGTTTAAAGCATATAAAATATTAACCCTTCCGTCAATGTACATTTTAAAGATCATTATGTTAGTCAACTCGAATCCACACCTATTCCCCTTAGTGTCAGATAAAGTAGCTCGAAATAGACGCGACAATAGTAAGTTATGTATCCCGAGATGCAGGACATCTCTTATGCGTAAAAGTATATTCTGTATGGCAACATTTCTTTATAACACGTTGCCAAGACATTGGAAGGAATATACAACTGAAAAATTAAGAAATAGAATAAAAAAAATAGATTAGAAAGCCTTCTGTTAGAGAAAGTCTATTACACCACTAATGAACTTTTAACTGACAGATTAATTTGTCTTGTATAAAAAATTCTAATTTTATTAATAACTAGCACATCGCCCGCGACTTCGTTCGCGTGGGTTTCGAAAATACAGCCCTTGGCAACCAAAGAGAATGCTTGTCACTGGGACTTGTTAATAGTCGGTCTAGTGGTCGCAAGCGCGACTGCTGAGCATGAAGTCCTGGGTTCTATTCCCAGGTCGAGCAGTGTTATTGGGTTTTTCCTTCAAAATTTCTCAGTAGCTGCCACGGAGTCTGGATTTGTGCCCGGTTGATGGCAATACGCTCGCCTCCTATTAAACATTACTGTTAGTACCATTAGGTACACCTCTGCCTATCCCTTCGGGGATTACAGTTATGTGTGGAATCACTTAAACGATATACGCAGGTCCGTGGGAATCATTGGAATCCGCGGGATCTGCGCCAACTGGCCTGCTGCTGGTCCGATGAGAATGTTCCATACCTACCTAGTACCTACCCTGTCTACCTACCTAGTACCTAACTCCCTAGTACCTACTTACCTACCTTCCTGTTACCTACCTACCTCCCAAGTCCCTAACTCCATCCCAAGTACCTACCCTACCTACCTACCTACCTAAGTGAGCTATCAATTGCGCTAATTTAAAAACGTTTTTATTTATATTTGTGATAGCTTCGTGTTTGCCACCAAGATATCTTTGGTCATCGTTAGGAAGGAGAGAAGAGTATTGTATTGCATTGCACCAAGCTCTTATGTGAGTTCAACGTTTTTTGAATAAAATCAATGTGGTTATTTTGTGGGTCAATTTCGATGAAAGTCCAATAACTGTGTATCTGTATTTTTTTTCTTTTCATTGTATTTCAAATTGATTTTCTGGTGTTACTGAACTGTTATATAAATTAAAATAAAATTGAATCGGAAAAATATGCCTTGTCAATTTGACTCGGGCCACAGATTTGACAGATTGTTTTTAGAAAAAAATCGGATTGAATTTTGCACTAAGGAGTATTGATATCAACTTCGATGCAAATCACCCGCCAAATAACTTTCTACCCCTTTTTAATCGCGTTAGACGATGAGTTTCAATAAATACGAAACACGTCTTCCATCAATTCTCTTTAAGAATGTTTATGCCAAATTTGAAGAAGATTGGACCAACGAATCATGTTCTCCCATACAAACTTCGCCCCCGTTTTTCACCCCCTTAGGGATAGTATTTCTTAAAATCCTTTCTTATCGCATGCCTACGACATACAAAGAACACACTCTCCAAGTTTCAAGTCTCTAGGATCAGCGGTTTAGGCTGTGCGTTGATCCGTCAGTCATTCAGGACAAAGCATTTTATATAATATAGATTACCTTGACATTTAATTTTCTAATTTGTATTTTACTTCAACTATTTTACTGTACCTTTTAATTTTAAGTTATACTCTGAACTGGTGAATTTAATTTTCGAGATGCTGTATATTTCTACGCCTACGTACGTACTACCTCTTATATTTGTACGCCGTTCAGGCAAAACATGACTGTACTTAATATAATTTGATGTAACATCTTGCATGCCATGTGTGTGTATACTCATGTTTTGGACAAATAAAAATCTTATCTTATCTAAATAAACTTAGATGGGGCAGGTCGCTAACAAACATTTGAATTAAACATTATCATGACTTGCACTAGTTGAATATAATTTAGGTATAGTTTACTAAACAGCGCGTACACTTTTTGTTGTAATTATTTTAAAATAAATTAATATTATTATTATTTCGATCGATGCGTTTTAAAGATCCATTTAAAATATTATTGTAGCTGCGTTTTTTCAGGAAGTGCCCTAAAGTAATTGGGTGTAATGTTTGATGTGTATTTTCTGAATATGTACAACATGGCGAGAGGTCTGTGGCTTCGTACAAAGCCCTAGCAAACTGTAGCGCCTTCTGGGGAAGATCTAAGTTGGAACGGATTTCAGTCAGGGGACCATCCACAGAACGTGGAATGGCTTCCTGATGAATTAAAACTGATTTTGGTATGTCTGATGATGTGTTTGGACTGTACATGACAACAGAGTCAGTATCGCAATGGCAATGTGTATCTCTATTCATTCCTGCTGTAGAGTGACCATTTCACCTTCTTTTATTGCAATGTTTGCACATTTTGCGTGGAGCTCTTTCCGCTCCGATCTGGATAAGGACGAGTCGGTATCCATACTGGATTCACAAATAGTTATATTTAGCCCGACCGAGAGGACTGTGCCCCCCAGATTAGGCGGTTCGTTGTGTGTACGTAACCTCTGCAGGAAAGTGGCCTAGAGTGATATGAGTGGAACGTATAGTTAGTGTATAACCTGCTGTGGACGTGCATCAAATAAAAAAATTGGTGCGATTTGTCGTTTTAGAAAAAAAAAGGAAAAAACGATTCCTGCTGGAGTAACGTTTTTCCAGCAGGAAAATTCTAAACGAATGATCGGAGAGAGAAATATAGTGCATGGCCATAGAGCTTATAAAGGGTGTAAACAGACTCATAACGAAGCCGAAAGGCACTTGTTCTTCCCCCCCATTGCGATCATTTTTTTGTTCTAGACCATACCTGGGAACCTTCTAGTTACGGAGATATTGGGGGTCAAAGTTCCAGCTTTTTCACAAGTTTTTTTTTAAATACATGTTTTTAATGTAAGATTTTTACTTTAAACACCTCTAGGACTCCCTTACTATTTAATCCATCCATCAGCACAATGTTTTAAGTGGGTTATTTTGAGTGGCTACTGTAAAACGTAATTTTTCAGCCCAAAAATAAAAGTCGCTTCCCAGCACTAATTTTTGCGTAAAGTTACTTAGTTTGATGTACATAATGCTTGGTTGACGGCTTCGTGAGTCTGTTTACACCCTGTATAAAGTAACGTTTTGCAGAATCGTGTACTGCTAAAACCATAGCATGCACCTGTAGAATAAACCTACGCGAGTAGCTCTTTATTTGTGCGTATTTGTGACAGAATCAAATTTAAGAAAATATTTATAATTCTCAAATAATCGTGGTTTTTTGAAAACCCGAATAAATATCGCAGCGCCTAAATGAGAAAACGTACACGCTCGCTGAAAACTGTATTCGGTTCTTTTTGACGCTTATAATAACCTTAAAAAGTCTAAACCGCTGGTCTAAAAGACATGAAAATTGAAGGGTGTAAAAGACAATTAAAATTGTAAGACATGTATCACCGTTTTTCCAAAATAATCCTCCAACTGAGTCAAATAGGATTTCAATACACGCAGACAGGCGCATGGCGCGCAGTCTGCGGGGCCCGGGAGTATTTACCTATTCGTAAGCAGTTAGGATTTTATTTAGCAAAGGTAGACTTAAGGGAAAACTGCTTTTCACAGGGCCAGTTTACGTGGCCTGCTCTAGACTAAGCTCTCGGAGCGGCCTGGTGATTTTAGCACCTGAAGGAAAAACAAAAAATATTGTTTACAAAAAAATACTGCGGTAGTTAAGTTTTCCTTATATATTAATTAATTATTATCCGCTTCTGGCTGTCTCTTAATTACATCTAAAACTAAAACCATACAGTTATTCTCACCCCAGAGATTAGTTTCGTTTTACGGAGAACTTCGTCCTTATTGCTTTGTTTGGATTATTTTCAGTTCTTATTTCCAAAGAGATGGAGTGAAAGCGTATAAGATGTTTGTTTCTGAAAAAGAATGTTATTTGTTTCATGTAGACGACGCGGGCGAAGCCGCGGCAGGAACTAGTACTTAATATTATAAATACAAAGTAACTTTATCTGTCAGTCGCTCAGATTACTATGTATGACACACAGGTTGACCATCATGACCTTGTTTGCATATAGAATACATTTTATCTCGATGGTATGTTACCGTGGCCAATGACCGTCACCGTTTTTTTCGTAATAATCTGTTCGTTGGTTGATGAAAAACTAATCATCCATACCAACCATAAAAAAATAATAATCTGCAATGAACTGTAAGTCGTAGTATATTATTGTTGTTTCATAAGGCGTTTAGGTTTCTAATTGTAAACATTATTTAATGCTAGCATAACTTAACTAACTTAATGGGCTTCAGCTATTTCAATCAATACGTCAGTTAAACAAGTGCCAGCAAGGAAGAGATTGCTCAAACCCTGGATCACACCAGGACTGTTACGGTGTATAAGAAACAGGGAAGCTTTACACAGAAAGTTATCTCCTGATAATGAAGTACTAAAGATAACGTACAAACGATACAGAAACTTCTGTTCAGACCTGTTGAAAAAAAACAAAAAGATCATTTCACATGCAAGAACTTAATAAAGCAAGTCACAATCCAAAAGCTTTATGGGAAACAATAAAGAAAATCACGAATACCACCAATAGTACAAAATCATCCAAACAATTTTTGACATCCGCATCGACACCAGTAGAATGTTGCAATGTCGTAAATTCCTTTTTTGTGAGCGTTGGCAAGAAACTTGCAGACCATATTTGCAATAATATTACACTACAGCCGCACTCAATCACTTCCACAGACCCAGCATAAATCAATTCCACGCACATCATTCGTCCTAGAAGCAACAGACCCCAACGAAATTATATCTATTATAGGTTCGCTACGATCAAACGCTGCCACTGGTTGGGATAACATCTCACCTCTGTTCCTGAAGAAGTATGATAAAACTCTGGCGCCCATCCTATGTCATATTTTTAATCTTTGTTTTGAAACGTCCGTATTTCCCACTTCTATGAAAAAGGCAATTATTCATCCGATATTCAAGGGTGGAGAAGGGAACATACCTGGCAATTATCATCCTATTGCAGTTCTAAGTGCCTTATCCAAGATACTCGAACGTCTCATAAACAGAAGACTAATAAAATACTAGGTATTTTATTAACGTTATAATTTATTATCCCCACAACAGTTTGGGTTTCGCAGAAATAAATCCACCTGTGATGCAGTTCAAGCTGTGACTTCTAATGTTGTTCTATAGGTACCTTAACTAGAATAAAAAACCTCTTGTCTTCTTAGATCTCGCGAAGGCGTTTGACATCTCCACTCTTCTAACCAAGGGGGCAACTCTAGATCTTTTTCGTAGTTACCTAAGTGATCGCATACAAACTGTCAGGATTGATATCTACAGTAGTGAAGAACTTCTCATCTACTACGGGGTCCCACAAGGCAGCATATTGGGTCCTACCCTCTTCCTTATATTTTTTTATTTGATTCACTTGTTTATTTCTTTTTATTCTTTATTTATCATTTTTTCTTATTATACTTCATTTATTTATCATTCTTATTCTTATTTTATACATTTTTAAATATTTTTAAAAAACAAAACTATACAAAAACGTCATCACGTTATGTCAATAATCATTGTACGGCGCTCTCGGCGATCTATCACCACAATATCAGGTTTATTTGCTAAAATAGTCTTGACCGTGATAATAGATTGATCCTAATACAATGTGGCATGACCGTTCTCAAGAACTGGGTCGGGCACATACTTGTAGTATGGCACTTCAGAACCTACAAAGTTATATTGCAAGGCAAGTTGCTGGTGGATAATCCTAGCTACTAGATTGTGTCTGTACAAGTATTCACCGTTAGCAAGACGAGAACAACCGGAAACAATATGTCGGATCGATTCACCGGGACGGTGGCATGCCCGACAAATATCAACCGTACCGTCCTTGACAATGTATTTCCGATAATTGTTCGTCATGATAACTTCATCCATAATCGCACAGACGAAACCCTCGGTTTCCCCAAAGAGGTCACCGAATCGTAACCAGGATACGGACGCCAACAGGGTCTACATCAGGCCCATGTAGGACCCAGAAAAAGCGTCCGTGTAGCTCCTTGCTCTGCCATACATCCCTGCGGTCATTAGTATCCAATACCACAGATTTGCGCCAGTTCTTGTTAGCCAAGGAGAGCGGGGTGAGGCCCTTGTCCACTGAGACTACATCTCGGTGCATCCCCACGTCGGTTTCGAGAAAATAATTATTCTCTGAGACGATAGTATTGCTATTGAGTAAGTGAGAGCGAGAATGTGTGAGAGAGCAAGTGTACTACTTGAGTAATGTCACGTAGGATAGATATTGTCGTAAGACGAAAAAGACATAAAGATTATTGTAAAGACTATATATTTAAATAAAATAGTTAAAAGTTATCGAAAGTTTTTTGATTTCCCACATATATTTTCTAAATAAAGTGAAAATCTTGTGTTTCTGGAATTAAGGCTTGCAACTATATGTTGGTTCTATATTGGTAATTATTCGTATTTCCTTTTTGGAGGGTAAATAAGGATGGAGCGTCTGTGCTATTTCCCCATAAGATGATGCCATTCTTAAGTCTAGCTAGTGCGGTTTGTAGGTTAGATTAGCACATGGGCTATTTTTATTTCTCACATACACATCATTTCCACGGAAAGATGTCGCAGGCAACAGCTAGCCTAAAATAATTAGAAATGATTAATTTATGGACTACATAAGTAACTAATGGCCGTTTCTAAGTGTTTCACGTACTCTATTGGAGTGTCAACAATACATATCATGGTCGAGCTCTTATGATATAATTGAATGTTTACAAAAAGTACGTACTTATAATGTTGCTTTTCGTAGTATAAGTCTTAAGCTGAGCGACTTGCAGTCTTTCCAAAGATTAAAACACACATCACACATCACATCATCAGCCTATAAAATGTTCCCACTGCTGGGACACAGGCCTCCTCTCTATGAGAGGGAATGCGCTATAATCCACCACGCGGGCCCAGTGCGGATTGGTAGATGTCACATGTCTTCGAATTTTTGTTTCTAGGACATGCCGGTTTCCTCACGATGTCACCAGACGTGACCAAATGCCCAAGGTACTTAAATTGATCCACTCTATCCAGAGGTGAACCACTCAGATACACCGGAGGTACCTGCTTTCTGGGCATTTAGCACCACTCGCAAAGACCATGCATTGACTTTTTGATACATTGTATATCAGACCATGCTCACCCGCGTAATCCTCGCAGATTCGTATCAACCTCCTTAGACCACAGATCGACACGCTCAGCAGGACCATGTCATCAGCATAGCTTAAATTGTTAACGCATACACCGTCAACATGACAACCAACATGCTCACTGCTGAGCGCGACGATGAGCGCATCCATGTAGAGGTTAAAAAGGGTGGGGGAGGTCAGGCCCCCCTGCCTCACACCACACTCCAACCGATACGGCTCCGACATTGCCTCCACCCACCTGACACTGTTGACCTGATGCGTATACCAATACCTGAGGATAGCCACGTTCACGCGGCAGATTAATGCTCGCGAGCTTATCCCACAGGATATCATACGCAACCAGGTCGAAGGCCCTGGATAAGTCGAGGAAACAAGCGTATACAGGGGTCCTACGGTCCGCATAGTATCTGACGGTGTGCTTAAGACACAGTATGGCACTCTCTGTAGACAGTTGTGGTCTGAAACCAAACTGGTTATCATGAAGGCTTACACACTTACTCAACTGTGTATTAAGCAAACCGTCAAAAACTTTGGCTATAATGGTGGCCAGCGAGATAGGCCTATAGTTCGCTTTATCAGCGAGGTCACCGGTTTTATTTTTCACAACAGGCACCACCACAGACCTCATAAGATCCGAGGGTAGGTAAGAGTGACTCACGCACAGTGAGAAAAACATCGCGAGGACTCTATTAATATGTGGGCCAGCATGTTGCAGGTGTTCAATACTGAGTCCATCATGTCCCGGGGGTTTGGAACTATGCACAGTTAACAAAACTGTAAGCCCGTGCAGTTATCAAATCTTCCACCAACGAGTGCAGCAGCTCAACTAACATTTCAACCGTGTTTATAATCAAGTTCAGACTTGGTTAGGGCATGATTTAGAACCCCAGAATTGGGGTTGGATAATGCGTGCTGAATCCCTGGAACCTGTTATGACAATGAATCCACCAGCTCCGGAGGAATTGCTTAACACAATATTCTGCAACTGCAAGAATGGTTGTGGTTCGCGATGTGGATGCAGGAAAGCAGGGTTGCAGTGCTCTTTAGCTAGCGGTCAATGTAATGGGCAAGCTTGTCTACTATTGCTTCACCATATCAGAGTGATATCAACGAAGACGGTACTTTTGATCCCGCAATCCTGGAAGAACTGGAGACAAATGTCGTTGAAAATGAGAACACTGAGGAATTTGAAATTTTACAGCGACTGGATGACGATGATGAAGAAGAAGAAGAAAATTGAAACTAGAACTTGTAGTTCTTATTATTATTCATTATTTTCAATTTCAACGTTCATAAATGTATGAAATGGTATTTTTCAATAAAAACATTAATTAAAAATTTTATTCTTTTCTTTTTATTTAGTTAGGAAGTAATTAGTATGAATAAGATTAGACATAGAAAAATAATCCATCTTTTCTTTGGGCTTCCTCTGCCTCTCTAAGTCTCGATCCATCAACATTTATATTCATTACTCTTTTAGTCACATGCGATTCATCCATCCTCATCACATGCCCATATTATACCATCATAGTCGATTCCCTTACAACTATTCAATTTCAATATCTAGTAAACCTTTTTCATTTCCATTAAACGACTATCATTACAGTGTTACCTAATGCGATAGTGTACGTACACAATAACAATATTAACTTTCGTAACTAATTACAAACAATGCATTTTATTTGAATTCAGAGAACAATCGAATAAGTCGACAAGGTTGAATTATGAATATTTGTAATGGTTTTTTATCTACCTAACTCATTAAGTTGTATTTTTATGTATCCTATTCCTAGTTATCAGGCATAAAGCAATTACGATTTTTCACATGGATACTAAAAACTGCGCATAAGTAGTAGTATACAGAGTGGAAACTTTCACCGGGGCAGTAAGAGGAACCACCTTAACCGTTCCAGCTACACGAAAATGGTCATAAGAGACTATAAATATTTCTTCGTGAAATTTTGATTTTAGCTTTTTACTGTCTAGTGCAGCATTTGGTTAATAATTATAAACAGGGTTATCGAATCTAGAAGGCCAATCTCGATTCTGGATTCATTTCTTTTCCGATAAGTTTATCACCAATCACTATATACCAAGAATTCATATCGGAGCAACACAACAGAAAATATGTATATCGTCACTACCTTGACGGCTTGTCCCCAATAGAGGACATATCAAGGACCCCGGTGAAATCTATTTTCTTTCATGAAACGTGTCGAGGCAAACTAAACTACCGGCAGACGTGATCCGTGGAATGAGCGGCGAGGACTCATCCACATTGGCAAGCAATGGGAAATGTGCTATTCTCAGTGCCAGTGACAAGCAAGAATCTCAACAATTATAGTTAGGAGAATAAAACGTCCTGCAGCAGTTGGCGAATGTGTACAATTCTTTAAGGTGCATTTACTTCAATCACCGTGTGATAAATAACTAAACTTATGGGATATTATCAGCAAAGTAGTTAATTTTCAATCAAGTGGAATAACTGAGATTCTTTTTTTTTTATACGACCAACTCCTATTTTTTCAATTCTCCCTAAACCAAAGTTACCCTTGCCAAGCGTTTTAGATCTAAGTCTTGACAGACTACTCGACCAGGTTAAATAAGCAGACAACAGTGGAGCTCGTGCGAGTTTCTATTACTGCTAAAACGTACTAGCTTACATCAAAGTAAACATGTCTCTAAATCTTTTGATTCAAGCGGTATGGGTTGGATGATTTTATTTTTATTAGCGATAGAGCGTTGGCGCTCTGAATAGGCCACGTTGCTCAAGCGTTTGAAATTATTATTTCATATAGTATAGTAATGAAAATCCTAAGATCTTGCTCTGCAGTGATAAGGAGTCCGCTTGGCCACAGTTGCGACAGGGACTGCGATCACTGCGGAGGAAACAAATGAAAGGAAATGCTTAGACCATGCCAGCATTCGACCAAACGCGAGTCGCCACCACTTTCGTCGCGTGAGTGCCGGTCAAGCAACGTCCAAGTTTTAAAGAACAAAAGCTAAGTAATACTTCCCACGGATAAAATATAGTAAAGCTTAAACTAATACTAGTTAACACTGTATTTTCTGAGTTAATTATTTTTTTTAGGATTCCGTAGTCAACATCCGTCTGTCCGCAGCTTAGCTCAAAGACCCAGTAATAATATTACTAAGGGTCTTTGAGCTAATTAAAAAAAACTTTCTGCGAAAAAAAACCAACTTCCAAAAAAACACAAAAAAAAACTAAAATAACTTTTTTTAAATTACTTTCGCAAGTCGGTGACTTTGTTTGTTATATTATCATTTTTTGTCACCGACTTCCGAAAGTAATTTAAAAAAAGTTATTTGAGTTTTTTTTTGTGTTTTTTTGGAAGTCGGTTTTTTTTCGCAGAAAGTTTTTTATTTTACCCTTTTTAGTTGTAGACTTTTTAGCATACCACACAAATGAATTAATTTTTATATTGTAAGCAGAACTTTAAAGAAGTACTCGTCAAGACGAATCAAACGAGTCCAAACTCGATGGGGTTGTCGTTTTATAGCGGAATTCTTAAGGCCACCTTACAGCTCCATCACCAGACCCTGGATACTATCTAAAGACAAACTACTCATTAAGACGAATCAAACGAGCCCAAACTCGATGCGGTTACGTCGTTTTATCACGGAGATCCTATGGCCACCTTCAAGCTCCATCATCAGACCCTAGATACTATCTAAAGGCAAACAACTTATTTAGACGAATCAAACGAGCCTAACTCGATGCGATTATGTCGTTTTATCACGCAGATCCTATGGCCACCTTACAGCTCCATCATCAGACCCTGGATACCATCTATAGACAAACTACTCATTTACACGAATCAAACGAGCCCAAACTTGATGCGGTTACGTCGTTTTATCATGGAGATCCTATGGCCACCTTCCAGCTTCATCATCAGACCCTGGATACCATCTAGAGACAAAGTACTCGTCAAGACGAATCATACGAGCCCAAACTCGATGGGGTTATGTCGTTTCATAACGGAGTTCCTAAGGCCGCCGTCCAGCTCCATCATTAGATCAGCTCCATGTCATCGATATATCGTACTATCACGCGATATACATAAGCGTGCAAAATTTTAATTCAATCGGAAATCAGGAAGTGTGTCAAATTAAACATGCAAGACTTCAGGCGTCGTCGCGTGATATAGCAATTAACGTGAAAACATACCAATTACTGAACCGATTTCGATGAAATTTCTATGGAACCAATCGGGAAGTATATCCTTTCACATAAAAGAAGAATTTTTGAAATCGGTTAAGAATCGACGGAGATATGAGGTAACAAACACAAAAAAAAAAAAAAAAAACATATAACCGAATTGAGAACCTCCTCCTTTTTGAAGAAAGTCGGTTAAAAAGCTCTAATTTGCTTAGATTAGTTACGCCGACAAAGTGGTACAATAAAATCTCGAAAAGTATTTTTTTTAGGGTACCTGTACACGTAAAGGGGGATGTTTGTTTTTCCCGCGTACCCCATAGTGTGGGATGTCGTTAGATAGGTCTTTAAAAATATTGCGAGTTTGTAGCGATGATTTTATAATAAAGGAATTCGTTTGTAAAATATTATAAAGCTTAAAAGTGTTAATTTTTTTTAGACTCAAAATCCCCCCTCTACCAGCTAACCGGTTGTGTTTGGGAGTGTGAAATAATTCACGGTGGTAGTACACACATCAAAAGTCTCGAAATTCAGTATACTTCATAACAATCATAATTTTCTTCCTACGTGTGTTAAAGATTTCTGGTTTTTTTTTAAAAGAAGTATTTTTTCTTACGTTTTTTAATTAAATCAATACTGCTGAGTTGCTGAGAGAGAGCCAAAACAGTAAGCCTAATTTTAGCAAAATTATAACTTTTTTATTTTTATCTAAAAAAAAAAAGCATAAAATAGGAAATTTGAGTTTTTATGATATATTCTGTAAGAATAAAAAATTCTGCACACTTTGATATAGAAAATCTTTATAGTTTTGTTTAAATACGTGAATAACAAAATATCCATACAATAAACTTTTGTTTTGTGTATATGTATAACGAAATTAAAAGGAAAACTATCACGGCTAAGTAGGCTTTACAAGTTACCAAGTAATAGTCAACCAATTTATAAAATGTACTTGTATAACATATTTTCCTAAGCATAATGTATGGGAGCACAGGTTTTCAACTGCAAATGTAAGTTTGATTTTATATTACAATAAAAATCATCGTTCGGAGGCAAATCGGACCGTAGGAAGCATCCGCATATTTTGATGGGCAACTACGGAACCCTAAATTGTGCGTGGCCCTACACGCACTTGGCCTGTTTTTTTTCTCTAAATCAATAAATATAAGCAAGAAAAGGCCGGGTTTTGTACTACACACGCAAATCAAATATATGTGTCCTTTAGAAATAAATATTATTTCGAGCTTTAATGTACTCTTTTTCTAGGATTAAGACTAATTATTTAGCAATTTCTCAGTTCATTGTCTTTGTGACATCGCATGTTTATCGCCTGTGCCCTACATGCACAGATATAGTACTTTCATGTAATAGGCCAGGTTTTAGGGTTTCATACCCAAAGGGTAAAACGGGACCCTATTACTGAGACTTCGCTGTCGGTGACTCGCGTCTGTCTGTCTGTCTATCACCAGGTTGAATCTCATGAACGGTGATAGGTAGGCAAAAATTTTCACAGATGATGTATTTCTGTTGCCGCTACTTATAACAACAAATACTAAAACCAGAATACAATAAATATTTAAGGGGGGCTCCCATACAATACAACAAACGTGTTTTTTTGCACGATATTAATAACGCCGACAGGTAGACGCTTGAAATATTCACAGAATATTTATATATATATATATATATATCACTTTAAAAATAAATGGTTAAATTATCTATTCTATATATATACACATAATAAAAATGTAACAGATCGCTGTCTGTACATGGAAGATATATGCGAAAAAATATTATTGGGACCTTTATTAACGCAAATAGCACCCAAAACAATGATTGTTAGAATTTTTGTCTGTCTGTTTATCTGTGCGTTAATACACTCTAATCTCAGAAATGGCTTATCCGAATTAGATGTGGTTTTCGCTAATATATTGTTGTTTGTTTCATCGGTTCATAAATAAAAAAGTTATGCCAATTTAAAGAATCACGTCGAACATTTGTTAAACTATCTATATCTATCTATTCTTTCTCTGTTCAGTAGCAGTCGTAGCGGTCTATATAAAATTATGATTAAATAATAATAATTAAAAAATAATCGTTTTTTCGAAATTTTTAAATAACCAATGTAAGTTGACCTGAGATCTATATCATCAATCATATGAAATAGGGTTCAACTTAGGCTGGGCGTTTTTAGGTTGTACATGCATGCGCGGGTATATAAAGCACGCCGAGAGCCGCGCCGCTGCTCCCAGCTCGATCACTATGTACGGTAAGCCTATCCCTTGGGAGAACCAAGCCAAATATCTAGGAGTCATACTCGACCAAAATCAGTCCCCACATCACTCGACCGAGCTTCCTTCGCTATGGGGAGACTCCATTTCTTGCTTACGGTAAAGACCAAACTGTCCCTCAGGTGCAAGTTGCGCCTCTATACCGCGATGATCCGTCCCATCATGATGTACGCTTGCGTCGTGTTCGAACATATGTACCAAGCCTAAATACCTCTATAGGATGCAAGTTCTGCAGAACCGATTCTTACGCAAAGTCACAAGAGCCCTTTTCTATGTACGTAACAACCGTCTGCACATAGACCTCAAAATACCCATTATCTAGCAGTTCATGAAGCGCCTCTCCAAGCGCTTCTTCGATTCTGCCATTAAGCACTGTAATCCCCTGATCGCATCGGCCGCCCGATACGAGCCCTCGCGTATTAGTCAGATTCGCCGTGCCAGGCATACTTTAGTCGATCCCCCTATCACCTTCCTCCAGGATAGTAGGGAATTTAGCACGCTCAAGAAACGCAAGCAACCGTCTTTCTGCCCTCGCCGTCGAGCCCCGTCGTGAGATCCCGGTCCCAACCCTCCCCGTCCCTTGCTCGAGCCCGCGCGGCTGAGCCTGTAGTTTTAAATCAGCCCCTAAATAATCATAATCAGATCCAGCCTGTCCCCTTGCTGCCCTCCCCCAGCGACGCCCTAAGTCGAGGCCCATACACCACAGGACAGACACCCTTAGCGTGTAGTCACTTAGTTTGTAAGTTTTTATGCCCTGGCTGGAGACCTTACACTCAAAGGCACCCACAGGATAGTCCGGTTAAGCAGACGACAACCTCTCTAAGTTGAACTGCGAGATGCCATTCAAAAAAAAAACACGCCGCATTCAATTTTTCGCAGCGAACGCTCGTATTCCGGAGGCGCATGGCGTAACAGTTGCATTCGATAAGACTGACTGTTAGCATATTTCATTTATTTACAAGGGTTTATAGGGTTTGTAAAAAGATATCTCCAAAAAATGTTGCCTAAAGTACTATACTATACGCGCAGTATTCTACGCGGATGACGTCGCGGGCACAGCTAGTATAAAATAAATTTTTAAGGGACCGCATACAACACACGTGATTTTTTGCCGATTTTTCTAATGTTGTATAGATAATGGTACGGAACCCTTCGTGTGCGAGTCCGACTCGCACGTGGCTAGTTTCACTTACTAACTATCCTATTATCAACGACTAAAGTAATATAATTAGTATCGGTTTTGTACTTAAAAGTTAGGATTTGCATTTCTACTATGAGCAGGCAAATCGCTTGTAACTTGGGAAGCATGAGGAAAATATTGACGCCTGTATAATCGTAAATTTTCTGTGACAAACTAGACTGATGTGCAACATTATGCAACAATAGTGTGCGTTTAAAAGTACATGTTAGTCTAATTTTGATAATTTGGTTTAATATTTCCGTTTTCGCCTTCTTGTGTCATTGTTGATATCATAAACGTTCAAATATGTACTCGTTACCAACGAAACAATTTTTCGTGCAAAGAAAACATGTGATCATGATAATAAGTCTTCTAGTGTTCAGTGGTCTTACTATTTATTATATGAACGTGCAAAATGTGACACTATTAGAGCCTATGATCATGCACTTGGGTTTCGCGGATAATAATATTTCGTGTCACTACGTTGATGAGAACGATGCACTTCCGTCAGCTGAAGACAGCGACTTTATTCCGAGACCGAACTCAATATTCTTTCACGAGACATCATGCACCGGAGGGTTAAACTCCCGTCAGGCATGTGCCATTGAGTCTGCGGCGAGAGCCCACCCAAAGAGAAAAGTCTATGTGCTGTTCAGTGCACCCGTCAGCGACCTCGTGTATCAGAGGAGTTGTATCGCAAAATTACGACGCTTCCATAACGTCAGGTTTGCTAGGGTACACATTATTGATTACGCTAAAAATACTCCTTTAGAAGCCATGGTGGCCAACGAACCTTTCAATGAAAGCCAATGGCGTGTGGAACATACTTCTGATGTCCTGCGATTTTTGACTTTGTACAAATGGGGAGGGGTGTACCTTGACATGGATATACTGGTCGTGAAGTCTCTGACGCTTCTGGGAGACAACTGGGCAGGGAGGGAAGACAATGGCTTAGTTAATAATGCAGCCATCGCTATTTCTATGGATTACCTAGGTAGAAAACTTGCCGAGGCACTCCTCAAGTAAGTGCATGTCAATAAGCCATTTTCACCACACACAATACAATCCTAACTATAATATTATATGCGAAAGTAAGTTTGTTTGTTACCTTTTCACGCCTAAACCACTGAACCGATCATCCTGAAATTTTGCACATACGTTGTCAGGTAAACAGAAACGGACATTAACCCATTCAGTGCCCAGAACCCAGCATATGAGTCGAACAATAATTTGTTCGTTCGCACAATCCGTATCTGTAGCTATGGACTCGCTAGTCGGGTTCTGGGCATGAATACAAGTCACCTTTAGTTCATTATAACGACGACTCGGATTCGGGTTGTGGGCACGCAAACGAAATTCACGAAGTTTTCGCGAAGTACTGGGCAGTGAATGGGTTAACCCATGTCCGTTTCTGTTTACCTGACAACGTATCCTTTATACTGAAAAAAAGTAATGTTAACAACAATAATGTTCTTATGATACTAGATGGCGCCACGTGTCTTTCGAATCATGATTGAATTATATTAATTCAAGCAGAGTAGAGAGCTTTCGTTTTTAGAGCAGTGGTGGTGAAATAATTTACACAAAATGCTTGTCTGAGTTCGAAACAAAGACAGGCAACCCGTGAGTCGCGTCTATTGCTACTGGGCTAGCAATACCCGAAATCGTTTTACGCGAAAATTTCTTCTCGCGCTTCTGACTTTTCTACAGTTGCATTTGGCGAAAAAGACTTTCATGCAAATGTCTTGCTAATGCAAAATGTAGGTTTTTAGGCGTTGAATGTATCCGGACCACAGATATAGATAGACTTAGATAACGTAAGAGCACTTACTTAATATTCTTGGCCACACGGGATTGTCTTATAAATCCCGGGAAATCCCGGGAAGATCCATATTAATATCAACATTTCAATGCAAGTGCATAAATAACTCTACCTAATTCCGACCTCTGATTATAACTATGTAATAAAATAATACAAAATATTAAAAAAAAAGTTAAGACTCCTGTAAAACACTTATAGCAACTTTTCGCACCCGTGTGACGTAACTCACACAATACTGCAAGTACTACAACGCTCCGGGTGGACTATAGGCAAGAAGACAAACGGCTTACTTTACATTCATAATTGATTGTAGTTTTTAATTATTTTTATAGGGCTTTTGCTATTCCTTACAATTTATAAATTTTATGGAAGGTATAAAATGGACAATACCACCCTGTTTTTTTAATTGTCTCTAGTAGTCATTAATCTTATCTTATCTTATCTTTATTTGCATTCCATAATGTGTGAAGATCTTACAATGGGCTTAAAGCTAAGGTACAATTACGGACACTGTAGGGCACAGCAAAAAGTATAACATTTATATTTGAAATTAAATTAATACTAAATAAACTTTAACAATTTTAGAACATATTAATAACTAACTAAATTATAACATTAATTTTATTGAGATCTGTTATAACATAACTAATAATTGTTTGGTAAAATTACATTAAAACATTTTAAATAAAAAAATATATATATATGTGTGTGAGAGTGTGAATTCTAAACGACTAATAATCTATGGTGTCAGTTTGTGTTAAATATGTTTGTTTGTCATGTATTCGTTTATTGTGTAGTATGCGTTTTTAATTAATAATTGTTGCAGTTTTTTTGTAAAAGTAGTATCACTAGTTTCATTTTTTATTGCATCTGGTAGTTTATTAAATAGTTTTATAGACATTACGTAGGGACTATTTGAATGTAGGCTCATGCGCGAAGAGGGTAACATTAACATGTTTCTATATCTGAGAGATCGATCGCTATGTTTATCACCGCGGGTTGTAAAAAAGTTCGTGTGTTTCCTAACGAATTTGCATATTTCCAGGATATAGATGGATGGTATTGTGAGTATTTTATATTTTATGAAAAAGGGTTTACAACTGTCGGTTTGTTCTATGTTAACAATTGTACGAATTAATTTCTTTTGGAGAATGAAAAGTGTAGGCGCTTCTGTGCTATTTCCCCACATTATAATGCCATAGCTGAGCCATGCATGAGCATAGGCGTAGTATGTGGTAAGTGCAGTTTGCAAGTCGATAGTTTTTTTGACCTCTCGAAGCGCATATGTGAATTTTGATAATTTTGATCGTACTTTTTTATATGGGGCTTCCAAGAAATGTGTGTGTCTACTGTGAGTCCTAATAGCGTAAAGTCATTAACTACTACAATTTTTGTGCCATTTGTCGAGAAGCTGACTGGTAATGGGGATTTTTTATGAGGGTAGAAAGTCATTAGTTTGGTTTTTTTATAATTGATCTCAAGGTTGTGCTCGTCCATCCAATTTGTTGTTTTTTTGAAAATCGTGTTTAGTTGGTCATTTATATTACTATTTGTTTGGAATGTGGTAAGTAGAGAAATATCGTCTGCGAATAGCACACATGGTTCTTCCATGATTTTGGGAAGGTTATTGATGTAATTGATGAATAGGAGACATCCAATGACACTGCCCTGAGGTATTGATGCATTTATTATCTTCCTTTCAGATCTTTCTTGGATTATTTGTTTTAGGTCCCGGTTGAAATATTCTATTTGTACATATTGTTCTCTATCTTTTAAGTAGGATGCAAACCACTTATGTGTAGTTCCACGAATTCCTATTCCGTATAATTTATCTAGTAATATTTTAAACTGTACCTTGTCATATGCTTTGGTCATATCCAAAAATATGCCAACCGGATATTTTTTATCATTAATAATATTTATAACTTGTTGCATATATTTATAGACGGCTAGGGTTGTCGATCGACGTTTTCGAAAACCATTTTGACCTTCATCAAATATTTTATATCTTTCGCAAAAACTGTACACCCACCCGGTCGCACATTGCTTTTTCGAAAATTTTTGAAGCCGTAGGTAGAAGAGCTATAGGCCGGTAATTATTAGGGTCAGTTTTTGAGTTTTTCTTAAACAATGGTTTTATAATGGCCTTTTTAAGTTGATCAGGAAAGAACTAAGTGGTTAAGAAACTAGTGTGTAGTCTTTTAAAAACACGAAACCACCTCAGCCGCCTACTTGATAGGCGGCTGAGGCATTTAGCAAAATGAGGCACTTAGCAAGTCTTTATCTAGACACTTGGCTATCAAACCATTAAACTCAACTATCATCGATCGATACAATGATTGCTGACTCACATGATCACCTTTTCACGTGCTTGAGCTGCGTCCGCGTTATTTATAGCGTAGCGAAACTATCATCACTCAGTGATTCGTCACCAGATCTAAAAAAAAAAAAAAAAAAGTTTTTTTTTCTTGATAAGTGATTCTCGTGAGTCCACATCCCATGCGTACCTAAAACCTAAGTGTGACGAAGCAGCCGTCTACCGTTGCATTACTCGACATATTCATTTTTTATCATGTATTTTAATTATGTTTTCTGAAAATATCTAAGTGTAATAAGGACTATTTTAAACAAATAAAGATTATTGATTCAAACAATTAACTTGATATTTCTCATCAATGTGTTATATTTCCTTTTAGTAATCTCATTTTGTTTTTGAATTCATTTTCAGCGAAGTTAAAACAACGTTTAGACCAGATATTTGGACACATAATGGACCTGGTGCCATAACGAGAGTACTTCAGAGAATATGCAACACATCCAACATAACAGAATGGTCGACTACCACTTGTCAAGGTTGGTACTGTAACAATACCATCGACATAATTATTTATAACATCACGCTTAAATAATAAATATGAGTTCACTGTCGTGAACCAGACAAATTAAGACACCGGTCAGCTATTATATTATTATGATCATTACTCAATTGGTTTTCATACTAAAAGCACCTCACAGTGGAACGAATGTATGGGAGCGGTTGGACGTAGACATGTCCGAAAAATAAGAGTAAAATTATGACAAACTAATGATGCCATCTTATTCGATTACTTAATGCCTTCATAAATTGTGGTGATGAATTTCTTCATAACTCCCATATTTCGGGAGTAATTTGAGAAAATGTGAAATTTTACTATGAAAATGAGTGTATCGAGCTCTCTCCCTCCTGATTCCGGGCTTGTTTCAAGTACCGGTCTCTAATATCGTAATGCTATTACTAAGAGCTATATTTAATACTAAGACACATAGTGCGCCAAATGTGCACTTTCTGGGATAAAAGGAAATGAAAATTTAAAAAAAAAAACGTTTTTTCCCCATTTGTATTTACTTTAAACCGCAGACAGACTTATTAAGAGGTCTATAAATATATTATATATATACAGAAATATATATTAACAAAAATATTCACAAGAACTGATGAGAGTATGACTTTTAAGTAAGTTGATAATAAATTACCTAGTTTCATTAAAAGTACAATAAATAATTAAGATGTAAGCTCTAATTTACTAAGTTACACATTTTAAAACAATAACATCATTTAATTATCTTCGTCATCATCATCATCATCAATTAATTCAAATTCAGAATCGATGTCCGCTAAATCATTTATGTTAACAAATTCGATATCACTTTTCTCAGAATCCGTAAGCTCATAAAATTCCTTAAAAGAAGATTTTTTTACAAACTTATTTCCTTTTGGACGGATACTTGTAACAAGTGGATCAGAAGACAGTAAAAGATTGTGCATAATATCTTCATTGCATGAGATACTGCTATGCTTTCGAGAATGCCCCTCTCTATATTTTCTAAAATCTTTATTTCTAGCCTCAGATGCCTCTTCGGATAGAAAACCAATGGGCACAATTGACATGTTCTGAACTATGTCTGGCCCATGCATTAAAATTTTATGAAGTGAAGAAGGCATATAATACCATGGGTATAACTCCACGTAAAGCTTAGCAGTATCAAAGCAGAACTCTCGGAATTTAGTTACGTTGATCTTCTCTCCTGATGAAATACACTGCAAGATCACACAGATTTTTCTTAAAAGCATAGCATCTATTCCGGTCAGTTCAGCAGATTTAGTGTAGTTTTCAAAAAATCTCCTTGCCGAGTTGCCATTGTTGGTGGATCCACTGCCTTGTTTCACAACATCGAGAAGTAAGCCCGTTTCTCTTCTTACAGCCTCTTGAACTCTTTTCTTCCTGTCATCAACTTGCCTTTTTGCTATATCACCCCTTACTTGCCATGATTTTATGTCTAATTTGTAGGAAATGTGTAATAAGCATTCCATTGAGCGAATCCAAGCGTGAAGGGTGCTTAAGCTATATTTATACATGTCCTCGTTTGCGTGTTTATCTTTGATTAACTCTAAATTATTCATTTCTTTAGGACAAGCCTTGCATATGTCACACACTGAAGCTGCTGTATCGGATATAATGGAATGAATTTTACCATCAATCATTGTCAACAGCAGTTGGTGTTTGACACTAATTCCATCAGTGATGGTGGATGGAGTTAAGGCTTCAATCTCTGCTTCGATTTCAGCCATCTCTCTCTGCACATTTTCTTTGGTTTCCTTTATAAACTTAAACAATATTGGCCGGCAAAATGAAGTGGAAGATGGTCGCTCGTTTTCCCAAATTGTTACACCTTTTGAGACGAGCCGCAGTGGTACAAGACTAATCATAAAATTACTAGCAAGATCGATTTGCTCATCTTCACTCGTCCTTTGATGATAAATGCTTTGGCTAGATGATCCGTCAAAACCCCATTTGCTGGTCAATACGAGCTGTTGATTGGGATCAACAGGGGTTTCTAACGACCTAATAAGTCTTCTTGAGGTTAAATCCATCAAGGCTTGTAATTTGATTTTTGCAGAGCTCTCTGTAACTGTGAGATCTTCTTTGGCCGGATAGCACTTAATTTTTTCTTTAACCAACATGTAGTAACTCGGGTATTGAAGAGCTCCTTCTTGAGTGTTGAAATCCCGAAGAGTGTTATAGCGCCATTTCGATAAGTTCATCGATACATAAAGAGCCAATGCCTTCAAAGGGGATATTTCCCGTACCTGAATTGATTTACCTTCAATGAAGGCTTTGATTTTTGAGGCCTCTTCTGGATTCTCCGTCAAGTATTTCATAACATAAGCTGTATCGCTTTGTCCTGCCTTTTGAAGCGCCCTTTCGGCCGAAAACATAATTTCAGCGCTGCTACTGCTGCATGAAAGACTATCTTCAGTGCGTCTTCTTTTTTGCCGGTTACTAAGGTCCTCAAAAGATTTACGAGGACTAGGATGTGTACAAGTTGAAGCATCAGATTTAGCAGGAGAAATTATGGGCTCGATGACGTCACTTATATTTTCTGTAGAAGGTTCCATATTTTCATTCTGTAATTCCGGCCATTGAATTGCAGCCTGTAGCCAAATCTCATGTTTCTTCCGAAACTTATCTGTGCTTCTTCCAGACTGTGTCCATTTTGCATAAATGCGGTAGCAAAATCGACGACACCAGTCTTTTAAACTTGTTTCAGCACTTTCACATAACTGAACACAACTGTTATCTTTTAAAACACTGAACAAATAGTTAAAGTCGCGTAAATCTTTATGTGCGCGTGCGCATAAAGCAACGTGAATATCAAGATTTGTATTAAAATTTGGAAAATACATTGCGAGATTAGCTTGGATACAACGAGGTGTAAATCAACACTGATTTTAAAGTTACTAATAGTGACCTATTTATATAAAATCCAGGTATCCCAGGTATCCTTTGTTAAATATTGCAAGGTAATTAGTTATTGTGATAATTAGTAAATGATGCATGCTAAATTAGTGTATTAAGAGCCATTTAGTAATTAAATAATAGCAATGTTCTTATCAGTAATCATTAGTGCATCAGTTTTATATGTAAACCTTAAGTCCCTAATTATATATCCTAATTAGCTTATATCTTCTCTAATTGGCTGCTCAGAAATGTTATTGTAATAAGGTAAACCTTTAGAAAAACGGTTTTAATCAACAAAATAAACAAAAAATAAAAAAATTGTGTTATAAAATAAACATCACTCTTTATCCCAGAAAGTGCACATTTGGCGCACTATGTGTCTTAGTATTAAATATAGCTCTTAGTATTAGCATTATGATATTAGAGACCGCTACTTGAAACAAGCCCGGAATCAGGAGGGAGAGAGCTCGATACACTCATTTTCATAGTAAAATTTCACATTTTCTCAAATTACTCCCGAAATATGGGAGTTATGAAGAAATTCATCACCACAAGTTATGAAGGCATTAAGTAATCGAATAAGATGGCATCATTAGTTTGGCATAATTTTACTCTTTTTTTTCGGACATGTCTACGTCCAACCGCTCCCATACATTCGTTCCACTGTGCACCTGTAACAACGGCAATATATCTAGCACATGCGGTGCGTAACACGGCTTAAGTTAGTCTCGAATAACAGTAAAAACTCTGTCAGTCTTTACGCATGCTTCTATATAAAGTTCTCAACGATTTTAAAATATTTTTTTCAGGATTTGAAGTCTATGGCCCGGAATATTTGTACCCAATACATTATAATAGAAACCACGAATACTTCAAACCTGGAGAATTGAAGAACGTCGAAAACGCCTACACTCATCATTTATGGAACAAATTAACCCATGACATGAAAATAGAAAAGGATTCGCCATATGAAAAGATGGCTCAAAAGTTATGTCCAACGATATACAAGATGTATGGAGAAGAATTTGGGACTTAAGAAACAGTACGGTATCAACAAAGCCCGAAGCGCAGTTGGTAAATTGTATTAGGTATTATAAATGAGAGCTCTTTGAAATTATGATTTTAAATAAACACAAAATAATGATAAATCAAATAATAGTACAACGAAATCCAGAGAAAACATTAAGCTGATATTATTAACCTTCTGCCCAATTCCGAGCACTTACAACATCGGCCGCAACCCTCTATCGAAGAGGATATTGATATTCTGATAAATTATATTTTTTTCAATACTCTTCTAGGTTTTTGTTAATTTTGTTGTACATTTGTGAGCTTTGAGCGCGAAAGTGTCATCACGCAAGGGAAATACGACACTGAACAGATTCACAGATAGGGAAGCCAACCCGCCGATTGCATAGATTACTATCTAGTGGCATGGTGGAATGTTGGCGCAAGACAGAGCGGAGGACATAGAGTTTTCTCACCGTAAGTACTTGGGTACAACTGGGCCGTGGGGTAGTCCCTTTTACGGAAATACATCTTTGAGAACTGCCCGCTGAGGTCGTTCCACCTTAACCATCACGGTTGTGAAAGTCCCGCCCCAGACCGGGATGCAGTAAGTGATGATTGACTCACACAATAATTATACTAATGAGTGTCCTTCATCACACAATTTTTTTTGAAGTTTTCAAATTGATTTTCATGAAGTTTTCAAAGGTGAGGATTGTGGACACACTAACGAAGCTGCTTCATTGTCGGCCGCATGTTTGAGCTCATTAAATAAATAAATTATTTTACGAAACCGTGAGTATAGCTTATCCGTATGGGTCCAATCCAGTCTAGCCTCTCGTCGTTATAAACACCTAAATAATAGGTATTTATCTATGAAATTGGAGATTTGTATGAAAATTCTAAAATACAAACATTTTTGTATTTTTTTTTATTTTAGCTAATCAAAGTACTGGCCCAAATTATCTATACAATTTTGCCATTTTGATGGCAGTTTCTTTATGCCTTTACTGTACAAATCTGCCGGACGGAGGGCGATGAAGAAGTCAGCGAAAGGATTTTATACTACCACTCGGGTGTTGAATTTCTTCCCACTTAAAAAATTGTCTAAATTTTGAAAACAGTAGAAATCTGTTGAGGCAATGTCCGGTGAGTACCGTGGGTGACGAAGAGGTTCCAGCTGTAACTCTTGTAGCTTTGCGATAGTCTGTCACGAACGCTTACGGTTGTCCTACGGGATCCACTTTTCATCGCAGGAAACAATTCGATTTAAAATTCCCTCGTTTCTATGCTGTTGATGATTGATGATTCAGTAAATCTCGCTCTTGGTCGGCTAGTTCGTGTAGCACCCACTTATCTAGCTTTTTAATCTTTCCGATTTGACGCAAGTGCTTCAATGTTGTTTTGACACTAACTCCAAGGGCCACAGCGATTGAGTTGGATCCGAATCCACTATCGCCTTCAATTCGTCGTTGTCGACAATGGTTACCGGCCGTTCGCGAGACTCGTTCTTCAACTCAAAATTTCCAGATTTAAAACGATTCAGCCAATAATGGACCGTGTTTATGCAAGTAGTGTTAGGCCCGTACACGTCATTAATGTTTCGTGTAGTTTGCGCAGCGGTATTTCCACGAAGGAACTCATACTCAAAAATTGTACGAATTTTCAGTTTATCCATGGCGCCAAAAACTACCATAATTTCACAAAAACAAAACACTATCTAAAAACAAATGACTGAATTTGAAATTATAAGAACACGGCTTTCAAATAAAACTTATTTGAATTCCGAATTGCGCGTCAATCCACAGATAATCAACAATTTCAAGAAACGCTTTGATGAAAAGGATAATAAACCAACTGCGCAACGATAATGCAACCCTCCAGCAGAGTGTTAGTGACCTTACTATACGATTATGTATCGTAGAACAAAACATGCGCGAAAACAACGTGGAGATTAATGGTCTGCCTGAGGATAAATCTGAAAACCTAGTTCAAACGTTGCAAAAAATCGCGAAGGTGACTAGTTGTGACATTGGTGAAAGTGACGTTATGCAAGTCACAAGAGTAGCTAAACTAAATAAGGAGAGCAACCGTCCACGCACTGTGATCGCTAAGCTCCGCAGCCCCCGCCAGCGTGACAATCTTCTGGCTGCTGTAGGAGACTTCAACAAAAAACAACCGAGTGACAAATGGAGCTCGCATCGCTTAGACATAGCTGGTAACCGAGTGCCTCTGAATCTTTGTTAGCGAGCATTTATGCCCTACTGGCAAACAACTTCATGCGGCAACACGAAAATTGGCTAAGGAGATGTCATATAACTTTGTCTGGATACGCAATGGGCGAATTCTTGTACGGATTTATTCGAAGCCTATCTACATTCGCAATCAGGATAGCTTAAAGCTAATGAAAACGACAGATGTAGCAATTTAGAATTAAGTTTACTTATGTCTTCATAAAAGTGTTCTTCGCGTTATTTGTATCCGCAATGGTTGATATATATTATCAAAATGTTCGTGGAATGAGAACTAAAACTGAAGATATCTATAAAAATATTTTGCTGACTAGCTATGATGTAATAGCATTTACTGAATCTTGGCTAAACCCTAATATAACTAATGGAGAGTTCATTGACCCGCGGTACGTAGTATATCGTAGAGACAGATTAAGTTCTAAGGTATCCAAAAAAGATGGGGGAGGGGTTATGGTTGCTGTTACTAATAAAATTAAATCTGTACGAATGAAAAGCTGGGAAAGTGATTTAGAAGACTTATGGTTGTCTGTTGAGCTAACTGTTAACAATAATACCAAAAAAAATGCACTTTGTGTTATCTACATATATGCCCCCGCCTGTCAAACTGGACTCTCTACTGTGCTTCCTAAATAATGTTAATAACGTGCTCAATAGTGTTGATGATGTTGTGATTCTTGGGGATTTTAACTTGGGTTTTATCGAGTGGAACAGGAGAGATGATGACCTCCATCTTTCACCATCAAACTATGAAAACGCACTGGGTTACTCATTTGTTGACTTTCTGTCAGTTAATGAACTCCACCAATTTAATACCATCCATAATGCAGATAATAGAATTTTAGATCTAGTATTAAGCAACATATCAGATGCAACAGTTACCAAGCCTAATGACCTGCTTAGTAAACTGGACTCCCATCATCCAAACTTGCTTATATCTATTCCACTGTCAAATATAGAACAATTAAAAACTAAATATCGCTCCGGTTACAATTTTTTTAAAGCTGACTATGAACAAATCAAAATGTATCTCAAAAGTATAAATTGGTATGACGCCTTCCATAAATGTGTTGATGTTAATGAAAGGGTTGACGCCTTCTATAGTGTGCTACAGAGCGCTATTGGTAATTTTGTACCCAAATATACTAGGAAAAAATCTAAGTATCCACCTTGGTATACTGCCTCACTTATTAGGGCCCTGTCTGAAAAAGAGAAATTTAGACAAAAATACCGCAAATATAATAATCCCCGAGACAGACTAACCCTTGAATTACTTCGCAGTCGCTGCCATACATTAATAAATAACTGTTACAATACATATAAAAGTAAAATTGAAAAAGATATTCCCAAAAACCCTAAATCTTTCTGGCGTTTCATAAAAGATAAACGTCGTGAGGAATCTTGCATACCTGCTGACATGTTTATGAATGATAGAGTTGCTAGTGGTGGTCTTGAAATTGCTAACCTTTTTGCAGATCAATTTGTGTCTGTTTTTAGTCAAAACCCAGTTACTACTACTAACATCACTTCCAATGGATTCTCAGGAATTGACTCTGTCATAAGTGCTATTAAGCTTACGAAGATGCAAATTTTTAACAAGAACAAAATTTTCAAACTCTTAGATGCTTCAAAAGGGGCTGGGCCTGATTCCATACCACCTTTGTTAATAAAACGCTGCTGCCATGGACTCGCCTTTCCGATGCAGTTAATTTTTAATTCTTCTCTTACCGAAGGAATCTTCCCTGAAGTATGGAAAAGCGCAAGAATCATCCTGATTTTCAAGAAAGGAGATCCTGCTATATTAAGAATTATCGCCCTAAGTATTTCAATATTATCATGTTTTTCAAAGACCTTTGAGTCTCTTGTCTGTCCAATCATTACTCACCACATTGATAAAATTATTTCACCAAGTCAGCATGGTTTTAAAGCTGGTCGCAGTGTAGAAACAAACCTTGTCGAGTTTGTTTCTGAAGTAACTCTAGCTCTTGACAAAAGATTAGAAGTAGATGCCGTATACACGGACTTTAGCAGTGCGTGTGATAAAGTTGACCATTCTCTGCTACTATCAAAGTTAGAATACAATGGTATACATGGCTCTTTACTAAACTGGTTTTCATCTTATTTATTCCGTAGATCGCAAATACTTGTTCTTAATGGTTATGAATCTTACCCGTACTATGCTGACTCAGGAGTTCCTCAGGGTTCTCACCTTGCACCAGTTCTGTTTTCGCTCTTCATTAATGACATTACAGATCAAATCCAACACAGTAAATACCTAATGTTTGCCGATGATGTAAAAATTTATAAAACTATCACCTCTGATGAAGAAATTTTCCTAATTCAGGAGGATTAAGAGAGAATTGAACATTGGTGCAACCTGAATCACATGCAGCTTAACGTACAAAAATGTAGCCACATACGTTTTTCCAGGAAAAAGCAATCCTATACTGTTTCGTACAGAATAAAAGGAGCAGTATTAGAAACCGTTTATGAGGTCCGCGATCTTGGCGTCATCATGGACAGTAAACTTAACTTTAGAAGCCATATCGATAACATCGTCACAAAATCCGCACGGTTGCTGGGATTTCTTAAGAGAAGTACTAAAGGATTTAAGCTGGTAAGAACTAAAACTGTGCTGTATAACACCTTAGTTCGCAGCCACCTAGAATTTGCTAGCGTCGTGTGGAATCCACACTATGCAGTACACTCACAGAGAGTCGAAAGTATCCAGAGAGCAGAGAGTTTACAAAACACCTAGCGTATACCTTCAGCGAAATATCTCCCCGGTATCCATACGAACAACGCCTTCAAACATATAAAATGAATAGTCTATGCGACCGTCGGCTCATACAAGATCTCATGTTTTGTACAAATTAGTAAATCATAAATTGGACTGCAGTGAACTAATTGAGCGTATCGGACTAAAAGTACCTTATAATATGCCTAGATAGCCTATGACTAACTTGTTCAGTACTCAAGGATCAAATACAAATATTGGAGTAAACTCGCCACTTAACAGACTCAGTAGAGAGATGAATTCTTTTATCAAATCCTCACCTGATGTTGACATTCACCATGTTTCATTACAGATCTTTAAAACCCAATTACTGGATTCCCGAAAATCATAACACAATGTTTTCTTATGTTAGTATGAACATGAATAGTTTAGTCCTTTAGTTTTTATTTTATTTCACTACTTGTTATGTTATTTTATTTTAATTTTAATAGTAATGCTATCAGTCTCGATCTCATTTTTATTGTTATTAATCTTTACACTACTATCTTTACTTTATGTCTTCTTTTTTAATTTTAGTCGTAATTGGTAAGCTAATTATAGTGATGCCGTTTTTATTTTATTTATGAAAATTTTAAATTTTGTACCCTTAGATTTGAGGAGTTTAATTGTGTAGTTATTTAGGTTTCGTTTTATTTTATTTCTAGAGCCACTCGTTTTAATTTTATATTCTTATTATGTTATCACTGTCTTATTTTTGCGAATGCTGGTTAGCCAGTAATTGGCGACTGTGTAAGTCCAATATTGTATAACCTTTGCTTGTGATCGTTGTACACAGAAGCTGTAACCTTTATTAAATAAATAAATAATTAAATCTGAAAATGCTGGTTATAAAATCTCCAATTACATAGGTAAAGACCTAATATTTGATATTTGACACCATATCAAGGCAATGGGGGCTATCGCGCATGAATTCGCCGCTAGAGGCGTTCGTGTAGAGTAAGGTCATCCGAAATGTCAGATGTATTTGAACTAATATTCATGATTCTGGTCTAGATTGAGCCATTCCTAATTAATTATGACTTGAAGATAATAGGATCTTATTTTTTAGTACTTGGAGGTAGAATGATTTTTAAATGTTTTATGCTTGTTCATGTTAGGGAGAATATTTGTAAATATGTATCTGAAGTTCATACTATGTTCATATACGAAATTAAGTAAACTTTTTATGAAGATATTTGTATTTTAAAGTATAAAATAAAATTAATGACAGGACCTTACTCGACAATGGCGCCATCTGGTGAGCTTAAAAATGATAGCCCCCATAGCAATTGCATGGGGAGGCATCGTGACAAATATGATATAATAAATAGTTCATAGATGGTTAAGGTGAATTTGGCGGTTTAAACTGATTTAGTCTGGTCTTCGCGATATTGAGCGTCAGTAAGTTAGTGGAAAGCCAGTCCATAATAGTTCGCAAGGTAAGTTTAGTTTGGCTGCGGGCTGTTCGAAAGAGATACCGCGGCTCTGGAACACAAAGGGCAAGGATGGAACATGGATGGGTTTTAGTCAGTACAAGTCTGACACTCCCTTCCGCTCTGCCCAGAGCGGGAGAAGTCATTTGATGATTTCCGATCCGTAAAAAAAAAAGAAAAAGGTAAGTTCAGTTCTTTGTTTAGATTTGTCCCCGGTCAAATCGAATATCAATAGTTCTGCTTCGTCGGCGAAGACAAAAATTTCGCAATGGCTGAGAGAGAGTTGACAGAGGTCATTTATATGTATTTAGAAAAGTGTGGCTCCCAAGATACTTCCTAGAGGTAAGCCGTAGCTGATAAACTCCTTGTCACTAAGAACGGTATCAATTTTAACATATGGCTATGCCCTCAGAGGTAATCTTTATAAATATCTAAGACCACATACTCCCATATGCTCCATTTGGCCACAAGTCAGGTAACAAACACTGTATCCTTTGATAAATCTAAGAAGACAGCATAGCATTTAAGGTGAATATCCAATTTATCAATCAGTGTATTGTTGAAATCAGAGACAGCATCTTCTGTGGAAATTCCTGACCAAAATCCGTACTGATTTTGAGCAATTAAATTATTTTAGATTTCAAAATTTAGCCTATTTTTTAAATGGGAAAAACATCAACTCCCGAGAAGCAAAAAAAACGCTTTCGCTGACTTCATCGCCTCCCATCCGGCAGTCTTCTAAAGTAAAGGGTGTTTATCCCTTTACTTTGCCTGCCATCTGCCATCAAAATGGAAAAATTGTTTAGATAAGGCCAGTATAGGCCAGTACTTTGATTAGCTAAAATAAAAATTTGCCTTAGAACGTGGTGTGGCACAAGAGACTACCGTATTTTCCCATATGGAAAAAATCGTTAATCTTGAAAATCCTGATTAGGGTAATCAGACAAACTGATAATAATATTGTATTTTCATCGGTCTTTGATAATTGTACAAAGTTTCAATTCCATCCAACGTTTTGAAGTGGGTGAAAATCACGTTCAAAGAGTCCGTTGCATATGTAGACACGTTGATACATACCAAGCTACTAAAAGCGCGTTAAAAAAAGAATCCCCAACTGATTCCGAAGTCTTCGGAAGGTTCCAAAAGAAGTCAACGTGATAATCGGGAACTTCGCTTACATAGTGCTAAAACAGCTCTCATGCGTAAGAGTGTATTCCGCATGGCCCCAAAATTATACAACAAGGTACCGAAGGCATACAAAAATTTGAATATTAATAGTTTTAATAAAAGCTTAAAGAAACTTTTTAAAATAAATGTTACTATAATGTTGCCGACCAAATGATATACTTTTTTTTTCAACAACCTGTACTGTCCCACAGCTGGGCAAAGGCCTCCTCCAATTCCTTCCACGTGCTCTTTTCACGTGCCTCCTGGAACCAGCCAGCCCTCGCGATGTACTTTAGACATTTTTAGTCATTTAAAGTAATATTTTTTTTTTGTAAGTTTTCCTGCTTTTTGCAAACACGTGTGTTTCACGAATATATATCTTATCTTATCCTATCTAGAGCACCCCAGGACTCACCGCGAGACAGCACTCACGCGACGATAGTGACCGATTTCACGGCTGTTGCCAGTTTGCCATAGGCTTCGGAAGCCGATGGTTTATAACATTACATTGCAACTCGTCAAAATAATACCTAGTGTCCCTCCGAAGGTTTTGGGCAATTAATCGGTCGGGTCGGGCACTAAAACAAGTAAGACACGCGCGTGTCGCTTGACACAATCGCATCGCAAGTCGCACGATCGCCTTTATCGCCTGAGGTCGTGAACGGGGTTTTAGTTGGATATATCTACTAATGTGTAAAATACTGATAGTGACTAACTAGCCTATAGTCATTGACTGATTATATTGGTTTTTATCTGGTTATTTTTTGTATTTCTACTATGAACAGGCGAATCGCTTTTATAAATTGTAAGTTCTCTGTGACGAAACAGATGTACAACGCGTGCGCGTGTGTGCGTTCAAAAGTGGTTGCGATAATCTGTGTCACGTTACAGCTGAAAAAATATCGTAATGATCTGTATCTAATTTAGATGTTTCGTCTTTGTTGATATCGTAGGAAACGTTCAAATATGTATTCGTTAAAAAGACAAAACAAAAATGTTTTTGTGTTAAGAAAACAAGTGATCATATTTATAAGTTTTCTAGCTTTCAGTGGTCTTTCTATGTATTATGTCAACGGGCTTCGCTACTTGGACTTGGCGGATATTTCCTGTCATTACGTAGATCAGAACGATACATTGCCGTCAGCCGAAGACAGGGACTTTATTCCGAGACCGAACTCAATATTCTTTCACGAGACATCGTGCAGCGGAGGGTTAAACTCCCGTCAGGCATGTGCCATCGAGTCTGCGGCGAGAGCCCACCCGAATACAACAGTCTATGTGATGTTCAGTGCACCCGTCAGCGACGTCGTGTATCAGAGGAGTTGTATCGCGAAATTACGACGCTTCCATAACGTCAGGTTCGCTAGGGTACATATTACTGATTACGCTAAAAATACTCCTTTGGAAGCCATGGTGGCCAACGGACCTCTCAATAATAGCCGATGGCGTGTGGAACATACTTCTGATGTCCTGCGATATTTGACTTTGTACAAGTGGGGAGGGGTGTATCTGGACACGGATATACTGGTCGTGAAATCTCTGACGCCTCTGGGACCCAACTGGGTAGCGAGGGAAGACACAGACTTGGTCAATGCTGCAGCCATCGCTATTTCTATGGATCACCTAGGCAGAAAACTCGCCGAAGCAGTCATAAAGTAAGTACCCATCGATAAGCCATTTTCACCACACACAATACAATTTCTCTATTTTACTCAGTAGTTTTACCGACTTTCACCGTAAACCCACTTTCAACTCGATTCGAACTCATGGTAGTTTTTCGCACAAGTATATTTCGTAAAAGTGTCAATGCAGAACTAGCGACTGTGATTCGTTACGAGATCTATAAATTTAACCGTTTTACCGAGCAAAGCTCGGTCATCCAGCTATTATGTAATTGAATTGATCGATCAACTATATCTTTTACGTCAATGTTTCATGTTCATGTTTGCTTTAAGCAATCTTTAAAATGTTTTTTGGATTTATTTCCAGTGAAGTCAAAACAACGTATAGACCAGATATTTGGGAACATAATGGACCTGGCGCCATAACGAGAGTACTTTACAGAATGTGCAACACATCCGACCTAAAAGATTGGTCGACTAGCACTTGTCAAGGTTGGTACTATAACAATATCATTGACATAATTATTTATAACACACGCTTACATTTTTCGGCTATAAGTCTCTCTTGTTGCCTTTTCTTGTTGATTATCGACTCTTCGACGTCGGACATACACCAAAAGGCACCCTGGTGCATGCTGTTTGCTGACGACATTATTCTTGTCAGTTAAGATGGACCTGAGATCCTGAGTACATAGAAGAAATGGCAACAGAACCTAGAGAACGTTGGTTTGATAAACAGCAGAAGTAAAACTGAATACATTTTCTGCAATTTCAGCGGTCTCTCCGGTTCTGGAGCCATTGCACTAGATGGCACGCTCCTCCCAGACTGCTCCGACTTTCGGTATCTCGGTTCACTCGTGCAAACCAATGGCAAAATAGATCAGAGTGCTATTTAGCACAGAATTAATACTGGGTGGATGAAATGGTGGACGGTCACGGGAACAATATGCGACTCCCGCATCAAGGAAAATATTTATAAAACCATGGTTATACCTGCTGTCTTGTATGGATCAGAATGTTGGGCATTACATGTGACTGAGATGAGAATGAGAGGCTTAGTAATCCCGTTGGTTACCCTTCGGGTGCGGGGCCCTAAAAAGGTAGATAATATTGTGTGTCTCACGGCTGTGCCAAATAGACCCAGTTCAGCAAACTAGGCAACGAGATGGACGATGAATAGGTTCACGTAGGATACTTATTACTTATACACATATAATAAATTGGAGTACAATAATAACAAATAAAACTACATAATAATAATCCATCACATTATCTCCGGGTATTCTCGTCTGGCTAACGGAGAGTACTTGCATAGACACAACCATGAAGCCAGGATTATCCATCAGCAACTTGCTCTAAAATACTGCCTTGTGGAATCAGAAGTGCCGTACTATAAGTATGTGCCCGACCCAGTTCTCGATAATGGCAATGTCACACTGTACTGAGATCAATCCACCATCACTGACAGGACTATTGTAGCCAATAAACCTGATATAGTGGTGGTGGATCGATCAAAGCGGCGCGCAATGATTGTTGACATAACGGTCCCGCATGATGAGAACCTCGTGAAAGCCAAGAAAGATAAACAGATCAAGTATCTTGACTTGGCTCACGAGGTTGTCGACATGTCGGATGTTAACATTGTGCCGATAGTCGTATTTTTTTTTTTTGTCGTATCAGCCTATGGCTTAATTACCTAGGGCCTCGATTGGCACTTATGCTGTGTGGTGCGTATGCATACCTAACACGGCGTAACACGTTATTCTCGAATACACATCCTGCCATATAAAGTTCTCAACGTTTTTAAAATATTGTTTTCAGGACTTGAAGTCTATGGCCCCGAATATTTGTACCCAGTACACTATTCAAGAAAGCGTGAATACTTCAAACCTGGAGAATTGAAGAACGTCGAAAACGCCTACACTCATCATTTATGGAACAAAATGACCCATGATATGAAAATAGAAAAGGATTCGCCATATGAAAAGATGGCTCAAAAGTTATGTCCAACGATATACAAGATGTATGGAGAAGAATTTGGATCTTAAAAAACTTTTTGGTTCTGCAAGCCAAAGCTCAGTTGTTACATTCTATTTGGTACTTGAAGTATTAAAAACCCGAATGCTTAAAAATAATGAACTGAGAAGAGAAAAACAATACCTATATAAAATTCGACTGAGTAATGTATATTTCATGTGCTGCATGCGGTGACAAACGTAGTTTCGGTAGATCTTTGTGTGCCAGTAGGTAACAAAGTATTATTTGTCCCCGCCTGCAGGACCTTAAGACACATTACTAGTGGTCGGAGTAGGTAGAGCTGTTTGAGGTGAATGACCGCAATCATTGATGTTAACATGGATATGCCTCTGAAATCCCGGGATTTTGAAATTGTCGATTGATTTAAGCGAGTTAATATGGGTAAGTGGGCAGTTATGAGCAGGTAGTAGGTGAGCACCCAAACAGTAGGTATATACTTACTTATATACATATACACACACAGGGATCCTGGAATGTTGTTAGAGGCAGCCTCGTGAAATATGAATTAATTAGGTAAAACTGTTAGAAACAATACTAAATGTACTTTACTGCACAAGGAAATATTCTGAGAATTCCCGGGATTCCGGGAAATATTTGGCATATCCATGTTATGTCCGCATGTCGCAAGTAGCAAAAACAGCTCTACCTACTCCGACCACTGTACATTACTCAGTCGAATTTTATACAGGTATTGTGACACTTGTTTTTAAGGTTCCGAACCCAAAGTGTAAAACGGGACCTTATTACCAAGACTCCGCTGAAATATGCATAATACGTAATTTGTTCCGTTTTAGTTTAAAAAAAAATGACTTCTATAACAGTTAGCCGGCGATGTACTTTTAAATTACGCACTTTAAAAAAACAAAATCTAGATAGGCTATTAGTTCTACATTAACTGTAATTACTTATCTACTTTATACTTATAAAATTCATTACTTTAAGTTAAAAAAGACAATACAAAGAAGTAAACCTAGCGATGTATTTTAAAATAAATTATTATTCCTTTATTCATCTTTATACACATTTTTTACATTTTTAAATATTTAAATATAAAACGACATAAAAAAAAAACATTTAAAAATATAAAAAATAGTAGCCCACCGGTATCGGGAATAGGGTCCAAGCTACCGGCGGTCAGGGCTCCAGAGAGAGGAACCTCCTAACAATACGAGCCGTGTCCAGGAGTACCGCTTTCTGGATCAAGCCCTTGATCCAGCTGCCTAACGAGAGCCTCCTCAGGTGTTGGTCGAGGCTCTTGGCAATTAAGCCATGGGCTGATACGACTACCGGCACAATGATCGCTGAGTCCACATCCCACATGTCGACAACCTCGCGAGCTAAGTCAAGATACTTGAATATAAATTATTATTATGATAATGTTAATGATCAAAATTGTCTCTACGTTTTTAACTTTTATCTACACAATGCACTTACAATACAAATTCAATCTAAATTGTTAAATAGAATAGATAAATCCATATCCGTAGTACGAATGATAACTGTTAATCGTAACTCGTGATGTTTCATTGCGAAATAAAAAATATTCTTTAATTATTATATTTATTCGTTAAAACGCAGGGCATGGTCAATCGCTAGGTACAGAGACATGTCTGTCTGTCCGTCTGTCACCAGGTTGTATCTCATGATCCGTGATAGCTTGACAGTTGTAATCACAGATGTATTTCTGTTGCCGCCATAACAACAAAACTACTACTAACTAGATTAGCTATTAGTAAACTCGAACCCAAAAAGTTTGTAGATCGGCCACATGACCTGAATTCATTGAAAGAGCTGCAACGACTTCGGGAGAAATAAAAATAATGAACTGAATAGAAAAAAAACTGTCCAAGTGCGAGTCGGACTCGTGCACGAAGGTACCGTACCATTATCTATAAAAACGGCAAACATGTCTGTTGTATGGGAGCCCCCCTTAATTTTTTTTTTTCGGTTTTTTTATTTGTTGTTATAGAAGCAACAGAAATACATCATCTGTGAAAATTTCAACTGTCTAGCTATCACGGTTCATGAGATACAGCCTGGTGATAGACGGACAGTCAGACAGACAGATAAACAGACGGACAGCGGAGCCTTAGTAATAGGGTCCCGTTTTACCCTTTGGGTAAAGAACTCTAAAAAGGAGAGATCACTTTCTTCTCCGTCTGCCTGTCTGTCCGTGTGTCACCACCGATTTTCTCAGGAATGGGTGGACCTAGCAAGTTGAAATTTACACTAGATACTGAGGTCTATAGTCTCTATTAGGTGTATAATAAGAATCAGGGTGAATCTTGTAAGTACCATTAATTTTCAACATTTTTTCAGATTTTTCCCTTTATTTGTGCTGTAAGACCTTGCTTTTAACCAAAATTAACAATTCTTCACATGGCCGGTTTTTATTTTTGAATATCAAATCAATACAAATATTTTTTTTTAACCGATTGACATGCTCATGTTAACTGCTGTCTGTGATTGACTAACTGTAATAACAACAACAGTTGCTGTATTTAATACTAATAGTGTTTTTTTTTTTAGAGTTAATGCTGTGATAAATAACCTTGTACAAAAATCCTGTTTCTCATGCATGAGATTTGAACCCACAGCATGTTTAAATCTGAGCTCCATGCTCAGATTTAAACATGCTGTGGGCCCAAGTTCTCTTTTTAAATTCATTACACAGGAGGCCTGTGTTCCAGCAGTGGGAACATTATAGGCTGATGATGATGATACTTTGGACATCATTGATAGAGAAGCATTTTATGAGGAAACTTTATTATCATAAAAAGCCTGAAGGTGCTAAATAATAGGCATTATTGGATTAAGTAAAAATATAACTTATTTAAAGAAGAAAACATTCTTGTTATTATAATTGTTTCAGTCTGATCAGAAACTGAGATTTTAAAGAAAAAATTGATTTGCAGAATTCTTATTATTTTACCATAAAAATAAAATGAAATCTTTCTTCTTACTATAACTAGGTATCAAAATATGATTAAACAGACAATAATTAATTGAAAAAAAAAAATCTCTCAGTGTGGTGGTGACATGATTAGAATTTAAGATGTGATGTAAGTACTCACCTACCTCCTACAGAGTTAAATTTTATGAATTTTGAAGTTTTTTTTTTTAATTAAACATAATTTTTGAAAAAATATATGACTCCTGTTTTCCCAGAACGGTTTAGCAGAGGCGCAGAGGTAAGCAAGTAGATACTTACATGGCTAGTAAACCCTTATTTCACCAGTATCAAGTACCAGTGTAAAGTTCAAATCTCACATTTTGGGGGTGTACCTACTTTTTGACATCAACCGGGCTCAAATCCCATTCCAGGCTACTACTGAGAAATTCCTGATGAAAAAACCCAATAACACTTGGCCCAACCCAGCTAGATTTTATAGCGGGGCCCTTGTCACACTGTCCTTATTAATCTAGTATCTACATTTTATCAATGTATTGTGTAAATCACAAGAAATCTTCATAATTATGTAACTTGGATAAGTTCCGAGTTGATCAATCTTTCTTTAATCCTACCCTCGATCTGGACGTTAAGGTGAAAAATTATGTTTTGTAGGTATACAAAGTCCCTACCCACCTTTGTCCTGGTGAAGTTGTCTCAAAGCGACGCGACGTAAGTCCGTGAATAAAACTTTAGTGGTGTCGGTGTCACGTCGATTTACATTTTTCTTCACACCAGACCCAGAGTGCTGAGACTGCAGATTTACAGAGTGCAGACGAGCGTCCATCTTGCATCATAATAATTATTTGTCCATTGTGGATGAAAATATTTTGTCACATTTAATATTTGAATTGATTGATTGCACAGAACACATTTACTCCTACTTGATTGACTAGAACTTTGCTAATATTCAACCACTTTCGATTTATCACATAAATTATAAGCGAACCTAATGTAACGCAAAATAATTTTGACGCTTTCCCGCCGTTTTGAGTCCCACTCAAATTCGATAAGGCAAAGATCTTGAAAGTATTCTGCCTGCCGCATTAATATAAAGCGTTTATAATACTAGGTATGTACACACGCAACGAGTTAATTTAATACTATGGATATTATACCACAGATGGCTTAGAGACTCCCCAGCTAGAATTATTTAATTTCAAGAATCAACATGAGTAAATGGGTTGCGGGTAACCCATCTCTGGAAAATTATAAACTTTAATGACCAGCACTAGCGATTTCATTGGATTCTTCAAAAAAATTATGGTACATACAAGAAATGGTGAAAATAACAGTTGTAACGTTTTCTTCTTAGAGCTACTTTATTTATAAATTAATCAATATTTACATTATATACAGACTACAAAAATAATGCTAAAAAAGGGAAGACTAAAAGTAAGTACCTACATATTTACATTTACAAAAATAGGACACTTAGGCGTCAAAGTACTCCTCCGCATCGCTGTCATCCGGAAACGTGCCCAGAAGACTGGCAGCATTGCCACGTTGAATGGCAATGTTAATTCTTTGGCCAAAGAAATAGCCAGCCCTCTGGTCATGCAAAGTGTCGACCATTCGGCGGGATATTTCCTTAAAAAGGCTACACGCACTCGGGCCCCATGACCCGAGCGTTTCGATCCCAAACGGCCAAAACTGTAATTACCAATAAGGTTACAGTATTTGCGCCGCTTGAGGATCTCAGCAGCCGCAGCAGCAGCGCCCGCACAGCCCGCCGTGCTTACAACGTGGGATGGCGCAAGGGTGTCGACACAGGTTGCGTCCCACACCAAAGGCCTACCCACCTTCCAAGGCACCAACGTCATGCCGTCTGGTCTCTTGCCATCGTCACGTACCAAGCCGTTTGGTTCTAAAACCGCTGGCACACCGGCGCTGGCAAGAGCTCGACGAATAATGTCGTTAATGCTGGCGTGCCGTGCAATGCGGCCTGCGCACCTGTAACAGGACAGGCCATGGTGTCCGAGGCTGTCGACAGCTTCACCGCAGTGACACCGATGCGGAGAAACACAAGGTGCGCCTAAGCGTAGACTCGTAGCGACACGGAACGATGTGTCATCCATCATAGTGCCAATGGTGAATGAAGGAAGTGCCTGAAGCCATAAGCCCGACTCCCATTCTCCCACGGCCAGTAGACGGGCACGGTCCACAGTATTGATAGACGTGTTTAAAAGGGAATTCCGTACAATACTGCAGAGCGGCACATCCCACTGCCTCTGGCAGGACAAGTTGTCGGGCAAATCCGTACTGGGACAAGCCATTTTCCACGCGTTCAAAGCATCGGTCAAATACGGTACCTCAAAATCAACCAGTGAGGAAGAGAAAATATCCCTGGTTAATTTTTCGGTATCGTAGACCGAGGAGAGGAAGGCTGGCAAACTTATACTTGAAATTTTGCGGACGCCGAGACCACCCAAGCGAATGGGAAGTGTGGCTTGCTGCCAAGGTCGGTCGTCCAGGGCCACATAAAATATTGAAGTTAAAGTGTTCCTAATAATTTGGTCTACTTTTTCTAATAGCTGTGGATGCTTCCACAGATGAGAGGAGCGAAGGCTATACGTGAATTTTGGTCCAAAACAACAATATCGAATAAGTGTAAAGGCCGAATGAATATTAATTTTGAAAAGTCTCTCCGAAACATCATTGAAATTTGGATTTTTTTTTTCTTCTTAGAATAATAACGCATTAAAATAATTTATTCTTAATAATTTATTCTAAGGTTTTCTTGTTGAAATTATATGTTTTTTGTTCCTTGCTTGAAATAAAAATGACTTGTTAAATAGTTCGTTTTTTCTACTGTAATAACAATAAATCAAAATTGTCAATAATCATTATGTATAGGTACCGATGCATGTCGGCAAAAACTCACGGAAATCTGATTTGGGATCTCTAATTAGTAGATTCTTGTTTCGTCTTTTATATTATTTTCTTGCACACTTGACAAAATTACTCTCTGCCCTCCCTGTCTTTAGTCCTGGGATATAAATAGGAGCGAGTATTTGAAGCCGAGCACTGTATGTAGTGAATGTTCAGTGTCTGCAATTTCCAATGCTTCGTGGCTATATGCCTCCAAAATGTTCGTTATTTCATCACTTCTTAGAAGACGTGACGTTGATGCCTTATTATATTTTAGACGGTACTCGTGAAAGTAAAGTATATTATAATGGATTAAGTTTCATTAATCACAACGCGGGTCACGAGTGACTCCAACTTGTAATTACTCGAACAGGCTACTCACAGCTAAATACAGAAGAATAAATTGAAAAAACAAACACTTGGGGTCACCCACAACCAGTGTTGTGGTTCTAGGGCTAAATATAGGTCAACTTGTTTTTAATTAATGGTGCAACCTACTTAGGATTATCTATATGCCAAGCCTTTATCTATTTGCCAACTTTGTTGAAGTCCGCTTCCAGTTTAGCCATAATCTAGCAGTCTAACAGGATGATACAGAATGCAGCTGAATACCAGTATTCAGCAGCATGCTGTATTTATTGCTTATTGCAAAAAAAACTTACCCATACCCTACCATGGGTAAGTTTTTATAGAAACTCGGTATTAAATAAATTAAAATATGCTAGACGCTGTTACCGTTTTAGGAACAATGAGTTAGGTCTTCGGTCCATTCGGATAATATTTATTTCGGTGGTTTCACTACTCTCACACAACTGAAAAAGGATGAAAATTATTACTCTGTGTCTGCCGGCTGTCATCTGCAACTGTTACCAACTGTCACTCACCTGTTTGTTGTGTTTATATACCTACATAATTCCTGCGTCCTGCTGATATTATTTGAAAAATAAATAAATGGCCTCAACTATATTGATCCAAAAGCTGGTGTCTGTAAAGTTAAGCAAAGGTGAATTCGACAAAATACGATGGCTTAGAGCAAACAACAGGAAAAAAATATTTAAAGCTGTTTCGTAAGATGACCCTTTTTTGTTTGAGATATCTTTCATAGAAAATGATGTACTTGTTTTACAATCATCAACAAGTTACGTTTATTATCTTGTAACTTCCCATTGCAGCGCATAGTCCTCTTATTATAAAGAGAAGTAAGTAGTAAAGATGTTTACAATGCAACTGAATATTCACAAGGCGTTGCCGAGTATTAACAGAAAGTTAATAATATTACGTACAGAATAATTAGTATCCTTACATTCACTCTAACGTCTGTCTTCTTCATGGTTCTCTTAGAACTGAAGATCGCGACACGACGCCTCTGCAAGTTAAAGCGATCTTATTCGAAATTAATAAATTTAAAATTTATTGTGACTGAACTATTTAGTTCTTTCTAGAGAAAAAAAAAATTAAAAGTTTACATTATTTACAAAATACAATTAATGTATATTAGTAAACAAAAAAATACTTATATAATTATGTACAAGTGGTGGATTATAGCCATAGAATGGAGGCCTGTGTCCCAGCAGTGGGAACATTATAGGCTGATGATGATGATGTAATGTACAAGTAAAAAAGAAAAAAAAATGGTTACAGGTCGTCAATATCTTAAACAACTAAGACATGATTAAAATTACTTTACAAATTATTCAAAATAATAACACTTCTAAATGTCTGATACCGGTCGTATCACCGGTTGGACCAGGCTTGTGTCTGCAACATCCACATCCAAAGCTCACATTTTGCCTATGAGTGCCGAAAGTATTTTCTTTGGCCTAAGCAGAAGGTTTGGGCAGACATAACATTGGATATAATATATAAAATCCTCTTAACACTATGAACTTAGGGTGCTGTCTAAACTGAATTATTACCTTGAATGAACAAGCAGTTGACAGTAGCTGCTTGCCAGTGCCAGGCCCCGAGCTTGCTGTCCAAAATGTACATCATGGTTTATATCTGAATCTGAGATATTATGTTTAAATTTAAAAAAATGATTTCTTTCTTCTACTTTTTACAGATCTCTAAGAAATATACTGAAAAATCAAGAGCAGAAGAAAAGTTGTAGACTTTGTCTTCAGCCTGGCTACAGAAAGATATTCGATAATCATGACTTTGATATTGTTGCTGCGATCAAACAAATGTTGCACATACAGGTACTTCTTTTTTTTAAGTGTAAAAGCTCCACTTCACTGCTTCAATACTCTAGTAGTTGCAAGCATTAATGCTGAGCCAGCATGAAATCCTAGAACAGGCAAAGATTGGTTTTTCATTCAGAACTTCTTTGTAGCAGCTCAATCTGAATTTTCACCTTTTTTAACTTGAGGCTTAAACATAGCTGGTGCTATTATAGTACACTTCTAACTTACCCAATGTTGAATACAGACTTGTATTTTTGTCATAAAATAGTATTTATTTTATTTCCTCTCATCATAGAAAACTGTGACTGCCACACAAACACGGGCCCGCCTCCTGTCAGGCCCTTTATGCAATTCCACTTACACCTGGATCGGTCTGACGCCACTTATAATAAATCTGTTGATGTGACAAAACTCATCTTACACATATAAAAGAATCATGGACACAACACAATATAGAAGATTATCATAAAATACCAGATTTTTCTCTTAGATCCCTTGTTTAACTTCCCATTACTGTATTTGAAGGTGACTGAAAATGATGGTAAACCGCAGCACATATGCAGATCATGTGAGGTGGTTTTGAGGAATGCTGAGTCACTGAGGCAGACTGCTGAGGTCACTCAGTGGAGACTGCAGCAGGAACTTGACATGGGTATGTATGTGGTGTAAATTTGCATATAGCAATCATTAATACCAACTGGGTTGTGGAGGTCAGATTGGCAGTCGCTCCATATAAAATACTGGTACTCAGCTGCATCCGGTTAGACTGGAAGCCAACCCCAATTTAGTTGGGAAGGCTAGGCAGATGATGACATAAAAATATGATGTACTCATGAGCATTATCATCAGACATCTGAATTGGTAGAGGTTATCTGCCTTATCTTCAAGGAACATGCGGAAAATACCTCCCTCTTATTTAACAACTTTATTTTGGAACTTTAAAATCATTCTGGGATTTTATAGGGATGATGATGTCTAGGCAATAAACTACCTATTAAGAACTATGATTATTACACACCATGAACAACAAACCAACTCTGAAAAAACAAAAAAAGACTACTCCCTTATTTATAATGTTAATTTGATGTATGTACAGACGCCAGCAGATCAAGCTACCCGGAACTGTCAGATTTACCCAGTCAACCTTGAACCTAATTTTGTAGCGATAAAGTTGAAAATCTATTAAAGAAATCTGACAGATTGTAGTAGCTTGATGAATGTACGGCACTGATGAGCTTTTTTTACTTTACAGTGACATGCATGGCTTCGGACTGTGAACAGAAAGACAGCAGTCGTCACGGCGGTTACTTCGTGAAGCAGGGCACGACAGTCACAAGGGAATGGGCTTGTGGCAAATGTCGAAAAACGTTTTATAACCAGGTACCTACACTTTGAACAACATTGGAGAAAAACAGGGAATTCTCATCAGATCCCTACCCTTATAGCAATGTCTTTGGGGTTGGTGCAGCACATATTCCTCTTCCATACTTCTCTATTAGTTGTAAAACTCATGAGTGATCCCCTTTTCTAGCCATACCATCATTCACACAGTCCATCCATCATTTCTTTGGTCTATAGCCATTCATATTTATACTCTTAACGTTTCTCGTTGCATCACATGACTATCGCTTTCAACTCTTACTAAAGGGATCATCGACGTAATTTCAGGCTGTAATCACCCACTGCCGTGAATAGGCCTCTTTTCCTTTCTACCGCCCGCGCCCTCACCAGTTCTGGGCATCTTGTCATGCTGGTGTTCTTTGATAATATCATCGGCCCAATGCGCTTTTGGATGTCCATATCCATCTATTAAAAGCGTTAACGACTGACGGCATTTCATACAAACTTCCAAATCGTTTTTTTATTTTTCCGAAGTTCATTTAACCCTATTCAATGAATATTTCATGAAAAAGTCATTCAATAGTGTTTGGACTTACAGGAATATATTGATGACTAGCTGATGCCCGCGGCTTCGCCTGCGTGGATGTCGGTTATCGCGACCAAAAGTAATCATGATGATCCAATTCTCTCATTTCATGAAAACCTAGTTTGCCCATTTTCAAAGTATTAAAATGGATAAAGTATATTATCCTTAAGAGATAGACATAAGCCATGGCAGATTTTTCTGTAGACCTAAATAAGATATACAATTCTACCATTCATCATTTTGTTATATCTTAAAGGGCAGGAGGAATGGAGGGAGGCCTTTGCCCAGCAGTGGGACAATATGGGCTAGCTATATTATATATTAAAGGGCAGCGTTTTCGTTGAAAGCTCCCCCAGACGGCTTATTTTTTTCCAACACCTCTAACAAATATCATTTTATTTTAGCCAATCTGTACAAATTATATACTAAAAAATTCCTCGAGAACCACTCTATCTATTTAAGAAAACAACATCAAAATCAGTGCAGTAATTTTTGAGTTTATCGCGAACAGACAGATAGACGCGGCGGAGAACATTGTGTTATAATATGTAGTGCTGTTGGGTTCGGCTTCCAGTACATCCGGATGCAGCTGAATACCAGTATTTTACATGGAACGACTGTCTATCTGCCCTCCACAACCCAGTTAGTTCTGGGTAATACGATACCCTTTGGTAGAAATACAGTGAAATTAGTGATAGCTTTAATTTCCACATCAGATGTTCCAGATCTTCAATTTTTATTCTTCAACAGAGAGTGCTCATCAGGCTGGACAACTCTTGCTAAGACGTCATTCCTATATATGTTACAGTGTGGCTGGGCTCTTGGAGTTCCACGACAGTTGTTCCACATCTTCAATTTTTATACGTCAACAGAGAGTGCTTATCAGTCTAAACAACTCTTGCTAAGACGTCATTCCTATATATGTTATAGTGTGGCTGTGCTATTGGAGTTCCACATCAGCTGTTCCAGATCTTCAAATTTATTCTCTTAGCAGAAAATGCTCATTACGTGGAACAATTTTTGCTATGGTACCATTTTCGTATCTCTTATAGTTTAGCTGGTCTGTTGCGGTTCTGCATCAGGTGTTCAAGTTTCCAAGATAAATTATAGCCTATGTTTTGCCCAGACTTAATACCTATACAACAAAAAAAAATCATTCAAATCCGTCGAGTAGTTCCGAAGATTAGCGTGTACAGACAAACAGTCAAACAGACAGATTTTTTTTTTGATTCGTGCTCTATTACTGTTTCTAAACATCCCCCATTTTTTTTTTTTATATTCATTGTACAGACAGTTTTTTTACAGTCTTATTATATGTATAGATTTTCATGATTGTGATTCTGTAAATACATACGTGTTACTGGCGCGACTGATTTTTCATCAACATACAACCTGACAATGACCTGCAAATTGCAGAAAACGTAAGAAAATTTGCATTTCGCGGGCTACCCTGACGCAACCACCTTAACCGATTTTAATGCAACTTCATACTTATAAGCAGGATACATACATAGGTCTAAAAATTTGGCAGAGGAATTTTCAAAATGTCTTTTAAAAAACAGAAATTTCTAATTATCTTTTATAATTGGCAATTTCTGTTTTTATGGAAAAAAATAAATTGGTCTAATTTAACACAATTTTTCGAAAATTCATCTGTCAACTTTATAGTCCTATGTACCCTGCTAATAAGTATGAAGTTTAATTAAAATCAGTTCAATAATTTCGAAAAAAAACGATTTGAAAGTTTGTATGAAATGCCATCAGTCGTTAAAGCTCTTAACTATTTTTATTTTCTTGTTAATTTTAGGAGGAGTTCGCGGCTCATGAGAGTTTACCGACGTGTCGCAACAGTAACCAGCTTTTCGTATGTGAGACATGTGGTCTAGAACTGAAGTCAATTACCAGGTTGAAGAGACATAGGTAAAGAAACTCTCTTATGGTTGCTTTATACTTGGCGTATTTACCCAAAACATTCACGTTATTATTTGGAAGACATAATACACCCTAACCACGTGTATCAAGTTCATTTTGTGAAACCCAAGTAATATTTATGCAAATACGAGAAGAGCCAGCAGCAGACACAAGGGTCCTAAAGAACAGTTGAAAAAAAAAACAATTCAGTTCCCGCTTGTGATACAATCTGTATTGTCTTGTGATATAATCTGATTGAAACACCAATCAAAGACAAATATAAAACATTGTGATCGCAAATTCTATTCATGGACGTCTTAGTTGAAATCTTTATTTCATCAGACAACTGGTGAATGGTACACACATGTGATCGCAGATAAACATACCACTTAATTACCCAATTTAAGGCTGATCCACACTGGCGAGCTCCACTACCCATGCACTCATTGCCCTTACCGTGCGCGAACAAAGTACGCATTGCTAGTCCACGAGCGTGCACACAGTGGCGTAAGGCCACTGGCTTGTCCACACTGCCCGGCCACCTTCCTCAACTCTTCGAACCTCGCTTCACATAAAAGAAGACACATGCCGCCAGCATACCATTGCCAGATATGTGAAAAGGGCTTTAGATTCAAGGAGGTAAGGTTTTATTTTAGTTGTCGATTAAGCAGATCTTCCTTAATGGGGAAGTGCCAGTCAATACTATATCTTATCATTGAAATACTATTGACCCAAGGCTGGTTCCCTTGCTCCGCTTGGGCGGAGCACCGCAGTGTCCTCGTAGCGGCGATCGGCGTCGGCGACCTATCGCGTCCGGCCCTGGTTCAATCCATGGCCGGACCACGCCGATTGAGCGAGAGGGAATGGGATGCCGTCACCTCCTTCTGCGAAGCAGTGGTGTAGGCGAAGGAGGTGGCGGAGCGTGAGAGGGAGAGTCACTCACGTCCCAGCCGCCGCGGGAGACGCCCCGGGCGTCACGTGGTGGCTTTCGGCCACCGTAGACGCGGACCTGTGTACGGTGAGTAATGGGCTAGCTTGCTGTCCGTCGGTCTTATGACGACAGGCCGTGTGACAGCGCGTTCCGTGTTCCACATGCGCCTCAGAGATGTCAGCAAACAGGGAGGGGCCCGCAAGGGCCTGCCAGGGCTGCGGGACTGTTCAAAAGAGTTACCCGGGAACACAAAGGGCAAGGAAGGAACATGGATGGGTTTTAGTCAGTACAAGTCTGACACTCCCTTCCGCTCTGCCCAGAGCGGGAGAAGTCATTTGATGATTTCCCATCCTAAAACAAAAAAGGCTGGTTCCCTTTACTTTTTGACCAAAACCTTTATTATGAACATCAGTCCATAATATTATTTTATGCCATTATCATGAAATGACCAAACTCTTTTACCTTTCCATAGGCACTTCAGAATCATGTAGCAACACAACACAGCACTGCTAAGCCACATATGTGTAACTCATGTGGAAAGTCATTTTCAACTAGGTAAGATTCTGATCCTTTATTCCTTAGGAGCAAGTAGTGTTATAATCCTCCAAGATTCTCCAGCTTTATTAAAATATTATCATGTAAAATGTATTTTATTATTAAAATATTCATAATTTGTCACCTCTGCCTACATACACCCACAGACACAGGTGTGATGGTATTTTCGACCTAAATAATCAATATTCTTAGCAAGTCAATGGCCATCTAAATTTATTGTCCACCCAGAATTATACTGTAAGTTAACTAATACCAATGTAGCCTAAATAGTGTTCCTTTCATCCTGTTTTTTTAATAGCAATACATTATGTGGCAAAATGAGGCTGTACCTTACACCTGTACCGTTCCTAGCACTTACAGACAATACATGTCATACGTGATGTTATGTTACTTTAAAATCTTGTTCTGTATCTTTCCAGAAAGATGATATGCCGTCACGAACGGAGAGTTCACAATCGACCGAGATTGCGATCTGGAATAGTGCCTACATACTTGCGACAACAACAGGAGCACTTGACGTAGAACTGCAATACCAGCAACAGCAGTCCACAAATCCAAATGGGCTTTGATGTGAACATTGTTATGATCTCCCGCTACTCATAAAGCTGCTACCAGCTATTCTGTGAAGATTGTTCCTCGGCTTAACTAATGTTTGCCAATTTGCAGTATACACTCGAGAACACATCCAAATATAATAGTAATAGCCGAAAGATTTTCCAGAAAAGGAGCATAACGTTTGAAACCCAATATGTTCAACTTAAATATTGACATATTTTATCTATGATCATGTCAAGAATATGTTTGGATCAACTAGTAGATGAAGAATCTACAGACCGTTCACCATAAGATGTCCCCTGCCTTGGGAATTGCCAACATCACAGCAGGGGACATCTTATGGTGAACGGTCTGTATCTTGACATAGGTTTTATTTATCTGTTACCCAGTGATGTCTGTTTACAAAAGATTGATTGTAAGGAGAACTAGAACAATGTTTAAGTTATCAAATGTGTAATTTAACTTGCAATAAACTTTCAATAATGAACTGATCTTGTTTTCTTTTTGACTAAATCAGAACTGCTGACAAAGCAGCACTGAAATTATACACATAACACTATGGTATTGTTATTTTTATCAGCTATTACTTATTATCATTGCTTGCTTACACTGAAATATTAAAGCTAACCTTATGATGCAAATTATCACTAGTTTCAGCACTGTGGATATGAAATTAAACAAAACAGTGTTTTTGGGTTTTATTCTTAAACTTACAGTCCTAAGTCACATCACTTCTTGGCCGCCGCGCCTACCTTAGATTTCTTGGTACCACGCACCTTCTTCATCCTGTTCTTGCGTTCCTTACGCTGCTTGCGTGTGGGCCTCTTCTTCTCGTACAGGCCATGGCGGGCTAGTCTATGCTTAGGCTCGAACTTCTTAGCCAAGTCCAGGGTGTCGTAGATCAGGGCGAAGCCGGTCGACTTGCCACCACCGAAGTTGGTCTTGAAGCCAAACACGAATACAACATCAGGCGTCACCTTGTACATCTTCGCCAACTTCTCGCGGATCTCAGTTTTGCTGACGGTCGGCTTGCCTGGGTGGAGAACATCACATACCATCTGCTTGCGCGCCAACAATCTACAAAATTAACAAAAACGTTGTCACACATAACCTGTCATGGCGAGGCAACAACTTTTTCGCGACGATTTTAACTCGCACCACTTCGAAACCATAAGATTTCCAAATTTACCTGTTGGTCATGAATTTGCGCGTGCGAATTGTTGCTGTTCCTTCAGTCATTTTGAATTATTTGAGAGATTTCGCCGTAAACGACGCACGTGTCTCCAACACTCAAAGAAAAAGAACGGCGCGGCTATGTTGCTAGCGTCAAAAGAGTATTTTCGTACTTACCAAACCTGTCAGGGGAATTATGAAAATCGAATCTAAAAATATATTTTATTGCGTATAATTATTTATTCGAATACAATAGACAAAGTTTTAAAAAACGAAATTAAAATGGTCCATTTAAAAAAGGCAAATGTATTTTTTTACTTTGGCAATATTTTTGAAAATAATGCGTTCACCAAGACTAGCTGCGTTCAAAATAATTGGGCTTAATTTTAATCAAAGTAGAAGACAATACAACAAGAAATATTACAATATTTTTATAGGTCACGCATTTTGTCTTAATACCTGTGCATAAATACTATAAGTACCAAAATAAATAATCAATTTTGTTTCACGATTTCTTTTAAGCTTTTTCTTCTTTGTAAGTTGATTCCCAAGGTCATTCCCGTATTACTTATTTATCATTTCCATGGCTATAGTATAATAAAACCACTTTAACTCCAATCAGTACTTGTGTATATTTCTTATAATTACTTCACGTACATACAATATGCAATGATTAATATACTTATAAGCTATCCGACATAGGTTCAACTAGTAGTCTTCACACCACTGAGGTTCACCAACGAATGAATACCGATTCTACTTTTTACCCAAGCCAAGTCTCTCTACCCCACTACATTACCACTTCTCTAGCTAAAAATGACGAGAAACAGTCGTTACCGGTGTTGCCATTTTAATGTTTTCAAAAATATATTAAAATCAAGACAAAAATATACAAAATCATGACATTCGGCCATCTGATAACGTGCTGTCTCCCGACGCACATTTTAATCTTAATTTGTAGTAACTACCGGTAAAACGAACAGTAAAATCAAAGAAATACAGTTTATATAGCTGCCTGCTAATTAATTCATTTCCTTCAATATATTCAATCTTAACCTTTAATCATGTGAATTAATACACATTAAAAAGAACCTAAATTAAATCATGACATTTGGTAGCTTTTAGCTATAGAGGTGCATACATACATATCGGTGTATAATTATAGTATCGTTTTCAAATTTATAACTAAAACTTTTTGAATTCGTAATCCACAAAAATTACAATAATAATAATAAAGTAAAATTCAACAGAGTAAAATAAAACAAATTACCTAACCAGAATATATATATATATATATATATTTGTTTTTTCTTTCAAAGTTATGTAACTATTCTACTCTGCCTAACTATGACTTTGATCTTTATTCGGTATCACTATTGCGCTCACTTGAGCTACTATTATCACTATTATGCATTTCCAGAGCTTTTATGTGTATCCAGGGCCTAATTCTGTCAACGGCTATAACGGTGTTATAAGGTTTACCTCTTTTATTGAATCCTGGAACGTCAGATATTCTGTACCGATCATTCCCTAATATTTCAGTGATTTTATAAGGACCCACAAACTTAGACAGGAGCTTTGTACTTTGGTTATTATTTCCAAAATTATTCCGCGAAATTTTTACCAAGTCACCTATTTTGTAAGTAGGAGCTGGTGCACGATTTGAGTCATGCCTTTCTTTCTGCTTAGCTTGATCTTTCACGATACTGTTACCTATTTCTTCTCTAATTTGTTGCAAATCGGGGTTGTTCACATCGTCATTATTACCAATATCGAGTTTGTTTAATAAACTATCACGCAACTTAAATCCAAACAAAGCTTCTGTCGCGGTTTTGCGGGTTGAGGCATTGACAGTATTATTAATACCAAATTGAAGCTTGCCCAGACATTTGTCCCATTCACGCTCATGACCAAAAGCGTTTTGGGCAGCTAACGAATTTAATATTGTTTGGTTAAACCTTTCTGCCTGGCCATTGGCTCTGGGACAAGCGACGGCATTAAGTACATGTTTGATGCCGTGAGCGTTACAAAAGGTCTGAAAAGCTGCAGATGTAAAGCTAGTACCGCGATCCGACACAATTCGGGCTGGGACTCCGAAGTCATAAAATATTTTTTCAAGAACTTTAACCGTGCTCTTAGTCTTTTGATCCCTAACGGCTCTGACAAAGACATATTTAGTAAAACCATCTACTATGGTAAGAACGTAGCAATTGCCATCTTTACTCCTAACAAAAGGACCGAGGTGATCTATATGGATCGTATGAAACGGTATGTTTATCTTTTCTATTGGGTACAAATGACCTGACTTTTGTCTTGAAGAGGTATCCTTATTGTAGGCACACTCTAAACAAGCTGCGACATATTTCTTGACAAACTTTCTTAGTTTGGGAAACCAATAATCACGGCGAATACTCTCAAGAGTTTTGGCGTAACCCAGGTGACCAATATCGTCGTGGTTAGCACGACATATCTGCCACCTTGCACTTCGCGGTACAACGAGACATTGACGATCATCAACCTTTCTATACACTGCGTGATTTTTGACTACATAATTTTTCCTAATATCCTTGCATTCAATATCGTCTTCAGGTTTTAGGATATTATGGATTCGAGAAATGTCTGGGTCTGCTATTTGTAAAGTTAAGATCCAATTCTGTTTCTCGATAGTAAACACAGAGACGAACTCGTTATTATCTGGGTCCACGGTTAGCTTGGTATTTCTGCTCAATGCATCCACATGCGACATTTGAACACCTGGACGATATTCAATGTCGAACGCATATTCGCTTATTTGGAGCCACCACCTTGCTATCCGTGGAATCAGATCCCTTTTAGTCATTGTGGTTCTTAAAGCTGCACAATCCGTAAAAACCTTGAAATGTAACCCCAAAAGATATACCCGAAATTTCTTTAACGAGCACACTACAGCCAACGTCTCCAGCTCATAGGAATGCAGGTGCCTTTCCTCGGGGGTTGTTTGCCTACTAAAAAAGGCGACAGGCTTTAAAACCCTCGCATCCCTCTGCCATTGCATGAGAATACCTCCTATACCTAAAGAACTAGCGTCTGTGTGTAACTCGGTTTCGAGTTTGGGGTCGTAAAGTGCTAAAACCGGTCGATCAACAAGCTTTCCCTTAAGAAAATTAAAAGCTTGCTCTTCAACATGAGACCATCGCCACTCAGAGTCCTTCTTTAATAAGGATGTTAAAGGACGTGCAATCTCTCCATATCCCTTAATAAATTTACGGAAGAATCCGGTCAAACCCAAGAACTGACGAATCTCATGGACGTTACGGGGCGTGGGGAACTCCCTAACCGCTAACACTTTGGCTTCACCAGGCCGAATACCTTGCGAGGAGATGTCATACCCTAAGTAACTGACGGTGGTATCAAAAAACCGACATTTGGAAAGTTTTAGCGTCAGACAATTTTGACGAAAAAGATTCAGGATATCCTCTAACCTCTGAAACATTTCCTCAACATTCTTTGAAGGTATCAACACATCATCTAGGTAAGCCAATGCATATTCAAAACGTCTGTTACCTAATATTTTATTCACAATACGCTGAAAAACAGCCGGCGCATTTGCCAAACCGAAGGGCATCCTTTTAAACTCATAATGGCCGTCGGGTGTGACAAACCCAGTTAGATGCCGACTGTCTTTAGCCATTGGAATTTGGTAGTAACCGGAGGCGAGGTCAAGAGTAGTAAAGAAGCTATTACCGCTTAAATTTGAAACTTGGTCTTCGATTAGAGGCAAAGGGAAGCGATCTTTGACAGTTTTATTATTTAAAGCTCGGAAATCTACACAGAGCCTTTGCTCTCCCGTCTTTTTTTTAACCATCAAGATGGGACTTGCATAGTCAGATTTTGATTCTTGGATGATGTCAAGTCGTAAAAGTTCATCTATAGCTTCACGAACCGTTTCGCGTTCGGCATGGGACAATCGATACGGTCGGTATACGATTGGTTTATTATCCAAAAGATCAATTTTCATCTCGACATCAACCGCACAACCGATCTCATCCAATTTAGTTGCAAAACAATCGCGATAATTTTGCAAAAGGGAATAAAGTCTGTCTGTCTGTTCGGTACTAAGGCCTGGTCCAGTCTTGATGTCATTCCTGTCCAAAGGATCTAAAGTTGAAATATCAATCTGAATTTTATTGACTTGACATGATTTCTGTTCGCTAAAAGGTATTGCTCTGGCTATTAAAGTATCCTTCTCTAAAGTTACGGTATGGTGAGATAAATTGGAAATAACTACTTCGCCTTTACCACTAGATATATGGTAAGCGCCTTGAAGTAAACAATATTCTTTCCCTGGCCCAACAGCATTATAACCTTCTACGTAGACATCCCCTGTGAAATTCGACTCGGTATACACTGGGATGACATTGATTTTAAGAATTTGAGCTGAATTAGAAACATGAAGTTTTAAACTGGAATCATCGCTAGGCTGAAAATAACTGCAGGGACTTTTGTAAAAAGTTAGCTTTCGACTATCTTTAAGAACAGTGACACAAGGTAACTCGGTGAAATTTTGCCCTATAATCATAGCAGTTTGCATGTGCGTATCGTCAACAACCAAAACTTCAACCTCAGCTTCGACCTCGTCGACCTTCACAGTAACGAATGACTTGTACAACGGGATGACAGAAGACTGACCAAATCCTCGTACTACTGGAATGCCATCGAATACTTTTGCTAAATTCAAAGAGTCCGCGTTGGTTTTACTTAAGAGTGTACACTCGCTACCAAAATCAATGTAAGAACCTAAAGTATGGCCATCGACAGTGACGGTTTTAAAGAACTTCTCATTGTTTTTTTGACCTATGTCTATTTTTAAAGTTTTCCTTTCGGAACCATTTTCAGGAACAGAGTTAGAATTGGAGGTGTTAAATGGTACTAATTTACAACCGTCATTGTCGTGTCCAATCCTATTACACCGTTTGCATTTTATTATTGGTTTTGTACACTTGTGATAAGGATGACCCCTAGACCGACAATTATAACAAACAATAGAGTTGGAGGCAGAATCTTGAATGTTAGAGTTCGAACTAGTACCGGGATTACTCCTGGTTCGAAAAGAACGATTTTTAAATTTATTATCGACAACCGGTTGTGATTTTTGGGAACATAAAAAGTTAAGCAAACCTTCAGGTTCAGAACTATTTAGCGCTTGTGCTCCATTACGAATAGATCTGTCCATTATGCCATAAACAATACAGTCGACAGCCTTTTTACCCTCAATGTCACATCTATTTAACAAACATAATTTATCGAAAAAATATTCGCGCAGACTTTCGTCGTGTCTAGAAGTGCGGTTCAGCATCTCCTCCAAAAGGCGTCCATAATTTTCCTCACTTGGAAACGCTTTTCGGAGTTTTGCTTGCCACTCATCCCAAGTGTAAATTACTGTAGGTAAGGACTCGAACCATTTCTTTGCTAAGCCGGCTAATTTTTGCAAAGAAAAATGAATAATTTGTTTATCATTCCACCCATATATAGTGGCGCACTCGTTAACCTTTCTCAGCCAACATTCAATGGTTTGAGTCCTGTTAGCGGGGTCAAATTCGGGTAACACATTGTTTAAGTTATTGTTACTTAGAGAGAGCGAGGCCCTATTTGATTCTCCCTTACAGCTAGCCAATAATTTAAGAACATCTTTAGTAGAAAGGCGGCTTGAAACTTTACGTGACTTCCTAGGTACAGGCTCGCTGCTCGATGTGGACGAAGAGGAAAGACTCCTTCTTCGCCTAGACTTCTTTTTCACACGTCCACGTCGCCTTGGAGGCGTACCCGGCGGTGTACCATATTCATCACCAGATGCCATTGCTTTCTGAAATGTATACAATATTCATCGACATAATCTGTTCCATATTTAATGAAATTCAAAATTCAACATACGTATTATCTAAATGTTGTAAGAGTCGTGTAAGTTTTGTAAGCAAACATAGCTTACTTCAGGTCCGACGAGTGTATGCAGCTCACCCACTAATCCAGTGGGAAACACAAACATACATCGCCCCCTAACTCATCCAGCGAGCATACATAGCCCACTCAACCCAGGGAACAACTCATAAGCTTGCATATTACAAGGAAAATGAAAATAAGGTATTTCATAACATTGATAGGAAATAACCAATTGCTATAATAACCTTTGTTTTAATTAATTGTGTACCATTATTAACTTATTAGAGAAAGTTTATCAAAATATATATTGTTAAGTGAATTAACTAGCAATAAACACTATCAGAGAGTTGCCCTGATCAAGTGCAGTAAACTTACTTTTTAATACATAAGTTGTAATAAATATAAATAAACCATTATCATTAGAACACTGCATGAGGTGGTTAGTAATAATAATAAAGACAGGGTGTAGTCCCACCCGAGGACAAAAGAAAAAGGAGTAGTATAGGTAGAACTCGAACTATTAAGCATTCACAATAATTTATCCGACGACTAGTGATTCACTCAACAAACCAGTAGGAACCATACCCACTCAAAAATCCAGTGAAATCACTAAGTACGCCCCCTAACATAATCCGACGACCAGTGACTCACTCAAAAACCAGTAGGAACCAAACCCACTCAAATATCCAGTGAAGTCACTAAGTACGCCTCCTAACATAATCCAACAACCAGTGACTCGCTTAGTATCCAGTGGGAAACATACCCACTCAAAAACAAGCCAAGTCACATAGCAAGTCATTTAACATAGAATCCGTGAACAAACCTTCTCTCTCTTGGTGTCCATTTAGTAAAATAATTATCATGGCAATTACTAAAGCATTAATAATAAGTTACTGACAATACCTCAGGATGCTTGTAAATAATCGCAAATAAAACATGTACATACAAGCCATAGATATAATAATAGCAAAAACAATTCATCATTGTATATTAAGCATTGTAGGTCATAATTTTAGGCCTCATGGTAAGTTCTTAAAAAGTGAGCGTGTAACGGTTTTTTTTTTTTTAAATTATTTTAAGCAATTGATAAAAAGTTTTACATACCTTTTAGGTTTATCCCACTTGTGAAATATAATAAAACCACTTTAACTCCAATCAGTACTTGTGTATATTTCTTATAATTACTTCACGTACATACAATATGCAATGATTAATATACTTATAAGCTATCCGACATAGGTTCAACTAGTAGTCTTCACACCACTGAGGTTCACCAACGAATGAATACCGATTCTACTTTTTACCCAAGCCAAGTCTCTCTACCCCACTACATTACCACTTCTCTAGCTAAAAATGACGAGAAACAGTCGTTACCGGTGTTGCCATTTTAATGTTTTCAAAAATATATTAAAATCAAGACAAAAATATACAAAATCATGACAATAGGTAGTAAACCTTGACCTTTGTTTGATGGATGTTTGGCGAAGCATTTACTTTTCACTATGGAAATTCACTAATAGGTTTTCATTGCGGTTGAAACAGATTTCATCACTTAAACAAATAATAGGTAAAAAATTAATTGCTACATAAACCATGAATTACGAAATTATGAAATAAAACAACTGATTGCAATTTACGTGCCATATCTGTGATCATACCTTTTGACAATCTAATGAATGTTTGTCTGGGATATTTGAAACGAAAATTAGACGGCATGGACATTCAAAAATATCAAACACTCTTGTCGAGGGAAGTTATGGCAAAGATGATAATGAAAATATTAATTGAATATGAGCTTGCTTAGTCCTAATGGATGATAACAAAGTAAAAACAGAAAAGAAATAGCAAAAATAAACATGCCTTTGGTAATGCAAAACCAAGCAGTTGAAATAACTCTTTTGAACATTTTTTTTGCTATAGTCTAGGTATTGGCTAAGTCGAATTATTATTTCTATTGTATTTTTATTTATTGGCGCCTGATAGTTTGTATACAGCAATCACATTAGTGTGTGAAAATGGACACCAAACACTGCTAAGATCAAGCTAAATCACTAACGATATATTCGAATGTGTTAACGTCACAGGTTTAGAAAATCTTGTCCAATCAAGTGAAACTTTTCCATCGGTTGCCCCATTATAACAATATGAACACAATTTATGTTTAGTAGGTCCGTTGACAGACCATTAAGTAAATCGCCCTCGAGGGATCTGTCTTCTTTTGCGTCAAAGGTTTATATTTGCACCAAAGCGTCTACTTAGCTTTGTAATAAAGAGCCAAGACTAAAAATAATAACACTATATTGTCTTACGGTTACTAAAAGAACCTGACAACTTAGGAGTTTACATGATACAAGCGTATTTGCTCAATGTTTTTTTACAGGTTTCATATCACTTTCTATTCTACATGTACGATAACTATTGAAGTAAATGCAGTAGTTTACATCAAATTAAGAATTACATTAAATGCCACAAAAATACATGAACGCGAAATTCAATGTGGAAGGTCAGAGTTGATGAAATGCATTAGGTACTCAAAAGTAGGTAGGTTCTTCGCTGTTCGAATATAATGACGTTTCAAACGACGTAACAAACCTTCAACCAGACATGTCTAGTTTAAACAGACCCCTGACCTACTAAACAAAATCCCTTGATCATTGTACGTGGCAGGCTTAGGGAGGGGTGAAGGAGATCAGGGTACCTGGTGGTGTCTGTGGAGGCGCCACCCTGGCCACCCCATATTGATCGTCGTCTCGTGCCGCTCGTATAGAGACCGGGGATACCGTTATGAGTGCTCGTCTGTCCTACAATTATTTTCCTTGAAGGTTCTATGCAGGTTAGTGAAGACTGTAGTTTTTTAATCTGAGTCTGTGGCTTACATTGCGGATTCTAATTTATAAATTTGAAGAAAATCGTAGAATTTTGTGTCATGTCAGCTGTTGTTTCCCGCGCCCGTGAATGTATTGTTTTTCTTTTAGTATTTTGAATTAAAACATCACTTTCCGTACTTTTTATTGTACAAATTCGGGGTAAATTTAATAAACACAGGTCGACATGATGAGAAAGATGGGATCGTTTTGATGTGTTTTTTTCAAGTAGCTTGGTACCTCCTATTGTATGAACAGGAAGAAAATAGGGTTGGTCACGATTCTTGCTGTATTCCAGACATTCAGTCAACCCTTGATTTTTTCTCACAATCATGTTAGCTCAATATAATTGAAATAAAAGACCAGCCTGCCAGCTGGTCTGTTAGTTGGACTGACGATTACTGGTGTCCACTATTATTCTTAAATTAATATTGTTGTTAGTGACTCTTGTTGCTAAATTATGATAATTTATATATCGTAAGATACGATGGCACCAAAACGATAAAATGTACCTATCTCTTGCCTACACTTAATAAAATAATTATAAGCAAAATTAATACTTTTTCTTCCAAAAAAACGCTAACCGCGTTGTGATTATATTTTTTTTTAGGTATAGATAGATTATCATGCCATGTTATGAAGTTCGATTTGCAAGTTTCTTAAGTAGGTACAGACTTAGCTCTGGGTGATATTGTGGGTGCTAGATATGGGCATAATGGTGTTCATCACAGGTGTTCATCAACCATCGCTATTGACGACAGTTGTTCAATGTTGGACAAATGCTCTCTCCATCGATCACACCTACGATAATCTTTTACAATGCTGTTGATGTGCCCCTACACCAAATGATTAGGTAACAGTTCTACCTATTGCAGAAACCAGAAACGCGTGTTCCAGTTTTTGTCTACTAAGTAACCCCCTAATTCTGAGATCATCACCATTCACAGTCCGAATTTACCCACTGTTGGGTATAGGGGTATAGAGCTCTCTTTTCTTGTGCCCATCTCCACTTTTCTGTGCCAGCTTCATCCAGGTTTTCCCTCTGGTGGCAACTTCGTTTGCCCACTTTGGCAGTCGGCGCTGGACGGCCCACATTTATTTTCCCAGTTCTTTCTGAGACACTTGCTTTCAATTGATTTTTCTTTTACACGTAGTACCCTAGTCGGCTTCTAGTTGTGCGTCCCTTGTATAAATATATCCCGTCATGGTCTGTCTATGGGCTAAATGTCATCCAAATGTCTTCAGCCCGTCTATTATATAGTTTTTGCGTGATTATTGAGTTACCATGAAATATCTTCACGAACTTTTACATAATACCGGAGGCATACTAATGTATCCGTCATTTATAGTTAGATAAGTAGCTCTTATATATTTCGTAGTGACCTCCGCGAGCGGTAAACAAACCTCACCCCCTGTTCACTTAAATAGATTAGATTTAGATAGTCGTTAACTCCGTAATATATTATAATGAAGATTACAGAAGGTATATTATATTCAATGAAACGACATGAATACTAATTTTCTAATAAAAGTAATATTAATTATGAGCTAAGGTAAATGGGCGTGAGCAACATTTCGAATTGGCTCCCACATTGGTAATTTGATTGTAGATGTAGGAACCTTCTTCAGGAGATTCTTATTCAATTCTTCAGTTCATATCATGTTATTCATCTGCTCTGCACCAACAATATGAGCTCTTAAAAGGCGATGCAATACCTAAATCATAGCGAAAAATATAGTAAGTACCTACTTACCAATAATACGATTTCTTCTTCTCTTTTTAGTGCCTCTCAAATTAGGTAGGTAGGTACTGAAAAATGCCCATCAACATAGAATAATTCTCATTGTCCGTTGCCTTTTGTCGATAGAATCGAATTTTAATTCTTAATCAATCACTAACGAGTGCCGCCATATTTTTCTACTTCGCAGATGTAAAAAAACTCAACCACGAGGTTTGCGTCTAACAAGTTGCCTTGTTGTGGCGCAACTTCGCGCCACTCACCGTCAACACGCGTGCATGGACGACGTCACTGAGCAGACGATCCTACCCTGGTTCTTAATGGTGGCCGGCCAAAACAAGCCTAACACTTTAAAACTCAACAGTGTGGCACGCCAAGCCAGTCGATATTCCGCCCGGGACCCCAGATTAAGAACCTAAATTAAACCACCTAAACTAATCAACTACCAGTATTTTTTGCAAGGTATTATTTGTAGTACAAAATTGAAAAAATGGAACAAGATTGGGAACCAGTTATTTTGAGATCTACCAGGACTCCGAGGAACAGAGAGGTGGTGAGGGAAAGTGCTGTCAGAGAGTCCTTACTTTCTGAATCCACATCAGGGATATGCAAGGGCGATGAAGATGATACTAGCAGTGTTGGTACAGCTTCATTCTCAAGCCCTGACTTAGAATTTAGCAATCGAGAACGGCTACCAACAATCCAGTTGAAGAAAAATCCAACTAACCTCAACTCGGAAGAAACTGCTTTACTCAACAAACCAAAAGCCCTTCATGTTAAGATAACAGAGAATCCTGGTGATCGAGATATTAATATTAAGAAATACAATGACGAAAAAGCTGTTAAAGATATAGTGAAAATCCCTGACGGTGGCTGGGGATGGGTAGTTGTGCTGTCATCTTTCGTAATATCCATGATCGCAGATGGAATCAGCTTCTCCTTCGGTTTGCTCTACATTGAGTTTTTAGAAGAATTTGAAGCCAGTAAATCCACTACTGCCTGGATCGGCAGCCTCTTCATTGCTGTCCCACTTCTTTCTGGGCCTGTGATGAGTGCTTTAGTAGACAGATATGGTTGTCGAAGCATGACAATACTTGGCGGTATCATTTCAACATTGGGATTTGTTCTAGCCTCGATTTCCACAACCCTAGAAATGATGATGATTACATTTGGAGTTATTGCTGGCTTGGGTCTAGGGCTTGTGTATGTCACAGCTGTTGTGTCTATAGCTTACTGGTTCGAAAAGAAAAGGAATTTAGCAGTGGGGTTGGGAGCTTGTGGCACAGGCGTAGGTACATTCGTATACGCTCCCATGACGCAATATTTTATTGAAGAATACGGATGGCGAGGTACCATTCTCTTGCTATCCGGAACACTTTTGAATCTATGTGTGTGTGGATGCGTTATGAGAGATCCTGAATGGTGGACACTGGAACAGAAAAGGCAAAGGAATAGCAGAGATGAGGGTAAACTTAAGAAAGAAGAAGATAAGTCTAGACATTCTAGTTCAGCGTCTATATCCAACCCTTATGTCTTTGATTTTGATGCGCCAACGAGAGGCAAGAGTATGGGCGGGTTGATTAGAAGAGGAGTGTCTCCTGAGAAGGTGATCAGCCAAGAGGCAGAGAGCATCAGGCGTCACCAGGAGATTATGAGGCTAAAGAAGCGTAAAGGTGAGAAACTGAAGTCACAATCTGTGGAGAACCTGCCTACTTACCTCACTTATAGCGAAAAAGTATGTATTTCGGTTGATAACTGTATTTACTATCGTTATTCGTTTGTTTCACTGCATCTAACTAAAATTTATTTTTTCAGCTATCCATGGGAACGTTAGACACCTTAGTAAAGAAGGCGAGCCGAGATTACGGAATCGAGGTGAAATATCCAGCATTCGCCATAAACCAAACCAAGAAGCCACCGCCAAAGGAACCGAGCAACGAATCAAACGACCCTCCAGTAGTAAAGTACATGAAACATCCCATTCAAAGAACTAATTCAGAAAAATACGAGAATACAGATAAAACTTCAGACAAGTATGAATTAAAGAATCCACAGAAAAAGGTTATGAGAAAGGCTAAGTCAGAGACTCGGAATGACAAGGAACTAATAAAGCAAGATAGTAAAGAGAACAGGAAAGATTGGCTAAAGAAACAGTTGTCGGTGAACCACCATTACTTGAAAGACTTGAAGATGCCTTTGAATTCAATAAGTCATAGGAATGCGATGCTTAATATAAAGAGGTACAGGCTAAAAGCGTCGTCTTGTCCAGATATATTTAAGAATTCTATGATAACTATTGATGAGAAGGAAGAGGTAAGGAATGATTTTAGATGCTTCTTCACCAGATTAGTCAGTGACATTATATATAATAACACCTATAGAAGTTCTATTGCTCAACATTTTCACCTAACCGTTACAAGGTGCTTCCCGAGTTCTTCTACGAGTAGAAATAAAAAACCTGGGAATTCCAGGTTGACAATCTTTAATTCTTGACAATAATCCGGAGGGTTATATTCAACGTTTATAGGCTAACTGGTTAAACGTCATAGTGCTTGTGAAGAAAACGACTATCTGTCCAATAGGTGATGAGTGTACCCACAACCATAGTACCCACTACCATAAATTCACTTTCATTATTGCCTAACCACTTATTTGGTTTTGTTCCAGAAATGGTACGACGACTGCGTCAGTTGCCTCGCCGATATGTTCAATGTGAACCTCTTCAAGCGGATGACCTTCAACCTCCTGTGCCTGGGCACTATCTTTCTGTTCGTCTGGTTCATTGTGCCTTACTTCTACCTCGCTGAACACATGATACACGAGGGCTACAGTGAAGACGACGGCGCCGGCATGCTCAGCTTGATTGGAATTACTAATACTATAGGGATGGTAAGTGTATTTTTCAGTTCCTATATTCTATTGATGGTTGACGAACAGTAACTTAGTAAGACTGGTGCTGGCCCAGTCAGGCGCGGTCCCAGCCTAAGACTTTGGGGGGAGTCACACAGGGCCGTAGCCAGGAATTTAGTTAGGGCGGAGAAGAAGTGTCAATTTGGAGTGTACGATTTTTGGATGGGGGGGGGGTCAAGACTCCTGTGACCCTCCCCCCCCCCAGACCACGCCTGTGTCCGGTAGCGCGTTAGTTTGTGTAATTTAATTCATCACCACTACCCTCAAAAGTATAGGAAAATATAGCCGGTAAAATTCGAAGACATTTTGACATCTATCAACACACACTGGGCTCGTGTGGTGTATTACGGCCCACTCTCCGCCACAGAGAGGAGATGTGTACCCCAACAGTGGGATCGTTATACAAGGTGGAACGGATACAGACGTACAAACGCTTACGATGTATCATCATCATCGTCTGCCTAGCCTTTTCCCAGCTATGTTGGCCTCGGCTTCCAGTCTAACCGGATGCAGCTGAATACCAGTATTTTACATGGAGCGACTGCCTATCTGACCTCCACAACCCAGTTAGTACTGGGTAATACGATACCTCTTGGTAAAACTGGTTGTCAGACTTTTTGGGCCACTGAACTGACTACCTATCGACTATCAAAGATCTTCAATTGACAGCCGGGACCAACGGCTTAACGTGCTTTCCAAGACACGGAGGAAACGCTTACCATGTATGCAGTACATAATTCCTACAAAAGTGCAATTAGGTATTGCACTTTCTCATGGTCAAAATGTATGGAACAGCTGTTTTTTTATTGCTGATGGACATTTAATATGTCGGGGCTTCAGAATGATGTACTGAATACGTGGTAAGTGTTTGTACGTCTGTGTCAGTGTTCCTTCCACTCTGTATATCTGTCTGTGTGTATGTGTCTATTATGATTAATCTATTGGATATGACAGATAGTTTCTTACAAACTGATCAATATTCGGACTATTAAATCTGCTGCCAAAATCATGATGATTTCACATATATTATAGCTATCAAGTTAATAAATCCATCATTACTAGTATTTCTATTAAAATTCCAAGATTCTGCCAAAAATTTTGTGATTCATGTAAAATAATATAACGTGTCCAATTCATTGGCATATCGCCTAATTCGTCTGTTGTAGAGGCTTGTGTCCCAATAAAGTCCCCGATTTTGGACTATTGCCAGCGCTGGAGAATATTTCCAAAGCGTTTTTAATTACTCGGATCCGTTTCCACGGTTTCAAGAAGGCTGCATCAACATATGCTTCTTCTACCATCACACAACGTGTTTGAATTCCAAACGTATATTGCTGCTTTAGATTCCTTCTCTTTCAACATGAGAAGAAGTTTTTCATCGAGCTTCGAGAAGATTGTCTTTGTTACAAAGAAAATTTATTTTTTGGTAGATCGAAGACCCCACTAAATATTGTTATTAGAGGACAGAAGGCTTCTTAAATAACTTAGTTGCTTTTCCACATCCACAGCATTGCTTTGCCAAATAATTCCAGAAGGCGACAAATAAACTGCTAACTCTGAGCAAGCCTTTTGGCCGATCGTTTTGGCAGTCCCCAGACTTGGAAAATGAATGTTTTCCCTTTTAAATTGTTCACATCTGCCTTCCCACGGATGATGAGTCCGATCTCAGTCTGTTTTCTCTCCAAGGTTCACAAAAGCCGAGGTTGACATAACGTTGGACCAAAAATAAACAGCTATCCCGTTTCTAAATGTTTGGGGACGTCGCCTGTGCCAAATTCTGGCCGTTGCGGATTTCTCAATGTATTTTCATTATTTACGTAAAGTGGAGTTCATTTTATTTTAGTTTATTGTTTGCTGACAAAAGTTTTCAAGGAATTAAAGAGTCTTGGGGATGGGTCAAGGTTATAGTGTTAACAGTTGACGCTCATGGTACCTTCAAAATCACATAATTCTTCATATTTCGTCTAATAATGACCTAAATAAAGTGTCATTCTTTCAGCGATTACAAAGATGGAAAAGTCAAATATGTATGCAACTGCATAGGCTACAGAAAATCTTATTCTCTGTAATTTTTGTTGAAAGTCGAAAAACGGAAGTCTTTGCCACTTGTCTCTAGGCCTGCTGTTATCGATCCCTCCTTAATCACATACCTCTTTCTCTTGCAGGTCGGTCTTGGCTGGATAGGAGACTTCCCTCAAGTATCCATCGGAGGCCTTTACGCCGTATGCTTAGTCCTATGCGGTGCGTCCGTAGCTGCGATTCCTCCGGCTGCAGCCACCAATTACTGGATTTTGGCCTGTGCGTCTGCAGCCTTTGGGTTGTTTTTCGCAGCATCGTACACGTTCACACCCAGTTTATTGGTGAAGCTGGTTTCTTTGGATGATTTTACTACGGCGTATGGATTAGTGTTGCTCGCTCAGGGGATTGGTCATCTCATTGGACCGCCGTTATCAGGTTAGAAAATGTTTTTTTTTTAACGTTAAATAGGCATGCGTTTGACCGCAACTCGCCTGATGTGAAACCATGATGCGGCCTTTCGCTTGAAGCTGGCAGTGAATTCCACAGACTCGTGGTTCGTGGTGAATTCAGTTTTGGGGATTTGAAGGTACTTAGGTTCAATATAGAATTGGTATAGAATTTTTTGATACTATATATTTGCTTATATTATACATAATCGATATATGATGGTGGTAGCGCCGGGGAGGATACTCTGCAGTGCAGTTTATAGACATTCCATATTTTTTTTTATGTAAAATTATACTTGTTAAAGCCAAGGTGGTTCCGCTAGAAAGCATGACACAAGAAAATGTGTGCTCGCACCTCTCTCTCTTGGCCGTACAGTAACATACGAAACGTAACTCTGTCTCTTTTTATCTTCACTAACTTATATAGTCCGTAGGTGTCCCTTCCACTTTGTATAATAAGTTATAATTGATTCTTGAATGCAGTTATCAATAAGGAATAGCTCAGTAGCCTTGCAATAAGCTCACCTACCTCGAATGACATGAGCCAATTGATTACTGTTATTTGATGATTTACGATGTTCTCAATTCCAGGTTTTATATTCGACGTGACATTTTCCTGGGAGCTGTCGTTCTACTTGGCCGGTGGATGGATAATTGTAGCCGGCATGCTGATATCGCTCATACAGCCAGTCAGGACCTACCAGCTGCGGCGGGATGCTCTGGATGAGATCAGTATGGCTTAATGTGAGCGGAAGTTCAGTTCAGTGTTGAATGAAATGTATAGTTAAGCATATTGACAAATGATATACTGCAAGTTGTTACCAATACTAATGAACGGCTGATTTTCAATGTTCTGTTCAGCGTGGAGAGTTTAAATTCCAACGGTACAGTATAATGGGTATGTTTAGATGTCGCTTAGTTCTAGTGGTACTGAAAACTGGCATTAGTTTTGCCCTATGCATAAGCGTTTGCACTGTGCATAAGCGTGTGCACTGTATACAAGCATGTGCAGTGTGCACTATGTATAAGCGTGTGCACTAGGCATAAGTTTGCGCACTGTGCATAGGTGTGTGCCCATCGCATAAGCGTGTGCACTGTGCATATGCGTGTGCACTGAGCATAAGCCTTTTCATACGAGTGGTTTTAATATTCTGACTAACAGTTCAATTTGAAAAACGGTTAATTTTTCTGTCTATAAGTTATTAGATAAGGGAAGAAATTAGTAACCAACATAAAAAAATAGCAAATAACACGGTTTCACTAGGTACGTTTAGGAATTTGATTATAGCACACACGCACAAGATGATTTTAAATAATTATGAGTATTAATCAATCTAAGGTATTCATCAACTGCAATATAATGTTGTACTTAACCTTGTTAGTATTTACACCTAAAACATGAATAGGAAAACCCAAAAGAATAGTGCGAAAAGATAGTCAATGATGGTCACCTAACGGACTTGTGATTGGTCAAACCAGCATAGCTGTGGCCTTTGATTGGTTACAGTGTTGTTGCTGATTGCTGGTAACTGGCTTCAGAATTGAAAAGGTACTAATATAGATCGAAAAACGAAAAAAAATTGCCTAGTCTAAGAGCTAGAACTTCGTTAAATATAATCACCTAAATGGCACAGATTACATAATCAATGGTTCCCATAATATTGTATAAATATAGAGTAAGTATTTTAAGAGTATTTACCCCTCTAGTTATGTATGTAAACATACGAGTACATTTTATTTAAGGTAAGTTATTGATCTTCCTAAATGAAGTTGTTATATATTTTGTAGGAATTTAACAATTTAGTCTGAACCTTTAAGCTTGTAGTTTTTAGTCTTCACAGTTTGTGAGCGTTCGACTTGGAAATGACACTTTTATTTGAGACCTGATTTGTGGTATTTTTCTTTATTTGATAAAAAAGCAGGACCACTTTTTTCTCATTTACGATAGTAGTAAAATGCTTGAAATGAAATCTTGATTACATGGATCCAATATTTCATATAGTTATTTGAATCTAATATTCATAATAATATTGTGTCTTTGCCTTATTTTCGGTAGACGTTTTAAATCTTTTCAATGTGTTAGTCAATTGAAGGCGCGTCTGTCAATTGGGCCATTTAATTTAAATTAAACACCAATTTAAAACAATTAAGATTATCCGCCTTGTAATGTCGAACACGTGTTTAAGCGACGAATCATCTTTGTCAGATGATACATTTTGAATTGTGATAATTTTCTTAAATTCCAATAGAATTTTTGTTTAGTTATTAAAATTAATCACTCATCTAATTATAAGTATGGGCCAAATTTCCCTGAAAAACATAGTAAAAAATAAATGTTATATAATGAATACATAGGTACGAGTACTTAGCAAGTTATTTTTTCTTGTTCATAAATAGTTGTTTCTTAGGTTTTGACCTACCAATTAAATTGCAACATTTACTTTACCTTATTAAAAATTACTTTTTATTTTTAAGGTAATTGTTGCAACTGAATTACGTACTATACCTAACTTATTACTAACCTACGCGTAAACGAGCTTAGTAAGTAGGTAATTATTATTTGAATTTTATCTGTAAAATTAGGTAAAGAAATGTGATGCCAATTGTTTAAGTTATCGTTGCTTTCCATGGGAGAGTATTCGTGAATTCTTTATTTAGAATATAAGAATATTTATTAGTCAAAATTGAGCATACTAGGTTTCTAAATTGGGGCAATTCACCTAATAATAGTATTTCACTAAATTATCTTTTAATTAATTAGAATTGTCTAAATGTTGCTGAGTTTTGTATAATCCTGCGCTTTTTATTGCACAAGTAAAAGTAGTGTGCCTAAGTATGTATGTAGGTACCCAACAATTTCTTAATCTATTTTTACTAAAGATAGTGTCATTCAGGTGTTTATTAGAAATATTGTGCCATTGCCTATTAAAGTTAACTTTAATACATCCATTTTACAGTACATTTCGACCAAGGTTTTCTTAATAATAATATTCGAACTTTATATTATAACGATCGCGTAGCTAGAATTTTATTGATATGATGATTCTTTAAAATCGGGCGCTAGCTCTGGGTGTAAGCTATAGAGGGATTATGTAATGCACAATTTAGTGTCAAGTTCTTCTAGATAAAAAAAATATAACTTTTTCTTGTAACACGTCTATATACACAACATTTGGGAAAGACATTGTAATATTGAATATTAATGTCTTCCTATGTTACCTAATTAAATCTTATTATTGGACTTATAAAATAAATTACGAGTTTTGAACATGTTAACTATTATCTATTATTACATACATTGTATACCTATGTAATCAAATGTTATTAAAATTATTTATTAGAGTCGTTGTTTTTTCTTTCTCTAAATAATAATTTGGTTGTTATGTGTGAAATAGTGTGAATAATAACATATGATATAAAAATGATCATAGGTACCTAATCAATTAAATCCTAGGATTTAAATAGAATAAGTCTCTGAACTATAAATATAGGGTGTAAACAGACTCTTAACGAAGCCGAAAGGTACTTGTTCTCCCCGTCATTGCAATCATTTTTTTGTTCTAGAGTAGACGTTACGTGGGAACTTTCTAGTTACGGAGATATTGGGGATATTTTCAGTAAAAGTAGTACAAGTTTTTTTTTTTAAATACATAGTTTTAATGTATTTTTTTATTTAAGACACCTTCACGTTCCCCGTACTATGTAATCCATCCATCAGCACAATGTTTTGAGTGCATTACATTGAGTCCTATACCGTAAAACGTGATTATTCACGCCAAAAAAAGGCGTTTACCTGCTATAGTTTTTGCGTAAAGTTACTTAGTTTGATGTTCATAATGCTTGGTTGACGGCTTCATGAAGAGTCCGTTTACATCCTGTAGGAAGATGATGATGGATGATGATGACTGCACTATAAAAAGACTACCTAGAAGTTAAAGAATTATTCTCGTAATGCGTTCTAATTAATGAGAATTACCTATTTCTATTCTACTTAGGTTCATAAATTGCATTTTGTTATTTTTCTAAAATCACAGGTAATATAATGATTAGAAGGCAATATATTTTATTACGTTCATCATACGTATACATAAACTCACGCCCTCTTCCCATAGGGATAGGCAGAAACCACAGAGAACGCTACCTGCTGCGATCCTTACATACTCCTTTTGCCTTGTCCACGTTCATATATCTGGTCATACACGCACGCCAATTCGTACGTTCATCATGAAATTCTAAATTAGAAAATAGGAAATTCATAAATGTGAAACTTTTTAACTAAGTACTGCAAGACACGTGAAGCATGCTGACACATTAAAACTGCATTGTTATCTCTGTCACCCTCCTCATAATCTGCCTAGCCTTTAGATAACTATGTTGGGATCGGCTTCCAGTCGAACCGGATGCAGCTGAATACCAGTATTTTACATGGAGCGACTGCCTATCTGACCTCCACGACCCAGGATAGTTATCTCTGTCAAAATCTTACTAATCCAATAATTTAGTATGTCGTTATCTTTTAAAAAATCCTCCATTACTGTACTTTATTTAATTAATAGATGTCTACAAGTCTGATGCAACAGACAATTTAGATAGACTTGACGTGATTTGTTGCGAAGAAAAGTCTTCGCTTTGTAGAGATAACGTTCTAGGTAGTAGAAATAGTTAGGTCGAATCAAGGAACCCAGCAATCTACTTTGTGTAATTTATTTCATTAAAACTGCTTTCAAAAGAGGATCTCGTGGTTAAATATTACGAGCCGCTCAGGTCGATCTTTAGGTTAAGTAGTGCTTGCCCAGGTTGGTCCATAGATGGGTGACCACCCATTACACCTAGTTCCCTCCGATCCTCGGAAAGCACGATAAGCCGGTGGTTCCGGCTGTCATTTTGTAGATCTTTGAGAATCGTTACATGTAGTCAAAAGTCAATCTGAATACCAGTCATACCAAGGGGTACCTATCGTATTACCCAGTACTAACATGGTTTTGGAGTTCAGACAGACAGTCACTCCATGTTAAATACCTACTGATACTCAGTTGTATCCGTTTAGACTGGAAGCTGATCCCAACATAGTTGGGTAAAAGCTTGGAAGATAATGATGAACTGCTTGCAGAACGATGACCATTACATCTACTAAAATAACATATCCTCTAACCAAAAATTCAAGACATACGACATTTATCAACCCGCACTAGGCTGGACACTCGAGGTCGTGCAATGTTACCCTTACGGTTTTTAGACTTTATTATACCTACAAAACTGTCGCAATATCTACTTAAGTATAAGTAAACAACAAGGCTCCCGCTCCAAAATTTAACAAAAACACTACGCTGAAAGAAATGCACGTCAAACTTCGAACGGTTCAGATTCAGGTTACAAACATTCCAAGAAATGGTCACTTCCGTGCGACTGCGAATACATTATGTGTGGTTGGCCATGTCATATACATCAGTTGGTGGTCGTTCCGTTTATTTCGCAATGCACAATGTTACTGGAGTTGACAATGTATCAGAACTTCTGGAAATAAGAAGGAGGTTACTGCCTTTTTTGACGATATCTGCACCAGCGAAAAGCAGGCTTTTCAATTGCACGGTTGAGTTGGTGGAACATCGTACAGATCGCACAAGCTACCCGAAACTGTAAATTTTCCCAATCAACCTTGAACCTATTGCTCGGCGATAAATTTGAAAATCTATTAAATTTAACAGATTGCAGTATAGCTTGATGTGCTGGCATTTGTACATTAACATCTGCCTAACCTTTTCCGAAGTGCCAACCATGTAGGTGTCAGTATAAAGGGTGTAAACAGACTCGTATCGAAGCCGAAAGGCACTTGTTCTCCCCGTCGTTGCGATCATTTTTTTTATCTAGACCATACCGGGGAACCTACTAGTTACGGAGATTTTAGGGGTCAAAGTTCTAGGGCACGCCACAATAGTGGCGATAAGTCCCCTCTTTGAGGAGTGGCTGGAGAGGGGCCACGGCACCCTCACCTTCCGCCTGACGCAGGTCCTCACCGGACACGGTTGTTTCGGGAGGTTCCTGCACCGAATCGGGCGGGAGGAAACGCCCGGGTGTTACCACTGTGAGGGCCGCCCAGAGGATACGGTGGAGCACACGGTAGAGGTCTGCCCCGCTTGGGCGGAGCACCGCCGTGTCCTCGTAGCGGCGATCGGCGGCGGCGACCTATCGCGTCCGGCCCTGGTCCAGTCCATGATCCGGAGCGAAAGGGAATGGGACGCCGTCACCTCCTTCTGCGAAGCAGTCATGCTAGCGAAGGAGGTGGCGGAGCGTGAGAGGGAGAGAACCTCTCGTCCCAGCCGCCGCGGGAGACTCCTCGGGCGTCGGGGGTCACGTGGTGGCTTCCGGCCACCGTAGACGCGGACCTGTGGACGGAGAGTAATGGGCTAGCTCGCCGTCCGTCCGTCTTTTGACGACAGGCCGTGTTGACGGCGCGTTCGTGTTCCACGCGCGCCTCAAAGAGATGTCAGCAAATAGGGAGGGGCCCGCAAGGGCCGATGCCTGCCAGGGCTGCGGGCTGTTCGAAAGAGATACCGCGGCCCTGGAACACAAAGGGCAAGGAAGGAACATGGATGGGTTTTAGTCAGTACAAGTCTGACACTCCCTTCCGCTCTGCCCAGAGCGGGAGAAGTCATTTTGATGATTTCCCATCCGTAAAAAAAAAAAAAGGGGTCAAACTTCTAAGTTTTTCACATTTTTTTTTTAAATATGAACATGTTTTTAATGCAAGATTTTTACTTTAAACACCTCCAGGACCCCCTTACTATTCAATCCATCCATCAGCACAATGTTTTGAGTGCGTTACATTGAGTCCTACTGTAAAACGTGATTTTTCAGCCCAAAAAAAGTCGTTTCCCAGCACTCATTTTTGCGTAAAGTTACGTAGTTTGATGTACATAATGCTTAGTTGACGGCTTCGTGAAGAGTCTGTTAACAACTTTACACTCTGTACCTATATCCAGATGCACTTGTGTATTTTTATTTTTCATGGTACCTTTGCCTATCCGACCTCAGTGACAGGATATCCCTTGACTTTGGGCTGCTGTTAAATATCCAACTACACAAAACCACACCTTTATTTTCCAAAGGGGTAGCCAGCATATCAGAAATGTACGTTCACGTTTTTCTAGTAGTGTGCATGATATAATGGTGTAACGATCGATGGGTGTAACCGATCAATAACGTTGTGGCACCGAGTTGCCGTGCCTGACATACCACTGATTGTGTTGGTATGTTTATGTTTTTAGGGTTCCGTACCGAAAGGGTAAAAACAGGACCCTATAGCTAAGACACCGCTGTCCGTCTGGCTGTTTATCACCAGGCTGTATCTCATGAACCGTGATAGTTAGATAATTGAAATTTTCACAGATTAGGTATTTCTGTAGCCGCTATAACAACAAATAATAAAAATGTAAATTATTGAGTTATTAAATGGGGCTCCCATGCAAGAAACGTGTTTTTTTTTCGGTTTATGGTACGGAACCTTTTGTGCGCGAGTCCGACTCGCACTTGGCCAGTTTTTTCAAAATGTTTTGCGACATACTGTTTTTGGATAATTAAAAACTATACAAAACACAGTTATCCAACAAACACATTAAGATGAAAAGTGAAAGTAGGTGTTGGTCTAGTGGTACTTGGCAGTAAGCGAAACTGTTGAATATTGAGGTAGTGCGGATTCGATTCCCAGGATGGTATTGGGTTTTCCATCACGAATTATCTATTACATGAGATATGAACGCCTGAACTGACGAAGCGACGAAATTGGGTCTTACCTGAACTCGCATCAGTTAATGAAATTGACTGATTTGTACAACAGTAGTTTTATTTTTAAACGTGATGAACGCATTACGTGGCGTTTTATCTGAACCTGTCATTAACAAACAAGTTTGATTGTAGGTGTGTATCGTAGATATAATTAAAGGGTGTTTAATTAGTACAACTGTATACGACTGTCAGGGCAAACATGAACAGAACGTGGCTTGATGAACGTGACCGTGTGAGCTCTTACTGATACTATTATATTATCAATTATTGTATACTAGCTCTTACCCCCGTCTTCGTCCATGTTGAGAATGGAAATTATTCCACAGGAACTAGAGGAATAGGAGAAAAACATAGGTTTAAAGACATTTATTTCTCATAAGAACTTATAAATAACAGTTCACTTATAATGAGATAAAGAGTTACTTCTAAATAATAACATAATATTTGCCTCTGGGCGGTGGTGACGTTATAGGGTACATACATGTTTTTTTAGTTTACTCTTAAATATGTTAATATTATCACACTTCTTTAGATCTTCTGGTAAATTATTGAACAGTTGTGCTAATAATACTGTTTTTTTTTTCTTCGAATTCTCGTCATGGAACCAAAAAATCGAAGACATGTTTTGTGGTTTTAGCCCTTCAACCAGCCTGCACTGGGCCCGCGTGGTGGATCATGGAATTATGCATGGCCCGCACATGCATAGAGAGGAGGGTTGTGTTCCAGTAGAGGAAGGAATCAGGCCACCACTCTATACAGGTTGTAAACAGACTCTTCACGAAGCCGTCAACCAAGCATTGTGTACATCAAACTAAGTAACTTTACGCAAAAGTTATTGCTGGGGAACGACTTTTTTTTTTGGGCTGAAAAATCACGTTTTTACGGTGTGGGACTGCATGTTACACATTTAAAACAGTGTGCTGATGGATGGATTGAATAGTACGGGGGTCGTGAAGGTGTCCTAAGTAAAAATAATACATTAAAAACATGTATTTAACCTTGTGAAAAAGTAGGAATTTGATCTCCAATACCTCCGTAACTAGAAGGTTCCCAGGTATGATCTAGTCTAGAGCAACAAAATGATCGCAATGACGGGGAGAACAAGTGCCTTTCGGCTTCGTTAAGAGTCTTTTTACACCCTTTATAGGTAGGTGATTAGGTTAATTATATGTTATTCTCTCCATAAGAACATTTCAAAGGACAAGTTGGTCCATAAATTATCAAGTTGTCCTAGTGGCGCATGCGTTACTTTCTATACCGATGCCGATGTATGTTTTATAAAACTGGCTCACTTTTAGTGGCATGCAGTGTACAGACAGGCAGAAGATAGGACGCAGATTCCAGAACAGACAGATTCAAATTACGCTAAAAATTTGAACATGAATGTATTGCAAACTGCTATTTTAACTGTGTTGTGGCGCAAAAATAGGTGGCCTTAAACTTTACTTTTCCAAATGAGTAGGATAGCAAATGAGGTGAATAATTTTTAATTTAAAACCTACTTATGTTGACCTTGACAGACCGATAATGACAGTGTCCCGTCACACTGAAGTTTAAGAAAAAAAAAACCTTGTTTGCATATCAACAAAAAAATTATTACGTAAAATTCCACTGTTATCTATCCGGATTGTTAAAGTTAAATAAGCATTAAGATATATCTGTAACTGTGTAAATAATATAATTAACGTAAATGATAGCATTCGAAGTGGGAACGCCGATGTGAGAGGGCGCATTTTGAGTGCAAAAGGGAATCTTTTTGGGAGCGAATTTCTGTGTTACAAAAATGCGGTGTTGTGGCTAGAGGCGCGGCGTACCGCGTCTCGACTCGAACAGCGACCCAACCTAACTGTCCAGATGTGTATTGCCTGTCAAGCCGGCCGCACGTGCTTGCCTTATTTACAAAAATATTGTGTGAATTCTTCGCATTGTGAACAGCTGATTGTGTGTACTTTGTGTTACAACCCACAAGAAGGTAAGAACAGTTATTTTATATCTTATATTAAGTAGAATAGGTGCTAAATCGTGTGTTTCATTTATGTTTTGGAATGCACTTGCGTCATTATGGTATTCATGAATGAACGTCAGATCGTGCGTTTTACATTTTAACATAATTCGAATGTTTGAGGTTAAATTTCATGCAGTTTACTCAGGAATTGTGGTTGAATTGATGTTAATTTGTCGCGTGTAACTCGTTATCTTCTTGTTGGTGTGTTAGTGTTTTTGCTCTGACTTGTAAGAAAGTGTTTGAACTTATAGATGAGGTCAACGTCCCTTGTAAAGTAAAATATAAGTCAGTGAGTCAGGGCCTCGGTAATCAGTAATTTGAGTGTCGCGGTGACCGGAGTAAGTTCTGTAAACAATGTTGGAATACGGACAACTTTATAACGTTTTAACGAAGGTGTATTTCACAATTTAAATCATAACCTGTTATTATCTATATCTAAGTCTATAACTTAATTAAAACCAATTACTTGATAAGCATAATTGCCTCCATTATCATCTTAATATTTACTCTCAGCAATGACATGCAAACAGACTGACAGAGAGAGGTTTAAAAAAACGATTTCCTATCTCGCTCTAAAACAGAACACAGAATTTTATGGTTTTCAAGAAATCGCTCATAATGTCACTTGGTGACTCATAATATGACTGAATCATGAAATGTTCCGTGCAATCAATTGTCTTCTCTCTCACCGAGATATTATGGAAAATTAGCTAGAATAATAGAAGTTTGTTACGAGCAAGATTGCCTTTCAACATCTTGCGTCCTTGTTTCGATCATTGCTTTTGACTTGCCTTAGTCAGTATTATTCTTTTAAAATCCAATATCAAAGATTACATCCATGTTATAAGTCTTTGTAATGTAGGTAGGCACGAATGCAGTCAGCATTGTTACAAGTGGGTTATAGAGCCGAACTTACAGTTGTCCAGGAATGTCTTAATGTTTCTATCACCAATAAATAAAATCTTTCATGTGTAGGAGCACAATTTCTTAGACAACTGTATATTAAATTTATCTTCTTCGAATGAAGAAGTTACTTGGTTGTCTGTACATACAAAGTCAATACGCCATCTTATAGATCATTACTGATTCGATATCATTTAAAATTTGTTCTTTGGAGTAGAAATACAAATCCGATTTCGCTTGTAGTACCGAATAACCAATGAGGATTACACAATCAAATCCTCCATGGATATAAAGGATTTAAACACTCATGGATGCTATTTTAGTACCTTATGGATAATGAGTAATTGCATGTTGGTTTAGTGATCACTAAATAAAGGGACTGTTGAGTTTGACTCCCGGTTCCCAAAATGAATAGCAAAAAAAAAAAGACTTCAGACCTTCAAGGTCCGTAGAATGTTAATACAAATAAGACAAAAGATATTTGTTAGGGAATCTTTAGTCTGGTATTACAGAATCTACCGGCTCCGGTATTACAACTTTTTTAATCTAAACTAAATTAAAGTAACACTTGATCATCACTAGCATCCCAGAGTCTTGGTTTCTAATCGATAGATGAAATTCGAATTGCCCTTATTACATGGGACTTAAAATATTGGCTACGAACTGATGACCTTCAGAAAAAATAGGTGTGTATAATATTATTATCTTGAATCTTATAATTCTGCACGTCTACGTCTAGTGCTAAATTCTCCAATGACGTCCTCACCAGTCACCAGTCATCCCATAAACCCAGCAAAGATGCACGCGCGATAAAAGCAGCGAGCCATATAATTCATAAAGTCGTATCGCAAAAACAATACTAGATTAGATAGCGGTGTCGCTGATAGGAAATCCAGAGGTATGTGCACTGTGTGTAGTGAACGTCTGTATGAACTTGCAGTTTGTGTGTTCATTGTTCAAGGATCGACAGAATCCATAAGGAGGATCTGCTAACGTAGCCCGCGACATTCAAATTTTCTTACGTTTTTTTGCAATTTGCAGGACAGTGTCAGGTTGTATGTGGATTAAAATATGACTCGCACCCGTAACAAATATCGCTTTACAGAATTATAATCATTAAAATCACTAATACAACCCTCTAAGTTCATTTAACCCCATTGATTGACTATTTCATGAAAAATTGGGAATCATATTTTGTTCAACATATTATATATAGCTGGACACTGACCTGCATATTGCAAAAAACGTAAGATTTATATTTCACGGGTTACCCTGGCCCTTCCCCCTTCTGTATGATATATCAAACGTAGAATTCCTACGAAGCCTATTGCAGGCTATAATAACTTGGGACAGGCCCTTCCTTAGCTGCAGCCACAACACCTTGTCCTCGGCCTACCGTATCTAACTAATTAACTTAACTGTGGCAAGTTTCTAAAGGGTGCAAAAAGACTTAACGAAGCCGAAAGGCAGGCACTTGTTCCCCCCGCGTCATTACGATATTTCTTTTATTCTAGACTAGACCATACCTGGGAACCTAGTTACAGAGATATTGGGGGTCAAAGTTCCAACCTTTTCACAAGTTTTTTGAAGTTATATTTCTTTTGGCGTGTTAGGGAAAAACGATGAGAGTAATTTATTACGATACGCGGGCACACCGTCACGAAATACCGACACCCTGAAGTTAGCTAGTCAACATAAACCCTGAAGTTAGCTAATCAATATTTTAGTTTTATACGCCAAAGAAGTATAACTTTTTACGTGCGTAATAAGTACACATACACTTTTTTTTTAATACATGTTTTTAGTGTAAGATATTTACTTTAAACACCCCCACGACCCCCGTAATATGCAATCCATCCATCAGCACAATGTTTTGAGTGCGTTACATTGAGTCCTACCGTAAAACATGATATTTCACCCCAAAAAAAAGTCTTTTCGCAGCAATAATATTTGCGTAAGGTTACTTAGTTTGATATACATAGTGCTTGGTTGACGGCTTCGTAAAGAGTCCGCTTACACCCTGTATATTCTTTCTAAAAGGGCATTCAGACGGACAGTGTTGATGGTTTTAGGGTCGCCCCTCATCACGTACGGGATTGTGTCTAGCAACATTTGAATCTGGTTAACTAGATCATCATTGGTTAAACCATTGTCTATCTGTGTCATACGCTAATGACCCAGATAGACAATGGTTTATCTGAGTGTTCTTCAACATACAAATTTGCTCCAGCCAAATGTTTGGCAAAAAATCCCAAATACCAAAATAAACAAAAAGTAAGGGAAAATAGATTATAGGGTTTTTAAAATTACTGCTACATAAGGTCCCTTAATGTAAAACTCGTTTTTATGCCTCACAAATCTTAAACCAGTAAACCGAAGGCCCTCGGCCCTCCTCAACAAAGGGAACCTTTAGCGCTTCATCCAATGTTCTGACGTTCTCGAAGCTTCCATAGCTACCTGCGGGCACGGAAAGTTTATTCACAGCGCGCTGCGCCTGCGACGGTCTGTCCCGTGCGTGTCTACTTTCAAACTTGTACGATATCTTGGCGAAGTATGTTATTGATACTCGAGAACACTCGAGATGTTTTGTTTCTTTCTTTGTTTTCGGCTTAAATACGGTCTGAGGGCTTAGTGCTAGTTTTTACTTCAATTTGTACTGAAGCTGAACTAGCACCGTTTGGTGACAAAGATGGTCATACACAGCTAATTTTAAGTTTCAACTTTTACGCGATCTATGCGGTTTTGTTTAGTGACGGTGATTGTTTATTACGATTTGAATCTAACTAAAGATTTGTGGAGTCGGACAGTTTAGGGTTGGACCTCATCTGGCCAGTTAGGTGAGGTTTAGAGAACTGTTTTCTTCAGTTTATTGAAGTATGTAAGACAGATGCATCACTGCAACCATTTCTTTCATGAATTTTCTATAAAATGTAGGTAAATCAAATAAGTTGCCGTTTTTACTATCATATCGTTATCACGTTTTTAGAGCTTTCTCACATAAGTAGAGTACCTGGTAATTAGTGATCGATACTAAAACACGTGATTAACTCATCAATCTCATCATCATTGAACAAACTTTGGGGCCAAGCCTGAAATCGCGAATGAATTCACTTCAAACTGACGTGACGTGTCCTTTCGTATGATATGCTTTTTGTACTTAAATATCTTGCTATTACGGTTACTAACTCACTAATGTTATTAAGAAGCAGCTGCCCAGTTATTGAAAGGCATAATGGTATAATAAAGTGATAAGTTCTTTGTTAAAAATTTAAGATTAGGGTTCGTTTATTATGGAAGGATGTCACCAAAAGGGGCTTCATTCAACTCTTTTTAAAATTAAACGTGTCCTTTGGATATTACAATTTAATAATAGTCACTTACTTGCTGATGTTTGTCACTTTTGCTTACCAACAAGCTTGAACCCTTTTTAGACCTGCTTAACGAGACACCTTGGGCTGTTTTTAAGTAAAGAAAACTATAGATACCCTCCTCTATGGTTACCCTCTTCTGCAAATTTCGCAATCGAATTTAGGTTTGCTGTAAGCGAACCCAATTCTGGGTTAAGCTCGCCTTTGTATTGTACATAAGCTATTTATCATAATTTTGTGTGTATTTCTCTTTTTTGTGTGCAATAAAGAATAAGAATAGATAAGTATATCATAGCAACAGTTTGTGATAAAAACAAGGGGGTCCAACTGAAATAGGTAAATGTTTTGAGTACTGCGTTTCTCAAGGATTTAGTTAGTTAGTTAATTATTCGTATTTATCGCTAAATGTATCTTGGCAAGGTACCAGGGTTTCATGAAGACAATTCTCCTGCCCTTACCCCACTTTAGATTGACGCAGCATATCCTTTTCTTACATCTCTATCCGCTTAGCCGTCAGCCATATTGTCTGTCGCAATATGAATGCACCATAATATGCAAAATGTTTATTTCTTTTCACGAACTAAAGGATTGACAACGATCCTTGAGGTTAGTACTACATCCACAGTCATCATCATAGCAGTCTACAGCAGCTCCCTTCCCTCTCCAATCACTAAGCATTAACTAGTTCCTTGGTAACTCCCATCCAGCTGCTTCACCCTGCGAAGATCGGCGTTTCATGTAGCTTGTATGTGTGTTCAGTATTTTGCTTGTATTTAATCTACCACGTCCAAACCGCAGTTATGGCGGCGCAGAGATGTTTGGGAAAGCTTACTCAGCGAATTAAAGTTAATAAACTGCTCATCTTCCTTATTTATAGATGCAGATGTATAAGTTTCCATAGGAACCGTCTTGCGTAACGGAAATCCCGTATCAAAAGATTGATAAATATTTTATGTAATATTGCGTACAATTTATACTTACGAGTAAGTACCATTTAGATTTATAAAGGACCTTCTTGATGGTTTTTTTATTGTATGCCTTTCTAATGTTCGTGTTTTAACTCTCTCAGATTTGCTCTGGTTAACTGCCATCATTATATTCCTGCCCTTGTCCCATGTTACTTTGGGCCGGCGCCACACGGTTTTTTTCTTCCATTCTCCTCTGTCAACCGTCATGCTAGTATTTACTCCTTTTTTTTTATCATGCCTCACACAATCCATCCATCGTTTCCTTGGTCTGATTCTCCTTCTCTATTCATCAGCATTAATATCCATCCTTTATATTTCAACCGATGAATCTTTAGCACGTATTCTTAGACACGAGATGAACTGGTAATCATTGTATTTATCTTCGTGACATCGACAGTCTGATACTAAAGAGGATTTAAAAAAAACTATCTGAACCTCACAAACGCCAATGAAAAGACCTTGTATTGACATAACACATATGGAAATTAGGAAGAATTCCTGGGTGGCAGTAACGTATTTGGAGCAACCAAACCAATCCAATCTAATTGGGTAAATCCAGTTTCAGATCTAGCAGACCTGCGCTGTACATTTAGCTGAAACAGAAATTCCAGATATTATTTAAATTGCCATAGACAAATACAGGATACAGATTATAAAGATAGAAAACCATACAAAGATTTACGTAACAAGTAAAAACTCTTATGATACAGATCTTTCTTTCTGGACAGTTATAAATAAATGTTTGTTTTATTGTCTCATTACTAGCAACTAGTTTCTTGTATTCTGCGTTTATTTCTGATTCAGTTTGACGTCAGTATAGTGAGTGTGGACGCGGTCGGGTTGTTTAGTTAGTATATTTAGACATAGCGGGAGGTTACCAGTGTTGGGCGGTTGTAGAAAATTATTAATTTATTGGATTAGGTACTCAAATGTTCGGTTGAAATTTAAATTAGTGACTAATTAAGATGGTATTCGAATGATTTTTAAGAATGTAAATAGTTATCATTGAATGTTCTGTAGTTCAGCTTCTGCGTCAATTTACGGGAGACTTATTGCATGTGTGAGTGTATATGCTTGTATGTCTGTCTGTAGAGTTTGTAACGGTGTATGTAGGCCAGGGATTTTGTCAGTAGTAGATCTATATTAGAGTTTTTGTGTTGATGTAAGATTACAGCACGTTGAGGATTTGTTTGTCTGGTATTTTAATAGTAAGAGCGTCAGATGACGTCTTTATTTTTTTAGTAAATTTCGTTGTTTTAATTCTTAGTACAGACGTTCTGAAAAAAAATTCCAAACTCCCAGTTTCTGAAAGCATAATTACTAGTATTTAGATATTGGTTACAGTGGATTTAATAATAAAAGTAAACCTGCGGACGCGGCTAAGTAATCGTAGACGGAGTGAGGGATAACAATTGTCATTTGAAAACTGAAGACCTAATTTATTTTGAAACTTAACAAATGTGAGTCTGAAACACTGACACTTGCTTGGCTGACAAACGGTTTCAAATTTCAGGAAATGACGATGTTTGCTAGATCCGATTACTGCTGTTAATTTAACGGTTGTTTTATCAGCACCTTTGGCAGCCTTGCTCCACACACTGTTGATTAGATATATAGGCCTCTTCTTTTGCGCCTTGCTGCTCTTGTTATGCGTCTAGTCTTAAATGATTGTTTGTAATTATATTGGCATTCTATTTATGCACTTGTAAACCAGATAAGGTATGCGTTTCGGTAATCTTCGTCTTTCCGAATTAGCACGATCGTTGCGCCACGGAGTGATCCCCTACAGAGACTAAGCTTCTAACTGTCCTGCCGTGCTTCATACTGTAGTGCACTTATTATTGCATATTTGTTACTAGCTGTTGCCCGCGACCTTCGTTCGCGTGAAATTATTACATATTAAAAAATCCCCTTTATTATAAGCACTTCCCTATTTGAATCGAATTTTGTTACCAATTTCAAGGGTTTTTTTTTCTTTGCACGGAACCTAAAATATAAAAATAAAAGTAGCCTAAGTTACTCCTTGTTATTTCAGCTATCTGCCAGTGAAAGTCCCGCCAAAATCGGTCTAGCCATATCAGAGATTAGCCGGAACAAACAGACAGACAGACAAAAATTGAAATAAATGTTGTTTTGATATATGTACCGTGTATAGATCCATATGCACTTAGTAAAAAGCGGTTATTTTTATATTACAAACAGACACTCGAATTTTATTTATATGTACAGATACAGATTTGTATGAAGTACTCTATCGGGTTACCTACTCCGGTATCAGATCATCTGTCTTTTTTCGGATTTGCTTAGCGATTCATTTTATTCAGTCATGATTCCCGAAGCGCATACTTTTCCTTGGGGATCTTACGCATATTAAACTTGTTCATAAATCAAACACATATACCCTGGACTACATAGGCAAGCCACATATTTTAAAACAAACATATAAATATTCCAAAGCAGCAAATATCGTGAATGAGTCACAAATCTACACTCTCCAGACTTCGCTTCTTTGAATTTCAAGATTTCAGAGTGCGTTTCCGTGCCGTACTGATGCATTCATTGCTTACATGCCGTATTGCTTACATGCATTCACGCCTAGCCCCAAAGGGGTTATTTCAACAGTTAGGTATATTTCAACAGTTAGGTATATTTTGAAGTCCCTTGTAAACATTACCAGTTCTATTCAGTTTTGTTATGTCGACCATGAACCAAGTCAACTAATTCTAGTAACAAGTATTGTTACACTTGTAAAGCTTCGGTTCTAAGAACCACTTGAATGGATTGTGTTCGTTTCGTAGATATGACTACTTGTGAACCAGTTTTAGACTTATAGTGAATCTTTGGAGAATGGCAATCTAAGGATATGTGAGCTCCAGGGCTGCGGGACTGTTCGAAAGAGATACCGCGGCCCTGGAACACAAAGGGCAGGGAAGGAACATGGATGGGTTTTTGTCAGTACAAGTCTGACACTCCCTTCCGCTCTGCCCAGAAAGGGACAAGTCATTTGATGACATCCCACGAAAAAAAAGGATATGTGAGCTCAATACAACGTTCGTTCTTTGATTCTGGAATAGGAAAACATCTGCAAAGTTTCTGACAATTATGGCATGGCAGATATTCTCAGGCATCTTGTTACTATCCAAAAATGTTAAAAAAAAAAAGACTTGTGGCACTCGGAGACTGCCGCGGTAAAGCTATTGCATAGCATTTTTTATCAACTTATGTAATTATAATTATTTATTCACTTTCGTAGTGTCAGATATTGACAAGCCTAGGTGTCAATATCTGACAGCCTAGCCTACGTGTTAGGCACTAGGTGTTATTTTCGTAACGGAATTTCTGGATTCGGTCTTCACGCTCAAGGCCCGCGATAGAAGCTATGCAATAGCTAAAAAAATTTCAACCAAATGGATTTCATCATTTGGTATTTCCGTAAAACTGTTTTATAATTTAAGGTGGATAGGTGTTTAGTAACTATTAAAATTTACCATGTGGTGTAGCCGAGCTGTGGAGAATATACCTACCTACATACGTAGGTACATCGCCAGGAAACCCACATCTCAGCGATAAAAATAATTGCCTTCAAGTCGTGTTTTGATAAACACGCTGGACTCACATCTGAATTGGCGACATGATATCGCAAGCTATGACATCATTATTTTCTGCTGAATAAAAGAAAATAAACGTGTTTTTTTCGGAACGAGACAAAGAAATTATGTTTTTTGCGAGAGGCTCGTAAATTGTGACCTAAACTGGTATCAAGGTGGGCTGCTGAACTCGTGAAGGTCGCGGGGACCCACTGAATGCGAGACAAAACCGGTAGTTTTGGCTTTGCTTTGGGGCAGGCCTATGTCTAGTATTGGACGGCTTCTGCCTGAATGATTGTGATGAAACTGGTGAGTTGTCTGGTGATCTGGTTTTAAATGATGATGAAACTGGTATTCCTGTCTCATCATCTTCCTGCCTTTGTCCTTGTTTGTTACGTGGGGTCGGCGCAACATGTTTTTTTCTTCCATTCTCCTCTTGTCAACCGTCACTCTATCATTCACTCCTTTTTCTTTCATATCATTCCTCGCACTACCCATCCATCGTTTCCTTGATTTTTATCTCCCTCTCTATCTATCATAATTATCATAACATAACATCACATAACATCACACCTGTAATCCCGGTAGGGTTAGGATTTCGCCAGTTATGTTTTAAGTCTCATGTAATAGGGGGCGAGCGAGCCTATTGCCATCAACCGGGCACAAAACCAAACTCCGTGGCTGCTACTGAGAAATTCCTTATAGAAAAACCCAAAAGCACTTTGCCCGACCTGGGAATCGAACCCAGGACCTCATGCTCAGCAGTCGCGCTTGCGACCACTCGACCAAAATGATCAAGATTCTACGGACTACTAACTCATCCCTTGGTTTAAGTAGCGATATTAATTTTGCTTAATATCATCTAGTATAAAAGTAATTTGCTTCAAAAAAAACTACAACGGCAACTTTATATGCCCAAAACTATTTATTTCCTATTCTAAAGATTTTTTTATACAGAAGCTGTTGGTGCTTTTATTAATAAATAAATATACAGGTGATTTACGACTGTCCGTATATTTTATTGTATTTATATTTTATTGTGTATACCGGGCTGGTCGGGCGGCTCATGCTAGACTTGATGTCCTTGCAATTTCATGTCCAAAAAAAACCCGGGTTTTTTTAGTTCGAAACCAAATTCTTCATGCGGGTACATCTTAACCGTCAAATACCGGGTGATTTATATCCCCAAAACTACTATCATCCACATTATAAATAGTCCAAGACTGAGTTTTAGCCATTTAAAGTGAAATATGAATGTCATGACAACTAATTTTATTCAGGTACACTGTGGAGCAGAATTATTAATGTGTTACTTGCCATTCAAGTCATGTCTCTGGTAAATATGTCGGACATCAAGTGCACGACTTACAATGACTAGAATGAAGAGCGTCGTGATTTTAAAATAGACATATTTCCTTATGTGAGAAAATGTAATTCGGACAACACTATTTGGTACATATTTAAACTAGGTAATTTCGGTTGTCTTGTTCAATTTTTGATGTTCAAAAAGTGTTCATTCTGAGCACAATTTACAAAAATTAAATTTTAAGTTCGACTACATTTATAATTAAATTACTAACGTAATTCAGAAGACTTAGTGGTCATGGGCTTTTGCCCAGCAGTGAGATGACAGGCAAAATGTAATAGTAGTAAATATAGGCGTCCTGGCATCACAGCAATTTACGGCAATGCCCATTTTAGAGTCTAGTTAGGGTTCCGTACCCAAAGGGTAAAAACGGGACCCTATTACTAAGACTCCATTATCTGTCTGGCAGTCTGTCTCCAGACTGTATCTCATGAACCGTGATAACTGGACTGTTGAAATTTTCACAGATGATGTTCTATTTCTGTTGCCGCTATAACAATAAATAATAAAAATATAAATTATTTAATAAATAAAGAAGGTCCCATTCAAGAAACGTGTTTTTTTCAGTCTATGGTACGGAACCCTTCCTGCACGAGTGCGACTCGCACTTGGCCAGTTTTTTTAATTTATTCCGATAAGGTTACTGTTAGCCTGCGTCATCCTGATTTTGCGCAAAGGCGCCCCATGACTTTCAATTTAGCTTGTGTGTGATGTGGTGTTTGGTTTAGTCCAGTTCGTCCGGCCATCTCCTACGAGGCTCTCGCGACGCCTTCTGGCTATGCCAGGGCTCCACATCGTGGTTACCTTTGCCCACAGCTCATCGGGTATACGGCTGACGTAGCATAGCCAGCCCAGTCTCTCTTTGATAGAGATAACGTGTGAAAAGCACTTTAATAGGATTCTTTTACCCCGATAATGTTAGGAGTGAAAGCAATCGGTGATCATCAACGTTTTATCTAAGTAATTGTACGTGTCATATCATTTTATCAGCATATATGATGGATGACGCACACGGAAATGTATGAGAATACGTACGGGAATGTATCGTCCTCATTAAAGGAAAATCTGCCCATTATGCAATTTGCAATAGATCTAGAAGAAAATCAGTCAAGGATTAAATAAAAAGTGGTGCTTACGATCTAATTACAGTACTTATGTTCTCTTAACTACACTGATCTCCTCGTTCGCAAGCGCGCCTGCTGAGCATGAGGTTCTCAGTTCGGTTCCCAGGTCGAATAAACTGTTATTAGGTTATTCCATCAGGAATTTCTCAGTAGCAGCTAGCAGCCCAGAGTCTGGATTTGTGCCCGTTTGATGGCAAGAGGGTCGCCCCTGTTACATGTGACTTTAATATTAGGGGTGCACTGAGGGTGTACCTCACCTCTGCATAACCCGTCGTGGAAAACATGTTATGATGATGTCATATTATTAAAAAAAACAGATTGTCAATTATTTTTAGGGTTCTGTAAAGGGTAAAATGGGACCCTATTACTAAGACTCCGCTGTCCGTCCGTCCGTCTGTCACCAGGCTGTATCTCATGAACCGTGATAACTAGACAGGTGAAATTTTTACAGATGATGTACCTATTTCTGTTGTCACTAAAAAATATTTAATAATTATATTACCATATGTGTTTTTTTCGGTTTATGGTACGGAACCCGTCGTGCGCGAGTTCGACTCGCACTTGGCCAGTTTTTTAATTATTTAATTGCATATTTCAAAATTCGAATCGAGTGTCGGAATTCTTCCGCTTATTCCTTTGCACGTTGCATAATTTCGAAGTTACCATATTATAGCCATTATCCACATCGATAAACTCAGTTCTACTACATAACCCAACATAATAGCTACTATTTATAAACGTGATTAACTATACGCACGTGGTTCCTTATCTGAGAACTATAATGCTTAGTTTGCTCTTTGGTCCCAGTTTATTGACAGACAATTATCGACCTTACCGTCTACATGATAAAGTTCAATTAAGTGAATACATGCGACTTTTTAACCGGCGGTGCTGGCATTTTTTTCTCTTTTGAATGGGGTTTATGTTTTATGTGTTAAGGTTGAATACTGTGTGTTCAGACGAGACGTTTACTCAAATGCGTAGTGCAATTCATCAATATTTTAATATTGATCTATTGTGGCGATTGAAGAAACGATTGCTTGCCACTGCTTGCCCGTCTGTTCACGTAAATTTCCAATTTTTTAGTTCTTTTTATTCATATTTTTGAAAATCCCAAACGTAGATACACTAAGTATTTTTGTCATTTTTTTGTTAATGTTGTAAAACGATATACTTAACAATAAAAGATTACTCAATTTGACTTTCCGTTTTTAGGATTTCGTACGGAAAGGGTAAAAACGTGACCCTATTACTAAGACTCCACTCTCCGTCTGTTTGTCTGTCTGCCACCAGGCACAGCACAGGGTATCCCATGAACCGTGATAGCTAGACATTTGAAATTTTCACAGATGATGTATTTCGGTTGCCGCTATAATAAAAAATACCAAAAACAGAATAAAATAAATATTTGAGGGGGGCTCCCATACAACAAACGTGATTTTTTGCCGTTTTTGTCTAATGTTGTATAGATAATGGTACGAAACCTTTCGTGCGCGAGTCCAACTCGTACTTAGCCAGTTTTTTTATTCTTGTCGTATTTTCATTTAACCAATGAGACACGGTTCAATTACAATAATTCTTTTAAAAGAAAAAGTGCAAAAATAGAATTGAATTGTATCCAAAGATACCAAGAACCGTATGAAGAGATGTGATATACGAGTACCTATGTACATACTAATAAACGTAGCGTGAGCTTTAAGGTTCCGTGTCAACTAGTTCACACCTATCCGGGCAGCGAGTGCACGTACCCTTGAAGTAGTTCATCTACTTACTGATAATTTGGTGGTTTTATTCTAAACCCTAACTAGTGTTTCTAGTGAACACCATTAGTTCTATGCTACGCCTTCGGGAACCTCTGCTGGCTCGGTGTCGGCCCCTCAAGCGAGGAGTATGGGCATTCCTTTGATTCGACTTTGTACAAACGCCAGCACATCAAGCTACTACAATCTGTCAGATTTCTTCAATAAATTTTCTCTATCCCTGAAGCATTAGGTTCAAGGTTGATTGGGAAAATTTGACAGTTCCGGGAAGCTTGAAGTGCTGGCGTTTTTAACTTGGTTTTTTACATACCTAGGCATAAAGTTTTTTTTTAAATAAATGAATTATATAAGATACAGTAGATTTCCGACGACTTTTGAACAAGTCGAAACAAAAGATCAATCAGCAATCGAAACGAAAATAAACAAATGAACCGCGCACACAAGCCTGCTAAAACCTGTACCATACACAAACGTGTACAGAATACCAGTGCGCCTACTGCAAGACTGCACTCAGTAGTTTTCCACTCTGTTGCATTACCTACGTCACAGTTTGGTCAACGAACTCAGCCAGTTGGACCGCTTGCCTCCAGTTGTTGGCGCTTCATATAGGTAATAATTTTCTCGAGGTCGAAAGAAAGTGTTTTTCTTTGTTTGTATGGGAAATTGCATGTTTTTGTATGGAACTAGTTTGGCCGTGAATAATATGGAAGGCCAAATCCCGTTCAAAATCTAGTTACAATGACATCATAGATTCATAGCTACATTTTATGTCAAAAATGTAAGTAAACTAGTTGTTGCCCATGACTTCGTTCGCCTGGCAATTTTTGATGTGTAAGTGTGAGTAAAAATAAAGTAGGTATCCTAATTGCTATTCCAGACTATAATATGTCTCTATGCCAAATTTCATCCAGATTCGTTTAACCGTTCTGGCGTGATTGAGTAATAAACATCCATCTAAACTTCCGTGTACAGACGCCAGCAGGTCAAGCTACCCGAAATTGACAGATTTTCCCAACCAACCTTGAACCTAATACTTTAGAGATAAAGCTGAAAATCTTTAAAAGAAATTTGACAGGTATAAGTTTGATGTGCAGTCTGTAGATTAGAAATACATTACACAACTGCTGTTATTTTTGACTCAGCTGTACTTCTGTAATAATATTATAAAGAGCTAAAATTTATTCTTACAAAAAATTTTTACCTTTTTTTTTAGTTTGTATGTAGGAGGTAATCTCCGGAACTATTGAACCATTTGCGGACGAAGTCGCGGGCGAAGTGCTTGTCTATAACAAGAATAGAATACGACCGTTCTTAAAAATTGGTAGGAATTACCCGACAGATGTTTCTCCGGACTATAGGTAATGTACAGTCGCGGTTTTTTCCGCCTGGTCAGTTAAAACAAAATTCGCTTTAATCATGCGGAGGCGCCCTCACCCGCCTAGAGAGCGCTTGATGTTGTGAGTGCAAGCAAAAATGAGCTTAGAAGTGATCAGGCGGGAGTGTCCGCCATTGTACGTGCAAGGATAGTTGACATACATGACATGCATGCCTTTATGAGGTATCAAAATTATCACTTTCGATTTCAATGTCCACGACGAGATATTGCCATGATTCACCATGAAGCCATGGTGAATCATTGTAGATTGGAAAAGGGTTATGGACCTAGGTTACGTACTCGTTAACCTAGGCTTCTAAGTTTTAACCCTTTCTGTTGAACTTTGTCATTAATTCGCTATGCTTTTGCAAACATAATAATAGACAAACAAACTTAGTTAAGCTTTACTTTTTAACTGCCTAACCGTTTAAGGGTACAGAAAGGGTAAAAATGGGACCCTATTACTAAGACTCCGCTGTCCGTCGGTCTGTCTGTCTGGCTGTGTGTCACCAGGTTGTATCTCATGAACCGTGATAGCTAGACAGTTGAAATTTTCACAGATGATGTATTTTATACAAGAAACGTGTTTTCGGTTTATGGTACGGAACCCTTCGTGCCCGAGTCTGACTCGCACTTGGCCATTTTTTCCAACTATGGTCCGGTCTAATCGGAACCAGCTGAACACTAGTACTTTTCATGGAGCAACTGCCTAACTGACCTGCACAATCCAGTTAGTACTGGGTAATACGAGACTGGTTGTTAGACTTTCGAACGTTTGCCAAAGATCTAGAAATGGCAGTCTTCCTGCCTTTTTGTCTAATGTGTCCGACTGAACTTCCAGCCTTCTGCGCATCTGTTCATCGCGCAAGCATAAAGCGTGATTATTTTCTGAAATAATCACGCGTGTTATTGTTATTGTAGTTGTTAGCAATATCACTCCTTATACCTAACTCATTCGTTTATAACATAGCTGATTAGCTGTACACACGTCGACATATTATCATGTTATATACTGTATAGATTTCTCGTACAATGAGAGATCTGCAAAAACTTTTGTATAGCTTGATTAGTCGCCGTACGTACTACCGAGTTCACTGAGGGTCTGCCACTTCTCACCCTTATTTTTCAAGTAATAAGGTTGTAATTCACTAATTGTCGACCAGACAGTCAACTCAGCACGTCGATAATTCAACTTGGGTAGCTAAGTGACGTACCTATTTGCAATAACATTTTGATATTCTCTTCTTCTTTTTCAGGACCAATCTGGCTGTGTTCCTGAAAGCTGGGACATTAGGTATGTTGAAGTTTACTAATAAAAATTACGGCTCGTTTGCACCACAAATCAGTAACCACGGTTATTAAAATTCCATCCTATAATGTCTTCAAAGCAAATTAACGATATTCTAGTTACGTTTAGCACTAAACGCATTTACATTCGTAAATATATGGTGCAAGCAGCCCTTAATAATTTTGCCATAAAACTGTACGACAATTTTGACGTGCCTTGTTTTAAAATTCCATCCTATCAGTGTCTTCAAAGCAAATTAACGATGTTCTAGTTACGTTTAGCACTAAACGCATTTACATTCGTAAATATATGGTGCAAGCAGCCCTTAATAGTTTTGCCATAAAACTGTACGACAATTTTGACGTGCCTTGTTTTTATAGCAATAAGTCAAATCGCTATAAACAAAAAAAGACTCACCTGTCGACACTCACCTCGACCTTTAATAATAATTATCATAAAGGAGGAAAAAATCTATTTAAATATCGAAATGAGCAGGGCAAAACACATAAATGTTATGGTTTTAATAATTTTGTTAGGTCGTTTACACTTTTCCTCTTGGGGATAAACCGAGCTGTTATTTATTCCAAGAGTTGGTAAATATATGTTTAAGTAAGAACCAAGTACGAAATAGTTCATAGAATACATTTCTATTAGTACTAGGAATAGTGTTCCCTTGTTTCGCAGACAGTTTCCTATAATTTCGTTTCACAGAAAATGTTACATTATAATATTTGGTCCTTATACTTTTATTTCGATTATTATTGTTAACGACTATTTACTTTAATGAAAAACGATTCAATGAATTTTATAATCACATTAAACTTACTATAAATATAAACTTATCAAACAACTATTACTACTAATACTAATTAATTATAAACACATTAAACATATCAAACAGTAGAATTATTTTATAACGAATATTGTTTATGTTATGTACGATGTATTTTTCCCTGGTATTTTATTTCAACGAAAATATAAAAGTGTTAGGTTACTTTAAACCCTGCAGACAGAAATAGGAGCCCCGCCAAGCGGAGCAACGTCGGCCACGCCGTATTACAACATTTTGATAATTACCTTGACGTTGAAATGTTCCGTTCACTCCGATCACATAGGTTAAGTTAGGTTAGAACTGTGAGCAAATACGCTATCTCGATATTGGTCGCAATAAAAAAATTAGGGCACTCCGACAATTATGAACCTTTATCATCATCATTAATCAGGTGTGCAACACACACACTACAGATTCACTACAGATTTCAGTTTTATATGCATTTATTTCGAAAGAAAGAAAGAAAGACAATCGAAACATAATATAATATTTTATTTGAAACAAAAATCGATGATTTAAATATCTTCGAAGCAAGTATTCCGCGTATTTGATTATTCAATGAAACAATTATATGAGAAAAAAAAAGTGTGTGTGTACTTATTACACACGTAAGAAGTTATACTTATTTGGCGTATCAAACTAAAATGTTGACTAGCTAACTTCAGGGTGTAGAATTTAGGTGTCGGTGTGCGCGCGCATCGTAAAAAATCTCATCATTTTTTCCTAACGCGGCAAAAGAAGTAAACTTCAAAAATATATGAAACGAAATTCTATAAAACTTTTGTCTGTCAAACAACCACCACCAGTTAGTCGATGATGAAGTTTATAGCAGTTTATACACACTAACGATTTTACCATTAATCTATTTATTTTTACCGATATTCATTCGTCTTTCTTAATCAATTGTTGAAAATCTCTTTTTTGAGTAGCTGTAATAAGTCCCTTGACCAGTATCCGAACAGTCCATCAGACTGTTCAGTCAGTCGTAAATCAATTGTTGTGATTGTTTGACCGGAATAGCAGCAAACAACCATTAATTTGATACGTCTGTATGTTAAGCCATTTTAACAAAGGTTTCAGTCGAATGACGATTAAGACAAAATCTTAGGATCGATTTCACCGTTTAATCTGAATGCCGTCAATGCATCTAAACCATGTTCAAGGGCTGCTACTATCGGCGCGTTCTTGTTCCACGCGCGCCTCAAAGAGATGTCAGCAAACAGGGAGGGGCCCGCAAGGGCCGATGCCTGTCAGGGTTGCGGGACTGTTCGAAAAAGATACCGCGGCCCTGGAACACAAAGGGCAAGGAAGGAACATGGATGGGTTTTAGTCAGTACAAGTCTGACACTCCCTTCCGCTCTGCCCGGAGCGGGAGAAGTCATTCGATGATTTCCCATCCGTAAAAAAAAGGGCTGCTAGTGTCAATTTAGTACTGACACAACAATTTTGACACTAACAGCTCTTGAGCGTGGTTTAGTTGTGCTGATCACGTTCAGCTACATTATGGTTTAATTGGTGTAATTTGTCTTCGGCCGTCTACGAAACCGTAGTTATTCACTATTGCTAATCATTACCCATTGTTACATTATTTATTCATGTACCTCTTTATTACAAATAATTCGATCCTTATATTTACGAGTACCGTGAACGGCAATAAAAGTAGATGATATTACAATTCGATTTTTATGGTCTATAAAAGCGTTTGTCTAATGGCTATCGTTTATTCTCATTCATCAGCGGGTAATCGGTGTCTCGAGGAGTGGCTGCCTTAGGTGGTTATTGGATGCCGTGAGCCAATTACATCGTTTTATAGTTATTTATGAAGGTCGCAGCAGAAAGGTTATTCAGAAGCGTCGTTTAATCTGTTAAAGTAATCCATAAGGGCACTTCCTTGTTTCGTATTCGAGGTTACTCTATTGTGGCTTCTCTATGGAATCCACCATTTATTTTATTCGTCACCTTCGTTTATCATTTCCTCTGTGTCTATGTCTATGAAAATTCGAATTTATGGATTTTTGATGAGATTTCACGATGGCAAATTCTCAGGAGTCTGAAGATGGAATTTGAAAAAAACGATGACATAACTAACTTTTAATTCTGAAATGACAGTTTTAAGTAGGTACTGTAATTCTAATTTAAAAAATGACGAATTTCCATACAATCCTTCTCTTTGGGGAGGAATGCTTGCGCAAAACTTCATGCTTCTAGCTAGACCCAGGCTGTACTTGTCTGCCAGTCTATTTAAGATTTGTCAGAAATCGACGCTGTTCTTTACGTTCTCAGTTGGTTTAGTCACCGAAGCACAATTTTCAATTGAGCACAAAGCAGTTTCACGCCACCAGACAAAAATTAACACAGTTTGCCGCTGTCAATCATAATTCTTCATACTGTATGACACTAATGTGATCACAGATGAACAAGTACCTATTATTGTCAGTTTTATGTTGAGCTGTCAAATCTCACTGAAATCGGGAGATGAATGACTCCTTTGTTTATTTATTACCTGTTTTTTTCTTTGTTGGTCCTCCTGTCAGGTCGAGAACTGTTACGTCATCATTTGCAAACGTCCCTAGATAGTTTTGACTTTAAGGAGTTCCCCTTGCCTGCCAGGGCTGCGGGACAGTTCGAAAGAGATACCGCGGCCCTGGAGCACAAAGGCTGAGCCTTTGTGCTCCAGGAAGGAACATGGATGGGTTTTAGTCAGTACATGTCTGACACTCCCTTCTGCTCTGCCCAGAGCGAGAGATTTGATTATATCCCATCCGAAAAATAAAATAAAAAAAGGAGTTCCCCTTGATTGTAGCCGTCTGTAAATAAGTTTAAAATTTTCAATATGTATTATGTTTTTTGACGGTCTGTCACAGGCGCTTTTCTCGAGAACTACGTAGGAATTTGAAATTGGATAGGCTCTTTTTCAGTATCATACCTCATGGCCAGATACTAAGCAAGCATTTGTTCAACTTGAAGCTAGCTTGTGTAGAAGTTACCCATCACTCTTGCATGAAGCATCGCAAAAGAAAAATAAGCTTTACCAATCAAAAAAGTATTTATAAAAACTAAAACATTCGACTGTTAAGCACAAAACAAGCCCATTTGGAAGCGGGCGCGGGTCCATTGAAATTATTAAAACAATGATATAGGTATGTATGTGTATATGATATACTTAATATTAGAATTATTTTAACAAATGGAATAGGTCCCACCGCATTATACAATACTGCTGCCGATACTCAAGTTTACACAAAAAATAACCGACAAATAGTATCTTGTGACAAGTGATTTAATTGGTTGTTGTCTTTTCAGTCAGCCAATCAGCATGAATGTTGAACTGTTGCCCTTTCAGACACCAGTTGCATGTGAACACGACATAGTGAAATAACTCAGAAAGTTCTGGAAAGTAACTGTGGTACCTACGGTTAATTGAATGTAGTTGGATCAATTCTGCCTGGATCACTTTGCGCACCAACAAACGATTGAGAACACTACAATTTAGGGATGGCACGCGAACGTCACTGGAGTTTTTTTTTTACTGGAGATTAATAGGATATAAAATTAATTAATCCAAAAGTGTTTTCCTGTTTACACATTAAAAATAGATAGCATTACAAAAAAAAGATTTCAAAAGAACTTAGCGACTTTTAGTATCTGCTACCTGCCTAGCTGGTTGCAACTCAGACACGATAGATTTTTAATGTATATAGGTATACCTTGAACTATGTATGTAATCTTGGTTTCCATAAATAGATACGTACGTACGCATGTGTAAAAAATAACAGATGTAAGTATTTTTTAAAAACTTAAAAACTGTGGAAGTAGTCTTATAAAATAAACTAGCGACCTATCCCTGCATTGCGCGGCGAAACCTATCGCGTCCAAAACTAATCCATCTTTTAAATTAGAACAAATCACAATAAAAAACACAAAATATCATTTAAATCGGTTGGTTGGTTTCGGAGATAAGTGTGTACGAGCATAGTGAGTGTGACACGTGCCTTTATGAACTAAGAAGATTAGATTATGATTATTAGGAAAAAGAATAATGTATTTAATTATTATAATAATTTTAATTCATTTTAATTTAATTCATTTTAAATTGAAATTGTAATTAATGTATGTGAAATTTATCTTTCGTATGGGGCATCTGCCTGAAATAAATGAATTTTATTTTATTGATTTATTTATTATTTAAAAAGTATAACAAAAGTATACATTTAGGCGCAGTAGTGTTTGTAATACAATGGATAATACAAAATGAATAATATGCAACTGTTTAACACAGCACAGCCCTATACAATGTATTTTAATTGGACAATTGGAAGAGGCAGTCAAATGGACGCCTTTGCTTCATAAAATAGAATTACAAATAATAGTATACATGTGTTGGCCTTCATTTCTCAGAATGTGATGTCTATGGTTTTACCTTTTATTTTATGTTTCGCAGAAGTAAGTTCCACTGGTCTAACTAATCTTTTGTTGATAATAAACCGGTCTGTCTGTAACAAGAATCTTGGTATTAAGTAGTTACTTGGAAACAATATTATGTCATGGATTTTTTTAAATTCCTTGTAAAAAGCTGCGTTGATCTCATGATCTGTGACTGGAAGTCTAGGACTTATACAGGGTGTAAACAGACGCTTCACGAAGCCGTCAACCAAGCATTATGTACATCAAACTAAGTAATTTTACGCAAAAATTATTGCTGGGAAACGACTTTTTTGGGGGTGAAAAAACACGTTTTACGGTAGGACTCAATGTAACGCATACAAAACATTGTGCTGTTGGATGGATTTAATAGTATGGAAGTCGTCAAGGTGTCTTAAGTAAAAAAAATACATTAAAAACATGTATTTAAAAAAAAAACTAAAAAAATTTTTGAACTTTGACCAACAATATCTCCGTAACTAGAACGTTCCAATGGTCTAGAACAAAAAAATATCGCAATTACGAGGAGAACAAGTGCCTTTCGGCTTCGTTAAGAGTCTGTTTACACCCTTTATGTTTTGTGATCGGTGTTTGTGTTAGTTAAAACAAAGTCTAGTGGTCGCAAACGCTACTGCTGTGCGCGGGCAGGTCTTCCGTTCGATTCGCAGGTTGTGTAAAGGGTAGCATCGGTAATTCGGTAGCATTATAATGGTGTTGAAGTTATGATAATTTTAGTCTAGACAGTAATTAACTGATAGATAGTATCTTTTGTGAGTTGTGACAAGTGTTTGGCTGTTGTTTTTTCAGTCAGGATTGTGTCATTGGTCTAGTAGTCGCAAGCGCGAATGCTGCGACTGAGGTTCTGGGTTCCGATCCACCGGTGGGACCGGGCAAAGCTTTATTGGGTTCTTTCATCAGGAATTTCTCAGTAGCAGTCACGGAGCCTGGATTTGTGCGCGGTTGATGGCAATAGGCTCGCCCCTTATTACGCGGGACTTAAACATAACTGGGCAAATGTAGGTGAACTTTAGATACACTTCTGCCTAATACTTCTGGGATTATAGGTTTGATGTAACATTGATAAAACTATATTGTTAGTAAACTATTGAATATTATGCGTTGATTATAATTATGTATTATTGGCAGTAGACCTAAAGTGCATTCGCCAAAACTCTCTGGTTTGGCTTCCAGAATCCATAAAATATTATGTTTTGAATAGTTTGGCCATAAATTCAGTTTAGATGTGGATAATAAATTACTGAACAAGCGTTACTGTAACAGTTAACTAGGACATACTATTGTATTTATGTAAATATAATAAAATGAGTCTAAAAACAAGGGTCATTTAACACAATATTGTTTCCAATAATCGGTTTCGCTGCGGGGAACTTATAGCTAGGTATTTTCATTCTGAACCACTCCACATAGCAGTAGCGAAGGGTAATTTTTTGTAAGAGGTAAGCCGGAGTATGTATAACTTTGATGTGATTATTTTATTTGTCCAAAGAATACTGACTGTGCCATTTTTCAAAGGGAATCGTGTTCTATGGAACCTTCGCCACTGCCACGTAGAAATTTTTCATTGATAATTTAAAACTAGCTGTTCCTTACTTTTGACCGCGTAGTGTATTGCACTTTTGTAGGAAACAACCGCAATGGGGTGTTCGGTTTTTTTTTTGTTAGCTTGTTTGATAACTTGAGTGTTTTGTTAAGTTAATTGACTGCAGTTATTTATGTTAAGCTCAAAGGTAATGGAATGAGAGAACTTGATGCAATTTTGATGTTGATAGTCTACAGTTTATTATTAAAGGGGTAGGCTAAAGAGACGATGAATGGTCCCTGTGTGAAGGAGGATATGGCAAGAAAGTAGGTGTCTGATGAGATGACGAGTTATAGAGAAGTACGGGAGAAGAAGATATGCTGCGCCGACCCCAAACGAATTCGTAGAAGCTGGGCAAGAGTATAATGAGGAGTCGGCAGTTTTATTTCCATACGTTCATAATTACAAGTACCTAAAAATAATTGGCCGAGGGTCAGACTAACCTAACCTAACTGAGGTTTCTGTGGTCAGGTCAAGATATTTGAACAATTTGAATTTGTGAGCGCAACTAATGGTTGCGCTTCGAGGAATAATTTAGTTGCGCTTAGTTGCTAGCGTTCAAAAATAGTTGCGCTTTGAGGAATACCCCATTTCCATAAATTATTACTACAATGTGTCAAACAATAGAACTATGATCTATCAAAGCAATGCAAAAAAACACGCGTACGTGACAGACCTGTCATAATGACAGTTACATATACTCATTATTACGTATGTGATTTTTCCATCGTAGACGTTCATAGAGTAAATAGTTATCTATGTCTATCCATTGAAACGAACTCAGTAACCGAGCCTTAAGGAAGACATTATATTTGTTTACTTCAGTCTTCAAACATACTAGTTTATCCGCATAGAAACGCAAACAAACTATCGCCTTACTGTTTACATTTCACAAGAACAAAGCCTCGTTGTGCTACGCAGACCATGTTTTTAAATGCTTAGACTATTTGCTGTCAAACGCTCATTGTTCATTGAACAGGGAGCCATCTTTATAAGTAACAATAGTGGTGTACAGTTTACATGCACGGTTTCATTAAGGGACTGATTATGCGTATTTACTCGTTGTCAATTTAAAGGTCCTACATAACATCACTAAACGGTTAGATAGAGTTGAACTTGACGGTACACCCACATTCCGCTGGTTACGTTGAAGTCCCAGGGTATATTTACTTCAACCGGTGTTCAAATCAAGACTCAGTAGCAGCGACTGAGAAATACCTGATGGTAAAACCCAACCACTTTGCTCGATCTGAGAATTGAAGCCAGGACCTCATGTTTCTGCGGGACTGTTCGAAAGATATACCGCGGCCCTGGAACACAAAGGGCAAGGAAGGAACATGGATGGGTTTTAGTCAGTACAAGTCTGACACTCCCTTCCGCTCTGCCCAGAGCGGGAGAAGTCATTTGATGATTACCCATACGAAAAAAAAAATAAGGACCTCATGTTTAGCATTCGCATTTGCGATTACTAGAAAAATGAGTCTCTTTTTTCTAGTTTTCGTAAAAGATTCTTGTATACAGGATGGATTCTTACCTCGTACACTCATGGTACAGTTTTATTTTACAAAATTTCTACACAATGTATATTGTTTCGAAATAAATGACTTATGACTTACTCTCCCTTCTCAAATATCCTGTATAGCTAGGCAGGTGAAGGCAGAAAGAGTAGGATGACCTAATTTGCTACCGAACATTGCACCTTAAAACAGTCGTTCCTCACAGAGATGGAAAAAATAATCGTTTGTATAATTTTATAATTTCTTTCTCGGAAGATCGAGACATGTCATTAGCATAGTTTAGTCCTTAGCCTTACATAGTTGTCTTAAGAATACAGTAACTGTATTTAGAACATGAATAAACATTCAGAGTAATGATCTGCGAAGAGTTACTTCATTAGGTTTCCAGTAATTGCTATGTTATGCAAATTTTATACAGGGTTTAAACAGACTCTTCACGAAGCCGATGATGCCGATTGATGTTCATAATGCTTGGTTGACCAAGCATTATGAACATCAAACTAAGTAACTTTACGCAAAAATTATTGCTGGGAAACGACTTTTTTTGGGCTGAAAAATCATGTTTTACGGTAGTACTCAATGTAACGCACTCAAAACATTGTGCTGATGGATGGATTGAATAGTAAGGGGGTCCTGTAGGCGTTTAAAGTAAAATTATTACATTAAAAATATGTTTAAAAAAACAACTTGTGTTAAAGTTGCAACTTTGACCCCCAATATCTCCGTAACTAAAGATTCCCAGGTATGGTCTAGAACAAAAAAATGATCGCAATGACGGGGAGAACAAGTGCCTTTCAGCTTCGTTAAGAGTCTGTTTACACCCTTTATACTAGCTTTTTCTTGCGTCTTAGCCCGCATGTAGGTCAGAATTTTTCACAGTGTACTATTGGGATAAAAAGTGTCAGATGTCAACAAGGATTCACTATATAGCTCCGTAATTTCCTTTTCAATACACTTCCTCGAAAACTGGTTCTTATCGCAATACTATTCGATTTTTAATATTTTTCCGCACACGTGCGATAAAAATTTCCACGATGACTATACTAAGTCTAAATTAGTTCAATGACTATAAAGGGTGTAAACAGACTCTTAACGAAGCCGAAAGGCAATTATTCTCCTCGTCATTGCGATCATTTTTTTGTTCTAGACCATACCTGGGAACCTTCTAGTTACGGAGATATTGGGGGTCAAAGTTCCAACTTTTTCACAAGTTTTTTTTTTAAATACATGTTTTTAATGTATTTTTTTTTACTTAAGATACCTTCACGACCTCCGTACTATTCAATCAATCCATCAGCACAATGTTTTGAATGCGTTACATTGAGTCCTACCGTAAAACGTGATTTTTCACCCCAAAAAAAAGTCGTTTCCCAGCAATAATTTTATGATACATAGAATAGCAATGAAATGAAAACTAATATTAAAACAGTTTGTTTCGATAATAGTTTTCACTGAAAAATTTATACCATCATCATCTGCCTAGCCTTTCCCAAATCCCAACTATGTTGGGGTCGGCTTCCAGTCTAACCGGATACAGCTGAATACCTGTATTTTACATGAAAAATCTGTACCAATTCTTCTATAATTTTCGCTTAATAAATGAAAAAGTAACTCGGTCTGTTACCTTTTCACGGCTTTTGGGAATCAATGGAACTTGGCACACAGGTTCACCCATGACCTGTATTTCGGCAACAAGACATCTGTCTTCGACTTTGCAATAGCTTTCTTGAATTCAAAGATCTTGGTATGTATTCCAAGATTACAGAAAGCTAGCACCCATGATCGTATAATATAATGCAATTGAAAAGAATCAAATGAATAAGAAAATCAGTGTCTTCACTATCTTTTTTCACATTATTTTTCATTTCATCGCTGTTCTATGAAAAGGTCGTAGACAAGCTCACCATGAAAAGAAAATTACAGAGCTGTATAGTGATTTTCTTGTTGAGCTCCACTTTCAGTCATGATTAGTGTGTTTGTGGTGTTTGTGAGGATAGTTCTCCGTTCTCCAATGGAAAGGGAATATTTTCCGACAAGACGGGTGTTGTGTCTGGTGGGCTACTACCCGACAGTTAGTATCGGGTTTCTGCACCTATGCAGACACACGGCAGCACATCAAGCTTTATATTTTCAGTATAACGTGGCCTCACTTTGTAAACAGGGTGTTTGGCGCATGGACCGACACAATTTTTCCAGGGATTTGGGAGGTCATTAGCTAGGTTTTACCCATACACCCTTTGTCCCAAATGTCACGGCCAAAATGTTTCCTTTAATTCCAAATAACTTTTTTGTTTGTTTTTTTTTTGTAACTTTTTTTTGTGTTTTGTTTTTGTGTATGGGTAGAACCTAGCTAATGACCTCCCAAATCCCTGGAAAAATTGTGTCGGTCCATGCGCCAAACACCCTGTATATTTTCTGTACAATGACAGATCCGCTTAAATTGGTTTTGTATAGCTTAATCAGCCGTCGTGCGTACGTAATCGCGTAGATGTTTATGCTTGCACGATGCGGAATTTTTGCGACGTCAGGTATGGTGTGTAGTTCGTATGTGGTGTTTGAGATGAGGCCCACACACAAATCACCACAATTTGAACAATATATTTACCATGAAACAAAGGGGTATGTTCAGTGAAAAGAAATTGACAAAATCAAAAATAGCACTCATGGTTACGGTAAAACGTCACTACTCTGACTCTTTTTGACATGTTACGAGTAAACACAACGCCATCAAACTCCAACGTCATCACAGGCCACCAAAATAACCACCAGAATTTCCCAACTCCTCATAATATTCTGGCACGTCAAGGCGCCGCGTAAATCATCGTAACTACGTAAAGCCCTGCACAGACCAAACATTTTTGGATTCATCTGGCGCAAGGCGTCTCAAGGAGACTTTGGAAATAGCTGAGACGCGACAGATGACGTCACTTGGCAATGCCAGCTTCCAGTAAACATGGCAGATAGTGCACGTGAGAGGAAACATGCGATGCCAATTTGTAACGGTCGTACGAAAGTTTTATGTTTCAATGTTGATTTGTTGAACGTAAATGTGCTGGTTCTATGCCGTGCTATGAATTCGTAAGGGAACATGATGTGGTTGGATTCTTAGATTCAGACGTTGCGGTTTTAGCTAATGACCGGCCAAGACATGCATGGTAGTCGATCTTAATGGAAATTTCCGAAATATGTTTAGATATGAAAGAAGGAAGAAAATATACAAATTTATTTGGCACGTGCCACAAGTGCACACAACAAAAAATTAAAATTGGATTCAAGACTTAAATATAAACAGAAAAAAAGAGATATTATTGTGTGTCTCACGGCTGCGCCAAATAGGCCCAGTTCAGCAAACTGCCGAGCAGCTTGTGCCCGACAGCGTCGCTGGTTTTCAACTGGACCTGATGGTGAGTCGTAAAACAGCTTACATCGATGAGGAACTCGTGGCTAATAACAGCCATTCGGATCAATCTTCAAGTTGATCCGTGCTTGCCTAGGTTGGTCTGTGAACAGCACACAACTAGTACATACTGTATTGTGAAGGTCAGGTGATGATGATTCCATCTAGCCGATTTCGACCATAGCGATTGCAATCGATGGCTTTCTAGGGAGATTGTCGAGAGCTTTGGTGTGCTGCTCTATTATGTGCTCTCAAGTGGCTAGCATATCCAACGGTCAGAACACTATTGACGAAATTGTAGGGTCAGGCAGTCGCTCGTACAATCCGATTAGACTGGAAGCCGATCCCAATATAGTTGGGAAAAGAATAGGAAGATGATGATGTTTAGATATTGACGGCCATCACATTTGCGATATTTCGCTAGGTAATTCATATTAAACTAGTATAGTCTGGAAATCAGGTGCAGGCGCGGTCCCAGCCTAAGACTTTAGGGGGTTCACTCGGCCGTAGCCAGGAATTTGGTTGGGACGGTGGAGTGTCAGTTTGGCGTGTATAATTTTTGGATTTTGGGGAGAGCTTGACCTCTGTGAACCCCCCCTGGGACCGTGCCTGCGAGGTGTCTTGTTTTGAACATTTTCATCAAATGTAGGTACCATATCTTGTCGAGATAAACGTAATATTGATTTGATAGATATCATTGATTGATCGATTGTTTTATTTTTGTGATAATCTTGAAAAATACCTACCTAACAAACATTTCATTCACCTTTACTTTTAATTTTGTTTCTGTGAAAGATTTATTTATTGGCAGATTTTTTGTACTTATATTATTTTATACATATTTTGGTGTTGGCTACCATTTCTTTTGTATAGTATTTTAGTAGGTATTTCGGAATTTCCAGTTTCCAATTCCAATAAAGCGATTGGCAAAACATTAAAATCACCTGGCACACGGCATAAACTTGTCTCTGCCAAGCTTTTAAGCGGTTAAACTGCCAAACCACAGATTCCCAGACAACGTTTATGGTGCACATAATTCACAAATAGCTTACCACCATACTGAGAAACTGGTTATTTATTCGCTTTCTAAAAGCGCACCGCCATAACTTTGGATGAAAGTCAGCCCTAGCTATTAACGAGAAAAATGTAGAACCTACGAATAGACGGCACAGCACATCAAGTTTTTTCTTTCTTTAATAGATTTTCAACTTTGAAAAAAAAACAGTTTTGGGTAACTTGATGTGCTGGCTTCTGTTCTTTCCTAAATATGGGAAAAAAGATGGAGGCTCGCGTTGTCTTTTTTTCTAGAATTTGTAGGTTCAAGAAAACTAACGGACGCTAATGGTGAGCAGCATGGGATAGGTTCTTAGGTCGGTTGTAAAATAGGATAGTTTACTAAAAAAATCTAATTAGTCCGTCATAAAGATTTTCAAAAAATATTGGACACGTATTTTTTCTTTTTTCACGTAAACAAAAAATGAAGACGATAAAGTACGTTGAAAACTCGTGTGACGTCACAATGTCAGTACTCTTTTACTTGCGAAGTGACGTCACTAGCCCTCACTCATAATCTTTGATGCGTTTTATCTTCGTCAGTGTTTATTGATTTACAAAAAATACGTATCCCATAATTTTCGATAATCTTACTGACGGACTAAACAGAATCATATTTTTTTTACTCAGAAAACATCCCTATCGTGTTTTTCCATCGGGTAGTGAAGAAAAACGGGTTGCAGTCCGGGAGTGCTGGCAGAAGCGAAAACTTTAAACAAAAATTAAAAAATCAATCTGTAGTAGTAGTTTAATCTAGCTTACCTTGCGCTGCTGATTCAATCTGACGATCTGATGCGAGCTTAACAGTTTTTACCCATCCCAAAAAGTGCACAACGCCGCGCGCCGCTAAAGAAGTTTTCACTTCAAAAATTGTGGATTCAATAATTATCAAAATCAGACGCCACTCTGTTGTCAATATTATTCAAAAGCGATCGTGGAATAAAACAAAACTGATCAATTCATCATCCATGCCACTGAAGCTTCTGATATCAGTTTAATGACGTGTGGCGTGACGTGACCATACATACAATAACAGGCAAAAAATTAGTGAAAAAGAAACTGTTTTCGTTTCTTGTCTGGCAGCTGGCTGGGCGACGCTCAGTGAATTCTTTGTTTTAAAATAGACAGAGTAGGTAGGTACGGCAGAAGCAGTGGTATTCTTTATTTACTTAAGTACATAGATTAATTGATTCAATGTAACCTAGAAATTTCAATTTGTATCTCTTGTGTGTTTCAAGGATATTTTTGCGCAGGAATGTGAAATGTGATGAAAAGAAAATGGCGGCGTTTGTTCCGATTTAGGCCACGCGTTAGAATATTCTTGTACACGGCGGCACATCAGTACATATCCAGTATAACATGGCCTCGCTTTGCATTAAATTCCTTTACAACGGGAGATCCGCATAAACTGGTGTTGTATAGCTTGATTGGCCGTCTTGCGTACATACAATATAACTGATTCAATAGAGTTTATTTCTGACATATGCGACTTTCGAAAAACTACTTATTTTTTCTCATATTTCCATGTTTAGAGCAATATAGAGCTTGTAACTTAAAGACTAATATTTCTCTATGTTTTTACTCACAGTGCTTTACTCTGTACATTCTAAGAGTTGAATCAAAAATATCGCTCGTAAAAGTAAATTCACGGAAGTCACAGACTTGTTACTTTCTTTTATCTGCACTGTGGCAAGCAGGGCGCCATTGTTGACGAAGTACTAAAGAAAGTAGCCGTAGTAGTTACTACCTAATTGCTCAGACCAAATAAAAAACCAAGACATAGCACTGCGAACAATTATTATATACACGCCCACACGCACACATTTACGTCAAACTACAATTAAACTACGCTCAAAAACTAAGCTCACAGTGTCACATGTTTACAAAACTGGCTTCACGTCACTGTTGACAGTGCTGTCTTAGTTTTTTTATTTGGTCTGAGATTTATAAGAGTCTAGGGACCAGCCTTTTACAAACCACAGCACCACCTACCTAGGGTCCAAAAACAGTCCTATCTTTCAACAAATCATTATTATTCAAAAAATGTTACTGACATCCGTTGGGTGGTACGAACATCATACTAGTGACATGTGATTTTGTGCAATTGTGCATTTCATCCGAATTTAATCCGTCTGAATTTTGTATATTATGTGTATATTCATTTATTCGGACCAGATACCTACTACAATACATAGTCATTATACTCGAACGTATGGTTAAATTATTACATACATATTAAAGCGTATTTTATCGATCTATATTATTCTGCAATTTATTTTTCAATATACTTTCTCGAAAAGTGGTTCTTATCGTATTACGATTAGGTTATACATGCAATTTATATCACAGACGTGGATTTTTTATATTTTTCCACACACGTGCGGAAATAAAAATTTCCATAGATGACTATACTAATACTAAGTCCAAATTGATTCAATGACTACAGTCGGCGATGATTGTTTTTTTTTTAATCTCGGCAACGAGATATGCATTTTTACGGCTTAAATATTTTTGGGGCATTTGGACTAAGACCAACAATTCATAGTAATTGACGCATCATCATCTGCCTAACCTTTTCCCAACTATGTTGGGGTCGGCTCTAGTCTAACCGGATGCAGCTGAATACCAGTATTTTACATGGAGCGACTGCCTATCTGACCTCCACAACCCAGTTACTACTGGGAAATACGATACCCCTTGGTAAGACTGGTTGTCAGACTTTTTGGGCCACTGACTACCTGTAACGACTGTCAAAGATCTTCAAATGACAGCCGGGACCAACGGCTTAACGTGCTTTCCGAGGCACGGAGGAAACTCGGTATGTAATGGGTGGTCACCCATCCACAGACCAACCTAGGCAAGCACGGCTTAACCTAAAGATCGACCCGAGCGGCTGTTATTGTTTAGCCACGAGCTCCTCTATTCATAGTAATTGACTAAACAAGTATAAAATACTGCAAAACTAATAATTATTCTGATTCACTTAACATTCAATTCTAACCATCGACTATTAGTTCGTGTTTATTTTTAGAATATCTTTAATTCATTGTTAAATCCATTAACAACGACAGGTATTAGAATCGAGGTCAGACACAGTTTTTCCTAGTTAGGTATTTTATTGATCTGAAACGTGTCCTTTGTAAGGTCGGCAGAAAATGACACAAACTTAATAATATATCATTATCGTTAATCACTAGTTCACTACTAGCAGTCCCGTTTTTTAAGGTTTACGTATACTGTATTTAGTAACTGTACAATACATATTTATAAAGGTTATTCAAATAAATATACTAAATATACAAGAAGTTTGATACGCAGAAACTCGGCTCATGCATAGAATAACTAACACATTTTATACAAACTGCGGATCTTTTTAAGATTTTAGATAATACATAACATAACATCACGCCTGTTATCCCCGTAGCGTTACGCAGAAGTGTACCTAAAAATAAAATATTCGCAGCAGTGGACACCTCTAGCTTAAAGCATGCGGTCTATTTTAGGGTTCCGTACCCAAAGGGTAAAAACGGGACCCTATTACTAAGACCTCGCTGTCTGTCCGTCCGTCTGTCTGTCACCAGGCTGTATCTCATGAACCGTGATAGCTAGACAGTTGAAATTTTCACAGATGATGTATTTCTGTTGCCGCTATCACAACAAATAATATATATTATTTAATATTTAAAGGCTCACATACAAGAAACGTGTTTTTTCGGTTTATGGTACGGAACCCTTCGTGCGCGAGTCCAACTCGCACTTGGCCAGTTTTTTGGAAATACCAGTTCTAGCCCAGTACATGTAGATTCAAAACTTGTTACTTTGATACTAATTGTTTATTCAAACACAAAATGTAATAAGCGTCTGTATTCCAATATTAGCAATTCTTGTAATTTCACACATTATCCATTTGTCTACGTGTTTGGCGTTTATAGTAAATATCCGTTTCGTGTTTATAAATACCTCACATAGAACTTATGTATGTATGTATGTATGTACATAATTTTCTATTTTTCAGTGCAAGAAAAAAGTCGTTCCAGCACTAATTTTTGCGTAAGGTTACTTAGTTTGATGTACAGAATGTTTGGTTGACGGCTTCGTGAAGAGTCTGTTTACACCTTGTATACATAACATCACGCCTCTAATGCCCTGAAAGGTAAGACGAGGCTTATGTAGGCTTGTTCTGTAATGTAGTAAATTACAGTACTACTTAAAAGTGATCCGTTATGGGTCTGCGCAGACGAGAAACTTTTGTCCGCCGCCGGATAGAAATGACTGTTTCTGTTCATTGGTTGTTGTGTTTTTTTTTTATCTAGTGCTTGGCGTTCATTGGTTGTTGCAAATTATTCGCGGGCAAATTGTCCCTCTTCTGCGCAGGCTCTAAGGGTAGGTCTCTAGTTTTACTTTAATTTTTCTTGAGTGATGGATCCTCTCTTTTAGTTCTACATTCCTTGCCGCGCCTTTGGTCAACTGTGTTAGGTGCGCTTCGCTTTTCAGTCTAATCGAATGCAATGCAAAAAAATAAACAATAACAGCCGCTCGGGTCGATCTTTAGGTTAAGCCGTGCTTGTCTAGGTTGGTCTGTGGATGGGTGACCACCCATTACATACCGAGTTTCCTCCGTGCCTCGGAAAGCACGTTAAGCCGTTGGTCCCGGCTGTCATTTGAAGATCTTTGACAGTCGTTAAAGTAGTCAGTGGCCCAAAAAGTCTGACAACCAGTCTTACCAAGGGGTATCGTATTTCCCAGTAGTAACTGGGTTGTGGAGGTCAGATAGGCAGTCGCTCCATGTAAAATACTGGTATTCAGCTGCATCCGGTTAGACTGGAAGCCGACCCCAACATAGTTGGGAAAAGGCTAGGCAGATGATGATGAATGCGGTTAAATACCTACCAGTATGTTGGCTTATTCCCAGGAGCTCCACATCTATTGTTCTCCAAACAATTTCTCTCCATAAATTGATTCCCAACAGCTCCATAATTTTATTAGTTAAATAATAAAATACTATATGTATATTTATTTTAATTTGGAGCCGCCGGGAATAAAATTATAGAGCGCCTGGGAATAAGCCAGTATATTACGTGAAATGACTCTGGGAATAAACTAGTATGTTACGTGGAATGACTCTGGGAATAAGCCAGTATGTTTCGTGGAATGACTGTTTATTTGGCTTTCATAATTTATGTTATATCAAAATCTTTTGTTTAACAACAGTCTCAAGTAGTCTAGAACTTTCCTATCTTATCAGGTCAAGCTGTAAGTAAACAATACATATCGGTAATCAGTAGCCTAATCAGTCAAACCTGATACCTGTTATAGATCGATTGCATTGCTACCTGTTATTGGTATTAAATTATCGTGTATTACAGCTCAATAAATCCCAAATGTAAGTGACAGCTTTATTTTTTATTGACTTTTACGATTGTCGTTCGAAATAACTCGGTAGCTATTTAAATCGTTTGTGATACGGGAATTACCGGTGCATGTTTTGGTTTTTTTTGAGTAGCAACTCACTATTTTTAAAATGTGGACCATGGCCTACTTGATTGTCTGAAGTGTTCCTACATGTGAACTGACATCATCATTTCAGCCGAAAGACGTCCACTGTTGGACATAGACCTCCCCGAAAGGGGGGGGGTTTTGTCATAATCGCCACGCTTGGCAGGCGAGTTGGCGATTGCAGTACGGTTGTTACAAAGGCATAGAGAACGCTGCTTCCCAATTCTCCGGTAAGTCCCTTAGTCACCTCTTACGACACCCACGGGAAGATATGGGATGGTGCTATTCCTTACGTCCGACACTATACAGTACTGTAAACTGACATACACCTTATCAAGTTATCCATTAATACAATAACCGTGGTTACGAAAGAAGAAGCAGATTTGGTGAGCCACTCATACATCAAAAATCCACCCTATACATCTTCGCAGAAAATAATATCATTTACATTAGTTTCCCCAGTGGTGAAGGTTCTATAGAGCTCGATTCCTCGATGGCACAGTCAGTGTTCTATAGACAAATAATATCACATTAAAGATATAATATTCCGGCTTACCTCTTACAAAATCCCTTCGCTGCTGCTACTCCCGTGTTATAATAAGTGTAATATCTAATAGCTGAGCAGGAAGCGATGACCAGTTAGCAATTCGTGTCAATAGTCAATGATGTGTATTGCCAGCCAAGTGGCTACTGGTCTGTGACGGCAGCTACTGGATATGTTCACCGTAGGTCGTATCTGTTACGAATCGTTTTGTTGTTAGAAACTGCCTCGCTTGTATGTAGTATCGATAGGATAGTGGCTGTATACAAGAAAGTATCCCTTAACACAAGTTTATAAGCTTTTAATTGGTTCAGCCCTGTACCCTTTTTTGCAAGGGTTAGGCTGTCGATAACTGTGTATTCTTAATTATTATTAAAATTATTTCCAATTTTTTGTACCTACTTTCCTTCTTCATGCCTTTTGACTTTTTGTCTTTTTAAAACTGTCCCTATTTGTACTAGAAACAATATGGTTTTTTCTCTGCCACCTAGCTCAATCAACAGACCTAACCTACACAACACACCGAAAAGTATGTCATGTTGGGTTAGGTTAAGGAAGTCAATACGCCCGGTACACAGCTGGTATGACGTCATCAGGTGAATTTATAATATATAAAACTCGGACTTCGGTTTAAACCACGTAGGAATGGTGTGGAATATTCCATAGCGTGTAGGGCAGGGCATAAACCTTGTATGCGTCGTATAAAAAAAGCTCAATTCAAACAAACTTGAAATGTTAATCGGTCTTTCTGATGCAATGTGTTTTTGTTTTATTTTTGTATCGAGACATTATTTTGTTTTTATTTGTGAATTTTTAATTCGGATATTTATCCGACGGTGTCCCTTTTTTTTTTTTTTTTTTTACGGATGGGAAATCATCAAATGACTTCTCCTGACTAAAACCCATCCATGTTCCTTCCTTGCCCTTTGTGTTCCAGGGCCGCGGTATCTCTTTCGAACAGCCCGCAGCCCTGATTAATTTGCCTTTGGGTTGATTTTACCAAAGTCAGTGGAACACGAACGCGCCGTCAACACGGCCTGTCGTCAAAAGACGGACGGACGGCGAGCTAGCCCATTACTCACCGTCCACAGGTCCGCGTCTACGGTGGCCGGAAGCCACCACGTGACCCCCGACGCCCGAGGCGTCTCCCGCGGCGGCTGGGACGAGAGGTTCTCTCCCTCTCACGCTCCGCCACCTCCTTCGCTAGCATGACTGCTTCGCAGAAGGAGGTGACGGCGTCCCATCCCCTCTCGCTCCGGACCATGGACTGGACCAGGGCCGGACGCGATAGGTCGCCGCCGCCGATCGCCGCTACGAGGACACGGCGGTGCTCCGCCCAAGCGGGGCAGACCTCCACCATGTCCTCTGGACTGGACGGTGTCCCTTCACTACACTTTTCGATATTAGATTAATGTCTTTAGCTGTTTATGTTCTTAAACGAATGTCTGCATGTTATCTTTTGAAATAAAACCCAGAGAAGCATTATTGAAAAGAAAATAGTAACTACAGTGTAGGTACTTTCTATAGGACCCCAAATAATTTAAATCCAAGATTCTTTTCGTTACACCTTTCACCATTATCCGTTAGCTTCTAGCAGTTTCGATAAACTCAGTTTAAGTCTCTAAACGTTAGTTTAGTAAAATTATCACGGTTCGCCCATAACACCTAAGTATCAAGTAGGTACTTACTACAGATTGCACATTCCTATAACAAGTGATGCAGTCACCCTATTGTCCTTCTGTGTCCCTGAGTCCTTGCGTCAGCGTCACTGTTGTTGACTTTACGATGCCATTGATTACCATACGCCAAGAGAGCATTATACCCTCTTATTACTGGCAAATGCTTAACAATTATTTAATTGATTGGCTATTACATTATTATATCCTTATTTTGCGGAAATACTAACGCAAACGTTGTACATACTATTATTGACGGAAACACAAGGCTAACTAACGTAAATGCAGCCTACATTGCGAGAAATCTTATTTATACGGATGGATGTTTGTTACTCAATCATGCCAGAACGGCTGAACGGATCTGGCTGAAATTGGCACAGAGATACATCATAGTCTGAAATAGCACATAGGTTTTTTTTCTCACTTAAACACATTACAATTTCCACGTGAATGAAGTGGCGGGCATCATCTAGTTTTTTATACACCGTGACTTTTTAGTCGTCTGACAACGGCAGCCCACTTCATGTATCCAATGACTACTATACATTCATAACTCAATGATGAGTCTGCTCATGATATGTGAGAGGTACGCGGAGACCCATGAGCTCAGATACAATGTAAAGAAGAGTAAAGTACTGGTTTTCAAGGCAGGCACTAAAACCTACCCAATTGCACCAAAGTTAAAACTCTGCGGAAGTCCCTTAAATCAGATCACCTCTTTCAAGTATCTGGGCCACTGGGTATCCGAGGACCTCAAAGCCAGCCTGGACATTGAGCGTGAGCGCAGAGCCTTAGCTGTCCGCTGCAATATGTTGGCTCGCAGATTTGCGAAATGCTCGACTGACGTAAAGGCTACGCTGTTCACGGCGTACTGTCAGTCGTTCTATGCATGCAGTCTGTGGGTCAACTACACGCAGAGGGCATACAGCACTCTGCGCGTCCAATATAACAATGCATTCAGGGTGTTGATGGGGTTGCCGCGCTACTGCAGTGCTTCCGGCATGTTCGCAGAAGCGGGTATAGATGGTTTTCACGCCATCATGCGCAAGCGATGCGCCTCCATCATGCGCAGGGTACGCGTCAGCCCTAACAGTATCCTGAGTACTATAGCGGACAGGTGGGACAGTCCCATACTGGGGCATTGGGTACGCCAACATGCCACTGTGGCGTATAGTAAATAGTGGTTTTGTTTTTCTGGTAGATGTAAGTACTAACATTAGTTTCTAAGTTGTGTGTTGTACTAACCAAATGGACTTATGGTCTGAAATAAAAGAATTTATTTATTATTATTCATTATAACAAAAAAAAAATTGTGTATAAGAGATATAAAAAAAAGAAAAATATTATTCACTAGCTGATGCCCGCGGCTTCGCCTGCGTGGATATCGGTTATCGCGACCAAAAGTAATCATGATGATCCCATTCCCTCAACTCATGGGAACCTAGTTTGCCCATTTTCAAAGTATTAAAATGGATATAGTATATTATCCTTAAGAGATAGACATAAGCCATAGTGGTTTTTTCTGTAGACCTATATAAGATATACAATTCTACCATTCATCATTTTATATCTTAAAGGGCATCGTTTTCGTTGAAAGCTCCCCCAGACGGCTTATTTTTTTCCAACACCTCCAACAAATATCATTATATTTTAGCCTATCTGTACAAAAACTTGACGAATTATATACTAAAAAATTCCTCGAGAACCACTCTATCTATTTAAGAAAACAACATGAAAATCAGTGCAGTAATTTTTGAGTTTATCGCGAACAGACAGATAGACGCGGCGGAGAACATTGTGTTATAATATGTAGTGCTGTTAGGTTCGGCTTCCAGTACATCCGGATGCAGCTGAATACCAGTATTTTACATGGAACGACTGTCTATCTGCCCTCCACAACCCAGTTAGTTCTGGGTAATACAGTGAAATTAGTGATAGCTTTAATTTCCACATCTGGTGTTCCAGATCTTCAATTTTTATTCGTCAACAGAGAGTGCTCATCAGGCTGAACAACTTTTGCTAAGACGTCATTCCTATATATGTTATAGTGTTACTGGGCTCTTGGAGCTCCACGACAGGTGTTCCACATCTTCAATTTTTATTCGTCAACAGAGAGTGCTCATCAGGCTGAACAACTTTTTATTACTTTTCTAAACAACACCCCATTTTTTTTTTTTATATATTCAATGTACAGACAGTTTTTTTACAGTCTTATTATATGTATATAGATTATTATGATGCATAACGTAGTTGAAACATTCTGTTGTGAGTGCAGATCTATCTCCCCGACCTAGGAATCAAAGCAAATCTTAATGCTCAACAATTATTGTGCTTGCGACCAGCAATTTGTTACACCATGGCGCAACAAAGTCCGAGACAGATCTAAAAACACAACATGGATCCACTTAGGTCGTGAATATTTATCTAGTCTGGCAACTCTAACAATAGACATCTCTCGTCTTGTCCATACAAATGTAGTTTGAACTACGAATCTATGATCAGGGATAAACCCAGTTAGAGAACCATGGGAAAACTTCCATTGCGCCAAGGAGGCGAGACGGTCTGGACGCAAGGCGCATAATTGGTGCATCATGCATTGCTAAGCGGTATAGAAACAGAGACGGAGGAGGGGACTACTGAGATGACGGTTAAGGGTCTGAAATTCTTCATTTTTACGGTTGAGATATCTCATGATGAGATACAGGCTGTAAACAAACTCTTCACGAAGCCGTTAACCAAGCATTATGTACATCAAACTAAGTAACTTTACGCAAAAATTAGTGCTGGGAAACGACTTTTTTTTTTGGGCTGAAAAATCACGTTTTACAGTAGGCCTCAATGTAACGCACTCAAAACATTGTGCTTATGGATTGAATATCATAAGGGGGTCCTGAAGGTGTTTAAAGTAAAAATCATGCATTAAAAATACTTATTTAAAAAAAAAACTTGTGAAAATTTTGGAACTTTGACCCTCGATATCTCCGTAACTAGAAACTTCCCAGGTATGGTCTAGAACAAAAAAAATATCGCTATGACAGGGAGAACAAGTGCCCTTCGGCTTCGTTAAGAGTCTGTTTACACCCTTTATACTGCTATGCAGCTGCATCCGGTTAGACAGGTAGCCGACATCTACATAGTTCTGAAAAGGCAAAAAAAATGAATGTCAATTAGATTTATAGAAATAAATAATTGTATTTGAAGGTAGTTTATTTTTAATATTACAAGCTGTGACGACGTTCACAATGTGATTGTGACATGAAAAGATTTTCACCATTATTATTTTAGAATCTGGATATTCGCCAGTAATTCACTTATTATTTAAATATTTTCACTGTAGCTACCGCTATTTTTCATTGTCAAACTAACCATTAAATCACGTTGGACGGATGTGGCTGTTCTAAGTACATTTAATTTTTATGAAATATTAAACTGAAAAAAAAGCTAATAATAGAGAGCTCAAGACTTTTTCAATACTTATAAACATATTTTCATCAAACGACATCAAAAAATTTTTTGGCTGGCTCCTTGGTCGCAAGCGCGACTGCTGAGCATAAGGTTCTGGGTACGATTCCTAGGTCGGGCAGTGTCATTGGGTTTTTCCATCAGGAATTTCTCAGTAGCAGCCACGGAGTCTGGATGTATGCCCGGTTGATGGCAGTAGGCTCGCCCCCTATTACATGTGACTTAAAACATAATTGGCGAAATGTGGATGTATTATTAAGTACACCTTTACCTAACCTTTAAGGGGTTAAAGGGCGTGATGTTATGTTATGTTATGGGTAACAGCAAAAACATATTTTATTGTTTATTTTCTTGTAGGTATTGATTTAAACCAAAGGAACAGTATTAGTACCTGTCATGTGCTAACGTGCAGTCTTGGCAGGACTTATAAAGGGTGTAAACAGACTCTTAACTAAGCCGAATGGCACTTGTTCACCCCGTCACTGGGATCATTTTTTTGTTCAAGACCATACCTGGGAACCTTCTAGCTACGGAGATATTGGGGGTCAAAGTTCCAACTTATTCACAAGTTTTTTTTTAAATACTTGTTTTTAATGTATTTTTACTTTAAACACCTCCAGGACCCCTTACTATTCAATCCATCCATCAGCACAATGTTTCGAGTGCGTTACATTGAGTCCTACTGTAAAACGTGATTTTTCAGCCCAACAAAAAAGTTTCCCAGCAGTAATTTTTGCGTAAAGTTCTTAGTTTGATGTACATAATGCTTGGTTGACGGCTACGTGAAGAGTCTGTTTACACCCTGTATACCACCCTGTCATTGAATTAAGTACCTCTCAAACATGTAATCGATTCTTCAATACCATTCAAAAGAATTCAATTGACAAGTTATAAGTTCACTCGCATCCAATAACGTTCAGTACGAAGAATTGAAACGACTGATTGACAATATTGCCGATTCAATTTCTCGAGAAACCGCCGTGTAATGAAAACAATTGAATGCACACCTACCTATATGAAGTACCTACATATAGTATCTATTGGCAATCAATTGCAATAACTACCTGCTGCATTTTTATGAATCGTGCCAGGAATCTTTAAGAAAATCATTATTTACATTACGAGTCAGTCAACTTAGAACCGGGGCCTACCATCACCTCTTTTTTAGGGTACGGAATCCTCTCAAAGGGTAAAAACGGGACCCTATTACTAAGACTCCGCTATCCGTCTGTCTGGCTGTCTGTCACTAGGCTGTATCTCATGAACCGTGATATGTAGACAGTTGAAATTTTCACAGATTATGTATTTCTGTTGCCGCTAAAACAACAAATAATAAAAATATAAATGATTGAATAATTAAAGGGGGCTCCCATACGAGAAACGTGTTTTTTTCGGTTTAAGGTACGGGTTTCTTGTATGTATTTCAACTGTCTTGCTAATACGGTACGTTACATGAGATCAGCCTGGTGACAGACAGCCAGAAGCGTGTTTTTTTCGGTTTATGCTACAGAACACTTCGTGCGCGAGTCCAACTCGCACTTAGGCAGTTTTTTTTTATTTTAGCCCGTTCTGTTCGTTCTGTCCGTTGGGTTCAGCTTTAGCTGGGCAAAGGCTTCCCCTCATATCTTTCCAATCTTCCTTGTGTTTTGTCTTCTCCGGCCAATCAGGACTGATGGGCGAAAACAGTAACACAGTGGCCTGAAAACGGGTGTCGTAAACAAAGCAGGCTCAAGAAATATCACCTTATAAAGTTGGATTATTTTAATCATGCTTGAGGGAAAGAGATGGCTATATTTATTATAACACCATTTCTATTCTGCACTAAAGGTAGATTTAAATAATACTAGCTGACCCGCGCAACTTCTTCTGCGTCACATAATGCAATTAAATAATATTGCGACTATAAATTGAGATGTAAGCTATCCTATCTTTCAAGTTGGATCAAACTACACACGGTGTGCAAATTTGATTAAAATCGGTTAAGTAGTTTAGGAGTCCATCGCGGACAAACAACGTGACACGTAATTTATATACATAAGATTACTTGTGGTAGGCTCTCAGGCAATTAATGTTTTTTTTATTTAACATGGCGACTACATACCCGGGCTTCTTTGAATTATGCGCTTGGGCACATAACCAGATGTGGTAACCACACCATGAAATGCACTACCAGGATATTTTATAAAAAAGTATGACATCCTACAGTTAGGGTCTCAACTCAACACATTGGGCAGTTTATGAGATAGAGAGTTCTACAATTTAGTTCCTAGTTCATAATTATAGAATTTTCTTCCTTATTGGTTGTGAGTCAGAAAAAAAACCCTAAGTTGTCTATTAAAAAAAAGGTAAGTTAGTAGGTTAGCTATTTATTGTTGAAATCTCGCAAACGTCTGCTTTTCTTAAATTATTGAATCCAAATTCTAACACTTATTCCATAATCCATATGAAACAGCGAAATTATTCATTAGCTAAAAGGATTTGTAATAGATTCTAAATTCCCCTAGGTATGTGTAGATACTCACTTAGTTTATTTTGGGAATCGTAATCCGATTGCCGCGGCATTTTAATGAATCGATAGACCTTGAACTTGAACGATCAGCTGCTGGAACCGTAATAAGGACATTTACCTGATATGTCGATAGCTCGTATCTTTTCTATTTAATTAAATACTTTTAACTAGTTTAAAGCTATGCGGGTATCGTCAGGGAAATTAATGTTTGTGCAAATTGACAATTTGCGATTTTATAGCTATTTCATACAACTAGGCTGTCAAAGAACGATAGTTTTGTTTTTTATAGTTTACTTAATACATATTTCTATCCTGTGGTCAAGTTTCTTAACAATTTATTCTGTACGCAGTACGTTCATCATTCTAAAGGCAACATTTAATTGCTTAAAAAACGATTACCAACAACAACTTTGTCATTACATAACTAACTTGGTCATTCTTAACAACTTTGTCAAGGTCTAAGTAGTTGGAACAATTTTAATTCAAAGTGTCTGATGCTCCCTTAGGTACGCCTTAATGCATGATTACCTTTGTATTCGTAGAGTTCATACAAAAATACGGTTGTATTGGAAAAAAACCGCCTGTATGTAGATTATGAATGTCTGTATATAATAAATTGTTATTATTGCTTGTTAAACATATTGTGCAGTATCAACTCTGACCTGGCATTAAACAAATGTGCATACGTTATTACATGATTTAAGTATGTACATAATAAAGGCCAGAGCGAACCGGGGACCGTAGAGCAACGCATTAATTTTATATTTACTTAACGTGTATTCGTACGAATATTTATATCAGAGTTAAAGCTGCTGGGACAGCGAAAATTAATTGCGATAATGCAAGAGAATGATGAATGATAATACGCTCTCACGGTGCTTACTTGCATGGAATATTCCATTCCATTGATTGACCAAATCATTCGCATGCTGCGTAATGCATACACTTTGAAAAATACTTCTTATTCGCTGATTCATTCATTGAATAGTGATGGGATTCACAGAAACTAATTGTAGATCGTTATCGAGATGTTTACTGGATCAAGATTAGTTGGAGCAGTGTAGATAAAATGTGCATCACTGTGTGGGAACTGGAAGGTATAATAATATGTTTGCTACCTGTGTTAGGGACTGTTACCGTGCATACAGTATAAGATTGTAGACTAGCCCCAGATAAAAAAAAAAACAACTTTTGATTTCAACTTTTCACACAACACATCACAAACACGGTCACAATGTATGAAACAGTTGATCTTTAGATGTCAGACAGAGTTACATTACATGCAAATACATTGGTCCCGGCCGTAATTTGTAGATCTTTGATAGTCTATTTATTTATTGAACAATTTATGTACAAACTGAATAAAGAAAGGAACAGAAAATAGTACAAAGGTGATGGTTATTTCTAAAGAAATCTCTTTCAGCATACCTGCGAAAGAAGATACTAAAAAAGAGATGTACACACAGTGTGTAAAAGAAGAAGAGAAAATGGAATACATAAAACATAAAGCAGATAACTATTTACATATATTTACATATACATTACAAGAATATACAGTCCTTACAGGTGTCAGTGCTAAAAAATCTGACAATCAGTCTTACTAAGGGGTACTCAACCCAGTACTAACTGGGTTGTGGAGGTTAGATAAAGCAGTCGCTCAATGTAAAATACTGGCATTCAGTTGCATCCAGTTAGACTGGAAACCGATCCCAACACAGTTGCGATAAGGCTAGGCAGATGATGAGACAGAGATGCTATCGAATTTATACCGATATGAATGACATAGCGCAGCGGATAAGCAAGCTGAAGTGGCAATGGGCAGGCCACATAGCGCGAAGATCGGACGGCCGATGGGGCAAACAGATACTGGAGTGGAGACCACGCATTGGAAAGCGCAGCGTGGGACGGCCACCTGCCAGATGGACCGACGACATTGTAAAAATTGCAGGGAGTCGCTGGCTGCAGGTGGCATTGGACCGGACACGTTGGAAATCTATTGGGGAGGCCTATGTTCAGCAGTGGACAGCAACGGGCTGATATGATAATGATGATGAATGACAGTATGATTGACAGAAACGAACATTCTCGTACAGTCTAAAATGGTAATGTATCACAAAGAGGAAGGGCATCATATATTTGGAATACGGCAACTAATTTGGAATACTTCGCTTTATTTAACTTGCCAATTCCGTGACACCGCCTCATAAAATGACCCTTCAATGGTGTCGCCTTGGGGAGTCTCATCAATCTGGTCTGAACTAGTCAGCTGGCCTCATTTACATACGTCCCCAAGGGAGGTCGCGCTATCCACCAGCTTATGTCAATAGACGTTTTGTTTGTTATCTTTATTATTTATATTTTGTCAGCGGATTTTTATGCGTGATTTTTGGGGAAAGGGTAAATACCTAGAGCTCTGTAATCTTTCATCATCATTTTAAAGCGCAATTTGTTCATTCATTTCATTTATTCAATAACAATTTACAATTGTGTCTGAATGTGTTACATAAGCAAAAAAAAATGTTTTCACAATTTGTTTAAGGTCACGGTACTGATTGTCTTCTCAATAGTTCGACAATCATGATCAGCCTTTAACGTTTACTGGATTACTGGGCCACTGACTTCCTCTTCCATAGTATAATCCATCAGATCCATTAGTCGTTATGGCAGTAGTCACGGAGTCACCTTCTTTAACCCACAACATCCATCCACCATCCACCATCCATGTACTCCTCTTTCACGGGTATGCTGTAAGAGATTTCTTTAGAAATAAGCATTTTTTTTTTTTTTTTTACGGATGGGAAATCATCAAATGAATTCTCCCGCTCTGGGCAGAGCGCAAGGGAGTGTCAGACTTGTACTGACTAAAACCCATCCATGTTCCTTCCTTGCCCTTTGTGTTCCAGGGCCGCGGTATCTCTTTCGAACAGCCCGCAGCCCAAATAAGCATCACCTTTATACTTATTTTTCCGTATTGAATGTGTACTGTGTACATAAACTGTTAAATAAATAAATAAACACGTTTCCCAGATTCCATCCATAGTTGCTTCGGTTTTCCTATGGAAGTTTCTTCTTATAGGCATCCTGACTCATAACTCAAATCTTTCCTCTTATTATGTATGTTTTCTGTTATATTTACAGCTCTGTAGGCGCTGATAAAGCTTTAAAGTTAAAACGTTTGTTATCATCATCATTTGGGGCACGAGCTCTGGTCCCATGTTACTTGCGGGGTCGTCGCAACACGTTTTTTCCTTCCATTCACCTCTGTCAACCGTCACGCTCCGTCACGTCATTTACTCCTTTACCTTTCATATCATTCCTCACACAATCCATCCATCGTTTCCTTGGTTTTGCTCTCCCTCTTCATCCATCATCATTTAAATTAAAACGTTGTTATATTCAATTAATAAAATTACCAGTGCTAAGCACAATACTAATATTGTGCGACTGTTTAGGTCAACTGCCTTATCGGACTGCATCCTAAGTACCTATGCTCGTTCTTGATACTAGGTCAAGTGCCTCTGTAGCCCTTTACGGAAACACCCGACGTATGGAGGCAATTGTTTACCTATTTAAGTGATGACGAATGTCCTGTGACTTCATTGGTTAAATATGCATGTTTCAGCGTAATGAATTTATTATTAGAAACCTAGAAGGCACATATTGATGATATATTTATTCCTGTCATCAACATCATCTGCCTAGCCTTTGCCCAACTATTTTGCGGTTTCCAGTGTAAACGTATGAAGCTGAATACCAGTATTATTCATTGAAAAACTGCCTGATTGAAAATAAGTATGTTTCCTGTAAATAAGATAATTGGGTCATGGTCAGTCGTGCAGTTTATGTTTTAAAACAAAACGTAATTAAACGATAGTAGAGTATACTATAGTTATTTTAGTTTATTTGAGTGACTCTGAGAAGAGTTGGTATATAAGGGTTTACGATAACGCAATTTCTGATTTAAAAAAAAAAAAAAGTTTTACATCTAGAAAAGACGTTTCGTGATCCTAAATTGCACCCACCGCTGTTTCACCCTGCGGCATAAATTGATTGGTAGAAAATGCCTATGGAATTAAGTCTGCAACCCACCACTGTACATTTGTGTTTAAAGAATTAATCAACTTAATGCTTGAAATACAATAACATGAGTATATTTCAGTTTCCAGCCAGACGGGCTGACATTCGTTATCTCTGAATCATGCGTCACATTGATGTGTGCAGTTCATACAACTATCATTATCAGTGGTGATAACGTTAGGTCCCGTTAAGTATGTAGTTATGTACCTACATGGTGTTGTGTACTTAGAGTTCTTTGTATTTAATTTCTGTTTGCGTTCCATCATTTATCTCGTTTATGAAAACGTTTGAGTTATCATTTTTAGATGTGTGATCAAGGTTGCTTGCATTGCAAGGTTTTGTTATGTTATGCCTCTCTTGAAAACAGACACTGCTTTAGAGCTCCAACAGTAAGTAGAAGTACTTAACTACTATACAGTATATCTAGCTGTTAGTGATCCCAAGCAGCGTTGTTGCGTATCAAAGTTCGGTGGACATGGATGCTGGCCCCAGACAGCGCAGTCTCTGGGTTGTCAACGCATCTGCGGTTCCTCTGCTACACGTAGATGTCTACATCTAGAACGCGAGACATCTTTCGACGTCTGTGCCGAAGCTTGAACTTGTGTAAGGGGAAGCCAAAAAAATGAGGATTGTAATTTTATTTCGTCACATTTTGGGAAGCTGGGAGGAATCGGCTTTTTAGGTGCTTTCGGGCCTGACGTCTATTGAAAGAGTTATTGGCGAAGCTCCTTAAAAATATAATTTATTTTAGCAGGATGAAGAATGGTCTTCTGTTGGTAGTTGGCTTCATTCAACATTCTTTAGTCAGTACTTAGTGTGTGCATCTGTGGTTAAGTTCTCTGATCGACAGAGCGTTAAAGATATGCGGGTCAATAATGACAATTATCTTTAATTGACTGTAAGCGAGAACTTTCTGTGGGACGTCTGCATTTGAATGTCAAATGAATTGAAACGGTCTGCCAGCTAGCTTCTAACCAAGGCTTCGCCTTAAAAAAGTCGTTTACGGTCATATTCAAAAGCATCTTGTTCACATTTGTTATACGAGCGAGATTTATCAAGTTCTATGCACATATTTAAGGAAGTGTCAATTACTTCTATTGACTGAAATTAGTCTCGTTTCGCCGTGCCTACGTTTACCTGAATGTGATGATTGCCGTCAACTAATGACACCATATTAACTAAGTGTGTTAGTCAGGAAATTGCTTGAAAGAATACAATTAGGCATTTTCTTTTTATTTGCGAGTTCCTACCTACTTATTGTAGTTATTTGTTATGCCATCACAGGTGGATTTTGTTAGTCCCATAGTACCTACTTACTGCCGGTTACGTTGGTTATTCTGCGAATCTCTTCATTTCTGATTCGGTCGCGCGGGGAAACCTCAAACATAGGCCTTTCCTTCTGGTTGGAAGGCCAACCACAAGGTGAACCGTTGACCTCATGTAGATCGCGGGAATCTGCTGGATGCGAAAGACACGGGGACCGGTCGGTGTGGCAACACTTATGGTAGACAGCTAACCAGCAGATTGTCTTTGACGATGATTGGTGAGTGTGTGAGAGAGAGTAGTCTCATTCTCACAATCACTCACTTACTAAAAAGTTGTTGTTGTTGGTGCTTAACCTTAAAAATGTTACTAATTGCTTGTATCACTACCACACCCTACGTATTTAGATTGAACGGTACCTACCCATTTATTAGGCCCCTCTTCCACGGTGACTTTTTATAGCGATGCTGTCGCGCGTTTACGAAATGCGCGACTGCATCGCTACTAACGGGCGTTACTCGCATTTGCAACGCGCTACAGTATCGCGACTGTATCGATGCAAACGCGCGACAGCATCGCTACAAAAAGTCGCCGTGGGCGAGGGGCCTTAGACATGGCTTTCACAAATAGTCTACCTACCAGCACATATTTTCCTGTGACCTCCATTTCGGTATTAATAGACCTACTTACGTGGAGCCAGACACTTAATTCAAATAATAAATCTTCTTTTATGGTTAATGTGTAGGTAATTAAAGAATTAATTATATGCCTGGGTGTGGTGACATTATGTGTTTTATTCGTGTGACAAAATGATTTTAGTCTAGAATATTAATTAGTCTTTATTATTCAGTACCATACCAAGTTAATAGTAAGGTTAAGGTTTTAAAGACTTTTAAAAAGCTTTTACTTTATTGGCTTATTGTTTAATCAGGGAAATAGGTACCTATTTGGTTTGGCATTGTTACTCTATTATGTAAAACCTTGATACACCACGTACTTGTAGGTAAACGTCTACCATACCATCTCATTGAATAGGACTGCACGAGGTGATTTGAATTTAGGGAATTTGAAATTTAATATTCTAGAGCTATGTAATCTATTTATGTAGAATTATACGACCAAAAAAAAATAACGGAAATTCAGAATTTCTCATTGTTTGATTGGGGCCTTTGCGAAATGTAAAGTTGCCAGTTTATTTGATAATGTTACCATTTTGTAAAAATCTACCACGTTAGGGTATTGCCATATCTTAAACGAAATTTCCCATTTTATTTTACAAAAACATGTTTAATTTTATAAATTCAAATAGTAACGTATTTTTCTGTTGTTACAGATTCAACCCTGTCTTCGACGAAATTGAAATGTTTCAAAGATTTCAAGTTTTAAAACTTTAATTAATGTCAAGACGTTCGACGACGTTCACGGGACGAACGTGTGACAATATAGAAAGTGAATTTTTCAAAAGTGTGAGATCGAGGACTAGCCGGTCCTTGATGTACTCGACAAGCTACAACCCTTGCGCCCTAACACTTTGTATATCGAAGAGACTTTGCCGCTATTCGGCTAGAGACCCAAGATTAAGACACTGGTCGAGAGAATTAACGATTTCTTCGACGTAGAAGAATCATCTCTAATTGGATTATTAATCCAATTCTGGTAGTTTTCACGACGTCCGTTAGAGGACTGAATTAGAGACAGTAAAGTACGTACTTAGCACCGTACTTAAGAAGAGATCGTCTAAAAGACTAATGGAATCACAACGAGCGTATGCAAATGGAATTCCAGGGAAAGATTCTTCTAGCAAGTATGAACATAAAGTACCGTCTGAAGAGGAGAAGACTACGTCTCCACTCCTTCAGAGGACTAACGATATCAAGTATATAGATGGAGTGAATGATGATAAAAATGAAATGACAGATTTGGGGAAGCCTAAAGATGATTTGGATACTGTAAATTCTATGAAAACGGAGCTGAATAGTACTAAGGATAACCATCTTTCTGTAGGTTATCGCAAAGACTCAAAAAGTGATGATGATGCTGTTTCAACAAATGAGGGTGTTAAATTCTTTGGTCTTGGGGACGATGACAGTATTTGTTCTAGTATGCCACAAGATTCAACGCCTGCGATCCCGGATGGAGGTTGGGGATGGGTAGTCGTAGCTGCATCGTTCCTCATCGCCACTGTGGCCGACGGATTAGCTTTCTCCTACGGCTTGATGCATGACAAGTTTGTCATCTTTTTTGAAACCAGTGAAGCTAAAACTTCTTTGATTGGAAGTTTGTTTATATCCGTACCATTGATAGCAGGACCTATAATGAGTGCTTTGGTAGACCGTTATGGATGCAGAAGTATGACAATAGTTGGAGGTGTAGCTTCAACTATAGGATTTGTAGCTGCTTCGTATAGCAATTCTGTGGAAGTTTTATATGTCACGTATGGGATTATGGCTGGCCTTGGGACTGGCTTGCTGTACGTTACTGCTGTGGTATCCATTGCTTACTGGTTTGAGAAACGACGCAATTTAGCGGTTGGATTAGGATCTTGCGGAGTAGGTTTTGGAACTTTCATATACTCTCCACTAACGACATATTTATTGGAAGAATTTGGTTGGAGAGGTACATTATTACTATTAGCTGGTACTGTACTTAATGTGTGCGTGTGTGGTGCTGTGATGAGAGATCCTGAATGGTTGATAATTGAGCAGAAAAAGCAAAGAAAATTGAATAAGTCGAAGAGAGCATCTAGTATTATGTCTATATCAGCGAAATCGGGTGGTGGAGAGTCTGTTTATCCTGGAGCAGAAGAGTTAAAGTCACTAATGAAGAGTGGTGAAACACCTGAATATATACTCACAACATTAGTAGCTTCTATTGCTCAAGCTGAGGATCTAGAAGCAGCTACTAAAAGAAATGCTGACATGTCACAATATCATAAAGTTAGTTCTGTAATAAATCTGCCTACGTTCTTGCGACAAAGTGAAAAGGTAATCGTCACTTCCATTTTTCCACTTATTTATTTAAACAAATCTAAATGTGCACAAAATAATGCAACAAATATGCACATAATAAGATAACAATATTATTTAAATATTTTTCAGGTGCCTGTTGAAGTATTAGACCAGCTCCAATCTAACAAGAAACTTTACAATATTATTTTACAAAACTATCCATCGTTGCTAGCACTAAGAAGTACATCAGAGCAGAAGTTGAACGTAGAACCTACCGAGGGTTCAAAATCTAAACCGATAAAAATGTCAATGAAGTTAAAACTCAATAAAAGAGAGAAAGAGAAGAAGAAACAGTTTGAGGTGAAACTAGATCAAGTCAGGGAGAAGTTGTTGCAACCAATCCCGGAGAACAAGCCTGCAGTGATCGTACAGAGAGAGCGCCAGGACTGGTGGACCAAGCAGTTCGTAACTGATCATCACTACTTGAGAGGCATACGAGTACATCGTAACTCGATCATGCATCGCGGTGCTATGATGAACATTGCTAAGTACAAACTGCGAGCGTCTTCATGCCCTGACATTTATAAGAATTCGATGTGGTCCGTGGAGGAGGAAGAAAATGTAAGTAGATTCTATGTTTTATTTTTTGTCGCGTATGCGATATTTTTTTTTGTTTTTCTGAACTGTCCAACTGTTGGGCAAATGCGTCTCCCAATTCCTTCCATGAGCTCTTTTCTTTTTGATATTACTGTTGTTCTGTTTTTTAACCTTGGAAGTAAATTCTATAAACGATGGCCGTTTTTGACTAAATATACAAAATCACAATATTAAAATATAAACACAGCTCAAGCAAACTTTTAAATTATTTGTAATTTTTTTTATTTTCAGACCTGGGGCAGACGTTTACTGGACACTATCAACAAAACATTCGACTTTAACATGTTCACCGAGTTCCACTTCCTGATGATGAATCTGTCAACGTTAGTGCTGTTCATTTGGTTCATCGTACCTTACTTCTACATCTCGAACTTTATGCTCATGAGTGGTTACACCGAGCTCCAGGGCTCCTATATGTTGAGTGTGTTCGGAATTGCTACTATCATTGGCATCGTAAGTATTATATTGCTTTGATGTTTAAGGTTTCAGTTAGACTACGTGTGAATAAGGCAAAAATGTCCTGTACCTGTGAAGTTTATCAAGTAATATTTCAAAATGTATCCTTTGTCCTGTCAAATAATTTAGTAATGTCTGCGATTAGCCATAGCATTGAAAGCTAACTTAAATATGTTTCTCGTGTTTCAGGTTGGCCTGGGTTGGATGGGAGATCTCCCATGGGTGAATGTAACGAAGACATACGCATTATGCCTTATAATGTGCGGTATAACCATAATCCTGTTCCCTGTGTTAATTCGTGTGATGGACCCAGAAGCGCCGTATAGTTTCTATATACTAGCATTAAATGCTGTCATGTTCGGGCTGATGTTCTCAAGCTCATATTCGTATACGCCCAGCATTTTGGTGGAGCTGATCGCTTTGGAAAGATTCACAATGGCTTATGGATTGGTGTTGCTGAGTCAGGGCATTGGACATCTTATTGGACCGCCTATGGCTGGTGAGTAAATGCATCTATCTTGTCAATTTAAATTCCGAATGAATAGCCCATTGTTAATAAATGTTGTCACAACATTTATAAAATAATGATCTGTGTGCTTAACAACAGTTTTTACGGAGCTCAAATAAATTCTAATATGCGATGTCACTTTTACGTTGCATTGCAGAGAAACCAGTGCATAATATAATCGCAATAACAGTGAAAAAGTAGTAACAAACCGTTCATGGACCATTGTTTTTTAAACATTAGGGTCGAGTTACACCAGTTGACTCTCACAAATGGAGTGAATTGATCAACAATCGATGTTTCAATTGTTTTTCTGCAGAATTTTCCGTCACTGATATCTTTGTAGTTACTATGTGAAGAGTTGTCTTGCAATAAGTAGCAAATCTGACGATAATATTCAGGTTCTTATCGCATCAGTTGCGGTAACTACAATCGTAAAACGAAGTTTGAACAGTCGTAAACTTAGCTATAATCTGCACTGTTTATGAATTACAAAGGTTGTTTGTATAACTTTAGCTCTTTGCATGTCAATGTCTGACAAGGTTTTCTTCGAGTTTTTTCAAATGCTTTTAACAATATTTTTTCCATATAAGGAATATGGGCTCTGCATTACAAATTACAATGGGCCAAGATTTATATCAGCTTATGTGACGTACTATTATTCATGTAATACTGTAAGAATAAAAAAACCTTCGACATGCAATTCTCCTTAATACTTATAATTATATTTCAATTGCATTAAAGCCTCTTAAATTAGTCTTTAAATACATTACATCAAGAGGTTGGCGATGTTTGTCTGTAGTCTGACTTCCTATTATTTTCCAAATAAATTTTCTTGAACGGCTCTAGCCTTTAAGAAAACTTATGCAAAATATTACTTACTTGTAATTGATCTATGATTTCGTATTCAATTTCAGGCGCGCTGAAAGACGTGACTGGACACTGGGATGCAGCATTCTATCTTGCCGGTGTGTGGGTCATCATTTCTGGCTTCTTAGTTAGCGTTATACCGTTCACTGAAAACTTCCGTATTTGTGGAAACGCGCCCCTCGCTAAAGACGTGGCAGGCGAACCTGATCCAGGAATTAAAATCATCATTGCCCACTAAATATATAGATTTAATCAAGAATTTAGACTTGACAACTGAAGAAAGAAAATATTTGTTTTGGTGTTATTTCATAGTTAACGTTTTTGATGCCTTGGTTGGAATGTTTATCTTATACATTTTTAATTTTTTGTCATAAATATCCTTCAGTTGGTTTTTGAGGAATTATAATATTCTCGATTGTGTGATTTACTGAGTATTTGGAATTATTTATATTTACAACTATTTTGAATTGAAATCAATGTACACTTATGTACCTAGTTTTAAACAATATTTTAGAATTAATTCTTAATACATCATGTTCTGAATTTCATTATTATGTGCATATGTAGATTGTAACTTAATATTTTGACTGTAGTAAAATACATTATCATCTAGTAATTCGTACCTTGATTTTTAGCAAGTGTGTGAGTTTGTGACGAGTTTAAATAGAAAATGTAATCATATTAACATAGTATATACTTATACACTCGTGTGTTATTTATTTGTTTGCTTTAAAAAGTCTCCTAAGGAGATATAGTATTCCTTTATGCTTTAAAGGTTAAATACTGTGTGCCTTTATGTAACTTAGGTACATAATACCAACCCATATAATATATGTATAAGCAGGCATTATAAAATGCGTTAGGTAACGATTTTGTATCCGCGAATATAAATATTATGTTAGTTTGTAAAAGACCCTAGCTTTCTTTTTAAGAATTCGTATGATTTTTAGATAATTATTAAATATACTTACATTATATACAATTGCCTGATACTTTCGTCTGAAATATACTTGCCATTTGAAACACCGATCAAGGTAATCATGAATTTATTTTTTACATGAAATTTTGAAAGTATTTTAGGTGATAAGTTTGTCTACTTACTTAGAATTTAAACTCCTTACGTAAACCTTGTATTATGTATGAGCTATTCAAATTAAACTTTGCTATTTTATATAATGTGTTTGATTTTTCATTATGAAATTATGTTTCGACATAGGTACATACGTAACTAGATACGTACTCAGTAAATAAACAAAAATGCCTTTGTTTTGAATTCTTCTGTCTGCCTTCAAATAACTTTAATATTACACGATGGAATAACTTGCTTGTCCATAGAAAATACCATGTGCAAGCCTAACCTATACCGGCCAACAGCTGATTATTTTTATTAAAATGCTTCATAATATATTGAATTTTGGTATATTTATATGTGGTATTGAATAATTACCTAGAAGTCCTCTTACCTCCACCACTTTCGTTCTGAGATAGACAGCATAATCTTTTAAAGACAATGATATCATCAACCTGACGCTTGTTTTCAGCCCATGGGTTAGGCAGAGTTGACCTTAACTATGTACAATATCTGACCATCGCACCACATTTTCAACGACCGCAACTGTTCGGGGTATTGTTTGTTCTTTTAAAAGCCGTAAATGTCTAAGTGCTAGGTTAAGGTCTCCCTAATATCCTTCCTTCCATACTCTGTTCGTGCGCTACCGCAGTCTCTTTCTGGGCTAGCCTCGGCGGTGTCGTCCATCTTCAGCAGCACCATTGCGTGGAGACATTTTGAAGTGTTTGATCAACGTGGTAATATCTTTTTTTGCCCGTTAATATCTTATTTTGACCGTTTTAAGAGCTGTTGACATTATTTATTACCCCGAGAAAGGAGAGTTTTTTTTTATAAATTGGTAACATTATTTCTAAAAATAAAAAGTGTCAAACTGTCAAAGTCAAACTGAAGTTTCAGTGTGAGTGAAGTCGAGGTTGCTCTGTCCTCAATCCTATCCCATCCTGGAATCCTATTAAAATAACAATCAATAAAATGAATACATGAATTTGAAATGGAACCCAGTCCCGAATCTGCCATCAGCAATTTTTATTTATTGAAAATCTAGTAACATGATAAAACTTCTGATACTTATTAAGAATACTAGGTAGTGATATCAAAACAATTAAGTGATAAGAACATAAACAAACAATTAAAAACTGGAAATGAAGTGAACCAAATTAAGTTACAACATAGTTAAGCATCGTAGTATATTTAAGTATTTTGTTTTCCAAATACAGAATGGCCCGAAGTAGTAGAGGTTTGTCGTCCAGGTAAGTACTATTTTTTTTTATTTTCGTTGGATTAACGATGTTCTATGAAAGCTAGGATGTGCCTTTGCTCAATAAAATATTTTATTGAGCTTCCAATTTGAGATGGCTAGTATCAGTTTGAAAAATGTGACAGTCCTCAGTACATAGTTAAATTCAACTTAAATATGCATAATTATGTTAAATACTTGCAAGATTTTATAATCATCTCATTTGCCTAACCTTTTCCCAACTATGTTGGGGCCAGCTTCCAGTCTAACCAGCCAGATGCAGCTGAATAAGCAGTGCAAAATACTGTTTGTAGTGTCTATGGTTAAATTTCTTTTTATATTCTTCTAGAGTTGTGCATTTGGATTTAAAAGGGGCTCCACTGAAGGTTCCATATTTGGATAAAGTAAGCAAATATAATATTACTAGTTTTATCTATAGGTTGTTTCATCATCGGATAAGATGATGAAATATAATGATTATACTCCTGTTGCTATCCTAATTTATTTGGGGTTGGTGCATGTCTTCTGTACTAATATGGTAGTAGGTTTTTATAGAAAAGATGTTTCGAGATTGGTAGCATTGTCACTATATTTAGTTAGAACTTAATTTTAGATTATTCTTTATTTTAGTTTATACCGCTGATGAAGAAATGGGGTGCAACCGGCATACTCTTGGAATGGGAAGACACCTTCCCATATGGTGGTGATCTGGAACAAGTTGGAAGTCAGAGCAATGCTAGTGGAGACAATTTGTACAGCTTGGCAGAAGTACAGCATATTATACAGTGTATTAAAGACAATGGATTGGAACCAGTAAGTTATTTTTTTGGCAGTACCAAACAATTTACAATTTTTTTATTTTTTTTATTTTTATTTTTTGTGCTATCATCTGGAATCCTTATGAAATGAAGTATTCTCATATGCTGGAAAAGATGCAGAACAAATTTACCCGATACCTGTACTTGAAACAGTTTGGTGTCTACCCTTTCTACCCACTTATGTATCCAACTCTCTTTGTTATAGGGATGGTTGGGTACTATAAGTTGGAAGTAAGGCGCAACCTAGCTCTTGCGAAATATGTTTTTATGGTTTTTCGTGGTATGCTGAATAATCCACAAATATTGGAATCGTTGGGATTGCTCGTTCCAGACAGGAGGCTACGGTTGGGACCAAGGGAGGGTATCTTTAAAGTTACAATACTTAATAGTGTCTCTCGGCGAATGGACTTATTTTCTTGCTCTTTGGCGGAATTCCAGAGGGTGACACTTAATATGTTATCCACTGGGTAACTTATAATTAGCAATTAATGACTACTTTTGTTAGTTTGGGTCTTACCTGTAAAAACAATTGTATGTGTTAATGAATAAAATAAATAAATAAATAAATAAATATTTTTTTTTGAAGAAATACATCTAGTGGGTTTTTCTCATTCATTCATCAATGAATCTCCTTCCGGAATCATCATTCCACCCTGAAGTGTAAACATGTTTTACCATAAACAAGGAGATACTGCATGTTGTGCCATCTGAGTTTGGTTGTCTGTACAATACGGGAACTGATTGATGCTACTGAAGGCATCAAACTCATAGGTAAATTTTGGCCTCAAATTAGATGGACATCAACACACTAAGATGATGTTATTTTTTATTGCTTTTAACATTGTAGTAGTAAACAATACTGGTGAAACGTGAGTGAGTGAGTGAACTATAAGTAACCCTTTAGTTTTTCCAGGTGTGATGTCATGTTATGTTACTTACAGATTCAGCTTGTCCAAACTATGGGACACATGGAGTATGTCCTCAAACACGAGAAATTCCAAAGCCTGCAAGAGGTGAAGCGGTCCCCTGCCGTGTTGTGCCCATCCAAACCTAGATCTCAAGTACTAGTCCGAGATATGATTAATCAAATATTGGATGTACAGCCTAATGCTAAATACATTCATATTGGAGCCGATGAGGTGAGTGAAATTGATATACTTAGCAGTGGCGAAGATTCAATACAACTCGATTTCTACCGGCTTCCTTTTGAAAAATGGCACAGTCAGTATTCTATAGACAAATAATATAATCTCATGAAAGAGATCTACTCCGGCTTACTTCTTACAAAAATTGACCCTTTGCTACTGATAATTAGTAAAGATAGAGCTATTTGTGTTGCAACCTGCCTTGCCAAAGAGCAGTGGTGGCCCAGCGGTTCTGGCCCTGACTTATTTGTCCTAGGTGGCTACTTCAAACCCAACCAGACACTTTACTTTGTGTAATTTATTTTTTCACCACTGCTCTCAATACGGCAAGCCCTAGATGCAACAATTCTAAGCCATGACAATGACATTTGCCAACCTGACCTGTGTCCCAATATTGCGAATATTACATACATACATACATAAACTCACGCCCTTTTCCCATGGGGGTAGGCAGAAACCACAGAATGCCACCTGCTACGATCCTTACATACTCCTTTTGCCTCGTCCACGTTCATACATCTGGTCATACACGCACGCTGGTTGCGAGTACTACGCACCTGATATTATAGACTCATATATGCTGCATTGCGATGTTCCGGTTTATAGGGTATGAGTGCATTTCATTATAGAACTCTTTCATCGCCTTATATTAGGCAAGCGCAAGCCGAAATAGCTGTAATATGATAAATGAATACATCAACACTAGCATTGATCTCTGAAATTGTAACAATTGATGGAATATATGAAATTGTAATAATATTTTGATTGAAAAGAGTGTCCATGGAGTTTCTTACCCATTCTTCTGCATAGAGATCTACGCTTTGGAATGGGCAACTACAGTACTTTCACAAGTCATTATGCCTTGTAAGGGTCTTATTGATGTGAAAATAATTGCTTTTGAGTTTGAGTTTGATCAATAATTTGTTTACTAAACTTGAAAGTTAATACCTTTCATTAATTAACCAAGGTAATCATCAGTTATTTATTAGTATCAATGCTTTTTCAGGTGTGGCACACAGGAATTTGCCCAGAGTGTAAAGAAAAAGCCGCGAATCACAAATTCAAGGAAGCTTCCCTGTACATGGACCATATAAAAAGCCTAATCCATTACATTCGGCAGAAAAGACCACATATAGTGGTGCTTATGTGGGATGATATGCTCAGACATATGAACAAAGAAATGTTGAAAGGTAACTATGCAACAATAATCGCCCTTTAAATTAGGTAGTTGATCAACCACTTTATTATTCCAATCTCTAAAAAGCACTTTATATTAGATAAAAAACTCGATCAATTTTCAGTGACTGGTTTAACGGGCTGCGTAGAAACGCAGTAGTGAATCAAGACAAAACTTTGAAAGGGATTTTAATGTTGAATTAATCCTCCACTTGTTCCTGAGAAAAAGGGTCTTGACAGTCAGACTGACAGACAATGAAATGATCTTGTAAGGGTTCCGTTTTTGGCGACTGAGGTACGGAGTGTGCGGAACCCTAAAAATGTTGAGTTATTGGACTGGGTCGTCATTAATTTGCAATAGTGACGACATAGGTAGCGGTTGTCATACAAAATATTTGGGGGAATCGCGTTTCGATTGCTTATAAAAACTATGTTAATTGATTGATAGTGCAAACTACCGTATTACTTTATCAATAATTCTGATAACAATTTCCAGTAGGTACATTGAAATTTCACTGACCTCCCTGCTTTGCATGAGGTCCGGTGTTTAATTCCTGGGCAGAGTAAAATGTTATATTCCGTTTTTCCACAAATCATTTCACACGAATGAAGTTCGGACTTCTGCCTGGTTGATCGCAATGGGCTCTGCCTCTATTACGTGGGAATCCCTCGCGGATTAGAGTCGTTATCTTATGTTATAATGTTTTAAACGTGGCAAAAGTTAGTTCGATCTTTGATGATGATGATGCCATCTAGCCGATTTCGGCCACAGCGACTGCAATCGATGGCTTTCTAGGGAGGTTTGTCGAGACCTTTGGTGTGCTGCTCTATCATGTGCTCTCAAGTGCCTATGGCTAGCATATCCAACTTTGGCCGAAAAACTCCGAGCACAAAGCGGACATGTCAGAACACCATTCTTCTTTAATGTCTCAATAGACTAACACATAAATATAACATGTATATTTCACTTCAGAATACGCCCTAGGAAATTATGTCATACCAGTACTATGGAATTACAACCCTGAACCGACCTTCGCCGTAGCGCAAGATTTAGAGGTATCCTATGGATCGCTGTTTGCTGAAGTATGGATCGGATCAGCTTTCAAAGGGGCCAATGGGAGTTGCCAGGTGAGAATAAAAGCATTATTATTTGCAAACCGAGCGAGACTGCAGTCTCGTCTAAAATCATGGCTTTCGTCTAACATTCCATAAGAGATTTTATTATGAGTGTGATTCAGTGCAAATCAGAATTTTACTACGAAACATACAACCTTACTGTTTATCACACATAAAACAAAGAGTATTTAATCTCTACAACTATTTTTTAAACTAGCAATAATATCAGCATCAGCTGCTATTGTGTCTTACCAAATAATAGTTGGGGTCGACTGTCAGTCTAACATGTAGCTGAATACCATGCACATGTTACGACTGCCTGTCTGACCTTCCACAACCCAGGTAGGCAAAAGCCTACTCGTCATCTCATCAGACACCTCCTTTCTTGCTGTATTATTCTTTATACAGTCCATCGTTTCTCTGGTCTTCCTCTACTCTTATACCCATCCACATTCATACTCAGAACTTTCCTCACGACATTTTCTTCATACTTCCGCATCACATGCCCATATCACGACAACCGATTAGCACTTAAATTTTCAGTCACCGGCGCCAGTTTCAGACTTCCTCTTAAGTACAAATTTCTTCATTGGTTGCCACGGGTTATTTGAATTAATTATTTTATTTTTGAATTGTTTATTTTTTTTTGTTTTTACTATGAACACTTTTAACGTACACACTGCACATCTTGCTACATCGTGCTCACATAATTTACCATCTCAACATGAATGATGTAACCAAGGTTTTTGTAAAAATATACTGATTTAAAAGAGTGTCCATGGAGTTTCTTGCCCGTTCTGCTCTATAGAGATCTACGCTAGGGAATGGACAACTACAGTACTTTCACAGTTTTTATGCCTTGTGACTAGGACTGTAGCTTCATTACATTGTTATCTTGTCGACAATTCAAAAGTGCCTGTAACTGGCCTACTTGAAATAAATACTTTGAATTTGATTTTGATTTTTGTACTCATTTCTTATTTTATCCATTCGCGTAACACCACACATCCCTCTTAGCATTCTCATCTCAGCCACATGCAAATACCTTTTATTCATCCCTTTTTTGGTCCAACATTTAGAAGCTAACAATAATGTCTATCGATGTAATTTCCAGGTATTGTCACCCCCTATCCGGTACATAAGTAACCATAGGGCCTGGAGATTACAACTATGCAAGCAGAAGGAACTCAACGACGTCAACTACAGCGGTGCGGTACTTACTGGGTGGTCGAGGTATGTAAACCTATGTTATACAGGCTGTAAACAAACCTTTTACGAAGCCGTTAACCAAGCATTCTATAAACTAACTAGCTGACCCGCGCAACTTCGACTGCGTCATATGCATATCAATGCAATTAAATATATTATTATATTTAATTTATTATTACCTTTATTAATTTTTATACATATTTGTTACATTTTTAAATATTTCATTATAAAACAACGTAAAAAAAAAACATTTAAAAATATAAAAAATAGTAGCCCACCAGCATTGGGAACAGGGTCCGAGCTACCGGTGGTCAGGGCTGTTGAGAGAGGAACCTCCTGACAATACGCGCCGTGTCCAGAAGTACTGCTTTCTGAATCAAGCCCTTGATCCAGCTGCCAATTATTAAGCTATCCTATCTTTCAAGTTGGATCAAACTACACACGATGTGCAAATTTGATTAAAATCGGTTAAGTAGTTTAGGAGTCCATCGCGGTCAAACAAAGTGACACGTAATTTATATATATTAAGATTAACACTGGGCAAAAGTTATTGCAGGGCCAATACTTTTTTTCACAAATCACGTTCTACGGTATGACTCGAATGTTACGCACCCAAAACATTGTCTCCGCAGTGGTGGCCACCGGGCGTTGGTTCACGACCTATGCGGCACACACAGGTACTTTCCGAAGCACTCATGCCCGGAGAGCCCCTAAAGTGAAGTGTACCAATAACACCCTCGTTTTATTAATTTTTTCGGATGGGAAATCATCAAATGACTTCTCCCGCTCTGGGCGGAGCGGAAGGGAGTGTCAGACTCAGGGGCGTAGCTACCGCCGTATCTGCCGTATCAATTATACGGGGCCCCCGAGCGACGGGGGCCCCCGACGTGCGTAAACAAAAATTAATAAAAACTTTCCAAATTTTTTTTTATTTCAGAAATGACAAATGTCAAAAAAAGGCAAAGATAGTGTATATTTAATTTGAATTGTTTGTAAAAAATTGGAAAAGCGGCAGATAGATATTTATGATGAATAAATATTTCTTTTAATTTTATGCAAACTTTTTGTTTCTTTTGTGAGATGAGAAATCTTTACCTTTCATAAGGCCCCAAACAAATTTTTATACGGGGCCCCGCCAAGGCACGCTACGCCACTGGTCAGACTTGTACTGCCTAAAACCCATCCATGTTCCTTCCTTGCACTTTGTGTTCCAGGGCCGCGGTATAATTTATGAACAGTCCCTCAGCCCTGGCAGAATAACGCCCTTTGACAATGTCATTCAAGCCCCGAAAGACCTTTGTAGCACTTTAGGTTTTACCATAGTTTAGGTTAATTCAGAGTTACTTAGAGTCTAGATAAATAGATGCGTCTGTTCCTTTAATGGGACATGCAAGTGGCATAGTTATTGAAGTATTGTATTTGTCAACAGATATGACCATTACGCAACTCTTTGTGAATTGCTGCCATCTGCTCTTCCAAGCCTTGCCGGATGCCTTAAAATTTTAACAACTATCGCAGAGTACGAAGAGTACAAGGGTAAGAATAGTCAAATAATTTCATGTCTTAAGAGCAGGGTAATTCTGTAAGACTACTATTCGGGCGTGGGTCTACCCGCAAACGGGCCACCGGTGGCTGGCAACAAGCTGTTTACATGATTTTTAAAACGTTTTGTTTTGTACGGAATCGCCGCACACGTGTAGCGAGTGGCGACCACTCGCGACTCAGTGGCTGCGACATGCTACCACCGGTGGCGTCCACTCGCGGCTCAGTGTCCGAGAAACGCTACCGGTGGCGAATTATAAATAAACACCGGCCACTCGTGGCAGCCACTGATCACCTTCGTTTGTGCGCTACCAAAGGACGTGGCGCGCGACACCAACCGGTGGCCCGTTAGCGCGGAACCTTCAGCTAATCTGTGAGCCCTGCTTCTGATTGCAACTCATTTTAACTCGCTGATCCCGCTCTGAGGCGTTGTCGTTATGGTGCTCATTAGTATGAGTTGCAATAATATGGAGCTACAAAGAATGAATCCCTCTAGATAATGATATATGCTTCTTTGTTGGTACTATTCTTTGACCAAATGTACCAAACGTTTAATGATAATAATTTTTTACAGTAACCCATGATGGTCCTTTGATCGAGTTCCTGCCATCAGATGAGTGGCCAGGCGAGGAGGTGGCAAGATGTATTAACTCCTATTTTCTTGCCAAGGAACGATGCGTTGGGCTCTTGAACAGTGACCTGTGAGTTTTTTACTATTATTTGGTTAAAAGTGCAAAATCCTTACTTAATTCTTTTACATTTTGAACAGACGAATCTGATTCGATCGGTTTGATTGGACGTGGTGCTCATAGACTGCTGGTTCTCTGCTACTCTTGCACTTCACTATCACTACATATTATAAAACAAAGTCCTCCGCCAAGTCTGTCTGTTCGCGATAAACTCAAGAACTACTGCATCAATTTTTATGCTGTTATTTTGACCAATGGATAGAGTGGTTCTCGAGGAAGGTTTTAATAAATAATTTGTCAAGTTTTTGTTGCGGGAACGGGATTAAAACTTCAGGATTAATTTGGTCGCGATAACAGACATCCACGCGGGCGCAGCCGCAGGCGTCAGCTAGTGTATCTATAAACAAGTCAAAGTTACAACTTGAGTAAAAGTCATTATTTAAGATACGATTTTTATTCTGTATTTTGGAAATTATTTAAAGTTAGAACTGTCAAAAGTAAGAATTCTTAGCTTGGGTTCTTTGACGGTTCTTACTTCGTTTAAATTCTTGTTTAATGTTTGCATCTTGTAATAATTCAAACTCAAGTAATTACTTTGGATTCGGTACATATTTGCACCTTTAGAATTGTCAGTTTAAAACTATGGCAGTCTATGAAAGTTTTATCATTATTTTGAGTACCAAGACCTTATTTAGTAAGTTAACAATTTGCTTGTAATAGTAATTGTTTCGGCCAGAAATTTACGGTATTTTTTTGTCAGATCATACTAACTTTAGCTGTATATTTCAGAGTGCGCACCTGGATGAATCCTTGGCAGCTGTCCCGACAGTACACAATCCCAGGCCACACAGCGACCATCGCCGTCAACGCAGAACTGTGAGTAAACATTATTGTTCTTTTACATCATCAGGATCAATCAAAAGATGATCATTGCTGTTATCTGGCCTCTTCTAGCCATTATCATTCTTTTTCCCTTATTTCAACTTATTTGCGGTCGGCGCAGCATGTCTTCTTCTTCCATCATCATCATCATCGTCAGCCTTTTAATGTTCCCACTGCTGGGACACAGGCCTCCTCTCTATGAGAGGGAATGGGCTATATCCACCACGCGGGCCCAGTGCGGATTGGTAGATGTCACATGTCTTCGAATTTTCACACAGATTCATCCATCGTTTCTTTGGTCTTCCTCTACTCTTATACCCATCCACATCTATACATACAGGGTGTAAACAGACTCTTCACGAAGCCGTCAACCAAGCATTATGTACATCAAACTAAAAAACTTTACGCAAAAATTAGTGCTGGGAAACAACTTTTGACTTTTTTTTTTTTGGGCTGAAAAATCACGTTTTACGGTAGGTCTCAATTTACCGCACTCAAAACATTGTACTGATGGATGGATTTAATAGTAAGGGGGTCCTGGAGGTGTTTAAAGTAAAAATCCTACTTTAAAAACATGTATTAAAAAAAAAACTTGTGAAAAAGTCGGAACTTTGACCCCCAATATCTCCGTAACTAGAAGGTTCCCAGCTATGGTCTAGAACAAAAAAATGATCGCAATGACGGGGAGAACAAGTGCCTTTCGGCTTCGTTAAGAGTCTGTTTACACCCTTTATATAGTGTGTGTGTCTGTTATATTAAAATAACCGCTTTTTACTAAGTGCATATGGATGTACACACGGTATATCAAAACATTTTTTTTTCAATTTTTGTCTGTCTGTCTGTTTGTTCCGGCTAATCTCTGAAATGGCAGGACCGATTTTGACGGGACTTTCACTGGCAGATAGCTGATGTAACAAGGAGTAACTTAGGCTACTTTTATTTTAGATAAATTATTAGGGTTCCGTGCAAAAAAAAAACCCTTGAAATTGGTAACAAAATTCGACTCAAATAGGGAAGTGCTTATAATAATGGGGATTTATTAATAATTATTTCACGCGAACGAAGGTCGCGGGCAACAGCTAGTTAATCATACTCAAAACTCTAGGCACCGTCATAACGGTCACTTGTGGAGATCTTTCTTCCACAGCATCCTTATAATTTTTTACTGAGTTTAAGAACGAGATAATCCTTTTTGGTTTAGTAGAAGCTAGGGTTTTGGGTTCAATATCCTGGCGGCTCAAACGTTAATAGTGCCTGTAATGTATAAAAAGGTTTGAAGTAATTTGTGAAAAATGCGTGGTTCTCTGCAAAATTACGTAACATAGCCCCGCGTCCTAACTAGACAACTATCAGGGTTCGGTCACGATATTCTTACTTTCAAATATAATTAACTAGCTGATGCCCGCGGCTTCGCCCGCGTGGATGTTGGTTATCGCGACCAAAAGTAATCATGAAATTTTGATCCCGTTGAAAAACTTGACAAATTATATACTAAAACCTACCTCGAGAACCACTCTATTGGTGAAAACAGCATAAAAATCGGTGCAGTAGTTTTTGAGTTTATCGCGAACAGACAGACAGACGCGGCGGAGGACTGTTTTATAATATGTAGTGATAATTTGTTCGAAAATCGAAAAGCGCCCTCTGGCGGTGCGGCCACGTGCTCGCGCTGGAACCTCGGCTAGGACGTGTGCCTACACTACTTTGGGGGTGTGAAGAACAGGGTGTTATGTTGTTCATCCCGCATTTTTCTTTAAAGTCTTAAGTCGCGGATAACTTTAACTGAGCGATTTAGTGATTTGATGTTAGTTCTTCATTTGTATAATAGACGGCGCTGTAGTACTTTTGTACTATGATGCTGTAGCTCCAAGTAAAGCGTAGTATTCTTTAACACGAACAACGGTTGATACGCGCGCATTTGCCATTTGACTCTCGACTCTATAGCGTCAATCCCGCCTCGAGTCACTGAACTTCTCACTTGCAACAAAATGTTTAATCATCTCTGCTATCTAATATTTATGTAACCTTTGGCTGTTATTTTTTAAATCTTTATACATTATTTTTATTATTTTTGATTGGCCTGTTGGTCTAGTGGTTAGTGACCCTGACTGCTAAGACGGAGGTCGTGGGTTCGATTCCCACACAGGACAAATCTTTGTGCGATGAGTACGATTATTTGTTCCGTATCTGGGTGTATAATTTATCTATAATATGTATGTATTTAGAAATATATAAGTATGTTTATCAGTTGTCTGGTTGCCATAGTACAGGCTCTGCCTAGTTTGGGATCAGATGGCGGTGTGTTGGTTGTCCCAAGATTGTATTATTATATTATTTATTATTATTATACTTATTTCCAGCTCGCTGGCAGAGATGCAAGTAATAAGAACGAACATGATTACTTACCTCAGTGATATAACGGGCGAGAGAAGTGCGGAGGAGTGGATATTGACTAATGTGGATCCACTGTTGGCAAAGCTGACGAGACTGATCATTAATGCCCATTCAAGAACGGCTTGCGAAGCCAGCATCAAACCTATTGCTCCTGCTCCTGAGTGAATAGCCAAATATTCTAACACCCGTGTTTATAGACAATTCAAGTGATTACTTGAGTAAAAGTAATAACTTAAGATACATTTTTAGAATAGAATAGAATATACATTTATTCGTTAAAGGACAGCAGCAACACAAAAGAGCAGCACATACATAAACAAATAACAACACACAGCTTAACAATTAATTAAACAGCTCAACTGCGCTGAGCATGCCCATAACGAAAGGGTAACCAACTCAGCATATGCTGGGTGTAAAACACACAGCGCTGGTTTTCAGTAGGAGGCCCCCCGCAGTGACACACGGATGAGGGTAGTAGGTAGTAAATGTGGTTTACTAATTGCTTGAAGTTAGAACTGTCAAAAGTTTGAATTCTTAGCTTTGCTCTCTTTGACGGTTCTTACCTCGTTTAAATTCATGTCTATTGCATAAAAATGTTTGCATAAGTAATTACTTAAACTTAAGTTATTACTTGAACTTGATTATAGATACCAGGGTAAGTGACGTCGACATTAGAAGAATTTTGTTTGAAGTGCGGCCTGCCTAACTTCCGCCATTTTACTTTCCACCAAAAATAACTTGGTGGCCACTAACATCTATCACCAAAATATTAATTGATCACCAAATTTAGTAAATGAGCACCAAATTTTAATGAGGTGGTTGGTGACAAACTAGTTTTGCCTAGGCCGACTTGGGGCACCCCGACACGGATAGATTAGGTTAGAAGGGTGGTTATTCTTTTATAAACCATTCAGGAGTAGGAGCCCCGGCTCCGTCGACCAGGTCTCCCTCGACTCGGATGCAAGAGCATAATACTTCAATTTCTGGTGGGGATCTAATTTTGGTGATCATTTACTATTTTTTGCAATCAAAAGTGTTTTTTTTGCCTTTACAATTGACTAAATCTGGTGGTTGGTTAAACATAAGGCTTTTCCAAGAAGCGGAAACGCATCAAACCTGTATTAATCAATGGCTATAGTATCAATCCAAACAACTATTGTTTGGGACAAAATCTTCTAGAGCGTCACGTTTCTGAGATATAATGTATCTATGCCATAAGCGCACAAAATCTTTTTGTTGTTCTGTCAACAGTTTTATCCTAAGTGACGTCATGCAAATAATAAGTGATTGTAATTCTGACATTCACATTGAGTGACGTCGATAAATTTAAAAAGGTAAGGGACAGTTATAAATTTGACGTCATAATTTAAACCTAGTGACGTCGAAATTTCAAAGTTTAAAGCGTCACTTTGTATATATAATTAAGTAACGGAAAGTTAGTTGCGCACTAAGTAGAACGAAAAAATGTTGGTCAAGACTTAAAAGGCAAAAGAGAATTGTTTCAGACAGAGGCAATAAACGACTGTAGTGCATACTCATGATGGTGGCTGTAAACTCTCGACTGAGAGCTCTCACGTCTCACCCGAGACGTCATGGACAAAACTCAAACAGTTAAACGAGGGAGACTATATAGAGTGAATTTTTCAATATTACAGGGTGATTTTTTCAACTGGGCCTGCATGGCCAAATCCGATACTGTGATGAATAGCGAAAAATACTCAAAGGAGTATTGAGCCCGATTTTGATGAAAACTAAAAGTGCATAATTCGATTTTTGGAAAAATAATATTCCTAGCCAGCAGCCGGACACGTTGATTTTGAAAAAAAAAACACTATTATTACACCTTTCGATAGTGTCGCTAATAGTAGTGCAAGTTCTGGGAAGTAATGATATGCGGCAAATTTAAGGAAAATGTTACATTTTAGCTTGTTTCACATTTTTAATAAAAATGTCCTTGATTGATGTCACCCGCAGCGCAGTCATCACTCATTTGGCCATCCACGCCCACTTAAAAAATCACCCTGTATATACACATTCGCACTCGCGCTGTCTCGGAGTGTCTCTACGAGAGTGTACAGCCCCTATGAAGGGTGAGTAAGTAAAGTGTGCTATACAATAGATGGGGGTGGCTTTTAGCACAGCCGGGCAACAAATATAAATTCGATTTTGCCTCTCGCCTTGTACCCTAACCAGGCTGACCGTAGACATCAGTAAAGACTGATCCCAGAAAGTAGCCGGAAAACAGTTGTAAGTTTTAAATCGTCGAAAAAAATTGGTCGTCACCATTCGACGTGAATAAGGGGTGTAAAAAGACTCTTAACGAAGCCGAAAGGCACTTGTTCTCCCTGTCATTGCGATCATGTTTTTGTTCTAGACCATACCTGGGAACCTTCTGGTTACGGAGATATTGGGGGTCAAAGTTCCAACGTTTTTTTTTTTAAATACATGTTTTTAATGTAAGATTTTTACTTAACACACCTCCAGGATCCCATTACTATTCAATCCATCCATCAGTAGTTGTTTTGAGTGCGTTACATTGAGTCCTACCGTAAGACGTGAGTTTTCACCCCAAAAAAAGTCGTTTCCCAGCAATAATTTTTGCATAAAGTTACTTAGTTTGATGTACATAATGCTTGGTTGACGGCTTCGTGAAGAGTCTGTTTACACCCTGTAAAAGGTGACTGGTAATTAGTGACACGTGATTGTATTCAAGATAACAAACAATTTTCCCAAAAAAACATTTTTTTAAAATACTCATTCACTTTTATCATTATATCACAGCAGCCGTATGAAAATGTGTAGATAGTTGCTAAATTAGAAGTATTAAAAAAAAATGTTTCTTTGGGAAAGATGTTTGTTGTTGTAAGTTGTTTGTTTGACCGATACTTATACACAAGATTGTACTCATGATAACAAGCAATTTTCCCAAAGAAACTTGTTTTTCATGCATGAACGTGTGAAGGAGTAAACTGAATCTGTTTTGCATGAAGGTTTTGCATGCACATTAAAAACTGGCATGCATAGCCAGCGTGTATGGTTACCTTAACAGCTGATAGGTCACATGCGCGCGCGAGAATTTTTTACGGTTGTTGTGTTATTGTGATAAAAGTGAAAAAAATATGTGTGTGGGAAAATTGTTTGTTATCATGAGTACAATCACGTGTATAAGTATCGGTCACTAATTACCAGTCACCATATATTTTTTATGTATGACCACGCATAACTTTTGTTTTTGGTGGTCCGATTTTAACGAATATTTTTTGTGAACACTGCTGATTACTTTAGTAAAAAACTGTACAAAGGTGGACGGCATTTTCTTTCTTTTATGATAATTATTTGTAATTACAATTTAAAGGTATTATAAAAACCAAAGAAACTATTTTGTGTATAAATATATTTTGGAATGTCTTAAAAATGTTTAGAGGGATCTCTGAAAATGTGATGATGTGTCTAACGACAATGTTTTATGATCCGATCCAATGAAAGGATTTTTAAGAAATAAAAAAGTCATGTATATCTGGCATATTCCCTATGTTTGACGGAGAAATCGGTGGACATACATACAATAAACACACTCGAACATAGAACCTCCTTCTTTTGGAAGTCGGTTAAAAATATACATTCTAACTGAGAGATTAGAGAGTCTAACATGAAAGCTTTTATATTAGACTCTTAATAGTGTGTCTATAGAATCTAAGCTAAAAGTTGCTTAAAGATTTGATTAAAATTTATATTAGCAATATTTTATCAAAATATGTTCTGCAGTTTTTCCGTATAAATGCTGTTTGTATAAAACAGCATTTATAATACATAGATAGTAGCGATACAAATTTCAGTGTTGGAAATTCCATATTGTTACACCTACATTTATAATTATTTATGTATGAAAATGTAAATAATAAGTGTAACGATGAATAATTTACTGTAAAACTATTGTATAAAGATGTCTCCATATCTCGCTTATCGACAGAATTGTAAAAATGTTCCAGAAAAACAACTATTTTTAAAATATCTCCTTGTGTAGAATCAGACTATTAGAATAGTTTCAAAATCATATTCAATAATAGCCTATGCAAATAAACTGAAATAAATGTGTACATAGTACTATGTATGAAGTGCTTAATTTTATAATCCTTTGTTCTTCGAGCAAAAATCATTAATATCTGGTTTCTTGAAAGAAATTGGTTGTCAATCTAGCAGTTCCATCTCCAGATTTGGATTTTTTAAGTAGTAGCCCGTAATCCTGGTTTGGCCCAGTTGATGAATTATTACTTAAGCTTAGTACATCACTAAGCATTAAGGTCACAGCACACATATCAATTCGGAAAGGGATCGTCACTGTATCAACTCGAGCCGTTTAGTATTCTTTGTATGAAACTCCCTACTGCAACGCACACTAATCGGAATCGTAACGTAATCACCTCGCCTCGGGACGAGCTCATGAACCTTATTGCGGTGCGTGGTCAACTTGCAGCTCGCTTACGGGTCTACGTCCCCGCGCTTATGGCTAGCCGTTCCCGCGCTTACGTCTCTTCTACGTTCATTTTACTCTTCATCCAGCTATGGCTGCTATGGTTATGATAGCCATCTAGCGTATTGTGAACCGGGATAGAACCTTGCGCTACACTTCACGTTCAGATTCAAACTGATCTAGTGCCAGCCAGGTCAACCAGCGGTCGGCGAGCTGTAAGCGCGGCGTCACCTAGCCGTAATAGCCAAGTCGACGTATCTGCTGATCCGCGATTACGAGCTTACGGTAGGTAGACGCCTGTTTGACGGCGAGATGAAAGGTACAGTGACGATCCTTTTCCGAGTTGATATGTGTGCTATGAACTTAAGACACACACCTCTAACTAAGTACCCTTTTTAGGGAAACAATTGTGATGCTTATGTTATAGTTACAGTCTATGTCATGAACCATATTTTAGTCAGCTCAACCCTTCATGAGGCAATATATCTTTCTTGTTCTGTTTCCTAGACTCTGCGCAAGTTTGAGCAAGATAGATTTTAATATTACATCTAAACTAACGACAGTGACAGCGACGCCCCGAAGGGGTGGCAACACAGACGCGGGAAAATTGTCATTTACTCCGACTGGGTGTGCGCAACAGTCAAAAGGAGTGACAAAAAAATCGTCTAGTAAAAAAATAGCTCGTGATGATAATGACGAAGACTAACACCTAACATCTATAAAACAATACGTAGTGTAAAAAAAACCTACGAAAGCGGCGGCCATTACCCGTCATGTCAGCTGACGGAAATAAAGCGTAGCACATTATCTTCGCGGGATATTAAGTACGAAGAATCTCATGGACAATTAGTTCGACCATCAGATAATATGGGGCTGTTAAAGCGCAAGAAATGAAATTTGGGCGAGATGGACCTGGATTAAGACGTTTTATTTTTTGGAGGGAATTATAACGGATTTAAAAGTGTGAGGATTTTTGAACCCTGGTCACGAACATTTTTTTATTCTTTGCCGGTTAAAGATCATTACAAGAGCTCGTTTTCACTAACACCAGCATCACCTAATGGAACACTTTAAATTATTAAAGATACAAAAACGATTAGAAGACGATATTTATTTAAGTACGTTGAGATAACGATAAAATTTTGTTTTTATCAAAGTAGGCACGACCTAATTTTCTTGCATGATATACTTATATAGGTATTCCCACAAACGATAAGAGAGTAAGAGATTTTAATGACCTTATTTCTTGGAACAATAAAAAATGCATTAAAATATCAATCATTTTTGTAGGTAAGTACATTAAGTATCACTACATATAATAAAAAACAAAGTCGTTCGCCGCATCTGTCTGTTCGCGATAAACTCAAAAACTACTGCACCGTTTTTATGCTGTTTTCACCAATTGATAGAGTGGTCCTCGAGGAAGGTTTTAGTTTATGATTTGTCAAGTTTTCGTTGCGGGAACGGGATCAAAACTTCATGATTACTTTTAGTCGCGATAACCGACATCCACGCAGGCGAAGCCGCGGGCATCAGCTAGTTAATTTATAAGCGGCGATTCAATCGACAGTCAATTTAGATACTTAATTTCTTTATAGGGACTTTCATTCGTTACGTCAACATCTCAATCCATTTTCTTCATTCTTATGGTGTGTTTATAAGGCCAACTTCAGTCCTCAATTCGGACAATCATCATCTGCCTAGCCTTTTTTCAACTATATTGGGGTCGGCTTCCAGTCTCACCGGATGCAGCTCAAAACCAATATTTATATGGTGCGACTGCCTATCTATTCTATTTAAATTGTCTTGGTAAATGTTTAAAGAGAGAGCCCTGACACCCATAACACAAGTTTAATCTTAGCTTGGGTGCCAGAGGTTAATTTCAGTGGTATTTTACAATTTTTAGGTTTATATACTTTGTTCTACATAGTGATACTCTGTTAAATTGTAAACTTGGAAATAAAGCATTATTATTATCTGAGCTCTATAACCTAGTTAGTAGGTACTGTGTAATACGATGCCCGTTTGGTAGGACTGGTTGTCAGGTGCGTAGTACTCGCAACCGGCGTGCGTGTATGACCAGATGTATGAACGTGGATGAGGCAAAAGGAGTATTAAGGATCGTAGCAGGTGGCGTTCTGTGGTTTCTGCCTACCCCCATGGGAAAAGGGCGTGAGTTTATGTATGTATGTATGTATGGTTGTCAGACTTTCGGGCCACTGACAATGTTGGATAAAATTACAAGGTGAAGCCGACAATTGGGTAGGTTGAAATGACTGCTGGATATACTTAGCGCCTGGTCGGGGGTCACGTGGTGGCTTCCGGCCACCGTAGACGCGGACCTGTGGCCGGTGAGTAATGGGCTAGCTCGCCGTCCGTCCGTCTTTTGACGACAGGCCGTGTTGACGGCGCGTTCGTGTTCCACGCGCGCCTCAAAGAGATGTCAGCAGACAGGGAGGGGCCCGTAAAGGCCGATGCCTGCCAGGGCTGCGGAACTGTTCGAAAGAGATACCGCAGCACTGGAACACAAAGGGCAAGCAAGGAACATGGATGGGTTTTAGTCAAATGACTCCTTCATTTGATGATTTCTCATCCGAAAAAAAAACAAAAAAAAAGATACCCACCGCCACACCATACCACATTGAGTGATACCTACTTTAAATAACTTTACAAACTACACCAGCCACTACATACATATCTATAAGCAATAATTTAATTTAAATAAAAAACACAGGTAAAGACATTTTAACCTTTTGAATGCCAGAGCATAAACGCACGCGCGTGCCTTCCATGCCAAGCCACAATTTGACTTTTGTCACATATTTGTGTCATTTAGCGTACAGGGCACGCACTTGCTTGTCACGTATATGTGAAAATGGCTTTCAAAAGTTATATTAAAGTAGTTTCATTTTCACCGTCTGCCAGGCACTAAATCCTCCTAGGTAATACGATTGCTGGTGGTTTACCCGCCACCGTGCGGGGGTCCCAGAGTGTTTTATGATATGCACTGGCTTAAGCTCCCAATTGACACCCACGGGACGAGATGGGGTGGTCGGATACTTTCTCCGTGACCTACACGAACTAGTAAAGTGTAGTGACACATTGTTACATTCTGCCAATACAGCAAAATAACGTTAGCGCCGGTTAGCTCGGGACTCGAGCGGCTAGTGTATTTCTAGCTAGAGTAGAATTAGTTGCTATAACCATATGCTGTGTGCCTTACCTATTACTCTGGCCTTTTCAGTTATTATATTCACTATCTACTTTATACAACCAAAAATGTATTAAAACTAGTTTGCTCTATTAACTTCCATTAATTCTGGCCGGGACGTCCTAGAAGAACATACGCTGACCTCATTGGTGAGGTTCTTCAGAAAGGTCAGGTGCGTAGTACTCGCAACCGGCGTGCGTGTATGACTAGATGTATGAACGTGGACGAAGCAAAAGGAGTATGAAAGGATCATAGCAGGTGGAGTTCTGTGGTTTCTGTCTACGCCCATGGGAAAAGGGCGTTTATCTATGTATGTATGTAATAACTCCTTAAAAAATGCCCGTGTAGCCGCAACTTTACACTGAAGATCGACTCGACTCGATTAAAAACTTCGCTGTCTAACCAAGGTAAGTTAATTCACCACTTCAGAGGGATTGTTCCGCCTTTCTGTTCAGCCAAGATCACGGTTAATAGGAATTATACAAGTTTCAGTTACCGTTGTAAAGTTTCTTATAATGAATTTGTTAAGGAGAAAAATATAACATCTCACCTAGTTAGGAATGTAAGAGATGTAAAATTTATTTATCCATTAAACGCTCAGACTGCCTAGTTAGTATATTGGTCGCAAGCCCGACGGCAGAGCAAGAGGTCCTTTTTTTTCGGATGGGAAATCATTAAATGACTCCTCTCGCTCTGGGCGGAGTGGAACTTGTACTGACTAAAACCTATACATGTTCCTTCCTTGCCCTTTGTGTTCCAGGGCCGTGGTATCTCTTTCGAACAGTCCCGCAGCCCTGGCAGAGAGGAAGAGGTCCTGGGTTTGAATCCCGGTTCGGGCATGGTTATTGGGTTTTTCCTTCAGGAATTTCTCTGTAGCATCCCCGAAGTCTGGATTTGTGGCCGGTTAATAACCATGCAAGTTTATGTTCCATGTAACAGGGGCTAGCCATCTAGTGGTCGCCAAGATCCGATCTAATTACTGCTAAAAGTAGCGATCTGGGTTGAATTTCAAGATTGAAGACAAGATTTTCGCCAAACTAGTAGCTCAGTTCTGGGCCGACACAATATAGATTTTCATCGACACGCTAAGTTGAAGATCATAATGAAGCCGTATCACTACCAACAAAAGCACTTTTCAAAGCCACTATAACCGGAATTCTGCGATCACTCCACTAATAACTCGTCTCAGACTCGAATACCTTATCTACTTATCTGATAGCTATCTGACTATTGAGGTGGTAGAGTTCTGGTTGAAGCTTATTTAATACTAAAGGAATCACCGATATGACGAAGAAAAAGTTACCTGGGACTTGGGCATAAATGGCGAAAAATGGCTGCAGGTATTTAAAACAACTCTGTAGTACCCTTTCCAGGAAAACAGACGTACGTAATGTTATGTGATAAACGTAAATTATTCATGAAGGCGTCTCATTGTCATGTTCACATAGAAATATTGCTCTAAGTTTATTTTGCTGACCTTCCCACACCCAAATAGGTGCTTTACGCACACTGATATTACTCACACAACGTAATATTGACTCATCTCACTGATAACTGATCCTAATTATTTTTCAAACACATGATAACTTGTAGATACAACATAACGTATTTTCCCGTACCCCTACATAAAGACCTGATTGATGAACAAGATCAATAAAGTACCTATTATCAATTTGTTATTGTTTTCCTGCTGAATACTGCGCAAGCGCATGATCTATACTGGCCAGGCCCCACGTGTGTCACTTGCCGTCCGTACGTCGACTGTGACGGTCGTGTCAGAAGGTTATCAACAATGAATTCTTATTTATTTTGTTTTGTTATAAGTTCAGTGTTTGCATGTGGGTATGGTGGGGCGTTTAAAGCTTTGCTATATTCGGACTGGATTACATGTAAGTGACGTAATTTTTTTTAAATGCCATGGGCGACCACCACATAAAAATGGACGTGAACGCACATTTAAACTACATTCAATATGAGCTGCTGGTTTTGAATGTAGAATGATGACACCACCAAGTGTGATCGTTTTTATGGAATGACAGTAACAGCTATTGAACGCAGTTTAGACGTACTAATCGCGTTCTGTTTCATTGGTGTAATGCAATCTTGTTTACTTTTATTTCCTTAGTGCAAGGTCATGTTTGTCAATATGGCCAGTTAAGCGGTCGATTACCTTCTATTGGTTTTGTTTTAGTCTGGTTAACGGTGTCATATATAAGGTCCCATTAAAATAGATGGACTTTTAACACAGCGTTCAGTACGTCTAACCAAAGATATCCAAGCAAAAAAAACACTGATTAAAGTGATATTATTTTGACCTTAAATAATAAATTGCCGGCATTTTTAGTGTATTTTCGTTACATCTTTTTTTTTTCTTGTAAGTTATCTAATGTGTTTTTGGTGGTCTGAATGATTTCTAAAAGTTTGTCCATCTATTTTAATGGGACCTTATATTTCTTAATTTAATTATGGTATGAATCACTTATAGTCGCAGTGCTTAGTAACATTTTTCCTCAGAATTAACTCAGTGAAGTGAATGTGTTTATGGAGCAAACAACAACATTATGTGTTTGTTTATGCCTGGAAGGCTTAATCGTGATTGTTGGCGATTTCTAGTTAGCATTGCACCCGCGTGGTGGATTATAGCCCATTCCTTCTCATAGAGAGGAGGCGAGGCCTGTGTCCCAGCAGTGGGATCATTATAGTTCATGAACTTACGAATATTTGTGTCTAATTATTATAATTAAACAAGTTGGGTATAATTTAGATACATACATACATATATAAACTCACGTCCTTTTCCCTTGGGGGTAGGCAGAAATCACAGAGCGCCACCTGCTACGATCCTTACATACTCTTTTTGCCTCGTTCACGTTCATACATCTGGTCATACAACGCCGGGAGGGGACGCCCTAGAAGAACATAGGCTGACCTCATTGGTGAGGTTCTTCAGAAAGGTCAGGTGCTTAGTACTCGCAATTGACGTGCGTGTATAATTTAGATAATCAAAGAAAATTACATAAGTAGATAATGTATGACACATGATGGATGAACTATCAACCTGTCTCATAATTATGGCAGCCATATAGTCATACGACTAGACGGCTGGACATGGTATAATATAGATGATAACAAACTTCTACCAATCATTTGAATCGTTGGCTGAATTACTGCTCAGCATGAGGTCCTGGGCTCGATTTCCGTATCGGGAAAAGTGTTATTGGGTTTATCCCTCAGGAATATCTCAGTAGTAGCCACGCAGTCTGGATTTAGGCCCGAAATCTTCCTATCTCTAATCAAGTTTTATGATGGCAATTGGCTCGCCAATAAAACATAATTGGTGAAATGTGGGTACACCTTTGCCTTTTTCTTTTTGTTTCGTGTGGATATCCTCTATGGATGTCCTCTGCCGTGCAATGGGGTTGGCGAAGGGGTCTGTCATGCTCTTATGGCCTAAAACCGCACGGTGTTCCTCCTCGTCACTTCCGGCGGGGGTGCGGGTACACAATTGTATTCTCCAGAATCACCTCATCAGTGACGATTTTTTTGCGACGAGCAGCTGACTCCTCGCCTTTACCTCGTCTCAGGCAAAGGGGAGGAGTCAGCTGCTCCTCGCCCTGTCATTCCATGTGAAAGGCGCTGTTTGTGTATGTGAATTTAAATGTTTGTGAACGCACCCACGATACAGGAGAAATTTCTAGTGTGGGGCAACGTTTGAATTATTACATACCTATATAATTTGTTAACGGCAGAATTTACTAAGACGACGGTTGTCAATTAGATCTTTAATTACAGCGAATTTTAACGTCCTTCCAACTTTAATGGTTTTTTTTACAAAATATCCATCATTAATCGTCACGTGTTAATTTCCAGGTGACCACGACAAGACCCTGGATTACGGCGTCAGTGAAACACAGATCTTCTTCTACGACTTCCAAAATAACTTCAACCTGACCTTTCCTATCGACTACGCTGTTGAAGGGATAACCAACGCTTACAATTTAGATATCACCCGAAAACTAGTGTTCTTTGTCCCAGGTTATAAGTCACATATTAATAAGAACACCGAGGATATTGTCCGACAGGCGTTCAGTACTGTACCAAATATATATTTGATCATAGTAGACCATTCAATCTACACTTCAAGCAAAGGAGGAAAAATCGGCAGCTATGAGCGCTCCGTCAAATATACCTACTACATTGGAAGAGCCCTAGGAAACTTCCTGGCTGGCATACACGCGCAAGGTTTTCCGTCCAACAAAATTCACTGCATTGGCCACAGTTTAGGCAGCCAAATGCTAGGTTACGCGGGAACCACATACACTGAAGCTACAAGAGAACAAATCTGGAGAATCACAGGCTTAGATCCAGCCGGTCCTTGCTTCTCGAACAGCATGATTGATAACCAGATCAGGAAAGGAGTTGCCCAGTACGTTGAAGTGTACCACTGCAATGCAGGAGGTTTGGGTACAACATCAGTACTGGCTGATATTGACTTCTTCTTTAACAAAAAGGGACATAAACAGCCTTCTTGCCATGAAGGAATTATACCAGCTAAGGGGGAGAGTGACGCAGCCAAGTGTAGTCACAAAGCTTGTGTAAGATATTATACTATGTCTGTTCATCTACAGAATGGGTTCTTAGCATGGGCCTGTGATTCCTATGACCATTATAATGAAGGAAGGTGTGCTGCCAATGAGGTGACGATAGCTGGTTATAATAACCCTGGAAACGCTACAGGTGTGTTTTATGTTTCCACGGAAATGTATGGAATAGAATAGTCAATGGAACTGTACCACAAATAGTTGTATGTATGGATTGATTGCAATTGTATTGAAAAGCTTTGGTATTGTAATGTTGTACTGTCAAATATGTTCTGTTTGGAACTATGCTTAAATTGGTTACATACTGTTTACATCCAAATGTGTCATTTCATTTTGTAGTCAGGGCAATTAAATGTTCAATCAAACTGACATACTACACATTTTTTGTCATGATATGCAACTGTCATTTATAATACTTGTGATAGAAATATTCGGGCAATTTGAACCTTCCGATTTCCTTGATTTTACACATACTTAAAATTTGATTTAGACGAATTTAATTCTGCGAAAAATGTGTTGCTAGTTACTTAAAACATGAACAATTTATATTTTTAAAGTATTGTTTAATGTTGACAGATAAGATCTTGATTTTTAATGTGCACAGATACATCGATGAGGAAGGAAATTATATTGTTGAATAAAAACCACAATAATAATTGAACTTGTTTGACTAACTACTTAATTGAGTAATAATTACGACTGATGATTTTGACTGCCTCGTTGGTCGAGTGGTCGCAAGCGCTACTGCTGAGCATGAGGTTCTGGGTTCGATTCCCAAGTCGGGCAAAGACCTATTGGGTTTTATCATCAGGAATTCTCAGTAGCAGCCACAGAGTCTGAATTTGTGCCCGGTTGATGGACGGCAATAGGCTTGCTCCCTTTTACATGGGACTTAAACATAACTGGCGAAATGTGGGTCTACTATTAGGTACACCTCAGCCTAACCCTACGGGGATTACAGGCATGATGTTATGTTATGTTATGTTAATTACGTACCCTGCTAGATGAAGTTTAATTAAGGAAACCACAATTTATCTACTACTCAGGTACATAACAGTTGTTCTTCATCCATACATTTGGCACACAGAGCACGGAATCTTGTACCTAGATTGTGTTAGGAATTTTAATTTAATTTTAAGTTTGCTAGCTTAATGAAGTCAGCAAATTATGTGAATTCTTTTTGTTTGTGAGACCATAATGTACAGTCGCATCAAGTTACAACAAACTGTGAAATTTTCTCATTCGATTTTGAGCTTAACCATCAACATTTTATGGTTTAAAATCATTTGGAGAATTTGACAGCTGATGGTACCATATTTCACAACAAAATTGTGGCATCGAAAATACGTTGAGCGCACAACTTCGTCATTTTCTATACGTCATAACGTCATTCTAGTGTGAGGATACAGGGACACGCTACAAATTTTATGGAAAGTATTGGCAATACCGCCTCTAGCAGTAAGCGTAAGCGTCTCCAATTTCTGTGCTTTGATTATCCGCTATGACCTAAGAAATATCAAATTCTTTCTTGTCTGCAAGACCCTCACGATTACTCAGCGAAAAGGCTCTTAGTGTCAGACTGTTACAGTTTGAATATAAGTAAACTGTGATATTACTCATCATCATCTGCCTAGCCTTTTCCCAACTATTTAGGAATCGGCTTCCAGTCTAACCTTACATGGAGCGACTGCCTATCTGCCTCCACAACCCAGTTAGTACTGGGTACTGCGATAGTCTGGTTGCCAGACTTTCGGGCCACTGACTACCTGTAACGACTGTCAAAGAACTACAAATGACAGCCGGGCCCAAACAGCCTTATTATGCTGTTATTAGGCTGTTTCGAATAACAGTATAATAAGGTGTAAATATGCTCAAACTGAAAATGATTTTGGTATTACGTTTGTATGGACAATTCATCGTCCGCCGGCCCCTTAACAGGCAGGTAAGTTCCCTACGTTATGGAGATCTTATAAGACAATACAGGAAAACTTAGAATTAAACCGTTATTGCAGCGACCGGGGAAGTACACTACAATGAGATTAATTGTCTTGTGAGATAGGCATAATTATGTAGGTTTTGTGCGGAATCCAATACATACGAGTATCATTGGTTTTTCTGAGGAATTCTTTATACCATTTCTATATCTATTTATTGAAATGTTTTGATACCTAGGATAATAAATTAGTTTTAACGTTCCCAATACAGACCCCCATTTCTATGAAAGGTCTTCCATTTTTTCGTATTAGGGAAACCGGCTTCCTCACGATGGTTTCTAGTGGTGATGAATTAATAAATTACATAAAGTAAGTGCTTGGGTTCGAACAGACTCGTAAGTAAAACGGAGCCTTTACTACAGTGCCTTTTACCCTCAGTGCATTTTAACCCTCAACCAAAAAGAGAGGTGTTAAAAGTTTGAGTGTGTATCCGTGAGTCAGTCTGTGGCATCATAATTCCTGAACGGACGAACCGATTTTGATTATTTGTTTTTCGTTTTATAGATGTCTACATCGAAGGTGTTCTAAGGTATGTTTCAAGAAAATCTGCTCAGCCGTTTGGAGATCATCACGTCTTTTCTGGTTGATGAAGAGATATAAACAACTTCCAAAAGGTCTGTCCGATTTTAAATTTGGAATTCATTCACTTGTCAATTATATTACAAAGTAAAAAGTAGTAGAAAGTAACTGATGTGCAGGCATCACCAGGATCATGCTGGATATACAACCCGCCAGAACAACTCCTACTCTTATTGCTGGGAAACGACTTTTTTTTGGGGTGAAAAATCACATTTTACGGCAGGATTCAGTTTAACGCATTCGAATCATTGTGCTGATGGATGGATTGAATAGTACGGGGTTCGTGAAGGTATCTTAAGTAAAAAAAAATACATTAAAAACATGTACTTTAAAAAAAAACTTGTGAAAAAGTTGAAACTTTGGCCCCTAATATCTCAGTTACTAGACGGTTCCCAGGTATGGTCCAGAACAAAAAAAAAATGATCGCAATGACGGGGAGAACAAGCGCGTTTCGGCTTCGTTAAGAGCCTTTTTACACCCTTTATAATAATAATAACCATAATTTACATAAAACCATAATAACCAGTTTAAAAAAAATTAAGAAGGTTTGTAACGCTTCAAACAAGACAAAGGACCAGAAACATCCTACCTACCATTCGCACCCTCTCACAAGTTTGACATATAACATTCAATTTATACGCATCCATAGAGACATTTGAAATAAGAAGAAATGATGGGCGCCATAACTCAGGAGGTCCTCATGGTGTGAGCCAGATATATTTGTATGGGGTGCGTAATGTCTTCCGTAAAAAATGTCCAAGAGCCCTTATTTGTTTTTTGGAGACATTTGGGATGAAATTGGATTGTTCCCGAAGAATTATGTGCTGAAAGGCGTGGGGAGTATGTACCTGTTCTATTGTTGGTAGTTGTAAATGTAGGAGTAAGTCCTTCGGTCTTGAACAGGACCTGGTTGTTTGTTGGGGTGGATTTGAATTGGCATTTCGTTCTTTGTGAAAAATGGATAATAGTGGTTGGATTGGGTCCAAAAAAGGACGAATTTGTTATGTTCGTTAGTCTAGGTACCGTAATAAATCACACACATGAAATAACACAATTATCTACAAGAACCTAACACTAAATATTTCGATTGCTCAGCAAATGAACCATACAGCAATGGTGGGGAGATACAATCAAACCTCTGTGCGAATCCCTCAAGATGCCGCTGTAACTGTGCACCGTTTTCGCATAGTCGTGTAGAAACATCGTCTACTTGCGACTCTGCGAACATTCCTAATACGCCACAAAATCAGGGATGTAATATAGTCAGGTTATTTTTATGAGTTTCACATCACAAAAGCCTTATTAAGTTGTGATTATGCAGAAGTAAGTAGATTAATGTCACTCAACTACTGTCACCAGTTTTTTTTTTAAGAAACGCCTTACCGATCTGTTTCCAATTTTGCAGATTAATGTTTTAATGCTGCAAAAACTCCTAAAGCCAAAATTCTCTCCACCAAAACACAAGTTCATACCAATGATATTGTCTGTTTTTCAAAAACAGATTTTAAACCTATAACAACACATTTTTAATCCAGTAACCAGTGGATTTCTCTTAAAAAAATAAACATTTAGTCGTTGAATTACGTGAGTTGCAGCTCACTTGACCTGCCTCGAGAATTATCGTACTATGTAGACTCATTGGATAATCACTTCCTTTAATTAAACTAGACCAATTGAGATGGGAGATCATGATCGGAGCACGTGGCTTGTGTTCATTCATAATGACGCTTATAATCAAACCGTTTGTTCTTGAGATGATGACAGAACTATGACATCTATATTATCATATACGAACTACCTATATCTGCGAGGAAAGGACGGAGTTTAAGAATGTTATATCCTGTATACTCCTAATACATATAAATAATTTTAAGATTCAATGTCATAATTAAAATGATAAATTCCCAGATATCTTTATAAATTCCCAGAATGCTTTAAACGTCTGGACAGCCAAATAGCACTATATACTTATTATTTTTTACAAAAAATAAAAACTACTATAAACACTACACACTCACTACTATAAACTTATTATTTTTTATAAAAATTACTTGGCTTAAAACGAGCTCTTTAATTAATTATACGTATTTTTTTTAAACGCATTCGCCATGTCATTCCAGATTATAAGATTCCAGATGTCAACTTATGGTAAAAAAAAACAATGTCAAAACCAACATAGGCTACGGGTAACCCTGCAAACTGCAACCCTTTGGTTTTTGGAACGGGGCAATAATATTACCCTTGTTAAAACAAAGAGTAGGGGTCCAGTTCGACCGCAAACCACGGAGTGAGCTCGTACGAGTTGATACAATTCCACTGCTCGGTTACCAGTGTGTCGAAACTTCGTAAAAATACTATTTCCCATTTAAACTGCGACGAAAGTTTTAGCTGCGATTCCGTTCTGTTTTTTTTTTAACCGCTGGTTTCTGTACACCCTAAAACGTATATGCGAAATTTCAGGATGATCGGTTCAGTGGTTTAGGCATGAAAAGGTCCTGAGACCGCCAATCCGGTTTGAGCGAACCTGGTGATAAATAATCACCCTTTCTCCGTATCAACAGAGGCCGCAACCCAACAGTAGGACTCTAATAGGCTGGTTTTAATATATTTAGAAAAAAATAAAGTGATAACAGAAACACAATACGACTTCCTAGCAACGTTCCTTGCGCCAACATAACGCGAAGTCGATGCAAGGCACTCAATTATTTTCTAGAACACATTAGCAGTAATGCATGTGCGCTACAATTTATGTGCTGTCTTCCTTAACGGGCGAGGTTGCAACTAAGGCTGTGTATATACTGCTAAGTCTTGCCGATGGAAGAAGGAAAACTAAGCTGCAGAGCCTATGAATGTTAGTATTAGTGGTCGGGGTACTTTTACAAGAGTAATATCAATTCCCTCTAAAGAAGGTTGACTTCATCATCATCATCATCATATCAGCCCGTTGCTGTCCACTGCTGAACATAGGCCTCCCTAATCGATTTCCAACGTGTCCGGTGCAATCCCACCTGCATCCAGCGACCCCTGCAGTTTTGACAAGGTCGTCGGTCCATTGCCACTTTAGCTTGCTTACCCGCTGGGCTATGGCTAAGTTTGACTTCATCATCATCATCATCATCATCATCAGCCTATTAATGTTCCCACTGCTGGGACACAGGCCTCCTCTCTTTGAGAGGGAATGGGCTATAATCCACCACGCGGGCCCAGTGCGGATTGGTAGATGTCACATGTCTTCGAATTTTTGGTACTAGGACATGCCGGTTTCCTCACGATATTTTCCTTCACCGTGAGAGCAGTGGTGATGAAATAAATAACACAAAGTAATGCGCCTGCCTGGTTTCGAACCCACGACATACTGTTCGTAAGTCGGGGTCGCTACCACTGGGCCACCGCTGCTCTCCTTTGACTCCCAAGTTTGACTTAACCTGTAGCAATTGCGAAAAAGGAATGTGTGGGAAGATAAAGAAAGGTTCTTTGGCTTCTTTATTTTCTGTTAATAAAAGTTAATGTTGTAGTATATCCTAGTATTCATTAAAATTATTTTCAGATATACACCTACCACTGTTTGTCTCTGCATCACCTAAAGGTTGACTGGTAGGAAATGCCTATGGCGTTAAATCCGTCTCTGTACTTTGTGCTTGATAAATTAATATATTATATGCTTGGAGGTGGTGTATTTATTTTTATGACTATAGGTAAACCTTTATTACACCCTGTTAGATTTAAGTCCTTAATGCAAAAAACAGGAGACAAATTCAGACTAAAGACGTTTACTGCAAAATCCTAATGGTGCAACACCATGCGACCTTCCGTGTCCGATTTGTTGAAGATCACGTAAATCTGCTGGATGCAAAGATCAGCAGTCACAAAGACCATGGCGATGCTTAGAGGAGACTTATGTCCAGCAGCGGATGGCGTCTCACGAAGCTGAACGATAACTAGATGTTTCGATTGTAACGTCTAAATGACCAAAAATTAAGTTTACTCCTCAATATGTTCGCAACTTTACCCAAATGCATTCCTATATCTAGTTTTGTGTTGTAGTCTTACATAATGAGTCTGTACTAATGATGGCTTCTGGTAATGAGGTTTTGTCAAATGATATTTTTGTTCCTTCCTTTGTGAACTTAGTGTGCTTTCTTGCGTTATTAATGAGCGTATTGTTAATGATATTACTAACACAAATTATGTTTTTTTCCCCAGGATTTGTAAAGACATATTGTTATTTTTTTTATTTCGTTTTCATAAGCGGTTTTTCATGTCTTTACATTGACTGCTTCGTTGGTTGCCAGGTTTTCATACTCAACAAGAACAATTGCTTACCATTAAACCTGGGTTTGATTCCTAGATTGGGAAGTGTTAATGAGTTTTCCTTAAGGAATGTCTTAGGAACGGTTCGGAGTTCTGGAACTGGTAAGGCTGATTCTGAAAGAGAATAAGCCCATATTCAGTCATGATAATGAAGAACTGGCATATCCTTTCGCTAGAAAAATAGGCAAACAATCTAACCATTTCGTTGGCTTTGCACCAGTGATTGTAGTAACCTTATATTCATTTTCTATCACCGTGATATCCAGGTCCTAATCGACTAGCGAGTGTTTTTTATCACCGTGAGTCCCTCACAACAATTTTATTTTAGCTTATACTATATTATAGCATGATGGAAGCTCACATAATTTTCGAGTATAATAGACAACATTGAACGCCATTGTTTGACTATTAATGAACACATAAATTGATACACATTGTGTGAATATTATACATTAATCAAAACGGTGTATTGTATTTTTGATACACCCTTTATATTTGTAACATATTGGGTGTTTGAGTGAATAAAGTTTGCATTTTCATAAAAGATTTTGCTTTATCATGGTACGCTATAAAGGAATATGTATAAGGCCCTTGTTTAGTTCATTTCATTTCATTAAGATATGACCTATTGAGCTTTTAAAAAGGTAAGTGCAATGCACAATAGATTACATAGTAAGATTTTTATAAATTCTTTCAGAATGTCTGTCGGTAAAGGCGGCTATTGTAAGAGTTTTCTATTTAAACTCAATGTAAAAAAATAAAAGATCAGAAAAATATTTTTTGCTTGTTTATTTTTATTGCCACTTAATTCATTTTCGTTAAGATTAAAAAGAAACTGGTACATGGTATCAATGCTCGTTATGAAGAAAATGAATGAGGAAAAAAATGAGTGACATTAACGGTCATATCCATCGAACGCGTTGACTTACAAGTTTGATTTTTTCAGTGCTCCAAGGGGTAGCAATCTTGATAGCTGATAACTTGATAGCCTAGCGGTCTTGACAGACAGATAACAAAGTGATCCTATAAGGGTTCGTTTTTGCCGACTGCGCTACGGAATCCAAAAAAAAAGTAGTAATAGTCTGGTACATTACTAATTGTTTTATTTAAATCTATCAATACCTGATGACAAAGGAGGAGCTCGTGGCTAAATAATAACAGCCGCTCCGGTCGATCTTAAGGTTAAGCCGCGCTTGCCTAGGTCAGTCTGTAGATGGGTGACCACCCATTACATACCGAGTTTCCTCCGTGCCTCGGAAAAGCACGTTAAGCTTGGCTGTCATTTGTAGATCTTTGACAGTCGGTCAGTGGCCCAAAAAGTCTGACAACCAGCCTTACCAAGGAGTTTCATACTACCCAGTACTAACTGGGTTGTGGAGGTCAGATAAGCAGTCGCTCCATGTAAAATACTGGTATTCAGCTGCATCCGGTTAGACAGGAAGCCGACGTAGTTGGGTACTGAATACCTGTTGAAAAAAATAAACTAAAAGAGGAATAATGGGTAAATTGACACACAAACACATGATGAACTCACATGATGTAATAAAACAGTTCTGTTCCATTTGGTTCTTGCATAACTTTCTCTCTTACCTGCTAAAAAGATACGCAGGCAAGGGTTTCAGCACGAAGGTCGATTCTCACATCATTTTATTTCTCCGCAGATCCTAGCATAACGTTATTAGTGCGTTGGCCCACACTCAGCCAGGCGCGTGCTCTGCTCAGCGACTGAGCTGGCGCGCTCAATTTACCGCTCCGCTGTTTTTTCACCCCAACCCCTTCAAAAACAACGCAGAAGGTCCATTTTCCTTTACAATAAAAGTTCGTGCTTTATCTTTCGTGAGGTTGAAAAAAATGTATTATCAGCCAACCATCCGTTTGACAAAATAGTGGATGAACATTGCACACCGAGAAAATTGTGTTTATTTGGCAATATTACAAACAAAAACAGCTTAAAAAATAATCAAACAAAACTAATAGTGCTAAAAGAGCCTCAGGTAAGCAGCATAATGCCAGATGGTCCCACAAGGAGTACCACCTGACGCTGATGCGAAAATGCGTGATGCTGTTGGCCCCGGCTGTCATTTGTTTATCTTGGACAGTCGTTACAAGTTGCCAGACATCTGAAAGTCTGTCAACCAGTCTTTCTAAAGGGTTTCTGATACCCTGTGCGGTTGTAGACGTCGATGGTCCACGATAATACAGTTCAGAATAATGAGCACTGTTTTCCCAAATCAGAGATTAAATAACTTAACTGTCATAGGATTGTAGTTTGTGCTGGTCGATAGAAGATGATAGACTCATCCAATCATTCATGACTATACATCATCATTATCATCATTTCACCCGAAAAACGTCTACTGCTGGACATAGGCCTCCCCCAAGTGTTGCCACATCGATCGGTCCCGTGCGACTCGCATCCAGCGGATCCTCGCAACCTTCACCAGGTCATCAGTCCACCTAATGGAAGGCCTTCTAACACAACTATACGGTCTGTCCTATCTTACTACTGTTTTTAATGCGAATGTTAACGAGGATGGATGTATGAATATTAGTTGCTCTTTCACGCAAAAACTACTGATCGGATTGGAATGAAATTTGGCACACAGATAGTTTATACCCTGGATTAACAGACAAGATAATTTTTATTCCGGTAGTATGGTACCGTGGGATAATAAACGAAATCCACGCGGGTGGAGCCGCGGGCTATAATGGTAGATAATGCTTTTCACAAACTAGACCTTCTGCCTGTCCTGCCTCCTGCGCTCACCCCTCAGATATTTTTCCGCGACAAGCAACGCGAGTATTTCACACAACGCTTACTGAATTAAATCCACCGTAGATTGTGGCTTTTTTTAGCAACGTAACCTGTGCTTTACTAGCGCGTTGACACTGAGGATATTTTATTTAGCACGGTGTAGTATTATGTTAAATTATTAACCTTTTGCCCGCCAGAGCATAAACGCACGCGCGTGCTCTCCGCGCCAAGCCACATTTTCACCTACCATTTTGTCACACATTTGTGTCGTTTGGCGTACAGGACACGCGCTTGCTTGTCACGGATATGTGACTATAGCGGTCAAAAGATTAAAGTACTAGCTTATGCTCGCAGCTTCGCCCACGTGGAGTTCGCTAATTGTCCCACGGGATTGTACTGCTGGGATAAAAATAACCCTATGAATAAATCCAGGTTCATGTGTCAGTCTATCTGGTTTTATGCTGCCCAAGGGCCTCTGACTGGGCTTTACATGCCGTCGAGAAATATCTCTCAGTCGTACTGGTGTCTTCACGATAATTCCCTTCACCGAAGCAAGAGATAATTGTACAATACAAGATCTATGACTTGTCAGTCAGACGACCACCACCATCATTCAACAATATATGAATACAGTTGATCTGATTGTCAGACAACCGAGCGAATCAGTTTATCCTTTAGGGCAGGCTACACAAACATGGTAATGTAATTCACTCCCGGCTTTAACTGATTTGGCTTCAGTTGCTAACGAGAACGTGAATGTGTAGGATTGGCAGGCTGGCTGGCACTCCGTGTTAAGTGATTTAAGCTGGAGGGTAGGAAAAGAGTGAATAAAAGAGGTGTAGCATAAGCGGCTTATTTATCCATGGTGCTGGGCAACTGGGCTTATCCCAGTTGTAAACGCCCCTTTGTGCCTATTGACCTTGTTTTTTTCTGTCTCCTGTTAATATCGAGGGAAGTGGAAATCCGGGATGTTATGGAGCTCCGTGAACCGTAACCGGAACTATCAGATATCCGAAATAAAAATATATCCGTAACCGTAACCGTATCCGTTTCAAAAATTTCGGATAGTTTCGTATAAGGGCGGAGTATAAATAAAACGACATGTTTCAACAGGTTTTCGTTTCACCGCTCGTGCCCCACTTGAATCTTGCAGTTTGTTTGTTATTTCTACTCATAACATAACCTTTTTCATATCTAGTTAGTTTTTTTTATTATATCCGTAACCGAAACTATCCGAAACTAACGGATAATTCGAAATAATTACATATCTGTAACCGTATCCGAAACCGATATGATTTTATTCCTCTATCCGTATCCGTATCCAGATCCGAAATATCATATCAATAACATCTCTGGTGGAAATTATGTTTTTCCTACTCCTCCGCTATACTTTTCTGATTAATTTCGTTGCGGGATCCAAGAAAGTTAAATTGTTTCTCTGAGACGTCGACGAGCTTCATTGTCTCGGCGCTTTTCTGGTGGTCGCCACTATTGATTCTGGCTTTCAGGAGTTACAGTGGTTTGGGAATAGGGCGGCGGGCTGTTCCCAATAAAAAAGCATAATTGGCCTACAATGTTCCCATTGCTGGCACACACGCCTACTCTCCATGAGGAGGGCTGGGTCGTTATCTATCACGTCATCAGATATTCGAAACATACTCGTAATCAATATCATCATCGTCCTGTGCTTGTTTCAATACGAGACTGCCGTTTCTCCTACCATGATTTTCTGCTATCTCTTTAATACTGCATTAAATATAAAGGGTTTAATACTGCTCGCTACAGGCCACCAAAATTTTCATAAGTACCTACCTTGCCTTATCCTGAGAATAAATTATTAATTCTTTTATAAGATTTTTCGTATATAACAAGTCTGATGTCAATTTTATTTATACACTGACTTTGGTAAAATTAACCCAAAGGCAAATTAATCAGGGCTGCGGGCTGTTCGAAAGAGACACCGCGGCCCTGGAACACAAAGGGCAAGGAAAGAACATGGATGGGTTTTAGTCAGTACAAGTCTGACACTCCCTTCCGCTCTGCCCGGAGCGGGAGAAGTCATTTGATGATATACCATCCGTAAAAAAAAAGGCAAATTAATCAAATATACATATAAAAGATAAAATAAAACCAACATTTCCGAAAACAACAAAAAAACATTTGAACCACAAACCAAAGTCATTAGAACCGACTTAATTAAAAATTAAAACCGAAGAAATAAAAATCTAATTATCCAGCCAGAATGTTTAGCAATAAACAAGAGGTCGAAACCTCTAATCGGTCTGCGGTTCGGCCCGGTATCATTATCCGGACCGATCCGGTAATGAGAACCGGATAATGACTGGTCGTATGTAGTTTATCTTTGTGTTTGATTTTAAACCGGCCTCGGTTCGGCTATTTATTTTGCCTAACCGGTAATTACTGCGTGTGTAGGTGAGCTTACCCGGGTAGGTAAATATGTACGTTGTGGGTAGTTTAATTATGTTCTCTTAGGGTAACTAATGAGTTATTAATTTTAATTATGAGAGATGTTGTACCTGTGATTGTTGTGGAAATATTTGGCTGTCGTAGTTTGTTTGTAGTAACTTATTTGTACCGCTTTTTAGACAAATAGTAATTGTGCAAGCATTTAGGACTTAGACAAAGGTGTGCGAACCTTTGTCTAAGTCCTAAATGCTTGCACAATTACTATTTGTCTAAAAAGTGGTACAAATAAGTTACTATACAAAATAGACTACATGTCTAGAATTATGTTCTTTAATTGTAACGTTATTATATTTAAACAAATTAGCCACGTTAAGCAGAAAATGCTTAAACCGGGCACGTGAAGTTGGTGTTCTTGCGTTATCTAGGTATATATCTAAATCTGTGATCACATGAACAGTAGCAGTTGACTATAATGATCACACATAAATCCCCAAAACTACACGCTCTCATTCCATGAACTTTTCGAAAATCCCCAAAAACGTAATGATCAAATTAAGTTAATTAGTGATCATTAACGGACTCTCCCGTCGTTTGTTCTAATGGTGTTAACCGTTAATGAAACTGTATTTAGTTCTGTTTCGAACTGTCTGTTAATGTGCTCATTAACTAGTGTATTTGCTACTTTTTAGGGTTCTGTACCTCAGTGAACGGAACCCTTACAGGATCACTTTGTTGTCCGTCTGTCTGTCCGCCTGTAAAGACTCTTTTTCTCAGGAACGCGTGGAGGTATCAAATAAATAATTATGTATGTAGTTTAATAACAAAATACGTACAAGTTTATATTTTTGTAACACACCCCGGCAACTGGATGGTTCAGTCTAAGTCTCATAGTGGACGCCTGTGTTCTAGCTGTGGGAATGCTGTAGGCTGATCAAAGCTACTCGCAATGTTGCCTGTGAAGGGTTCCCAGATTTTTTAAAGTATTATTGGATTATATGGTGCGTATCTCTTTACCATGACACAACAAAAATAAAGTGAATTGTTATATGTTATGAACGAAGGTGGGTGATTTAATAATAATGCAACCGATTTCGACCAGCTCATATATTGGACTGGCACAGCAGTCGTTATTATGATCGCATGCATGTTATTCTTATCAATTCTTTTGTACTGCAAGAAATAAAAGGTTTTTTTATAATTTTTAATTTTATTTATCTCTGTACCGGCCTGGAGTCTGGGGTTGTACCCACTTGATGGCGATTAAGGGATGAAACTGTCCCCCTATGACATGGGACTTGCCACAGTTCTGCTTTCCACTTTCGAGATACAGGACTGATGTTATCTGTTACAAAGAGCAGCTTAAAAAAAATCATGTAAGTAACAAGAGAGCAGCGGAGGCCCAATGGTAGCGACCCCGACTTACGAACTACTACTTTGTGTAATTTATTTCATCACCACTGCTCTCAAAAACGGTGAAGGAAAACATCGCGAGGAAACCGGCATGTCCTAGAACCAAAAATTCGAAGACATGTGACATCTACCAATCCGCACTGGGCCCGCGTGGTGGATTATAGCCCATTCCCTCTCATAGAGAGGAGGCCTGTGTCCCAGCAGTGGGAACATTATAGGCTGATGATGATGATGATGAAGTAACAAACTTTTTATTGTAACCATTGTTGTAAAATATTGGTTGCAAATAATATAATGACTTTCATAAAAGTAATTAGCTTTGTTATAGCCAATTCTACCGAACATATCTTGTAATTAATTTAATATGTTAACTGGATTATATCATGTTACCATAATTTCGCCACAAAATGTATTAACATTGCCATTTTAATTAGCCTACAATAGCATCCTATTAAAGTAATCTATACTAATATTTTAAAGAGGCAAACTTTTATTTGTACCCTTTACACAGCTGGTTAATTGAGAATCTCTTCTATAATATAAACCAATTCCTTCAGTGTAAATCTAAGTGATCTAATAAATTGTACCTATACCATAAATTTGCATGTCATTAAGTTATAATTGAATATGTTAATCTACTGATAAACTACCACTGTAAGAACTTTTTTAACTATATTTATCATCACTACATATTATAAAACAAAGTCCTCCGCCTCTGCGTCTGTCTGTCTGTTTGCGATAAACTCAAAAACTACTGCAGCAATTTTCATGTTGTTTTCACCAATGGATAGAATGGTTCTTGAGGAAGGTTTGAGTATATAATTTTGTATACATTGGCTAAAATATAATGATATTGCCAATGGGTTGCGGGAACGGGATCAAAATTTCATGATAACTTTTGGTCGCGATAACTGATGTAAAATACTGGTATTCAGCTGAATCCGGTTAGACTGGAAGCCGACCCCAACATAGTTGGCAAAAGGCTAGGCAGATGAACTGACATGCACGCGGGCGAAGTCGCGGGCATCAGTTAGTCTGCAAATAAATCTTTGACATAGAGTTTGACGTCTTTTCAATCAGAGAACAAAATCGGATTGAAGCATCTTACTCACTACTAACAGCAATTTCATCGACAAAATCATCAATCACCCTTCTTCAGGCTTTCTACCAATTCGTTTGGTGTCAGCATGTCTTCTTCTTCAATCAATACTACTATACTTCTAAAGGTAGGTAACCATAACTTACATCAAATGGAAAAATACCCCTTTGATGATTACTGTTACTCCTTGACAAAGTTCAGTAGATCCAGTATGACAGCGCATGGAACAGCAAAACCAATACCTGTGAACACTCTCATACAAATCAGACAAACAAAAACACAATTTCGCATTTACTTGATACTTTAAGATCGATCGAGAAGATATATGTTAGTTTCTAATGTAGCACATAAAACGGCTCTATTTAACAAAAGCTTCTTTGGCATGGTATCAAAAATATTCAACAAAATACCTATTGACATTCTGAGCACTAAGGACCTTCCAGTATTTAAAAATCACACGATCCAAGATTTCTTGAATCATTGATTAAATTGTTGACCATGTATTAATTTTACAGTATATTTATATTTTGACATATAATATCTTTTTTGACTTGTAAAATAATTTTAAATGTACTTATTGCCACTACATAATTATTGTACTTATGCCTATTATGCAGGATATATTGGAACTTTAATGTATTGTTTAGACATGTAACAACATATTATGCCCACAATAAAATATTTTGAATTTGAATTTACCCGTTTTATCGATAATATTATCTCTTCTATATAATAAAATGGTCTACATGAAAATACTGCTTCATTTAAGTATAATAAAGTCCATATCACTTAATGTTTCATCAGTTAAACCCAAAACCTGTCACGATGTCGCTCTTTATAAGAATTAGCATCACGTTTTCTCTGAAATCTCTAAGTCAGTGTCTAAAGAGCTTTCTGACGGCATTATAGCTAGCTCATATTTCTTTACGGTGGTTTAGGATGAAAGCGCCAGAGTAACCTGCAAAATTCAAATTTTCTTACATTTTTTGCAATTTGCAGGTCGGTATCAGGTTGTATGTTGATAAAAATATGATTTGCGTTCTTAGCACATATTTAGTTACAGAATTATAATCATTAAAATCATCAATACAACCCCCTTAGTTCATTTAATCCCATTCAATAAGTATTTCATGAGACAGACATTCAACGATATTTGTCTGTCTGTTTGTTCTGGCTCCATCTCCAAAATGGCAACGATTTTGACGGGACATTTACTGGGATATAGCTGATGTTATAAGGATTAACTAAGGCTTTTATTTTAGAAAAGGAATTATGGTACCGTGCAAAATAATTTAATCCCATGAAATTGTTAACAAAATCCGATTCAAATTGGGAAGTAATATTTTTACAATAATTACCCGCTGGCGAAGGCTGCGGGTATCAGCTAATTTTTTACATGTCGGGCGATTTTGGTTCCATGTCAGATAATCTTCAAAGACAAAATATACAAAAATCGCTATCTGCCTGCTCCTCAGACCACAACCATGACAGCAAACACATAATATCAGTTCGAGCAACAGACTGGCGTGATCACGTAATGCAGCTTTAAACGGAACGTGGCCTGATTCGAACCTGCGCTCACACTTAGCTTGCCCGACTTGACTCAAGGCTCGTCTGTGTGCTTTGGCAGGGGAAATAATGATTGGGTAGTTTTGGTGGTAAAAAGTGTCTTGCACATGATGGTTATTCTTCAAAATATTCATTGTAATAAACTTATGATGCGCATACACGTAAAAATAAAATGAAGTTACTGAGATACACACATTACACTTTTCTAACTCACATATCACACTCGTTTTTTTTCCTGTTAAATTGATAAATTATGTTCATTTAGTAAATTGGTCTTTACAAATACTTTTACACCTTATATTTTTGTTTTTATAAAGATTTTGACATTTCCCTAACTTAAAAACGCTGAAACAAACTCAGATTCTTTTGAAATGAGTTTCTTTTCAAGATCAGAAATAAACTTGGTCAAGCCATTTGAGAACGAGAGGAGGATATGATTGGTGCCACAGGAGATGTTTGAGGAGGCAGAGAGAAAGAGAGAAACTGTAGTTTCTCTCTCTCTCTTTCTTGCTCGGCAGAAAAGGATCGATCCTTTTCTGCCGAGCATGAGGTCCTGGGTTCGATTCCCAGGTCGGGCAATTTGTTACTATGTTTATTCATCAGAATTTCTCAGTAGCAGCCACGGAGTCTGGATTTGTGCCCGGTTGATGGCAATAGGCTTGCCCCTTATTACATGGGACCTAAATATAACCGGCGAAATGTGGGTACACCGCTGCCTAACTTTTAGGTTACTACAGACGTGTTGTTATGTTATGTTATGTATATGGTTTGTCACCATTACTGGTCGCTTATAATGAACCCTTGACCTATGCAAATCTAAACACCTCAGCATTTCACAAATCTATTTAAAAACACGGCCATCATTATCCATCGTATGTAAACCCCCCATTAGTAGGCCATTCCCTCATAAAGAAAGCGCCAGTTACATTCTAAATCTTGCGCTAATATTTTATGAAACAAGTTGAATAATAAACCTGGTTGGTAAACCCGTCGTACGTGTGCTTGGCCACCCGCCAGCAACCGTAATGGTGGCTGGTAAGGGGTTATGACGACGTAGCATCGTTTTTCAAAGGCTTCTGGCGCACCGGTAAATGTCTTTTAAATATACCTGTAGGAATTGTGCAGTATCTTGGAGTTTGGTTTACATTATTCAGTGGAGGTGGTTCGGTGGTTTAGTTATGTAAGTACACGGCTATTTTGTGAAGTTCTATAATTTAATGGGAGGCGCACTTATTGCTATTAAGGCGTCTCAAATTCAGACGCTGAACGAAGATAGAGAGGTTTGGAAGGAGAAAGGAGAGGCCTTTGGCCAGCAGTGGAACACATGACAGGCCGAGAAAAAAAAACACAATATTAGCACTGGACTGGCTAACTGTCCAATCTTTAGTGTTTCAGCTGGTTTTAACTTTGACTTAAGGCCGATCAATGCTAATGAGTAATGACTAGCCGAAACGACATATTGGTTTATATGTAACTCTATGGAAATGACGTTTCCATAAAGACGTCATCGTTGTTTTCTTTGACGTTTCTATAGAAAACGCGTTGCTGCGGAATATAATTTCGCCATCGGACTTTGTGATTGGCTGGTTTTCGTGTTGCGATTTGCGTTCTGGAGTCGCCTTCACATTTGTATGTTATAACTTCAAATTAATCTTATAACAAAAACTGGAATTTATTAAACTGAAAATAAAAGAATGTTTATCTATCAACCATTAAACAGTTATACAAAGTTTCTCGTCCGTGTTATTAACTGTTGAAGAGTTCTTAAGTGAAGAGACGATCCTGGCTGTTGTATCAAGTCATGTCTGTTATCAAAATGTATTATCACTAGAACCAAAGGTGCAAAATTTCAGCTCAATCGGATTGGGGTTAACTGGTTTGAAATTCAGTTACAAGATTTGACAGTACATATTTAGGAACTAACTAAAAATGAAAGTTAAATAAAAATAAGCTTATTATCAGCTACCACCAGGTAGTGTTTTAGGTAAATAGATGGAGAAGGTTTTGAAGTGAAAACTTCTTTAGCATCGTTATGATTTGAAAGTCGATGAAACGAAAAAGCAACAGTAAAAAGAGACAGACACATAAATTCATAAGATTTAACGTGGGAGAAAATGAGACAGGAAGCATTATACAGTGTTTTTCTTGAAGCCAACATTTTTGAAGGTTTCACTTCTACCACGTGTGAATTGCACACATGTTTTTTTTTTAATTAATAATATTTACAAAGCGTTTAGAAAATTTCTTCGTTGCCCTAACATACAATTTACATACTAGTTAAAATATGTATATGAGTGTAATAACAGTTACTCTCATTACTATTCGCTGTTTCAATACCCAAGCACCCAAGGGATGCTTTATACGGGTCCATCATTATCTGCTTACCCTTATCCCATTCTACTTGGGGTCGGCGCAAAACGTTTTCTTCTTCCATTCTCCCCTGTCAGACGTCACATCATCATTTACTCCTTTCTCTTTCATATCATTCCTCGCACATCTATCCATCTTTTCTTTGGCCTTGCTCAACCTCTCCATCCATCAACATTCAGGTCCATCACTCTTGTAGTCACATGAGTTTCACTACTTATTCGGGTCTATTCGACCATATTTATTGAATAACAAAGTCAATCCGAAGGAAGCACGAAAACTTCAGCTTTCATTGGGCTAGTGCCGATTAATAATATATCATTTATTTCAGGTAACAAAGACCCATAACATAAATACCTTACAGACTAATATACATAATTATAACAACCAGAAAATATAAACTATTGTACGCGAAGTGACGGTGTCGTGTTGCACTGCGTGGTGTCGCGTAGCCTTCCGCGGAAACGCCGATAACGATACATGACACCCTTCGGCCAAAACTCTTCCTTGAGGAAGGTCTCAATATATTGAGTCGGAACTCGCACCACGAATGACTTGAAATTCGTATTGTGGCGCGACTCCAACTTCTCAACCCTCAAGGTCCAGCTGGTCTTCGCTCGGACATACTCCATGATCTGCTCAACCTTCGTGGTGTGATGTAAATCATGAATCAAGTTCGGGCTCTGCGTAATTCGAACTTAGCCAATCGAATTTTTCCCGTCAGTATAGTTACATACATAACATCACGCCTGTAATCCCCGAAGGGTTAGGCAGAGGTGTACCTAATAGTACACCCACATTTCGACAGTTATGTTTAAGTCCCATATAATACGGGGCGAGTTTCTTGCTATCAGCCGGTCACAAATCCAGACTCCATGGCTGCTAATGAGTAATTCCTGATGGAAAACCCTAATAATAATTGGCCTGACTCGGGAATCGAACCAAGTACCTCATGCTCAGCAGTACACTTGGAATGGGTCAATTAGCCAAGTAACAGAACCTTACATTTCCAGAATACCTCGGTGTACAGACATTAAGCGATATTTATTACGAAACACCCTGAAAATGTCGGATATAATTCAAATTTAACAGACTATTAAGCATAAATATTGTTTTCATAACAACGTTTCTGGAATTAAGACCGTACCGTGTTATTAAAATTGATAATTTTGTTTGTATGAAAATGTATTTTTATAGAAAACTAAATAATTTTCGTCTTAGGACACGAGAATTGCAGTTGCCATCTCCCATTCTGACTCCAACAACATGTCGATTTGCTGTTGCATGATTACTAATCAATCAGTAAATTGCATTCGTGTCATCTGCCATCGATGTTTTTAACATGCTTCAAAGCATTGATTTTTTCGAATTTACGTGAAAAATTTAGACAACATTCGGTTTTTGTACCTACTGGGAAACCTTTGTGAAGAAGCGCCTGTGAAAAATATCATAATAGTTTTTGACACCATGCAGTATTGCTATGTTCTGTGTCGAAGGCATTTAAAACACATGCGTTCTCCACGAGGTCAGGCGCATGAAACTTTAAGACTCAGCCTCTTGGCACAGGGTGTCTTCTCCATCACCTCTTGTATCGAGTTGAAATGAATAAGAAGATATGCTGCTCATGTTTTTTTAAGAAATATGGCAAAAAATTCTCGATAATTCCCGTAATATCGCGGCAAAGGGTGCTTACTACATTATATGTTTCGCTAATAGTGAATTCAATGTATTTAGAAACAATCATTATTTGAAAGTCTATTATTAAATGTTTTTCCAAAGTTAATTTATTTATGCCCCAAGAAAAGCCTTTGATATTTTAATTACGAGCAAATCAACGGGGTGTAAGCAAGCAAGCGAGTCTGCCATAAAAATATATTTTCATCTCCGCTAATGAAAGAAATGCCTATTAAAACAACAAATAGAGTGCTCTTAGAAAAAAAAAGTAATTAAACAACCTTTATTATGCTCAAAACATTAAACGTTTTACGGGTATTGCGAAGAAAAATGAAAGGAGGTTTTCTATTATAAATTGTGAATTTGTTATTATATTAGATATTTGCTCTGAACATAGAGCTCTTTTATGTAATAATTCAATTTATTCTGACAGCTTAGATGAAAAATAGGTACCTACTAAAACTATGTAAATATTTGAAACTAAAAACATAGCTGTAAATAGTCAATTTACGAGGTGGTTTTATTAAGAAAACCAATCTTATACTAAGCGTTGCATCATCATCATCATTAGGAATCACTCACTGCTGGGTATAGGCCTCCCCTTTTTTCTGCCACACTTCTCGGTTCAGTGCGTCCCTTATCCAGGTGTTTCCTGCGATTTGGATGATATCGTCAACTTAAGGAACTTTGGGACGGCCGTGGTTTCTTTGGCCTAGCCTTGGCCACCTCTCGGTCAAAACCTTGCTCCATCGGCCATCTGCGCGTCTAGACCAATGTTCTGCTCAGGTCCACGCAAGGCGCTCCGCCGTCTTCACTAAACGTTTGGTGACTGTTGGATAAAGTAACAAATTAAATGCACCCAGAAAAAAAAACATGTGTGCAATTACACGTGGTAGAAGTGAAACCTTCAAAAATGTTGGCTTCAAGATAAGCACTGTATAATGCTTTTTATCTCATTTTCTCCCACGTTAAATCTTATGAATTTATGTGTCTGTCTCTTTTCGTTTCATCGACTTTCAAATCACAACGATGCTAAAGAAGTTTTCACTTCAAAAGGTAATAAAAATAGCTCCCTATAAAGATTCTACCATAATACGCCTGTAATTTCCGGCGGACAATGGCCAAGGTGGTCCTAAACTAGTCCCACATTTCGTCAGTATGTTGTTTTAATTACAGCTATGTTTCCAGTTGATAACAACACAATTCGTTTTTGAAGGAGACTGTCACATACACATAGGTATGAAGGGCAAAGAAGACCCCTACAACCGTTTGAACTGTTGATTATATCTTTTTACTCTGGACGCGCTAACTTGCACGTCTTTCTTCATCGATGTCACATATTACTATGTATAATCTCAACATGAATTATGTAACCAAGATTTTGTAATAATATGTTGATTTAAAAGAATGTCCATGGAGTTTCTTGCCAATTATTCTCAATAGAGATCTACGCTTTGGAATGGGCAACTACACTACTTTCACAAGTTATGTTGCCTTGTGACTGGGACATTCAAAAGTGTTTGTAATGGTCTAATTGAAATAAATGCTTTGAGTTTGAGTCATTTTTCTAGCACTTTGTGACTGTGCAACGTCCCGTTTTACTTCAACACTTAACCCTCAAACTCGCTTCTCCCATAAACTTATATCCCCAAACTCGACCACCAGACGGATTCCAGTTATTCCATTAAATAGTGCAGATAGTTGCGTCTCCAGTCCTACGCATGTACCACTGATATTGGATCAACTTGAATATCTGTGGCCTGCTTTGTGTATCGAACTATCGAGTTCACTCAATTGAAATAGTTTGAACTTGGGAGCGCCGTTTGTGTTTTCGGTGAGGGTGTCTTACTACAAATAGCCTTGTTCTGAATGTCTGAAGGATTCAAAAAGTAGATATAGTGATGGAATCTATCCCATCGGTATACAAGTTACGGTGTACTAGTCCAGTCTCGGTGTCTTGGTGTAGTTGCAAGCGCGACTGTCGAGCGCTGGTATTTGTCGGGTAAAGTGTTTTCGAGTTTTCCGACTAGGTTATTATTTGGTTTTTTAAGCCTTGCCACACTAGGAATTTCTCCTGTAATGTGAGTACGTTTACGAACATTTAAACTCACATACACAAACAGCTAGACACGGAACAATTACCTGTAGATCATACAAAAATATTTATTCCGTGCGGGGATCAAATCCGCGACACGCAGCGCAACAGCCAATCGCTCAGGCACTGCGCCAACCAAGCCGTCAATCAACTCAGTACATCTGAAAGTACGTAAAGCCGTTAGTCCTGCGCCCGATATCTCCCGGGTCATGCCAGATTGCAGTCCTATCGTACTATAACGAAACGAAAAAGCAACAGTAAAAAGAGACAGACACATAAATTCATAAGATTTAACGTGGGAGAAAATGAGACAGGAAGCATTATACAGTGTTTATCTTGAAGCCAACATTTTTGAAGGTTTCACTTCTACCACGTGTGAATTGCACACATGTTTTTTTTTTAATTAATATTATTTGTACAAAGCGTTTAGAAAATTTCTTCGTTGCCCTAACATACAATTTACATACTAGTTAAAATATGTATATGAGTGTAATAACCGTTACTCTCATTACTCTTCGCTGTTTCAATACCCAAGCACCTAAGGGGTGCTTTATACGGGTCCATCATTATCTGCTTCATCATCATCATCATATCAGCCCGTTGCTGTCCACTGCTGAACATAGGCCTCCCCAATAGATTTCCAACGTGTCCGGTCCAATGCCACCTGCATCCAGCGACTCCCTGCAATTTTTACAATGTCGTCGGTCCATCTGGCAGGTGGCCGTCCCACGCTGCGCTTTCCAATGCGTGGTTATCTGCTTACCCTTGTCCCATTCTACTTGGGGTCGGCGCAAAACGTTTTCTTCTTCCATTCTCCCCTGTCAGACGTCATGTCATCATTTACTCCTTTCTCTTTCATATCATTCCTCGCACATCTATCCATCTTTTATTTGGCCTTGCTCAACCTCTCCATCCATCAACATTCATGTCCATCACTCTTGTAGTCACATGAGTTTCACTACTTATTCGGGTCTATTCCACCATATTTATTGAATAACAAAGTCAATCCGAAGGAAGCACGAAAACTTCAGCTTTCATTGGGCTAGTGCCGATTAATAATATATCATTTATTTCAGGTAACAAAGACCCATAACATAAATACCTTACAGACTAATATACATAATTATAACAACCAGAAAATATAAACTATTGTACGCGAAGTGACGGTGTCGTGTTGCACTGCGTGGTGTCGCGTAGCCTTCCGCGGAAACGCCGATACATGACACCCTTCGGCCAAAACTCTTCCTTGAGGAAGGTCTCAATATGATGAGTCGGAACTCGCACCACGAATGACTTGAAATTCGTGTTGTGGTGCGATTCCAACTTCTCAACCCTCAAGGTCTAGCTGGTCTTCGCTCGGACATACTCCATGATCTGCTCAACCTTCGTGGTGTGATGTAGCCGGGGGATTAGCAACTCTGTTTGGCATTTGGCATTTACCATCACTGAATCAAGTTCGGGCTCTGCGTAATTCGAACTAAGCCAATCGAATTTTTCCCGTCAGTATAGTTACATACATAACATCACGCCTGTAATCCCCGAAGGGTGAGGCAGAGGTGTATCTAATAGTACACCCACATTTCGACAGTTATGTTTAAGTCCCATATAATACGGGGCGAGTTTCTTGCTATCAGCCGGGCACAAATCCAGACTCCAGGGCTGCTAATGAGAAATTCCTGATGGAAAACCCTAATAATAATTGGCCTGACTCGGGAATCGAACCAAGTACCTCATGCTCAGCAGTACACTTGGAATGGGTCAATTAGCCAAGTAACAGAACCTTACATTTCCAGAATACCTCGGTGTACAGACATTAAGCGATATTTATTACGAAACACCCTGAAAATGTCGGATATAATTCAAATTTAACAGACTATTAAGCAGAAATATTGTTTTCATAACAACGTTTCTGGAATTAAGACCGTACCGTGTTATTAAAATTGATAATTTTGTTTGTATGAAAATGTATTTTTATAGAAAACTAAATAATTTTCGTCTTGGGACACGAGAATTGCAGTTGCCATCTCCCATTCTGACTCCAACAACATGTCGATTTGCTGTTGCATGATTACTAATCAATCAGTAAATTGCATTCGTGTCATCTGCCATCGATGTTTTTAACATGCTTCAAAGCATTGATTTTTTCGAATTTACGTGGAAAATTTAGACAACATTCGGTTTTTGTACCTACTGGGAAACCTTTGTGAAGAAGCGCCTGTGAAAAATATCATAATAGTTTTTGACACCATGCAGTATTGCTATGTTCTGAGTCGAAGGCATTTAAAACACATGCGTTCTCCACGAGGTCAGGCGCATGAAACTTTAAGACTCAGCCTCTTGGCACAGGGTGTCTTCTCCATCACCTCTTGTATCGAGTTGAAATGAATAAGAAGATATGCTGCTCATGTTTTTTTAAGAAATATGGCAACAAAATTCTCGAGAATTCCCGTAATATCGCGGCAAAGGGTGCTTACTACATTATATGTTTCGCTAATAGTGAATTCAATGTATTTAGAAACAATCATTATTTGAAAGTCTATTATTAAATGTTTTTCCAAAGTTAATTTATTTACGACCCAAGAAAAGCCTTTGATATTTTAATTTCGAGCAAAACAACGGGGTGTAAGCAAGCAAGCGAGTCTACCATAAAAATATATTCTCATCTCCGCTAATGAAAGAAATGCCTATTAAAACAACAAATAGAGTGCTCTTAGAAAAAAAAAGTAATTAAACAACCTTTATTATGCTCAAAACATTAAACGTTTTACGGGTATTGCGAAGAAAAATGAAAGGTGGTTTTCTATTATAAATTGTGAATTTGTTATTAGATATATTGCTCTGAACATAGAGCTCTTTTATGTAATAATTCAATTTATTCTGACAGCTTAGATGAAAAATAGGTACCTACTAAAACTATTTAAATATTTGAAACTAAAAACATAGCTTTAAATAGTCAATTTACGAGGTGGTTTTATTAGGAAAACCAATCTTATACTAAGGTTTGCATCATCATCATCATTAGGAATCACTCACTGCTGGGTATAGGCCTCCCCTTTTTTCTGCCACACTTCTCGGTTCAGTGCGTCCCTTATCCAGGAATTTCCTGCGATTTGGATGATATCGTCAACTTAAGTAACTTTGGGACGGCCGTGGTTTCTTTGGCCTAGCCTTGGCCACCTCTCGGTCAAAACCTTGCACCAATGTTCTGCTCAGGTCCACGCGAGGCGCTCCGCCGTCTTCACTAAACGTTTGGTGACTGTTGGATAAAGTAACAAATTAAATGCACCCAGAAAAAAAAACATGTGTGCAATTACACGTGGTAGAAGTGAAACCTTCAAAAATGTTGGCTTCAAGATAAGCACTGTATAATGCTTTTTATCTCATTTTCTCCCACGTTAAATCTTATGAATTTATGTGTCTGTCTCTTTTCGTTTCATCGACTTTCAAATCACAACGATGCTAAAGAAGTTTTCACTTCAAAAGGTAATAAAAATAGCCCCCTATAAAGATTCTAACATAATACGCCTGTAATTTCCGGCGGACAATGGCCAAGGTGGTCCTAAACTAGTCCCACATTTCGTCAGTATGTTGTTTTAATTACAGCTATGTTTCCAGTTGATAACAACACAATTCGTTTTTGAAGGAGACTGTCACATACACATAGGTATGAAGGGCAAAGAAGACCCCTACAACCGTTTGAACTGTTGATTATATCTTTTTACTCTGGACGCGCTAACTTGCACGTCTTTCTTCATCGATGTCACATATTACTATGTATAATCTCAACATGAATTATGTAACCAAGATTTTGTAATAATACAGGGTGTCCGGTGGCAATTTTCACATTTCAAAGGTTGATAATAAAATAAATACAAAAGTTTCCTGAATTATTTTTATTATTATTTACGGTACATTAATGTGAGTTTCATTTTTTAAAAATAACGTTTTCTAAATGTCGGCCTTCTTGACGCAAGCACTCTTCCCATCATTTTCATTGAGTCTTGTTGTCATTGATCTTCCAATCATTTTCATTGAGTTTTTGCGTTATTTGAATTTTATACGGATGGAACTTGAGCTTCTTTTTCATTATTTCGTGCAATGTTGATCTAGCGATCCCTAAAGCTGCCGAACGTGCTCTTAGTGACATCCGTGGATTTTGCAAAACTGAATCACTCACACGTCGAATGTTTTCTTCGGTCGATACAGATGCAACTGGACCTTGGTGACGTGTGTTTACAGCTGAGCCTGAAGCACGAAATCTTGCTACCCAATAACGAATTAAAGTTTTTGAAGGCACATCACTTATTCGTAGAAGATTAAAATGATTACGGAATTTTCGCTGCGCCGCAATTAGCGAAAAATTGCTTGTTAAGAATGCCTCGATCACGAAAGCACGCTCCTCTCCTGACCAACGCGGCATGGCGACTAAAAAACTCACGACGCTGACGAAGCTAACCCCCCACCTCGCGCCCCTCTAGCTATTCGCGTTCTTAAGTAACAAAACTTTCAAATGTGAAAATTGCCACCGGACACCCTGTATGTTGATTTAAAAGAATGTCCATGGAGTTTCTTGCCAATTATTCTCAATAGAGATCTACGCTTTGGAATGGGCAACTACACTACTTTCACAAGTTATGTTGCCTTGTGACTGGGACATTCAAAAGTGTTTGTAATGGTCTAATTGAAATAAATGCTTTGAGTTTGAGTCATTTTTCTAGCACTTTGTGACTGTGCAACGTCCCGTTTTACTTCAACACTTAACCCTCAAACTCGCTTCTCCCATAAACTTATATCCCCAAACTCGACCACCAGACGGATTCCAGTTATTCCATTAAATAGTGCAGATAGTTGCGTCTCCAGTCCTACGCATGTACCACTGATATTGGATCAACTTGAATATCTGTGGCCTGCTTTGTGTATCGAACTATCGAGTTCACTCAATTGAAATAGTTTGAACTTGGGAGCGCAGTTTGTGTTTTCGGTGAGGGTGTCTTACTACAAATAGCCTTGTTCTGAATGTCTGAAGGATTCAAAAAGTAGATATAGTGATGGAATCTATCCCATCGGTATACAAGTTACGGTGTATTAGTCCAGTCTCGGTGTCTTGGTGTAGTTGCAAGCGCGACTGTCGAGCGCTGGTATTTGTCGGGTAAAGTGTTTTCGAGTTTTCCGACTAGGTTATTATTTGGTTTTTTAAGCCTTGCCCCACACTAGGAATTTCTCCTGTAATGTGAGTACGTTTACGAACATTTAAACTCACATACACAAACAGCTAGACACGGAACAATTACCTGTAGATCATACAAAAATATTTATTCCGTGCGGGGATCAAATCCGCGACACGCAGCGCAACAGCCAATCGCTCAGGCACTGCGCCAACCGTGCCGTCAGTCAACTCAGTACATCTGAAAGTACGTAAAGCCGTTAGTCCTGCGCCCGATATCCCCCCAGTCTTGTCAGATTGCAGTCCTATCGTACTATGACAGTGAAGGGAGAGAGGTTGCATTTGTGTTAGTGCTCACATTTCTGCACTATAACATCTCCAGTGTACTGGGCTAGTTACCTGGGTAGCTAGCTTGGTTATTATGTAAATAGTACACCGCAAAGTACCTGCAGTACTGAAAAGAAAAAAAAATGTCGCTGGGACATGACGTGCATAAAATATAAAAAATAAAAAGCAATACTATTGCATATCCGACTTGGGTAAATTGTTGAAACTGAAAATGTAATGTTTACTAATAAAAACTTAATGTACACAGTTATGCAATAAATATATCTTTAGCATACAACGCATAAGTCATAAATATTTATAAAAACAACAGACGGAACAAAAAAAATTTATTTTTATTATTTACAAATATTGTTTAATTTATTGTTTCTCCAATCCATCTGAAGGTAGTCTTGTAAAGATTGCTGATTATAAATAATAATGAATAATCGATATAACTACGAGTAGCCTCTGTTGAGACCGGTCGCCGTGACCAAAATTCGGCTATGAGGTTATAATTATGTACTTCCTGTAATATTTAATTGTATATCATTTAAAACCGTTTGGCATTGGGCTGTGACCCTTGAGTATATAGGTGTACAGCCTACTTACCTTTTATTAACTAGTTATTTTCTTAATAGAAGGGACATCGACGCTCAACAAAAAGATTTAAGAGACTTATAGAGCGGTCATAGTGAATATTTTTTTTATCCTGAACTGTCTCACTCCTGGGCAAAGGTCTCCCCCATTCCTGCATCTTTTCTCGATGTTACGCCTCTTCTTGCTAATTAACGAGAGAGCCTTCCAAGGCGTCCTGCAATCTTCTCGGTCGGTAGGTACATAAATTTTATATGATACTAGCTGATGCCCGCGGCTACGCTCGCTTGGATGGCGGTTATCACGACCAAAAGTAATGATGAAATTTTGATCCCGTTCCCGCAATAAAAACTTGACAAATTATGTATTAAAACCTTTCTCGAGAACTACTCTTCCAATTGGTGAAAACAGCATAAAAATCGGTGTAATAGTTTTTGAGTTTATCGCTAACAGACAGAATGACAAGACGCGGCGGACATTGTTTTATAAGATGTAGTGATAGTGATAGTGATTTTCGATTTTGACACACGAATTCTACCTGAAAACCGGGCGTATGACACTCGACATAAACAGACCAACTTGTAACTAACTAACAAGAATTGGATTACGATTTTCTTCGTCTTGTCCCATCTATCACTCGTAGATATTTGATTGTCTTTGACGTGCAAATTGTTATAATCTTCTTCGATCATATGGATGGTATGTACCTCTTATAAAGTCCCAGTAGGTGGCCACGTTAGTATTAATATTTTGTACAATTAAATCATCATCATCATCATTACAGCCGAAAGACGGAAAGACGTCCACTGCTAGACATAGGCCTCCCTGAAAGGCGTGTTTTGCCATAATCGCCACGCTTGGCGGGCGGGTTGGCGATCGCAGTACGGTTGTTGCAAAAGCACAGAGAACGCTGCTGCCCATTCTCTTGTAAGTCCCTTAGTCACCTCTTACGACACCCACGGGAGGATATGGGATGGAGCTATTCTTTAGGTTACACAACAAATACACAATTAGATGATTTATTCTTCGTTCGAACCACTGAGTTTTGTCCCACATATCGAAATCCTGGTTCGTCCCAAACAATATGCTTCCTTCATAGACCAAAGAATGGATGTATTGTGTAAAGAATAATATGGCTAGAAAGGAGGTGAATACTGAGATGACGAGTAACCGAGAAGTATGGAAGAAGAAGACATGCTGTGCCGACTCTAAATAATGAACTGGTATGAGGGCAGGAGGGTTATGAATCATAATTGTGCTAAATTCATAGTAGCAGATTGGGTGTTGATGTCCTTTGATGTATACTTGACTTGATAACCTACTATAACCTTCAGGGAAAAACCGAGCTGAAATAATCAATATTTACTAAAACGTTGCTACCTTTATAATGCAAATAATACTTTTCTCTATAGACTTGTCTTGTTATTGTCGTATTGAGGGCATCAGGGATTTCCCACGTCTGATAACAAAGGAACTAAATAACAGTGACATATGAATCAGTATGGAAACTGAATGAAATAGGGAAAAAACATCTTGGATTAAAATAAATGGTATGTGTCATGTTTTCAGGAAATTTGGGTTAATTTTATTGTGATGTTGTTTCCAATTCTTATGTTATTTTAGCGGACAAAATGAAGTAGGTAGGAAACTCCTGCGTGTATGTAAATTATTAATCATTCATTTTTTTTTTTCATTAGCCTGTTCTGTCCCACTGCTGGGCAAAGGCCTCCCCCGTTCTCTTCCAACTCTCCCGGTGTTTTGCCTCCTCTGGCCAATCAGTCAGGAACGAGTCTAAATCGTCACGCCAGCGTTTCTTGGGCCTGCCTCGGTGACGACGACCGTCTTCAGGCACCCACTGTGTGGCGATTTTGGCCCACCTGTCAATCATTCATTATCAGAATAAAAACATTGCATACATTGTTAGTAAATAATACTTATAACTATGTTAGTACATTATTATTACATTTAAAAAAAAGCCTTTATGATCGATTTCAGTTACGTTAGGCAACACCTAATGAGAGCGAAATGTTCAATTCTAACGTTCGGTTTTCTCGTCTATGCAAAAAAATTAAATTGAAGTGTCTATTTGTAATTTCAAAATACCAGCTTTTTACTGATGCAAATGAAAGTAAAGATACGGTACTTATTTTTATTTTTGTCTGTCTGTTTGTTCCGGCTAATCTCCGAAACGGCTGGATCGATTTTTACTGGCGCATAGCTGGAGCTATAAGAACGGAGTTATAAGCTATAAGAAGGACGGGAGTTACTTTTATTTTAGAAAAAAAAATGTGTTACGTGCCAAAAAAATGAAACACGGAAATTGTTAACAAAATTAATCGGAGGTCAAGAGCAGGCCCATTTTGTAGTAAAAAAAAATAGGGATATTTGTATCAGATTTTTTTTTTGTAATATTTTTTATAATAATTTCACGCAAACGAAGGTTTTGGTTACTTTGTGTTAGTAAACCATCGTCATCAAATAAGTATTTATTTATCTATTGGATATTCTTATAAAAACTCCTTAGATAAATACTAAGTGGCAGTAAAATATGTGTTTAAATCTAAGGTCTTGTCATTGCGACTGCCTCGTTGGTCGACTGCTGAGCATGGGGTCCTGGGTTCGATTCCCAGGTCGGGCAAAGTGCTATTGGGTTTTTCTATCAGGAATTTTCAGTAGCAGCCACGGAGTCTGGATTTGTGTCCGGTTGATGGCAATAGGCTCGCCTCGCTCCCCTATTTCATGGGACTTAAACATAACTGGCGAAATGTGGGTGTACACCTCTGCGTAACCTTACGGGGATTACAGGCGTGATGTTATGTTATGTCTTGTCATTAAAATCAATTTTGACTTCGTACAAAAATTAAGCAACAATTTATATAAAAACTCAGAACATTCTTGTCACCGTCATACGGAGTGCAACCTGTCCGTTCTCTGGCGCAAAAGAGAAATAATGTCATTTTTTAAAACAAAAGCTTTTCCTTTAAGAAAAGTGTAGTGTGTAGCTGTCGTGTCTAGGCGCTAAGTGCATATTAGAGCTGTTCCACACGGATGTGACGCTGCGTTTTTGTTAAAAGTACGGCGGATAATATCTGTTGGGTTGTGAGGTTAAGTTAACTATGTTTTCAGATTTTACAAGAGTTTAAAACGGCCTCAAAAGATGTCTTTTTGACCGATTTCAAACAAAAAATTGTCCGAAAGTTTTTTTATGGTTTACATACTAAGTAATATAATAAAATACTCATACAATGGCAGAGATAACACAACACAAACTTTTACCATGTCGAATACATCGCTCACCTAGTAATATATTGGCACATCTACGTTTTTCATATTTTACAGAAACGAAGATCAAAGATTTTATTAATGTTTAAAGTTAATTAGTTACAAGTTATTACTTAATTATAATTATTTTTTAATAAACTTATAAAATCTGTAAAAAAATGTAAAATGAACCCATAAATTAATTTTAAACATTTATAAAATCTTTGATTTTCGTTTCCGTAAAATATAAAAAACGTAGATGTGCCAATATATTACTAGGTGAGCGACATGGTAAAAGTTTGTGCTGAGGCACATGATAATTATAAACAGGTTTCGGTTTCAAACACTTTAAAAGTGATTACATTTGTACAAAACAGCAGATGTTTTCAGCTTACAGTTTACACCATGTAAGAAAGATTAGCTTTAGGAAGTGATCAATTTGGATGTCGTAGATCTGGAGACAGTAACAGCCACACTATGCCATACGCTACAGATTTTAGTCAAAACAGATATAACCAAAAAAAAAAATATATATTCGAGACTAAAAATTTTATACATTTTTGAACCCACCAAACTGTGTAACAGTTTGTCGGCGGGATTAGCGCTCGTACTCATACATATTTTTTTTCAAACAGTTAATGGCACAGAATAAACAATATTAGCTTATTATGATAGTGAACTTTCGAGCAAACAGCTGTCAATACAGACAGAATTTTGTTTAAGTATGACAGGCGTTATCAAGTCGTAGTCTGACACAACCCATTGTAATGTGTGTGCTTTTGTTACCGATACGTATTAATTGTATTGTTGAAGTAAAACATCTTTAGGCGCGACTAGGGAGTAACTCAGATTTTTTTTCTGACGGAAGTAACGCTTACTATATTTAAAAATGGAACGATCTTATACTCAAAAGCATGGCAACCAAGGAGCCAACTTATCAAAGGTTTTATTTAAATATCGAATTGGCTTGCAAATAGAAAGCAGTTTATTGAAAAAAAAACAAATGAACTCATCAACGCGAGAAAAAATATTGTTGTTTGTGTGCATCATTGATTTTGAAAATTTTAATTCATTTCCTCGCATTATTTGCATGCCGTTTTTAGTAGGCGAAAGAACTATGTTTGTGTTATAAAATCTGTAAAACACCATATTTCAGGCAAATAAAGTCAAAGTCAAAGTTTTTGAAGTAAAACTTCTTTAGGCGCGACTAGGGAGTAACTCAGATTTTTTTGAAAATCTCTAAATATACTTGTTTATTTATTACTTTTAAAATAAGTAAATTAAAAGAAAAAGAAGTTTTACTTCAATCGCGCGTAAAGGTTACACGCACACATTTGTTTTTTATTTGTATTTAAATCATGCCATTGATATTTTAATGAATGTATGCTGTGATCATTGTTAATGGCCCATATCAGCTGGTGTATAGGAAAAGACATAGCTACCTAATTGTAGAATGTTGAAAATGTATTGTAGTTCTGTTAGAATTTCAACTCTCGGCACTGAGCTAAGTGTTGAAAATCGTATCCTATCAATATCCAGGGCTGCGGGTCTGTTCGAAAGAGATACCGCGGCCCTGGAACCCAAACGGCAAGGAAGGAACATGGATGGGTTTAAGTCAGTACAAGTCTGACACTCCCTTCCCAGTTATTTGATGATTTCCCATCCGAAAAAAATAAAAAGATGCTGTCAATATCTAGTGATACTAACAAAAACAGTTTATATAACTTAGGTGTTCTAGACATATCGCATATAAGCCGTGACTTTCGAAGAAAAATCAAAACAATGTTACATCATCAACAAATGTAGTAATGGCCGAAACACAACGATTGCGATTGCGAGTTTTAAGTTCGAAGTCATTCGACACTTACTTTGTATAATTTATTGAAGTGAAAACTTTTTTTAGCGGCGTTGTGCTCTTTTTGGGATGGGTAAAAACTGTTGAACTCGCGTCAGATCGTCAGATCGATCGATCGGCAGCGCAGGGCGCTTGCGCGAGTGTGCGTGTTGTTTAAGCTAGATGGCGTTGTTTTTTTCTACGGCAGCGATATCTTTCGTTCTTGCAGAAAGCTATTGAAATTTCTGATATTTAAGCTAGATGGCGTTGTTCCAAGTTTTCACTTCTGCCGGCACTCCCGAAGTGCAACCCGTTTTTTTTATCATCACTATCCTCAAACGCTTCGAATTCCTATTGAACCAATAACTCGAAGACATGAACATAGCGCACTGGGCCTAGTTACGGCTCAGCCAGTATAGACGAATCCTGACTCATAGCAGTGATAACATTAAAGGATGATAACGCTAGTGATATACTAATAAATAAAATAAAATTCATTTATTTCGGACAACAGTGATCCATATTTTGTTAGTATTAGACACAGCTTATATTCTAGTGTGAGTAACATAAATCTAAAAATGATATATAAGACAACGGAAGACCAGGCAGGAAGACATGTCTCCTACCTAATCAGCCTCCGCACAAAATGCCTAATATTAGAAGTATAGCTCTCCGCCACAGCTCTCGGGATCAGGATGAAATCCATCTGTGTGAGTCTCAGCAAACATTTCTGAAGCGCTACAGAAACGGGGAAACTAATAAACGTAGCGTGAGCTTTAAGGTTCCGTGTCAACTAGTCCACACTTATCCGGGCAGCGAGTGCACGTACCCTTGAAGTAGTTCATCTATTTACTGATAATTTGGTGGTTTTATTCTAAACCCTAACTAGTGTTTCTAGCGAACACCACAACGCTCATATATCGAACAGTATATGAAAAATCGCAGCGTTCCGGCACAGCGCGTGTGAACGAGCATAATCGTCGCCGCGGTCTCCCGTGACTACTGCAACGTCTTTGAGAAACAGATGTTACGTCGTGAAACAGATTTCTATTGTTTTATTTGTATTTTATATATTTTACTACCACTGGGATGATTCTAGATGGGATTGTAGGAGAATGGCCCAAGAATTTATGAGCATGAAAATCGGGGTCAAAAAATCCAAGGATTTGTTGTAATGGTTTTACAATACTTATTTATCGTCAAGAACGAATTGCATGTGAATAAAAGAGTGATGAATATAAAGGTTGATAGCTGGAGAGGGAGAGGTAGACTAAAGAAACGAGGGATGGATTGTGTGAGGAATAATATGAAAGAAATAGAACGGTATAGACGGTTGACAGAGGAGAATGGAAGAATAAAATCTATTGCGCCGATCCCAAGTAACATGGGACAACGGCAGGAAGATGGTCGTTCAATTGTAATTATCACCACGACAAACGTCGGTAGGTGTCTTCATTAAGCTATAGGTGTTTGAAATCAGTCCCCACAGTCTTTTGTTGGTCTTTTTCATTAGTTTCGGGAAGTCGGCAGCGGTTAGAAAGACGGTCGCTTCATGAAGAATTCTTCATGATAAGTTGCATTCGGTTAGACTGGAAGCCGACCCCAAAACCGACTCCAAAATACCCCAAAACAGTTGGGAAAAAGCTTGGGGGTTATGTCGAGGTTTTCGAAAAATAGAAATAAAAATAGACTAGTAAATATATCTATTATCATGAGACACATTATAATTCTTAGCGTTTTTACTTAACAATTAATAATATCATATTTACCTACTAATTACACAAGTAGACATTTTTAAGAGCTATTATGGCATTGAGATCGTGATTATTACACAAAGAATATCTTAATTAGCGCTGCAGATAATATAATGTACATTTGTTACAAGCTGAGCGTGACGAAGAGTCAATTCTGTCAAAAAGAAACCAAATAAGACGATAATGCAGTCCTGCCAGGGCTGCGGGCTGTTCGAAAGAGATACCACGGCCCTGGAACGCAAAGGGCAAGGAAGAAACATAGATGGGTTTTAGTCAGTACAAGTCTGACACTCCCGTCCGCTCTGCCCAGAGCGGGAGAAGTCATTTGATGATTTCCCATCCGAAATAAAAAAAAAGACGATAATGCAGTCCAGGGACTGTAGACTGCAGTATCATTTGAAACTTGAGTGTGGGAAAGGGATGGAGGTAGACGTCTTGTATAGCTCTCTCCCTTTTTCCACACTGAATTGCTATAAGAAGCGGTGGTAGTTTACCTGGGTTTAGAAAGACTAAATACTAACAGCACCAGTGAATATATCTTACAAAACTTGAATAAAAAGAATTAATTAAAATCATAACCTTCAGTAGAAAAGTAAAACACTCCGGTCGCTTTACCAGGGTTCCAGAAACCCGCAATAGTTCTATCGTTCATAGAACACATCCCACTTTTGAAGTACTTGTATTTATCACATTTGTACGCCTTGTATCCTTCCGGATGCGTCACAGACTCAGTCCACATTTTGACACATGTCTTGTGGTTACATTTTGCTGAAAATGAAGAGTCAATGAATCCTGGGATTAGGGCAGTTCCACATTTTGGTTGAGACTCTCCTTTGTTCACGAAGAAATCGACGTCACCCAACACGCTCGTGGTCCCCAATCCTCCAGCATTACAGTGGTATACTTCCACATACTCCGCTACGCCGGACCTAATCTGTTCTTGAATCAAACTGTTGGAGAAGCAAGGTCCAGCGGGATCCAAAGCTGTTATCCTTGAAATTTTCTCTCCAGTCGCTTCAATGAATTTCTCGCCAACATGCGCCAACATTTGGCTGCCCAAGCTGTGGCCAATACAGTGTATGCTTTTGGATGAAATTCCGCCTTCGTGGAGACCGATCAACATTTGGGCCAACTGCCTTCCGATGTAGTAGACGTATTTGACGGACCGTTCGTAGCTCTTCTTCCTGCCTTGTCTGTCGTTGGTGTAGGCTGAGTGGTCGATGATGATAAGGTAGCTGTTTGGGAAGGTCGAGAAGGCCTGCCTCACTCGTTCTTCTGTGTTCTTGTTGATATGTGACTTGAAGCCGCCGACAAACATGAAGAACTTCCTCACTTTGTCCAGGTTCTTAATGGCCAGTATTCCTTGGGCAGCATCGTTGATGGGGAAGATTTCATTGATACCATTTTGGAAGTCGTAGAAGTACACGTCGATCCCGCTGACGTCGAGGTCCAAGTCTCTTCTGTGTTCACCTGTAACGATAATAAAATACTAATATCAGAAAAGTATGCAGAAAACACGCAACGAGTCTTTGTCATTATCTAATACGCTGATCATAAACGTACTGAAAACAAAACATTTATAGTAAACATTTCCGATGCACAAATAAGACTTGTGTTAGGGATTCGTAACTAAATAATTACAGCGGTCCCAGCTGTCATTAATTGAAGATCTTTGACAGTCATTAGAAGTTCGAAAGTTGGACCAGTCAGTTGTCAAGGGGTATCGTATTGTTACCCAGCAGGAACTGGGTTGTGTCAGATAGACGGGCATCATCAGCCTAGCCGTTTCCCAACTTTGTTGGGGTTGGTTTCCAGTCTAACCGAATGCAGCTGAATACCAGTATTTTACATGGAGCGACTGCTTGTCTGACCTCCACAACACAGTTAGTACTAGGTAATACGTTACCCCTGGTTAAGATTGATTGTCTGACTTTCGGGACTTTCGGACCTGTAACGACTGTCAAAGATCTACAATACTTACCGAGGCACGGAGGAAAATCGGTATGTAATGGGTGGTAACCCATCCACGGATCAACCCAGGCAAGCGTGGCTTAACCTGAAGATAATCCCGAGCGGCTGTTATACATTTAGGCACGAGCTGTGCGTGTCAGATAGATGGTCGGTCCATGTAAATTAATACATCTGGTTACACTGGAAGTCGACTTCAAGATAAGTACTTAGTTGAAAAAAAGGCCAGCCATGGTTTTATTTATATATGCATGAATTGAGATCACAGTAAGATAAGATAAGATAATTTATTATACGAAATAAGAGTACAGCACACAGTTGATAGACCGGATGTACACAGTCATGAAATATGAGTAGGTAGGATATGTATAGGTAATCACCATGAAAAAACAACTGTTAAAATTTATAGTACGCTACAAAATAGTATCATCAACTAAGTTAAGTAAGTTTGTATAGTAAATGACTTACAACTTACTACTTACTTTGGCTTGTAACTTTAAAATGTACGGAAGTAAGAATCGGGGACATTTTCATGTTTATTTAGACTGAATAAAAATTGTGTAAACAGTGACAGTATGCGGGCTATATAGTAAGGTTAAACAAACTAGATTTTCATTTCGTATCGTGCAAAAATTCTGTATTTCAAATGAAAGTTAGCAGGGATGTAAAGTAGGCAGCTATGTTGGAGTCCCATGTAAAAGGGGGCGAGCCTATGGCCATTAACTGTATCCAAATACCTTTTGTCAACAACATAGGTACATTTTGCGATCACCAATATTCCACAACCAAGGCTGGTGAAATGAAATATATCAATAGATTAGTTCACGTACAAACATTCAGAAGTCCAAACTAAAGGTTTACCAACGTGCAATGGAGCGCAGTATCCTAGGCGTCAAACTAACCGACCATGTACGCAACACCACACTGCGCTCCAAAACACAAATGACTGACGTTGCTCAAAAAGGCGTTGAGCTAAAGTGGGACTGGGCTGGCCATGTCTGCTGCATGCCCGATGAGCTGTGGTTATTTTGGCCACAGCCAATGTGGAGCCCTGGCACAGCCAGAAGGCAACGCGGTACACCTCTCAGGAGATGGCTGGACGAGCTGGACAGAACAAACGACCAGTGGTCCACATTGGCCCTGGATTGAAGAATTTGGAAGACATGGGGAGAGGCTGTTGCCCAGCTATGGGATGACACAGGCTAACAGTAACAGTAAGTTCACGCGCAGTAGGTTATGAAAGTAAACAAAACGATTAGTGTTTGGTATTTCATAATCACGTGATGTAAGTATTAAATACACATACTTCATTATAAAACAGCTGTTAAATTAATTGCAGCAATATCTACTTTGTTTCAAACTAGGTAAGGATTTATCAAACTATTAATACCATATAATTTTAGGCATCATAATGCAGGAATGTTGGCATTTTTCTGTTACAATCATTGTTTATTTATTTTTGAGTCACGAGGAAAGGAATATCGCATTCAATTCTCACTTTCTAAATAAAAAACAAAGAAACACACAATACTCACATTTAACCATTCTCAACGCGATGCTCAGCGGTCCATATTTTTCGAGAGATGCACTTATGAAACCAAAACACGTTAAAAATAAATAAAAAACTAACATTTTCGTATTTTTAAGGAGAACTAAGCGAGAAACACAAAATATTAAGGTGGATAAACTGTCGACTGCCAATGACATAAGAACACTGTGTGGCGCGACCTCATAAATAGTAGTGTACGGAGATATTGTAGGCAACTGTTTATATTGTGTGTCTCTGTTAGTCACAGCAACTCTGTGTTATCTGGCGTGGTGACGAAAAAACACTGACTTATTTTAATGTTTCCTTAATGCAAGTAGGTTGGGTAAGTTTGGCTACGTCAATTAAGATGTATGACGCTTTTAGTTTAAAACGGCGTTTAATTCGGTAATGGTTATGAAACGCGGATAAGTCAAGCGTCTAATATTGTTTCACCAATTTGACAAGACTGCATCTTTGGTCGAAAAATAAAACGAAAAAGTCCAGCAAACATGTATATGCAGATTAAATACTTAATTAGTAATTAAATTTTTTATTAGGTTAAACTAACTAAAATACATACATTGATAATTAAAAACTATTAAACTAAAATAAATAAACTAACAACAAACTATAAAAGGGCATCGAAAAACTCCTCCTCAACGCTGTCAGATGGTAATGTGCCCAAGAGACTGGCATTAGTAATTGTTATAGTTTACATAATGTTAATATTTAAGTTATCTGACTGTAATATATTTTTTTTATGCTATGCTTTGCAATAAAATCTTTTTTCTACTTCGAATCCAGAAGAATCGAACCCAGGACCTGATGCTCAGCAGCCACGCTTGCGACGACTAGGCCAACGAGCCAGTCGATTCATGCAGTACATACAAACATAAACTCACGCCTTTTTCCGATGGGGGTAGGCAGAAACCACAGAACGCCATCTGCTACGACCCTTACATACTCCTTTTGCCTCGTCCACGGTCATACACGCACGCCAGTGGCTAGTACTATGCAGCTGACCTTTTTGCAGAACGTCACCAATATGGTCAGTCTAGGGCGTCTCCTCCCGGCATTGCCACTCACATCTGCCTTGTAAATACCTTTTGTTTAGTGCAGTATGATTTGTTAATCGTTAATTTAATATATTATAGGATGTTTTTGGTAGAAATTCAGACTCCGGCTTAATACTAACGAATTCCTGTTGGAAAAGCCCAGAAACAGATCCCGCTGTTTAAGGAACAAACTGGACAACATAATTAAATCATCACCATCCTCATTACAAATCTGACTACAATGGCCGTCTCATTCTCGGGCGAATCACAGTTATTTACGTTCGAGCGTCGACCAATCGCTGATAAGTCCTTATCTGAGTTAACAAGCTGTAATGTCTATATAAATTGCGACCAAGATAAATGACCTAGACAGTGAACTACTTAAGAACGAGTGAAAGGAAATTCTTGCGTTTATACAATGGTCCATGCTGGTCTGATTTTAGAAAATGGATCGGTGAAATAGGTCAAAGAACAGCGGGGTAATGACGTCATCATCATTCTCTTGCCCTTGTCCCAATTCATTTGGGGTCGGCGCAGCATGTCTCCATCAGACAGATTTTTTATTTTTTTTTGACTTCTCCCGCTCTGGGCAGAGCGAAAGGGAGTGTCAGACTTGTACTAACTAAAACCCATCCATGTTCCTTCCTTGTCCTTTGTGTTCCAGGGCCGCGGTGTCTCTTTCGAACAGTCCCGCAGCCCTGGCAGGCATCGGACCTTGCGGGCCCGTCCCTGTTTGCTGACATCTCTGGAACACGAACGCGCCGTCAACGCGACCTTTCGTCAAAAGACGGAGGGACGGCGAGCTAGCCCATTACTCACCGTCCACAGATCCGCGTCTACGGTGGCCGGAAGCCACCTTGTGACCCTCGATGCCCGGGGCCTCACGTCTCGCGGCGGCTGGGACGAGAGGTTCTCTCCCTCTCACGCTCCGCTACCTGCTTCGCTAGCATGACTACTTCGCAGAAGGAGGTGACGGCGTCCCATTCCCTCTCGCTCCGGACCATGGATTTAACCAGGGCAGGACGCGATAGGTCGCCGCCGCCGATCGCCGCTACGAGGACACGGCGGTGCTCCGCCCAAGCGGGGCAGACCTCCACCAACGTAACACACCTTATAGTAAGGTTAAACTGGTAAGGAGAAATTGTGGAAACGGTACTGGACACTGACAGGTACTGTGTGTATCTGGCAGTATCCATGATGTCCGCAGCCTGGCCGCAATCTTTTTACCAGTTTGACTGATTCTTCACACTGGCAATTTGATCATTCATCTATATTCATTGCGTTATCTACCTTGACGAGGAGACTACAAAACAGTAATTTTATTTATTTTTGATGAAAAACGTGGCCCCACACTAGGAAGTTCTCCTTTAAAGTAGGTGTATTTACAAAGATTTGAACTCACATACACACACAGCCAGACCCGACAACTACCAATCTATATATACATACATACATACTACAAATAAATAAAATTGGAGTGTCTGTTTGTAACAACATAACCGCTTTTTCTTAGTGCATATGGATGTATACACGATACATATACCAAAACAACATTTTTTACAATTTTTGTCTGTCTGTCTGTTTGATTCCGGCTAATCTCTGAAATGGCTGGACCTATTTTGACGGGATTTTCACTGGCAGATAGCTGATGTAACAAGGAGTAACTTAGGCTACTTTTATTTTAGATAAATAATTAGGGATCCATGCAAAAAAAATAAAACCCTTGAAATTGGTAACAAATTTCGATTCAAATAGGGAATTGCTTATAATAATGGGGATTTTTTAATAATTATTTCACGCGAACGAAGGTCGCGGGCAACAGCTAGTAGGTCATACAAATATTTGTTCCGTGCGGGGATCAAACCCGACACGCAGCACAGCAGACAATTGCTCAGCAACTGCGCCTACCGTGCCGTCAAAGCAATGGGATCCTAAAAAATCTTTCGGTTTGTGACAGGAAAATTCGTACACGTAATAAGACAACTTTAATCAGAAGCAACTCAACTCATAACTAACTATTTTACAAACGTTTCAATGGTTTCTTGGTAATGTGTTTTTGACAGATTTGTAACACAAAACGTGAGTGGTTGATACACTCCCATATTTCGCAAGATAGGTACATACTAACTGTCTAAATGGTCTTGTGGTCGAATATATGTAATTATCGGGTTAGCTAAGCGGGCTTCGTGTAATGGGGTATTTTGTAATCTCAAACTAATTAATACAATGATGACAAATATATTGTAATTGAGGAAATCCATGTAATAAACCGTTAGTAATAAGAAAAAGTATCCTCAAGAGATTTATCGTTCAAATAGACTACGTCGACTTCCTCGTTGGTCTAGCGATCGCAAGGGCGACTGCTTAGCATAAGGTCCTTGGTTCTATTCCCAGCGGAGCAAAGGGTTATTGGGATTTTTTTTCAGGAATTTCTCAGTAGTAGCCTGGATTCGTGCCCGGTTGATGGCAATAGGCTCGCCCCCTATTACATGGGACTTAAACATAACTGGCGAAATGAGGGTGTACTATTAGGTACACCCTTGCCTAAACCTTCGGGGATTACAGGTGTGATGTTATGTTATGTAATAGACTACGTTTGTTTCTATACTTCTGATAGACAAACTTTATGTTAGTTTGGCCATTCTCCTGTGTTGTCTAAGACACAAACAGAGACACCACAACGTGTAAATCTGAAAAAGTTTAGTAGTTAAACTATCACAATTATAGCAGGCGCCGTGCATGGGAAAACACGTTATGGTCCCGACTGTCATTCGATGATCAATTAAATAAATTATTAAATCGTGTATTTTCCTCAATTAAACACTTACTGTTTGATTCATAAAGGGTGTGAAAAGGCTCTTAACGAAGTCAAAAGGCAGTTGTTCTCCCCGTCATTGTGATTTTTTGTTCTAGAACATACCTTCTGGTTACGGAGATATAGGGGGTCAAAGTTCCAACATTTTCACAAGCTTTTTTTTAAATAAATGTTTTAATGTATTTTTTTACTTAGGCCACCTTTACGACCCCCGTACTATCCATCAGCACAATGTTTTTAATGGATTACATTGAGTCCTGCCGTAAAACGTGATTTTTCACCCAAAAAAAAAGTCGTTACCCAGAAAAAAAAAAAAATAATTAGTTTGATGTACAGAATGCTTGGTTGACGGCTTCGTGAAGAATCCGTTTACACACTTTATATTAGTAATTATACGCTTGTGTGTAATTGTGTACCTTGTTATATTAAATGAGCAGATGAAATTAAACTAAATTGTAATATTTTGGCTCAACATTCAGATTCTAAATTACCGGCAGGGAGTTATACCTCTTCTAGAGGTATGTGCTATCTGGTAAAACCAAAGTTAGGGGAAGGTGCATTAGCGGCGCAGCCAAGATCCCCTTCACCAGTGATGTGGTGGCACCGTGTTTCCAGAAACACTCTCAGCTCTGGAGGACCAAACACCCTGCCCTCGTGGATGGCCTTTCTTTTCTCGACCCTCCTGATTTAGACATGTATCCCGTCACCATTTCTGGTCAAGAGGTGGGTCACAGCACCCTACACCGAAAAAGGTATATGGGAATGAATTTCCATCTGCTCCTTTCGTTCTGTTTTTCGATCATACTGGGAGCGAAAGATGACCAATGGAAGGCAAAACTGGATGAAAATGAAACGTCTGGTAGCAGCTTAGTATGGTGAAGTTATGGGTATCATATTTGTAACAAAAGAGTAAAAGAATTTAAATTACGGGAAGTTATGTTCGGAACTATGATTTATTTGTTGAAGATATTAACTGCAGGTAGCTCGGTTATATACGGTTGCGGACATGCAGGGTTACATGTAAATTTAAAAGTTATCCACGAAATAGATGTTAATAAAAGGTACATACCCAAAAAAGACTATTTAGTTTGAGTGTAATCAATTGATTTAACCCTTATTTAAGGGTACGTAATGGTGGGCTGCGGGACTGTTCGAAAGAGATACCTCGTTCCTGGAACACAAAGGGCAAAGAAGGAACATGGATGGGTTTTAGTCAGTACAAGTCTGACACTCCCTTCCGCTCTGCCCAGTGCGGGAGAAGTCATTTGATAATTTCCCATCCGAAAAAAAGGGTAGGTAATGGACATACCTGTATAACACAGTTGCTATTATCATCATGATTTGAAACTACTGTTATTATATAAAAGAACTAGCGATCCACCCCGGCTTCGCACGGGTGTAATGTTACACATATAAGCTTCGTCTTTAATCAGTCTATCTATCGCTGAAAACTGCATTAAAATCCGTTGCGTAGTTTAAAAGTTCTAAGCGCACAAACAGCGGGAGCGACTTTGGTTTATACTATTAGAAAACGGTATACATGTCAGATGGACAGCGCGTTTAGAACTATTGAATTATTTATGTAAACAGGAACTTTTCGAATTATTGTAGTTTATGGTACTATTATATCGTAATAATACTTTTATTAGGTGTGTTTATTTTTAACACATGCGTGCAAAACGAGAAGCTCGTGGGTAAATAATAACAGCCGCTCGGGACGATTTTCAGGCTAATCCGCGCTTACCTAGGTTCTTCCGTGGATGGGTGACCACCCATAGCATATGTACCGAGTTTCCTTCGTGCCTCGGAAAGCACGCTAAGCTGTTGGCCCGAAAGTCTGACTACCAACCTTACCAGGGGGTATAGTATTACCCAGTACTAACTGGGGTATGTAGAATACTGGTATTCAGCTGCATCCGGTTAGACTGGAAGCCAACCCTAACATAGTTGGGAAAATAGTAGGCAGATGATGATGACACGCTTGCAATATGCAGCACGTCAGTAACCAAACCAGTGTAACATAAACATTCTGAAGGGTGTAAAAGGCTCTTAACGAAGCCGAAAAGCACTAAGACTTGTTATTGCCGTCATTGCGATCATTTTTTGTTCTAGATCTTACCTGGGAACCTTCTAGTTACGAACATATAGGGGGTCAAAGATCCAACTTTTCACAAGTTTTTGTTAAATTCGTGTTTTTAATGTCTTTTTGAAGTGAAAACTTCTTGGGCTGCGGGACTGTTCGAAAGAGATACCGCGGCCCTGGAATAGAAACGGCAAGGCAGGAACATGGATGGGTTTTAGTCAGTACAAGTCTGACACTCCCTTCCGCTCTGACCAGAGCGGGAAAAGTCATTTGATGGTTTCCCATCCGAAAAAAAACCAAAAAAAAAATGTTAAAACTTCTTTAGCGGCGTTGTGCACTTTTTGGGATGGGTAAAAACGGTTTAACCCGCGACAGATCGTCAGATCGAATCGACGGAGCAGGGCGCTTGCGCGAGTGTGCGTGTAGTTTAAGCTAGATGGCGATGTTTCAAGTTTTTTTCTACGGCAGCGACATCTTTCGTGTTAATAAAGAAATTAATTTAAACATACTAACTTAAAATAACAAGATCAATTCGATTTATTAAATTAATAACTGAAAATAGCATAATAATAAAAAAAACATGGATAATAAAAATCATTCATCCCCAAGCCCTAAATATGGTTGCATGTAGGTGATGGTTGCGGTGGTGTGGTTATTGTAATCAGATTACGAAGGAAACAATCTCAGGTATTTAAGCTTTTATTTACGAACTAATTTTGGTTTGTTTAAAATAATACCTTAAGTGGACAATAATAAAATACATCTTTGCTTAATTAAGTGTACGTTTAGTAATAAAAAATATAATATATATTATGACACAATATCTTGTTTAAATTCCCGAAGGGTTTGGCAGAAGTGCACCATTTGCATTTTGCCAATTAATTATTTATTTTTATATATATATATATAATATTCAATTATTTATTCAAGTAACATAACTCATGTGTTAGTAACAATCTGACTTATTCCTATGTTAGACTAAATGTCCAATTGTCTATATGTTCAATTTATGTCCAAACAAAATACTTAACAGGACATTACATCCAGATAGAAGAGCACAAAGATACTGTTTATTTCATAAAAAAAACTACTAGCAGACCGGCGATAGGAAACTTGTATAAAAAATATAGACACAGTGTGCAGAAAAGTCAAAACAGGAAAATTTAAATTAGAACTATAAAGTTATGTAATTTTATTGCTTTTTGCCAGTTATGCTGTTAACCTTTTGAACACTAGAGCCTAAACGCACGCGTGTCGCGTGTCCTTCACGCCAAGCCACAATTTCACCTACCATGTCGTCACACATTTGTGTCGTTTGGCGTACGGGGCACGCGCTTGCCTGTCACGTATATGAGACAATGGCGTTCAAAAGGCTAACTAACAAGACAAGTTAAAAAAAAAGCTTACAATAACTAATAAAAAAGATTATAGTAAAAAAAAAACTATTAAATATAAGTGTTTAAATATAGGTGTGACATAATCTTCTTTTTAGTATTCTTCTTAGCAAACCCTTTTAATTGAAATCCATAATTATAATATGCTTTTAAAATAAATAGTTCGCCATGTTTGGGAGTTCGCCATAATGGATTTAGAATTAAAGTAACATGCCTTGTCATTCAAATAAAACGTGTATGCAAAATTTCAGCTCAATCGGTGTGGATAAATGTTTTCAAAACGCATTGATAGCGCCACTTGTCTGAGCCCTTTTGTTAATTACAGTAAATTTAAATCCTTGGTAGAAAAATAATATGTGCCGTTCGCCTTACTAGGATTCCAGAAGCCAGCAGTAGTTTCAGCATTCCCTGAATGCTTGCATTTTTCATAGTTCTTGTAGTTGTCACATTTATACGCGCGGAACCAACTTGGATTTGCCATGGAAGCCGCCCACATCGTCACACACATCGTATGGCTACATTGTGCCGCTTTCCAACAGTTACATAAATTTAAAGAACAAGAAGGTTTACCACACTGAGACATATACTTCCCATCGTCTGCAATGAAGTTAACGTCGCCCAACGATTTGTCAGAGCCAAGTACCCCAGCATTACAGTGGTATATTTCAATATACTCCGCCATACCAGACCTTATATGATCGTTTGATTTGCCAACAAAACACGGTCCAGCTGGATCCAAAGCTGTTATCCTTGAAATTTTTTGGCCAGTGAGTTCCTTAAAGTGTTCGCCAGCATACCCTAATATTTGGGCTCCTAAACTATGACCAATACACTGCATATATCTGGGAGAAACGCTTCGTTTTTTGAGGTCAGCCAACATTTCGGCTATCTTTTTGCCAATGCTTGGGACGCATTTAACGGATCGATCATAGTTGGTTATAGTGAGACGATCCAGGTAACCATTAGTGTAAGCTGAATGATCCACAATGATGAGATAGCTTTCAGAAATGCGCTTCAAAGCGTTTTTTATTGTGTCTGTTGTAGTGTCATTCGCAATTTGTGATTTAAAGCCCCCGACGTATATGTAGAAATATTTTTTTATATCGAGATTTTTTATGGACAATATTCCTTGGGCAGCCTTATCGATTGGAAATGAATCGGAGTAGTTATGTTGGAGGTCGTAGAAATACACGACGGTCTGACTGACATCTAGGCTCGAGTTTCTTGGGCCACCTGAAATTATTAAATAAAACCTGTTAATTAACTTTTAGACCAGGGTAGAAGCCTTTAAAGTTAGTAAAAAATGAAAAAAAAAAATAGTAGGATGAAACCCATTAGAAAAGGAGGAGAATATTATAAAAATGAAAGGAAAAATAATTTTCGGGCGATCTGAGGTCGGGAAGGGGATGGGGGTGAGTTTTTAAGGGTAAAAAACGGTTTTTCTCGATTTCCGGCAAAACTGAAAGTCCTATGGAAAAAAGTCAAATGGCAAAGTTGTAGGTAATAAAAAGATCTAAAACTTTTGTATTTACACTTTTTTCACATAACCTCAAAATTTATGTGAAAAATTAAAAAAACCAAGGTTTTGGTTTTTTATTTTTATCTTTTACAATTTTGGTTTTCTTTTCACGAAATTTGGTGAAAACTTACCTTTTTATGTCCCAAATACGCTGTAATTTATTTGATTAGAAATATTTATTTTTTCACCTTATTTTGAATTAATATCGGAAAAGCACCCTAATTTTCAATCGAAAATTCACCCGTCAAAATATCAGCTTTTTTCAAAAAGTTGGTATGTTTTCTGTTCGTTGAAATCTCTACTTTCTGATGGTGGAAAAAAAAAATATTACTATAGTAAATCTTCTCAGAAAATGCAAAACAGATTCATCCATACTGATAATCTGAAAAGACAAAATCGAATTAATAATACCTTCACAATTTTATCGTGAGTACCCATGAAAAAAAAATATAAAAAAATAAATGACAAAATTTATAAAAAATATATTTTAAATATATTAAAAATCTATAAAAAATGTATAAATATATTAAAAAATATATTTTTAATAACTAACTTTTCTAACTTTTGGCCGATTTTCATATATATTTTATACATTTCAAATATATTTCAGATACATATATTCAAAATATTTTTTTTTATCTTTTTAGCTATGTTTTTTATGTCTTTTAAGATATATTTTGAATGTATCTAAAGTATATTTAAAATATATTAAATATACATGAAAATCGGCCAAAAGTTAGTAATTAAAAATATATTTACTATACATATTTTTTAATATATTTATATTTTTTTTATATATTTTTAATATATTTTTTATACATTTTGTCATTTATTTTTTTATATTATTTTTCATAGGGTTATACCTACTCACGATAAAATTGTGAAGGCTTTATTAATTAGATTTTGTCTTTTCAGATTATCAGTATGGATGAATTTGTTTTGCATTTTCTGAGAAGATTTACTATAGTAACATATATTTTTTTTTTCACCATCGAGAAGTAGAGATTTTAACAAACAGAAAACATACCAACTTTTTGAAAAAAGCTGATATTTTGACGGGTGAATTTTCGATTGAAAATTAGGGTGCTTTTTCGATATTAATTCAAAATAAGGTGAAAAAATAAATATTTCTAATCAAATAAATTACAGCGTATTTGGGACATAAAAAGGTAAGTTTTCACCAAATTTCGTGAAAAGAAAAACAAAATTGTAAAAGATAAAAATAAAAAACCAAAAACTTGTTTTTTTGAATATTTCACATACATTTTGAGGTTATGTGAAAAAAGTGTAAATACAAAAGTTTTAGATCTTTTTATTACCTACAACTTTGCTGTTTGACTTTTTTCCATAGGACTTTCAGTTTTGCCGGAAATCGAGAAAAACCGTTTTTTACCCTTAAAAACTCACCCCCATCCCCTTCCCGACCTCAGATCGCCCGTAAATTATTTTTCCTTTCATTTTTATAATATTCTCCTCCTTTTGTAATGGGTTTCATCCTACTATTATTTTTTTTCGTTTTAAAAATTATCGACCCTGGTCTATTTGTAATAGTCACTATTTTTTATCAACCTAAGACTTATGACGTCATAAATTTTTGATCGAATGTTCCTTGCATTAAAATTTGCATTTAGTTAGGTATACGGCGAAATTAATCGATTATAGTATGACCACTTTAAGTGTTCAGTACAAGGTGACATTGTTTGTTAAGAAAATTCTCATCGATATGTCTAACGTGCATTTATGTTAGTTGTGTGTTTTAAACTCAAACTCAAAAGCATTTATTTCAATTAGACCATTACAGGCATTTTGAGTGTCAGAAAAACAAAGAAGGCTAAGCTACAGTCATGGACACAAGGCATAATAACTTGTGAAAGTACTGTAGTTGCCCATTCCAAAGCGTAGATCTCTATGGAGAAGAATTGGCAAGAAACTCTATGGACACTCTTTTCAATCAAAATATCGTACATAATCTTGGTTACATCATTCATGTTGAGATTATACATACCTATACGTGAGAACGATGTAGAAATATGTGCACGTTAAGAGCGTCCAGAGTAAAAAAATATATCTACAATTTAAAAACAAAGTAAGTAGTTAAAATAAACCGTGGCAGCCTAGAGATGACCAGTCCCAACTGACAGCTCCTGTCCACAAACATGACGCATGGATCAGCCCCATTCAGCTCAACCATGTTGAAAGGAGCTAAATGACCCGACACACCCGCCACCATCAGCGAGACATTTCAGTGAGCATGATATTCTCTCACCTACCAGGGTAAATTCAAGTCAATGAAAGATAACTAAATGTAAATGGTAGCTTTACAGTACAAAGTACTCACATGTGCTGTGCAATTATATAATACTAAAAGATTGAATCTATACAAGTTTATGTACAATGCAAAGATATTATTACAATCTTCTGCAGTTTCAACAATAACTTCACGTAGTAATCAATTAGTTTGCCCCTATGGTTGTGGAGCAGGACCAGCATTGAGCCAAGCATTTTTATCATCAATTTAATCCCCCAACTTATAATATGCTTGCCTACATAGTGTGCCTTTTCTACAAGATTTAATTTTCGTCTCCTTTCTCACTCTCCTAATACAGGCACTATCTGCCTAAAGGGAGGATCCAATCACAAAAATTTGTTGATACTTAAACTTGCTTTACCAATAAACTATTTTTATTTTATTATTATTTAGTTGTAAAATGTGGGGAGGTATTTTATTACAACATTTTAAACAGTATCCCATGAAAGATGAGTCTACTTTAGCTAGTCTGAAACCTGGCTGTACAAGTTGGTCCCTGTTTCTCTAGTATTGTAGTGATGCCTGTCACCTCTTTTACTAAATAAAAAAAATCTCGCAGATTTTCTCGCCTGAACAGACAAAGTGGTTGAAGTGTAGTAAATTGATAGTTACACTACGTCAAATAGCCTTGATAAAGATATTATTAAAATGTCAAAGAATGACCGTTATAATTGGAATATATAATTCCCAGGAATTTTCATGTCCGAAAACAATATTTTTTTCGAAAAAAAAAACATAATAATTGGACGTATTTCTGCAATAATGAGTCAATGCAGAATCTCTTCTTAGTTCAGTTACATACGTCAAACTTATCCAGCATTCCAAAAGTGGTAATATTCAGTAAAATCAGTGACATAAAGGGTGTAAACAGACTCTTAACGAAGCCGAAAAGCACTTGTTCTCCCCGTCGTCATTGCGATCATTTTTTTGTTCTAGACCATACCTGGGAACCTTCTAGTTACGGATATATTGGGGGTCAAAGTTCCAACTTTTTAACAAGTTTTTTTTTTAAATAAATGTTTTTAATGTAAGATTTTTACTTTAAACACCTCCAGAACCGTTTTACTGTTCAATCCATCCATCAGCACAATTTTTTTACGTTACATTGAGTCCTATTGTAAAACGTGATTTTTAAGCCCAAAAAAAAAAGTTGTTTCCCAGCACATCATTTTTGCGTAAAGTTACTGAGTTTGATATACATAATGCTTGGTTGACGGCTTCGTGAAGAGTCTGTTTACATCCTGTATACATCGAATTTGTATGCTTGGAACAGATTTAAAATTAACCAACGTTTACTATGCAATATTATTACAATCACTTCTTCGGGAAATGAGTAATATTTTATGTGGGTTAAATATATTCGGATGCAGCGGTGAAGTATAACTGAGCGTACACAAATCAAATAAAGTTAGCGATCTCTTTGAAAAATCGATTTTTTTTTGTTACGGTAGATAATATTATGATTTCTTCTTCATTTTAGATTCTTTATTTAAAAATATAGATTTAGAATATAATTAAATAAAACAGTTCAATTGTTTTTGCATGCAGGGTGTAAACAGACTCTTCACGAAGCCGTTAACCAAGCGTTATGTACATAAAATTAAGCAACTTTACGCAAAAATTATTGCTGGGAAACGACTTTTTTTTTTGGGGTGAAAAATCACGTTTTACGGTAGGACTCAATGTAACGCATTCAAAACTTTGTGTAAATGGATGGATTGAATTGTACGGGGATCGTAAGGTGTCTTAAGTAAAAAAAAAACATTATAATCATCTGTTAAAAAAAAACTTGTGAAAAAGTTGGAACTTTGACCCCCAGAACAAAACAGTGATCACAATAACGGGGAGAACAAGTGTCTTTCGGCTTCGTTAAGAGTCTTTTTACACCCTTTAAAAAAAGGCTTTCAGTTCTCGCTTACGCTCATTCAGAAATCTGATTTAGTAAATTTTAACGGATTTAAAATACTTTTTCGCGGAAAGTTGTGATTGAAAAAATGCCAAGAGAATTATCAGAAGTTTTACGAGCTAACTTTGAGGGAAGAAAAGATACACCACGACAGAAATAGCACGCAGAGTTGCTATATCCCAATCCTATGTCGTGACCACGTTGCAGAGGTACCACGGGATGGGTAATTTAGCTGACCAACCCCGCAGTGGTCACCAAACTGTTTTGACTGCTGCCCAAAACCGCTATATTAGATTACTGGCAGCCCGTGACCCAACAATCAACGCTACTAAAATAAAAGCAGAAGTTCTTGCTCTGGGCTTGAAGTTAGCACTCAGACCATTCGGAATTGCTTCCACCAGGCTGAATTACGAGCACGGAAGTTTCGGCAAGCTCCTCTGAATTCCCGGAAACATTAAAGACGGAGATTGCAGTGGGCTAGGCTTCGGCAAAATGAAGAAGGAAGCATTTGGCAAAACTGTCTTTTTGTTGACGAATCGCGAATCAGTACTCATCCAGATAACCGAAGTGTCCGTGTCTAGAGATGACCAGGAGACCGTAAAAGACAAAGAACTGCCACTGGAACAGTTTAGCAAGGCGGGAAATCGCTGTCATTTTGGGGTGGTATTATGATTGGAGCTAGAACGCCTTTGATCCCGTATCGAGGCTTCATGACAGGAGACATGTATAGAGCAGTTGCTATTGATGGAATTGTCAGACCATTCCGAGTAAACCAGAGGCACCAATTGTTACTGGTCGATGATAACGCGCCCGCCCACCGAGCTCAACAATACTGCTCTCCGAGAATACGACATTACAAGGTAAGACTGGCCTGCCGGCTCGTCTGACCCAATTAAACCCAATAGAGCACGCATGGAATGCTCTTAAGCGATTGGAGCCGTCAGCCACGTCCCCAGACAGTGCAAGAGCTCAGGGAAGCCGCTATTCAAGAATGGGACAAGTTACCCCAAGAAATGCTGGATAATTTGATTCTCAGCATGCCCAGGAGGATCTTCGCATTTGTTCGAGCCAGGGGAAGAGTTATATTATATTGAATATAATCCGTTTATTAATAAATTGTTGTTGAAATTTGGTTAAACAGTATTGTTCTTTGTATCAAATTTCTGTTACAATTACATTATGATTAATTACTGAGCCCATCTGTCACTGCTCTTAACATCCTCTTAGGGATCTGTGAGAGGTACGCGGAGGCGCATGGCCTCTGGTATAACTGTAAGAAGAGTGAACTACTTATATTCAAGGCGGGTAACAATACCTATCAGGCATTAAGGAATGCAGATAAGTAGGGTCACTAAATTCAAGTATCTGGGGCACTGGGTCACCGAGGACCTCTCAGATGATTTAGATATTGAGCGGGAACGTAAGGCGTTGGTAGTGAGATGCAATATGCTGGCACGCAGGTTTGCAAGGTGCACAAAAGATGTTAAAATTGCTCTTTTTAAGGCATACTGCCAGACATTTTATACCTGCTGCCTGTGGGTCCGTTATACGCGTAGATCTTTCAACGCCCTACGAGTCCTGTACAATAATGGTTTTAGGATGCTGTTGGGATTGCCTCGCTTTTGCAGTGCATCAGGTATGTTTGCTGAGGCCAGCACGGACTGCTTTAGGGCGATACTACGTAAAAGAGTGGCCTCCCTGATGCGCCGCGTGCAGGGCAGCACCAACAGCCTTCTGAATACTATTTTAGAAAGGGTTGATTGTCCGGTTGTGAGGCACTGGAATACCGTTCATGGGAGTCAAGTATAATGTAAAATAAGTTTTTGTAATTTTAATTGTAATCTTGGTTTGATTTCAATTTTGATTTAAAGTTTGATTTTGATTTTTAATTTTGATTGTTTGTAATTTTGATTTTAATTTAGGTTTTAATTTTGATTTGAATTTTGTTTTTATTTTAATTTTAATGTTGATTTTAATTTAAAAATGTATTGTAATTTTATTTTGATTTTAATTTTAATTTTGATCCTACCTTGATTCCTATTTTTTTTTATAAGTTTAATTTAAAATGTAAGAATAACACACTAACATAGTTATAAGTATTATGTACTAACAATCTATGGAATGTTTTTTATTCTGACATTAAAATGATTATTATTTAATTTCAAACAGGGTATTCCTATTTAAAGAAAAAACTTAACAAAGAATTTTTCTTGATAAAGTTCAATTTGAAAAATTATATCAGCTTATGCTAGTGATAAAAAACTTTTTTTGATGTGGGTAGTTCTGCAAAGATGTACAAACACACATTAAAATTTCTACTATTTCATCATCTTGAAGTATGGCAATAATTTGCACTTGCGGCAATAATATTTTAGAAATTTTACTAAATCTCTGATTCGCTCTCAATCTGTGTATGTAAAAAAACTACTTACATTTCAGAAGCGTGTTGGAAAAAACTGCGGTAGCAAAACTCAATACTTTGCACTGTACATGTATGCAGCAAATAGATGAGAACACCAATAAAATTAATAATTTCATTTTTATTTGTTTTGAAAGTACTGGACGCGGTAAAAATAAACGGTAGAGGCCTTAAGAATTGCAATGCCCAAATATCACCCTTGGCGGTTAGACCTCACAGAGCTTAACCGATACTGAAGACTAACAGCAGAACGTACCGTTATATAATTCAAGATGTGAAATTCCCCACTTATTTATAGGAGCAGATATACACCAAAAGCAGTGGGGTTTTCCTTCAGGAATTTTCAGTAGCCATAAATGGTCTAAATTAATTAATTTAGGGAAAACAAACAAGTTTTATTGCACTTTGTATGTTGTAATAAATATTTCAAAATATTAGAAGTGGGCTTATGATGTTCAATCCACGACTTTTCCTCTGGTTATTTAGGTTACAGATACAGTGTAAACACAATTATAAATTACAATAACATAAATTAGAATACAAAAAAAAAACAACTGGACTGAAGAGTCAAAATAAAATGTTCATTAATTAATTTTAATTTAACTTAGACTACGTCCGTACGGTCGAACAAGCTATTTGGTATACACGCAGAAATATTCACAATCCTAGTACACTGACAATATTGTTTGGAAAAGTATACGGCATTGGATTGTGAATATTTCCGCGTGATACCAAATAGATAGAGTAGCGGTGGCCCAGTGGTAGCGACCCCGTCTTATGAACAGTCGTGGGTTCGAATCCAGGCAGGCGCATTACTTTGTGTAATTTATTTCATCACCACTGCTCTCAAAAACTGTGAAGGAAAACTTCGTGAGGTAACCGGCATGTCCTAGAACCAAAAATTCGAAGACATGTGACATCTACCAATCCGCACTGGGCCCGCGTGGTGGATTATAGCCCATTCCCTCTATAGAGAGAAGGCCTGTGTCCCAGCAGTGGGAACATACCTATTTTGTTTTCACGAATTATAGGCTGATGATGATGATGATGAACCAGATTAAAAAGGCAGCTGCAATAGGCTGCTGTGACCTTCGGTCGAATCTGTAGCTAATCCTTCTTAATATTATAAATGCGAAAGTTTGTGAGAATAGACGGATGGATACTCTTTCACGCAAAAACGATTGAACGGATTTGGATGAAATTTAGGAATCAGATAGTTTCTAACCTGGATTAACACATAGTATACTTTTTATCCCGGTGGTATGATCCCGTGGAAAAATCCTCGCACTCCACGCGGGCGAAGCCTCGGGTATTTTGAAGTATTGTAATTAAATAACCCTTTTGCACTATTGATTATCGATAGCCATCCCTTCAACCCCACCCCTAATCCTGAAATTATGAGCATCACACGGTTGTGATCATTGCGTTCTGTTGGCGTGCATCCAAAACGTACGAGCAAAGCAAGCAAAGGAACAGAATTCGTGATTGCTCGGATCTTCAGGGAACTTTTAATGAGAGCCAGATTACTTTAGCTCGAAGGGACCGTTCAAAGGAGGATCAAGTTCTGTTGTGGAACATGATAAGTTCCACAACAGAAACCTATGTCATGAAAATTATGTCTGTCTTTAGATATTTTTAATGGTCTTAAGCAGCTTTGAAGATGAAAGGGTTGTGTGGGGGATAATAGAGTAACTAAGGCATAATTTAGTGATCTTAGTTGGAAACCTTCAACATCTGAGGATGGAATGGCCATGATAAAAGAGTTGTGCGATTGTCTAGTTAGTTTGTATGTGGGTCTAAAAGATAGTTTGAAATCATGCTAAGTTTCATTTAGTGTCTAAACCTGTCAGGGTGTAAACGAAACTTTCACTAAACCGTCAACCAAGCATTCTGTACATCAAACTAAGTAATTCTACGCAAAAAATATTGCTGATAAACGACTTTTTTTTGAGGTGAATAATCCGATTTATGGTAGGGACTCAATGTAACACACTCAAAACATTATGCTGTTGGATGCATTGAATAGTACGGGGGTCGATGAGAAAGAAAGAAGAAAGAAAAAATATTTATTTGTCGCAGATACATGACGTGCATACAAAATAAAAAATAAAAAAACAGTAAACATACATCGCATAGCAAAACTTAACAGCTTGCACGTCGTGAGTGCGACAAACAGGTTACCACTCAGCATGATGCTGTGCTATGGGGGCCCACAGCACAGCGCTGGTTTTCAGTGGTCACCCGTGAAAAAACGTGCGGAAGCCAATGAGGTATTTAAAGTAAAGTATAACATTCAAAACGTGTATTAAAAAAAAATCTTGTGAAATTGTTGGAACTTTGACCCCAATATCTCCGTAATTAGAAGGTTGGTCTAGAACAAAAAAAATATCGCTATAACTGGGGAACAAGTGCCTTTCAGCTTCTTTAAGTGTACTTTTACACTATATATTTACTTTGAGGTCTAAATGTACTGCCTGTCTAGTAACCCATCTTTGAAATTAACAATTGAGAATTTTTATTAACTAGCGACCCGCCCTGGCTTCGCACAGGTGCAATGTAGATATAAACCAACCAATTGAATCAGTCTATGAATTAAAAAAAAACCGCATCAAAATCCGTTGAGTAGTTTTAAAGATCAAAGCATACATAGGGACAGACAGACAGCGGGACGACTTAATTATATACTATGAATAGAAATAGATAGTAAAGTACTGCGGTCACTGCCCAAATAAGGATATTTTACTGAAATGAATCAGTGTTTAAGTATCACGTACCCATTTATTTGTTAGAAGTACGTGACATAAGACTTTCAAAACAACAATATATTTATTTGCTGGTATCAGAATCATACCCATAGACATTTACCTTAACCTAAACATACATACTAATATCAATTGTGTTAGTATAAGCCACTTAAAACTATGTTAGTAACACTTCCCTTGCACGATGTTTTGTGCGGTCTTATGTAAGCAAGGGAACATTACAACCTGCGGCCGAAAAGTTTCTTCTAACACCAATTGGAGTAAACACATTGGTATCATTATCATCACCATATCAGCCCGGAATCACCCAGTGCTGGGTATAGGCCTTCCCTTTTTCTGCCACACTACCCAATTTTGTGCGACCCTTATCCAGGTATAAAGGGTGTAAAAAGAATCTTAACGAAGCCAAAAGGCACTTGTTCTTCCCGTCATTGCGATCATTTTTTGTTCAAGACCATACCTGGGAACCTTCTAGTTACGGAGGTATTGGGGTCAAAGTTCCAACCTTTTCACAAGTTTTTTTTAAAATACTTGTTTTTAATGTAAGATTTTTACTTAAAACGCCTCCAGGACCCCTTTACTATTCAATCCATCCATCAGCACAATGTTTTGAATGCGTTACATTGAGTCCTACTGTGAAACGTTATTTTTCAGCCCAAAAAAAAAGTCGTTTCCCAGTACTCATTTTTGCGTTAAGTTACTTAGTTTGATGTAAATAATGCTTTTAATTATAATTATTTATTCACTTTCATAGTATCAGATATTGACAAGCCTAGGTTATTATTTTTTATCTACTGCAACTAATAATTATAATTACATAAGTTGATAAAAAATGCTATGCAATAGCTTTACCGCGGCAGTCTCCGAGTGCCACACGTCTTATTTTGTTATGAATGTATAGTAGTCATTGGATACATGAAACGGGCTGCCGTTGTCAGACGACTAAAAAGTCACGGTGTATACATGGTAAAACATACCTAATATCTCAACATTGAATACCAATAAGACGAAAAAGAATGTCTACTCAGCAAGCCACCATACTCTTTAGAACTCAATAAGCAACAGAGAGGATTGAAAATATCAGGATATTGTCGCCCATCTTTGTCTCCGTGTATTGGCACGGCGGCAATATACAGCGAGTGTACTCGATGGTATTGCCATACCGAACTAATATCACCCTGTATATAGCACAGACTAACCTAAGGTTGTGTATAGGTTAGTCTGCCTACGTCGGATTAAATGATTTTGATATTGGAGCAGATAGTAAAGACTTTGGAGAAGATTGAGTAATATAGTTTAGATATTGAATCAGTAAGGGCTACTTGCACGAAAAACTTAACTCGGGGTTAAATGCTAACACTTAAATTGACAATATTGTATGATAAACTATCAATTTAACCTCGTATTAGCAATTAACTCTGAGTTAAGTTTTTCGTGAAAGTGGGCCTAAGAGGTTAGCTTCTAAAGTGAACCGAAGTTCAAAAAAAATAGTTCCATGTTTTTTGGAGAGTCTTTCGAATATTTCGTGCCTTGTCTTAACTATGTTGGGGTCGGCTTCTAGTCTAACCAGATGCAGCTGATTACCAGTATTTTACATGGAGCGACTGTCTATCTGACCTCCACAACCCAGTTGGTAGTATTAGGATATCCCTTGGTAAAAATTGACAGAATTTCGAGCTAACAACTGTCAAAGATCTACAAATGACAGCTGGGTCCAACGGGTTAACATGGTTTCCGAGGCATAGAGGAAACTCTGGGTTTGTAAAGGTCGCACGAAAATTTGATGTTTTTGCGAAAGTCCCAAGATTTTAGCACAAAACAGATTATTTAAAAATTAAAAAAGCTTTTCATAGTATTACAAGTTAAAATTAGTATGTTTACAGACGAGACATTTATTAATTTATTTAATTTTTAGGAAAACTTACAAAGTGTTTCAAAAAGTTTCAAGATAAAGTACCTACAGTAGTAGTAAAAAAATATGGTGAAAGTTTAAAAGCCCTAGAGTGTATTTTGTAATAACTAACTTTTTCCTTTTTCTGTTAATTTTGTTAAACTAGAATTATCTGTATATTCCCTACAGTAACCGTACTAAGTAGGTACCGTTTTTACTTATTTTACTTAGTAGCTTGATGAAAATAAAATATTTAAAACTAATTTCTACCCCCGTCGTCGTCATCTCAATCGTCATTGAGGTAATAATCTTACTTCATTACATATTATATACAAGTCCTCCGCCGCGTCTGCCTGCCTGTTCGCGATAAATTCAAAAACTACTGAAAAGATTTTCATGCTGTTTTCACCAAGGGATAGAATGGTTCTCGAGGAAGGTTTAAGTATATAATTTGTCAAGTTTTTGTGTAAATTGGCTAAAATATAATAAAAAAATTAAAAAATATAATATTTGTTGGAGGTGTCGGAAAAAATAGGCCCTGGCATAGGTCCCCATGAGTTACGGGAACGGGATCAAAATTTCATTATTACTTTTGGTCGCGATAACCGACATCCACGCGGGCGAAGCTGCGGACATCAGTTAGTAATATTATAAATGCGAAAGTTTGTGAGGAGGTATGGATGTTGGTTCCTCTTTCACGCAAAAACGGTTGAACTGATTTGGGTGAAATTTGGCACTCAGATAATTTATAGTCTGGATTAACGCATAGGATAGTTTTTATACCGGTAGTATGATCCCGTGGGACAATTATCGAACTCCACGCGGGTGAAACCGCGGGCAACAGGTAGTCTATCATAGAAGAATGCGTGCTACCGGAATAAAATGTTCTATGTCCTAACTACTAACCTAGGTCATGATTTATCCGTGTTTTGGTCGTATCAATATTTGCTTAGTCGTAGAGGCGTGGAAAGGTAACAGACAAAAATGGTCTTGTGGTCAACATGAGTTTCTGTGTTCGATTCCCAGACCTTGCAAAGTGTTATTGGGTTTTCCAAAACTTTAAAACTTTAAATTTCTCAGCACTAACCACGGAGTCTGGATTTGTGCCCGGTTGATGACAATAGGCTCGCCCCTGTTACATGGTACTTAAATATAACTGGCGAAATGTGGGTATACTTACCTACTAGTAGGCACAGTACACTTCTGCCTAACCCTTTGGGGATTATGTGAGTGATGTTAGAATTACTTTTGCTTCTATACTAAATAATAGCACGGAAGCTGTGACGGAAGTGTGGACCTGTGATAATAATAAAAAAAATATAGGTTAATAAAAAATTAAAATACCTAATAATAATTAAATATATATAACACCTGAGGAGGCTCTCGTTAGGCAGCTGGATCAAGGGCTTGATTCAGAAAACGGTACTTCTGGACACGGCTCGTATCGTTAGGAGGTTCCTCTCTCTGGAGCCCTGACCCAATATATAATACCTATAGACTCAATATCTTAGTATTATATAATTGCATAGCACATGTGTGAGTACTATGTACTGTAAAGCTACCATTTACATTTGGTTATCTTTCATTGACTTGAATTTACCCTGGTGGGTGAGAGAATGTCATGCTCACTAAAATGTCTCGCTGATGGTGGCGGGTGTGTCGGGTCATTTAGCTTCCTTCAATATGGTTGAGCTGAATGGGGCTGATTCATGCGTCATGCTCGTGAACGGGCGCTGTCGGTTGGGACTGGTCATCTCAAAGCTGCCACGGTTTATTTTAACTACTTACTTTGTTTTTAAATTGTTGATATAATATTTTACTCTGGACGCTCTTAACGTGCACGTATTTCTACATCGTTCTCACATATATGTATAATCTCAATATGAATGATGTAACCAAGATTTTGTAACAATATTTTGATTGAAAAGAGTGTCCATGGAGTTTCTTGCCCATTCTTCTCCATAGAGATCTACACTTTGGAATGGGCAACTACAGTACTTTCACAAGTTATTATGCCTTGTGTCTGTGACTGTAGCTTAGCCTAATTTGTTTTTCTGACATTCAAAAGTGCCTGTAATAGTCTAATTGAAATAAATGCTTTTGAGTTTGAGTTTGAGTTTGAGTTTGACCGCCGGTAGCTTGGACCCTGTTCCCGATACCGGTGGGCTACTATTTTTTATATTTTTAAATGTTTTTTTTTAATACTTAAGTTATAAAAAATATGTAAAAATATAAAAAAAATGTGTATATAAAATGAATAAACGAAATTAAATATTATTATTAGGTATGACACTGGATCCCGGACTAGGATACCCTGTGTCGCAGGATCCAGTCTCTTTCGACAGATAATATGTATTATAAAATAGAACAAATGCATCGTTTACAATATAATTAATTAAACTTAGGACTAAAAGGTAACCATGTGTATGTGTGGATGTGATGAGTGTGTATGTGATGACTGTGAGTTTGTATATGATGAGTGTGAGTGTGTATGTGATAAGTGTGAGTGATAGATGGATCTCTGCCTATTCCTTTACCTATCTTCAGCTTGATGTTAAGGATCTATATCTGATTCTGTTTGTCGAGGAAAACACTGCAGAATAGTTTATTTATTGATCTTTAGTACGAATACTGACACAGTTCTGTTTCCGATGTTTTATTTTTTATCTATGTGCTGTCCACAGAGTAGTGAAACACAGAGGCCACGCCATGCATATTTTTGGTACTTGAAGTAAAAATGCTTTAAATATAAATTTGTTTTATTATTAAAATAGTAAGTGTAGTTGGAGGTCTAGTCTTCGTATGACGCTCTGCTGGGAATTAAATCTTCTTATCTGGGTTTGTACTCGTTGACGGAAATACGCACATTATAACGTATCTGGCAAAATGCGTGTGTGTGCAGCTTTGTTCTTCCTAATTAATTTAGGCCTCCAGTCATTTTGATATGCTTTAACTGTTTTATAGGGTGTCATTATGTTTTTTTGCAGTTTCTGAGACTTATCATTTCAGGCGACCACGATCATAGTTTCTACCTTCATGGAAATCTGTGCACGAATGACTGGTTGACTTTCGTAAGTTAAGTTTTATTTTGTACAAAAAGTACTATTCTGATCTGAATAATTAAATTCAATTAGTCTTTAGTCATCTCTGGCTTTAGCTAGTCTATGTAATTCTCACTGTCACAATGTGTCGAGGCTTCGACAACTCGTCACGGCCGCCATTTTGGATCGGGGTGGAGGGTTTGCACCGGCCAATATAGATGGCGCTATTGTGCATCCGCTTTAACTACATGCACTTTGTTCTCGTCGGGCGTTGCGATTCCGCTGACGTGTGATGTGTTGCTACCAACTCCCATTCCTACCTGACCTGCACTTAAACTTCGAACACATGCTACTACGGATCATTTTAAACTGGACGCTTCATGTCACTATACAATTTTTTCATTGCGATCGTTTGCCATCTTATTGGTACGGATACAGGGTTGGTTTTAGATTGAATTGTGAATGTTTAATTTTGTAGAGCTATTATTTCGTGACTATTGAGAATGAGCTGTCGATGGTGACGTATTGTAGGCTTTTCACTGTTCAATTGCAATTTTATAGCAGCACAGCGGGAATCGGAGAGAGATTTTAGTTAGATTTTAGGAGAATCTCTAATAATGGCGGGGTATTTGATTGTGATCTATATTGTGTTGGTCGTGTGGAGACAGGAGTAATTGATGTTCGAGTAGTAAATTGCAAATAGATTGTCACAGTTTCATGTTTAGGCATAATCAAATCCTTAAAAGCATGGCCACTGCAAAGCATATGCTTTATAAGGATTTGGCGAAGCTCTGCCATATTATAAAGGTTGTAAAAATACTCTTAACGAAGCCGAAAGGCACTTGTTTTCCCCGTCATTGCGATCATTTTTTTGTTCTAGTTACGGTGATATTGGGGGTCAAAGTTCCAACTTTTTCACAAGTTTTTTTTTTAAATACATGTTTTAATATAATCTTTACTTAAAACATAACTGGCAAAATGTGGGTGTACTATTAAGTACCTCTGTCTAACCCTTCGGGGATTACAGGCGTGATATTAGGTTATTTTTAAATCAAACCACACACAGTTAGAATGTTGAGATATGAGATGCTCATTGTGGTTTAATCACGTCCAACTTTATGATCGCCTCTTTCCAAAGTTCTACGAGAAAAATATTCACAAAAATTGAAGAACAATCCTTTCCACGATATCTTTTCCGTATTTCGAAGGTGTGTAACATCTTTAGAGGGTAGAATTTAATTTAGTGAGTACATAATGCGGTTTAGTGATGTTGTTTTTAGCTGAGCGTAACTTGGGCGTGGTGGCAGTGGTCGCTGGTAACCTGACCCTGAGCTGATGCTTGCAGCTGGCGAGTGCGGTGGATAATGCAAAAGAAGTATGAACGTTTGTGTACCTATGTGTGTATGATATATCGGCTCGCCTGTTATGGCTTTTTGCCTTCGTTTATGATCAACAAAGTTGAATTTATGTATTACTTGTTTTTTTTTTATTACAAGATGGGCTTGCTCTTGATTTCGATCCAGCCTAATGGAAAGCGATGGATAAGGTCTATGATGGAACGAGCGTGCCCAGAAGATACCTGTTCACTCTTGCTTTGAAGGCAGACGCGTTAAATGTGGGAGGGAACACAGATACCAGATGGCAGAGACTTCCATACCTTGGCTGTGCGCATAACAAACGTGGAGGAGAAGGTGAGTACCACTAGTTGGGATATCAACCAAGTGTGGATGTTTTTTTTGTTTTGTTCTTTGTGAGTCAAATAAATACGTTTTCTTTCATAAGCACGCGTCTTATTGATTTATTGTGCCTTCATGTCTCACACCTCATTACCGAGAACTCTCGATCATCGCAATGCTTAACTAGAGGCGATATAATAATTTTATCATAGATACAATTGACTCATATCTACCTACTCGATTGTATCGATACATGCATAATCGATAAACCTTTTCTTATGGGGCCTATTCTGCCGTGCTAAGCTTAAAAGCATTATCTAAAAAAAATGATTGGCATCGGAGAGCTTAAATAAATACGCACTTAGTGAACTAAGCCAAATAGCAGTATCTATGTATTTTAAAACATAAAATATCCTAATAAGCAAAAGAACAACCCGTAATGTGTATATCAAACTATATTTACAAATCTTCAATTTTCTCGAAACTGGCTTTCCTTGAGATACCGCTTTTGCGTTTGGCCCCATAAGAAAAAACATGATTGCATTTAAGTTAAAACACGAACATTGGTCAATCTTACGATAATTATACTGCAGTGGTGCAGATTCATTAATGACTCTGCCCTGGAGTGTAAATGTGGTGCTGTTCCACAAACGATGGGGCACTTAATATCGTGTCCTGCATGTCCTGTTGCTTGTTCACTACAGGAACTGATGGACGCTACCGACAGCGCCAAACTAGTAACTCAGTTCTGGGCCGACACAATATAGATTGCCATCGACACGCTAAGAAGAAGAAGTGGTGCAGATGGTTTATCGTAGGAATACTGCAGTATTGATTAATTTTATGATATGATGTATTTCCACAAATTCGCTAACAGTGGCACCGCGCCTTACCCTCATGCTCCGCGAACCTTTCTGTGTAAACGATAATTTTCTTTCTTTTTATTACTATTTGCTTTTAGGCACAATTTTATAGTCCGCCGGGAGCGCAATTATGCCCCCAAGCCTTATGGCAAGCTTCTCTTTATGTAGTAAAATCAAATCCTCGTCTGAATAACATTGGATTTGATGTGGGAATGCTTTTTGTTGTGTTTGTAATGTTACCGTAATCTTGAGAAAAGGGTAAGTAAATAGTGGAAAGGGGTAACTGAAGAGGTGGGGTATGTTGGGCTGTGGACTGTTCGAAAGAGATACCGCGGCCCTATGATGGCATCACCCAATGACAGAACCCTGAAGGCCCACTATTTTCAAAAACACTATAATATTGAGCTCACAGCGGAAATGTGTGACTACTCAGGTCCACACGAGCTAAGGATCTACACGGATGGATCAAAGACTGACGATGGGACAGGTGTCGGAGTTTTCTCTGACGACCTAAACATCAAAATATCCAGACCCCTGGGAATGCTCAACTCTGTGTATCAAGCAGAGTGTGTAGGCATTATCCAAGCGGCACACGCCATAGAAGCCAGGGGAGTTACGGATACCCATATTCGTATACTTTCAGACAGTGCCTCAGTTCTACAATCCTTAAAGAGAAACCAAATCACATCAAAATTAATACTAGAATGTCACAATGCCCTAGAACGTGTTACGGTGCTAAACCGCAACACTGTGACACTGCAATGGATCAAAGGACACAGTGGATCACTCGGAAACGATGCGGCTGATGAGCTTGCCAGAAGGGGATCCAGCACAAAGGCCATCGGACCCGAACCCATTGTGCCCTTTCCGTTTAAGCAGCTAAGGGGCTGGCTAAAGGAGCACACTAAGACACAAGCGGAAAAATGGTGGACCTCGACACCAGGGTGAAGGCAATCCAAGGAAGCTATGCCATCCCTGGATGCAAAGCTGACCAAGCGCCTTCTGCGCCTGGATAGAGATAGCCTGCGACTGGTGTCGGGGACCATCACTGGACACTGCTCACTGAATAAACACTTCCACACCCTAGGAACCACGGATAGCCCTCTGTGCAGAGCGTGCATGGAGGCGGAGGAAACGGTGGCGCATGTGCTCCTCGAGTGCACCGGTGTCACCCAGATCCGCGAGGAGACTCTTGGTACACCGAGATCCCTCGCGGATGCCCTGAGAAGACCACGAAATATAATCTGCTTCTGGAGGGAGGTGGGCTGGTTGGAGTAACGGCCACCATGGCTCACGCACAATGGTCCACCTTTAGGGACTAAGTGCGGAAACCGAACCCTTTAGATAGATAGATAGGATACCGCGGCCCTGGAACACAAAGGGCAAGGAAAGAATATGGATGGGTTTTAGTCAGTACAAGTCTGACACTCCCTTCCGCTCTGCCCAGAGCGGGAGGAGTCATTTGATGATTTCCCATCCGTAAAAAAAGTTTTGAGTAAATATTGGGTAATTGTTAGTGAGGCGTTTGGTTTTGGTTTCAAGAGTGTATATTTAAGAATTAGTTACCTATTTATCTATTTAAATTTTCATGTGGGAATTGATGGGATTTGATGTGGGAATGCTTTTTGTTGTGTTTGTAATGTTACCGTAATCTTGAGAAAAGGGTAAGTAAATAGTGGAAAGGGGTAACTGAAGAGGTGGGGTATGTTGGGCTGTGGACTGTTCGAAAGAGATACCGCGGCCACTGAATTCACCCACTGCTAGGTAAAGACCTTCCTTTTTTGTGTCAAACTCATCCAGGGTTTTCTCTCGATGGCAACAATGTCATCAGCCCATCTGGCTTATCAATTTTATATAATTTATTTTACATTCTGAAGCTCCGAAACCAATGTGTCCACAGCAAGGAAACCAAATGAACTTAAAAATAGCAACAAATCAATCATCTACTGTAATAAATAACTCCGGCTCTCTGATTACCCCCTAGGAGGATTACCTTGATGACTACCCTCCGTCTTCTAATTTCCTTTGACTTAATTACGTTTATTGAGCGAATTAATTTTAATAAATCATGATTAATTAGAATGGATTTCTAAGCTAAGCTGGAGACACACTTGGAATTGAGGTACTTTAAAATGAAAGGAATTATAATGTAGCCTTTTGGTGTAGAAAGGAAGAAAAAAGATTGACTTGTCGCAGAGATGTGATCTGCACACAAAAATTAAAATAAAGGTAAAGTCACACAAAGCACACTACCTATATGGTAATCCGCTCTCGAAACCAGATGACCACTCTTACCCTCTACTGCTTTGTAAGATAGAATATTCTTTACTAGCTTATGCCCGCAACTTCATCCTCGGGGGCTTAGGTAATTATCGGGATCGTCCTACCGGGATAAATAGTATATTATCTGTTAATCCAGGTTATAAACTATCTGTGTTTCAAATTGCGTACAAATCCGGTCAGAAGTTTTTGCGTGAAAGGGTAACAAACATTCAGACATCCATTCATCATGAGCATCGTCAAAATCTTTCGTATTATGTCATGTACACCATACAAATTTCAATTTAATTTAAAGAAAACATTTCACATCGGAGGAGAGCAGCGGTGGCCCAGTGGTAGCGACTCCGACTTATGAACAGTAAGTGGTGGGTTCGAACCCAGGCAGGCGCATTACTTTGTGTAATTTATTTCATCACCACTGCTCTCAAAAAACGGTGAAGGAATACATCGTGAGGAAACCGGCATGTCCTAGAACCAAAAATTCGAAGACATGTGACATCTACCAATCCGCACTGGGCCCGCGTGGTGGATTATAGCCCATTCCCTCTCATAGAGAGGAGGCCTCTGTCCCAGCAGTGGGAACATTAAAAGGCTGATTATGATGATGATGATTTCACATCGGTTGGCACAATGGCTTTGTAATGTAGGACTTATGCAGGGCACAGACTGTACGAATGTTTCATTGAATTACCAATCAGCAAGAATTTTGTAAACAAAAAGATAAGAAAGAAATTAAGTGCGAAATTAAGTCCTAGTCACAAAGTCAAAGTTTATTAAAATAATAAAAGCGATACGACACGTCTGTATTTCAAAAGCTCCAATTCAACGAGAACTCGTGTACTAGAGATTTTGAATTGGATCCTTTGTAACTCAGACATGTCGAGGGATCGTTCCCTCATGATTTTTGCTACAGACAGTGTGCCCTCAACTTAACAGTCGAGAGGTCAGGCTAAGAGTCCAATTATAAAAGTTTTGGAGCGACCCTAATTAGAGCCTCTTTCCCTAAAACCGGACTCACGTACACTTAGATTAATTCTCCGTCATTACGCTCAGCTTACCCGGGTCCTGTATAGATCAAATATTGTTTTCAGTGACCAAATAGATATAAGAACATTTATGAGTATTGTCCTGTTAATTGGTGGTCGTATTAGAAGAAAACGTTTCTCTAATACGGTTTTTAACTCAGAATAATAATTAATTAATCAACCTCCTGCCTCGTTGGTCTAGTGGTTGCAAGCACGATTGCTGAGCATTAGGTCCTGGGTTCGATTCCCAGGTCAGGCAAAGTGTTACCAGGAATTTGTCAGTAGCAGCCCCGGAACCTACACTTGTGCCCGGTTGATGGCATTAGGCTCGTCCCCTATTACATGGGACTTACACATAACTGGCGAAATGTGGTTGTACTATTAGTTACACCTCTGTCTAACCCTTCCGGGATTTCTGGCGTGATGTTTGCTATGTATTTCAATAAAATTAATATTCGCCTTATTGTCTATGTCATTCAAGATCTTTAAAGACCATTGAGCAGTGTTACGGTATGACCTGTATGACCACTTTAAGTGTGCAGTACAAGGGGGCGCTTCTCCATCGTCCATACACAGTGTTGTGGCCGAGAACAAACGCATTACAATCTATGTGAACAGTCAGAAGCGAATGCACTGTAATTAGAGCAGAGACGGATCATCGTAGCAGTGTTACAGTATGACCACTTTAAGTGTGCATTACAAAGTGGTGCTGCTTGTCAGGGAAAATCACATCGATATGTCAAACTTGGAACATTTATTTTAATTCTGTGTTTTCCCGTCCGCACTGATACGTTGGCTGAAGTGCCAAAATTATCCCGAAGTCTGGGGTTTCCCGGTTGATAGCTCGCCTCCTATTACATCGGACTTAAACATAACTACCAGGTAAAATGTTGGTATACTATTAGGAACACTGCTCGTGGCTAAATAATAACAGCCTCTCGGTTCGATCTTTAGGTTAAGCCGTGCTTGCTTAGGTTGGTCTGTGGATGGGTGACCACCCTTTACATACCGGGTTTCCTCCGTGCCTCGGAAAACACGTTAAACCGTTGGTCCCGGTTGTCATCTATAGATCTTTGACAGTCGATACAGGTAGTTAGACTGGAAGCCGACCTCAACATTGTTGGGAAAAGGCTAGGCTGTTTCTATGCTTTAAATTATGTCAATAAGGACCTTTGAGTCATCATCATCAGTCTATAATGTTCCCACTGCTGGGACACAGACCTCCTCTCTATGAGAGGAAATGGGCTATAATCCACCACGCGGGCCCAGTGCGTATTGGTAGATGTCACATGTCTTTGAATTTTTATTTCTAGGACATGCCGGTTTCCTGACGATGTTTTCCTTCACCGTTTTTGAGAGTAGTGGTGATGAAATAAATTACACAAAGTAATGCGCCTGCCTGGGTTCGAACCCATGACTGACTGTTCGTAAGTGGGGGTCGCTACCACTGGGCCACTGCTGCTCTACCTCTACCTTTGAGTAAAGTTAATTAAATTTTGCCAAAATAAAGCATTTATAGCGCGTCCTCATTCAATAAGGTCACTTTTTAATGAAGTAATTGAAAAGTCATGAATACGTATTAACTGAAATTAAATTTCAAAATGTTTTAAATGGACAGCTTTTTGTTGCTTTTAATGAAAATTGCCAATGCACGAGGCGCAAAATTTAATTTAATTGCGAGCAGTATGTTATTGATTGAATTCTTGTTACTTAAATTATATTGTTTATTTACTTTTAGTGGGTAGGGTAGAGTCGGTCATGTTCTTAGTAGCACATATTTGTGATGGACCAAGCGATATATAATGTACATTATGAATAATAGCACATTATTATGAGCTCGGTGGAAATACTCTCCGCTTCACACATCTCCGCACTCCACGCTCTAACAATCTTGTTTCATTTCTTTTCTCTTCAGGCACTTTCGTGAGACATAGTCGTGGTCAAGAGTTATCACGATCTTTAAGACTCCAGTCTAAAAATGAGAAGGACTAGCCAATTCCAGAAGCTGAACTGTAAAAACGACTTCTAAAGAATTTAAATTCTAAGTCACAACGAAGGTTGTCGCCGCAATAACCGCCCAACAATACAAAATAAATTCAACGAACACAATACTGACAATAATGAAATCAGGGTTCCTTTGTTGCATTCAAAGTGCTAAAAGCTCCTGGCCGACGGAACCCTAATCGAGTAATGGACGCGGCGCCATATTGCTTTGTGTACCCACAAACGAATAACTAGTTTTTTTCTTATGATTTTGTCTGTTCTTTTGCTTTTTGACTTTTCCGACGAGCGCCAGGTTTTGTGAAAAGTTTCGTCGAAATAAAAACCAGGTCATGTGCCGTTGCTTATAAAGTGCATGAAAATTGTATTGACTTTTTAAAAGGTTTTTGTGACCCTCTATAAAGCCCTTCCTGTTTAAGATATATCACCTGCATGTAGTAGCACTGGCTAGATAGAAACTGTCTTCTAGTTTGTGACATATGGTTTTGTAGTTTATTGTTCTTTCTCACGTTGTTCTGAGATTACTCTTTATACCTTTCCAAATATATACTTAACAGTATTTCCTGTTGTTTCGCTCTACAGACCTCCCCAACACTTCCTTAGCTTTAACAGCTACAGCTAATAACATCAGCCTGACTAAATGAACTTACCAAGAAAAAGAAGACTTACCAAGTTCCTTATCAGTATTCTATCAGACTTCTGAAGAGATTCTACCGATCTCTTCTACTTCTGCCAGTTATACTGGCACAGGGATATTGCAGTGTTTGGTTAGGCTTTATAAAAGCCTTTTAGAAAATAATATCATAACATCACGCCTGTAATCGCCGACGGATTAGGTAGAATTTACCGATTAGGTTTATTTCCTATGTATTAGGTAGGGGAGATTCTAATCCAATCAACAGGCTACGAATCCAGACTCCGTGGCTGCTACTGAGAAATTTCTGATGGAGAAATCCAATATTACTTTGACCGGTCTGATGATCGAACCCAGAACCTCATGCTCAACAGTTGGGCTTGCGACCACTAGACCGACGAGACACGCAATAGTAATATTATTCTCTGTTTTTCAAAAATAATATCAATCTTACTAACCATTTTATAACAACCTACCGAACTCATCGCCTCTCCCCAATTTTGTTGAGGTCGGTCTCCAGTCTAACCTAGTTGAATACCAGTATTTTACATGGAGCGACTGCCTATCTGACTTCCACACCCCACTGTTAGTACTGGGTAATACGATACCCTTGGTAAGACTGGTTGTCAGATTTTCGGCCCACTGACTACCTGTAACGACTGCTAAAATTTACAAATGAGAGGAGGCACCAACGGCTTAACGTGCTTTCCGAGGCACGGAGGCAACTCAGTATGTAATGGGTGGTCACCCAACCACGGACAAACCTTGGCTAGCGCGGCTTAACCTGAAGATCCGACCCGAGCGGCTGATATTTTTTGCCTAAAACAACCTTACGAACTCAATACTCAAAACCGGCCAAGTACAAGTCGGACTCACGCATGAAGGGTTCTGTACCATCGTACTAGGGGTAGATTACTTTTTGTTATAGAGGCAACAGAAATACTCGTACACATTCTGCGAAAATGTCAACTGTCTACCAATTACGGATCATGACATACAGCCCGCTGACAGACAGACGGCCGGACGGACAGCGGAGGCTTAGTAATAGGGTCCCGTTGGTTACCCTTCGGGTCAACCCTAAAAGTCGGTAAATAAGACCACAGTGCGAAGGTAACCCTCAAAACTTTCTGCCAGGTTTAAATCAATGAGACGGACCAACATGGCCGTTTGAGTTCCAGTTTGTGTTTAATCCCCCTTACTATCTGTTTATCTTCGACCCCCTACTTTCCTACTTTCTCTTCATTATTTATTTATCAGACTTTTGGGTTACGCCTCCAAAACTTCACAGACTTAATTATCCTTATATTTGTATTTCAAAGAAACTGGTACCAAACTACTAAGTTTAATGGATTAGTTCGAATCTTTTGTTTGTATGATATCCGGATCAAAGGACCATTGGGTTGGTCCTTCATCAATTAATAAATCAAAAGAGCTGATTCATGACCTGAAAGGGTCGGTGATTTGTCAGGCTCTCTGAGACGGACATGTTTTTGTTAACTGTACATTTCATGTATGAAGACTCAAGTTCTTAAAAGCCTATTAAAAGCTTTCCTACATAAAGGAACGTTGAGGTGAAATTAAAAAAATACCGTATACAGGGTGTAAACAGACTCTTCACAAAGCCGTCAACCAAGCATTCAGTACATCAAACTAAGTGACTTTACGCAAAAAATATTGCTGGGACACGACATTTTTTTTTGGGGTGAAAAATCACGTTTTACGTTATTACTCCAATGTAACGCATTCAAAACATTGTGCTGATGGATCGACTGAATAGTACGGGGCCCGTGACGGTGCCTTAAGTAAAAAAAATACATTAAAAACATGTATTTCAAAAAAAAGTTGGAACTTTGACCACCAATATCTCCGTAACTAAAAGGTTCTCAGGTATGGTCTAGAACAAAAAAATGATCGCAATAACGGGGAGAACAAGTGCCTTTCGGCTTCGTTAAGAGTCTGTTTACTCTGTTTTGTCCCTTTATGTAAACCTATTTATTTAGATTTTAACAAAATTATCATTTACGTGATTGTGTTGTCATTGCATACCGAGTTTCCTCCGTGCCTCGGAAACCACGTTAACCCGTTGGTCACGGCTGTCATTTGTGGCCCGAAAAGTCTGACAACCAGTCTTACCAAGAGGTATTGTATTACCCAGTATTAACTGGGTTGTGGAGGTCAGATAGGCAGTCGCTCCATGTAAAATACTGGAATTCAACTAGGTTAGACTGGAAGCGGATCCCAACATAGTTGGGAAAAGGCTAGGCAGATGATGACGTGATTGTGTTGTCATCAAATGATATCTAGAATGCGAAAGTCATTCATTCGATTGGCCTGTTGGTCTAGTGGTTAGTGACCCTGACTGCTAGTACGGAGGTCGTAGGTTCGATTCCCACACAGGTCAAATCTTTGTGCGATGAGTACGATTATTTGTTCTGTATCTGGGTGTATAATTTATCTATAATACGTATGTATTTAGAAATATATAAGTATGTTTATCAGTTGTCTGGTTGCCTTAGTACAGGCTCTGCCTAGTTTGGGATCAGATGGCGGTGTGTTGGTTGTCCCAAGATATTATTAGATATTATTATTCATTCTAAAATTCGATTCGAACACACTACTTATAAAAAAGATACGTCCATCAGAGGATTATCATAAATAGATATATTAAGTGGAATGTACTCTCATCTGCACTAGCAATTTTCAATTGTTCATTATAATTAGCATTTATTATGAACGATTCATTATGATTGCTTCACTGCCATTGTTCTAGACAATATATGTTATTTAATTTAGTTTTAAAAACAATTTAACTCGTTGAAAGGCACCAAAGCAATTATCCAGAAGAGAATGGATATGATGAGAGTATAATTGCTAGTAACTTATTCAACTCAAAGAATCTATTTTTTTGCCATGTTAAAAGCGGTTTTCAGTAGATGTAACCAAACATAATGCAGTCCATTCCTCACCAAAACCACTTAACAAAGCTGCAACAAAACTCGAAAAGTACCAAAAAGGAAAGCATCTGAATTATTTTAATTCAAATTTTCATATCCTTACCACACAAAGCGGCTGCAGTATCCGTTGGCGCGAAAAATTCATCAGCGCCGAAAATTTAAGCACTATATTTTAAAACAAGGAACTAAAGTCTATTCAAATAATTGTTTTTATGGCAAAATTAGGAAATTACTTTAGCAAAAGAAGTATTTAAGGATCGGAGCAGGTTGCGCTCTAAAGGGTCTGCTTACCTCGATGGGAAAAAGGACTGTAAATGAGGATGGGTAAACCAAATCAACTTTTTGCTAACTTTGAATACCTATTAATAATGAAAACTCTTTAAACTTGAATGTAGTGTAAACTGAATCTTATGCGCTATATTAAAATATTTCAAATACAACATTTATTTACATTTTTGGAAACGAAAATCCAAACGCAGTACAGATACAATTTTCGCTTTTGGAGCAATTTTCGCGACTGTCTCTTGGAGCTGAGCAATTTAAAATAACAGGGCAGTACAGTGGTCCATTAGTTAGAGTACCCAGCACTCGAGGTACTCCACTGTACCTGCATAAATGTTAGAAGCGGTAATTACGTAAACATCTGTTTTGATGGACTGAATTTAGCGCTCCTGTTTTCGTTTAAACTGAATTGTTTAGACGTGAGTAAGTTCTTGATTGTTTCTGCGATTACTACATACTGTGTTAATGTTATAGGCGTCATAGAAGTCAGGTTTTGGAAATTCTGTTACCTTTATGCCTTACCTGACCATTGTACACTTAGTTACAGTTTTAATAAAACTGGAAGTTGATAAAAGAAAATGAAGTGTACCGCGTCCTACAACATAACATTATCTGGCTACACAATTTAAAACAAAATTGAAAAAAGAAAAAATGAGTGTCCAATATTTTGATAAGAATCTTCCCGTGGGTCTCGTAAGAGGCGACAAATGGACTTACCAGATGATGGGAAGCAGCGTTCTCTGTGATTTTGTAACGACCGTACTGCGATCGCCAACCTGCATGCCAAGCGTGGTTATGGCTTATGTCCAGCAGTGGACGTCTTTCAGGTGACATGACGATGATGATGATGAATATTTTTTGGAAATCCATCTGACGGACTAATTAGATTTTTTGGTAAACAACCCTATTATGTGCAAAGATGTTGTTGTTGTTGTTGATTTATTCTGTTACTCTGGACGCTCTTAATTCGCACGCCTCTTTACATCGTTCTCACATACATGTATAATCTCAACATGAATGATGTAACCAAGATTTTGTAATAATATTTTGATTGAAAAGAGTGTCCATGGAGTTTCTTGCCCATTCTTCTCCATAGAGATCTACGCTTTGGAATGGGCAACTACAGTACTTTCACAAGTTATTATGCCTTGTGACTGTGACTGTAGCTTAGCCTTCTTTTTCCGACATTCAAAAGTGCCTGTAAGGGTCTAATTGAAATAAATGCTTTTGAGTTTGAGTTTGAGTTGTCAAAAATCGATAACTGAGAAAATCGTAAGTGAAACATTCACTAATTGCGTATATATGACTTTGCTCTTGATTGTATGTACAAGTGATACAAATAATATCATATTTTACGAAATACACCCACTAGATGTTCTCTCTTCCGTAGCACGGGCAGTTAAACACCCCTTTGGCTTTGTGCCCATAGGGGGTTGTCAAGGCCAGTGGGGGTCAGTATCCTGTCCAACAAAAAATATAAAGAAAATATATACTTTGAAGATAACATCAATAGGAATATTTTCTTCTAATGTAATCGCTGGTATAAGTCGACGGCAGTGTTTCGTTTTTTGTTGTTTTACCTTTTTTCAGTATTTTTTACTCTTTTGCTCTGGTGTAATAAAGAGGTATTCGTATCTAAATAATAACAGTCACATGGGTCGATCTTGAAGGTAAAGTAGCGCTTCTCTTGGTGGGTCCGTGGATGGGTGACCAACTGACCATTTCGCTACTTCTCCGTGCCACGGAAAACAGGTTAAACCGTTGGTCCCGGCTGTTATTTGTAGATCTTTGACCGTCATTACAGATCAATTTTGACAGTCTTACCAGTACTAACTGGGTTGTGGAGGCCGGATAGGCAGTAGCTCCAGGTAAAATACTAGATATTCAGCCATATCCGGTTAGAATGGAAGCCGACTCCAACTTAGTTGGGAAAAGGCTAGGCAGGTGATGATGTTCTGGTAATGGAATGAAGAAAGCGTCGAAAAGAAAGTTTTGAATATGAATGTTGATACCTATAACAGTAGAGGAAGACAATGGAAACGATAGATAGACTGTATGAAGGATGGTATGGCAAGAAATGAGGTGTCTGATGAGATTACGAGTAATAGAGAAGTATGGAAGAAGAAGACATGCTGCGCCGACTCCGATGACAGTAACGTACATATGTCAATTCAATAGATTTTTGAGTTGATCATCATTGTGATTGCTAAATGACAAGGACTCAAATATGGAGTGATGGCCAGGGGTTTTCACAAAGTGGTCTTTAATGAGGGGTCGCTTTTGGAAGGCAAAGGCATAGTCAACTTTATAACATTGGTAGGCACTGGTAGGATACAAAGGTGCTGTTAATATCAAACCGTTACCACTGATGTGCCGTAAACAGTTAGGTACCTATACGGTTAAGTTAGGTTTATGTGTGCAAATAAGTAGTTATTTGATCCAAATTAGGATATTTTGCAATAACAGCAATTCCAATGAATTGTTTACAATTCTAATGAGGTCACTTATATTATTCGCTAACTTTTTCCTGCTGCTTCGCTCGCGTTATGGTTTATGGCACTCACGGATAATGTAGCTATCCATTAGTGAAACAATTTTCGGAATTAGTTCAGTAGTTCCGAAGATTACCTTTCAACATTACTTCATTTCATTTCATTACCCTACATTCAAACTAATAAAACTTTATCTCCTTATAATATTAATGCAGAAGTGTAGATCAAGACTAATTTCGTACCATAAGAAAAACCGGCCCTTTTCTACCATATACCTACTCAACCAGATTCACAAAATCCCAAATTACCTAAATCTAATCAAGCACTTAAAAATGTATAACACTCTCAACCAGATTTGTGAAAATCTCTTGAAAATACGGCGACACAGACCACAAGCTGGATCCAACGAAATCCCCAAAACAAAGCGAGACGAAACAAAAGAATAAAATCCTGAGTATAGAATCAAAATGGCGGCTATAGAACATTTCGTTCACTACTCGGTCGCCATAATCCTATTAGAGGTAATGCGATTACACTAGTTAGGTATATTTTCATTGGTACGCACTGCCAACGAGCAAGGTGAGGTTGAGGATTTTAGAAAAAGGATAGACGTGACATAACTGAGAATGAGAAAGAAAGAAAGATTGGATGAAATGAAAGATTAGGCCTTGTTACTGAGGCTGTGGGACTGTTCTAAAGAGATAGATTATTTTCGCTCATAATCATAACAAATTTAGAAAAATGGCTATTGAATCACTTTCGTTATGATTTGATGTGTAACTACAGACTAAATCTGGACGGGTAGCGCTGTCCAGAGTTGGTTAATGTGACCTTTCAGTTTCATTCTTATTTTCTTACTGTACCTTCTGTATACGTCCGTTTCCTTTTTTTTTTTTAAATCGAGGTAAATCCGTGGGCAATAGTGTGGGTTATGCGTTTCTTTACTATTATACCTAAGTTAAATATCAATATTGTAACGTGTAACTGTTTTTTGTCCCAAATAAATAAAATAAAATACCGCGGTCTTGTAACACAAAGGGCAAGGAAAAAACATGGATGGGTTTTAGTCAGTACAAGTCTGAAATTCCCTTCCGCTCTGCCCAGAGCGGGAGAAGTCATTAGATGATTTCCCACCCGAAAAATATTTTATCATAGATTTGGTAAGATACTCTGACAGACTTTGAGCACCAAAAAGAATTTAAAAAAATAAGTTCGAACGGGAATACACGATAATTTCAACCTCAGAAATGAGGAGATTTTTACATCTTTTTTTTCTTCATTTATATACTGAGACGGTCAGGCGAAAAACAGGAGCTTAAAACTAAACTGTTTTGTTTTTCTTAAAACTAATCGCGGTAATCTTGGTTCAACATCATCTGATCTACTCTTTCCACACAAATTGGCAACGCTGCCAGTCTCTTGGGCACATTACCAGCTGACAGCGTTGAGGAGGAGTTTTTTGATGGCCTTTTATAGTTTGTTGTAAGTTTATTTAATCGTTTTTAATTGTAATAATTTATTCTTAAACTCACTATTACATTCCCTATCCACTTTAAGATACCATCCGTAAGTGCTTATAGCATGTCTCCGTTGTTTCTTTAATCCAGGATTAAGGCCAGTCCCCCGGGTTAAGTCAAACACTGCGGTCAGATAACGACTGTTAGCGAATACGCAAAATTTTCGGCCTCCGACCTTTGTCAGGGCAGCTAGGATTATTATAATAAACGAGGTTTTATGAAAACCAGTTATTGAAAAAGGATTTTGAAGTAAAAGTTAAAATCATCTAGTTGATTAACGAATTCGTAGAATTTTGAACCACTGTAGTATTCAATTGGATTGGAGTGTTATTTCAAACATGCCTATGGAATTACTTTTTTACTGAAAATGTTAAATTAATATTTGTTTGATGAATAAAAGGTGTAGTGAAAACCAGTTAAAATTGCGAAAAATGAAACCAAGAAGATATCGTATGTGCCTGTAAAAGGAAATTGTGGAAAATACAGGATTTTTTAGGATGGACAGAGAAGGAAAAAATCCAATAAACGTCAAATAATACACAAATTAAAATTAACAAGTGTATTAAAAAAAATCAAGGATTTCTAGAACAAGAATATTAACCTACAATCTTAGCAAGATTTGAAAAATCCGGCCAAGCATCTTCTGTGTCATTAGACTTTTTACTTTCAACTTTCAAATCTTTTAGTATTGATATAGAGTTGATTGGCTTCTCCTCTGGTTTGACCACCTCACCTGTGTTTATTTTCTGGTACTTAAGTATTAGTTCTAAAACTTCATGCTGCATTTTGAGTTTCGTTTCTGCTGTTAGGTTTTTCATTGCATTTCCTATGTATTGCCCGAAGATAAAATCTTCGCTTACTTGCCTTGATAAAAACTCTCTGCCGAGTTGTACGAAGACATCTTTGACGATGTTGGTGGCTGTCATGTTCGAAACGTTGTGGGTGACTACTTTGGGAGGATGTTTCCAGTGCACTTTGTCGTATTTTGGTCGGATTGGTGGAGGGCCGATGGCTACGGAGACCACTTCGTCGTTGTCAATATCGTCTTCTTCTAGTGGTGTAAGATGACCTGAAGGCTGGAATACAATTTATGGTTAAGAGAGAAGCGCCAGGGTAACCCAATTAAGTTCATTTAATTTCATTGAATGACTATTTCATGAAATAGTCGTTTAATTTCATTGAATGACTATTTCATGAAATAGTCATTCAATGAGATTAAATGAATTTAGAGGGTTGTATTGATGATTTTAATGATTATAACTCTGTAAAGCCATACTTGTTACATGTTGAACATTTGAATGTCGCGGGGTACCCTAGCGTTTCGACCTTAAGGATAATTACAGTATACCTTTTTCCTCAATTCTCGAGCTCGTTGAGTGGTGACTCTTCTCTTAGGCTCTGCTTCTGGCAACATATGTCTCTTTGTGTGGTAGTGGACCGTTCTGCGCGATACATGGTTGTCGTTCAGCCGTGTGTCTCTTCTTTCATCTCTTACCCATGCTGACTGCAAAGAGATATGGTACTGTAGTGGGTGCGGAGTCTACACTACCAAATTATGCGCCTTTAAACATTTAACTCTTTACATTTATACTTTTAAATCAATTAATATATCTTTTTACATTCATAGATATCTTCTATCTGTCTTTCTGACAATCTATCATTTTTGATTCCTCTTTTCCATTCAAATGTATTTATTTTATTAAGCTGCCAGTATCAATCGGCTGCCAGAAAGATATATCATCATAGGACCCCTACAGTACGGTCACGCGCACTAATATATAAACACTTAAAGTGCGTTTTTTAATCCCTGAGACTAAATTGACATTACGATGGTTGCCAGCTTTTTGCAATTCTTAAATAGTTATGTACCACTACCGTATATTGCCGTTAATAAAATCAAGTAGTATCGTTTTTTTTTTACAAGTTATCTTGAACAAAAGGTTTAGGTAGTTATTTCAAACGAAAGAATTCAAAAGTAATAGGGTATAGATGTATATGATGTGAACATACATTTTAAATTAATTACTTACAGGTATTCATTAATCATGTATGCATGACACTTTACTAAACTATTAATGTATTTAAAAAAAAATGCCGTTTTGTAAGAGAAAAGTTGTTTTATATATTCCTTCGGGGACAGCATTACAGCACTGATTGCATCTGTTTTTTTTTCTAATCGTCTAATAAATATAAAAAGTTACGATTCAACAAACCGGTATTGTAGGTACAACACTCCACAAAAGAGCTGGTATCATTATTTCTAGGTTTGACATTAGCATGTGTCAATTTAGTCTCAGGGTTTAAAAAATAGAGTATAGTTAGATATTTTCTCGTGAAAAAATACAAAAAAAGTTGCAATTTAAAATTAAATCCATAATATAAAATCACGTCTGCAATCCCTAAAGGGTACCGAATAGTACACTCATATTTCACTAGTTATGTTTGAAGTTTCATGTAATAGGGGGCGAACCTATTACTATCAACCGGGCATAAATCCAGACTCCGTGGAAATTCCTGATGGAAAAATCTGTATGGTGAGATGTCCTGTTCAGTAGTTGCACCTGCGACCACTCGAGAATTAGACCCATTTCATTTTAAATACTATGTTTACAACAACATAAAATTATAATTAATACAGCAGCAGAATTACCTGAAAGCTTAGTATTTAGTGCTCTGTATTACCTAATCCGTCTTCTCTTTACATATTATTTGCAAGTTGCAAGGATCAGGTTATGCAAATCACTGATTAGAAGGTTTGGGTGGAGCCATTGCCATTAATGTTTTGAGAGATAAAAGAACAACATAATTAACTTCAAATGTGGATAACTAATGTCCGCTCGATGAGAACTGCTGAAATTCTGATGTTTTTAAAGCTTAGAACGCAACTAGATCTAACCTCGCACTTATCATGAATTGGAACCCTACTAATATCCTACTAATATTATAAATGCGAATTTTTGTGAATACGTATGATGTTTTTTACTCTTTCTCGCAAAAACTACTGAATGGATTTGGATGAAATTTAACTCACACATAGTTTATAACCTGGATTAACAAATATAATACTTTTTATCCCGGTAGTGTGATCCCGTGGAACTACAGGGTGTAAACAGACTCTTCACGAAGCCGTCAACCAAGCATTATGCACATCAAACTATGTAACTTAACGCAAAAATTAGTGCTGGCCGAAACGACTTTTTTTTTTTGGGCTGAAAACTCGCGTTTTACAGTAGAACTCAATGTCACGCACTCAAAACATTGTGCTGATGGATTGAACAGTAAGGGGGTTCTGGAGGTGTTTAAAGTAAAAATCTTACATTAGAAACATGTATTTAAAATAAAACTTGTGAAAAAGTTGGAACTTTGACCCCCAATATCTCCGTAACTAGAAGGTTCCCAGGTATGGTCTTGAACAAAAAAAATATCGCAATGACGAGGAGAACAAGTGCCTTTCGGCTTCGTCAAGAGTCAGTTTACACCCTTTATTTCGAACTCCACGCGGGCCAAACGGCTAGTAGTTTATAATTCTCAGTAAACGTAGCTAGGAAAATCTAACCGTACATCTAAATGACACCAAAATCCAAACACAACTTGCGAAAACTACCACTACAATTTAAATAACAGCAATCATAATCAAACTAAATACGAAATCGCATCTACTTACGATTAAAACAGGTATTAACACTAAAAACAATAACGTGAATAAAATTTTTCCGTCCATTTGAACCGGTAACTAATCCTTGACTGTCTAGAGGCTAATAAACGACACTGACAACGACTTTGATTATTTATAAAATAAGAGAAGTTCCACTGACACACTACAATGACTGATCCATCTAAGTAAACAGATCATTACTGTGGAAATTCTTTACAGAACAATCAGCTAACGGAAGTTGGTGTGTGATGGCAATGAGAGTGTTGAGCCATTTTGTGTTGATTTTATATCTTAAACCGCACAATGGCATTTCAATTCACGCCGGCGAAGCCGTTGACTTATGCTAGTATGACTTCATCTATCCATCTTGGCAGCTGTAGGAGAATTGTAATAGGATAATAATATGAAGTACAGTTGTTTTTGGGTTACTGTGTCAGGCGCAGGGATGTTATGGAGCTCCGTAACCGTAACCGAAACTATCGGATATCCGAAATAAAAATATATCCGACACCGTAACCGTTTCACAAGTTTCGGATAATTTCGTATAAGGGCGGAGTCTAAATAAAATGACATGTTTCGACAAGTTTTTGTTCCACCGCTCGCGCGCCACGGGAACCTTGCAGTTTGTTTGTTATTTCTAGTCATAACATAACCTCTTTCATAACTAGTAAGTTTTTTAATATATCCGTAACCGAAACTATCCGAAACTAACGGATAATCCGAAATAATTACATATCCGAAACCGATATAATTTTATTCCTATATCCATATCCGTATCCAGATCCGAAATATCATATCCATAACATCTCTGGTCAGGCGTAAACTAACTGTGATGGATGAATGTCACTTTCTCTGGGCTCTCAGGTATCCTCGGCTTGAGGTTTGAGGCCGTAACAAAACCATGGCAGAATCTCCTCTCACTCACTTCTCACAAAAGGCGTTATTATAATACTTCTGCATGGAAGTACGAAACGTGATTGCACCGCGAATTCTCTACAAAACATCTGTTTAAAATGTAAAACCGTAAAACGTTAATGGAATTTATACAGAACCCATAAAACTTTTAAGTAGGATCGTTTGTATTCCCACCAAATCGTAACAAGGCCAGGTATCCTGACCTCTGGGTGTTCAACAATTTACCCCTTTTACGTCTTAATGTCGTTGATTGTGAGAGGTAAAGGAGATCAGGGTATATTGGTCTCATCATATGTTGCCACACGTAGAAGTTTCACAAGTCGAAAACAGCCTCCTTTTGCGATTTAATTAGATCCCAGCTTTAATTGAAAATATGTTCTGCCATCAAATACGCAAATAAATGGTTTGAACACGCGTCGGTACGGTTAGGCAAAAAGGTTTATGAGGGTTGTGAAATTAATTAAACATAATATTGTCACCTTACGTCTGTAATTCGTTTTTTTATTGCTCTGAATTTTGTTGGAATAAAGTATTGAAGCGGATTTTTATTAATAATACAATATTATTGGATTATTCCATAATAAGTGTTCCTCATTCTGCATATCGGTACATTTGTAGGAGTAGATGTTACAAGCGCTAAAGCTGAGCATCTGATCTTGGGATCGATTCTCAAGAGGGGCAAATTCTCAGATCGTTAATTCCTCAGAAGCAGCTCGAAGTCCTTATTTGTGCCCGTTTGATGGTACTAGGCTCGCCCCTAATACACGGGACCAAAACATAACTAGCGCCTTTTGAGTGTACTTTTATACCTCGAATGCCTCATTGGTCTAATGGTCACAAGCGCGACTGCTAAGCATAAGGTCCTGGGTTCGATTCACGGGTCGGGCAAAATGTTATTGGGTATTTGCACTAGGAATTTCTTGGTAGCAGGCATGGAGTCTGGATTACTGCACGGTTGATGGCAATAGGCTCGCCCCTATCACACGGGATTAAAACATAACTACCTTATTTTGAGTGTAGGTACTCTTAATATATCCCTGCCTAACCGTCATCATCTGCCTAGCTTTTTCCCAACTACGTTGGGGTCGGCTTCCAGTCTTACCGGATGCAGCTGAATACCAGTATTTTACATGGAGCGACTGCCTATCTGACCTCCACAACCCAGTTAGTACTGGGTAATACGATACCCCTTGGTTAGACTGGTTGTCAGACTTTTTTGGGCCACTGACAACGAATGACAAAGATCTTCAAATGACAGCCGGGACCAACGGCTTAACGTGCTTTCCGAGGCACGGAGGAAACTCGGTATGTAATGGGTGATCACCCATCCACAGACCAACCTAGGCGAGCACGGCTTAACCTAAAGATCGACCCGAGCGGCTGTTATTATTTAGCCACGAGCTCCTCATCTCTGCCTAACCCATCAGGCATTTTCTTAAATCAATAAATAACACGTTATTTGTTCTGCAAACCTTACAAACGTTTATCGCGTCACGTAGATATCGCAAGCAAATTCAACATGTAACTTAAGTGACAACTTACGCGCGTGAGTACCTCACCTTACGTAAGTAAGCGCTTACAAGAGACATATTAATAATTTAATTCATTCTACTTCTATTTTCGCTGAAGAATCTCGCTTTTCATGCAAAGTTTTGGGACACGACTTACACACGTACTTAGTAATTGTGTTTTTGAGTTAAGACACTTTGTTAATGTTGATTATTTTATTAGTACTTGTTTTGTCTGTCTCGTTGGTCCAGTGTTCGCAATCGCGACTGTTGCGCATGAGGTCCCGGGTTCGATTCCCGGGGCTCGCAATTTTTTTTTTAATCGTTGCCCCACACTAGGAATTTCTCCTGTATCGTGGGTGCGTTTAAAAACATTTAAACTCACATACACAAACAGACCCGGAACAACTACCTGTAGGCCATACAAATATTTGTTCCGTGCAGGGGGTTTAAAACTACTTTGAGTAAACTTTGTTGTGATAATTCTCTATGTTTTAAAGAAAATGTCATTGAATGACTCTTATGACGCCGTGATTGATGTCGAAAAAAGTAAAAAATAGATATAACTTTGTAATGAGAGAAAATCATTGAATCTTGTATTCCTTTTATATAATACAAGGCCAAAGAGTCAAAATATACCAAAATGTTAAATATGTTTAAGTTTTCACTTCTACCGGCACACCCGGAGTGCAACCCGTTTTTTTTTCTTTTTTTTTTCGGAAAGGAAATCATCAAATGACTGCTCCCGCTTTGGGCGGAGCGGAAGGGAGTGTCAGACTCTTACTGACTAAAACCCATCCATGTTCCTTCCTTGCCCTTTGTGCTCCAGGGCTGCTGTATCTCTTTCAAACAGTCTCGCAGTGGGTTTTCATTTTTTTATCAGTGCTTACTAACAAAGCCTTAAGTTTTACTAACAGTTTTTGAATCATAGATACTTGATTAAAGAAAATTCTATTCTATTCTATTGTGAGGAAACCGGTATGTCCTAGAATCAAAAATTCTCAGACAAACCAGCAACTTCAGTAGCACGCCTTTACGAAGATGATTAGTTGGGTATTGTCAGGTGTTGCAGAATTCAAGATATTATCTTATTTACAGAGCAAGAGAGTTTGTTTTTTTGGGAGAGCAGCGGTGGCCCAGTGGTAGCGACCCCGACTTACCAACAGTAAGTCGTGCGTTTGAACCCAGGTAGGCGCATTACTTTGTGTAATTTATTTCATCACCACTGCTCTCAAAAACGGTGAAGGAAAACATCGTGAGGAAACCGGCATGTCCTAGAACCAAAAATTCGAAGACATGTGACATCTACCAATCCGCACTGGGCCCGCGTGGTGGATTATAGCCCATTCCCTCTCATAGAGAGGAGGCCTGTGTCCCAGCAGTGAGAACATATCTATTTTGTTTTCACGAACGCTGCGGCTATGAACTGATTGCTGTTGGATTTTAATCAGGCATTCATTTCGATATGGACTAAATTTATTGGAAATGAATTATCTCTATTTAATTTACTAAAATAGATGACACATTTCAATTTAAATATTTATTAAATTCACCTTTCCAAATGAAATTCCGCCTTCGGTCAATGGAGGATGAAGATCTCAGATGAAATGGGACGCCCCACATAATTCAGATAGTTTAGTGATCAATACGGCAGGCATGTGCCACCGTAAATCAACTGGTTCTCGGAAAATATAATATTCAGCAGGAATATCCAAGAAGTAAAATAATAAATAATTAACCGGAAATTGAAAGACACACACACACATATTTAAGTTACAGAAGCGCTGCTCAACAGTCCTTTCTGTATTTAGGTAAGATGGGACTGACATAATAATTATGCATTGTGATTATAAATGTCCCGAAATAAATAAAGAAAAAAAAACAGTCCTTTCATTTTTATTCAACCTCTGATGGGAAAAAATCAAGGGCAACCTTATTTACAATTAATTCATAAATTCATATAATTCTTATAATTCCTTATTTTAAATATAAACTTATTTTAAATTAAATATAATTACCCTCAATATCTCCGTAACTAGTTGTACTACTACTATCTACCTATTACGGATCATGAGATACAGCCCGCTGACAGACAGACGGATGGACAAACGGACGGACGCACGGACGGACAGCGTAGGCTTAGTAATAGGGTACCGTTGGTTACTCTTCGGCTACGGAACTCTAATAACTACTTTTCGTCAGTTAATTAAAGACAAATATAATGCACTTTCACCTAAGAACTCAACCGAAAAGTATTAATGTAAATTATAACGGGCAGACAGTAGAATCTGTAACAGATACAAAATTTCTAGGAATAAATATTGATTACAGACTTTCATGGACAACCCATATAGACAATCTCTGCAAAAGAATCAACAAATCCTCATTCGCTCTTTACAAGCTCTCCAAAATAGTTAACAAAGAAGCGATTTTAACGGCCTATCACGGACTGGTGGCACCATTACTGAGATACGGTGTTATATTTTGGGGTAATTCGGTAGATAAGGAATTAATATTTAAAGCGCAAAAGAAGTGCATTAGAGCAATGTGCCAAATTAATAGTACAATTAGCTGTCAACCTTACTTTAAAAATCTAAAAATTCTCACATTGCCTTCCCTATACATTTACGAATCAAATATTTTTGTGAAATCAAATCTAAGCTACTATAAGACTGCTGTCAAAAGCTATTATCGAAAATTAAGGGATAAGAAAAGGTTAGAGGTACAAATACCTTATGGTAAAACGGCACTATTAAATAAAAGTATTTTATGCATGACATCATTAATCTATAATAAATTGCCTGATGACATTAAGCAATTACCAATCCTCCAGTTTAAAAAGAAACTACATTCATTATTAATAGACAAATGTTATTATGATGTCAAAGATTACTTGTGTGACAAAAATATTGTATTTCAATGACAAGAAAGAAAAATATGTATCATTTTCTCCCACATAATTATGTTTTTGTTGTTGTTTAATATTTATGTAAGAATATAATGTGCAATGCTGTAATAATGAATTATGACTAATATGACTTGAAATTGAATTTGTATGTATTTATAATTTGGAATATTTTAATAATGTATCGAGACTAATATGACTAATTGTGTTTTAAAATTTAACTTCTGATTTGTATTTTATTATTGTATGCCTCAACGGCGGGACATAGCTGAACTTATTTTAATTATTTAAGACCTGTATTTCTGATGTATACCCATAGTCCACAATAAAGATGATTTGATTTGATTTGATTTGATTTGATTTTGAGCCTAAAATTCGACTCTAAAACCTCAATCTAAGGTTACGCGCAAACGGGCCACCGGTGGCCGCCACCGGTGGTTGGCGCGCGCCACGACCTTTGGTAGCGCGCAAACTAAGGTGGTCAGTAGTCGGTATTTATTCATAACTCGCCACCGGTAGCGTGTCGCGGACTGAGTCGCGAGTGGTCGCTACTCGCCACACGTGTGCTGCGATTCCATACAAAACGATTTAAAAATCATGTAAACAGCTTGTCGTCAGCCACCGGTGGCGGCCACCGCTGGCCTGTTTGCGCGGAGCCCTAGAGCTATACAACATACCGAACAACGAGGCAGTCAACAAACACAACAAAATAAAAAACTCAATTCTCCCACAATGGCCTACCTAAACGTCTCCCAGTACACCAATTAAAAAGAAAAATGTTTACGGAGATATTAATAAGCAATGGTTTTCTAAGAGCTACGACACACCTGTTCGGGTCGGCAATTTTCGGCAAAGCAGGGTAGGAAAAGTAGATTTTTTTTTAACGCCAGAGCATAAAAGCACGCGTACGCGCGTGCCTTTATGCTCACTCCACGCCAAGCTAAAATTTCACCTACCATTTTATCACATATACAAGCAAGGGCAAGCTTATATGCCAAACGATCCATATACACGTCCTCCCGTTTGGCATATAAGCTTGCGCTTGCTTGTCACGACAACGGTGTTCAAGAGGTTTAACGTTCGGGAAAAAATCTCTGGAATCGTTCGCTAAGCTTGAATTGTGCAGAACCGACCCGTACATAATTTAATGACGCGGTGACTACGGTATATGCCGAACGGAATTTGCCGATCAGCTCGGAATTAATGCATAAACTCACGTCTTTATCGTATGGGTGTAGACGGAAACTACAGAACGCGTGCTACCATCCTTACCCATAAGTACCCCTTTTTCTTCGTCAACTCTTTATATCGCTAATTATGTTTTTTAAGTCCCATATAATAGGGGGCGAGCCTATAGCCATCAACCGTCATATATCCGGACTGGCTATAACTGTGGCTGCTAAAGAAAAATTCCTAATGGAAAAACCCAATAACACTTAGAAATCAAACCCAGGACCTCATGTACAACAGTGGCGCTTGCGACCACTAGACCAACGATGCAATCCTCTGGTCATACATTGCTTTGTTATTCAATAAATACCGAACCGAATGTTTCGGCTCGTACAAGTGTGAATCGGCCTAACGCAATCTATTTGACTCCCACAGGTATAGGGTGTGCTCCAAAAATCTCGAACACATTCCATTCATGACTGACCCGAAAGCCCACATCAAAGGCCAGGGGCAGTTGACCCACTTCCCCCCTTTACTCGTAAAGAGTTGAGAAGAGAATGGGGAGCGTTGGAACTGTGTTAGGGCTCTTGGTTGAATGGTGCATTTTTCGTGTCGAGGCAATGAGGTTGAATGTTTTAGTGTGTAGGTTTATTTTTTTTATTTTTGTTTCTTGCACTTTGAGTGTGTCAGCTGACTGGACATTGTGCTACTTATGAGTATTCAACAGTTTAGTTCCAGTTTCTGTGTTTTTTAAATAATTTAAATGACATTATTCATTCCCTTGTACTTATCACAGTTATTAAATTACACGTAGTCAGGATTTTGTATAAAATTTGTCTTACAACTTTCTTTTAACTAATGTTATTGGCGAAAAATCGTTTTAGTTATGTTAAAGTCCCATGTAACAGGGGGCGAGCCTATTTCAATCAACCGGGCACAAATCCGGACACCATGGCTGCTACTGAGAAATTCCTGATAGAAAAACCCCAATAAAACGTTGCCCGACCTGGGAATTGAACCTAGGACCTTTTGCTCAGCAGTCGCGCTTGAATGTGAAAACTAAATCAATAAACTCTTTTAGTCACCCTCTTCCTCAGCCTAACCCACCTAACTAAAATCTCTACCTACTTAGCTTAAGCATAAGCATAAAATCATCAGCCTATAATGTTCGCACTGCTGGGACACACGGCCTTCTCTCTATGAGAGGGAATTGGCTATAATCCCTATCACATGTCTTCAAATTTTTGGTTCTAGAGCATGCCGGTTTCAGAGTCAGAATCAGATCATTATTTGTTAAACATAGGTACAAATATTAGGGGTCTTATAAATAGTTAAAGTTCTTGCTATGTTTTGTCGTTAATGGTGCCGATTCCCTTGTTCACAAACTAAACTATTAGTTAAGTCCTGACAAATTAGTCAGCACCTGACGTAATTTGATGTAATTTTAGTAGTCAACTTTTTAATCACGTCTAAACTTGTGTCAGGCGCTGGTTAATTTGACAGAACTAAACTAAAATTTATCTTCTGTCCTTTTCTTAATGAAATAGAAAGAAAAAGATGCACTGAACTTAAATTTGGTTTAGTTTGTAAACAAAGGGATCGGCACCATTGACATACAAATTAGAATCAGAAAAGCCAATTAAAATTTATAAATATTTTCTGTATTTTCGAGCCGTTTGGGGTTGAAACTCTACCCCGTGGGGTCCGAGTGCTCACAGCCTTTTCAAGGAAATATCAAAACGCTTAGTTGACACTTCCCGTGCCCAAAGGGCTAGCTTATACTTATACTTTGGCCAAAGGCTGAGCGTTTCTATACAACGTTGCAACGCCGCCAGTCTCTTGGGTACACTACCAGTTGACAGCGTTGACGAGGAGTTTTTTGACGCCATTTTTAAATTTAATTGTTAAGTTAGTTAATTTAGGTTATAAAATGTTTACAAGGTGTAAACAGACTCTTCACGAAGCCGTCAACCAAGCATTATGTACATCAAACTAAGTAACTTTACGCAAAAATTAGTGCTGGAAAACGCCTTTTTGTTTTGGTCTGAAAAATCTCGTTTTACAGTAAGACTCAAGGTAACGCACTCAAAACATTGTGCTAATGGATGGATTGAATAGTAAAGGGGTCCTGGAAGTGTTTAAAGTAAAAATCTTACATTAAAAACATGTATTTAAAAAAAAACATGTGATAAAGTTGGAACTTTGACCCCCAATATCTCCGTAACTAGAAGGTTCCCAGGTATGGTCTAGAACAAAAAAAATATCGCAATGACGGGGAGAACAAGTGCCTTTCGGCTTCGTTAAGAGTCTGTTTACACCCTTTATAATCTTGGTTTCATAATAAATTACTTAGACAAATTGATAAGTAAAAAAAAAGTTTTTTTTCCTCACAATGTTTTACTTTACGGTTATACGTAGCTTATTTCTTCATAAATCTTAAAAAAAATCTACTTTAAGGCCTATACACACCCTCCTACATCAAGCCGCGCTTGTCAACTCATGAATATTACAGGCGTCAGTGATTGTGCTGCAAGTTTAACGCGACGCCGACGGACTCGTCTGCTTCTACCTTTTTATGTGATTCACTTTACGATGTATAGGGATACGGGGGATGTATCGGGGGCGGCTCCATGTTTGTGGGTAGGTTGGCTTGCATCTGATGGAATGGTAAAGGGTTAAAGGTACAACTTTACTACCGGTAAGTTAACTAAACTTATAAGACTAGCTTGTACCCGCGGTTTCGTTCGCGTGGAGTTAGATAATTGTCCCACGAGATCCTACTGCCGGGATATAAAGAATACTATGTGTCAATCCATGTAATACATTACCAGTGTGCCAAATCCCATCCAAGTCCAAACTACAAAACGTAGTTGCGTGAAAAACTAACAAACATCTATCAATCCTCATAATTATACTTTCACATTTATAATGGTGTACTTAAAAGTTACGTAAGACTTATCTCCTGTCACGGACAGTCGAAACAACATATCTTTATTAGGGCAGCTCAACAATAGGAGCTATTAAGCTATTCCTAAAACGGATCAACCAACAAAAAGGACCAGCTGCTCAACCAATACACATACCTATTCCCCTCTATTCTTAGCTGGAAATGATAAGGAACATTAAATGTTCAAACATTCACATCGGTGTAAACAAATGCTAGATGCGCATCCAATTGTTTGCTAGCATAATATTGCTATTTCAAGAATGGATTCTTACAATATGAGCTTCGACCCAATAGCTTGAAGTATGAATTAGACTAGGATGGCAATACTTTTGGAGCATAAGTATGACGTTATGTACGCAAATTGCTGACGTAGCTTATAACGCTGCGAGACTAAAATAGGACTGGTCAGGCCATGCCCACCGGATGCCAGCTGTGGGCCTGAATATCGCAAGACTGGAACCCTGAGATAGCTAGAAGGGGTCGCGGTACACCGAGGAGAAGATGGCAGGACGCCCTGGATGATGCCTTAGGTTCACCTATGCCCAATCCTTCGGGGATTACAAGGCGTCATGTTATGTCATAAGTATCAAATATATTGTAGAAAGTAAACTGCATTCTCCGATCCCATCCGGATGTTTGGGCTGTTACCACTGATCCACCAAAAAATTTCTTCTACGTAACAAAATGCTAAACATCGCATAATATAAAAAAATAACGGTTTTTGCAAAGCCAACAAAACTATACTCAGTGCCAAGTTCCAACTACGTTTATAACCTAGTAGTTTTTTACACTAAATAGGCTTGTGTTTGGCCGATCAGTTTATCAGTTCCAACTACATTAGTACTCTATTGTTTTATTAATACTTCAAAGTAAAATCTTACTATATCCTAAAATATCTGAAATATTCAAAGTGCTCTCTCGCTCCGTTTTCTGATGGCATTCTGTAGATCTCACGAAGGCGAGTAATTCTGGAAAATTGCACCTCCACCGTATATCAATTGAATATGCAACGAAAAGTAGTGTTGCGGAATTTTAAAATGGAAGAAAATTACTTTACTCGAATTATTTTGGGTAATTTATTCTTGAAAGATGTGTGCGGCATTTTGAAACCATGTTTCATTTACTTTCAGTCTTGTTAGCTCGTGGCTAAATAATAACAGCCCCTCGGGTCGATCTTAAGGTTAATCCGTGCTTGCCTAGGTTGGTCTGTGGATGGGAGACCGCCCATTACATACCGAGTTTCCTCCGTGCCTCGGAAAGCACGTTAAGCTGTTGGTTCCGGCTATCATTTGTAGATTTTTGACAGTCGTTACAGGTAGTCAGTGGCCCAAAAAGTCTGACAACCAGTCTTACCAAGGGGTATTGTATTAAATTACCCAGTACTTACTGGGTTGTGGAGGTCAGATAGGCAGTCGCTCCATGTAAAGTACTGGTATTCAGCTGCATCCGGTTAGACTGGAAGCCGACCCCAACATAGTTGGGAAAAGGCTAGGTAGATGATGATGTTCAGCCTTGTTATGTTCAGTGCTGGTTTTTGTGTCCTTAACATAATTAAGAAAGATCGTCACTTACTGAACGACTGAGGATGGACATCGCCGACGAGGTCGACTTCGGCGAAGGTGGTGTGCCGATCATGTTCGCGGGGCATGCGTGGCCAGAAATCGCACAGAACAGAGAGTTTTGGAGGGAGAAACGGGAGGCCTTTACCCAGCAGTGGGACACAAAGTATTGTTTTATTTTTTTGTACACATCTATTTTACATATTTAAGTACCTATTCACCACCACCACTGACACAATATATAAAACTGATTTACATGCGTAACCCCTCTAATCCAGGTCCAGTTGAAAACCAGCGTCGGACACTAGTTGCCCGGCATTTTGCTGAACTGAGCCTCTTTGGCGCAGCCTGTGAGGCACACAGTATTACATTTCTTGTTTAGTTTTAAGTTATTATTTTTTTATTATTATTTTTTCCTTTTTGTTTTTATTGTGTGCACTTGTGGCATGAGCCAAATAAATGTATTTTCTATCATTCTTTCAAAAAAAAAAAACTTAACCATCACGACTGTAATCCCCGAAGAGTTCGAAAGAATCGTTCTACAGTAACATCCGACAACACAAGGCACACCGCAACATCCGCAAGAGATCCAAAGTTACCGATGTAGCCCGAAGAATTGCCCAACTTAAGTGTCGGTTGGCAGCACATTGCTCACAGAACGGACGGCCGATGGGGCCGAAAAGGATTGGCGACCGCGAACTGGAAGACGTTGCGTTGGAAGGCTTCCCACTAGGTGGACCGATGACCTGGTAAAGGTTGCGAGGATCCACTTGATGCGAGTCGCACGGGACCGGTCAATGTCAGACACTTGGGGGAGGCCTATGTCCAGCAGTGGACGTCTTTCGGCTGAAATAATGATGATGATGATGAATTTCAACAGTACACTAATATTTTGTCAGTTAAGTCCTGAGCGAGTACCAATCCAGTCTCCGGGTTTGTACAGAGAAGTTTGTGACGGAAAAACCTGTTTGCTGCCTAAACTGAGAATCTAGCCCAGGACGTCATGTTCAGCAGCAGCGCTTGTGAATACTACACCAACGAAGTTGTTTATAAAGGGTGTAAAAAGACTCCTAACGAAGCTGAAAGGCACTTGTTCTCCCCATTGCGATCATTTTCTTGTTCTAGACCATACCTGGGAACCTTCTAGTTACGGAGATATTGGGTTATGTTTTTTACTTAAGACACCTTCACGACCCCCGTACTATTCAATCCATGAGCACAATGTTTTGAATGTGTTGATTGAGTCCTACCGTAAAACGTGATTTTTCACCCCAAAAAAAATGTCGTTTCCCAGCAATCATTTTTAAAGTAACTTAGTTTGATTTACATAATGCTTGGTTAACGGCTTCGTGAAGAGTCTGTTTACACCCCGTAGAAATTGTATAAAAACTTAAAACGTAACAGCACACCTGTAATCCCCGAAGGGAAAGGCAGAGGTGTACCTAATAATACATCCACATTTGCGCCAGTTACGTTAAAGTCCCATGTAATATGGAACGAGCCTATTGCCGTCAACCAGACACAAGTCTATATTCTGAGGCTGCTACAGCGAAATGCCTGTTGGAAAACCCAACAACACTTTGACCGACCCGGGAATCAAACCCAGGACCTCATGCTCAACATTTTGCCACTGCGAACATTGGACCAACAAGGCCGCAAGCAACGAGCAGCGAGATGAAACTTAAACTGACCGTAAAAATATGATACAAATGTATAAAATGGCTACAGCCACTCACATCGCGGTAAATTGAAGTGTGTATCAATGTGAAAAACAATTAATTTCTCCAACTGTACTATTCTTTTTTACCTGCAACTTGTACTGTCAACACACAAAAGTGAGAATCCCGTCACAATTCATTCTCGCACAATACAACCGGAGGGCACAGTCGTACAGGCGAGTTGAAAATTCTTAAGCGGAAAGTTTGTCAGTTTTCATTTTGTTCACGAATGTATTTTTGGAAACAATTCTGATGGGAGTTTAGACGCATTGTTGAAAGCTTTGCTACAGATGTTGAATGTGTTTGTTGAGTACAGGCGAGGCGAAAATAGGATAGAGAGATTAATGTGAAAGTACCTACTTGTTTGTCTCATAATATATGGAAACAACTTCTACCTGTGCGCTTAAAGCGAGTTTTTAATTACTGTTTCCAAGAATCGTGTCAACATAAAATTCAGTTCGTACTGGAACTGAACTAGCGCTGTCTGGTGGCAAAATGGGAAACAATTTTTTTTACCCTAAGTACAAATAAATTGTAGTTTACTTATTGCGATCGAGGTATATGCATAGGGTCCTATATAGTTCAGTGTATTCTGATCAATAATATTCAAATAAAGAATCGAGTATGAGTTAGCATTGCAGCATGCTAATAAACAAAAACGTAATGGAAAGTCGGAAAATGTAACAACAGTTTTACCCAAAAAGATAACAGAAAAAAAATCAGTAATAAAATACAAAAAGAACAATTTGGAGATGCTGGGATTTGAAACCAGGACTTTCAGCATGCGAAGCAGACACTCTACCACTGAGTTACATCCCCGATGAAATCTGTACCGAATTTATGGACTGCTTTGAACAGTATTGGGTCTTTTTAATCAATGGTACTTTTCTAAATGAGAGGGTGACCTTATTCCCCGCAGTTAGACTTTTACTTCCACCTACGGAAAAGCATTACACCACTTTTTTTTTTTTCCTTAAACTTAGGCACTCAAGGACTGCCTCGTAGGTCTAGGTCGTAAGTGCGACTGCTGAGCATGAGGTCCTGGGTTCGATTCCCAAGTCAAGTGTCACTGGGTTTTTCCATCAGGAAATTCTCAGTAGCAGCCACGGAGTCTGGAATTGTGCCCTATTACATTCGACTTAAACCTAACTGGCCAAAATGGGTATACTATTAGCTGCACCTCTGCATTACCCGTCGGGAATTACAGGCGTGAAGATAATACAGGAACTAATCTCTCTTGGAAGGTAACAAACACACGGGGTACAAAGACACCCCAGCTTAGTTCACACCCCAAACTAAGGCGCATTACAGTGACCAAGTGTAATGCAGTCTCTTAAATAAAATAACAAATAAAACAAAAGGGGGTTAAAGCTCAAAAGTGTTGTGTAATATCGCTCGTCGCCGCAGTTACAGGGGTAGAACGGCGCCCCGGCTCAGTTTACTGCTTGTATAAATCACTTGAATTGTTGAATGTGCGTGAAAAGCCGCGGACTTTTGTTGTATGGTCCTATGTATGGACGGAAGAGTTTTAATGGGGCCTTAAGATGTACGGTTTTCTATAGAATTTGGGTTGAATGAGGCTTGGAGATATTGCTCAAAGGTTTTTTGAATGTCCGCTTGAATTTTTTTTAGCATTTACATACGATATCTTACTATATTCGTAACTAGCTGATGCACGCGGCTTCGCCTGAAATTTTGATCCCGTTCCCGCGACAAAAACTTTTCAAATTATATACTAAAACCTTTCTCGAGAACCACTCTATCCATTGGTGAAAACAGCATAAAAAGTGGTGCAGTAGTTTTTGAGTTTATCTCGAACAGACAGATAGACGCGGCGAAGGATGTTTTATAATATGTAGTTATAGTGATAGTGATGAGAATGTGTTTTTCTTCCTACCATTGAATTCTGCGTTATCTCAGCTGATAACACACCGAAGCAAGGGAAAACACACGACAGCTTCTGTCAAAATTTTATCTAATAGACAGCTACGTTAGGAAGCAGAGCAGCAGTGTTAATATGACGTATTGATGATAATGATTCCATCCAGGCGATTTCGGCCACGGCGACTGTAGGGTGGCTTGACTTTCTAGGGTGGTTGTTGAGAGCTTTGGTGTGCTCCTCTTTCAAGTACTGTCAACTGGTATATGAGATAACGAACTTTAGAATGACACTGACATACTGGCACAATCGGTGCACGTAACGTAATGCTTTAGCCGAATCATAATAGTTAACTTTACAATTCATAACATTAAATGCATCTTCTCATCATCAGCCTATAAATGTTCCCACTGCTGGGACACAGGCCTCCTCTCTTTGAGAGGGAGTGGGCTATAATCCACCACGCGGGCCCAGTGCGGATTGGTAGATGTCACATGTCTTCGAATTTTTGGTTCTAGGACATGCCGGTTTCCTCACGATGTTTTCCTTCACCGTTTTTGAGAGCAGTGGTGATGAAATAAATTACACAAAGTAATGCGCCTGCCTGGGTTCGAACCCACGACTTACTGTTCGTAAGTCGTGGTCGCTACCACTGGGCCACCGCTGCTCTCATCATGCATGCGACTTTTACCATTTTAATAATTTTAACGCAATTTATATGAATGATTCTACTAGAGCGGCCATTTTATCCCCCCCGGTCTTGAGTAGTTCAGTTTTCTCTATAATAACGGCCGACATGCTTACTAGTTTTGTATGAACCTGCCGATTATCTTCTAAGCCGTCTAAACCTCAATGTGTGCCACATTTACGGCCTACGTTTTCGTATGACATCCTACAGATTTTGAAATGATATCCTTCAAGCTATAAAAGAACTTTCAGAATTAACTTAGTTATTTCTGTATCTGTGGATTTTGTTGTTTCTTTGCTTTTCCTTTTTAATTTATATATATTTAATTTAATAAAGTTAAGTTTATCGTACTCGTGCATGTATCTTCCAATTTCAATTAGATCACCATCATCATCATTTCAGTCTTCTTCTTCTTAGCGTGTCGATGGCAAATTTTTGCTAAATATGTTTGGCCCAAAATTCAGCTACGCGAACTCCGCTCGCTGATGCAGTCAAGAGATCGTTGAGTGCGCAAGTGTCATTTCAGTCGAAAGACGTCCACTGCTGGTCATAGGCCTCCCCCAAGTGTAGGCATATTGACCGGTCGCGTGCGACTCGCCTACAGCGAATCCCCGCAACCTTCACCAGGTCATCGGTCCACCTAGTCTTTAATTATAATAGATGTGGATAACGTAGTTAGTTGAACACTCATGCAGTTTCTTACAATTCTTTGTTAACCATTAATAGTGTGTAATTGTTTGTTTTCCCAAAAAAAAAAAAAAATACGCTAACAATTTATTTTTACTCTAAAACTTTTCCTCATCCAACTTGGCCCAAGCTCCGCATTGCAATGCAACCCGCGGCCAATCCCATTTGTTAAATTTGCGCTGAACTATTTGGACGGCATTTTCGCGTTGCAATGTTTCAGTTAAACATAGATCATGTGTCTTACTTGTAATAACGCTAACAACAGCGGTAATGGTTCACAAATATTTATAGTTTGTCGGCCATTTGTTAAAATTCAAGTGGACGGTTTTATCTGATGTAATATAGTTGATATTTCGAGCAGAGGAAATAAATTTGTCTGTATAATTTTAGTTCAATGTTTTATTTTAATGTTTTATTAGGTGACCTATATTATGTGTTCAGAAAATATGAGGTGTTCTTGACAACGTTAAGGATTTCACTTTGAGAAATAAAAACGATTTTCTGATATGCTATACCTAAGTAACAAAAAAAAAACAAGTCTGATTAGGATGTCGTCAAGATAACATCTTGTTAAAAAAATCTAAGCAAAGTTCTCTCGCTTGTGCGCTTAATTTATTTTTGTCACTCATAGCAACCGATGTTTTGTTTGACATTTTGCCAAAATTCACAGGCCCTTATTATTTTTTACGCCCTAAAATTATACGTGGTATTATATACCCAATCTTATACCTACCTCGATTGAACCTATTCCAAAAGTAATATGCCTTAATTAAAAGACTCCTTTATTGAATAGGTAGATACGCAGGTATAGTACAGCATTTCGTATATCACGTTATGTTTTATTCAGGAGATGAACAGAACATTAAGATGTTACTGTGTTAATGCTGTTGGTGTCTAATAATGAATACTGGTGGAATGAAATAAATTCGTATTAGTGAAGGCGATATAATATGCGGATGGTCACCTTTATTTTCTTATGTGATTGGGTTCAGATGTGATTTTGGGGACTTTATATGTCGTAGATTTCCCAATACTGGTATTCAGCTGCATCCGGTTAGACTGGAAGCCGACCTCAACATAGTTGGGAAAAGGCTAGGCAGATGATGATATGTCGTAGATTTCCCTGATTTGTGGAGGAGCTCTCTGATTTGTTAAGCCGCGCTTGAAAGGTTAGTCCGTGGATGGGTGGCCACCCATTACATACTGAGTTTTCTCCGAGCCTCGAAAAGTACGTTAAGCCGTTGGTGCCGGCTGTAATTTGTAGATCTTTGAAAGTCGTTATAAGTAGTCAGTGGCCGGATAGTATGACAAGCATTCTTACTAAGGGTTATCGTATTACCCAGTACTAACAGGGTTGTGGAGGTCAGTTAGGCAGTCGCTCCGTGTAAAATACTGGTATTCAGCTGAATCTGGTAAGATTGGAAGCCAACCCCAATATAGTCGGGAAAAGGCTACGCAGATGATGGTATGCCGTGGCTTTCCCGATAAGGGAATATTTCTTTTGCAGTTTAAGCAGAGTTCTAGGGTTTGGCCCCATTTTTTTAAGGTTTCACTCACTAATGCCAAATCCAATCTCACCCTGTTACTCGCAAGACATTTAAAACCTTTATGTTCCTGTAATTTTCACAGCACGTAACTAAAATGGAGGCTAGCCTTTAGGTCACAAAAGCATTGAATAAGACAAATAAATACGTGTTTCGCACTTCAAGTACCTGCTGTAAAGCGTCTGGTAATCCGCCGGGAACGGCACGGAGCTCGTACCTGTAACGTGGCGTTGGTAGTTAACCCTTGTGCTTTTATAGCTATGCAGTTTTGAAGACTTATTCCGGATGAAATGGTTATAGGAGATACTGTCCTTATTTCTGTATAATTGGACTTTTAACGAGTCGCTCTAGCGAAATGGTGTAAACGTACCTATTGTTGTCAAAAATCTGCGCATATAGATCAAAGAATACAGAAATGATTCGTGAAGATATGCCTTGAATCAAAAGAAAAGAACGCCTCTTTTAACCCTGAATGATTTGCCTTCTGAACAGGCAAATAATATACATAAACTATATCTAGGTGGCATTATATTTACTATTGAGTTTTTCCAAAATAACTGTTGGACTATGAGAACGAAAGAAGAGGAACTCAAGAGTTTAAACTCAGATGGGGATTGGCGCTCACTGGCGCACCATAATAACATGTATCATTTCCTGTTTGTTAACTATTAGCCCTAATTTTTTTTTGATTTTTTACAGTTCTGAATAGTTCTCCAAATGAAAGGCTAAGCTAGCATCGATGTATTTACGAGTCAAGTGATACAGCCAGCCCGTGGACGTAAAACGGACGGTTTTACGGTGTCACCCGGCGCCGGACTCCGGCCGCCTTCAAGATATAGCGGGAATGGAATTTTTAATCGAAATCCCGGAATTCATGGCTCGTTTTAGAGCCTATTTGTTTATTTGCTTCGTGTTTTTAATGTCAGAGTGATGGAAAGGGTGTGGTGAACAAATAAACTACGTTGAACTATAATTGCCGTACCTAATCTTAATTTAAGGGTGCGTCTTAAGAGTAACGGGCTAGCTTCCCGTCCGTCCGTCTTATGACGACAGGCCATGTTGACGGCGCGTTCGTGTTCCACGCGTGCCTCAAAGAGATGTCAGCAAACAAGGAGGGGCAAGAGCCGACTTCTCCGTTATTGAGTGTTATTTAATTTTTCCACCAGGAATTTCTCAGTAGAACCCACGGGGGTTTTGCCTGGTTGGTGGCTATAGGCTCGCAGACGAAAACAAATGAAAGAAAGTGTTTAGAGGACGCCCAGAATCACCATGATGTGCTACAGGCTCTCGCACAAACGGGCCACAGGTGGCCGCCACCGGTAGCTGTCGGGGGCCACGTCTTTTGGTACCGCGCAAACGAAGGTGGTCAGTGGCTGCCACGAGTGGTCGGTATTTATTTAGAATTCGCCACCGGTGGCGTTTCGCTGACACTGAGTCGCTAGTGGCCGCCACCGGTGGTACCTTGTCGCGGCCACTGAGTCGCGAGTGGTCGCTACTCGCTACACGTGTGCGGCGATTCCATACAAAACGTTTTAAAATCATATAAACAGCTTGTGCCAGCTACGGTGGCGGCCACTGGGTGGCCCGTTTGCGCGGAGCCTTAAGATGCGGTGGTAATCACAGGAAAGGAACAAGTCGCATCACTCAAGGCCTTAAATAGTACCGAACACATCTACGACACAAGTCAAAGTGATAACTTGAATAAAAGTAATAACTTAAGATTTAATTTTTATTCTGTAGTTTAGTCATTGTTTGAAGTAAGCACACCTCACATATACCACGGCACAGACTCTTTGACATCATTCACAGACTACCCACACACGTCGAAGCGTTGTCAAGTAAATAGCCATTAGTCATGTCATCATCATCATCAGCCTATAATGTTCCCACTGTTGGGACACAGGCCTCCTCTCTTTGAGAGGGAATGGGCTATAATCCACCACGCGGGCCCAGTGCGGATTGGTAGATTTCACATGTCTTCGAATTTTTGGTTCTAGGAGATGCCGGTTTCCTCACGAGTTAGTCATGTAGTCATGTATCTTAGTCTTATTTAAAAAAAAACCCTACTCAAACATTGAAATACGAATACCAAACTATACCTATTATTTATGAAAAATCTAAAAGAACCCAAAATAGAATACCATCTTCGTAACATATAAAAAGTATCCAAAACTGCTATAAAAAACATACTGATTTCACTCTTATACAGCCGCAGTCCGTCTTCAAAAACCTCATTCAGATTTTTCGTATTCTAAAGCAAAAAGCGGTGAATGCAGAAAAAACCGTTTGATTTATGCGAAGGAAGGAAAACATAAGTTTGCAATTTCTAAGAGGTTATTGAGAAGAAAAACTAACGAGTTTTATAGTGAACGGATGGCATTGCCAGGAAATAGGCCACTAGTCTATATTGAAGGCAAGGCTATGCGCAGGGAGCCATGCTTTGTTTTTGTCCTGTTAAGTATCCTAGTGTCCTAAAATACAGACCTTGACTTAGTTTAGGCGCCAGTCTCCCACAAATAAAATATTCTTTCCTGTATGTGTTACATAAGGGCCTTTGCACATCAAGTTTATGGAGTGAAAACTTCTTTAGCATCGGTGTGATTTGAAAGTCGATGAAACGAAAAAGCGACAGTAAAAAGAGACAGACATATTATAAATTCATAAGATTTAACGTGGGAGAAAATGAGATAGGAAGCATTATACAGTGTTTATCTTGAAGCCAAAATTTTTGAAGGTTTCACTTCTACCACGTGTGAATTGCACACATGTTTTTTTATGCTAAGGCGACGCGCTTTCTTGATTAGCGCATCCTCTGCGCGTTATCAACATGTTTTATCAGGATTTACACATTTGTATCGATACAAACGCAAATGTATCGCGCGTTTGTATCGATGCAAACGGGCGCTTCCAGTGCGTTTTTGCCATTGGTGGTGCGGGGTAGGAGGTCATGCGGGGAGAGGTGCGCAATACTATAGTTCCTAATGACGGCGAATTTCTGCGCGATGCATCACTACAACGTGCGTTGTAGCGCGTTTGAATTGATGTATCAGCTTGTTATAGCGATACAAACGCAAGAATCGTGTGCAAAGGTTTCAACGTGACTTCAGTCTTGCGTTTCCTGAGTGTCCTGATTGCGTTCTACGCGCGTCTTCAGTGCATAAAAAAACGTAGTATGCAAAGGCTGTAACTAAGCTATAATATTGATTGTCTTTATTTATGGAAGAGATTTTTTTTTTTCATAAACGTTCACATTCGTAGACTTTCCTTAAGGGTAAACCAATCTGTGATTTCATTACTGTTGACTGTACTTACATATTTATTTTGTATTATTTGGTGATAGATTTAAATTGAATAGATGAGCCAGGAAGTTAATGTATGATAATTGAAAATTAAAGTTTTACCAATGGTCCTCACGAACAGCTCAAAATATAGGTGACAAAAGAACTTCACGTAATGTACATTGTATTCACATCAATATTGAACCATATTAACATACCATCAGGAAACCTCAACATAAAACCTTGCCAACCCTAACAGAAAAACAAATGAATCGTGACACACATTCCTTCCAGCAAAAAGCGATGAATGGTGAACGTAAGCTGATTTACGGGCAGCGACAGGAAGCGATAGAAAGCGGTCAAGCGCTGCAAGGGTCCGCCTTTGTTGGTGGAGGAAGTCGTGTGATGTATTCGCTAAGTGTTTTATGAGAGGTTGGTGTTTGTACTTATAATGTAGGAGCTGAAACACAATCTAAACACAATACAGGGTGTAAACGGACTCTTCACGAAGCCGTCAACCAAGCATTCTGTACATCAAACTAAGTTGAAAAGTAAGTAAAAATTATTGCTGGGAAACGACTTTTTTTGCAGTGAAAAATCACGTTTTACGTTAGGACAAAACATTGTGCTGATGGATGGATTAAATAGTACGGGGGTCGTGAAGGTGTCTTAAGTAAAACAAAATACATTATTATTACACAAGAAAACTTGTGAAAAAGTTGGAACTTTGAACACCAATATCTCCGTAACTAAAAGGTTTCGAGGTATAGTCTAGAACAAAAAAAAAGACGTGTGACACTCGGAGACTGCCGCGGTAAAGAATTTTTTAACAACTTATGTAATTATGCTAGGAGCTTAGGTTGTATAGGTAAAAACCTATACAACCTAACCTCCTAGCTCCAGCAGTAGATTAAAAATAATAACCTAGGCTTGTCAATATCTGACACTACGTGTTAGGCACTAGGTGTTAGGTTATTTTCGTTACGGAAGTTTTCGCTACGGAATTTCTGGATTCGGTCTCCACGCTCAAGGCCCGCGATAGAAGCTATGCAATAGCTTAAAAATGATCGCAATGATGATGGGGAGAACAAGTGCCTTTCGGCTTCGTTAAGTGTTTTTTTACACCCTAAAAGGTTACTTTTTGTGAAAGTCTGTTTGTACGGTCAGGTCTTTTAAACTATGCAAAGGACATTGAGGGTTAGGTAGATTAAGCACATCATGAAAATGCCCAAAAAAATCTAGTTGTTTTGACATATCGCATTATGTGGAGATCAGATCCGTGCGTAGAAGGTACAGGTCATTGACATATGTAACTACGGTGAATAGGCAGTCATTTGAGAACCTAACTGGGAGATATACTGGGTAAAATGACAATGTTAAAGTATTATTTTATAGTAAAGTTCTTTCCCTCTTTTAGAAATAATCTCGTCCGGGGAAGTCCTCTGTCGTCAAGCAGCGTTGCTATGTTTCAACTTGCAGGATATGGGTATTTGTTTAACCCATTCGAGTCCACCCCCGTTTCATAGAACTCATGCGCCATCCCACCATACATATTGCAAGTGGACCCTCCAGGTGGGTCACTGGCATTACGTTTGCGCAAAAGCGACTTGAGTGAACCCACCAGGTGGGTTCCCGGCATCTCAAGTGCGACTTGAGTGAACCCACCAGGTGGATTCCCGGCATCTCAAGTGCGATTTGAGTGAACCCACCAGGTGGGGTCCCGGCACTGAATGTGTTAATTACAGGTACATGAAACATACTAGGTTTGTCTATGGCTCAAGAATTTGTCAATGTTATTTGGTATCGCATCTTATGACTACAAAGTTTACACACAACACAAGGTGTACAGTTTGGACGTCATACATTATTTTACTCACTGAAGGAAGACATAAACAATCACTCATCTATATTTAATACTAAATCGCTATAAACTCAACCTCTCCATACATTATAGCAGAGATGTGCTATAATGTATGGAGCGATATACAAATAGAGGTGGAACACGATCCACAAATCATAGAATTCAATTAGTAACGCGACTAAGCCTCGTAACGATGTATCGAACTGTTTGTAGTTATGTAAACAACGCATATATACATGCATGTATAAACACATATATGGTAGAAGCAAAGCGGGAATTACAGGGAATGCATTAAAACTTTGTCTTCATAATTTGTTATGGCGTAGCGATTTCGTAGCAGCGTAGCGCGTAGCACCGTAGCGTCTACGCCGTAGCACTTTTTCAGAGTTGTCGATTTGGGACTTACAGTAGTAAGTCCAACGTTACTACTTTACTTTGAGATTACAATAGTGTACACTATATATTTTTTTAAATATGTCATTCCTTAAAATCTACGCTGAATTAATTTATATTCTGTCTTTTATATTTTTTCCATTCTAAGAACAAAACATGGAGTTCTATTATAAAGAAGTTATGAAAAGAAGATCGGACAATTCTATTAATATCTCCTAAATAATACACAGTTCATAAAAAACCACTCAGAACGGACAAAAAAGAATCGTTCAAATCCGACCGCAACATGAAAAAGGACTTAAGTCCCAAAAAAAAAAATATGGAAAAAATCCTGTCCCTATTTTTTAGAGACGAATTCAGAATCAAGCTATATTAAATTCAGCAGTGGAAGATTACAATATTGAATAGCGAATGAGTATTTCGACGGTAGGAGAAAAAAGAGAACCCTACTGAATTATTCAGGCACAATCACTGGCCATCTCATTTATTCATGCAGTGAGACCCACTAGCCGCTGCGTTGCCATTCATCTCCGATTATAGAAAAAATGGCGATGTGAATATGTGATTTCATGAGTGACACAGTGGGTTTAATGAGAGATTTTAACACTGACGAAACCTTAATCACGTCAACGTCTATTGTTTTTGTTTCCTATTTTTGTCACCAGATTCGTTATTTCAGTTTCAGCACTACTAACAGTTTTCACTCTTACGCTCTAAGTATTAAGGTTTAAAAATGGTTGACCGTCAGTGAACTCGGTACATTGACATACTCGGGCCATACCAGTTCTGTAGAACGGAACCAGCGGGAGTTTACAAGAACGCGATGTCATCATCATCTGCTTAGCCTTTTCCCAACTATGTTGGGGTCGGCTTCCAGTCTAACCGGATGCAACTGAATACCAGTATTTTACATGGAGCGACTGCCTATCTGACCTCCACAACCCAGTTAGTACTGGGTAATACAATTATTGCCCCTTGGTAAGACTGGTTGTCAGACTTTTTTGGGTCACTGACTACCTAACGACTGTTAAAGATCTTCAAATGACAGCCGGGACCAACGGCTTAACGTGCTTTGCCGAGGCATGGAGGAAACTCGGTATGTAATGGGTGGTCACCCATCCACAGACCAACCTAGGCAAGCACAGCTTAACCTAAAGATGGACTCGAGTGGCTGTTATTATTTAGCCACGAGTTCCTCCCATACGATAACGCGTTCAGAAACCCTAACATCATTAGGAGCAGTATGAGGTTATAAGGGTAAGCCAACCTTTTAGGTTCGTATGAAAGTACGGCCACTAGGCTACAGGATACCAAATAACAGTATGATCAATTTGACTATACCGCAGCGACAAAAGCCAACCTACATTTCACAAATCTGTGGTTTTCATTTTTGCCGAAATGGCATTGTGTAGCAGATCTGTCACCTAGGCTGGAATTGTGTTGTGTGTGTTTTATTGACGGCTGATTTCGTCGGCTCGTTTCACTTGGCACGTGTGACCCGCAATGTACGGTGAGCTTCCCGTAAATTGTGAATTGAGGATGATTGGACGGGAGTCATCATTTTTTTGTGGTATGGGAGTAGTGTGTATGCAGTTAAAATGTTGATATCTTTTTCAGCTTAGTCAATTGATCAAACCGTGATGATCCCACTGTTGGGAAACCGGCCTCCTCACCTGTGTCCCAGCAGGGGGCGGGACTTGTGGCACCCCGACTTGGACAGGTTAGGTTCGAAGGGCATGGCGGGGTCTAGTGAATGGGTGAAGCGCGCGAACTAAGACCCCATCCCCTTCGTGCTTCGTAATAAAGGGTGTAAACAGACTCTTAAATAAGCCGAAAGGCACTTGTTCTCCCCGTCATTGCGTTTTTTTTTTTTTACACCTGGGAACCTTCTAGTTACGGAGATATTGGGGGTCAAAGTTTCAACTTTTACACAACTTTTTTTTAGATACATGTTTTTATGTCTTTTTTTTTACTTCAAACACCTTCACGACCCCCGTACTATTAAATCCATCCATCATTACAATGTTTTGAATGCGTTACATGGAGTCATGACGTAAATCGCGATTTTTCACCCCAAAAAAAAATGTCATTTCCCAGCGATAATTTTTGCGTAAAGTTACTTATTTTGATGTACATAACGCGTGGTTAACGGCTTCGTGAAGAGTCTGTTTACACCCTGTATTATGGGCTTTTTAAGAGAGAGTTGGCTGTAGTTCTCGACCCAAGCCTACATTTAGCCAAAAATCACATATTTACATGTGCCATTTGTTGAATTCACTTCATTTCAGTTTTAATATTTCACTCAGGCATCAAGTTCCCAAGTAATTTTTTTTTTTTTTCGGAAGGGAGTGTCCGACTTGTACTGACTAAAACCCATCCATGTTCCTTCCTTGCCCTTTGTGTTCCAGGACCGCGGTATCTCTTTCGAACAGTCCCGCAGCCCTGGCAATCCCAAGTAACTTGCCAATCGCGTTTCATACAAATACCCAGATTCTCGTATTGGACACCCACACTATTAGGAAATCTTTATCCAGATATAAAAGCATACTCTAGAGTTTAAAAAAAAACCTTTTACCTCCTTGCATTAGGGCGAAGTATTTTTTTTTTTTTTATAATAAAAACGATTCATTTGCAGAAGTATCATAACGTTTATTTCCCCAGCGAGATGATCGTGGCAAAAGCTTTAGAAGACTTTGGCTCGGGACTGCCCAAGTACTCGTAAGGTAAGCAAACAATCCTTATTAAAAGGATTGTTTGCTTACCTTACGAGTATATTTAAGAAAAAAGTAAAGTGGAGACTCTTATTTAGATATGGACCGTTTTAAATTATAAGCTGCCTTGTTGGTCTAGTGGTCACAACCGCGACTGCTGAGCATGAGGTCTTGGATCCGATTCCAGGGTCGGGCAAATTGTTTTTAGGTTTTTCCAATAGAAATTTATCAGTAGCAGCCACGAAGTCTAGATTGTGCCCGATTGGTGGCAATAGGCTCGTCCCTTTTTACGCGGGACTTAAAAATAACAAAATGTGAGTGTACTTTTAGGTACACCTCTGCCTAACCCTTCGAGGATTACAGGTGTGATGTTATGTTCATTCTGTTACAAAATAGAACCATAATTCAACACGACTACTAAATACTAATTTCAATTAAAATAAAAAAAAAAGTAGTAAATTTTTAATTACTAATTTTGAATATATTTATTAGTTTGAATGATTTAGAAATTATAATCTGAATATTTGTACGCCGTTGACGGCAAGACATAGTGATCCTATCTAATATCATGACAATGACATCTGTACTTTTATTTACCTATGTACTACAAATAAAAATATTTGAATTTGAATTTGAATTTGAATTTGAATTTTCGACATAAATTATAACTAAACAAGCCGGGAATCGTGATTCTTCTTCATTTAAAATGCAAAGACAGTTGCAAACATAATTCACAAACCTAGACGCGCCTAGAATGTTCCATTCCAAGCAGATGAACAGTAATGTATTTGATATTCCTGAGTGCTACAATATAAATGTATATATTATACAATCCATTACTCTAACAAGACTTATTTGCATTAATTAATATAATGTACGTACAATACATGGGTGTTGTGTTACCGTATGCAAATATTGGACACCAATGTTGGAGCCAGCGATACAGGAGGCTTTTCCGTATGTAAACTTGTACGATATAATGAAAAAGTAGACAATGGAAAGTTGGGAACCGTTTCCATCAGTTTAGCGCAAATATTTGTGCAAACATTCGTTGTTTTGCGGCGGAAGCGAAGAGTGGTAGCGGTGAGGTTGTCTCTAATCGAATGTAAATATTGTGGAGACCGAGGTATGAGGGTAAGACGTGTAACCATGACTGAAGAATTACAAAAATATTTATGGAAAACAATTATTGTTCTCCGCACCTCGAAAAGCACGCTAAGCAGTTGGTCCCGGCTGTCAATTGTAGATCTTTGACAGTCGTTACAGGTAGTCAGTGACCCAAAAGTCTGATAACCAGTCTTACTAAGGTCTATTGTATTAGCCAGTACTATGTGGGTATTGGAGGTCAGATAGGCAGTCGCATCATGTAAAGTACTGGTATTCAGCTGCACCCCGTTAGACTGGAAGCCGTCTCCAATACATTTGGGAAAAGGCTAGGGAGATGATGAATTAATTCGTTTTGCAATGTAGTAATCCACTGCTTTAAAAGCTAAGCAACCGGTTTTAGTGATTTAATTAAACCGTCCAACAAAGATTACAATTTGCTACTAATCTAGATTTGCAAATTTTAAATTTTCAAACATCGATTTCCTCTTGATGTTTCCTCTCATTGTAAGAGCAGTAACGACGAATTAAATCATACAAGGTCAAACTAAATTAGCTAAGGATACTCCGCACGTGTGTTCGGGGATCCTAAGCATACATAGATAAACTCACTCCCTTTCCCATGGGGGTAGGCAGAAACTACAGAAAGCCATCTGCTACGATCCTTACATACTCCTTTTGCCTTGTCCACGTTCATACATCTGGTCATACACGCACGGTGGATGCGAGTACTACGCACCTGACCTTTCTGAAGAACCTCACCAATGAAGTCAGCGTATGTAATATGCAGGGACGCCCTATAAGACTAGGGCGTCCCCTCCCGGTGTTGCCACTCACATCTGCCTTGTAAATACCTTTTCGATCCTAAACCTGTCTGTTACAAAAATAAAACCATTGCGAAAAGAACAAAAAGCAACACCAATAATATTATTATGAGCAGTGGATCTCCATGACCATGCATGAACCATATGTATTCCCGCTAAAAGTTCACATCTTAACAGATATAAGCTTGGAAATAACGGATAAAAAGTTTCTTCGGATTTTCACGACACGCTCGTGAAATGAGAGAAGTTGTGGCCTTTTGTTACTTACGTTAATGCCCGCGCCTGCGCAGCTCCGTGGATGCAAAAGTTTATACAGGTATGTTGTACTTGTTGAGTGATTGTGTAGTAATTGAGATTAGGAGACTTTTGTTGAAGCAATTGGGGAAATTTCTGGCAAAGGTGTAAACGGTTTCTCCACAAAACCGACAACCAAGCATTATGTACATTAAAATAAATAATTCTAAGGAAAAATGATTGCGGGAAAACGACTTTTCTTTTTAGGTGAAATATTACGGTCTACGGTAGCACTCAATGATTGTAACGCACTGAAAACATTGTATTGATGGATGCATTGAATTTTACAGGAGTCATGGAGCTATTTAAAATAAAATAACGACATTTAAAACTTTTAACTTATAAAAAGTTGGTAGGTACTTTGTTGTTAGTTAAGTTGCAGAGAACATTAAAAAAAATAAAATAAACAACACTGCCTAACAGCACATCCCGTTGACGAAAATTTCTGCCAGACGATTGAAAACTCGGAAAAAATAACAGCGTTTTGAGAGCAGCGCTGATGAAATTAATTACACATTTTATGTTTCTACCTGGGTTCGAATACTCGATCCTTTGCGATCGTCTTATGTTCATCATCTACCTAGCCTATTCCTAACTATGTTGGGGTCGGCTTCCAGTTTTACCGGATGTAGCTGCATACTAGTATTTTACATGGAGCGACTGCCTATCTGACCTCCACAACCCAGTTAGTATTGGGTAATACGATACCCCTTGGTAAGACTGGATGTCAGACTTTTTGGGCCACTGACTACCCGTAACGACTGTCAAAGATCTACAAATGACAGCCGGGACCAACAGCTTAACATGCTTTCCGAGGCGCGGAGGAAACTTGGTATGTAATGGTTGACCACCCATCCACAGACCAACCTAGGCAAGCACGGCTTAACCTAAAGATCGACCCGAGTGGCGGTTATTACTTAGCCACGAGCTCCCCGATCTTCAGGTTAAAACAAACACAGGTAGGTAAGCAAATCAGCAGCATTATCTCTATCTTCAAGCTGCACTCATTAGTTAGCCTGAAGGAGATTAATTACCGTGTTGTTGAGCATCGCCTTCCACCGTGCCTGCCAGGGAGTCTAATGAACCAGGTCAACAATGATTTCGAGGGAAAACAGTGCTGTAGAAGGGTAGTTAATGTGGTGTTGGCTTGGGTATGTCTCCACGCATCATATTATCAGACTGAAGTAGCCACGGATCATGGCGAGTTTTATCCACTGATACCGTGATCCGATTTTCTCAAAAAGTAAATTAATGTTTTTACCCACCAATCTCGATATCTATCCGTGGCTATAAAAAAAACTAAACTGATCACAGTGTACAGAGACAAAAAATAAAGTATATTATAAGTAACTTTGGATTGTGGTGCTTCAACTAAACTGAAATATGTATGACCCAGCAAAAGTACTAGGCTAGCATAGGTTCAACGTCTGAAAAATTCATTAAGTTACATTTTATTATATGAAGAAAAAATATTCATTTGTCACAAGGACGATCTGCATACAAAATAACAAAAAACAATAAACATGTAACGCATAACAAATATGTATAAATAACAGGACGGAACAAAAAAGTTGACAGCCTACACGTTGTAATTTTACAATTAATTCTACCTTCTATGAGACAGTAGTTTACTTTCTTCATTCGACCGAAACTTTATTTCTTAACAACGTAGCAACATTGGTCGCAAAACGGCAAAATAGCACGTAAACATTGAATATTTATTCAGGCATGAAAGTAAACCACGTCAAACGGAGAAGTTTTCAGATTAAACCCAATAGTAAATCTTGGAAAATGTGGGGTCAGTGGGTTGAGATTGTGTTCCACTGAGAAATATACAGGGTGGATGGGACACTGAAGCTAAAACGGTAAGCACGTATTCACTACATCATTCTGAACCCCCCCTTTTTTCCGGATGGGAGATCATCAAATGACTTGTTTTGACTAAAATCCATCCATGTTCCGCGGTACCTCTTTCGAACAGTCCCGCAGCCCAGGCAGGTATCGGCCCTTGCGGGCCTCTCCCTGTTTGCTTGCATCTCTTTGAGGCGCGCGTGGAATACGAATGCGGCTTGTCGTCAAAAGATGGACGGACGGCGAGCTAGCCCATTACTCACCGTCCACAGGTCCGCGTCTACGGTGGCCCCCTATTACATGAGACTTCAAAATAACTGGCGAAATATGAGTGTACTACATTACATTAGGTATACCTCTTCCTAACCCTTCGGGGATTACAGGCGTGATGTTATGTTTAAGTTTCCAATCTACAAATACATATTACTATCTGCAGAATACAACAAACAGTTGCAGCAAGTTTACTAGATACTCGTATGACACTAAGTTTAGTAAATTGAAAACTTGAAGTCAATAGGTGTACGTGACTCTTGATCATACAGGAGACTTGGCTTCAACTTTTAGTTCTGAAACTAGTGCGGAAAAGTATGTGATATGATATAAGTATATTTGAGTAAGTTTTGACTAAGCGAAAAGTAGAAGGGGCGGTTTCTTTCAAGTGATATTTATATGTTTGGTAACTAAAGTTGATTGGTTATAAGAAGTTTGAGGAAATAGGGTTTCTCATCCACCGTAATAAAGGGCAGATCCGACGGGTGATGTGTCTGGTGGGCTACAGACTACCCGACAGTTGTTGTGGGTTCCTGTATATATTTCTATCTCGCGTATAATTTTGAAAGCTGCATGTTTTTAAGGTTCCGTACCTACCTCAAAAGGTAAAAAAGGAACCCTTATAAGATCACTCTCTTGTCCGTCTGTCCGTCTGTGTGTCTGTCTGTCTGTCTGACCGTGTGTCATCACCAATTTTCTCAGGAACGGGTGGACCTCATCGTACGGCCATTCGGCAAGATCAGACGGTCAATGGAGCAAACAGATAGTGGAGTAGAGACCACGCATTGGAAAGCGCCGCGTGGGACGGCCACCTGCCAGATGGGCCAACGACCTTGTCAAAACTGCAGGGAGTCGTTGGATGCAGGTGACATTGGACCGGACACGTTGGAAATCGATTGGGGAGGCCTATGTTCAGCAGTGGACAGCAACAGGCTGAAATGATGATGATGATGATGATGATATTCATCGCCAATTACGGTAAATGTGTACGTTTGGACGTGAAATATTGACTACCTCGTTGGTCTGATGGACGCAAGCGCAACAGTAACTGGTGAGCATTACGGCCGGCCTGGGGCAAGATTGCCAGGTCGGACAACGTGTTATTGGGTTTTTTCATCAGGAATTTCTCAGTAACAGCCACGGAGTTTGAATTCCCGCCCGGTTGATGGCAATAGGCTCGCCCTCTATCACTTGGGACTAAAACATAGTAGGCCAAATGTGAGTGTACTATTAGGTACACCTCTGCCTAACCTTTCGGGGATTACAGGCGTGATGTTATGTTATATACGTACGCTTCTTGTCTCAATAAAGCTTCGCAATCGACTGGATCACAACCATTAAAGGTAATGTTGAAAATTTTGCAGTAAATTGAGGGTAGCACCCATAGTCATTTCATGGGGGTTGCTATTACCACCCCAAGAGTTGGAGTAAATCAGCCGTTATCGATAACTAAATTGTGGAACTTTATTGCATTTTATGGGAATGGGAATATTTTAGTTTAAGTTATTCAGTATAGTCATTTAGTATAGTGGTAGTTTATTTAGTCGATAGATTTGCTGATTATTGTTTTTAATAACGTAAAAGTTAATTATTGTTTTACTTTACAAATAATTAATCATATGGAAACTTTGAGAGTGGGTGTAAACTAATAATATTAGACACCAAATTATTTCTTACTAGGATATAAAGGGTGTCCGACTAAGACTCGACGATACCAAAAGACTCTCCCCGTCATTGCGATCATTTTCTTGTTCTAGACCATACCTGGGAACCTTCTAACTACGGGGATATTAGGGGTCAAAGTTTCAACTTTTTCACGTTTTAATATTTGTTTTCAATGTATTTTTTTACTTAAAACACCTTCACGACCACCGTACTATTCAATCCATCCATCAGCACAATGTTTTGAATGCGTTCCATTGAGTCCTAACGTAAAACGTGATTTTTCAACCAAAAGAAAAAGTCGTTTCCCAGCAATAATTTTTGCGTAAAGTTACTTAGTTTGATGTAAAGAATGCTTGGTTGACGGCTTCGTGAAGAGTCTGTTTACACCCTGTATAGGCTGCCCTTCGGTAATCGTCCCACGAGATCATACAATCGGAACAAAAGTATCGTATGTGTTAATCCAGGCTATTATCTCGCTCGTGTAGGCTCTACTACACGAGTGGCGCGTAGAGGCACTACGCCGGGGGGAAACTCCGCTGCCGGGCAATCTGACCATCGCAACCCCGTGCAGGGCTCGCTACAATAGTGGCGATAAGTCCCCTCTTTGAGGAGTGGCTGGAGAGGCGCCACGGCACCCTTACCTTCCGCCTGACGCAGGTCCTCACCGGAAATGGTTGTTTCGGGAGGTTCCTGCACCGAATCGGGCGGGAGGAAACGCCCGGGTGTTACCACTGCGAGGATCGCCAAGAGGACACGGTGGAGGTCTGCCCCGCATGGGCGGAGCACCGCCGTGTCTTCGTAGCGGCGATCGGCGGCGGCGACCTATAGCGTCCGGCCCTGGTCCAGTCCATGGTCCGGAGTGAGAGGGAATGGGACGCCGTCACCTCCTTCTGCGAAGCAGTCATGCTAGCGAAGGAGAGGGAGAGAACGTTTCGTCCCAGCCGCCGCGGGAGACGCCTCGGGCGTCGGGGGTCACGTGGTAGCTTCCGGCCACTGTAGACGTGGACCTCTGGACGGTGAGTAATGGGCTAGCTCGCCGTCCGTCCGTCTTTTGACCACAGGCCGTGTTGACGGCGTGTTCGTGTTCCACGCGCGCCTCTAAGAGATGTCAGCAAATAGGGAGGGGCCCGCAAGGGCCGATGCCTGCCAGGGCTGCGGGCTGTTCGAAAGAGATACCGCGGCCCTGGAACACAAAGGGCAAGGAAGGAACATGGAAGGGTTTTAGTCAGTACAAGTCTTACACTCCCTTCCGCTCTGCCCAGAGCGGGAGAAGTCATTTGATGAATTCCCATCCGTAAAAAAAAAAAAAGATATGTTAGTGTACTGTATGGTGTCGGACGTAGAGGATAGCACCATCCCATATCTTCCCGTGGGTGTCGTAAGAGGCGAGCAAGGGACGTACCAGAGAATGGGCAGCAGCGTTCTCTGTGCCTTTGTAACAACCGTACTGCGATCGCCAACCCGGCTGCTATGATTATAGCAAAACCTCCCTTTGGCTTTGACGTAGGCCTCCCATGTCCAGCAGTGGACGTCTTTCGGCTGAAATGATAATGAAGATGTGTGTAGTTATAGATACATTCACGTACTTACATATAAATATGATAGTTTGGTTGTTATCACACGACACCGCTCATCCGCGCGCTCGAGCGGCTATCACATCTTACGCCGCATTGGTTTGTCAAGTATGAAATCCGTTGATGCCACACGTCCAAACCTCTCTCGCCGTCCGCGCGGACGAACTGTGTCCTGCTAGAATCGCCTTATTCATCCACGTTTCTAGTTGTTGTATTCAGAAATAGTGGTAATCTAATTCTAAATCGTGGGTTGAGTCCAGAAAGGCATTTTTTCTTTGTATGATTTATTTCATCACCATTGTTCCTAAAACTGTAAAAGAAAACATTGTGATTAATCCGGGTTGTCCAAGAACCAAAAACACAAAAACGACAGTGACGTAAGACTGGGTCCACGGATGAACGGTCTATATCCAAGCAGTGTGGACACTTTAGACTCATTATAATATAACGTGTGGAATGTCTCGTTGGCCAAGTGCTCGCAAGCGAATCTGCTGAGCATGAGGTCCTGGGTTCGATTCCCAGGTCGGGGAAAGTGACATTGGGTTTTTCCATCAGAAATGTCTCAGTATCAGCCAGGAGTCTGGATCTGTGCCCGGTTGATGGCAATAGGCTCGCCCCCTATTGCATGAGACTTAAAAATAACTGGTTAAACGTGGGTGTACTATTAGGTACGCCTAACCCTTCGGGGATTACAGGCGTGATGTTTGTGTGTGGATTTAAACAAAATATCTCTCAATAAATATTTGGCACTACTAAAGCCAGAATATTAAAAGAAACTTGTACACAAAAAGTTTGTATCAATAAGTTAACGTATTGCTACGATTGATGTAAATAAAAACAAAATGGCGAATTATTCCGATACAGCGAAACAAATCGTTTTTCAGTTATGGCCACTATTTAAGTTATAAGCGATTAGAGATGTTTCCAATATTTAATTAGTGCTTCATTATATTTGTAACAAACGCAGCTATTTGGAAATAGAGTAGTTGTATCGTTTAGTGCGAGTATATAAATCTATAATTTATTTGCAAATCAAAGTTTTGAAAAAGGTTTTTTCATCATCATCTTTTTAGCCGAAAAACGTCCACTGCTGGACATAGGCCTCCCCCAAGTGTCGCCATGGACCGGTCGCGCACATGGACCAGTCCGGTGCGTCTCGCATCCAGCGGATCCCAGCAATCTTCACCAGGTCATCGGTCCACCTACGCTACACAGTGCGAGGCCTTCCAACGCAAGAGTTCAGTTCTTATTAATTTAGGCTAAATATGGGCCTAACTCATGGTTCTTTATAAAATTTTCATTGGAATGAATTAAAAGAACCTTATGACACCTATCTTATGGTAATACGTATAAGTTCCTTGGAACACTTTCTCTAGTAAGAGTTGAAGTTATAGGGTTGTCTTTTTATAACTTCTGACATTCATAAATTATTGATTCCAAGCTTTTTTTTCCTAGCCTGCTATATCCCACTCCTGGCTAAAGGCCTCCCTCTACCCATTCCTCACGAAGTCGCGCATTCTCCTTTCAGCTCTGACGGAACCTGTCCAGTTCGTCCCGCCATCTCTTTCATAGCCTGCTGGGGTAGCGAAAGGTCTTACTGTGTCAGGGAACCAGTTTCCTGCTATTCCTAGACTTATTTGAATAAGTTATTTACATAGATTGATACACATCACGCTTCTCTCCCCTAGAAGGACAGGCACATTTATTTATGTACAGACGCCAGCACATCAAGTTACCTCAATCTGTCGAATTTCTTTAATAGATTTTCAACTTTATCGCTAAAGTATTAGGCTCAAGGTTGATTAGGATTACAGTTTTGGGTAGCTTGATATGCTGGCGTCTCTACTAGTCCTACATAGGTAATAGGTAACAGGCGGCATTCTTGTCACTAGTCTCTAGGAAACTATATCAGTACCGCCAAATTGCTATGAATTGCACCGCCAGCTTCATTTCGTCATTAAATTTGAAGCATCCGTCCCTCAGATGGTTCGAACACGATCATTTATCATCTCTCAATCCGACGTCACTGAAAAAACATGGCAAGAACAAATCGGAGGGTACAGAACCTTATTGGTAGCATTAGTGTTGGAACAAAAACTAGGAGAAGTAGGGTTGGTGATGCAGACACAGATGGAATAAGTGTAATTTCTTATTGATTTTGAAGTTGTTTGTGTTAAAAAATAAGAAAACATAACTTCACGCCTGTAATCCCTGAAGAGTAAGGCAAATGTATATCTAAATAGTTCAACCATATTTGGCCTGTTATGGTTAAATCTTATGATTACATGGGCTCGCCCCCTATTAAGAGACGAGCCTACTGCCATCAACTGGGCACAAAACCAGACTCCAAGTTTGCTACTGAGGACTTTCTGATGCAAAAACCCAATAACGCTGATTGTAGCCGTGTTGTGTTACTTTTAATGAGTTTCGATACAATGTAAAAATTGTTTATGAAATAAATGATTGTGATTATGTAGCGACTGCCGACTCTCAACCCAAAAATCCTGGGACCGTGAAGTCTCTTATGTGTATGTAACATTAGCTTTCAAAACGGAAACAACAACGTTCCTCGGTGCTGGCAAAAAAAGATCACTATGTTGGTAGTACTTCACAAAAAAAAGCTACTACTTGTTCAAAAGGAAATGCCTGGCGGTCTACCCTTTTTTTTTAGGGTGGGAAATCATCAAATTACTTTTCCCGCTCTGGGCGGCGGAAGGGAGTTTCAGACTTGTACTGACTAAAACCCAACCATGTTCCTTTCTTGCCCTTTGTGTTCCAGGGCCGCGGTATCTCTTTCAAACAGTCCAGCAGCCCTGGCAGAGGCGTTCTACCCTTGGCAATCCACCTTAAAGATTCTTTATTAATTAAGGATGCTTAGATAATTTTGTGTAATGAGCTCAACGAAACATATCCACAATGTGCACTCAAGTGCTTAATTTCCGTAGGGGAGCAGATTATACCTACCACGAAGCGATCATTCAATGCTTGTTTTGTTTATTTGGATGAATTCACATTAAAGAACTGCCACCTTGGTCTCGTAGTGCAATGCGACTAACGAATGTGAGATTCTGGGTTCGGTCCCTGAGTCGCGCAAAGATTAATTGGGATTTTTCAATACGATATTCTCTTTAAGACCTTGGATATTAAATAGGTACACACCTAAAGTCACGCCTAGTTCTCAACCATCATCATCATCATTTCAGCCGAAAGACGTCCCCTGCTGGACATAGGCCTCCCCCAAGTGTCGCCACATTGACCGGTCCTGTGCGACTCGCAACCAACGAATCCCCGCAACCTTCACCAGGTCATTGGTCCACCTAGTGGGACGCCTTCCAACGCAACGTCTTCCGGTTTGCGGTTGCCATTCCAGAACTTTTCGACCTTATCGGCCATCGGTTCTGCGAGCAATGTGTGCCCACTGCCACTTAAGTTTGGTAATTCTTCGGGCTACGTCGGTAAACTTGGTTCTCTATAGTTAGTCTAGGTTCTCTTAGTTCTCAACAGGGTAGGCAGAAAGTACAACACACTTCTTTAATAATGTTTATTAACCGTTGCTCGCGATCTTTATCCGTTTGAAATTATTGTAAAAATATTAGTTCCATGGGTGTCTACGCCACTGCTTGACCAATCATCAACAATCAAAATCGCGTCATGTCTGCGGCACCGGTTGACCAATGACCGCTCCCGAATATGGCGTCATATTTAACAGCCAATCATCACAGCCGAAATTTACGTGATATCGTAGCTCTCAAGCGACACCTTTGAACACTCTTCCTTACCATACAACGACACATCGGCATCGTTCCAAAAATTCACAAAACACTCTGTTTGATTTGCTACATATTTTAGTTAATTATTCCAAGTGTCTGTTAAAAACGATTAAACGCATTAGAATTCAAAATCAAAGTTTTCTTTTGATCCATCGCGAACAATGGGTATTAATTATTTGCACGGAACCCTAATCCTTTTTATAAAATACTAGCGGGCGACACGCGGTTTCACCCGCGTAGTTCCCGTTCCCGTGGGAGTACGGGGATAAAATATAATAGCCTATGTTACTCGCTAATGTAGCTATCCATTGCTGAAAGAATTTTTCAAATAGATCCAGTAGTTTTTAAGATTATTCATTATATACAAAAATACAAATCTTTCCTCTTTATATTATTAAGTATTGGTATAGTAGTAGTCTAGTAGTAAATAAGTAGTCTAAGTTACTCTGTATATTATCAGCTATCTGACAATAAAATCCCGTCAAAATTGGGTCCAGCTGCAAGCCAGCCAAAAGAAATAGATAGACACTTAAATTTTATTTATTTGTATAGATTAACAACATCGAAATTTTGGAAAACGAAAAAAACTAAAATGGAATGTACTCTAGTCGTCCTCGGATTTGGATTGGATCAACCCTAAATACAGTTTAAGGAGACAACAGTCTTGATTTTGTTTCCTTATAATGTAAGGCTTTATTTCGTAAATAAAAGATGGCGGAATACGCGAGTTGAATTGAAGGGAGATTGACCTGTCAGGATACAATTGAATTGTTTATTTATGTGTCGCTAACGATTCTGTCGCTCTTGGAAACAGATGGGAATCTGGATGTATAATGTGGATTGAGTATCAGTATTGAGTTGTCCGTCATTTCTTATCTCCAGGTAAAACACGAGGAAATGGAATTTTAGGAGACTGTCTCATAAGCTTTTATTTTTTAATTTTCAGGCTAATTTGAGTAAACGGCATTTGATTTTGATTTGTCTTCTTAAAAGATTCTTTAGTGAAAGGATATTTTTCATCATCTGCCTAGCCTTTTCCTGTTCTTGGTTGGCGGCCAGTGTTACCGGATTCAGCTGAATGCCAGTATTTTACATGGACCAACTGCCTATCAGATCTCCACAACCCAGTTAGTACTGGGTAATACTAATAAGAAAAAATGACAAGTAAATGACGACAGGCGTCTAACATCTTGGATATGTCTGCGTTAATCCACTTACTTACAATCAAACTGCAAAATATTACCACATGTCTTTGTATTTTTTTTTTTTTTTTTACGGATGGGAAATCATCAAATGACTTCTCCCGCTCTGGGCAGAGCGGAAGGGAGTGTCAGACTTGTACTGACTAAAACCCATCCATGTTCCTTCGTTGCCCTTTGTGTTCCAGGGCCGCGGTATCTCTTTCGAACAGCCCGCAGCCCTGGCAGATGTCTTTGTATCATAATCATTTTTATTTCTGTAAATTGGTTTTATAAATACTTTTACACCACACATCATGTTATGTTTAAAACTTGATGGGGTTTGTGTTTCATACTCGACTATTCTGAGAAAAAACAGCCGAACCAAACTCAGAGGTCACTGTCTCTCTAAGAGTTAGCCAGACATTGGTCTGAGATGGTCTTTTGATGAAAGAACCACATAGGTATGAGTGTACCTGCGTGCCAGTCATTTTTCAGTGATCGCGTAGCTCGACAAAAAACTCAAGGAGCTCAACGACACGATGAACAATACAATAACATTGGTGGGCTTATTAAGTAATCAAACTACCAGACAATCGTTAAAGTAACTTAAATTGAAAATTAAAATAAAATGACCCACTTAGTCCTCATCTCGCAATAGGCCTGAGTAGTGACGTACTGCTGCTCGAACTGCATGATAATGGCATGCCGCTTTGCAAAATACGATTTCGGTATTCCGTGGGCACATTTTTGCTTGTATATGTAAGATACAGTCAAGCATAAAATGATGATAACGTGCGTGTAAACTGAAGTTTACGTGGACAATAAGCCATACACAGTGCATGCCGCATTGCAGCCGGTCTGTCTAAAAACCTCCATGGCTTTGCAACTCTTGAGAACGCCAATCAACAAGAGGCCTTAGGGTACTGGTGACTAAATTCACATTTCAAAATTACATTATCCCTTGTCTAATACTTCAGTTTAGTCAGCTTCCAAATTTAAGCTCTGTTTTATGCTCTAAGTTTCTTAATTCCTCAACTGGTTTTCGGTACAAACTCAAAGCAAATCTTAAAACTAGCTCGATAAGACCAAGTAATTGAGGATTTATCAAGACAAAACAAACAATCGTTATCACCCGACAGCCCAGCGAAATCGACTTACAAAGTAATTAAAACGAGATTGTCAACTAATAACACTTTTAACTCAATTCCCGAATACTTGGGAACGTAAACAATTTAATTTAGGCTTGAGTAGACGAGGGACTTTTGTTGGGGATTTTTTTGATTGTTAGTATCGCCTACAACTATATCGAATAGCGCAGACGAGTGACCAAAAGTCGTTATCATTATCTGCTTTGTCTTATTCCCAAAAAGTAGCGGTTTGCTTCAAGACTAACAATAAGGAGGGACCGCGCAGACATATTCCTCGAAAAACCAAGTAAATCAACAAACTAACCATACAAAAGTACGGAAAAGTTCCTGAAAAAAATAGAACTACAGGTTAGTTCCAAAGGGCATTAACGCATACAGCAGATTTGAGTCGCTGAACCCTCGAGTGCACGTTGGTCAAATGATCGCACACCGGTGTGAATTGAGTCAAATTCAAATCATTTATTTCAATTAGGCTATAAAACAGGATTTTTGAAAGTCAAACTTTACACGGAAATAGAATTATTGAATCTACTGGCCCATTCGCAAAGGTAGATTAGTATGGAGAAGAATGAGCAAAAAAACTCCATCGTTCCTTTTAAATTGCTTTAAAATATTTTTTATCCATGATTTCTAATAGCTGATGCTGTCCTTACAGCTGCTAGGTTAAAATGAAACTGGGCTGGTCACATCTGCCGCATGTCGGAGGAGCAATGGACAAAAATAACCTATCAATGTTACACTAAAAAAGCAAGAAACGACAACTCAGCAGACTCAGAAACAGATGGCAGAAGAGCTGAACTTTCTTAAAGGACCTAGAATCGCATGACGAAGGAGGGAAGGGTGGCCTTTGCCCTGCAGTGGGTCAGTATAGTATTATAGTGAGTAGCAAATCCTAGGCAAGCAGGTTTTCCTTGAATCAGCAATTTTGACGTGACAACGTCTAATAAATCGATGAAAGCCGGCTGCATGCACGAAAAAGTGTCCCGTTACGCTCATTGTCCCGTTACGCTCTTTGTACGCATGCGCCGCATCTATCTCTCTTTCACTCGATTTTATGACGTTGTCTCGTTAAACTATCGTCCTTAAACAAACTTTACAGACATTCAATTTTTTAATTCGTGCTTTTTTTTGTCCTTTGCAGTTAAGAGTATCTCGTCTACTCAATCCTTTAGAGTTACAAAATTAGTTTGTTAACAAAATCACAGTTTGATGTTTTGAAACTGGCCGGCTGTTAGTTCATATTGTTATTGTGCACCTCGGAAAATAATCGGGGCTTTGAATGAGGGTCGAGAATTTGAACCGGGTTGAGTCGGGTTCAGAATCCTTTGGGACAGAGAGATAAGATGGCTGAAATTAAGAGGGATGAAACGAGTTAGTGTGTGTGGTTGCGTTCAATTTTGCTGTCTGAGATTGTTACCTGTTTATTCAATTAAAATGTTTAATAATGATTTAGTAGTTAAATTCTGACCAACATTGATCTAATCTAGCTTTGATTTGCCTTTTTAGGGTTCCGTCAAGGAACCCTTATAGTTTCGCCTTGTCCGTCTGTCTGTCTGACCGCTTAGCTCAAAGACTAGAAAGCTGTAATTTCGCATGAAAATACAGATTAGTTACGCCGCCGACAAAGTGGTAAAATAAAATCGTGAAATATTTTTGTTTTCGGTATCTCCTGTACACGTAAAGTCCGTTGTTTGTTTTTTCTTGCGTTTTCCATAGTGTGGGATGTCGTTGGATACGTCTTTAAAAAAATTGCGAGTTTTTTCAAGTAAGGAATTCGTTTGTGAAATATTAAGCTTTATAGTGTTAATTTTTGTTAGACTCAAGTGTCCTCCCCCTCTACCAGCTAAACGGAATCTGTTTGGATGTGTGAAAAAAATCACGGTGGTAGTATATAATATGGTGTATCCCCGTTGACCCCACTAACGAAATAGAAAAAAGGCTTTACAAGTTTACAAGTAATAGTCGACCAACTTATAAAATGTACTTGGATAACATATTTTCCTAAACATAATGTATGGGAGTACAGGTATTTCAACTGCAAATGTAAGTTTGTTTTTTATTATGACAATAAAAATCATCCTTCGGATACAAATCAGACCGTATATTTTATTGGGCAACTACGGAACCTTGCATTGCTGCATTGCTGTTATTATTTAGCTCGTGGCTCAATAATGAAAGCACGTTAGTCCCAGCTGTCATTTGTAACCGAGACCAAAGTGGGCAGTGGCCCAAAAAGTCTGACAACCAGTCTTACTAAGGGGTATCATATTATCCAGTACTAACTGGATTGTGGAGGTCAGACAGGCAGTTGCTCCATTTAAAATACTGGTATTCAGCCGCATTTGGTTAGACTGGAAGCCGACCCCAACATAGTAGGGAAAAGGCTAGGCAGATGATGAACTACGGAACCCTACATTGTGCGTGGGCCGACACGCACTTGGCCGGTTTTTTAATGATTGAATTGACTTTAAGTCTTAGATTTAAATAATTTCCTTAAGATAATCCTGTCTATCCTAAATTAGAAGTGCAAGCATTTCAAGTGCTGGTTTACCTAACAACTTTTCCCACTGTCATAATGAAACTGCGCTTTTATATTACTGTCTGCTAAGCCATCCAAGTTCATTTTGGTATAATCAGATTCAACGGGGTATTCCTCAAAGCGCAACTATTTTTGAGTGCAACCAACTAAGCGCAACTAAATTATTCTTCAAAGTGCAACCATTAGTTGCGTTCACAAATTCAAATTGTTCAAATGGTTGCGCTTCGAGGAATAATTTAGTTCTGCTTAGTTGGTTGCGCTTTAAAACAGTTGCGCTTTGAGGAATACCCGATTCAACGTTCAGTTTCTCGCTCAATTAATAAAAAAAGGGATATAGATTAAATAAAGAACAATAATGTCAACAAAACTCCGTGTAAAAAACAATACATCAGTCCAAACTTTTCGTTTTTATGACGTTTAAAAGCGTCAGGTGTTTCGTCGGGCCGTCCATTATTTATAGGGCGCCCGTCGGCCTGAGAGCATTAAGTGCCTGTAATAATTGATGAGCGCATATGTGCGCTAGTGTATGTATACAGAGCTGTTAGACATGAGTACATGAATAAATACTAGCAGTTACGGCGCAAACTAAGCGACTTTTTAGTCGCAGGTACGATATTTGTCAGAGGATAAATGGCAGGACAAAATCAAAGACTAGTTTACATTGACCCAGGATTGGAAGAAATGGAAGTCATGGCAAAGTCCTTTGTCCAGGCTGACGCAATTTAAGCTTAAAGTAACAGCAACGATGTTTGTGACGAATCGTGAAGAGGAATCTTTTTGCTGGTGCTTGATGGCATGGCCACGAGCTACATGCTCAAGCCACGTGCGTAAAGGGGTGTGAAGAACAGGGTGTAAAGCTCTTTATCCCCCATCGAAAACGGAAGGATGTTTCGGCAATGCGATTGTTTTGTGTCTGGTAGGCTAACGCCTGGCAGATCATTTATTTTCGGATCATTTAGTTCCCTTCAAAATGGTTGAGTTGAATGGTGCTGATACATGCGTCATGTTCGTGAACGGGCGCCGTCAGTAGTGACTGGTCATCTCTTGGTTGCCACGGCTTATTTAAATGAATTATTTTATTTTTGAATTGTTTATATTTTTGTTTTTACTATGGAAACTTTTGACGTGCGCATCTTGCTACATCGTTCTCACATAATGTACCATATCAACATGAAAGATCTATCGAAGGTTTTGTAAAAATATACTGATTTAAAAGAGTGTCCATGGAGTTTCTTGCACGCTAGGGAATGGGCAATTACAGTACTTTTTCAGTTATTATGCCTTGTGACTGGGGCTGTAGCTTCATTATATTGTTATCTTTGCCGACAGTTCAAAAGTGCCTGAAACTGGCCTACTTGAAATAAATACTTTGATTTAGATTGTGAAATAAATGTTGTCAGGTTTTTCTATATAGTCTTAAACCGTGGATAAATTTAACGGCGAGATTTATAATTTTGATTTTAGTTCTTCATTTGTGTCATAGATGGCGCTGTATTACTTACTTTTTGTACTATGTTGCTGTAGTACTTTTTGTACTATGTTGCTGTAGTACTTTTTGTAGTGCTGCTACACGCGTGTTACGACAGTGTCAGCGGGAAAAACAAATGAATGAAATTGTTCAGGGCATGCGAGTCACCGCGACGCGATAGTAGTAAGAAACAAGTGATTGGTAGGTCGCTTGACATCGGTGTCGTAAATTGTATCGCCTGTGGTCGTGAACAGCTCAATCAGCTATTGCGTGAAAGAGTAACAACTATTGTAGATTTCACACTAATCCAGAATTTATTGTATAACCGTGCACACAGCTACACTATTCAACCATTAAAGAACGCTGATCACATTTTACACTTGAATTTATTCAAAAGCTCAAGTTTAATAGGAAAATTCCTTTCCGTCTATTTTCATGTTCATTCCGCACGTCCGATTGGATTCCAAAGGTTTCGTTTAATTTTTCTTCTGAATGGAGCCCTTTGCAATGGCAGCTCTAGTAATTGCTTGAACTTTAAATAACAAAAAATTTCAATAGATGGTTATAAACGACTTCAACGTGATTTAGTTGTTGATTTAATTTTTAATGTGTGTACAGTTGTACACTTTTTTTTTCGGATGGGAAATCATCAAATGACTTCTCCCGCTCTGGGCAGAGCGGAAGGGAGTGTCAGACTTGTACTGACTAAAACCCATCCATGTTCCTTCCTTGCCCTTTGCGTTCCAGGGCCGCGGTATCTCTTTCGAACAGTCCCGCGGCCCTGGAACAGTTGTAAACTTGAAATTAAGCAGCCGGTGACTTTTTAAAGAGCTGTCAAAATGTAAGTTAACTTAATTCACGAATATTCACCTAGGGGGGCAATTTTATTCACGTCCGCAGGAATTACCTGACCCCCTACATGTATCCCCTGGGCGGCGCTAAATTAATAACAACGCCGAGCCTCGGGCGGTGGAAAATGTCCTGACCTAACCAGGCTAACCAGCTTGGTCTATCAAAGGTAGGAAACTACGAGTACCTCCACGCACCGCAATCTTACAAAATTATATTTTATCGAATACAGTGACGTCACGCCTGTAATCCCCGAAGGGTTAGGCAGAGGTGTACCTTATAGTACACCCACATTTCGCCAGTTATGTTTAAGTCCCATTTAATAGGGGGCGAGTCTATTACCGTCAACCAGGCACAAATCTCGACTCAGTGGCTATTACTGAGAAATTCCTGATGGATAAACCCAATAACACTTTGCCCGACCAGGACCAGGATCTCATGTTCAACTGCCGTGCTTGCAACCACTCGACCAATGAGGCTCATTAAGTCAGTAAACAATACCGTACCTATGTTTTTCTTTTCCGTTTTTCATTTTAATTTCAATAACCCAAACAAAAAAATCCAATATACAGTCGAAATAACAATCCATACGAGGCACGGAGTCATAAGTAAACAAAGTCGGTTCGTGTCCGTTTGGAACCGTTCGGCCAAAAGCCTACAAAGAAGCCGGCTGAAAATATTGTCCGGTTGAAAGCCACAAAGTACTCGGTAATCTCCGGTTAAAACTGGGTGAGCGCCGACGATTTATGAGAGAACCGGACTAGTGAGAATTATTTAAAAGTTTTTTTTTTGTTGGAACATAGATAGTAAAATGCGTGGCTCGTTTTTTTGGTCGGAAATGGAATTTATTGTGTAAAAACAAATTGTTTGAAAGAATGCATCTGATCTGGAACCTATGTTGTTTGTTACTTTTTAATGTCTTTTACCAAACACAATAAAAATATAGTAAGAATCTGAATATTTATTAAACTAAACATATTTTGCAACTTAATAATATTATGTACATTATATACAGACTACAAATAGAACAAAAATAATGCTAAACAAAAAGAAGAGTAGACCTAGAAGTAAGTACCTACATATTTACAACGACAACAATAGGACAATATAAATAAATATAAATAGCCAACCATAAAAATATATAAACAACCTAATACCTGTTATCCCCAGTTTATGCTGGGAAATCCGTAGACTAAAGGAACTTACAGAAATCTGTACCAAGTTTTTATCAACTACGTTTAAGTTCCATGTTTTAGGAAAGAAAGTTATTTCTTATATATACACACAGTACAGTGTAGTGTGTGTGTGTGTGTAGTGTGTGTGTGTGTGTAGTGTGTGTGTGTGTGTGTGTGTAGTGTGTGTGTGTGTGTGTAGTTATACAGTGTGTTCCGTTTTTACGAAAAGTAACAAACTGTAACAAAGATCCTTTATTGTTAAATAAAGGATCTTTATTGTTAAATAAAGGATCTTTGTTACAGTTTGTTACTTTTCGTAAAAACGGAACACACTGTATCGACTGCCAGAAAAGGACGATGTTTTAAAAATAGTTTCATTTTAAAATTGCAATTTTTTTCTCATACTTTTTGTATGCATATCGAAATGAAAACGGCTTTCATTCGGTTTGTTGATCTACTCCAGGCAAGTAGGTTTTTTTTATGCTATCATGGGTGAGGGAGGTACAAGAAAATTTAACTTTTCAATGGAATGATAGATGATTTTGAATTGAATTATTTAATTTTAATTTATTTTTATGTAATTTTGAATTGTGGACATTTAACATATTATTTGACATGTAAAATTTGTCGTTTGAATTTAATTTTTATATATTATGTTAATGCGAAATTTAGTAATAATAGTATTGTTTAGTGCGTATTTGTCTCTGATTTTTTAAGTACTAATATTATTTTTTAAGTACCTACTAACAAAACTATGGATTATTGTGTCTGAAAATAAAATTAATTGAATTGAATATCAATTTAAGTTTATTTATTTATTAACTCATCATCACTATCATAGTAAGTAAGTAAGTGTTAAGTTATAATAACGCATAGGGAGAATATGTTTAAAAAATATTAAATGTATCGTACCTACCGTTGGTAAAATGGTAACAGTTATATTCTTGCAAAGAGGACTAATTAGACTTAATAATCGAGAAAAAAAACAATCATAACATTACGCTTGTAATACCCGAAGGGTTAGGCAGAGGTGTATCTAATAGTACACCCACATTTCGCCAGTTATGTTTTAAGGCCATGTAATTTTGACTGACCTGGGAATCGAACCCAGGACCTCATGCTCAGCAGTAGCGCTTGCGACTACTAGATCAACGAGACAGTCGAAAAACAGTCACAAATAGTTATTTTTGGTCCAAATCTGGACAATTATCCATATTCTCATAATAATCCTGGGTTTTCTAGGCAACCTTCAGCGACGATGAATAGAAAGCTATGGGGTTCCCTTTGCACAGGAGTAGGAAAGTGATGGTTGATTCATCATCATCATTATTGTCAACCTATAATGTTTCCACTGCTGGGAGACAGGCCTCCTCTCTATTAGTTTGTTGATTCATCATCATCATCATCATTTCAGCCGAAAGACGTCCACTGCTGGACATTGGCCTCCCCTAAGTGTCGCCCCATTGACCGGTCCCGTGCCACTCGCATCCAGCGGATCCCCGCGACCATCTCCAGGTCATCGGTCCACCTAGTGGGAGGCCTTCCAACGCAACGTCTTCCGGTTCGCGGTCGCCACTCCAGAACTTTACGGCGCCATCGGCCATCCGTTCTGCGAGCAATGTGCCCTGCCCACTGCCACTTTAGTTTGGCAATTCTTCGGGCTACGTCAGTAACCTTGGTTCTCTAGTGAATGTCCTCATGATGGTTGATTAAAAAAAGTTAATTATTTTCCCTGTTGGTTATTTTCTCCTCAATTAAAATAAATAACCCGTAAAGAAAATACATTGAACAAATTTCCTTATCTTCGCAATTCTCACAAACAAAGCTAATTTTCTTGCAAGTTTCCGTCGCAATCAATTTGAAATGTTCAATTTCACAGTACATTTGCATTGTCTCAGTTAGATGTTGTCTAGTCATGCCGAGTGCTAACTGCAATTCACCAGATAAAACTGGATGGAACCGGTTTAAAGCGCTTCGCTGGAATTTTCTTTTGTTGCATGTAATTCTGTAACTGTATTTTTTTTTTGTTTATTTGCAAATTGTGTGAGTTACAAGGTAATCTCGCTAAATGAGCAATTATTTTTGAAAATATTTAAATTGGAAAGTAAACATCGTGGTGAGAATATTGAATGGTTTACACTACTTAATTAGGTAGACTGTTTGTTAATGCTTGATTTTTTGTTTTAGTTTGAGGTTTATTTACGATTTCAAGTAACAACACAAATTACAAAAAAAAACAATAATAACAAACAAAGAATAGTAAAATGCACAACCTTGAAAACACTATAAACTAAAACCAGACTTCGTAGAAAGTTCTACCACGATAGAAACCTCCTGGTTCAATAAAAAAAAAACCTTACTTCCTCCGCCACCCTCCTAAATCCTCACTCCCGGTCTAACAATTTTATTGATTCAAAAAGAATACACGTTAGACCAGACTCTCGAGCACAGATATTAATACTATCTGTTTTTAGTCCGATGAAAAAAAACCTGGAATGATAAAAACCATGAGGTCTTAGGTTCTGTTCATGGGATTTTCCATACAAACTCAGTGGAATAGGTCTGGAATAGGGTAGTTTACCACAAAACTCGAATTAATCCGCCTGATAGATTTCCAAAAAATATTGGACACGTTTTTTTTTACGTATTCAAAAAGTGAAGACGATACAGTGCGTCGAAAACTCGTGTGACGTCACAATGTCAGTAAATTTACTGGCGAACAAGCCCCCACTCATGATTTTTGCTGCATATTATCTCTTCAGTTTTTATTGATTTGTTAAAATAATAAATTCGTGTCCAATATTTTTCGATAATCTAACTGACGGACTAAATAGAATCATATATTTTTTACTCAGGAAACATCCCTTTTGTGATAGGTTCATGGTACTAGGCTCGCCAATCTTTTTTTTTCGGATAGGAAATCATCAAATGACTTCTCCCGCTCTGGGTAGAGCGGAAGGCAGGGCCAGACTTGTACTGACTAATACCTATCCATGTTCCTTCCTTGCCCTTTGTATTCCAGGGCCGCGGTATCTTTTTCGAACAGTCCCGCAGCCCTGGCAGGCAGGCTCGCCAACCTTTCTACACGAGATTTTAATATAACTAGTGGTATTTGGGTGTCGGTACTATTAAGTAAGTCTCTCTCTGCCCAACTAAACATGGATTACAGGCTCGATAACATATTATCGTCCACAATGAAATGCTCACTCTCAGTCAATTTCAGCGCTTAATTAAACCACAAAGAATACATGTAAACCAGACTACCGCCCACAGATATTAAAAACTTGGAGCGATAATTAAAACATCGATATAAATAGAAACCAAAAAAATCGAAATACGCCTGAATAGTCCGAGATTGAATTTCTCATCTTCCCGGCGGGCCGTGGAAATTATTATGTCGCTTGCAGTACCCCCATCTTCGTCCCAGTCGATTGCTCAATTTATCAATACAGCTTTGGGGCTTCATTGATTAAAGAATATCGTTTGTTTTCGCAGATAAGACACACAGTTATCGATATTATCAGGATCTGGAAGTTGTTCATATTTGTTTATTTTAGACTAGCTTATGCCTACGGGATAAAAAAGTCTTATGTGTTAATTCAGGTTATAAACTATATAGTATGTGCAAATATCATTCAAATCCGGTGAGTAGTTTTTGCGTGAATGAGTAACAAACATCCAGACATCCATATATTCTCACAAATTTTCGCATTTACCATCCTACTAGTAGGAAGGTGGATAGGTTTATAAACTTTTAACAATGTTAGAGCTTTAACTGTGACACTATAATTTGGTGGTTGGGTACCGACAAATGAAACTCGCTTAATCCGGCCATAGACGATAGATGATGCAAAGCAATTTTGTCTGTACAGTCAAACTGAGCGGGCATGTGGCATGCATGAACGTATGAAGCAGAAAACTATACAGTTATCCTAAGCTCTGTACATGCAACCTAGAGAATATCGAAATAGATATTATTTCCTCTTGATTATGTAATGCCTATACGGTGCGACCGCAGGCAAGCGTGTGTGGCTGGTCGAATACACAACTCTCAGTTCTGAGTTGTTTTTTATTTTTTATTACAAGTTATAAAACCACTAAAGGAAGCATACTGTCGTGTTGCCGGTGATGCCTCTTGATAATGAGCGAACCAGCCGTCATGCTTGCAGTTACGTATGATGTGACTTCCATGGCGCTCGGTTTTGCCTACACATTTATAACTGCCATGCGTAACCTATCGTCTATAGCCCGTTTTACGCCCCGTTCATGACCTCTGATGATGCTGCTTGCGTTAGTCAACGCGCGCGTGCTTCTCTTGTTTGCGCGTCGCAAGTCTCATCGCAGTGACTGGTGTTCTAAATAATTTATTTCATTTTGTTTGTCGTTCATGTCCTTTTGGTTCATTCGTTACACCAAACATGTTTCACTTTAAAAGGCAATTTCACTATGACAAATTAAGGCACCTTTTCCAAATTCCCATGACTTTACGCGACCCTTTCTGCCTACTTCCACAACTGCAACCACCGACTCAGCCACGCCGACCGCGCATTTATTTGGAGCACCAGCCAAGACAATATCTTGGCTGGTGACTGCCGTGTTTTATTGTGGTGGTTACAGACTTAATGAGGAAGGTTTTAAGATGCATTTTGTTTTATTCTTTCCTTTTACTGTTATGGTTGTGATTTTTAATGAGAGCAAGTCAATTCATTCGAAGTTTGAAAAAAAGAACTCATTTTGCGATCAGTATTTCAGACTATGAGCAGATGAAATGGTTCGAATATCAAAAATAAACACGTTGAGATTAAGACATTGTGGGAAACCTTGACACATGCATTAATATATGTTTGAAATCACTAATCCATCTTTATAGCAAGCGTGATAGGACACTAGTATTATTTGTATTGGATAACAAACAAACTGACGACCTTCGAGTAGTTATTACCACCTATAGACAACAACTACTAGGTATATCACAGATGTGTTTCCATCCCCTGAAATGAAATACACATAAATTCTAATGAAACAACCCACTTTTGGTTGGTTTAATTTTAATTTGCACCATAAATGAAGAGAAAATCTTTATTAGTTCCAGCTAACCGTCCCCAAAAAGGTCCCTGACTACATTAAACCGAACTGTACCTATAACTGAGCCAGTAAAGATTTAATTTACCCCTAAAATCGGCATACCCATCTATGTCGTGGTCTTGACCACAAAAACGTTTTGGGTCCATCCCTAAGGGTTCAGTAGCTTGATGTAATATTAAAATATAGGTAAATGAGCCTAAAACTGAATCGAGAACGTACCAAATATTGTCATGTGTTTTGACAAGCTTACGGGATTCTTTGACATTATTTTTTTGTTCTGGATATTAATTTTGGGAATTTTCGAGTGTGATATTATTCGCGCGGGTTTCCGATACAACATCAGAAGCGGGATTTTTTAGAAACCGCTTCTGATGTTGTACCTGGAAAAGGTATGTTGACGAGTTTTCTAGTGACCATTATTTTCATGAAGTCCTCTAAAAAGGGTGCCACATATTATAAGAACAGGCTTATTGACAAGAAGCAGTAGAAGTTTACAAAATTGACAACAATTTGCAAATCGACAGCAATATGAAAGAAAACTGCTCTTTATGAAATACTCATTACTGTTTCTTTTTAATTATTAGTCGATATATACAAGAACGGACGCCAGTTTTGGTTTTAAAATAAATCATGGTGGATCATCGTAAATATTCAAAAGCATTCATAACCACATTTAAACGGGTCCTCTAAATCCAATTAATAATAAAATAACCTCTGTACATAATAATATCTACTAATTACGATATGCTATTGCTAACCATAAAATGTAATATACAATATTGATTACAGACGAACGAGCTCGAATTAATTAAAACTAATAAATGTTCAATCCATTTGGACTTTCCACGAGTTTTAGTCCAATAAACACTAATTCGATGTATCCATTTATATCCAGTATCCACCAGTATCTAATATCATTTACACTACGGTACAGTTGAATAATCTATTTGGTGTTCAGACAGCTAAGTTGCAACTACTTATAAACACTGCTGGAAGTGTGAAGGAGCTCGTGATTAAATAACGAGAGTCGCTCGAGTCGATCTTTAGGTAAAGCCACTCTTGCCTAGGTTGATCCGTGGATGTGTGACCACCCATTCCCTCCGTGTCTCGGAAAGCACGTTAAGCCGTTGGTCTCGGCTGTCATTCGTAGATCTTTGTCAGGCGTTAAAGATCAGTGGCCCGAAAGTCTGATAAGCAGTCTTAGTTATGGGTATCGTATTACCCAGTACTAACTGGGTTGTGGAGGGCAAATAGGCAGTCGCTCCACGTAAAATACTTGTCTTCATCTGCAAGCCGACCCCAACGTAGTTGAGAAAAGGTTAGGCAGATGATGATAGCAATTGATCGACGGTACCTACAATCAACAACAAAATAGCTACATTAACTACAACGCAAATTACAAACAGTTAATTTCCTCCAATTACACCACGGATAATTGAAATGAAAACAGCCCAACTTCAAAGTCTTGAAACATGACGCGAATACTTGACACCGCACAAAGAATCCGCAGTCAAACGTGAAATTTCATCAAACGTTGAACTACACTTATCTCAGATACAGATCTCGGAATATTGTGGGTGGTCTAAGTTATAGAAAGAAAGAAGGGAAATACGTTTATTTTTACGAATATACATAATGGCCTAGAAGAACATACGCTGACCTTATTGGTGAGGTTCCTCAGAAAGGTCAGGTGCGTAGTACTCGCAACCGACGTGCGTGTATGACCAGGTGTATGAACGTGGACGAGGCAAAAGGAGTATAATATATAAGGATCGTAGCAGGTGGCGTTTTGTGGTTTCTGCCTACCCCCATGGGAAAAGGGCATGAGTTATAGCATAAGGGAATAACACTACAAAAAACTTTTAATATCCGAAGGGCTAGGAAAAGGTGTGCCTATTAATACACCGATATTTCGCCTATTATGTTTATTAGTCCCATATAATAGGGAGGAAGCCTATTGCCATCAATTGAGCACACATACACAGCTACTAAGATATTTCAGATGGAAAACCCAATAACCCTTGAGCTATCTGGGAATCGAACCCAGAATCTCATGCTTAGCAGTCGCGCTTGCGACGACTAAGCCAACGAGCCTATCGATGTCGATTGTCGATTGACGAATCAAACAATCATCCCTTCGGACTTGACCAAATGGTACTCATTTATTTATCTCAATACAGGATTGATCGCAACTGTCACTGGCAAACAAACACCCTATTGATCATAACGAGTGTTATTTCCACCCGCCTCTGTGACATAAAAGCTTTAACAGACTTGTGGATTGCTCTTAGTGTCCGCAGTAGCCGACTCCGTTTCCGCATTTCTGATGAAAGCATCAGCGCATACTGAACTCTAAAGCCACACATTGGTAGGTATCTATTTAAGTCGCGAGTTAATAGGTTGTTAAAAGGTAGTTAATTGGTGATTTACTCTATTTCCTAAGTATGATATAATACAAAAGTGTCACTTCCACTAAAACGCCAGTGGGTACTGCGGGACCCGGCAATAATAAACGCTTAACCGCCATCGGGTACTCGGTTTTCTTAAATTGACATTATTGACAATGACATAAGTGACACTTGACAGTTCAAACAAGGTTTAACTGTGGCTGGCCACTGGCTAGAGAAACACCAGCGCCATTTTATATACGATACGCAATGCAGCATTTGCGAAGTCATAAGACCACCCATCGCAGGAGTTGAAAATGGCAGGTCTGTAAAGGTTAGAAGATGCGGTGACCCTTTACAAATGTGTGGGTTCTGTCTATTTGTGTGTGTAAGTGTAAAGAAATGTCCCCGAGGCTTGTTTAATCGGGACCTAACAAACTACCATTGCTGGGAAATAGGCCTCAAACGGTGGTTTCGATTGGCCCAAGTTATAAACATAGGTGAGCTTTAGTTTGAATATTGGTATTGAAATAGAAAAAGTAAGGCATAAAGAATTACTCCGTAACAATAATCATCAAACTTATACTGTCATTTCTTACCACGTATAATCCTTGATTATCCATTATTCTGAGCTCCCGATATTTTGATGCTATTGCAAGCGCCGAGATCGCGGGACGATTGGAAAATGTAGGTGGATGGTAAACAAATTATTATTAGGTTTACCTCCTACGTAAATCTGCCTACCTCCTTTCTGAGTCTTTTCCTACGCGCACTACTGGAACTCGACACAAAGTCACGGTAAAACATAATCATAATCATCATTTCAGCCAAAATACGTCCACTGCTGGACATAAACCTCCCCCAAAGGAGGATTTTGCCATAATCGCCACGCTTGGCAGGCGGATTGGCGATCGCACTACGGTTGTAACAAAGGCACAGATAACGCTACAGCCCATTCTCTGGTAAATCCTTTAGTCGCCACTTACGACACCCACGGGAAGATATGGGATGGTGCTATTCTTTACATCCAACACCATACAGTACAATTAAAATCATTAAACCAATAATCATTACACCTACACCTAAAACTGTGAAATTCTGCCAAAGTTACTGAAACTCCTTCAATGGTTGTTAGAGTATATGCCATTAAAAAAAACCACACACACACAAGTATTTTAAAATTATATTTTCTCAAAGGAATATGAAGAATTGATATAATACTCCTGTTTCGTTACTGTGGCGACCCCATTGTCATCAATCACGCACAAATCTAGACCCCACTGAAAAATTACAAAAGTATCGAAAATCCGACATCACTTTTCCCGCTTTAGGGATCGAATTTCAACTTCAGACTCATCAGTCGGACTTATGGCTAACGTAGCAAGCTGGAACATTTGCCGAAGAAAACATTTTTGATGCAATTGCTTTCGCCCCTCACTTGAACCCCCAATCCCAAGGGTGAGGGTTGGAACTTAACCCAAGAACCGCGACTTCGCTTTGAAATATAGCTGTAGTTTGTCTACGAACAGTGTTAGCTTTTGATATAATTTGTAATCTGTTTCTAGATACATCGTTTCGTAATTTTAACGACGAATGTCAAGACTTCTCGTGTGATTAATGTGTTTAATTATGTATTTAATAGTCTTACGTGTTCTAGAATTTTCGGAGTTGGAAATAATTGCGTTTTGCCCCCGTCAGCCAGAAAGTGGTAACTCTAGAAAACTATGTTTTAACCAGTGGCGCGCCAGTTAAACCTTGTTTGAACTGTCAAGTGCCACAACTGTCACTGTCATTGTCAATAATGTCAATTTGGCGGTTAAGCGTTTTTTTATTGCTGGGTACCGTAGTACCCGCTGGCGTATGAGTGGAAAAAAAGACGAAAAAACAGTGAGCATGTAGTAGTCCGAAGTCCAAAGGCAGACAGCCAGTCTTACCAAAGTGTGTGACCCAGTAATGAGGTTGCGGAGGTTAGGTAGACCGTCGCTCCATCTAAGATACTGGTATTCAGCTGTATTTAGTTAGACTATGACGTGAAAAATGTTTTCTCTTATTCAGTACAAAATAAGATACACATAATTATAGTTTGTGTTAGTTTTTTTTAAACATTCTGCATTTTGATAAATTAATTTACAGTATCAAGCTGTCACATGCAAATTTTTTTTTTTGGGATATTGCTTTTTGTCTTGCGAAGGCGTTGCGTTCTCTGTAAATTCTACGAATAACAGTAATTACATCGTGTAACGTAAATGTTACGCTAATTACTTATCTGTACTCGTATGAGCAATATGAATTTTTCAACCTTTTTACATAAATGAATATTCTTCTGTGCAAGCATTGTGGTGATTAGGTATTTATAACTTATGGGTTTTTCACGATAATGTGACTCTATAAAGTGTTATTATAATATCGAAGTTGGTCCTGTCCTGCTCTTTTTTTTCGGGTGGGAAATCTTCAAATGACTTCTGCCGCTGGGAAGGAGGGAAGGGAGTGTCAGACTTGTACTGTCTAAAATCCATCCATGTTCCTTCCTTGCCTTTTGTGTTCCAGGGCCGCGGTATCTCTTAACGAACAGTCCCGCAGCCGTCCTGCCCTGCCCTTCAAAAAGGTCATACGAGTAGAAAAAAAAATAAAAAAAATTCATGTCATTATTTTATGTTTTTTTTTTTTTTTTTTTTTTAAATACGTTGCCCCACACTAGGAATTTCTCCTGTATCGTGGGTGCGTTTACAAATATTTAAACTCACATACACAAACCAGACCCGGAACAACTATCTGTCATACAAATATTTGTTCCGTGCGGGGATCGAACCCGCGACACGCAGCGCAGCAGTCAATCGCTCAGCCACTGCGCCAACCGTGCCGTCTGAATATGTTAAGCTACTATTATACTGCCATTGTAAGAACTTTTGTAACCATATTTATCGGCAAATAAATCTTTGACTTTGACTTTGAGTACTCATGACCGGCGTGCCTGAATGTATGAACGTGGACGAGGCAAAAGGAGTATGTATGGATCGTAGCAGGTGGCGTTTTGTTTTTTCTGCCTACCTCCATGGGATAAAGGCGTGAGTTTATGTATGAATGTATAGTCCTATTAACAGTTTGCCATGAAGAAAAAATAAATATGTTTAAAGCTTTCATAATAACCTGTTACTGCCATAATCTCCACGCGAGTCTGGTGGATGTCACATGTCATCGATTTTTTAGCACCGGTTTCCTCACGAGGTTTTGTTTACCTTGGTTTGGCCTGTACCCTAACAGCAACATAATCGGATAATTAGGCTCATCCGATTCTAACCCTTGCAAGCTGAGCTGGATTGCTTTGCCGCTTTTCTTATGGTCGCCACTGTTGATTCTGATTTTCATAAATTGCATTGCACTGACTTAATCGTCGCAAGAAGTATTTTTTTAAAGCATATCCAGATTAGCCAGAGGTACTCAATAGTACATCCACATATCAACACTTATTTTTAAATCCCATGTAATCGGGGGCGAGCGTATTGCCATCATTCGGGCTCCAATATGGACTTCGTGGCTGCTACTGAGATAGTCGTGATGGAAAAACCCAATAAAACTTTTTCCGACACTTCGATTCTTAGAATCGAACCCAAGATCTCATGCTTAGCAGTCGCGCTTGCAACCACTAGAAAAACGAGGTAAAAAGCTTCAAAGAACACAAATACTGATCATACCCTTTTATTATTTCACCCCTAACATCACATGATTCACAGGTGGTCTGACTACGATGTTATAGTTGATTATATATTGTTTGTGGTACTTTAATGTCCATGTAGGCGTCTTCATGTCTAGACGAAGCTTTGTAAGGTACTGGAGATTATTTCGGGATACATAAAAGAGTTTTATGTGGGATTTATAATATTCTGTTAGTATTATTCTATTAGGATTTTCTCAGGAGCAGCCACGGAGTCTGAATATTCATGACTTAAATGTGGGTGTACTATTAAGTACACCTCTGCCTAACTCTTTGGGGATTACAGGCGTGATGTTATGTTTATGTGATGTTAAAATATGGTGGCGACAACAATGCTGATTGTAAATTTTTGTAGCTATTCATTCCACGCAACGTTATTCTGTCTTGGGCTTCACCTCTCGTATCCAACTCTTGTCTGCTACTCTGGTACAGATCGCGGCACGTAAGTTGAAAGAAAAAAGCGGACGTCCGCGCAGGTACAATTATGGATAGAGATCGATTGAGACCCGAAAATGTGTTACTGCGTATTCAAGGTCAACTTACGTGCCCCGAACTGTAACAAACACACATTTTCGGGTCTCAATCGGTGTCAATCCATAATTGTACCTGCACGGACTATCGCCATTTTGGTTCAACTTACGTGCCGCGATCTGTACCAAGTCATCGGTCTATCTCGCCGGCTCTTAGCCTGCCTAAACTCTTATAGCCAGTTCTGGGTCTTTACTCCAATAGCCAAGACCTTGTGGTGAGCACAATAAAGTTGATAAAAAGAACGCCAGCGACTTCTATGCTGCAAAACTAGAACTAAAAATCCTGCATCGCGAAATCAGAGTTATCTCCGAGATAAGGATATACAGAACCACCTGAACCCACCAGACACCACCAGACGGAGCATGTGGAGCTTTATGCGCTGTTCCTCACACCACTGAAGCCTTGTCTTGGAACTTGTTTAGTTAGGTAAATGGCTAGTTCACTAACCAATACTACAAAATAGTTGTGCAAGGAATAATGCTACCACACATTTACGGCCTATGCTCGGAGTCTCTCTGAGGGATCGCATCCGAAACGAGGTGATCAGACAGAGAACCAGAGTTGTCGACATAGCTCACAGAATAAGTAAGCCGAAATGCCAATGGGCCGGTCATATTAGCCGTAGAACCGTGACCGTTGGGGTAGACGTATTCTTTAGTGGAGACCGCGAATTGGCAAACGTAAGGTGGGACGCCCCCAGGCTCGGTCGAGTGACGATCTTCGCAGGGTGGCTGGTAGCAACTGGATGAGAGTTGCTGAGAATCGAGTTGAGAGGCGTGCGATTGAGGAGGCCTATGTCCAGCAGTGGACTGCTATAGGCTGATGATGATGATAAAGATGACATTTAAGGGCAGCCTAGGATAAACAATCGAAGAGGCTTCATCAGAACAAATGCTAGGAGAAAGGAAATTCTTACCTTCAAGTTACTTGCGTCCTGTCCAATCTAGCTTGTCCAACGGGCATAAGTTGTCACGACTATAGATGCAAAACGGATTTTAAACGTTCTAAACCAATTAGTTTTAAACCTTTTTTTTTGGTTTAAAACGATTTAAAACCACACTTAGCGGTTTATAATGGTTTATTTCGTTTTTTTTACTGGAACGCCCTGAGGCTTTATACGAAGTAATCTAGACCACACCTTCTTTATCAAGGGAAATTAAAATAAAAATGTTTTAAAATGAACATTTATTGAGGTGCATAAGCGCCAGGGTAGCCCGCGAATTTCAAATTTTCTTACGTTTTTTGCAATTTGCAGGTCAGTGTCGGGGTGTATGTTGATGAAAAATGAGTTGCGCAAGTAACACATATGTAGTTACAGAATTAGAAACATTAAAATCATCAATACAACCCTCTAAGTTCATTTTAACCTATTCTGTAACAATTACATGAAAAAGAGGGTTGTAATAAGTAGTACAAGTATGATACATATATAAATGCCCAAGGCATAAACTTTTAATGTGTATAATTATATAGTTAAATGACTTCATATATATGAATAAAAATGGTAAATTTCCTTTAGCATTTTGAACTTAATTTTTAAAGTAATTCGTAATCAATGTACGGCCCACGTGGTCGTGGTTTTAAACAAATTTAAAACGGGTTTTAAACCACGAATTTTGGTTTAAAACGGTTTATTTGCAACTATAGTCACGACACACGCTAATCAATATACAGTTCCTTGATTTTAAATACAGGCATGAGCTTCAGTTCAAAGATGAAATTGTAGGTACTAGTTATTTTTTTCTTTTTTCAGGCCATTGAAATTCAAATTTTAAGTCGAACTTCAAACAAACGTTCATCATTTGTTTCACGTTCGACTCACAGTTCGAATTTCAATTTTCAAAGCGGCCCTCAGATCGTCGCAGTAATTTGAAAAGGAAGAAATAGTCCAGGAAAATTAATAAAATCAGGGGAAATAATTCGTGTAATCTTGAAAACTGGTACAGTTATACCTTACGGTATCCAGATGAACATACTAAAAGTCCTTAAGGGTGTGCTAAGTTTGGGGGGGGGTTGAAGGTACCTTTTTTCAGGGTTTTGCTCATATCTCGAATATCTGTAGGAATAGCATTATGATTACTTCTGACAAAAGATTCTACATAAATTTTTGCTCTACAATCAATACTTTAGGACCGACAGGGTGTGTAAGTTTTAACAGAGAGATAAAAAAAGACGATTTAAGAAAACAGCGTCGATTTTTCAAAATTGTTAGGGTACTTCCTGAAGTTCTGGAAAGCTGAAATTTGGCATGTAGGCTAGTATACACAAACAACAAAAAAAAATCTAAAACTTGGAATTTTTACCCCCAACCCCTTAAACTAGGGGATGGAAGTTTGTATGAGACTTCCGCAAATTTGGTGATAGAGGTCTGAAAAATTATAAAGAGACTCCTTGTTATAAGTAATAAAATACGCATTTCAAGATTTTTAGAAAAAAAATAACAGGCAAGAAAAAATTAACAAAATAAAAAAACAATCTCAACTTGGACATTTACAGACCCTAACTTCACAAACTGTACACCTCTACAGCTCCTAAAATATTGATCGTAGAGCAAAAATAAATATGACCAAATTTATAGAAAATTTTATCAGAAGTACTCATAATGCTATTCCTACTGACATTCGAGATATGAGCAAAAACCTGAAAAAAGGTACCTTCAACCCCCCCCCCTCCTTCACCACCACCCCCCCACCCTTAGCACAATTTGTAATGAAAAAATAGTTGTCAGTTTTGTACATAGGTACTATTCACATCAAATTCATCCCCTAAAAGATATTTTTCGAAATAAACACAGAACAGTTGCGTTCACTTTAATTTGCTTCTCAAATGATGAAATTCGCAGTACGTGGTCACGGTAATGAACTCAAAGGAAATGCCGCAGTAATTACGAGTTTATTATCACGCTCCGAACAGTTCTCTCAAATAGCAATTTCCTGGTATTTTCGTGTGTGTGTTGAATACCTACTAAAATCTAATTAATAACGTCAATATATTACATATTATTTTGATACCTGCACACTATGATTTAATAATATTATTATCTGCTTAGCCTGTTATTAACTATGTTGGGGTCAGCTTTCAGTCTTACCGGATGCAGCTGAAGACCGGTATTTTATATGAAGCGACTGCCTATCTTCTGACCTCCATAACCCAGTTAGTTCTGGGAAATATGATACTGGCTCTCAGACTTTCGGGCCACTGACTCGCGTAACGACTGTCAAAGATCTACAAATGACAGCCGGGACCAACGCCTTAACGTGCTTTCCGAGGCACGCAAGGAAACTCGTTAGGTATATGATGGATGGTCACCCATTACCTTCATTGAAGGTCGTGCGGCTTTTATTATTTCGCCACCAGCTCAAATTGTATCCTTATAAATTAGTGCTGGGCTATAAATCTTGCCGTGTAAACGGCGCGTTTGTGTTCCACGCGCGCCACAGAGAGATGTCAGCAAACAAGGAGGGGGCCGCAGGGGCCGATGCCTGCCCGGGCTGCGAGCTGTTCGAAAGAGATACCGCGGCCCTGGAACACAAAGGGCAGGGAAGGAACATGGATGAGTTTTAGTCAGTACCAGTCTGACACTCCCTTCCGCTCTGCCCAGAGCGGGAGAAGTCATTTGATGATTTCACATCCGTAAAAAAAAAGGCTATAAATCTTTATAAGCTTAGGAGTTTAAATGTCGAACAACCTTCACCTAACATTTGACCTAAACATCAATATGACCGCACCGGCAAACTTTCGATCATAAACCGTATTCACAAACTATAAGGTTTAATTCCCCTAACCTTTACACCCGACTCCATATTTCATCAAATAAGTTAAGATTAATCCTAATGACCAATTTGTACGATGATATCAATTCCTTTTTTAGGAACCCTAGGGGTTCGTTTCTTGTACTGATAACTAAGGGACAGATGTATGGAGAATAATTAATGATAATAAAAGGGTTTGGACCCTCATATATCATGCTGTGGCGAGACCCCAGCGACAAGAAATCACGAATTAACGGATTTATGCTCGGCGGTTTGGACAATGATTTGGAGGTTAAATTTAAAATGTTTAGGTACTTTTGATTTCGTATGCAGGGTGACTGGTAATTAGTGACCGATAACTAAACACGTGATTAAAAAAAAAGTGTGTGTGTAGTTATGTACACGCGTTAGAAGTTATACTTTTCTAGAACATAAACGAAAGTAAAGTAGTTTATAACAAGGTCTAATATCAATTACCTAAACAACCTAACCTCCTAGCTCCAGCAGTAGATTAAAAATAATAACCTAGGTTTGTCAATATCTGACACTACGAAAGTAAACAAACATTGGGAGAACACAAAATCAATAGAAAAACCTTAATAATACAAATAACAGAGGTCTAGGAATGCTTAACCTCCAAGCAATGACCATTATTTATTTATAGTTACCTGGAGAGAATGTATGATAATAAATATCTATATTATATTAGACAAAACGTAAATAAAACTAGCTAACTTCAGGGTGTATGTTGACTAGCTAACTTCAGGGTGTCGGTTTTTCGTGACGGTGTGCGCGCGCATCGTAAAAATTTACTCTCAACATTTTTCCCTAACGCGCCAAAAGAAGTATAACTTTAAAAATATTTTATTGGGAAAGTGGTTTGTTATCATGAGTACAATCACGTGTTTAAGTATCGGTAGCTAATTACCAGTCACCCTGTATATGTCTTTATGAGTTTTTAGCCAAGGCAACTGTCCCGCTAGTCTAGTGCTCCCAAGCACGACTAGTGAGCGTAGAGTTTTGGGTTTAATTTCCAGGTCGGCAAAAATGTTATTGGGTTTTTTCATTTCAAATTTCTCACTTTCAAACTCGCAGTTTGGAACTCCAAACAGCTCAATAAGGCATGAGCTATCATGATTTCTAAACTTTTAATAATTCCAGGAATATTTTTACCGGTATTCTGCCAGTAATTGAGTGAATGGCACGGATTATTCCACTTTATATGTATCAGTGGCAAGTTTAGTATATTCATCTTTGTATGATTATTTTTCAGCTAATACATTTTCTATTACTGGATCACAAGCGAAACGAAATAATCAATAACAACCCTCGATAAAATACTATATCATTTTTATTACATCAAAATATTCAAAGGGGGAGACGCGGAAAAACGTCTGAAGTCCTTTTTTCAATAAAAGAACAAGTCAAACGAATAAATCATGAAATTCTCGTGAAAGTTTGCGTTGGACGAGAAATAAAGCGGTCTGTGTTTGATAAGCGAGGCGAAACCGAGTGCTTCAGCGATTTGAAAAGATAAAAGAAATGTAGTTTCGTGATTTTCAGGGTTTTTTTTTATCTTTTCATTTAATTGGACAGGTGGTTCTTCGGGGGATGTTAAGGGGAATTTCTTTTCTTTTTTATAGCGGTTATCTTGTCTGTTGTTAACTATATAACATTATCAGCGTGCAATCTCCGAAGGATTAAGTCTACATTCTACATACTCATAGAGGGTGTAAACGGATTCTTCACGAAGCCGTCAACCAAGTATTCTGTACATCACCCTAAGTAACTTTACGCAAAAATATTGCTGGGAAACGACTTTTTTTTTTGGGGTGAAAAATCACGTTTTGCGGTAGGACTCAATCTAACGCATGCAAAACATATTGCTGATGGATGGATTGAATAGTAGGTCGTGAAGGTAATTTAAGTACAAAAAATTACATATAAAAAAAAAGAAACTTGTGAAAAAGTTGAAACTTTGCCCCCAATATCTCCATACCAAGAAGTTCCCCAGGTATGGTCTAGAACAAAAAAATTACCCCAATGACGGGGAAAACAATTGCCTTTCTGCTTCGTTAAGAGTCTTTTTACACCATTTATAGTACACCCACAGTAAGTCAGTTTTAATTTTTTAGGTCCTATCAACCGGGCACAAATCTAGATTCACAGAAAATCCTGATAGGGAAACCCAATAGCACCATGCCTGACCTAGAAATACCTCAAATTAAGCATGCATCAACTAGACCAACGAAGACTTTAAAAATGCATTTAAATAGTAAATTATGCTCTGTGCCAGTAGCGAAGGGTCAATTTTTGTAAGAGGTAAGCCAGAGTACATGTTTTTCCTGTGATTATATTATTTGTCTATAGAATACTGACTGTGCAATTTTTCAAAAGGAAGCCGGTAGGAATCGAGTTGTATGGAACCTTCGCTACTACTCTTTGCTAAATAAACGTTTTACAAAATATTAAGTGTTCATTCTGCGAAAAAGATCCAGGCTTTGATATAGCATCTAGCACCACCTGAGGATGCCATGTGATGGGGGAAATACGTGTTGAGTATTGGTTTGGGTGCATAGCAAGCTAATTTTCGATTTTACTGCATGTGTATATTTTTGCAGGCGGGAGGTGGTACTGCACCTGCATCCTGCATTCTAAATATTTTTCACGTAATTAACACTAAATAGGTTGCATAAAATTTAATGTCATGGATTCGCGCAAAGTAACGTTTGATTCCATAACTTAGCAATTTATTTTTTTCGTCACGTGGTAGAAGTGAAACCTCCAAAAATTTTGGCTTCAAGATAAACACTGTATAATGCTTCCTATCTCATTTTCTCTCACCTTAAATCTTATGAATTTATGTGTCTGTCTCTTTTTACTGTCGCTTTTTCGTTTCATCGACTTTCAAATCACACCGATGCTAAAGAAGTTTTCACTTCAAAAATCATACTGATAAAATTGCAACCCGCTCCGCCTCTCACTGTTAAGCCACGCCATTTCACAATATAGTGCAGTCTCAACTATCGAGACTGGCTAATTTGTTCTGTAAAGAGTGGGTTAACTATTGTTAATTTATGGCGCACAAAATGGCCGCCGTGGACGGTAGTTATGAAACTGTCGCTGTAATGTTTTCTTTGCTCCCGACAAGTTTCCCGACGATTAACTTTATTTACTTTTTGTTGGGGGATTGTATGGTGGAGTAAGGCTTAGGTCTTGGTGTTGGCGATTATAGCTACTTATTTGTGTATTATTATAAATAAGCCTATATTGTCCCACAGCAGGCCAAAGGCCTCCACTTTTCGTGATTGTAGGCCAATCCTCCAGTTCATCTTGTCACCTCCTTCTGGGCATGCCGTGTTGATGTTTCTTGCATCCACTGAGTGTTTATTTTTGCCCATTGCTACAACATGCGGCAGATGTGACCAGCCTAGAATTGTTTTGAATCAATAGAAGAAAGAAACATCCAACCATCATTTTCTGTAGTCTTTTGCCAACTACGTTTGTTTCGACTTCTATCGGTTGGCTAGCTGTTTAAAATACTGCTGTATTTTACATGGATGTAAGAGTAGACGAAGACCAAAGAATCGATAGCATGGACTGTGTGAAGGATGATACGGCAAGAAAGGAGGTGTCTGATGAGATGACGAGTAATAGAGAAGTAGGGAAGAAGAAGGCATGCTGTACCGACCCCAAATAAATAAGAGCAAGAGAATGATGATAATGTTACTTGGATCACCGTCTATTTGTAATATCAAATTAACAGCTTTTTACAATTTGAATGCGTTTATAACAAAAAAAAACTTATTTTTTTGTTTATCTGTCTCTGTCGGTTAGTTCCGGCTAATCTCCGAAACGGCTAAGCCGATTTTGACGGGGCTTTTACTGATAGATAGGTAATGTTATAAAGAGTAACTTAGGATTCTTTTATTTTAGAAAAAAATTAGGATTACATGCCAAAAAAATTAAACCCCTTGTTTCAATAATTTCACGCAGACGAAGTTGCGGGCCACAGCTATATTGTCCCACTTTTTTTTTAATTAGCCTATATTGTCCCACTGCTGGGCATAAGCCTCCCCCATAGTCTTCCACTCCTCTCTACATGCGGTTCTCTCAGGCCAATCTCTCACAAAGGCTCCTAACTCGTCACGCCAGCGTTTTCTAGGCCTCCCTCGCGACGTCAACTTGAAGATACATATAGTAATTAAATCGTTATCGATACAGATGAATAGCTCTTTCAACTCACTGGACATAATCCCATATTCCCTGGGACAAAGGCTTTGCGATAAGATTGGGCACCTAATTCGGGAACAAAGAATACGCCTGATATTAGTGGGAAGGAAATATCGACTAAAGATCATTTAAATGATAGAATTAACAGATGAATAACGGACATAATGGGGAGGACGCCTACACAAGGCCGTGGGTGGACCAGGGGTGTCAATACTGGCGATAATGAAGAGACCAGAGTGCAGGTATAAGGTACGTTGGAAGGCCTCCCACTAGGTGGACCGATGACCTGGTGAAGGTTGTGAGGATCCGCTGGATGCGAGTCTCACGGGACCAGTCAATGTGGCGACACTTGGGGGAGTCTTTCGGCTGAAATGATGATGATGATGATGATACATATAACAAAATATATAAAGCTAAGAGAGAAAAACAAAAACTACAACAACTTAGTTCTGAGACGAATCTGCCAACTTTGAAAGTGAACCCACCCAAAGAAACACGTGGGACTCACATAGGACTTAAACATGACTGACGAAGCGTGGGTGTACAAATAGGTACACCGAACTATCCATCTACCTATCTATCTATCTATCCTTTTGGGGATTACAGGCGTCATATCATGATGATGTGAAATGTCATGTCAGACTCATCAGACATCACTTCCATCCTACAAGATAAGTTCCATCCGTCAGTTAGATCAAACTGATGAAAGCTATTTTCCTGAACCGATCGGCAAACGACTTCTGAAACGGAATCATAAACGTAAACCGCTTTCAACTCTGAAAGTTGATAATTCCTTTATCATTGAAACTTTCTGCGTATCATAAAGATATGGCATTATGATTTGAGCCTAGTTCCTTAAAGATTCTACAGTTGAGCTTTACCTTTATAATCCAAGTTTTGATGATATGTGGTGGATTGATATGACTTATTAATGATTCTCATAAAGGAGTATTTAATATGCCTACAACTGATTTCAGCGAGTTTTTTAGCATGATGTAGACAATGGTGAAAAAACCTAACCGGTCACAGACATTGAATTCAATTTCACTGCAGAACTGCATATTTTAACTTTATGAACAATTGTTTCTGAAATCATATTGTAAGTCTATCTTCAAAACTTACTTTGATTAATTCATTCAGCAGTATCAAATATTTACTTATCGAAACTTACTTTCCTTTACACTAACTTGGTATTGTTTGTTCACAAGTCGATACTAACCTTTTTACAAAACATTATTTACCTCTATTGAAAAATATAAACAAAAGACAACCGCGATCTATTTTCAAATTATGACTGGCTGCCTCTAACTGTCAGTGCGGCCCAAATCTCGCGTTCCCAACTAATTCGAGTTCATCACAAATGCAGCCGCGCTTATCTTTCCCTCTCCCCACCCAACTTATAAATTTAATGTCCTAAAGGATTTACGAGAGAATTATAACTTTACAACTTTGACTTCTTAACCCTTACTATGATAGGTTGGGGTAGAAATCGAGAAGTCCATCTTCACGACTCGATTTTATTGGGGATAAACATAATTTTTTTTTTTCGGATCATCAAATGACCCCTCCCGCTCTGGGCGGAGCAGAAGGACTTGTACTGACTAAAACCCATCCATGTTCCTTCCTTGCCCTTTGTGTTCCAGGGCCGCGGTATCTCTTTCGAACAGTCCCGCAGCCCAAGCAGGCATCGGCCCTTGCGGGTCCACACTCAACAGCCGTTGAAGAAATTGATTACGCTTTTATGAAAACCCTGAAAACGTATTGATGGTAAAGGCTGAGTTTAAAAGGCAGCGTTCTGTTTATGTGGAACTGCATCTCGCCTCTGTTCTTTATGATCCAAAAACTGCAGTCATATCGACCTAAGCACTACCTCTGTCGATATCGTGGAAATAACAAAGTAGTGAACCAATAGAAACTATACCATCGACACGAGAAACCATTTTCTTACTGCTGTGCAAGTTATATTTTAAAAGGGAATTGCCAATACATTTGGCGTTATGTAATTCTTATTTTAACCGGACTTACCACACTTAAAACTAAGTCACAATGTTTCAGTATTAAAGTATCATTTAAAGTGTTACACAAATCCTCAGTATTTTATTGCCAAGTCCGAACACAAGGGGAAACACATACGAGTAAATATTTCAAATTCGCGAACAATTAGTAGTTCCCGTATCCGACACTGCTATGAAATATTGAGTTAGACTTTCCACTCTTCTTATGCGGTCAACATTCTCTTATGTTATGTGTGCTAAGGTTCATTTTAGTGGAGTTGCTAGTCCTAATATGTTTGTAAGTGAAGCCTCGCTGACAGTTGTTTTGTTGGAGTAACTTCACAAGTTTAGATGTTCAGTTGTTTGTTTTTGATACATCATCATTCCCCTTCATCACCACGTTCGGTGATAACTCAAGAAAATGTTTGTTTCCAAAATAATAGCCGCTGTTTAAAATGTTTTGTTGTCATTTTGTGGTGATTTAGAAATGAAAGTTATGTATACTTTGGATTTTGGTACAGTTTCTTTTGCATTGCGTTGACTGCCTCGCTGGTCTAGTGGTCGCGAGTGCGACTGCTGAGCATGAGGTCCTGGGTTAAATTCCCAGGTCGGGCAAAGTGTTATTGGGTTTTTCCATCAGGACAACATACATCTTATTCAGGCTTTAATAAGGCGTTTGGAGTTTCTAACACACAGGTATAGTTGTCCGGTCGTCAGTGATAACATTTCTACTTTGAACTGGAGTAGCGTAGTAAGGAGTTTTAAAAGAATAACAGGTTCATAAAGCCGCCAAACTAAAATGGTACTGGTGTTTGCCGGATAAGCTGATGGCCCGCATATCACAAAACTGAAGCCCTGAGACAGCTAGTTGGCGTCGCGGAAGATCGAGGAGAAGATGGCGGGTCGCCTTGGATGGTTTTCTCATTAACACGCAAGAGGTGCACACCGAAAAAAGTGGAAGGAATATGGGGAGGACTTTGCCCAGGAGTAAGCAGTTCAGATTAACAAAAAAAAAAGAGTCTTGCTTATTTTGGTAAAGTTTATTTATTTATTTATTGGAAACTCAACAGCTTATTATTAAATGGTATTTTAAGTGAAATTTCACCCCACTATTAATGAACAGCACAATGCAGTTGCGACAAAGTATCATCAAGCATCTTAAAGTCTGCATACACTAAACATTGACAGTGAGATGATGACAATTATCTCATAAGCCAATAACAGAGTTTCACGGCTTCGACAAAGCTAAGTTATCTAGAAAGTGGCTAAAAGAAAAAAGAAAGAAGTTAATACAGTGCAAAGTACTGTGGGATTGTTGAGACATTGTTTACAAATCTTAGTCAAAATATTTAAGTGATAACATGACCAACTAAACATTGGAAAAAAGCACAGTATCGTAAAGTCCAATATTGAGAACGTGCTTTGTTGAATATAATAATAAAAAAACATAACACTCCTTTTTTTTAGGCAGTCGTGTAATTATAAATGAGAAAAGAATACCCACACAAAAAAAAGTAGGTAAATATTAGAAAGGGATATAATTATATCCCCTTATTTTAAGTTTTAATTTTAATTTATGAAATGAGTGATGGCACAATTTATTCATCAAACAATATTTCCTTTACTTGCTTCCGAAATGATGGCTTGGATAAATTAAATATATCAATATTTTACTGCCTCGTTGGTTGAGTGGTGGCAAGCGCGACTGCTGAGCATGAGGTCCTGGGTTCGATTCCCAGGTCGGGCAAATTGCTATTGGGTTTTTCCATTAGGAATTTCCCAGTAGCAACCACGGAGTCTGGACTTGTGCCCGGTTGATGGCAATAAGCTCGCCCCCTATTACATGGAACTTAAAAGCATAACTGGCGAAATGTGGGTGTACTATTAGGTACACCTCTGCCTAACCCTACGGGGATTACAGGCGTGATGTTATGTTATGTTATATTTTCAAAACTCTCAGAGTACATGCGAGGCACTCGGGTCATTACAGCATTTCTCCCGTATTTTGTGCTATGACCAGGGATACTGAATAATTTTGTATGTCTGGTACGTGTTTTGGGGTACAGAAATATATAGATGAAAGAAGTTGGACAGGAGGAAAGCTTTACAAACCTGATTTTTGGGTACCTATAATTCCTACAACCACATGTTTTGCTGATCAATAGCAGCTGATGCACAAAATACGTAATGTTGAGCGTAGAATATTTATAACCAGGTAATATATTTATAACCTTTCCTTTACGATATATTTACCTGACGAAGTAAAACATTTTTCTAAGGAGCTGGAAGACTATAAAATTAACTGTTATTTGTTTCATTTTTACAACTTTTTCACAACGTATAAACGAGTAACAGTAAAACACTCTGTATATTAAAAATTTTACTGACGTAATTGATTCGTGATATACGGATAAATAATTTTGCCTGCTGTTCACTGAATCTCCTTCGTATCGCTGGCACGACTATTTTATATTTTGTTAATACGTTAACTGCCAAGGTATATTTTCTGTACCATTCAAATTTCATTTCTTACGTATTGATTCTTGGTTTATATTGAATAGTTATGCATAAAAAAGTGTTCCCTTTTCTTTATTTGGATAAAAAAACGGTAAAAAAAAACTACGTGCCAGGTGGCACACTGCGGTCAGTTGAATTTGATGCTTCGGTGTCAGTCACCGGTGCTTGACATGGCCTGAACAGATAGTGAGTTTGTCAGGCACCGGTGCTTGACATGGCCTGAACAGATAGTGAGTCTGTCAGGCACCGGTGCCTGACATGGCAGTTAACGTGTTAACCCAAGACTTCGCTACTTCCACCGCGTTGTCCGCGTCGGTGGCGTCGCAGAGGTCACTTCGAAAGCATGTTTTTAGGCTAAGCGGACAGGAAAGGAGGTGTAGCATAGTTTGCGACACGACCTACTCCTGTTTCTTTGAGGTTGAGGTTGGAGTTACATCTTCCTACTTAGTCCGCTCACTGAATACTTCCATACTATGTTATAAATGCGAAATAAATTGTCTAACCTGTCTGTCTGTATGTTGCTTTCGGTTTAACGCATCTAGATTAAATTTTACTCACAAGTTTAGTATGACCTGGGAAAGGCCAAGGATATCATTATTTATTTATTAAAAGAAAGTTAAGTCCCAGGAGGGGGACAGTTCAGGCAAACTAAAAAAAAGAAAGTTTATAAAAATCTTACTGAACTGTACCCCACAAAACCGTTTTCCTAAACTGCTGTGTCTCCGGCTACGATCACAATGTAATCTACAGGGTGTAAACAGATTCTTCACGAAGCCGTCAACCAAGCATTATGTACATCAAACTAAGTAACTTTACGTAAAAATGAGTGCTGGGAAACGACTTTTTTTTTTGGGCTGAAAAGTCACGTTTTACAGTAGGACGCAATGTAACGCACTCAATACATTTAGCTGATGGATGGATTGAATACTAAGGGGGTCCTGGAGGTGTTTAAAGTCAAGAAAAAATCTTACATTAAAAACATGTATTTTAAAACAAAACTTGGAACGTGAAAAAGTTGGAACTTTGACCCTTAATATCTCCGTAACTAGGTGTCCAGGTATGGTCTAGAACAAAAAAAAAATCGCAATAACGGGGAAAACAAGTGCCTTTCGGAATCGTTAAGAGTCTGTTTACACCCTTTATGTCTTGCCAAGTCATGGCAAGATATAGTACAAACTGGGCAGTGAAGATAATTTGAAAGAAAGAAAGAAATACTATTATTTGCGTGAAAGTATAGATGTAAACAAAACACACATTTGTCGAATAGGTACGTTTCGAACCGTAAGCTTTGATAGACACAATTTAGAGAAATAACACTCGTCGTAATGTAGGCTCAAATACATAAATTCACACATACCATAAAACCAAATAATCAAAATAATCCTACCCTTATCCGCCCAAATATCTGAAATAAACATAACGCAGACACATTAAAGCGTACATAAAACGATTGCGACACAGCGTACGTACATAATTATATGCAAAAACGTCACTTCAACAGGTCTCCATAAAGCCTCGGTTTATGTTGTATCAGCGTAACAACATGATGAGTAAAGCGCGCTGTTCACGCTGCGATTTGGAGCACAGGAAATATGAATGTGCAGAGTTTTGCGTTTGAGATGCCAAAGTCGTTTGTAACTTGCAGTCTGGAACTTGTTTCGGAGAATTTGAGTCCGTTTCATTCTTGTGTAAGTGATGTGTATGGTATTTGGCAGTTGGTGTAGAAAATGATGGGACATATAAGCTTTGCTTTTGGCGAACGGATATTTTGAAGTTATAACCGGATATTTTGGTAAGCCAAGTTCCATTATTGTCAAAAGTCGTGTGTGTCTTCGGGGATTTATACACTGAAAATAATGCACGCCAAGCAAGTGACTTTTTAGATTGATTGACGATATCTTGTTTAGATTCATCAAAATCTTAGTTAAGTTGATCATCACGACATGGTTGCAGCAATACTAGTTTAAATTATTGAACGCTCAATCATGTTTCTTTATTACCCTTAACATGACATCATTGTAGAAGAGTTAAAAACAAAGAGACAATATTTATTGAAGTAATCAAAATGCTTGATTGACACAACTAACTTACTTTTGGCTTGATTGCTGCAAATTTGTTTTGTGATAACTCCAAACAAGATCCCATTTCAAATCTCAATCAAATAAAAGTAGTAGCTGTGATCATTGTGCTTGATAGGCTCAGATGCAAACAAGTTACTTAGTCAATCTAAACAAAATCTTGATTGTGGCAACTACTTTTTTTTTCAGTGTACAACAGCAATGATAGACTTCAGGTGAAATCTAGCTAGCGAAGAAACTTGAATACTAACTAACTTGTTCGGTAAGTGTACCTTCGATGTTTTTATAGCTTTAGTAAATAGTAGCATGTAAGTTTACGCTTTTGACAGGACTCTGACCATTCAGATTTTAAAGGAAAAAACACATTAATACGATTCTTATGTAGGGCCTGGTAAATCATAACTAACACGATTCGGCAAAATGAGGGATCCATAGAAGACTCAGAGATAGAGTATGTTTTTTTAAACTTTGTCCCTCACTAAGAATTTCTCCTGTGTCGTGGTTGCTTTTTTTAGCCTATTCTGTCCCTCTGCTGGGCAAAGGCCTCCCCCATTCTCTTCCAAATCTCCCGGTGTTTTGCCTCCTCTGGCCAATCAGTCAGGAACGAGTCCAAATCGTCACGCCAGCGTTTCTTGGGCCTGCCTCGGTGACGACGACCGTCTTCAGGCACCCACTGTGTGGCGATTTAAACATTTAAACTCACATACACAAACAGCCAGATCCGGGACAACTATCTGCAGGCAATCATCATCATCATCAGCCTATAATGTTCTCACTGTTGGGACACAGGCCTCCTCTCTATGAGAGGGAATGGGCTATATTCCACCACGCGGGCCCAGTGCGGATTGGTAGATGTCACATGTCTTGGAATTTTTAGTTCTAAGACGTGCCGGTTTCCTCACGATGTTTTCCTTCACCGTTTTTGAGAGCAGTGGTGATGAAATAAATTACACAAAGTAATGCGCCTGCCTGGGTTCGCACCCACGACTTACTGTTCGTAAGTCAGGGTCGCTACCACTCAGCCAGGGCTGCGGGCTGTTCGAAAGAGATACCGCGGCTCTGGAACACAAAGGGCAAGGAAGGAACATGGATGGGTTTTAGTCAGTACAAGTCTGACACTCCCTTCCGCTCTGCCCAGCGCGGGAGAAGTCATTTGATGATTTCCCATCCGTAAAAAAAAAAGGGTCGCTACCACTGGGCCACCACTGCTCTCCATACAAACAATTATTTGTTCCGTGCGGAGATCGAACTCGCGACCGGAGCGCAGCAGTCAATCGTTCAGCCACTGCGCCCACCGTGTCGTCAACGCGGTGTCCTTCCTTACCTCACTTTAAAGTTACATAAAAACGCCACTGACGCCGCGCTTAACGTGGTCAAAGTAATTCGACATGATGTACCATAGATACGAAAGAAGAAGATATGAACAGTCAGTCAGTGTCCTTCAGGAATCATCATCATCTACCTCACCAAGACTGGTTTCCAGACTTTCCAGCTAATGACTAGGTACTCGTAACGACTGTCAAAGATCTATAAACGACCGGCAGGACCAAAGGCTTCACGTGCTTTCCGAGGCACGGAGGGAACCCGGTATGTAATGATGGTCACACATCCACGAATCGCAAGCACTACTTAACCATGAAAACTGACTTTGCAACCCGTAAGAATTGTCGCACAGTCGCACATGTATGTCAACCTTTAAACACTAAAACTCAACGTCAACTTAAAGCCCGTTTGAGGACTTTATTAGCGCCACTGACAACAAACGTAAAATTTTTACTGAACTCTAAATTCTGTTGTAAGCTTAATTTGACGTACGTGCGATTTTAGCGTGGCATTATGTAGGTAGGTGATGTTAGGTACTGTACTTTGATGTTCGGATTATTTTGTTGGATGTTTACAATGTGAAACGAAGATTAATGGTGACAAAGCCGGTGGTGACGACTAGGAATAAACGGATACAGATGGTGCCGATTGTACAAAAAAGTAAGTTTGGCACATACAAAAACAGTATGGGCCGTAGAAGGAATATAAAATAGGATGAAGCAGGAATAAAATAATTAAAATAATATTTTGGGACGAAGGAAGCATATTGTTGGGACGACCCAGGATTTTGAGATGTGGGACCAAATTCAGGTGGGCAAACGAAGAATACATCGAAATTTTAATCATCACACCTGTAACCCCTGAGGGTATAGCCAGCCCTATAGTACTTTTTACTTGCAGACTCCTCCAGGCTGTTATTTTGAAATTCCAGGTGGGAAATGCCAATAAACCTATGAACCGTACAACTATGTTAGTAACACTTCACTTGTCCAATATGTCAAAACAGCACATGGATTATACATGCTCTTATGGCACAATTTAAAAACTCACTGTCATCATCATTTGCCTAGTCTCGGTCGGCTTCCAGTCTAACCGGATGCAACTGAATACCAGTAATTTACATGAGCCGACTGTCTATCTGACCTGCACCTGACCTGACTGATTACCCAGTAATCAGACTCAGAGTCAGATTTTCAGGCCACTAATTACCTGTAACGACTGTCAATGATCAAATGACAGCCAGTACCCATAGGGCCTCGAAATGCATGATAAGCCATTGCTTATCATGCTTTTCGAGGCCCGGAGGAAACTTGGTATGTAATGGGTCCCATCCGGACCAACCCAGGCAAGCACAGCTTAACCTAAAGATCGACCCAGGCGGCTGTAATAATTAAGGCACGAGCTCCTGCTTTGAGTAAAAATCATTGAATTAAATTCGTCCTAATTCAAGAGAACCAACGCCTCATCCCCGTTTTTCCAATGGTGGTAGGCAAAAGCTGCAGAACACCACCTACTACGATCCTAACGTACTCATTTTACTTCATTCTACCTGGCTTTTAATGCCAATAATCACAAGTTAAAAAAAAAGAAGAAAATTCAGAAATTTTTCAAAATAAAAAATAAATAAAAAATCAGGCATTATAGGCATTTTTTCACCTTTGTACTCATATTTTATAATGTTATTCTCCTGTGTGTGTCTACTGTGTGTACATAAATTGTAAAATAAATAAATAAATCATAAGTAAAAAGCCCGTCCCGCAACAACAGCTAAACTTGATTAATAATAACACATAACCTTGTTCTGCGGTTAAAAGCATTAAATAACAGCCGCATTAACTTTGTAGCGGGGATCATAAAGTGCGCCTACATAATACAGCGGTAGTTAGTGAGGTAATGCACGTCCGGCCCAAACCGGAAGTGATGTAATTGAGCCAACATTGCTGAATAATTTCAATACAGGACGCTATCTATGTGGTAGAAGTATAGAAGTAAGTGGCTAGGTGTATAATATGATGAGGATTTATCGGTCACAACCACTTTTGACAGGTGTCAGTAAAAATGCGTTTTCTGAATTCAAAACAATTAATAATGTTGTTTCAAAACGCCTTCGTTACAATTACTGCAACATTTTTACGGGTCACAAAAAAAAAAACATAACAGCCTAATAATTAATATTACCATAATTTATCTATAATATGTATGTATTTAGAAATATATAAGTATGTTTATCAGTTGTCTGGTTGCCATAGTACAGGCTCTGCCTAGTTTGGGATCAGATGGCGGTGTGTTGGTTGTCCCAAGATATTATTATATATATATTATAATTTTCAAAGATATTTCGCTTTTTTATATATTTAGTCCGATTACAAAAGTTGTTGATTTTTATGAGTGTGCCTTTAAACCTGCTATTACTAAAAGTCTTTGTATCCTTTAAAATTATTCAACACAAATAGGACCCCAAATAATTAAAAACAGAATAGAATTTCATGAAACTGAAACAAGCAATTTCGTTCCTTATTTACTCAGTGAAATAGAGAACGAAATGGCTCGTCACTAAACGCATAACAAAATGTCAGTTCACCTACATAATTACTAGCCATCGATCAATAAAGTCCTTTATTGATGTAAAGGTGCCTTGTCATGAACCTCTCGCAACTGAATTAACATCCATCCAACCACACAACGTTTAACGCTTTCTTTTGATCTTGTTTCAGGGATGGGTGGGTGCGAAAACCTTTTCGGTTACCTCTGAAGTGGTAAATTTGGTTAATCGTTGATTTTGGATAAAGAAGAGAAGTGTTGAAGTTCAATAAATTAGGTGTTGTGTAGATTGACGTTGTTTGTGTGGATTAGTTTTGGGAATGTACATGTTACCGGCAATCTGTATAATTCAGGTATTCTATACAATACCTAGGCAATGTATAGAATACCTGGGGCGTCCAGGCAATGTATAAAATATTATGAATATTAGTGTCCATAACATACTTTACCTAGGTAATGAATACAATTCCTAGGGATTGTATAGAGTACCTGTTAGGCCACTGGCAATGTGTAAAATAAATAGATTTTTGCCTATATTTATCAATGTTAACCGGCCTACCTATAAAATGACGAGCAACTGAAACATGTCCTATTACTTAAAATCGACTTTATTAAAATTAACAATTAGGGTGCTCCTTAAAAATAATCTTTATAAAAAGGGTAGGTATTTTTCTGCAGAAGAATTAAGAATTACTGCACCCAAAAAGTTTTATTTAATCTTAAAAAGTACCTTTCTGTTACTACAGTAAAATCACAATAAAATTAACGTGAAACTATAAATTCTTTTGGCCATAAGTAACATAATGAAATTTGTTTACAAGTACTCAGGTACGTAATAAGTATAAAAAACGTAAAAATAACAAGTACCTAGGTCTACTGCGTAAGCAAAATTAAGTAATTAAAAAATATATATTTATTGTTACATGAGGAACTATTATTTATTTATAGTCTGCCTGCCCGCACGTCACCTCCTTCCCTGCTCTCGTCTTTTACACACATTACCGGCTGCGCATTCGGTATTGTATAGAATACCTAGGCAAAGTATAAAATAAATAATATTTCATACATTACCTACACGTTTTAGGTATTTTATACATTACCTAGGTATTATATAGAATAGCGGATTATACAAATTGCCGGTAACATATACAAGGTAAGACCATGAAAATGACCAACTTTTGTTCTACGAGAGCTTGAAAAAAAAAACATTGTGCATTGTATAGGAACTGACGCGATCAATATCTTCATCTTTATTATTCATCATTTAATTGTGTTTTTACTTGTACGTATTTTAAAGGTATTTTAATTGTGGTAGTCAATGTAACTAAGTGGTATCTGTATAATTAGTAGTACCATCGCATTGGCGTTAGAGCAGTTAAGTTGTTATTTACGAAATTTTTAAATAAATAAATAATAAAAATTTATGATAAAACTAAAAAAAAGTTATGAATTTTCAAAAGTCATACAAAAAAAAATGTTCAGGTTCTCTGAGATACCACACGAAAGGTCTTGCGTTTAATTTTTTTCACCTTAGATAAATACGATCTAGATAGTTTTAAATACGTTAAGGGTTAAACGAATTTAAGCGCCTTTAACACTTAAACATAATTGGTGAAATGTTATACTTTACACGTCTACCATAAATCAGTTACGTACTGTAGAGAGAATATAGACGTTGAGAATCTACTTTAAATAAAAGGGCTTTCAACGACTATATATTACCAAACTTTTATTATAAGCATAAAATTCAGTACTCTCATAAAAAAAAACCTAGGCTAAAATGCTAGGAGGAGCTCATGGCTAAGAAATAACAGCCGCAGCCGACCCGTTGGTCTGTGGATGGGTGGCGACCCATTACATACCGAGTTTCTTCCGTGCCTCGGAAAGCACGTTAAGCCGTTGTTCCCGGCTGTTATTTGTAGAACTTTGACAGTCGTTACAGGTAGTCAATGGCCCAAAAAGGCTGACAACCAGTCTTACCAAGGGGTATCGTATTACCCAGTACTAACTGGGTTGTGGAGGTCAGGTAGGCAGTCGCTCCATGTAAAATACTGGTACTCAGCTGCATCCGGTAAAACTGGAAGCCGACCCCAACATAGTTAGCTATGTTGGGGTCACAACCCAGTTAGTACTGGGTAATACGATACCCAGATTTCCTAAGAAAGGGATAGGCAGAAGATGTTTCTCATTAAAAAATAACGTTATTTTCTTAAATGACTCTTAATTCAAAATCCTTTGAAAATTCAAATACAACGATATGCGACCTGTCTAATGTAAGCCTGGTTGTAAGTTATAAGACCTTACATTACTTTGTTTTTTACTTAGAATTCTTAGTCGAAAACGCACAACGGTACCTAATTTCGTTTCGATTTTGATCACAACCCGAAAGATTTTAGTATAAGTTCCTAAGCTATTGCTGGATCGTTAGATTGTCAATACCACTGTAAATCATTGCTTTAGTTCTAACACCACGTAAGTCAAAAATAGCAACTTCACAGGAGAGTGTAAAAACTACATAATTATATCAAAGTAATGGTACAATACGATTTTATAATTTGTGTTCACTTCAAAGATAGAGACGTTGCTTATTTCTGATTGGCTGAAATAACGTGTCTTCCGGTTCTAGCAAAAGGCATCAAAATGTCAACTGGCAAAAATTTACTTACGTTATAACTTCAACGACGAAATGTGGGACGCAATCACCTAGCAGGACTCGCTGTGAAGCCTTTCTTAAGGTAGGTAGGCTAATATAATATTTATGTAAGTATTATTTACCCCCTAAGACCACCAGCTGCTTCAAAACTTTCCATTGTTTATGACCCATTAAAACCATTTCCAATACCTATTAACTACACGCTAATCTAGGCCTTAGTGTTCACAATTTAAGGGTCATTATGGCTACCTGCATGGCTATAAACGCCATAATACGAGCTGAAACTAGTTCACTAAACAAGAGGGTTTTACACCTCATTACTTTGACTTAATCCAAAGGATATTAACACAAGGCTTTTATAAGATACGTGACGATCACGACACGATTTGAATTATCTGGTAATTAAAAGGGCGGAAAAAGAAAATTAGTTTTGGACAGCTTCGTTGTTTCAAATATCGTTAACGCAAGTGTTCAGATCGGATTAAATCCAATTAAGATCTTCCGTTAAGGTTTTATCAGTAGGTAAGTGGCCCGGATTTGTACGTGTGGCTAGACAGTTCGTGGTGGTGTAGACAATTCGTTTAAAAATATTTCGCGTAACTGGAATAACTTTCTCTCATACATTCTTCCCTCTTCTTCATTTCTTTTTTCATACATTTTTACTTTTTATCATTAATTATGATGAAAAGTCTGTATTGAAAGGGGTCATTTTCGTATAGGCTCGTTACTCTTGCAATTCGGGTAAATAAAATAATTATTGTCTCTTTCATTTTTTTCAGTAGCGGACTTCATTTGTGGCCATTTGACCGAAACAGCAACGTAACTGGCAAAATACAAGTGTAGCAATACTCCTTTGCTTTATAAATACATTATGAAAGCAAATATTTTCACCATATTTTCGGAGAACCCACATTAATAATAATAATATCAGCTCATAAAGCACAAAGTTAAACTTTTCACAGCAATAACTGTGTGTCTCAATTTTAGAAACGAAACCATTATTTTTCGTTTGTCATAAAATGATGGAAGACATTGCTGTTTTGTGTCTGTAAAAGAGTATTTTTCTTATTTTGATATAATTTATAAGATGAACGAACGAGGACGAACGAGGTTGAACGTGGATGAGGCAAAAGGAGTATCTAAGGATCGTAGATCGTCTGCCAGGGCTGGCAGGGCTGCGAAAGATATACCGCGGCCCTGGAACATAAAGGGCAAGGAAGGAACATGGATGGGTTTTAGTCAGTACAAGTCTGACACTCCTTTCCGCTCTGCCCGGAGCGGGAGAAGTCATTTGATGATTCCCCATCCGTAATAAAAGGGTCGTACATCGTTCTGTGGTTTCTGCCTACCTTCATTAGAAAAGGCGCGAATTTATGTATGTGTTGGAGGCGGTCATTGGTATGGACTTAAAATGAATCGCAGTACGCCTGTGGTGCCGTCAGACGACCTACTTACTCCCACCAAGGCGTACTTAAAGAGCGCTAATGTTTACAGCTCAAGGCTAGGACGACAGTCAGTGTCTAATCGCGGCCGAGTTGAGACCTCTTGGAACTGTACCCGACTTATTGTGTTAAGTTTTAATCTTAAGTGCTTTGTTAGTTTTGCTAGAAACAGTATATCGCACTCAGTGTGTTTTCATAACACGAAACCCATCGTCTACCCACATAATGCTCGAGCCTAACGGAATAAATCCAGACATTCCCGACACATGTGTTATAAGACAGAAATCCAAGAGAGCACTTTCGAAAGTTCAATGTGTCACTAAACGCGTAGTAACTGTTAAATGATACAGTGTATACAGTATGACCACTATAAGTTTGCATTTCAAGGTGGCGCTGCTTGTCTAGAAAAAATGTATCAATATACTTATAACTTGATATACTTATTTTAGTTCTGTGTTTTCCCGCCTGCACAGATTAGTGTATAAGTGGCTGAAATGTATGATTTCATTTTTGATCAGCTTGACATTTTATAAGCAAATATCGAACCGCTCCTACTCTGCAACTTAAACTATTATATGAGACTGATTAAATCATCGTTGAGTGATTTAGAAGAATAATGCGGTAACACAGACATACACAAACTTCGTTTTATAGTAGGTTAAAAGAGTCTACTCACTACACCTACAAAGTATGAGACAAAACAGCTGTTTACACATTACACGTTCAAAATGTATGAAACGACAGCTTTTTTTAAATTACCGATGAAAAACTTCCATGTAGGTGAGTTCAAAATTATACTGAACATGTGGAAAGCATTTGTGCGTCAGTGTCCTCTCATCCTGTATATCTCACATGTCGGGAATGACAGGATTTACTCCGTTGGGCTCGAGCATTATGTGGGCAGACGATGGGTTTCGTGCTATGAAAACACACTGGGTGCGATACACTGTTTCTAGCAAAACTAACAAAGTACTTGAAATTACAACTTAACACAATAACACGGAACACAATGAATCGGGTACAGTTCCAAGAGGTCTCAACTCGGCCGCAATCAGACACTGACTGTCGTCCTAGCGTCGAGCCAAAAACATCAGGGCTCTGTAGAAACGCCCTCTGGTGTAGGTAGACTTGTAACTAGGTCACGGGATGCCCCACCAAAGGCGCGCTTGCGATTCATTTTTAAGCCCATACCAGTGACCGGATCCGACATACATATATTGACCTAAACACGGACTTAAACTTATTTGAGTCGTATCTCCTAAACACCATTTCACACAAAACTTCAAGAGTGTTAGAGGTATGTAAAACGTGTGAAACTGTACTCAATTTTGTGGCTGAACAAATAAATGTACTATGTGGGAACATAGAGCTTGTCGGAATTAGCTCCACAGAGGATGTCGGATGGATGTGCCTAATCGATCGCATGATTTGATTCGCAGATTTGTTGGTGAGCGGTGGATGTATTGGTTTTATTTAAAATCTATGTTTGTAAAGGATTCTGAGTTTGTTAGGTTGGGTTGGATCTCGTAGCGTTTGGCACGATTTGGGGGTTAAAAGGAGTTAAAGCTGGTAGAGCTTGAGTCCCCGATTATAACGCTACCACTCTTATTACAAGGTAATGCATATTTTTCGAGAAATTATTGAAAAAAGTTTCTAACCTCAAATCAGCTAAAAATTTAAATGGAACGTTAAACTGGGCGATTGACAGTCAAATCTGTACCTTATATTGTCTGTTGTGCAAAATGACGTGAAAAATTGGCAAAACGGAAAGTAAAAAAAAAAAATGTTTCATTCGTTTGTTTATGTGGATACAATTGGCAATGCTACTACTGCCACTAGGAGTATTTGGATGCAAGAGCGAACGAAGCGAGCTCTGGACTTTGGGCACCTCGACTCGGACAGGTTAGGTTAGAAGGGGATGGCGGGGTCTATTCGCTCGCTCCGCTCGCTCATTCGACCCCACCATGTGGACCGGCAATGTGGCGACACTTGGGGGAGGCATATGTCCAGCTGTGGCTGAAATGATGATGATGATGATGATGATGATGTTGGGGTCGGTTTTCAGTCTAACTGGGTGCAGTTGAATACCAGTATTTTCCATGGAGTGACTACTTATCAGACCTCCAGCTCAGCAGACTGAAATAAATGTAAAAACAAAGAGTTTCCAGGAATTAGTAATCATACGTATTTGCATGAATGAATTTATGGATCATTCACTAGTTCCTTGGAACTAATTGCTGATGGAACTAGTGAGATTTTTTTTTCTCAGTAGTTCCATGGACTTTGATAATGGAACAAATGAAACTAATTTATGGGGGTTTTCTGTCAACCTGCTGTCATCGGAGTAAAGGCTCTTGGTGATTAACTGAATAGGTTCTATGAAATTTGTGATGGCAAAACCCAATGACACTTAGTCCGACTTGGGAATCGAACCCAGGACCCCATACTCTAAAGTCGGCCTTCCCACTAATGAGGCGGTCCAAGGTTAAAAGCATTGCAAGGCAAGTATATGTAGGTATAAGCGCGTGCTGCTTATCCCTAACTTGCACGGGAATCGAACTCGCGTCGAGCACACAGTGAGCTCAAGCTACAAGCTATGTAATCTAGGAGCGAAGCGATAGCAGGAATGAAGTAGATGAAGGCGAAAATGAATGATATTATTATGCGAGCAACTAATGATTTAATAGATTATACATTAAGCACTATTTAAATACAACGTTAAAATATAATAATAAGTAAGCGCGATCGCGAGGTGTACTGTGCGTAAGCTAGCTAGATGCAGACTGTGTGGTGGCCGTCCCGCGCCGCGTTCCTCACGCCGGTCCTCCAAGGTCGTTTTCGGTCGCCTCCATACATATGTCACACGCTCGCTGCGTGCGCGCGGCGCGTGTAAGCCAGCGGTCGTCGACCTCGCTCCGAACAAAGGATCACCTGAGGTGGCGTGATTTTGAGGTGTGGTCACACTGTCATTAAGCGGAGCGATTCCGCTCGCACTTTGAGGTGGGGTCCGAGTGTTTTGGACCGCCACATATTCCCCCCGACCAGACCGTGACTACGGTCGATAGAAGTCAGGGAATCTCACTCGACGTCCGCTTCTTGTCGTCTTCTCCGCGTCGCCGGCAGCCGGAGTGCTCGCGTTGGTAGTAGTGGTAGTGTTAACTGGCCCAGCGTCTCTAGTGTCTTCACGCATCACGTAGGCTGGTTTGAGGCGATCAATGGAGACGTTGTTTGGTCTACCTTGTACATCAATGGTGAAGTATTTTTGATGCCTCTGTATCACCCTGTAGGGTCCGGCGTAGGGCGGTTCCAGCGAACTCCTGACATGATCTCGCCGCAGGAACACATGAGAAGAGCTGTGCAGGTCTCGGGGCACGTAGAATGGCGTAGCCGTCGTATGCCACGCGGTTGGTCGGGGAGTAAGTTTGACCATGTGCTGGCGCAGCCGGTTGACAAACTCGGTGACGTCAGCCGCAGTGTAGTCCTCTCTCGGTGACAGGAACTGGCCAGGAAGATGGAGTGTCTCCCCGTAGACGAGCTCGGCCGGCGTAGCTTGGATGTCGTCTTTCCAAGCGCTACGCATTCCGAGCAGTACCAGTGGCAGAGCTTCGGTCCACTGGGAAGAATCGTAGCACATGATGGCAGCCTTCATCTGCCGATGAAGCCTCTCCACGATGCCGTTCGCCGCTGGATGATAGGCGGTGGTGCGAAGGTGATGGGCGCCCACCAAGACTGTGAGCGTCTTGAAGAGGTGGCTCTCGAACTGGCGACCACGGTCAGTGGTCACCCGTGCAGGACAGCCGAACCTGGCTATCCAGCCAGACACCAGCGCGGCGGCGCAGCTCTCCGCCGTGATGTCCTTCAGTGGGTACGCCTCAGGCCATCGGGTGAATCTGTCGATGGCGGTAAGGCAGTACCTGTAATCACAAGAGGGTTTAAGGGGACCGACGATGTCAATGTGGACGTGGGAAAAACGAGAGGAGGGAGTAAGGAAGGATGTAGGTGGGGATTTAGTGTGGCGTGCCACTTTGCACGCCTGGCATTTTAAACATTGCCTTGCCCATTCTCTACAATCCTTACGAATCCCTGGCCACACAAAGTGTTGCGTAACCAGTCGCACTGTAGCTGCTTTTCCCGGGTGATGAAGGTTGTGCAGTGAGTTGAAGACCTGTTTACGTAGCGTTGGAGTAACGTATGGGCGAGGAATCTGCCTTGAAACATCGCAGTACACTGGCAAGTGGTTGCTGCAGGTAGTGGCTAGCTTCTCTAGGCTCAGTGACGAGCCGTGACGTAATAGGTCTTGCAGTTCTGGATCCTCGTCCTGAAGTTTTGCGAGATCCTCGAAATTAATGCCAGCTGCGGATATACCTTCCACCCGCGACAGTGCGTCTGCAACAACATTCTCCCGTCCGGGTAAGTACCTTATATCCGTCGTGAACTGTCCGATGAAGTCAAGGTACCGGAACTGTCTCGGCGAGCAGCTTTCCCTATTCGACTTGAAGGCAAAGGTGAGGGGCTTGTGGTCCGTGAAGATAGTAAACGTTCTAGCCTCTACCATGTGCCGGAAGTATTTGATGGCCTCGTATACTGCTAGCAGCTCTCTGTCATACGGGCTGTACTTTCTCTGAGCACTGTTGAGCTTGTGAGAGTAGAAGGCTAGAGGTTCCCAGTTCTCACCTTTGCGTTGCTCAAGAACAGCTCCTATGGCAGTGTCGGATGCGTCGGTCACGATGGCTAGCTCTGCTGTTGCGTCAGGATGAGCCAGGAGAGTCGCTTTGGATAGCGAAGACTTGCAGTCGCCAAAAGCCCTCAGCAGTTCCGGAGTCATGTCTACTGGATGTGAACCTTTTACCTTGGGCCCAGCGAGGACAGCGTTCAAAGGAGCTTGAAGTTTAGCTGCGTTTGGGACGAATCGGCGATAAAAGTTCAACATTCCTAGGAAGCGTCGCAACTCTTTCACGGTCTTCGGCTTCGGGAACTCCTGGATCGCCTGCACCTTGGACTGTGGTGGTTTAATGCCTTTAGCTGACACGTTATACCCTAAGAAGGTTACCTCATGCTGTCCAATGTTGCACTTGGCTGGGTTGACGATAACACCATATTGTTTCAGGCGATCAAACAACAGGCGTAGGTGCTTCTTGTGTTCTTCAGCATTTGCTGAAAATAGTAGGATATCGTCGACGTATCCGTAACAGAAGTCTAGGCCCAATAAAACTTCGTCGATGAACCTCTGAAACGTTTGCGCTGCGTTTCTCAAGCCAAAAGTCATAAAAGGGAACTCATATAAGCCGAAGGGTGTAGTTATAGCAGTTTTCGGGATATCCTCAGGGTTAATAGCTAGCTGGTTGTACGCCTTTACGAGGTCTATCGTCGAGAAGATGGTGCAGCCTGCCAGTTGGTGGGAGAAATCCTGTATATGACGGACGGGGTACCTGTCGGGTATAGTTCTCGAGTTGAGTGCCCTGTAGTCGCCGCATGGTCTCCATCCGTCGTCTTTCTTCTTCACCAGGTGCAGAGGCGCTGACCAAGGACTCTCCGAGCGCCGTGCTACTCCACTTGCAAGCATCTGCTCGAACTCCTTCTTAGCAGCCTGTAGTCGAGAAGGGTCAAGGCGTCTTGGCTTGCACGCCACTGGTGGGCCTGGTGTCGTCCTGATAAAATGCAAAGTATTATGTTTGCCTGGTACTTGCCTTCCTGGAGGTCGTGTTACCTCTGGATACTCACGCAGGATCTTATGGTAGTCCGAGTCTCCTACCACCGCCTTTAATGAGTCAATATCTACTGAACTACAGTGTGTGGCAGGTACTGATAAGGATGTAAGATTGTCAATCAGGCGTTGATTCCTGCAATCAACTAACAGGTTATAAAAACTGAGAAAGTCTACCCCAATTATGGCCTTTGAAACATCCGCAATCGTGAAGTTCCAAGTGTAGTTCCTTCTGAGTCCTAGGTTTAATTGTAGTTGTAGAGGCCCATATGTGTGAATTACTGTGTTATTTGCAGCAATCAGGTCGTATTTTGATTTAATTAAAGGTTTCTTGAGAGCAGACCGGGGAAAAACACATAGATCTGAACCGGTGTCTACTAAAAATTGAATTTTTAACGACCGGTCAGTGATAAATAGACGGCTTGAAGAAGTAGGGCAGCCGTTGGCCGCTACTAGCGACCGCCCTTCCTGTTTTCCGCCGTGAATGTGCATGGGTTCTTGCATTTTTGAGCCTTGGCGCCATAAGTGTAATGATAAAAACAGTGTGGGTGGTCTGGTGGCGGTTGTCGCGGTCTAGATTTAGAGCGATTATACCTTCTGTGGTCGTTGCGAGGCCGTGAGCGGGAGCGTTGTCTTTCCCTGCTACTCCAGCGTGATGTGAGCAAGAATACCTGCTTTGTGAGCTCGCTCACCTGCTTTGCTAAATCCGATGATTCAGTGTTAGCGGAACCGGAAGCGCTAGCGATTTGCGGTGTCATTGGAGCGATTTCAAATACCCTGTCCGCTATCTCCGCTAATTTCTCCACCGCTTATGGGTTGTGGGACCACACCCTTATACTATCCGGTTATTTAGTAGTTTAGCGTTGGGTTTGTTTGTTGTCCTCAGGATACTCTAGCGCTCTGCATGCACTGATGTTCTGGAACCTGGATGTGCCGATGTTCAGGAACCTGGATGCACCTCTGGATATTCTGGAACCTGGATGCACCTCTGGATATTCGGGATCTTCCAAGAGTCTACCGTCGGGGTTACCAATGTAGGTTTAAGCGCGTGCTGCTTATCCCTAACTTGCACGGGAATCGAACTCGCGTCGAGCACACAGTGAGCTCAAGCTACAAGCTATGTAATCTAGGAGCGAAGCGATAGCAGGAATGAAGTAGATGAAGGCGAAAATGAATGATATTATTATGCGAGCAACTAATGATTTAATAGATTATACATTAAGCACTATTTAAATACAACGTTAAAATATAATAATAAGTAAGCGCGATCGCGAGGTGTACTGTGCGTAAGCTAGCTAGATGCAGACTGTGTGGTGGCCGTCCCGCGCCGCGTTCCTCACGCCGGTCCTCCAAGGTCGTTTTCGGTCGCCTCCATACATATGTCACACGCTCGCTGCGTGCGCGCGGCGCGTGTAAGCCAGCGGTCGTCGACCTCGCTCCGAACAAAGGATCACCTGAGGTGGCGTGATTTTGAGGTGTGGTCACACTGTCATTAAGCGGAGCGATTCCGCTCGCACTTTGAGGTGGGGTCCGAGTGTTTTGGACCGCCACATATATATATTTTTTTTAATAACCACACATTTTCCTTAAAATATACAGTTTTCCTTCTTAACTATTTACCGAGGCAAGAGTCACACAATTTGCATTTAGTGCCACAGAAAACCACCACACAATTCTTTATTATATCCTCTACAGGCAAACAAAAGATATCTCATTTGGAGCCACACCCATTGAGATGGCCTTTAATAAATTAATTTCATTCAAATTACCCCACCGTCTCTGGCTTCTGAATAAATAAATATTTACTTTGTTAATTGAAAAATTATCTAACGCTGTTTTCCAACAGGCGACACAATTGAACACAGTGCACGATTTCGAAAGACTTTTCGTAATCAAACTAACACGGTGTTCGTCAGTGTCAGTAGTTGATTACTGTGTGTATTTATGAAAAAGTATGATTAATTTAAATGGAAATACGGTACTTATACAGCTTTTAAATGGTGAAAGAGATGTCCCTTCATCCCTCAAAAACATTCATGTCAAAAACCGGTTTAGTCCATTTGATTCAGAAGATTTTTTTTCAAATTATTTGGATGCGAGTCGCACGGGACCGGCCAATGTGGCGACACTTGGGAGAGGCCTATGTCCAGCAGTGGATGTCTTTCGGCTGAAATGATAATGATGATGGTTTTCATGGCCTTTTAAAATTGACGTAAGATATCCTATGGGTTGGTGACTGAAACTGAAAACTTAGACAATAGACAATCGTTTTCAATGAGACTTTGGACTGATATAAGTTTCTCGGTAGCTTATATCAATTTAACATAACAAACTAAAAAGTAGGTAATTCAATTTTTTATTGTTTTTTTTTTTGGAAATAAATGATTGATTTCATTTTGATTTGTTAGGCAGAGGTGTACCTTAGTAGTTCAACCCACATTTCGCCAGTTATGTTTAAGTCCCATGTAATTGGAGGCGAGCCTATTGCCATCACCCGTGCACATTTCCAGATTCCATGGCTGCTACTGGCAAACTTCTGATTGAAAACCCCAATCATAATTTTCTCGACCCGGGAATCGAACCCAGGACCTCATGCTCATCAGTCACACTTGCGACCTCTATACCAACGAGGCAGTCACGTTAAGGTGGTTACGTCAGGGTAGCCCGCGAAATTCAAATTTTATTACGTTTTTTGCAATTTGCAGGTCATTGTCAGGTTGTATGTTGATGAAAAATGAGTCGCGCCAGTAACATGTATGTAGTTACAGAATCACATTGCTGAATATCATAAATATAACCCTGTAAGTCCATTTAATCCTATTGAATGACTTTTTCATGAAATATTCAATGAATAGGATTTTATGAACTTAGAGGGTTGTATTGATGATTTTCACGATTGTAATTTTGTAACTACATACATACTAACATACATGTCACGGGCGCGACTCATTTTTCATCAACATACAACCTAACACTGGTCTGCAAATTGCAAAAAAACGTAAGAAAATTTGAATTTCGCGGGTTACCCTGACGCAACCACCTTAATCTAATTTATGATTATTTTACCAACGTTGTCGCTTATAGAATATTTTGTCTGTCAAAAACGGGTTGTGATCTTTTACATCTTTTTGGCAACATATTATAAGTTGCTACGTATTTTTATTGCCCTAAGCAAAAAGGAAAAGTTTTACCGGCTTCAAAAAGGTGTAGGATCTCAATTTTTGAAGTTTCTTTTGAAGTATATAATGTCTACATAGCAACAAAGGTATCCGGGATCTACATTTTATCCGGTAGGTATGTACAGACGCCAGCAGGTCAAGCTACCCAAAACTGTCAAATTTTTCCGGCTAACCTTGAACCTAATGTTTCAGATTAAGTTGAAAATCGATTAAAGAAATTTGACAGATTGTAGTAACTTGATGTGCTGGCGTCTGTACATACCAACTTTACATTATCATCGTCAGCCTACAGCAGTCCACTGCTGGACATGGGCCTCCTCACGCCACTAAACTTAATTCTCAGCAACTTTCATCCATTTGCTACCAGCTACCCTGCGAAGGTCGTCGCTCCACCGAGCCTGAGGGCATCCCACTTTACGCTTGCCGATTCACGGTCTCCGCTCAAGAACTTTCTTTAAATACTTAGTCTTAATTACAACATCGTGAAAATCAAGTTTGTCACCTTATGGAAGAAAATTATATTAAACTAGCTGATGCCCGCGGCTTCACCCGCGTGGATGTCGGTTACCGCGACTAAAAGTAATCATGAAATTTTTATCCCGTTTCCGCAACAAAAACTTGGCAATTAACATACTAAAACCTTTCTCGAGAACTACTAAAAGCTACTACTAAAACTAGAAAACAGCATAAAAATCGGTGCAGTAGTTTTTGAGTTTATCGCGAACAGACAGACTGATGCGGCGGAGGACTTTGTTTTATAATATGTAGGGAAGACGAAACAAAATAAAAGTTTATTAAAAATATGATACTGAAATCCTGACCTTTTCTCAGCGTAACCAACCTTTATCAAAGGAGCTACATTTTGCACGAACAAGCTTCGAATAAACTAGGCCCTATCATCCCCAGATGGGAATAAAATTAATATAAATAAGGTTTTCTCCTAAAAAACCGACTTATAAGTTATTCTTGTCTTGAAACCGGTAGATGAGATTGGCAACGCCGCCGGGAGGCCAGCAGAACATACATTGACCTTTTTGGGGATGTTCTTCAGGTTAGGTCAGAGGTCACGCGCGTAGTACTAGCAACTGGTGAGTGCGTATCACCTGATGATTGAACGTGGGTGAGGAGAATGGAGTATGTAAGGACCGTAGAATTTTGTGTTTTATAGTTTTTCCCATGGGAAAAACGCGTGGATAATAGTATGTGTTTATGTATTAAACCTCAAGGACCATTCTACTCCAAAAAAAGAAACATACCAACATTGCGTTGGTTCCAAAATCAATAACAACATCACATATTCAAGAAACTATCTCCCACGAAGGGGAGGGTGGGTAAAAATGGGCATCAAACATTAATGACATCATTTGGAGTCCCGCAAAGATGCTGAGCAACGGCTGATAGCCGATAGAAACGCCAGTAAAGGGGGATATAATGTGAATATTATACAGTATCTACTTTCCCCCGCTCTGTAATGACCACTAGAAGAATGTCGCAGAAGTTTAGGTTCGGCAAGGGAACCATGGAGTTCGACACTAGCAGATACAAAATATAAACATAAAAATGTATCTATTTTTTGGCTGCTTTTTGCGTGTGATGTCTTGGGAACCAATCAATATTCTTGGTATGGAACTTAATTAAAAACGAATTTTGCGAAAACAATTAGTTAAGAAAACTTCTCGAAAAAATAATACTACTTATATGCCGTCGCTTTTCTTTAGTAAAAACTGTAGAGTTACGATGATACTAGTATTTATTTTGTATATGTGTATAGGTATATTTGTGTGTATGTTTATTTTATATAGCTAAATTTTTGTTTTAACTTCTAATTGAAATTTTCCTGTTTTATCTTTTCTACTGTGTCTACATTTCTAACCCAACTCGCAGGTCTGCTGGAAGAAATTTCCAATGAAATAAGCAGTACCTTTGTGCTCTTCTGTTAATGTAATTGTCCTGTTAAGTATTTCGTGTGTAGATAAATAGATAAATAAATAAATGATTTGCAAACAATATTTGTATTCAGCTGCATCCGGTTAGACTAACATAGTTGCCGACGTTGCCGGAAGCCGACCCTAACATAGTTGGGAAAAGGCTAGGCAGATGATGATGATGATGATTTGTGATAAAGGGCATATAAATCAAATCATATAAATAAAGAAAACTCTAATACTACTGGACCTTTTTTGCATCTGCACGCAACCTTGTGGTTCATGATAATGACGTTGTAGTTTTTTTATCACAAAAATTAGAATAAGTGAACAATTTAGCTTCTTTAAAACCACTGAAAGCAAACATCAAAAGACTCAACAATAATTGTTTTAGACATGAACTTGTTTATAAATTAAGAAATAAAAGAAAATAATTTCGTCTGAAAACTTTAGACCAGTCAGTTTTTATTTTTCTTTGAAAATAATGAAGAAGAAAGTTGGATTTTGGGAAACGCGGGTGTCAGGAAAATAATATATTGAATTTATAATAATCTTGAGCGGGCAACATCGTCTCTCTTGATAAAAAAGTTTAGTACCCTAGAATTGCTCTTATTATTTTCATCTCTGCTAGACTGAAATATGAGAGCACAGAAGCCTGCTATGTGAAATATGAGAGCACAGAAGCCTGCTAAATAAAGTTTATTTTCTTCTTTTTCTTGAGTGAGATGTGAGCTTTACAACTTGATTATAAAGTGACATAGGATTCTTTGCTTATTTGAAATTAGGTAAGACGATAGACATAGTTATATTCATAACATCACGCCTGTAATCCCTGTAGGGTTAGGCAGAGGTATACCTAATAGTACACCCACTTTTCGCCAGTTATGTTTAAGTCCCATGTAATAGGGGGCGAGCCAATTGCCATCAACCGGGCACCAGACTCCGTGGCTGCTACTGAGAAATTCCTGATAGAAAAACCCAATAGCACTTTGCCCGACCTAGGAATCGAACCCAGGACCTCATGCTCAACAGTGGCGCTTGCGACCACTCGACCAACGCGGCAGTCATAATAGTATAGTCGTCATCATAGAAAGAAGAAAGAAAGAAAGAACGAAAAAAGTATTTATTTGTCGCAGAGACATGACGTGCATACAAAATTAGAATTAAAAAAAATACACATACATAACAAAACATTTTGAATAAACAAAAAGAAAACTTGACAGCTTGCACGTCGTGTGCGACAATCCGGTTACCACTCAGCATGATGCTGTGCTATGGGGGGCCCTCAGCACGATGCTGTGCTATGGGGGGCCCTCAGCACAGCGCTGGTTTTCAGTGGTTCTCCAAATATCTATCTTCTCTAAATATCTATGCTGTATTCAGCATAGATATTTAATTATATTATTTAAAAAAATCAAACAATCACATCATCATCTGCCTGCTTTTGTGAGGTATTCCTCGAAGCGCTACCATTTTGAGGCGCACCTAATGAGGCGCTCCTTTTTTATTCCTCGGAGCGCACCTTTTGGTAGCGCTCCCGATAGCAATTAAAAATATTAACTACTAAAAGGTGTTACTCCTTTTTCTTTCATATCATTCCTCACACAATCCATGCATCAACATTTATATTCATCACTCTCTTAGTCTCATGCGATTCGTCCCTCTTCATTACATGTCCATACCAAGACAGTCAATTCCCTTTCAACTTTTAAAATAATAGTAGTTTATGCATTTCCACGGACACTGCTTTATTCAAGCAGTGTCATAAGTTAGTGGCGCTATTTCGAATCCCGAACGTAGCAAGGAATTGTAGGACTCCCGAGCGCAGCGCACAGTCCTGAGAGTAGTAAGGGTTTCAAGTTAGCTTTAGACGAAGACACTTTTATCCCTGAGGAGCATTCTTAACTTTTAATACCTACTGCGGAAATAAAAACCAATTTCATTTTCTAAATATGGCACCCCGCACCATCGGCGATTGCAGGGGTACGCACCACAGCAGCTGGTCAGCTGTTGCAGTCACATTCCACCATTACTGCCACAGATAATGTAGAAACAGCGTAGTGGGAGTTAACTATTCAATCATATTTTTGAACTTGACTATTTTCAGAAAACAATTATTTTTGTTTATCCTATTTCATTTTTTTTTTTTTTTATTGTTTATTAATTACAGAATAAAACAAAAAATAAACAGGAACATCACAAAAACCTCAATAGGTTTGTCCGGATTTAACATTATTATTTCTTATTATCTCACATAATATTGCTATTAAATTGGGTAATTCATTTGTTTGGCGGCGGCAACTCTTTGGTAGAAGTATTCATATTTCTTTTTAATTGACGTTCCAAATTCAAATCTCTGTTTTGACCTGCGGGTCTTTATCAATTTAGGTTTGCATGCCATTTGCAAGCAGACTGACAGTGTGAAAAGTCTATTCAACGAATTAAAAAAAAAATTGTAGAAAACATAAATCGCGCTAAAAAAATACTAAAATGAACATTCTCTCTCCTTCTGTAAGTAAATAAAACGCTCGCTAAGATTTATCCTATTCCTTGCGAGATACTATCGAGTTAAGTCACTCTTTGCATTTTAATGTTCCCGCTGTCCACAACCTGATATACTGTAATGTGATGCTATCTTTTTAGGCTGTGCGCCTCTTTTTACTTTTAAAATCTAATTTTCTTAGGAGGTTTTTCAATGTTTATTTCGTTGGGCTTGTGATCGCAAGCGCGACTGCTGAGCATGAGGTCCTGCGTTCGATTCCTAGATCGGGCCAAGAGTTATTGGGTTTTTCTATCAGGAATTTCTCAGTAGCAGCCACGGACTTTAGATTTGCGCCCGGTTGATGGCAATAGGCTCGCCTCCTGTTACATGGGACTTAAACATAACTGGCAAATGTGCTGAAGTTTATAATGTAATTAAATAAATAGGCACCCATATGTTCGTGATGTTTTCTATACGTAAATTCGTTAAGTTTAGATATTTATATACTTGATGAGAATATAAAGAATTTGAAAGAAATGTCGGAGCATCAAAAAAAACTTACATAAATAAGTACTTAACTAAATAATTTGGAATTTAAGTACATTACTAATTTACAGCTAAAATACAGTAAAAGCCTTAAAACCATTCAAAAATTGTCACCACAGATCACATAAGCACCAGTGTACCAATACATAGAAATGAAAATCAAAATCTATCCCGAATGTCCACACATCCCGAACATTACCGATGGCAGCCGAAATGAAATAAGGAATTGCAACATCAGAATTCAAATTCTCGAACTCTCTACCGGTGCTCAAGTAACATTTTTATTAAAATATGCTCGGAATTATGTCTCGAAATGAATAAATTTTCTTCACCCCCCTTGTCTTTACGGCCCGCCAGGGGTTTTAATAAAAAAAAAAACTCTACGTTGAGTGTAAATTGTGTTAGGAAAATGGTTTTCCGTTGTTTTCCCTTTTTGCATATATTGTTAACCTGATTTTATGAAGTGAAGTTTTTTTGCACGGAAAAGATTTTAAATAAGAAGTGGGGAAGATCGTGTGTAAAAACAATGTCTTCAACATTGTTTTTATTTGAACATGTAGGTTTATGAATTTTGAGTTGAGCATCGATTTTTGACTGATATTGGTCTTCTTAAGTTAAAAAGGCATATTGTTGGATAAAGCGCTCGTGCACTCGCGCGTGTGGTATTGCTCGTGGTTAAATAATAACAGCCGCTCGGGTCGATCTTTAGGTTAAGCCGTGCTTGCGTGGGTCGGTCTGTGGATGGGTGACCATCCATTACATACCGAATTTCCTCCGTGCCTCGGAAAGCACGTTAAGCCGTTGGTCCCGGCTCTCATTTGTAGATCTTTGACAGTCGTTAGGTAGTCAGTGGCCCAAACAGTCTGACAACCAGTCTTACCAATGGGTATCGTATTACCCAGTACTAACTGGGTTGTGGAGTTCAGACAGGTAGTCGCTCCATGTAAAATACTGATATTCAGCCGGTTAGACTGGAAGCCGACCCCAAGATAGTTGGGAAAAGGCTACGTAGATGAAGAGAATAATTTAGGAGGTGATAACTATAAAAGACGGCCTCAACGGAATGCTGAGTAGGAGCTCTGGCTTTGACATACCCTAAATACATAGGTCGGGTAAAAGCTTGAGCCTTTAAATTAATTGTAGCACACCGGTATCTGGACTTGTGCTCGTTGGCAATAGGCTAGCTCCTAGTGTCGGTACTTTCATACAAGCTTACAACCTTGGCTTGCCCTTATAATCCTTCATGATTGTAGGGTTTCTGAATATTCTGATTGCCTTGTGGGCTGGCCGTATTGTTGGCTCCTAGGCACGCCACTATTACACGAGACCTATTAGATACCTCTGCCTAACCTTTCGGGGATTACAAGGCTGTAGTTTTTAGCCATAGAGGAATTAATAATTTTAATAATGAAACTGGAGATTGAGACAGTTCAACTTTGTCCCCAGTTGGACAACGTAAAAGGTTGTAATAACTTTTCATTCCGTCGGTTTTTAACCGACTTCCAAAAGGAGGAGGTTATCAATTCGGATGTTTATATATTTCTTTTTATGTATGTTCGGGCATAACTCCGTCATATATAGATGGATTTGCAAAATTCTTTTCTTGTTCGAAAGGGGTTTATTCCGAAATGGTCCCATTTAAATATCATATGGATCTGATGATGAGTTTCGGAGACAGAAAACGGAACTCTTCAAAAAAAGTTTTTTTTGCAAAAAATAAAACCGACTTCAGACAGAAGTCGGTGACCTTTGCTTGTTTAATTCAGTTTTTTTTTTGTCACCGATTTCTGAAGCTAAAGTTATTTTTCACTTTTTTATGTTTTTGAAGTCGGTTTTATTCAGTTGGCAATCTGGATGTACAAAAGAATATTCATATTTATTATAGAATAGAAAATTGTGGTTGAGTGGATATTTAATATTCATGCTGAAAAACAGCCAGTCAGCACAATGAAGGTCACTTTGCTGGCGAGGACAAAGAAGACCATAAATCTATTGTTTTAGGGTACTGAATTAGGATCGCCATTTGCCCAATATTTTACTTGAAGTTGCTTTAGGCAGAATTATCACTGTGGCGTAATATTATTTGCTGTATCAGATTATTAAAGGTGATTTATTTCTGTGTTGGGTTTTGTCTTGTTAAATTATATTTTTGAAGCGTTCAATAAGCTTGATAATCAATAAAATTTAACAGTTTTGATTCAACTTTTGCATGTGCAAATCCTCTTCTGCCAACTATTCTGACAAAGTATCTTCGTTACTAAAATTACAATCAATAATATAACGCTTAACAATAAGTCATTTTGAAAAAGTGTTTTGTCTTTGGTGGGACCCTTAGATGCGAAGTCTCATCATCATCTGCTTAGTTTTTTCCAATAATGTTAGGATCAGCTCCATCTAACCACAACCCAGTTAATACTGGGTAATACGATACCCTTTGGTAAGACTGGTTTTCAGACTTGTCATGTCTACTGTTCCTAATAAATAAAAATAGGAGGTAGACAGTACAATTAAATTTAATAAGTGGGAGGTAAGTTAAAAAATACAAGTCTGCTAAAAACACACCTATCTACACGCACTCAAGAACTGGGGTAATAGGTGGAGAAAGTACTTGCTGTTTTCCGAAGGGGGTAGACCCTTGGAGCACCTGGTCCTGCGGCTCCACCGAACAGGCGTCAGGTCAGTCCTGGCTGTTTCGGTGGCAGGCGATCGCAGAACTAGGAGTGGAGTTCCCGGGCGAGTCCGTTTAGCGGAGCCCCGGGAAGCTTGAAGAGAACAGGAGTCCCGGGCCAAACTCCGTTTAGGGGAGCCCCGGGATGGAGTTGCGACTTCCGCGTGGTGGAGGGACACGTCAGAGCGTCGGCGCCCTACCACTTGACACTTTCACTAGTCCACTTTTAGTGGGGTGGACTGCACTGTACTGGTCGCTACTGAAATCTCGTCGTAAACTAGTTTTAGTTCGTAAGCGGCGTCTTTTATAAGGAACTATTTTAGTGTTCCAGAACTCTTTGCCTCGCTTTACGATTATATTTGTTGTAGCCACAATTCGTCTGACCAGCCAGGTATAGTTGGCCAAGACGTATAAAACCTCACAATCCAAGAGTGCGTCATGAATTTTAAAATTAACATTTAGTATTCTATTAGTCAGTATACAAACGTAATACAATATCAAAACTAGATTTAAACTAGCCAAATCAGTATAAATATTTTTTAAGTAATAAATTCTAATACAACCTTCATTTAACAGGCCTTTATAGAAAAATATTAAGAAAGAATAGTAAGCTTGACAGATTGACGTTGCTTGTCATTAGTGAAAAATATTATTAAAAGTTTATAAAAGTGCTCAAATTACAATGTTAAACTGGAAATAAATGGATGAAATTGAATGGATAATGGATGCCGTGATTTATACCTACTTTCTGCTACCACAGAAGGCATATTTATGATAAAAATGAGACGAAGGACACATGGTCTGTAAATTGTACGTATAATTGTTTTTTATCGTATCTGCTTTATAGCAGAATACTATAGACTTTTGGACCACTGATTACCTCTTACGACTGGCAAACATCTACAAATGACAGCCGGGACCAACGGCTTAACGTGCTTTCCGAGGCATGAAGAAAACTAAGTATGTTATGGATGGCCACCCATCAACGGACTGACCTTGGCAAGCGCTGCTTAACCCTGAGCATTGAGCTGTGTGGCTGTTATTATTTTGCTGTTGTCTGATAATATGTGTAAGTAAAGTAATCAATTGTTACAAGCAAACTCCAGCCCGGGTGCAGCGATGTGATAAAAAACTGGCCTGACTGGCATGTTGGACTCGCGCACGAAAGGTTTCGTACCATTATCTATACAACATTAGACAAAACGGCAAAAAATCACGTTTGTTGTATTTGGGCCCCTCTTAAATATTAAATTTATTTTAATTGAATATACAAATAAATATTTTAATATCAAGCGTTTACCTGTCGCCGTTATTAATATATCAAGCAAAAAAAACCTTAAATATTTATTTTATTTTGTTTTTAGTATTTGTTGTTATAGCGGCAACAGAAAAACATCATCTGAGAAAATTTTAACTGTCTAGCTATCACAGTTCATGAGATACAGCCTGGTGACAGACGGACAGACCGACAGAATATGGACGGACAGTGGAGTCTTAGTAATAGGGTCCCGTTGTACCCTTTGGGTACAGAACCCTAAAAACCAGCATACCAAAAACATTACCCTCCTTCTGACGCAGTTGGGTAAAAAAGATACGTTTCGCCGTATGAACAGCTTTAGCAGGATACCTTTCATTTGTGAGTAACGACATATAATTAGGGCTCAGTGCAGCTCGTAATTTTCTTCGGATCTTTGCAACACAACGCGGTAACAAATTGTCGGCCATCATTGCCTGTCCGGAGTTAATATGAACGGTGTCGGCGTGGTTCAACGGTGATGTGGGGCCAGGAAAAAGGAGGGTTGATCGGCTTTTGTTTTGTATTGGGTAATTTTCCAGTCACGAGGAACATTTGGATAAGAGACAAATGGAATTCAGAAAAGTAGCAAAAGAAATGGGAAATGATGATGATTGGGTATTCTTTCGATTTTGAAAATGGATCGAAAAGAATTCCATTGGAGTTTCTAATTAAGTTGCAATATGTAATTAAGTTGCCTCTATCTAATTGCTCTATATCTAATTAAGTTGCTCTTTATCTAATTAAGTTGCCTCTAACTGACCCTACACTCGGAATTGCAAGCAATTCTGAGTGTAGGGTCAGTTAGAGGCCTGCCAGGGCTGCGGGACTGTTTGAAAGAGATACCGCGGCCCTGGAACAAAGGGCAAGGAAGGAACATGCATAGGTTTTAGTCAGTACAAGTCTGACACTCCCTTCCGCTCTGGGCAGAGCGGGAGAAGTCATTTGATGATTTCCCATCCGAAAAAAAAAGGTCAGTTAGAAATAGGACATCATCATCATCATTTCAGCCGAAAGATGTCCACTGCTGGACATTGGCCTGTCCCAAAGGGAGGTTTTGCTATAATCACCACGCTTGGCAGGCGGGTTGGCGAGCACAGTACGGTTGTTACAAAGGCACAGAGAACGCTGCTGCCCATTCTCTGGGTCCCTTAGTCGCTTCTTACGACACCCAGGGGAAGATATGGGATGGTGCTATTCTTTACGTCCAACACCATACAGTACAGCATCGGGAGAGGCTGTGTTATTGGGTTTTTACATTACGAATGGTTCAGTTATAGCCACGATTCTGGATCTGTGGAAGTTTAGGACAATGAAGGCTCGCCTCATGTCACATAGAATTGTAGGGTACCTACTTAACTAGCGAAATGAGAGTGTACTATGTAACCTTTTCTCTGTAAATAACCTACAGATGTTAAGTTTATGTAACCATATTAATATAGCCTGTCTCGTTGGTCTAGTGGTCGCAAGCAAGAGCTGGTGAGCATGAGGTCCTGGGTTAGATTCCCGGGTCGGGCAAAGTTTCATTAGATTTTTCCATTAGGAATTTCTCAGTAGCAGCCACGGAGTCTGATTTTGCGCCCGGTTGATGACAATAGGCTCGCTCCCTATTACATGGGACTTAAACAAAAATTGCGAAATGTGATGGTAGACCTCTACTTAACCCATTAGGGATTACAGGCGTGATGTTATGTTGCAATAATACAGACCTTTGCGCCCGCAGTTTTTCTAGCCCCACACCGTAGCTACGTGTAAAACTCCCTGAGCGTTCGTGGTGCCTTGATTGTTTTACAGTTTGGTTCGCTATCGACCCCCGCACCCCCTTGCCCCGCACTCTCTTACCCTGCCCCCGCTAACTTCTTTCATCAACTGCCTCACAGTGGTTGTTGAAGATGTTTTTAATTTGGTGATTGGCGTTAATTAAATATAACTAACTTGATATTATTCATGTCGGGAATGTCAGGATTTATTCCGTTAGACTCGAGCATTATGTGGGCAGACCATGGGTTTCGTGTTATGATAATACACTAGGTGCAATACACTGTTTCTAGCAAAACTAACAAAGTACTTGAGATTACAACTTAACACAATAAAATGGGAAGCAATGAATCGAGTACAGTTCCAATAGGTCTCAACTCGGCCGCGATCAGACACTGACTGTCGTCTTAACGTCTAGCCGAAAACATCAGGACTCTGCAAAAAACGCAGAGGGCGTTGCGTATCTGCATCAGGGCTCTGCAGAAACGCAGAGGGCGTTGCGGTGTAGGTAGACTTGTAACTAGGTCGCGTGATGCCCCACCACAGGCGCGCTTCCGATTCATCTTATGTCCGTACTAACGATCTGATCCAACATTCTTTATATTATTTCAGCATGATACTTCTACGCGTTTCCGAGAAAAAGGGTCTTGACAGACGGACAGACAGACCACAAACTGATCCAATAAGGGTTTCGTTTTTGCCGACTGTGGTACGGAATCCTAAAAATATAACATTTAGCTCTAATAAATCATTACAATTCACCATCACACGAAATCGAGCTAAATAAGATAACGTAAACAAAACACAACCAGCTCCAGCTACGTCCAGTTGGTACTTTAGAACTTTTCAACTAAATTACGTTCCGTTTTCCAAACATGGCGAATTTAAACTAAACGGTCTGCATTCTGTTTTAACTCAATATATTGGATGCAAGGATTGTTTCTGCTAGTTTTAATTTATGGAGAAAACGGAGCGTTGCACGTTGGTTTTGTGGTTAGACTGCATAACATAACATTTGGGGGTATTCAAAGCGCAACTGTTTTTGAGCGCAACCAACTAAGCGCAACTAAATTATTCCTCGAAGCGCAACCATTTGAACAATTTGAATATGTGAGCGCAACTAATGCCCATGCGCGCAACTAATGCCACTCCCGCGGCGCGGCGGCTGGGACGTGAGGTTTATTCCCTTTCACGCTCCGCCACCTCCTTCGCTAGCATGACTGCTTCGCAGAAGGAGGAGGTGGTGTCCCATTCCCTCTCGCTCCGGACCATGGATTAAACCAGGGCCGGACACGATAGGTCGCCGCCGCCGACATACATGGAATCCTGAAACAAAGACTTCTTAGTAAGCCTTAACCAGCTAAGAATAAGAAGCCAATACAATTAAGCAGCTTTAACTTCATCACTTGAAGTTTTCCTTGCGCAAAATCCTCAGAAAACCCGTTCAAAATTCTACAATAACAGCCGATTAAGCTCCTGATTCTTGGAAACCCTTTATTACACCATATTACGGTACATTATTAAAAGCACAAACTCTACCGGTTTATTATTTTGCAAATCAAAGAGATTATGCAAATATTAAGTTGCGTTCGTTCTTTACACAGATGTAGAGGAGGCTAGAAAGCGCTTATTGAGCGTTCTTGCATGCTTCTTTTTCTTCTTTATTGTGTGGTTAGTGCCTAACCTGGTGTCGGAATTTTTATGCCGCCCATGGGCCTCTAAAGGTATGATTCCGAACGCTGCACGCAGCAGTGCTGCCGCGACACTACTGGTTCCCATTCAATTTACCTAGTCAGCAATGTCGCGGCAGCACTGCTGTGCGTCAGTGTCACCCTACCGCCGCGACAAACCAGTAGTGACGCGTCTGCCGCCGCAGCAAGAGTACCTACGTGAATAATGACATGTAAATCACCACGAACAGAGCGACACTGCCGCCTTGCTCGGAATCAGCGCGGCAGGCAGCACTGCTGCTTGTTGCCGAGTTCGGAATAATACCTTTTTTTTTTTTTGTAGGATGGGAAATAATCAAATTACTTCTCCCGCTCTGGGCAGAGCGGAAGGGAGTGTCAGTCTTGTACTGACTAAAACCCATCCATGTTCCTTTGTTGCCCTTTGTGTTCCAGGGTCGCGGTATCTCTTTCGAACAGTCCCGCAGCCCTCGGCCTCGCCCCTCTTAACTTGGCTTTACAAGCCGGCGAAAAATATCTTTCAAGCATGTTGGTTTCCTCACGATGTTTTCCTTCACCAAATCAAGTGATAATAATTATACCATACGCATATCTTGGGATCGAATTGGGGTCGATGTTTAGGTTAAGACGCGTTCGCCTAGGTTGATCCGAAGATAGGTGACCACCCATTACATTACGAGTTTCCTCCATACCTCGGATAGCACGTTAAGGCATTGGTCCCAGCTGTCATGCATTTATAGATCTTTGACAGTCGTTACAGGTAGTCACTGAGCCAAAATTCTGACAACCAGTCTTACTAAAGGGTATCGTAATACCCAGTGCTAACTGGGTTGTGCTACATGTATAATACTGGTATTCAGCTGCAAACGGTTAGACTGGAAGCCGACCCCAACATAGTTGGGAAAAGGCAGGTAGATGCTGATCACATTTCCCACTTCCTTGTCCCATCTATCTTCTCTATATTTTCGTCCCGTCCCGTTGGTACCAGCCCCCGGAATTGAAGAAATTAATTTAGTAAGCAAACAATAATAAATCGTTGCGGCGTCGGGCGTCGGCTTCGCCGTATCGTAATGAGGCAAATAAACGATCTCGCTTTAAGGAACCATCGTTTATTGGTATTTTGTTGCTCGTTAGACACCGTGTAATATTAATATTGTTTGTAAATGTTTGTGGTAAAACGGGAAAACTTGGGCGGGAAAGATAAGGCCTAAGTTGGAAAGATATTTTTTTTGACAGTGTACAGTCTTTTAGCATAAACAACTGAATAAGGCTAAATTTTACAACACTTTAACTTAAGCCTGCGGCTTAATCCACGTGGAGTTCAGTAATAAGTTGACCAAAAAATCGAATTAGTCGGCCAGATAGATTTCGGACGGACTAAATAGAATTGGTAGATGTCACACTGGCCCCGCGTGGTGGATTATAGCCCATTCCCTCTCATAGAGAGGAGGCCTGTGTCCCAGCAGTGGGAACATTATAGGCTGATGATGATGATGAAATAGAATTATATTTTTTTTACTCAGGAAACATCCCTATTGCCCCAAGGGATTGTATGTACTATTGGGACAAAAATATCCTGACACCAAGTAGGCTAAGTATGCTCAATAGTAACAGCCGGCATCGTAAGAAGGACTCCTTAAAACGTGGTGATACTATGCGTGTGTTTTGCCGTGGAGTTCCAGCAGTGCGCGTAGCAAATGACTTAGAAAGAGCGTGGATAGATTAGTCTGCGCCTAACTATTTATTTACCATCAACCCGCATTCTCAAACAGCGTTGAAATATCGGGAGCTCAGAATAATGAATAATCACCACACACAGAAGATACCACATCACAGAAGATATCTCGTGTGACGGTATAAGTTTAAAAAGTATGATATGCATTAATCCAGGTTTTAAACTATCTGTGTGATACACAACCAAATCTGTTCAGACATTTTTAGCGTGATGATTATCAAATATACAAACCTTCACGTTTAAAATTTGTTGGAAGTTAAATAAACGACCTTTAAGCAACCAGTGCTTATTGGTATTTCTTTGCTTGTTAGACACCGTGTAACATTAAATTTGTTCGGTTCGTGATTAAAACTTGGACGTGTGTTGGGGGCAAGATAAAGGCGTATGCGTAATTTGGAAACAAATTCTTCTGCATAAAGGAGACTGAAAAAAAGCTTTTAAAAAGCCCTTGTAACAAACATACAACGCCATCTAGTGTCACTTATCTAAAGCACTATGATGAGCGGATCATTAAGACAAGCTAGCCCAGCGCCACTCCGGGAGTCCTCACCGATATTATGCAGATATATAAACCGAAACTGCTTTATAAGCAGAGTCGTTTTCGAACAAATGGCCATTCACTAGCTAGAGGTTCTGAGCTCGGTAGCCTCGCAGCCAGCTCTGATCCTAAGTAAACTAGTTCCTGCTTGAATAGCCTAGCAGTCTTCAGGAACTAGACAGCTAGGGGAGGTCTGAAAGGCGATAGCCACGCAGTCCCTTTCATCCCTCCACTTAGGGTTGCCACCTGATATAAATAAATATTTGTAACTACTGTAAGATACATAAGCAAGTTGCCAATAAAAATGTCAAGAAGTCAATGGGGCCTATTGACTACCAGTGCATAAAAACACGCGCGTGTACTCCACGCCAAGCCACAATTTCACTTACCATTTTGTCACATATTTGTGTCGTTGGCCGTACAGGGCACGCGCTTGCTTGTCATGTATATGTGACTATAGCGGTCAAAAGGTTAATTTCACAACCAGCAACCCTACACCCTTAATTAAGTCTTCTTGCAACCTTATAATCGGTCTAGCCTTTGCTCAACTATGTTACGATCAGTTTTTAATCTAACTGGGTGCAGTTGGATATCAGTATTTTACTTAGTCTGACTACCAGTTAGCCCTCCACAACCTAGTAACTGTGTAATACGATACTCCTTGATAAAACTTGTAAATAGACTTCGTAGCGACTGTCAAAGATCTTCTAAATGACAGCTGGATCAAAACATAGTGACATGAGTTACCATGGCTGATCTGGAAGTCTTTAAATAGACTCCGGACCCAGGTTAGTCGCAGCAAGGAAAACCTGCTCAGGTGGAGATTAAGTAATGACTCTGCTCTGGAGTGTAAATGTGGTGCTGTTCCACAAACGATGGGGCACTTAATATCGTGTCCTGCGTGTCTTGTTCAATACAGGAACTGATGGACGCTACCGAAAACGCCAAACTAGTAGCTCAGTTCTGGGCTGACACAATTTAGATTGCCATCGACACGCTAAGAAGATACAACAACATTTTTCTCCTCTACTAATAAACGTTGTTTGAAATGAGGTAGAAAATGCTAATGATGAATGGCTTTTTAACCACACATTGTTTAACCTTTGAACGACTCTTTTGCAGTAAAGTGTTGAAACAATGGCTCTCGAGTACTTATTCAGATTATGACTACACAAGTAAAAATACGTGTTTCGTATTCTAAAAAGAAGAATTTCAAATTGTATTATTTGAAATTCTTCTCTCTATAATACGATCACTTATTGTTATGAAAATGTCGCCAGGTGAGACAGAAATTTACGAAAAAGTAAGAAAATGTAACGTATATGAATATATAAGATAACTTTGCATAAAAAGGCCCAAAAAAGTTAGTAAAACAGCCCTTTTACTAACTTTTCTAGATTTTGTTGTAGAATTATTTCCATATCGTACATAGTTTATAGGTACCTGGTACAGTCATGTCAAAAAACCTGCAAAGGCGAACATGTCAGTTATTTTTTAGAAATAATGTTAACAAAGACAAAATAAAGTTGAACAATTTACAATAAAATCACGCCTGTAATCCCCGGAGGGTTATAGAGGTGTACCTAATTGTACACCCATTCGCTAATTATGTTTTAAGTCCAATGACATTTTACTTGAACCGCTTATCTTAAAAATCTAGAATTCCTCACAATGTTTTCTTTCACCGATGTCAGTGACGTTCGCGATAACTTTTTTTTTAATATCTTTACCCCACACTAGTAATTTCTCCTGTATCGTGGGTGTGTTCACAAACAGTTAAACTCACATACACAAACAGCCAGACTCGGAACAACTATCTGGAGGCCATACAAATATATGTTCCGTGCGGGGATCGAACCCGCGACTCGCAGCGCAGCAGTCAATCGCTCAGCCACTGCGCCAACCGTGCCGTCAAAACTTAAAAAGTTATTAGAGTGTGTTTAATTAGTTAAAAGAAAGATAGAGATAAAGGTGTCCTGAAAAATACTCTTCAGAATTTAACTGAGTGAAAAGCATTTTAGACAGGAGTGTACGTGCTCACATCTCCGTAATACCGTCTGAGCACATACTTTGTCTTCGCCAGGTCAGTAGTTCTCGAGTACAGTTGACAGAATAGTTCGCTCTCCACGGAAGGAAATATCTGTGCACTACAAGGGCAATGATTGTTAAGATATATTTTGGGCAATGACAAGAAAACTGTCTTGTTTGAAGCTCAAAATTGTTAGTGTAGTGCATTGACACTCTCCTGCCATTACCGTGTTTTAATTTCGTGCACCTTATATTCAGATAGGCACCTTTTTATGCACATACAGGGTGTAAACGAACTCTTCACGAAGCCGCCAACCAAGCATTCTGTACATCAAACTAAGTAACTTTACGCAAAATTATTGCTAGGAAACGAGTTTTTTTTGGGGTTAAAAATCACGTTTTACGGTAGGACTCAAAGTAAGCACTCGAAAAATCTCGCACTAAAAACATGTATTTCTAAATAAAACTTGTAAAAAAGTTGGAACTTTGACCCCCAATATCTCGCGTAAGAAGGTACCCAGGTTTGGTCTAGAACAAAAAAATGATCGCAATGACGTTGAGAACAAGTGCCTTTCGGCTTCGTTCAGAGTATTTTTACAGCCTTTATACTGGATTATTATCCACTTTATGACTGTAAATAATCTGAGTACTTCTTATTTTTACGTGTGACATAGCTTTTAAAACCGCAGATTAGTTTACACACAACGTGCGACATTAACTCGTAATAGTTCTAGTTTGGCTACCACAAATCCTTTAGCAGATTTACGCTCGATAAAAAGATACGTGTTTTTCAAGTTAGTACCATGAGAGCACCAACTGATAACTGTCTAGGTGTTCAGGACATCGTCTTACCTACATGCCTGTACATTTATGTATAGTTCTATCTAATGCTTTGTTGATTCGAAACGGAGATTTCTCACATAGTTTCAGTTCGTAAACAGATGATGTAACTAAAATGTATTCCGTGTAACGTATTTGCACAGTATTATATTGTAGTGAGCGGCAATCAAGATTTTATGGTAGGTGATACAGTTGTTATAAAGAAATGTTTTAGGGATACAAAGTTGTTCATATGTTACTGAAGAATTCAATGTTGGTTTGAATAAGTCGGTGGTAGACAACGGGGATTTTTTTTTTGTGAATGTCACGGTTCAATGGATTTAAACAGTTGCTGTTAATTGAAACCACACATACATAGGAGAGGAAGTCATGGCTAAATAATAATATCCGCACGGATCCATCTTCAAGGTTAAGCAACGCTTGCCGAGGTCGGTTTGTGGATGGGTGACCATCTTTTCATTTGATAATGATTGTAACTCCCGAAAACCTACAAAGGCAGAGCAGATTAAAGCAGATTAAATTGTGTTTTGAAAACATTTTACCATGCCTTTCATAATTCAAGCAAAAAATGTTCACCAGTTACTGGGGTCCCATACAGTAGGCGTGCGTATAAGCTAGCAGTATGAAAGGGCTCAAGTGGGCTACACTGGTGCTTCATTAAAATGTCGCGGCACGGCGCGTCGCTCGTGTGGAGAGCCCCTACTGTCCTGCAGGACTTGCGGCCTTTTGAGAGCGGGATAGACTTGGACAGGTTTAGACTGGCCCGGACTGGGAAATTGAAAATTAATAACGTGGAATTATTTCGGATTTGCCGAGAAAAGTGATGCCAGACTTAAAACTAAACAATTTATGGTTAAATCTAATTCTGTCTTAGGCAGAGGTGTACCTAGTATACACCCACATTCCGCCAGTTATGTTTAACTCCATCAGTAAGTTTAACGTTAAACATTTCTTTAAAAATATGGCACGTTAATCCATAAAGGTTCGCCACCCCTGCTCTATAATGTCTTTTTTTGCCTGTAATTCTTATGGTGAAGAAATTAAATACATAATAATGACTATTCTATCTACATCACTCAGTTTTTGTTTAATTCCACAGCCACCAGCGACTTCTATAAATTCTAAGCCCCTTAACCCATAGAGTTGCATCATTAAAATGTCGCTGCGTACTCCAGCGAGTGGCTGAGCAGTACGGCACTCAAAGCTACGGCGAATTTATTATTTTTGTTTCCAGTTCGACGTACTTATGTTTCTCATTTATTTTTATCTCGGAAAAGAATCGTTTTGGTGTCATGTCATGTGACGCTTTAGATGGATTAGAGTGGGTTACTTTTTTTTTCTGTGTTTGAAGTGTTACTCTAATAGGTTACAAATCAAATTAGTTAGTTGTAGATCGTTTTTAACGCTTAACTAGGATAATATCACACCGGTTATAACCAAAATTTGATTTTCAGTTACTTTAGGCCTATTACCTAAACTAACTAACTGATTGCAGGAAAACATCGTGAGGAAACCAGCATGACTGAGACATATTTCTCGACGGCATGTAAAGCCCATTCAGAGAGCCATGGGTGGCATAAAAACTCCGACACCAGGTTATGCAATAACCACACGATAAAGAATAACTAACAATCAAATTTAAGCTAGTTCACAGGTCCAGATTTTTGGCAGCTTGTAACGAACAATTCCAAATAGAAACGCAATTCACAAAAAAAAAAAAATCGTCCGGCCTAGGAATTTATCTCACAAAGCACACCATTTGTACTTGCAGACACGGCACCAAAAAGCAATTCATTTTAATTAATTGTTAGGTTGAATTTAGATTCCGAAGAATGTTTTCCTTTATTTCTAGATCCAACAAATACTTTCACAAAGGACCAAAAAACGCCAAACTCCTTTCCATTCCCAGAAATCTAGATACCATCAAAAATTTAATCAAACCACATATTTCCGTGGTCACATTCAATTTTATTCCAGAAGCTCTTCGTGTTGTATTATAACGCATATATTTCATGCTGAAAAATTTAATCAGCCGGTCCACTGGGGGTAGATTGAAATTCAGGACACGGACGGCTTCGGGCAATAAATCTTAGAGAGGAGAAATGTGTGAGGAGTCACGGGGCGCGATATGAAGTAGTTGAGGGTCTTAAGTGGGAGTAAGTGGAGTTAAAGTGGAAAGAACTGTAAATAATATAGGAGGGTTTTCTATTCTGGGAGGGGTTGAGAGATCTAAATGTCAACTCATTTATAAGTAGGTATAGTAAGCAACGACATGCCCACGTTTCACGGTTCTCGCTACTTGAGAAATTTCTTTAATTGTATGTAGGTTAAAGAGCAGTGGTGGCCCAGTGGTAGCGACTCCGACTTACGAACAGTAAGTCGTGGGTTCGAACCCAGGCAGGCGCATTACTTTGTGTAATTTATTTCATCACCCCTGCTCTCAAAAACGGTGAAGGAAAACATCGTGAGGAAACCGGCATGTCCTAGAACCAAAAAAATCGAAGACATGTGACATCTACCAATCCGCACTGGGCCCGCGTGGTGGATTATAGCCCATTCCCTCTCATAGAGAGGAGGCCTGTGTCCCAGCAGTGGGAACATTATAGGCTGATGATGATGATGATGTAGGTTAAAAATCAATAAAAAACAGATACACCTTTCGGAGTAAATTCTTAAAGTATACTTAGTTTAGAATAACAAGGAAGTCACACAAAGGACAAGAAAAGGGATTTTAATATACGGGATGGAAGGGACGCCGATAAAAATCAGCTTTTTTCTACAATAGTCCAATACCTACACGGTCAAAATGTAGAAAATAAATAAAAATAACTACAGTGTAAACTCTTTATAACGTCGTTCGATATAACGAAAAACTCTCTATAACATAGAATTTAGTTCAATTTGGTTGGTTTACCACAAAACCCATACATTCATTCACTCTTTATAACGCAACCGCCATTCTCTATTACGAAGAAATATTTTCATATTTAGACTTCAACACATGTTTAACAATGCAATTTTTTTTATAATCAGCCTCGAAAACTAACATTTTGAGGTGCCGAAATTTCTAAGAAAGACACTTGAGGTCATAAACAGCCGTCTCGCTTTGGTTATTGTTAATTGCCTTAACACGTGTGCCATTATTCTTAGATTACATTGTCTGTAGGAAATCGGTTGAATTTGGTTTATTTTTTCTCTTCCCTCCCTATAACGAAAACTCTTTATAACGAAAGTTAATGCTCGGTCCCTTGAAATTCGTTATAAAGAGTTTACACTGTAAATCCGCTGTGGATTTCGTTATTTTTATTTATTTTCTACATTTTAAGAAAGTTTACAGACTAATAATATTATAGTAACAAAAATATAAAACTAGGTTGCTAATTACAAGCTTTCACAATTAACTACAAAAAATAATAATTAGTCCTTATTGTAAAACAATAGACCACTGCAGTGCTGTCAACAACATTATTGATTAATTTTAAAAAGTTTGTTATATTTATTTAATTGTTATTAATTTAAGCTAACTTCGAAAATACACTATTCAAGTGGAGGTAGGTAAGTAGGTAGTGGAGGTAGAGTATCCTGTACAAAAAATGTCAAAAATTGTACATCCTGTAAAAAAAAATAGTTTTAATGACCGACGAAAAATGTCTATATGGTGGCCTAAAAATGATGTACTGAGGTGGTAACCGTTTTCGCGTCGGTGTCCTTTCCACCCCGTATTTTTTGCATTAATGATGGAGTGTCGAATAAAAGATTCCAAGAAAGCATAATTAAAGTGCTTAAAAATATTTAAGTTTTTCATGAACAAAAAAAAAACACAGTTAAATAACACCAACGAGTGATCTTATTGAACAAGACAAACCATTTTACATTCTAAATCTAATTCTCCCCAAACCATTCTGGCTATCTCATCCTATAAAACCCTCAAAGCCAACATAACAATAAAACACAATACCGGAAGCAACATACGTCACGCAGCGTACCGGAAGTGACGGGGAATATTATAAATTCAGGCGGAAACGGCTCCCAGCGGTTAAATCACACAGAAACATCGCGAGCCGAGCTTGAAATAAAATGCATTGCACCGGGGATAGAGTTATTGTTAATGTTTTCTTATTCATCTTTTTATCTTTTTTTTTGAGGGAAAAAGGTAAAAAAAGTTCGCGACTTTTTGTTGAATTTACTCAGTTATTTCATTAGGAAACGTTTGCATAAAGAACCTTTGCCAACCCATTAGGGAAGAAACATCATTATAATAAAGACCAATTTTTTTACAAAAAGAAAAACATGTTAAAAATTTTATGTTTACATGAAAACAGCTAAAAAAATAAAAAAAAGCATCCAAGCAGTTCCAAAGGACGTTTCTTCAAAATAAACAACTCAAAACCGCAACATTTATGTGCTAAAATTCATAAATATACCAACGTTGATTCAGTGTTCTGCACTCGACGCAAATGTGGAGCGAGTTAAATCACACGGAAACCTACACTACCTCGACGACTGAGAAAATACGTCTCGCAGGTTCCCAGCGAAAAAAGGAACAAGCCATTTTAGGCACATTTACACTAAGAGATTTTATCGATCGTAGAGAGTGAGTGTCCTTGCGAGACTTTCCAAACTCGCCAGCCGATTATCACTCTCACACTTCTTCTAAACAAGGAACAAAGACTTGTTCAATGTCTTGAATAGAGATAATTATTAATTGAGATAGTATTTACAGTTCCATAAAATTACCTGGGGGTGTCCCCCCAGGTAATTTTCTGGAACTGTAAATACTATCTCTTGACGCAAAATTAAATATGTCTCACTCGTTTCGAAACAGGATTAGGGCTTTTGAAAAAAGAACGAGCGTTTCAAAACTCATTTACACGGAGTCAGTTTTTCGACAGTTTAAAAGCGAGTGTGAATACTAGACTCATCGAAGTCATAGACCAGAATCGCCAGGCGAGTAAATCGCTCACGTGTTTCAGGTAAGGAACTAAGAGTCGAATACAAGAAGGTCGTCAGCAAATTATATCGGACGAATGACGATGATACTTATCGTCAACGGTGGTGTAAATATAACTATTTAATTTATATTTGAGGCGAGAAACTTGCAGGCTACGGGCTATTCGAAAGAGATACCGCGGCCCTGGAACACAAAGGGCAAGGAAGGAACATGGATGGGTTTTAGTCAGTACAAGTCTGACACTCCCTTCCGCTCTACCCAGAGCGGGAGGAGTCATTTGGTGATGTCACAGCCGTAAAAAAAAAAGGCGAGAAACTTGAATCGTGTAAATGACCCGTTAAAACAGGAAACGGGAAAGTCAAATATCGAAGACTCTACCAACATTTATGAAAATATGTTTTTATAACTTTCTGGGAACTCTCAAGTATATGGAGCGTTGATTTTGTCGCATTTTTACGGGTTCATGTGTGTTATTGTACTGAAGGGAAAATATAACGCTTATTTCCTGGTACTCTTGTAAAATAAATGCTTATGTACTGATTATACTTCTAAGTTTTCCGAATGTATTTTCTTTCACGAAATAAAACAGAAAAAATACATATACTTACCTTAATAATGTTTGATGAACTTTTATGTATCTTTGTAATGTAGAAGACCACTATACATTTAAAAAAAATTGGTTGTCTGTAAAGTCGGTTTACGGACGATAGTTTAACGTGACAACGTCATAAAATCTAGTGGAAGAGAGCTAGATGCGGCGCACGCGTACTATGTGCGTAACTGGACAATGAGCGTAACCGGACACTTTTTCGTGCATGCAGCCGGCGTTCATCGATTTATTTATTTGACGTTGTCACGTCAAAAATCTCTAGAACACTCTATATAGAAAATAACATTTAAAGTACTCTAAAGTTGTCGTTTTTCTAAAATATTATAATTAGCGCGTGACAAGAAGATATATACCTTATAAAATACATAATTAAACACTTAAGTACAATACAATTGCTCGACACAGAAACCCGTGGCTTTTATCCACAATGGCGTGCATAATCCTCCACCACAGTACAGTGATAACCAGTAAATCATATATAATTATAAAATTGCATAGCACTTGTGTGAGTACGATGTACTGTAAAGCTACCATTTACATTTAGTTATCTTTCATTGACTTGAATTTACCCTGGTGGCTGAGAGAATGTCATGCTCACTCAAATGTCTCGCTGATGGTGGCGGGTGTGTCGGGTCATTTAGCTCCCATCAATATGGTTGAGCTGAATGGGACTGATCCATGCGTCATGTTCGTGGACGGGCGCTATCAGTTGGGACTGGTCATCTCTAGGCTGCCACGGTTTATTTTGACTACTTACTTTGTTTTAAATCGTTGATATAATCTTTTACTCTGGACGCTCGTAACGTGCACATATTTCGACATCGTTCTCACATAATAATATGGATAATCCCAACATGAATAATGTAACCAAGATTTTGTAACAAATATTTGATTGAAAAGAGTGTCCATGGAGTTTCTTGCCCATTCTTCTCCATAGAGATCTACGGTTTGGAATGGGAACTACAGTACTTTCACAAGTTAATATGCCTTGTGTCTGTGACTGTAGCTTAGCCTTCTTTATTTTTCTGACATTCAAAAGTGCCTGTCATTACAGGCACTTTTGAATGTGTCTAATTGAAATAAATGCTTTTGCGTTTGAGCAACTAAACACTTTTGTGATATCAAACGTGAGTGTTAGTTTGCAGTTGTCAACTGAACCTTTTGTTATGTTACATAAATAACATACAATCATGCCTGTAATCCTGGAAGGGTTAGGCAGAGGTATACCTGAAGAGTACACCCACATTTCATGAGTTATGTTTAAGTTTCATGTAATAGGGGGTGAACCTATTGTTCAACCGTAAATCCAAATTCCATATCTCCTTCTTCATAGCAAACGCGGAGCAAAAAGGTGGGCAAAGTCCATTCCTGCTACTGCAAAATTCCTGATGGAAAAGCCCTATAACACTATCCAATCTGGGAATCGCTCCCGGTATTTCCGGGAGCGATTCCGAAGATTCTTCGAAGAACTTCGAATCGCTTCGGGAACAACGAAAACTATTAGTAGTTGAACTACTGTAGGATAAAACTAATATGTTTACTGTGTCTTTTCTGCTGTTATGTTAGCACAATTAAAATAATTCAACGTTTCTATCTGATATCATGGCCTCAGGAAGTTCTCACTTGTTTCCGCTGCGGTCCTCTTGTTCCAACATTACCGAAATTCTATTTTACACGCCACAGTTGAAAACCAACCATAGACTTAAGAATCTAGAGTGCTGTTTCCTCTGGCGGTTATTTACCTAATTCATAGTTGAAGGTAGTTGGAAATTGGAAGAAAATCGCAGTTAGGTGCGATAAACTGAACATGGAATTTGTTGATGGAGGTGTTGGAGTATTATTCCAGTATTTGTGTTTGTTTTATGGGACTAGGTGCATCTAAGGAAGCATCCTTTAGGACCATGACGTCTTAAAACAGCATGGTTTTAATGTCACCCCAGACTACCTTGTTGGTCGACTGCTTGTGAGAGTTCCTGGGTTCGATTCCCAGGTCGAGCAAAGTGTTATTGGATACTTCCATCAGGAATTTCTCAGTAGCAGCTACGAAGTCTGAATCTATGCCTGGTTGATGGTAATAGGCTCGCCCCCTAATATACGGGACTTTAGCGAACCTGGCCAAATATGTGTAGTAATTCTGTGTGGGAACAAGACAGAGCTATAGAGGTTGTCTAGCGCCATCTCTTTCCCACTCTGGGATAAGAATAAAACAATACTGTTTTAAGACGAAGACGAATGAATGGTAGGCCAACAGAATATCTTTTCTTCAAGCCTTCGGAGGGCCTCGACAACGACATTTAGCCATCGAAAAGCTTACGATAATCGTGTTAAAAGCAAAACGCAGTAATAATATACGAAACACTTTAATATTTCTTGTAAATATTCCAGAAATAATTTTCATTTCATGTTAATTCTGGTATCTTAAAGATAAGCTCAAATAGTTCAGCCGTATCAAGTACAGCACTTAATTTGAGTCAAAGACGTCCATCGTCCCTCAATGCATATGTACCACATTCTAATAAAATATAGCGCGGTTCAAGTTGCCAACCCGTGTGATGGTTTTAACAAAATGTACAAAAATTCTGTACTTTGAAAAGTTTTTTTAATGCGTTGCAGCCCACACAAATCTAGCCTTTATCAAATTTTAGCCTAACAGATAGACCAGTTAATATAAGAAATCGTCTAGTTTCCCGATTTGAGAAATAAATCGTTATATGACAGATAAATACAGAAAATATATCAAAATATAAGTGCGTTCCTTTCAATGAATGGTAAGCTTACCCAGAATCCATTTACGTATCAGATAAATCTTGAAAATATATCCAAAATTACCCATAAAATAACCCAACAATGGGTGTATAATAGCTAGCTATACACATAAAGTACTCAGCAGAGTTCTAAATTGATCCCATTTCGGAAGATAAATGCCCAGTGCTGGAAAAAAGAGGTCTTATTGGATCCCAAATCTTAGATCGAGATAACTTGTGATCGATTCCAGTGGGAGTGGAGATGTTTTTTCTTTTTGCATTTGAATGATTTGTTGCTGATACCTTTTGTTTACAAACTTTGCCTGATAAAGAGTATCAGTCTATGAAACTTTAGACAATATGTGATATCTACCAACCCACATTAGGCCCGCGTGGTGGATTATTACCCATTCCCTCTAATAGAGAGTAAAGATGTGTCCCAGCAGTGGGAACATGCTGGTTATGCTAGTAACAATTTTAAAATGATAGCGCATACTGAAGCAGAAAATGTGCTATTCATAGCTTTCAAGAAAGTAATGCTTATTATGGACTTAAAACTTAACAAACACAAAATAAAAATGAAATTTAAGACGTAATATTTAGTTTTATGAGAATTAGATGTAATTGAAAATACTGTTAACCTCTTATGTGGTAGTAACATCAGTTAGGTACTCTTTTATTCGTATATAACTCGACGGCATAATAGATTTTGTTTACAGGTATTTTTTGGCGATTTAAATGGTCGGTTCTTACAACAATTTTTTATTCATAATGATAAGTAATTAAGGAGATTCTAGCTATGTTATAAGTTTATAACATCTTTTACATAGATATAAATAGCGTTACAGAAACATACCCACCTATACAAGCGGAAATACCCCACACGCCCCTAAATAAAACATCTCCAATTCAAAACTACCCTCTGAAAACGAAAAATAATTTGACTCCAACTTGAAACGCATTTCTCGGAAGGGTCCCAAGCCCGGGGTCGAACGCAACAGATAACGACGAAGAGGGACCCCCTTATCTATTTCATTTTCCAAAAACCGTTGACCAAACATAAATAAAGGTTGAAACGGGTTTCTTCCTTGGATTACAAGATCTGGATACGGCTTTAGAGATAAATTGGCGCCTCATTTTAGATTACTGGCAATTTATTGCTTGGAGATTGTTTTAATGTGTTTATTGTATTGGATTGTTGGTTTATTGAAGTGAAAACTTCTTTAGCATCGTTGTGATTTGAAAGTCGATGAAACGAAAAAGCGATAGTAAAAAGAGACAGACACATCAATTCATTAGATTTAACGTGGGAGAAAATGAGATAGGAAGCATTATATAGTGTTTATCTTGAAGCCAACATTTTTGAAGGTTTTACTTCTACCACGTGTGAATTGCACACAAGTTATTTCGTTTTCGTTATTTAAATGAAAGAAGAAATTGAAATCAAGACTTTTATTACCACTAAGGTAATTGGGAAGGTATCGGGCTACACAAAAATAGTTTTAATAAAAGAGAAGGTATTTTGACGTGAATATATATGATCGTTATTTGTAGTGTACTGGGGATGCATGTCAGCAATGCGATTAAGACAATTTGACTGTAATTTGCGAGGTTTATATCTCGAAACGCATAGGTAAAACGTTTAGGTAAACGTATGGAGGAGCTCGTAGCTAAATAATAACAGCCGTTCGGGACGATCTTTAGGTTAAGCTGTGCTTGCCTAGGTTGGTCTGTGGATGGGTGACCACCCATTACTGCCGAGTTTCCTCCGTGCCTCGGAAAGCACGTTAAGCCGTTGTTGTTCCCGGCTGTCATTTGTAGATCTTTGTCAGTCGTTAGGTAGTCAGTGTACCCAAAAAAGTCTGACAACCAGTCTTACCAAGGGGTATCGTATTAGCCAGTACAAACTGGGTTGTGGAGGTCAGATAGGCAGTCGCTCCACGTAAAATACTGGTATTCAGCTGCATCCGGTTAGACTGGAAGCCGACGCCAGCATAGTTGGAAAAAGGCTAGGCAGATGATGATATCTCGATACGTATAATAGATAGTGGGACAAGAGTTGTACCATCGTATTAGGCAAATGAGCCTAAACAGAAAAATACAAGTAAGTCACCTAGATGCACGTGGACATGGCCTAGCAACGTGTAAAAGTAAACACAAGAAATTCCCTTTTACATAAGAATTCACACAGTTTCGCCTAAAGGGACACTCACTTTAATGATAACATTGTGTTTTTTCCGATGTTATTTGGGGCAGTTTAGTAGCTCAGATGTGATGGTCCTGCTTTACAAATTGTAGCTCCTGGGTTCGATCTCAGCCGCATTGCTTTGTGTGATTTATTTCATCACCACTGCTGTGAAAACTGTGAAGGATAACATCGTGAGGTAACCGGCATGTCCTACAACCAAAAAATTCGAAGACATGTGATATCAACATTAAAACCATTACTGTTGATGGAGACCTGCACCATAGCAGAGAGAACTTTTTATTTATTTATTTTTAAACAACTTACGCAAACAGCTTACACCACACATATTACTTATTGGTTGAACATAAAATCAAGTAGAACTACATAAAATTCAAAGTCAGTTCAAAGTCAAAATTGGAATTAGAAAACAAAATAAAAATAGTAATAATATTAGAATAAACAATATGGTAGATGTAAGAATAAAAGTAAATAAAACAGTTTTAGTAGATAGAATTACAATGAGTACAATGAAATTACAATAAAAAAACACTTTGTTTACCCAGAGGTGATAGTACTGGGAGCAGCAGTGGACTCTAAGTAGGTATCGAGAAGCGGTGTTGAGGAGACTCAGTTCCGTACTTTAAAGGTTGATAATGGTAAGTGGCTAACAAAAGCAGATATGTCTTGGCATTCGAATTCGACATTTTTCGACACGTCGACTTAAAAAAAAAAAAAAAAACTTTATCTCTGGTGTACCAGAGATAAAGTTTAATTTTTTCGAATGTCTATAATAAAATTGGCTATAGAATAAAAAACAACCTTTAAACACGAAGTTGCGTTTTCCTTATCCAACTTTGCTTAAATCTACGTATCATCCAAGCAAGATTGATAACTCTACTCAAATTCCCGCGATTTGCGCTTAGCACACTTCAATTTTTTCTCTAATTTCCTTATAACACACTCAAAATTAAACCCTAAAACACACCCATTAAAGTTCAGAATGGTACGCTCAAGGCAATGGTCATGCGTGTTTAAGGGTAGTATCGGGGAAATTGGACCCATTTTAAAAGAGTAATGGGACATTTATTTTTTCGGAACTATTCGCGATTTTAGATATTATTTTTATCGCCTTGTAAGGGTTTGATAGTTACAGTAGTTTTGGGTTATTTTTATGTTGCATCAAGGAATAGAGAGAATTCAGGGCTGCGGGACTGTTCGAAAGAGATATCGCGGCCCTGGAACACAAAGGGCAAGGAACATGAATAGGTGTTAATCAGTAAAATTCCGACACTTCCTTCCGCTCCGCCCAGAGCAGGAGAAGTCATTAACTTACGCATTTTTTTTTTTTAATATATATCAAAATCGATTTATTCTTCGTTCGTCCTAAAGTTTTATCCCACATTCAAAAAAATTCTTAGTTTGTCCCATATCACTATTTAAGTTTTGCTTTGTCCCAAAATACAAGGTAAAGTCAATAAAAAAAAACTAAGGTACCTATACTTAATCAATAGATAAAGGGTCGCCTGTATTTACCAAAACGGCAATAATGAGCACCCACGTAACTAAACTATTGAAAACAAAATCACATCACGCCTGTAATCCCCGAAGGGTTAGGCAGGTGAACACACACACACACATTCACATTTTTTTGTTTTCATCAAACAAACCCAAGCTTGCTTCTAATATACCTACACTATACCAGTTCCAATACTATTCCTACGATACATAGTTCCATACTAATAAATCCCACAAACAGTGGTGTGTGTCGGCTACAAGCTATGATCCCGCATCCACAAGACAATTGAAGGTGTCCCAGTTACACTATCTCGTTCAGTTATGATTTTGGTACAAGGTGTCAGAAAATGCGATTAGGATTTGACTAACTTTTGCTCGCGGCTTCACCTACGCACGACGGGTTGTGTTTAACCAGGATGAAATGTATCCTTTCTCTTACTCTCTTCCTGCCCAGGTTAACGAAATTCATTCTGTCAATGATGCGTAAAAAGCCTTTCGGCCACATTCGAAACCAAGGCTCGAAACCAGTTTCTAAACAAGAACAAGTGTTATCTGTGTAACTCATGAACCGTGATAGCTAGACAGTTGAAATTTTCACAGATGATGTATTTCTGTTGTCGCTATAACAACAAATACTAAAAATAGAATAAAATAAATATTTAATGGGACCTCCCATACAACAAACGAGATTTTTTTGCCGTTTTTTTTGCTCGATATTAATGACGACGACACGTAGACGCTTTAAATATTCACAGAACATTTAGTTGTATGATCACTTTAAAAATAAACAATTAAATTAAAATTAAATAAATGGTACGGAACCCTTGATGCGCGAGTCCGACTCGCACTTGGCCAGTTTTTTATTGTTCAGGAGTTCACAGCCATACAAAACCCTGTTCCCTTATTATAATCTAGATCTGTTCAAAGTTCGAGTGAATCGGTTTCTTCTAGGTAAGCGTGCTGCTCTCTAGGCTGCATCATTGCTTCATTGCATCAGGCGAGTTGCGGCCAAAAGCAAGCCTGTTAAGTATAAAAAAACGTACCTAACATAACATAACATCACTCCTGTAATCTTGAAGGGTTAGGCCGAGGTGTATGTCTCCTCTCTGGTGTCCTAAAACGTACCTCTACATACATAATTATGTGCCACGGTCAGTGCTTCGAACGCACGACCAGTGGCAACCACTGGTGGCTGGATGCGGCCTTCAGTGGCTGCCACTTGCGGCAGTTGTTCAAGTGGTACTCGACAGAGGCGGACGTGTGTTTGTGACCATGTGTTTGTGGCCGTGTGTGCGCGCGAGTCCAACGAGGCCACAAGCAGCGAGCGCGGTCTTCTCCCGCAGCTTGTGGCTCGGACGCGGCCACTCAAACGCTGGGTTTGCGCCGATGCTATACAAAATGTATGGAGAAACGCATCCGCAACTTGTGGCGGCCACTAGTCGTTCTACTAGTGCCACTAGTAGCTCAATATGCGGGGGCTCTACGCGTTGCTTGTGCGTTTATTTCGTGGCCCAGGCGGCAAGTGGGTTTACCACTTTCTCGAGATACTACTAGTAGAAACCTTAACTCCGCTCGCCACTCGCTCCCTACACTCACCCCTCACAATTAACCGGTGCAGTGAGAGAGCGCCAGTGAGGTCTGATAACAGTGCACTCAAACCGGGCTCTGATGACATCTTACATGCATAATATTGTCTTCACTCTAACTTAGAGTGAAGCCACACGGGTGTGTTGCTGGTGCGTTGCGTCAACGCAACGTTATGATTTCAACGCATTCCAAAAGCAATGATGACGCTACTACGTTGCAGCGTTTTAAAAATCTTCAATATTACACTATACTGCGCTGCATTGCGTGGCTCCGGCGCCACTGGCACCTCTCTTTCCTTCGTCTCTCTGGCTTTTTGTCCAACGCGCACTCGTTCCATCGTCGCACGTCGTTTCAACGCACCGTGCGTGTTTTTTTTAAATGAAAACTTCTTTAACGGCATTGTGCACTTTTTGGGATGGGTAAAAACTGTTAAACTCGCGTCAGATCGAATCGGCGGCGCAGGGCGCTTGCGCGAGTGTGCGTGTAGTTTAATCTAGATGGCATTGTTTCAATTTTTCACTTCTGCCGGCACTCCCGGAGTGCAACCCGTCTTTTTTTGTTTATGGCCTATCGCCTGTTTAACCAGACTATCCTGTATTCTGCATTGATTATAGGCCTCCAGCCAGGGGCAACCAATCGTATGGCATGTTGATCTATAATTTAGCAGCGACGCAGCGTCACCGCTCCGTCTGCGTCGTCGCAACGTATCAACAATGCATCGTATAGCATCTCTCTTAATTGATCCGTTGATTTGAGATCACAGGATTGCATTACAACGAATTAATTCGGTTTAAGTACGTAGTGTTTGGGTTTGGCTTGTTCCAATCAGGAATTTCTTAGAAGCAGCCAGAATTAGGCTCCAAGCTTCTGAGAAATTATAGAGCTCATGGGAAATTCTAAATCCAGAAATATGGGCCTGGTTTATGGCAATTAATTCACCCCATTCTAATGGGACTTAAACCTACCTATTGAGATGTGGATGTACGGTATACTCAGCCCAAATCTTCGTAAAATACAGGCTGATTTTTATTCTTCTTCTTCTTTGCGTGTCGATAGACTCAAATGATACCCGACCAGTATATTGCCACCTGCACAGCCCTATCGTTGGCTTCGTTTAAATCCTGGAAGGTGCAGGTGGCAGATGGTGGCATTATTATTTTATGTTTGGTAAATACGGCTAAAAATCGAATTATTATTGAAAAGGAGTTTTTTCTGTTACAATATCCTTATATCACTAGAAATACTTTTTGTTTAAAACTATTCGGGAAATACAGGTGGGGAATTATAGTGCGGCTTAAGAGAAACTGAAAACTTAATTTCTGTTTCGCCTCTCGCTTCCAATTATTTTCCAAACAGAGCTTAAGTAAAATTAATTTTCCAAATCTATTTCACGCATCATGATTGCACCGTTTTCCCGCTATTCTCAAACAGAATTGAAATAAACACACAATACAGAGTTTTATCTGCAAAACAATTTGATGATGCCAAAACAACTGCAGTTAATGCAGCATAATAAAAAAAGGGAAGGCAGACAGCGTGCCTTTTATTTGTTAAGTGAAACAATGGTTGTTAGGAAAACAAGCAAATTCTCGCTAAATTCACTTCATTAAAACAACTAATAACAGTTTGTTTCGAAATAACGATAAGCTTCGTTGCTGTTTCTCAGGAAAGCGTGTTTTGGAAAGTGAGTTTGGTGTGCGCTGAGATCGAGTAGGGTTGCGTCACAGGCTAGCTACAGGAAAATTATAATCTGCTTACATCACGCCAGTAATCCCCGAAGGGTTAGGCAAAGGTGTACCTAATAGTACACCTAGATTTCGCCAGTTATGTTTAAGTCCCATATACATGTGGAAAGTGTTCAGCGTCTATGCTATTGGTATGGTTACCTCCAAGGCCTATCTGGTATAAAAAGTACCGTCGATATGAATAGAAGAAGAATCATTATTTCATCACTTGCTCATGCCTGCGGCTTCGCCCGCTTGAAGTTCGACAATTGTTTCACAGGATCATAATACCTGGACAAAAACTATCCCATGTAATAAACCAGGTTATAAGCTATCTGTGTATTAAATTTCATCCAAATCCGTTCAGTAGTTTTTGCGTCAAAGAGTAACAAACATCCATCCATCCTCACAAACTTTCGTTTAAAATACTAGCTTATGCCCGCGGAGCCACCCGCGTGGAGTTCAATAATTGTCCCACGAGAACATACGATTGGGATGAAAAGTATCCTCCCATGTGTTGTAAACTATCTGTGTTACAAATTTATCCAAATCCGTTCAGTAGTTTTTGCGTGAAAGAGTTACAAACATCCATACATACAAAATTTTGCGTTTATAATCTAGAGCTAAAACCATATTATACGTTATCAGCGCGACCTCATTTCACACCATCGTTCACAAATACGCTTCCGGAAGCTCAGCGGCTGTCGGAACTCCAGTCAAGACGCTATCGTTCTAGCGGGAACTAAGTTTAAACTCGCGATTAACGTGAAAATTGATTTATAGTTCGTTATTGAACGAGTTACGGTGTGCTTGTAACCCCTAGTTAGTACTAGGATAATGTTGGGTTTACCGCAGCATTGTTTAATATTGCCGTTCCTCGAGTTTCGACCGAAATTAGTTAAGTACGACTATGAATGATTTTTTGTTGTTGCATAAATTAGATAACGGCACGATTGGCGCAGTGGCTGAGTGATTGGCTGCTGAGCTGCCTAACGTGTCGCGGGTTTGATCCCCGCATGGAACAATTATAAATCTTGCGTAAATGGGACACCCAATAGAAATATAAAACTGTATAAAAGTATCCACTGTCTTTGCCTTCGTCACATGATGTAACCAAGGTTTTGTAAAAATATACTGATTTATTTTATAGTGTCCTTGGAGTTTCTTATCTGTTCTTCTCCATAGAGATCTACGCTAGGGAATGGGCAACTACAGTACTTTCACAGTTTTTATGCCTTGAGACTGGGACTGTAGCTTCATTACATTATTATCTTTGTCGACAATTCAAAAGTGCCTGTAACTGGCCTACTTGAAATAAATGCTTTGATTTCACACTTCAAATTGCTCAATCCATGTCTATTCAAATAAATCCATTCTGATTTCTAACTGCTACATACAATGCTCCAAATGAACGCAGTACAAATGTGCCGATGGGTCCTTCTATGTGTGCCAATGGACACAGCGTTCCCCTTTCTGACAGATTCGACGTTTCCGTTCGTTCGTTAAACAGAATAGTACAGCAGGTCGGCTGCATGTTGTATGTGAAAACCTTTTGGAGTCGAACTGCAAATGAAAGTTGTTGTTATTGTTTAGTGCATGCAAAAATCACTCGCCACTTTTAAGTCATCATCCTCACATATGTTTCTTTTGTTTTATCATAACATAACATCACGCCTGTAATCTCCGAAGAGTACGCCAGTAATATTTAAATCCCATGTAATAGGGGATGAGCTTTTTGCCATCAACCAGACGCAAATCTAGACTCCGTGGCTGCTACTAAGAAATTCCTGATGAAAAACTCAATAACACTGCGCCCGACTCGCGAATCGAATCTAGGACCTCATGCTCAGCAGTCGTGCTTTGTTTGTGTTTTATCATGCCAGAGATAACTATGGAGAGGTCTATCTCGTATGCAGAGTTACTCCAGCTAATTCAATTTGACCTTATACAGTGTGTCAGGTTAAACGAGGGACATACTTTAAGGGAGTGTAGTACTCATGAAAATGAACAACTTTTAAGGCGCGGATGCAAAAGTATGAAACAAAAAAAAATATTATTTTCTTGAATTCAATGTTGGTCTCTTAGTAAAAGTTGTTCATTTTCATGAGTACTACACTCCCTTAAAGTATGTCCCTCGTTTAACCTGACACACTGTATGTGTCGGGAATTGTCAGGATTTATTTCGTTAGGCTCGAGCATTATGTGGGCAGACGATGGGTTTCATGCTATGAAAATGCCTTGGTACGAAACACTATTTTTAGCAAACCCAACGAATTACTTGAGATTACAACTTAACACAATAACTCGGGGCGCAATGAATCGGGTACAGTTCCAAGAGGTCTCAACTAGGCCGTGATCAGACACTGACTGTCGTCTTAGCGTCGAGCTGTAAACATCAAGGCTCTGTAAGCACGCCTTGGTGGGACTAAGTACGTCGTCTGACGTCACCACAGGCGTACTGCGATTCTTTCTAAGTGCATATTGGTATGCACTTAGAATGCCGGCTCCAACATATATATATAACCTACCCTTCTGTATCGACTATTCTGTGTTCAATGTATAGTGTACAGACAAGACCTGTGCTCTGTTGCGAACGTTCCTGATTGCTGATTGTAATAGATAACGATCGCCGCATTGGCGCAGGGTGAGAAGTTTCTGTCAGCAGTTTGATAGCTCTAGAAAGTTCTGGATCAGTTCAGTTAGTAAATAATCGAAAAGGAAAGGTGCACACATTACACCTGTAAGCTCCAAAAGGTTAGGCAGAGGTGTACTTATAGTGTAATTATGTTCAGTTCTATTGAATAAATTATCACTTACTCTTTAAATAGACTCCGAACCCAGATTGACCGCAGCAACTAAAACCTGCTCAGGTGGAGATAAATAAATTGATGACTCTGCCCTGGAGTGTAAATGTGTCACTATTCCACAAACGATGGGGCACTTAATATCGTGTCCTGAGTGTCCTGTTGTTTGTTCATTATAAAGTATTATGGACACTACTGAAAGCGCCAAATTTGTGGCTCAGCATTAGGCCCGATATATTTGCCATTGACACGCTAATATGAAGAAGAAGAATTACCACTTTACTTATAAAGGGTGTAAACACTCATTCTCCCCATCATTGCGATTATTTTTTTGTTCTAGACCATACCTGGGAACCTTCTAGTTACGGAGATATTGGGGGTCAAAGTTCCAACTTTCTCACAAGTTTTTTTTTAAATACATGTTTTTACTTCAAACACCTCCAAGACCTCCTTACTATTCACTCCATCCATCCGCACAATGTTTTGAGTGCGTAACATTGAGCCCTACTGTAAAACGTGATTTTTCAGCCCAAAAAAAAAGTCGTTTCCCAGCACTAATTTTTGCGTAAAGTTACTTAGTTTGATGTACAGAATGCTTAGTTAACGGCTTCGTGAAGAGTCTGTTTACACCCTGTATAGAAGTCGGATCTAATAAGATTCAAAATTGTGGGTGCACCACGTAACTTTAAGCTTCGGAAGAGCGAAGAGATCTAACACAGGCAATTTTTGTCTAAAAGGTCACTTCAACCACTAGATGTAATACAAAACTTGTGAAAGAATGTATATATATATATATAATATATATATATATATATATATATATATATATATATATATATATATATATATATATATATTTTACTGTGTTTATATTTGTGTAAACCTGATTATCAAACATAAGATCTCGCGACTAGTAAAGCTTTGTTGTGTTTACTCAAAAACTTTGGAATTGCTTTACATTATAAGTTAGTTTTGTGGTACAAGATTTCATATTTATGCTCCATGAATAATCTTTCAGTACATGATCAAGTACAAATACAATTCGCAGCGCAGCCCGAATTTGCAATCGAAAATCAAAACTATCTACAAGCATTCCGATTACAAACCCGCAATTCGCAAAAAATAACCTAAAAAAACAGTAGGAACATTTTAAATTATTATTGAAACAGATACAACATCTCGCCGTCAGAACAATAACGAAATTACCAGCAGCCCTGTTGTATCCGATAGCAAACAAACATAAAAAATACCTTTTATTCAAAAAACACTGATAATGAAAGCTGGGTTTCATTAGCAGAATCACATTACGAACGCAAACGTACTGGTTCCGGGCGAAATATAAAATGGAAATAAACAAACTGGCCAAGTGCGTGCCACACGTTTAGTGAAGGGTTCCGTATTCGCATTAACGCCCAGCCGCAATAATGAGTCTGTAATTCATGGTCTTTTTTTCTAGTATTTTTTTAAAGTCTTTTTAATGTTTTTTTTTTTATGAGTTTTTTTATGATATGATTTATGAGCCTGGACTCACCCACTGCTGGCTATAGGCCTCCCTTGTTTTCTGCCACACTTCCCGGTTCTGTGCGTCCCTTATCCAGGTGTTTCCCGCGATTTTGACGATATCGTCAACCATTTCTACCTATGACCATGCCAAATCAGTACCAAGAGTCTTTGAGTAAAACCACGAATAGACAGACGGATTTGACGGCGAAATTTTAAAAGTTTCTTAGCACAAAGTCCCATTCTATCAGCGATAATGATGAAAAAATTATAGTCATAAAGTAAAAATAAACTTGTACTGACATACAGACATACATATTTCGGTCGCCTGTCAATCCTATTGAAAAAAATATTCCTTGTTGAAATAAAAAAGAATCATTTTAAAGCGACTTGTCTAAATCATATTGTTTTACTACGGAATCCTGAAAAAAGGCCAACAATAGCAGGACGAACGCGTGGAAAACCAAGCTGGCACAATCAGGATCAAGTCTTATTTACCGACGCTGTCCTAATTGATACAGGGTGGGTCGGGATGCGCCAGCAAGGATAGAGGGTGTGGCCCGGAGGTCGGCGGGTGATTGATGGCTTATATCGGTGCTAGCGAGGCTCTTATTTGGCTTTTCGCCCTTTTTTTGGGACGAATCTTAGTTGACGGATATTAGTGATGTCTTTTCCCGGGTCGTTTGTTTGTAATCCAATTATTTTGTCGTGTTGTTTCACAAAAGATGTGTCCGGTCTGTCCTGGTGTCTGCGCCTTACAGAAAATGATGGCCGCTACTGAAGACGCTAAATTCGTAGTCGAATTCTTGGATCTCTCAATTTTGTTTTTTTTTTAAGTGATAACTTCTTTAGCGGCGTTTTACACTTTTTGGGATGGGTCATCATCATCATCATCAGCCTATAATGTTCCCACTGTTGAGACACAGACCTCCTCTCTATGAGAGGGATTGGGCTATAATCCACCACGCGGGCCCAGTGCGGATTGGTAGATGTCACATGTCTTCGAATTTTTGGTTCTAGGACATGCCGGTTTTCTCACGATGTTTTCCTACACCGTTTTTGAGAGCAGTGGTGATGAAATAAATTACACAAAGTAATGTGCCTGCCTGGGTTCGAACCCACGACTTACTGTTCGTAAGTCGGGGTCGCTACCTCTGGGCCACCGCTGCTCTTAATGGGATGGGTAAAAACTGTTAAACTCACATCAGATCTTCAGATTGAATCGGCGGTGCAGGGCGCTTACGCGAGTGTGCGTGTAGTTTAAGCTAGATGGCGTTCTTTCAAGTTTTTTCTACGGCAGCGACATCTTTCGTTCTTGCAGAAAGCTATTGAAATTTCTGATATATATATATATATATGATTTAAGCTAGACAGCGTTGTTTCAGGTTTTCACTTCTGCCGGCACTCCCGGAGTGCAACCCGTTGTTTTTTTTTTATAAAACGTTGCCCCACACTAGGAATTTCTCCTGTGTCGTGGGTGCGTTTACAAACATTTAAACTCACATACACAAACAGCCAGACCCGGAACAACTACCTGTGGGTCATACAAATATTTGTTCCGTGCGTTGATCGAACCCGCGACACGCAGCACAGCAGCCAATCAATCAGCCACTGCGCCAACCGTGCCGTCTTGGCTATAGACTGGCATTGACACCCTAAGAAGACGAAGAAGAAACATTTTTTGGGTCATGTACTCACTTGTTTTAAGCCTAGCGTATATGTACGGAGGGCTGCATCAATTGGGTACCCCAGTTTAGAAAGTAGGTGCTTTCAAGAGGGGTACCCACAGCGTGAAGCTGACTTATGTATTAAAGAAATAAATAATTAAGTATAACGTAGAAGTGTACCTATTATTTGTCACTTTTTCATTAAGTAACGAATCAAATGGTTTTGTGTGATTTTTGCATAGAGATATTTACCGGATAAGCCGGGAACATTATATTACTTCAGAAAAAAACCCTCGTACTGAGAACGAATCCTTGGAAAAACGATAAGTAACAAAAAAATTGTGCGTGGAGTCTCTCCGCGCGGAAGAAGTGAGACTTCGTAATGTGGAAATGAAAACAGGTATACTACGCGCATGCGTTCGAGTACCACGCAATCACTCTCGCTCTGTCTCTTTCTATTCCCCAGGAGCGTTGAACGTTTAACGTAACAGTGCTTTCATACCCCCTTCATGGTAGCGTTAAACGTTTAACGCAACCTTGTTGGAAGTCGCATGAGAAGTTTCACTTAAAAAAAACATTACTTCTGAACTTGGCACAGTAATTCTGGACATAAAAGCAAGCGACCATTATACATTCTCTTCACGAAACAACGTCAAATCTAGCCATTTATCGCCATTCGCCACCTATATGGCTCCACAGTGGCATTACAGTTCGTTAGTTCGTATCATATCTATATCACTGTTACCTACATGTTACGCGTATTCGATCCGACAGTTGACTGTTGTTTGTGTTCCCTACAGATCGCACCTAACAAACTAAAAGCAATTTTAAGTTTGGTATATCAGAGTTGAAAATTCTGTGAAGTTTTCAGAGTATTTTTTCGAGAGATTCCGTGAAAATTATTGCTCTGAATATGTCGGTATGAAATGAGACGTGTGACGTCACGATGTAGATTTCGGAGTGCTCATAGTGGAAGTAAAAAGGGATGTGTGATAGATGCTCAAATAGAGAAAAAACGCAATTTGCTTATTGAATTGAGTAAAATTTTGAATTACTTGACGATGAAGATTTTTATTAAAAGAGTTATGGAGTTACGCTGTGTATAATTGAATTTAATTGCTTCTTATTATTTTTCAGTAGTTGTTTTTAACACCCTTTCCAACTACTAAGTAAAAATTAAAATTAAAAAAAAATATATACTAGACGGAGGCAGAGACTAAGGAGACCAAGGTTGCCGACGTAGCCCGAAGAATTGTCAAACTTAAGTGGCAGTGGGCAGGGCACATTGCTCGCAGAACGGATGGCTGATGGGGCCGTAAAGTTCTGGAGTGGCGACCGCGAACCGGAAGACGTTGCGTTGGAAGGCCTCTCACTAGGTGGACCGGTGACCTGGTGAAGGTTACGGATCCGCTGGATGCGAGTCGCACGGGACCGGTCAATCAGGCGACACTTGTAGGAGGCCTATGTCCAGCAGTGGACATCTAAAAGGCTGAAATGATGATGATGATGATGATGGCAGAGAAGTCAAACATTTTTTTCTGAATAATTCAGTTTTAATAACATACTGCTAATTTTAAAACTGACGTCGCTATTGAATCTCTTACCATATAAGCGTTTATTTATCTCCTTCCGGCTCACCGTCGCGCGGACTCAGGAAGTGGTAAAAACCAACATTTAATGTAATTTTCTAATTTTAGGTCAACGCCGTATTTCTCTGAGAAGGCTAATAACAAATGGTAGTTAGAGGTATGTTATACTTATTTTTGACTAAATCAAATTACTTTAACATAAAAAATCAGCTAGACTGACATTTTCTGCGATTATTGTGCAAATAGATACACACCCACGGATCTGCCCACGCATAAACGTGGTTAAGTTCCAGAAATAAAACCTATGACTGGCCTTTTTTTGTCCTATTTTTCGCCTCGCGTCGGACTGTTTCGTTGGTCTAGTGGTCTTGGGTTCGATTCCCAGGTCGGGCAAAGTGTTATTGGGTTTTTCCATTACGAATTTATCAGTCAGGCAGAGACTCTGTGGCTGCTGAGATTTGTGTCCTGTTGTTGGCAATAAGGTCGCCCTCGGGGACCCTCGGGGATTACAGGTGTGACGTTATGTTACGATTATCCCATTTGCTCATACATAGTCAGTAAATATTTTTTTATATAATTTTGTAATGCAAAAAGATTAATTCTTGAGCATCCACGTTTTTTTTTCGGATGGTAAATCGTCCAATGACTTCTCCCGCTCTGGGCGGAGCGGAAGGGAGTGTCAGACTTGTACTGACTAAAACCCATCCATGTTCTTTCCTTGCCCTTTGTGTTCCAGGGCCGCGGTATCTCTTTCGAACAGTCCCGCAGCTCATTGAAACAACCTTACTCGTGGAACTGAGACCCTACTTAAAAATAACATAAAATTACTGCTCTACATATAAAATCGAAATAAAACCTCAAAGTAATAACACATACAATCGATATGCTATAAAATAAATGAAACTTCCAAATTTTACGACGTACCGATATTCAATAGAATAAAATAATAACCGGCGAATTTTACTCGTAAAAATAACATAAAAAACTGAAATTTTATTGTTTCTAATGTTACCCTTAGAAACAATTGATTCCAAGCACATAAAATGAAAATATTTTTTGGGATATGTAAGTTTAATATTTTTTATATTATTTTATGAATTCAATATTCAGAATTAAGTATCACATATAAGGTGTAAATGGAAAAAATATCATTTGAAGATCTTTGACAGTGGTTAGGTAGTCAGTGGCCCAAAAAAGTCTGACAACCATTCTTACCAAAGGGTATCGTATTACCCAGTACTAACTGGGTTATGGAGGTCAGATACGCAGTCGCTCCATGTAAAATACTGGTATTCAGCTGCATCCGATTACACTGGAAGCCGACCCTAACATAGTTGGCAAAAGGCTAGGCTGATGATGATGACAAGATGTAAACGGACGCTTCACGAAGCCTTCCACCAAGCATTCTGTACATTATAAACTAATAAGTAACTTGTAACTAAGTATGCTTGGTTGGAGGGTCAGTTTACACCCTGTATATTGCTTATTTAACTAACATAATACCTTGGTATATTTCTATATTTCCAGTTTCCCTGCTAATTTTTACCATCGAAGTACAAGGGTCTACTAAAATTGAGATCTTCGAAATTCGCGACAATGACGATGGGCTTGAAATAAAAAATCTAAACTCCAATCAAAGACATATCAAAAAACCTGATCCTATAATAAAGTTACTTCGTCGTCCAAAATCTGAGAAACCTGCGAAGTTGGAGAGTAAAGGAATTAAATTCGTAAAACAGTTGCTCAGCAAACTGAAATCTCTGAAAGGTGACACGAAAATGAATAAGTTCAATAATGATGCTCGCATTTACATTCTGAGTGCTTATGATTTCGATAGTAAAAGTACTCACGAAGACACCTATTTTTTTGATAAAACAAGAGACGATCTTGATCGTGGTACAAATAATATTGATACGAACGACATTCAAGATGCATTGCTGCGATTGTAAGTATTATCTATATATCATGGTCTGCCTCGTTGGTCTGGCAGTCCGAAGCGCGACTGCTGAGCTTGAGGTCCTGGGTTCGTTTTCCAGGTCGGGAACAGTGTTAGTGGGTTTTTCAATCAGGAATTTCTCAGTGGCAGCTACAGAGTCTGGGTTTGCAACCGGTTGATGGCATTAGGCTCGCCTCGAAATGTGGGTTTACTATTACTTAGGCGATTACAAGCGCGATGTTACGTAAGTATTAAAAAAGTTATGAAATTGTAATTGGGATTCCGTAACACATTTTTCCATAGAAGGATTTTGATGAAAATGCGTGACGTTTTGGTTTAAATGTTTGAAAAAAATACAGCTCCACTACGGTAAAACGGTAAGAACGCAATGATAATATTTTAACTATCAAAATGCCATCCAACGTGGCAATGCTGTCAGACTTCTGGGGGCCTAAACTGGCCGCTTTAGCTGAATCATAATATGAATCGCCTAAATTTCTAAAATGGGCACATTAATTTTAGTTTGTAAATAATGTAAAGGTTTTCCACTTCAATAACTATCCAGCTCACCCATATGAATCAATAAAAAGCCACCCATGATCAGTAAAAAAATTAATGGCATTGCGGTTGTGTGTTACGTAATTGCCTCGGAGTTTTTTCCTAAATACGAAATATTAACTAATTATTATTTATTCGAAAATTTGTGAGGCTGCATGAATGTTTGTTACTCTTTCACGCAAAAACTACTGCACGATTTAAATGAAACTTGGCACACAGATAGTTTATAGCCTGGATTAACACACAGGATACTTCGTGTCCTGATAATAGGAACAATTACCGAACTCCACGCGGGCGAAGCCGTGGGCATAATAAGCTAGTATTAACTAATTTTCATTAAATGTTTGCAGGCTACAAAAACCGGATGGCAAGTAAGTATTTTGATCTAATGTATAAATATTGTACCTAACATACTAATGGCAAGAGACCGGACGGCATGTCTTTGCTTCCTTGGAAGATGGGTAGGCCTTTAGTGTGGGACGCAACTTGCGTCGATACTCTTGCGCCATCCCATCTTCCAAGCTCATCGTGCTGTGCTGGTGCTGCCGCTGCGGCTGCAGAGAACCTCAAGCGGCGTAAATATAGAAACCTGTGTGGTAACTATATTTTCGAGCCGTTTGGGGTTGAAACTCTAGGGCCGTGGGGTCCGAGTGCTCATAGCCTATTTAAGGAAATTTCGAAACGCCTAGTTGACGCTTCCCGTGACCCAAGGGCTGGCTTTTACTTTGGCCAGAGGCTAAGTGTTGCCATACAACGTGGCAACGCCACCAGTCTCTTGGGCACATTACCATCTGACAGCATTGAGGAGGAGTTTTTCGATGCTCTTTTATAGTTTGTTGTTAGTTTATTTATTTTAGTTTAATAGTTTTTAATTATCAATGTATATAGTTAGTTTAACCTAATAAAGAATACATACTAATATATAACGACCTAAAAAGCAATACTTAATCGAACAATATTTTTTTAGAAAACCTATCGAACGAAAACAACGGAAGCTTCGTCATAATAAACTAGTTAGACTTAGAAAGCCAGTTTTGAGAGCTGATTCTAATGAGGTTATAGGTATGAAAAGGTTGATTTATAATGTTAAAGTTATCCCAGGAATAATTTTGAATCTGAATTTTTCATACCTAGATTTTCCATACAAAAAGGTCAGGTGTCAATTTTATTACACGCTTCGGTTAAATTTGTTAAAAAATTGGTTCTAAATATGTGTATTAATACTGTTTGATTTTCAGATAAAACAAAACCAAGGCATCTATACGAATATGATGAAATTATGATGGCGTAGAAACGGCCAACATTTATCAATAACGTTGGCAATTAAAAAAGAAACTTGGAATCAAAATTATATTTCTCAGCAAAACTCTATATTTTACATTAAAAATGTCCTTCGAAAATTAGGCTTTTATTTTTGAGTGGCAACTCAAAACAAATTATATTTTGGACTGCGGTCAAAATGTTTTTTATGTAACGCAGTGTGTACGATTTAATATAACATGCATTTCAGTATTATTTTTGGCTGTCAAAATTACGACTAATTGGGCACGTAATTTTTGAATATCAACAAAAGTCATTTTAATACAAATATTTTTACCTTCAAAAATCTAAAACGGGACTTATATCCCGAGTGTGGCAACTCTGCACACCGTCGTGCCAGGCACGTATTGTGTCCAATTTCATTACCGGCTCTAACGAACTGAGATCCTAGAACAAACTGTGATTGATTTTACAATAGGGACACCATATAGATAGGCACAGAAGATTGGTTTCGTACAAAGAACGAAAACTAGCGCACAATTAGACATGCTTGATGAACAATCACTGTACACTTTGACCAACATACCTGTGCAGTCGGGAAAACACAGAGCCAAAATACCAAGAAAAGAAAAAAACCAAGAGAGAGATAAATAAACCAAGTTTGAAATATCGGTGCAAATCTTCTTGACAAGCAACGCTACCTTAACTGCACACTTAAAGTGATCAATTGTTTGACAACTGACAACTGTCAAACATACATGATGACATGCTTAGAATAAAACAGCTATTTTAGATCAACTGACACCAACGTAAGAAGCCTGGCGGGGAAGCGGTCGCCCTGTGGAAAGTTGTATGTAAGTTCGAACCTCAGCTAGAATATTTACTGTTTGTATTTATTTAGATTTTTTTAATGCTATAAGATTTCCGAAAATAATAACCATGACGGAGTTCGACCCCCAACCGGTTTTCACTTTTTTTAACTGGGTATGTTGATTTTTTCAAAGCTGTAGATTTATTAATAATTAATTAATTACCAATGAGTTATATACATTTTTACTTTTATTTTTTTTAACCATTCAAACGATAGTCAGTCAATCATTCATTTTAATCAAAATAAAACTAAATCAATTAACGAGACACAATATGGCTGTGACAGCTTTCAAATAAAAGTAGTCTAAGCTGAGGCGGATTAAAAAAAAGTTGTTAGGTTATGTTAAGTTTGTTTCGACTTGAAATAAATAGAGAACCTTGGAACCGGACGCAATTTGATGCGCTTTGGCACAGAGACACATGGTAGCGATACCTTCCAAACAAAAGTAGTCTTAGCTGTGGCGGACGTGGGTGTGCCGCACAACAAATACAAACGTGGCATAGTAGATAAATTCTGTGTAGGAATACTGGAGATACCAGGTAAACAAAAAAAAGTTTCCTCCTGACCAAAAAAAACTCATTTTATGCAAATTGAGAACCTAACGCGTACGAAGTCGCGGGTAACAGCTAGTAGCTAATAATGAGATCTAATACAGTATTTCGAACAGTGTGCAGAAATCCCAATCCTTAGAGACCTACGCAGAAACTTCTTTAGGAAAATATAGCTCGTTCATGAAAATATATCTCGGTATACTTATTAAATTGTGTTTTCTACGAAAGTTACTGAAGCGCACACCTTTTCTGGTTTAACTGCAAGTAAGCGTCCGTGTAGGAACGTGCGCCTGTTGTCTCTCATTTTATGAACCGGACCTTCTATCCCAGTCTTTTTATGTCGTGACACGTGTCTGTTCACAATCAGCGGCTCAGAATACCGATGTATCCGTCCATGCATTTTAATGAAGGGTCATACCGGTTTTTAAGTAATTAAGTTATGGATGGACAGCGCCGCTGTGGCCGGCATAGAAAATAATAGTGAGATGCTCTAAACGTGCATCATGAAGACTGATTCGAGGTGGCGCATGAGAAGAGTGCCTTGTGGTGTTGATATGGGGGAGGCCTTTGCCCAGCGGTGGAACATACAAGGCTTTAAAAAAATATTATTGTAAGTACTCTTGAGTTACTGTAGATTTAAAACTGGCAAGCTTTAAAGAAAAAAAAAAAATAGCTTAAAATTAGAATACGAAAGTTTAGAAAGACAGTAGGCGTCAAAAGTGTAAATTGTAAAATGAAACGGTTTTATTTGATATCTAAATATGTTTTAAAATCTGCCCCAGTCATTTATTTATTACACCAAAACCACTATATCATATAGCCCATCCCTAGGGTACGTCCAGTACCGTACATAATACTGTTGATTTCATTAATGTTACTTTTTTGGTTTGGTGATATTTTATATTATTAGCCAATGACATCATATAACTAGACGCGTCATGCATGAACATCACGGCACTCGAAAACGGCGTATTGCTATCTGTAGGTAGATAGCTACTTAGATGCACGAAGAAAGGGAAAGAAAATTAAATGTCATCTACGGAATGCCTGTTGTTAGAGAGAGATAAACATATTTCTTTAATTACGTTGTAATTCTGTGGTGAATGCTCACTGGCATGGCACGTGAGTTAGGAACAAGCCTATTGTCAATTAACTAACCAACAAATTCACCCATCATCGTCATCATCGGGAAATAACACGTGTTAATCACACTAACACACAAGCTACCTAACAAACTCAACATTTCACCGTTCGAAGGTAGCTAAAGCAAATAAATCTCGGTGACGTAACAATCCCGTAATAGTGGGCCGCGCGTCCCGCTAATTGAATTAGCGACCGTGATCCCGGGGTCCGGGATCGCGGGATTGTCGGATTCCCGCTGTCTATTTACCTGGCTTTGTGCGAAGTGTTTGATACTGGTCGGTAAATTGTTTAGACGAAGTCACGATGGTTAATAGGCAATGCTGATGGAGTTAATTTTAAAAATGGAACTTTTGAATCTTACATGCTTTTTTTTAATCGCGGTGGTTTTAAAAATACGAAAATATTCCTCCGGTTGACTTTTTTCAGTTGAGGACAGGTAAATAAATGTTAATACAATCTTCTTCTTTCGTGTCGATGGTACAACTGGTTTAAATTTCTTGGGCAACGTTAATTAATAATTAAATAAATAAAAATAAATAAATAAATTTTGGCGTCTGTGGTGTCTTTTAGGTCCTCTAAAGTGCAGATGTTGGGACACTTCGGACACTCCAGGAAGTGGGATATTTTAGTACAATCATCATCATCATCATTTCAGCCCGTTGCTGTCCTCTGCTGAATATAGGCCTCCCCAATCGATTTCCAACGTGTCCGGTCCAAATAGCGACTCCCTGTCCATCTGGCAGGTGCCCGTCCCACGCTGCGCTTTCCAATGCTTGGTCTGCACTCCAGTATCTTTTTGCCCCATCGGCCGTCGGATCTTCGCGCTATGTGGCCTGCCCATTGCCACTTCAGCTTGCTTATCCGCTTGCTTATTGCTTATTGTTAGTACAATACTTAGTCTAATTACTTACCTCTCTCTTAATCTATTTAAAAATACCTCCAATTAATTTGCAATTTTGACAAGTTTGACATTGATTGTCACTGTATAAACTACGTGCCGATATGTACGGAGTCAATAGTTATAGTTTGTGTCCTAATGTCACTTCCACTGTGTATTGAATAACGACCCCAACATAATTGAGAAAAGGCTTGACAGATGATGATGACTTTTAAACCAACCAGAGATCTTGATCGTGGTTACATTATTTACGAGTGTAAAATGTAATCGTGATTCTGTTTTGGCTTTCCGAAGACAATATTTTGTATTTGGAATAACTTAATGTTTAAAAAACTTCGAATAAGAAGTTGTACTTGATTTTGAAGTAGTAATCGTTTTTTTAGTTTTACCACTCATAATTATGCAGGCTGTTTTCTAACATAAAATTACATATCTACAAGAAATTCAGAGAAGAAAATTAGAAGAAAATTAACTACTTATAGTATAGAATATAGATATATATATTTATATTCGAGGGGGACCGAAAGTATCAGATACCGAGATAAAAGCGTTTCTATGTCTCAGAGGATATACTCTGAAGCTGTAAACACTTTGTGTCGGATAAAGCGGGATATTTATCATGTTTATAGCGAATTTAGGTGTTTTATTGTATTTTTCAGGATTTTGGGACATTATTGTATTAATGAATGACTGCCCAGGAAAAGAATAGTTTATCAAATTGAGACTATTTGGCAGTTTTTTGTGCAATAGTAGAACTGTCAAGGTTTATTTAAGTTATTATTAGTAGGTAATCAATTTGGTAAATGTTTTTTTTTGTGACTTTACACATGAGAGCATTCTTTCAGTAATAAGTATGTTCTATTTCTTGCTTTCTCCAAGTCAACGATCATTTTTATTGAGTAAACGGCTGTATGGATTGTGTAAGGAATGATATGAAAGAGAAAGAAGTAAATGATGCCGTGACGTCTGACAGGGGAGAATGGAAGAAGAAATCGTGTTGCGTTGACCCCAAATAGAATGGGACAAGGGCGGGAAGACAATTCGGCCGTACAAAAGGCGCTCATCGAGTTTTAGATATCGATCAGGTTTTCCAGAGCGTCGTCGTCAAAGTCGTTGATACCCGGTGTCCACCAACGGCTTGTCCACAAGAGACGGACAAGCCGTGGGTGGACTTCGGGAATCATCGGTCAAAGTAATTCACTCAAGCCTATGTGACAGTATAAAACACAATGTGACATGAACTTTAACGTCCTCATACTTAAGCACAAATTACCTACTACTGCAATTGTAGACATAATTTAGACTTAGTACCAAACTAAACACAAGTTATAAACTTAACAGGAGCGTGATAAAGACGTAATTATTGAACTTAGACTGAGTTGGAGTCAGCGTCAACAAGTTACCTACAACTGCACCGCTTTTGGCTGCACTTCCTCAAAAGAGGAGACATTTGCATTCTGCATAATAACTCCGACCTGTCTTAGATCTTAGTGAGCTTCCGTCAACTTTTAATTGATGGTACATTCAGAAATTTACATCACTTTGTCTTAAAAGGAGCTAACTCCCTCTACTAGAGTCAGTCATGAACTATTTTGTAATTTGGTAATGACTTAACTGTATCGATGGTTTAGTGGTCACGAGAGTTACTGCTGGGCGATAGGGCTCTGGGTGACGGGAGTCGTACATCCGTTACGGTCAATCCTCCATGGTAAAGTACCTTTTAATTAGTTGAACATTTGTGCCTCTAACTGTTGGTGATTATGTTATTGGTACATGCAAGGAGCTCGTGGCTGAATGATAACAGCCACTTGGGTCGATCTTTAGGTTAAGCCACGCTTGCCTAGGTTAATCCGTGGGTGGGTGACCACCCATTATATACCGATTTTCCTCCGTGTCTCGGAAAGCACGTTAAGCTGTTGGTCCCGGCGGTCATTTAATCTTTGACAGTCGTTACAGCTGGTCAGTGGCCCGAAAATCTGTAAACCAGTCTTACCCAGGCCTAAATGGGTTGTGGAGGTCAGATTGGCAGTCGCTATAGTAAAACACTGGTATTCAGCTGCATCCAGTTAGACTGGAAACTGACCTCAATATAGTTGGGAAGAGGCTAGGCGGATGATGACACCCGAACTACTAAAGAAAAGCTAGAGATAAGAGACATAATACATTTTTATTGGGGTTCCGTACCCAAAGGGTAAAAACGGGACCCTATTACTAAGACTTCGCTGTCTGTCCGTCCGTCTGTCTGTCAACAGGCTGTATCTCATGAACCGTGATAGCTAGACAGTTGAAATTTTCACTGATGATGTATTTCTGTTGCCGCTATAACAACAAATAATAAAAATATGGGGCTCCCATACAAGAAACGTGTTTTTTTCGGTTTATGGTACAGAACCCTTCGTGCGCGAGTCCAACTCGCACTCGGTCAGTTTTTTTGCAACAGTTTTAACATAACATAACATCACGCCTGTAATCCCCGTAGGGTTTACAGGCGTGATGTTATGCAGAGGTGTACCTAATAGTACACCCACATTTCGCCAGTTATGTTTTAAGTCCCAAGTAATAGGGGGCGAGCCTATTGCCATCAACCGGGCACAAATCCAGACTCCGTGGCTGCTACTGAGAAATTCCTGATGGAAAAACCCAATAACACTTGGCCCGACCTGGGAATCGAACCCAGGACCTCATGCTCTGCAGTCGCGCTTACGACCACTAGACCAACGAGGCAGGCAACAGTTTTAAGTAACTTCTAATTATCGTGTTTTTATTATTTTCGACAATAAGCTTATCAATTAGTTATACCATTGTATCTACATGTTTTAAAATAATGGATCTCTTGTTACATTTAAGCCCTGATCATCAATTCCCCTCCCAAGGAAACCTTAAACCAAATCTTTTGAATTTCACGCATAAAACCTTTATCAATATTCACTAGCATACTAAATCCATTCGACGCGTCCAATAGAAATTTAAACCATCTTGAAATATATTAGTCTTTCGCTACAACAGCTCAATAAATAAAGCAATATCGTTTGAAAGCATTCTCTTGTTCAAAGTATTGTTAGAATGTTGACAAATGTCCTCCCAGCTTCACCACTGGCATAAGAACGATTCGATTCTGTGTTGAAAGTGGAATTTATTAAAGCGAAGTAGTTTGCTATTGTTCATTAAGTCCTTTGGTACTGGTTTTTGGTTGCTAGGTAAATTTTAGTAGAAAGAACATTTGCATAAAAAAAATCTTGGTGTTTTTTGCCCACTTTTATTATAAGAAATTATATTTTGCAATTAAGGTAATCATTGTTTATTTTACTTTTCAAATACTGATTCGAAAATTGCCGGTTAAAGATGTAATTTCAAAAAAAGATTGAACTTTGTACCTATTTACAAATGGTGCTTAGTTATTCCAAAATAAAAATTACTTTTTAGATTAGTCTGTACGTTATTTATTTTTTCGCTAACCTCAAAAGAGACTTTTAGACAACAGCAATATTGCAATGCGTCGCAAATTGGTATGTACAATGTACTATGGCCAGCAATTTCAGTGCTGGCTGGCTGATGCCGATTTAATGTTGTTTTATCACTTTCTAATCCCAATATGGTCTCAAAACACCAACATTGGCCAAACAAAAACAAATGACATCCTACTGTAGAAGGATCCTGAACGTATAAAACTTTTGTTTGGCAAACTTATGTCCAACATTTGTTTAGGATCCTGGGATTAATTTGTATCAATGTTGATGTTGGAAGTTTTTAATTAAACCCATGGGTGATCTATTTTTAAGTTTGGAGTTTGTAGTAGCGATGATTTATGCGTTGGGTTTCTGTTTATTTAAATTATATGGCTACAGGCCAATTTTATTTGTTTTTTCCCTTACTTAATTATTTTTCGTATCGTTTAAAGTAAAGACTTCCTATTTTTCTTATGTTTACTTTATTACACGTCGGGAATGTCAGGATTTATTCCGTTAGGCTCGAGCATTATGTGGGCAGATGATGGGTTTCGTGCTATGAAAAAACACTGGGTGCACTAACATACACTCTTTCTAGCAAAACTAACAAACTACTTGAGATTACAACTTAACACAATAACATGGGACAAAATGAATCGGGTACAGTTCCAAGAGATCTCAACTCGGCTGCGATCATACACTGACTGTCGTTCTCGCCTCGAGCTGAAAACATCAGGGCTCTGTAGAAGTACGCTGTGGTGTGAGTAAGTAGGTCGTGTGATGTCACCACCGGCGTACTGCGATTCATTTTAAGTCCATACCAATGAACGGATCTGACATACATATATTTTTTTATTGTTAATTTAACCATTTTTTAGTTTGGTCCTGTGCGAAAAATAGTTGAATGAACTCAGCAAAAAATTACTTACAAATGCAAACCTGAATTCCTTCTCATTAGTAATAAACTCATAGTTAGTTAGTCGGTGGTTGTGATTAGTGATAGTGAAACTAATATTTACTCACAAAATAGCTTTTACAAGACCATTAAAACTTTAATTAAAAATAACAGTAAACTCCAAAAGGGTCCATTCACTAATACGAAAACGCGGTATTGGACCTAAAATTAAACAAATATTGTGACAACCAATGCCAACAGTATGTGGGTGTGAACCTACAAACTACCCATGAATACTAATTTCTATGAAAATTTCGATAAGTTTTTAAGCTACGTACGTACATATAGGTGTTTTTAATCCGTGCAGATTGCCAGATACTGGGTTTTATAATTTATAAGGCTGTTTAGGCAAATTATTTTTATTTTGATTTACTACTTAATGACAGCTTACTCCGCTGTCTCGTTGGTCTAGTGGCTGCAAGCGCTAATATGCCAAACTTCAGGTTCTGGGTTCAATTCTAAGGTCGGGCTAAGTGTTATTGGGTTTGTCCGTCAGGAATTTCTCTATAGTGACCCAATATCTGGGTTTCTCATCATGCTTCTGTCCTTATCCCAATTTATTTGGGGTCGGCGCAGCATGTCTTCTTTTTCCATACTTTTCTCTTACTCGTCGTCTCATCAGACACCTCCTTTCTTGCCATATCATTCTTCACACAGTCCATCCATTGTTTATTTGGTCTTCGTCTACTCTTATACCTATCCACATTCATACTCAAAACTTTCCTGACGACATTTTCCTCATTCCTCCGCATCATATTCCCTTACCAAGCCAATCGATTACCACATAAACCAGTCACCGGTGCCACTTAGCCGTAAAGTTCTGGAGTGGCGACCGCGGACCGGAAGACGCTGCGTTGGAAGGCCTCCTACTAGGTGGACTGATGACCTGGTGAAGGTTGCAGGGATCCGCTGGATGCGAGTCGCACGGGACCAGTCAATATGGCGACACTTGGGGGAGGCCTATGTCCAGCAGTAGACGACTTTCAGCTGAAATGATGATGATGATAATGGTGCCACTTTCAAACTTCCGTTTATTAGCCCAGCATCTGGAATCGTGCAGCAATGAACTAAGTTCGTATTCAGGTTCCATTTTTTTTGTTTTTAACAAATGTGCATACATTTTGTGTTAAATCATTAGTTAGTGTAAGCCCCATGTCATGAAAACGTTGAGGCTTTACTTCGCTGTTTTAAGACTCAAAGTCTTAACACACTCAAAAGAAAGATTAACTTGTTCCTCTAGGTAGACACGTATTTAAAATTTAAACCGCGCGGTACGGTGCAAACATACCCTTCATATTCTATTTAAACAATAATCATATACAGGGGTATCGCGATTCTTTATAGTTTTCGAGTTAAATTTTTGATTGTATGGGAACCGCTTAAAAAAAAACGATTTTTATTTTTACAGGGCTTTTTGTTACTCTTGATGCTAATAAAAAAAAAATGCCTCTGAAAAAGCCGTGTAAAAATAAAGATAGATTTTATTTTATGATGTCACTATTTGGACTACCCAGTATGAATAGTCTACAAGACTTATGCCCTATTCGTCACTGTCCCGATTTTTATCAAGAAACAAAAGATCACGATTCATATCTTCTCTCTGTAAGAGAGTGCAACCCGTTCGTTACGGGTAGGATTCCGTAACTTTGTCCTTGACTGGACGTCTCCATTAAAAGGAGCTCGTGGCTAACTAATAACAGCCGCTGCTCGATCTTTAGGTTAAGACGTGCTTGCCGAGATTGGTCCATGGATGGGTGATCTTCCATTACATACCGTATTTCCTCCATACCTCGGAAAGCACGTAAAGCAGTTAGTCCCGGCTTTCATTTTTTTATCTTGGACAGTCGTTACAGGTAGTCAGTGGACTGTAAGTCTGACAAAATCTTACCAAGGGGTATCGTATTACCCAGTACTAAATGGGTTGTGGCGGTCTGATACGGTTCCATGTTGTGGAATTCTGCTATTCAGTTGCATCCGGCTAGACTGGAAGCCGACCCTAATATAGTTGGACAAAGGCTAGGTAGATGATGAATAGTGACGACTAAACGACAACTCTTTAATCTAGTCGGAACCAGTGCGGGACTGCGCTGGCAGGACCCAATGTGCTGCGTCCGGCAATTCCAACAACGCTGCTTTATGTGTCCCGGCTACATCACACCATGAAGGTTGAGGAGATCATGGAGTATCTCCGAGCGAAGACCAGCTGGACCTTGAGGGTTGAGAAGTTGAAGTCGCACCACAACACGAATTTCAAGTCGTTCGTGGTGCGAGTTCCGACTCATCATATTGAGATCTTCCTCAAGGAAGAGTTTTGGCCGAAGGGTGTCATGTATCGGCGTTTCCGCGGAAGGCTACGCGACACCACGCAGTGCAACACGACACCGTCACTTCGTGTACAATAGTTTATATTTTCTGGTTGTTATTATTATGTATACTAGTCTGTAAGGTATTTATGTTATGGGTCTTTGTTCCCTGAAATAAATGATATATTATTATTATTTAATTTTAAACATTTTCCTGTCTCCAACGAATTATCTAGACTGAGCTGACCCACTGTTAGAAAGAGACCTTCTTCTACCTTTTACTCACAGTAGGGTACTTTACCAAAAAAACTAATTTGTCCGTCAGATAGATTTCCAAAAAATATTGGACATGTATTTTTTTTTTCGCGGTACTTAAAAATAAGGACGATGCAGTGCGTCGAAAACTCGTGTGACGTCACATTTCGGTTCAAATTTTAGCGGAAAGTGACTTCACAAGCCCCCACTCATGAACTTTGATGTAGACCATTACAGGCACTTTTTAATGTCAGAAAAACAAAAAAACCGAAGCTACATCTGTTTTTTAAGTAAGAGTCATGATCAAATTAGGCATAAAATCAAGATTATCAGTTCAAACGACAGCCTGAAGATACATCCGTCACAGGCACAACATCAGCCATTAAGCTTCAATGGCACCCTTGATTAATATCTGCCAATCTACACGCGTACGTTAGCGCCACAGTGCAAGGAGGCGCCTCAGTTGGTGCTGCTAGACACGGTCTACACTTTCCATACACACCAGTAGAGAAACCGGTTACTCACGGCCTGTGAAAATCCTGACAATGCCTTTTTTTTTACGGATGGGAAATCATCAAATGACTTCTCCCACTCCGGGCAGAGCGGAAGGGAGTGTCAGACTTGTACTGACTAAAACCCATCCATGTTCCTTCCTTTCCCTTTGTGTTCCAGGGCCGCGGTATCTCTTTCGAACAGTCCCGCAGCCCTGGCAGGCATCGGCCCTTGCGGGCCCCTCCCTGTTTGCAGACATCTCTTTGAGGCGCGCGTGGAACAAGAACGCGCCGTCTATACGGCATCCTGACAATGCCTGAGACAACCAATTGCGGTTAGTGACGTAAAATTCTTGCACAAATCTAGACTTATTACAAACTAGCTTTTATCCGCGGCTTCGCTCGCGTTAATTTATAATTTGACTATCACTTCGGGGTGTACTCTGCTTGTAACAATACAATTCAATCATTATTCGCAAGACACGTGGCGCCATCTATTATCATAAGAACGTTATTGTGGTTTTCTTCGGGAACAGGACATTTTTCGGCATGAAAGGTAACCTATGTCTGTTTCTGTACACCTGACAACGTATATACAAAATTTCAGGATTATCGGTTTAGGCGTCAAAAGGTAACAAACAAACTTACTTTCGCATTTATAATATTAGTTGGGAAGTTAGGATGCAAAAGCAACTCTTGTCTATCTGTTCATTACACTCTAACTGCTGGGTGAATTTCGACGAAAAGGACTGTTGCAACATTTTTTGGCTCACTGGCAGACCATGACCTAAGATTCTGTGACCTCATAATGTGAGGTCATGTGGTTGTTATCCCGGGAGTTCTTTCCAGGGAGATAAAAGTTGGATAAAACGAGGACTACCTGGTTGGTCTAGTGGTCGCAAGCGTGACTGCTGAGCAAGAGCAAAGTGATATTGGGTTTTTTCTACCACAAATTTCTCAGTAGTAGCCACGGTGTTCGGATCTGTGCCCGGTTGATGGCAATAGGCTCGCCCCCTACCACATGGGACTTTAACATAACTGGAGAAATGGGGGGGACTATTAGATACACCTCAGCCTAACCCTTCGGGTGTCACAAGCGTGTTGTTATTTAAAACGTGCGGAACGCGGGTCACAGACATAAGCTATTATTAACAATCACCATGACTGAAGAAGACGGCTTTCTTCAGTCATGGTGATTCCGTGCTCTATGGTAATACACAACCACGTGTACATGTGTATAGATTATATGTATCCATGTAGGTACGCATTGGAAGCCCGATAACGAGCAGACATTAGCCATAGCCGTGAGCTTGACATGGTAATGCGCAATCAGGCCTGATCAGTGATAGGTACAACCGGATATCCTTGCTACAGTGCGGCCATGAAACCCGCTGGGAGGGTACTGAATATCTAAATTATATGTCCGATATTTAAACCTGCTTTATTGGTCTACCAGCTGATGCCCGCGGCTTCGCCCGCGTGGATGTCGGTTATCGCGACCAAAAGTAATCATGAAATTTTGATCCCGTTCCCGCAACAAAAACTTGACAAATAATATTCTAAAACCTTCCTCGAGAACTACTCTATCTATTGAAGAAAACAGCATAAAAATTGTTGCTGTAGTTTTTGAGTTTATCGCGAACAGACAGACAGACGTGGCGGAAGACTTTGTTTTATAATATGTAGTGATAGTGATTGCAACTGCAGAATATGAGAACCTAGGTCACATCTTGAGATCGGACAAACTGTTTTTGGCATTGACTTTAAAGGATTTCTGAATTGCAGAGTCTGATTTTGAGTCTGGGTTGGTTAATGGTTTACTTATACGAACCAGTAGCGAAAGGTCAATTTTTGTAAAAGGTTAGCCGGAGTATAAATCTTTAATGTGAATATATCATTTGTTTATAGAATACTGACTGTGCCATGTTTCAAAGGGAAGCTGGTAGGAATCGAGTTCTGTGGAACCTTCGCCACTGATACGAACCGTACATGTGTATGTGTGTGTGTGTCTTGTGGGTATCTATCGGTTCGTACCTCATACATAGGACTTCAACAAAACTGGTAAAATGAAGGGGTGTTTATTTAAAAGTTAATTTTTAAACACACTACAAATATGCTAGTGAGGATGTTTGGATGTCTGGATGTTTATTACATTTTCACTCAAGAATTGCTGACCGGTTTTGGATGTTTCGCACATGGATAGTTCATAACCTGGATTAACACATAGGATACTTACTATCCCGATAGTATGATATGGCAAGAAAAGAGGTGTCTGGTGAGAAGACGAGTAATAGAGAAGTATGGAAGAAGAAGACATGCTGCACCGACCACAAATGAATCGGGATAAGGGCAAGAGAACGATAATGATGAGTACGATCCTGTGGGACCATCACAGGACTCAACGCGGGCGAAGCCGCGGGCATAAGTTAGTAAAGAATATTGTTGACGCCGTATGTGTTTCCGAACACCATCTGTCTGTCATCATTCTGTTTGGCAACACCATTACAGCAGCTAATCGCGGCCCATGATGTGACAGTACGTCAACCAATGACGTGACCGCAACAACACCGCCACGCCGCCGCCGCCCGCGGGAGAATGGCCGCCTGGATCACTCGCTCGACCGCCATCTTACCATCTACACCACAGAGTACATTGTATATATTGATCCACACTCTCTCTGTTGTCTAAGCTCCTTGTGCTCCCTAATTTATACTGTAATACTGTTTCATTTGATTGAACGCACAATTAAACCCAAGTCAAGTCAACAAGTTCCAGACTATTATTTTAAAGTTTGTTCCCTACACCGAACAAATATTCTATTCTATTCTAAAGGTAACCGCTAGGACAAACAACACCCAAACAGAAATGTACAAGAAATTGATGACCTACAAGTCTCCTGGCCCACCACCCTGCTGTCAGTCACTCGGACGTGGCTCTGTAATCCGGTTAACTGTCGCACAAGATTGACGTACTATCGACACGTGTCGCGTGCCTTATCTGAGCTCCTAATTAGCAACGTTAACTGTGCCATCTCCTCCTGTTTGGTTTACGAGCAATCTTGGATTATTTCTTTGCGAGTTTGTTGTACAGTCGAACAAGAATATGGTAAAAAAGTGTCCATGGAGTTTTTTGTTAGTTATTCTCCATTATAGTGATCTACATTTTGTATTGGGTAACTAGGTTCAAATTTTGCCGACTGTTAAAAAGTGACTGTTGACCAAGAATTTGGCTGAACCTTAAAAGACTTATGACCTCTGAGTTTATTTCGGCTGTTTCTTCTCTGAGTAGTCAGGTACAAAAAAAAGGCCTGGCCTAGGCATGGCGATCGCTGATAGAATGTCGTTTTGTTACACCCCACCTAACCCGTGTACCCCTAAGTGGGTGATGGCCTTCTCTGAAACTATGAGAAATAGCAATAAATACTAAAAGTAGCCTCGGGCCCGAGACTCCTTTGAGTATATCCCGCCTGTTTTGTATTTTATTAATCTATGAAGCGATCTTTTCTATAGTTTGCTGCATGTCTTTACTTCCCAGAATTGGATCCTTATTCCTGATACGATAGAAAGATGTAATAATAGAGTGTTTTTTTTTTCATGAATGGGTTATATTCTTGGATGGGAATAATGGTAAAAAAAAGATCCAATGATTCGGTACTAGTTTTCATCAAAATCGGGCCTGATACTCCTTTGAGTTTTTTTTTGCTATTCCTTATAGTTTTGGGTTTGGCCATCCACGCCAACTTGAAAAATTCACTCTGTATAAGCTATCTTGCAATTTTTCTTGAGAAAATGTAAAATGTTGTGAGTGAGCTGAATAGACAAATGTTATACTCTTATCTTATAGTATATCCTTTGAGTTTAATTTTACATTGGCAATATATTAGCAACAAATATACCCAACCAACCCGCATCTCCCGTGTGCTGGATTATGGCCCACTCCCACACAAAGAGTAGAGAGTCTGTGTCCCAGCAGTGGGAACGCTATAGGCTGATTATAAGAAGCAAACTTTTTTTCGCCTGCATACTAACTCCCTTATTCGAGTGTACTTCATTTAGACCAAACCAGGATATGTTGACCGCCTTTTCACATTCAATACTTTCATTTCCAGAGCCCAAATAACAATGGTTGGTTTTGTTATTGGTATTAATGAAGTTATAGAGCCAAAGGTCAGTCAGTTTATCGCCTTGACATTTCCTTGATTAGATAATCATGAGAATGTTGATACTTGCCACTTATTTCATTGGCTTTGTGTTTTTTTTTATGGAGACAGTGCTCTGTTTTGTCGTGGTCGGATTGTTAAAATGTTATGGAAACTATATTGTGTTCGTATTATTATCATAATAAATAATCATTTCCTGAAGCAGAAAGTATGCATAGGTAAACCGTATTCGTAGGTATAAGCGGCGGGTGGAGCGATACACTAGGAATCGCACATTCCAAAGCGATGAAAGGTGGGTTTATAGAGCATGGGAGCGACCGGCCCAAGGTGTGTCTGACACGTGCCTACCGGATGATGACGCCATGTGTACCTTCTGGCGAAGCATCTGGTCGGTGCCTGTCAGTCATACCGAGGGTGAATGGACTTGGGACGTCGAACGAGCGTGCGATCCAATACCAGAAATGGGGGCAATCTCTATCAGCCCCCAAGATGTAGCTCGTGCAATCCGTCCGTTACCTAATTGGAAATCTCCAGGGCCGGACGGGTTGCACAACTTTTGGATTAAGTGGATCCAAAGGCCGCAGGCTCGCTTGGCGGCCCTATTCCAGTCGGCCTTAGAGTCAGGGTCGCTTCCCGAGTTCCTAACGACTGGAATAGCCCATCTACTCCATCAATCGAAAATTATAGACCCATCACGTGTCTCCCGACGGTCTATAAAGTTCTTACCTCCATTTTGAGAGCTAAAATCACTAAACCTATTGACGAAAATTCTGTTATGTCCGCTTCTCAAAATGGATGTAGGAACAGGTCCCGCGGTACTAAGGAGCTATTCCTCATTGATATGGCCATTAGTCAACAGGTTCGCCGTTCCCGAAAGGACCTGTCAACATGCTGGATAGCTTTTAAGAAGGCCTATGACTCGGTACCACATACATGGTTCATGAGGGTGCTAAAGTTGTATAAAGTTGATGCAACGCTGCGCACCTTCCTGATATCGTGTATGGGGCAATGGAGGACAGTTCTTCGCTATCCAGGATGTCGGCAAATCCAGACGAATAGCGATCCAATAAGGATAGAGCGAGAAATATTTCAAGGTGATAGTTTGAGTCCACTTTGGTTCTGCTTAGCTTTAAATCCTCTTAGCACGCTGCAGGTCTAGGCTATTGGTTGAAGAGAGATGGTCAAGTTATATCTCACCTTCTTTACATGCACGACCTGAAACTCTTTGCCCCCAACGATTTGCAACTGATGGAGCTACTGAAAGTAACTGTAACTTTCAGTAGTGCCATCAGGATGGAATTTGGTGTGGACAAATGTGCAGTCATGCATGTAAAGCGAAGGGAGATTGTGGAATCTGTGGGAACCTAGCTCACGTATCCCATAAATCTTAGATCCCTCTCAGCAACCGAAACCTATAAGTATTTGGGTAGGTCGGATGCGCTTGGCATCAATGTTGCTGACCTGAAGCAATCGTTGAAGGATCGCTTATTGGCCGCCGAAAAAATTATTTAATAGTCTTTTATCAGGCGGAAATAAGGTGCGTGCCTTCAACGGATGGGTCATACCGGTTTTGATGTCCTCTTTCGGCATACTCAAATGAACCCAAACAGAACTAGACGCCTTGGATGTGAAGGTCCGTAAATTGTTGACGGCATTTCGAATGCATCTCCCACGTTCTTCGGTTATGAGACTGTATATCCCGCGGAAGTGTGGAGGTCGAGATTTTTGAAATGCTAAGACACTTCACAATCGCGAGATATGCAGTCTCAGGGAATATTTCCTAGAAACCGACGTGGGGATGCATCGAGATGTGGACAAGGGCCTCACCCCGCTCTCCTTGGCTAAAGAGAACTGGCGCAAACCTGTAGTGCTTGACACTAACGACCGCAAGGAGGTATGGCGGAGTAAGGAGCTTCACGGTCGCTTTTTCCGGGCCCTGCATGGGCCCGATGTAGACCTATCAGCGTACGTAGCCTGGCTAAGTTCCGGGGACCTCTTTGGAGAAACCGAAGTTTATTCTGTGCAATTATGGATGAAGTCATGATGACGAATAACTACCGGAGATTTATTGTGAAGGATGGCACGGTTGACATATGTCGGGCAAGCTACCGTCCAGGCGAATCAATCCGTCACATTATCTCCGGGTGTTCTCGTCTGGCTAACGGAGAGTACTTACATAGACACAACCTTGTAGCCAGGATTATCCATCAGCAACTTGCTCTAAAATACAGCCTTGTGAAATCGGAAGTACCGTACTATAAGTATGCGCCCGAACCAGTTTTTGATAATGATAATATCACGTTGTATTGGGATCGACCTATCACCACTGACAGGACTATTGTTGCCAATAAGCCTGACATTGTGGTGATAGATCGAATGGAGCGTCGTGCAATGATTGTTGATATAACAGTCCCGCATGACGAGAACCTCGTGAAAGCAGAGAAAGATAAACAGATCAAGTATCTACATCTGGCTCGCGAGGTTGTCGACATGTGGGATGTGAGTACAGCAGTCATTGTGCCGACAGTCGTGTCAGCCAATGGATTAATAACCAATAGGCTCGACCAACATCTGAGGAAGCTCTCGCTTGGCAGCTGGATCAAGGACTTTATTCAGAACTTATTCAGGTACCCCTGGACACGGCTCATATTGTTAGGAGATTCCTCTCTCTGGAGCCCTGACCACCGGTAACTTGGACCCTGTTCCCGATACCGGTGTTTTTTTGATATATTTTTTTTATTTTTTTTTAAATATTTTTAGGTAATATGTAAAAATATAAAAAAAATGTATATATAAAATGAATAAACGAAAACATAATAAATTATATTATAATAAATATAGTAAGGATAAGATCTTCTGTGTTGTTGTGGTTGGATTGTTAAAATGTTATGGATACTACACTTTCTCCTTTTATGATGATAAAAATGGCGAAGCTTCATCTACTAATTTGAATTTACGGCTTCGTTGGTCTATCACGCTACTGCAGAGCATGAAGTCCTGGGTTCGAATATAAGGTCAGGCTGTGTTATTTGTATTTCTCAGTGCTAGCCCGCGGTTTGGATGTGCCCGGTATTTAGCAATAGGCTAGCCTCCTTTTAAAGACTCAAATAGTACTGGTGAAATGTGTATATACTCCGGTAAATCTCTGTCTAACCCTTCAGCGATTCCAGGCATGATGATATATGGGGTGAAATTATTGGACAAAGCAAAGTGTCTTTGTCTTTGTCTACAGCCAAAAGCCCCCATACCTTTAAATTATTTTCAATATTTTATTTTACATAAATATCCACCCAGGCTTATAATATTCACCCCCAGCTTGTATATTTATTTTCACCCCTATAAAAAGTGTACGGTGAAAATAATCGATGCCACACCGTTATTTAATGCGACCCCTATATCCCTAGTCTCCCCTGAGTGTGTTCCCCTCAGACATGTCAAAAGATACTGTCAACCTGTGAATTATACCCTCCTTTCTAAGTGTGCGCTCACACTTGAGCAATTAGTAAGCCTTTTATTGAAAAAGAACTAATAATTTTGATAAAAAAATATTTGTATTTTTTTAATAAAGATTTTTTATCTGGCCATATCTTGCAACTTAATTTTAAAACAGTTATCACTAACTTATTGAGCTTTAATTTTGCATACACGTTTAGTTTGAATGACAATGCATGGTTAGCTAAGTGACGTCATTCTAAATCCAATATGGACTCCCAAAGATGGCGGATTGGTTATTACATATAGAATGCATATAGAATGCATCAAACAAATATCAGTATTTGAGAAGAATATGAAACTAAAAAAAACAAAATATAAAAACATTAATTATTATATATATTTTTTTTATCACAGCTTGCCTATAATATTCCCATTGCCTGCTGAGTTATAAGCTTCCTCTCCTTGAGTGCAATAGGTCTTAAACCACAACGCAGGCTCAGTGCAGGCAGGCTTTTTGGTTCCTCAATATTTTCTTTCATCATTTTGAGAGCAGCGATGGTAAAAAAAAACCACTGCACCACCGTTGCAGCTGTTATGTAGTACAATTTTCATTGAAATATCCTGAAGATCCCCTTTAACATTATTCTAGAACTGAATTGTAGATAGGGAAGTGTGAACACCCATTATTCTATTGCTACGGCGTAGCGGGTGTGATGACGTCACAGCTACGTCAGTAGCACTCTCGTAGCCTCGTAGCAGATAAATGAACCGCTACGCGTTGAGTCAATTTCCAAGGAAATTGGGACATGTCTTGTAACTGAGTTGTACATCCTATCCTACTAATATTATAAAGGTGAAAGTTTGAATTTAGTGTGTATGTGTGTATGTTTGTTACTCCTTCACGCTCAAACGGCTTAACGGATTTGGACGAAATTTGGCGCGTAGATAGATTATAGTATGGAATAATATATAGGTTATATATTATTGCGCTAATAACATAGGGGGATGAGCAATATTGCATTATGTCCGTATTCTTCACCTGTTTGACGACTGACAACTGTCAGATAATGTATTAGAATGGAACCGCTATTTTAGAACAGTTGTTACCGATGTAAGTGGCCTGGCGGATCAGCGGTCGCCCTGTGAACAGTGGTTATTTAGTTTTTTTTAATGCTATAATATTTCCAAAAATAATAAGAATGGATCGCGAGTTCGATCACTAACCGGTTTTCACTTTTTGTAACTAGGTATGTTGATTTTTTTTTAAGTTGTAAAATTCTTAATAATTAACATTGATACTTTTAGTTTTTTAACCATTTAAGCGACAGTTAGGTAACCATTCATTTTAATCAAGATAAAACTAAATTAATTAACGAGACACATGGCTGTAATACCTTTCAAACAAAAGTAGTATAAGTTGTGGCGGACGAAAAAAATTTTTTATGTTAGTCTTACGCTAGCTTAGGTTTGTTTCGACTTGAAATAAATAGAGAACCCTGGTACCCAGTTTGATGCGGTTTGGCACAGAGACACATGGCTTGCATGGCTTGAGGCATGGCCTTTCAAACAAAAGTAGTATAAGCTGTGGCGGACAAAACAAAAGTGGTTAGGTTAGGTTAGGTTTCTTTCAATAATGTTCAGTAAGTAGACCTATTCGACTTGAAATAAATAGAGAACCTTGGAACAGAATTTGATGCACTTTGGCACAGAGATACGTGACTGTGATACCTTCTAAACAAAATTAGTCTACGCTGTGGCGGTCAAAAAAAAGTTGTTAAGTTAGGTTAGGCTTAGGTTAGGTTGGTTTAAATAATGTTCAGTAAGTAAACCTATTTGACTTGAAATAAATAGAGAACTCTGGGACAGAATTTGATGTTCTTTGGTACAAAGACACATAGCTGTGATACCTTCCAAACAAAATTAGTCTAAGCTGTGGCGGACGTTGGTGTGCCGCCCATACATTTTTGCCCACTATCCGAGGCATGGAAGCGGGTCGCTTGTGCAAGGGGATGGAGAAGTAGACCGGGACGTAACGCACCGGATCAACTCAGGATGGATAAAATGGCGACAGGTCACTGGAACAACTTGCGACCCACGGATGCCCCTCAAGCTAAAGGGGAAAATATACAAGTCCGTGATTAGACCTGTCGTACTGTATGGGTCAGAATGCTGGGCTGTGAAGAAGAAGGATGAAAAACGATTGCATGTAGCGGAGATGAGAATGTTGAGATGGATGTGTGGAGTGATAAGAATGGATAAAGTAAGAAATGAGTATATTAGAGGAAGTTTGAAAGTGGCGCCTGTTACAGAAAAATTGAAAGGAAGTCGTTTGTGTATGGACATGTAATGAGGACGGATGAAACGCATGTGACTAAAAGAGTGATGAACATGAATGTTGATGGATGGAGAGGGAGAGGCAGGCCAAAGAAAAGATGGATGGATTGTGTGAAGACTAATATGAAAGAGAAAGGAGTCAACGATGCCGTGACGTCTGACAGGGGAGAATGGAAGAAGAAAACATGTTGCGCCGACCCCAAATAGAATGGGATAAGGGCAGGAAGATGATGATCCGAGGCATGGAAGCATGCGAACAAATACAAAAGTTGCATAGTAGATACATTCGGTGTAGGAATACTGGAGATACCAGGTAACAAAAAATGGAGATTCCTCCTGATCAAAAAAAAACTTATTTTAAGCAAATTGCGAACTTAACGCGTACGAAGTCGCAGGTAACAGCTAGTGTAACTATATATAAATAATAATAGTTGTTATAGTTTGCAAGTAGCAAGAACAAAGGAAAAAAAATGTCGTATAGATTATGATAAAGGATATGGAATTCTCAAGATAGATTGTTTATTTTTTAACCGACTTTTCAAAAAGGAGGAGTTTCTCAATTCGGTTATATTTTGTTATTGTTTGTTACCCCATAACTCTGTAATTTCTGAACTGATTTTAAAAATTCTTCTTTTATGTGAAAGCATATACTTTCCAATTGGTACTATAGAAGTTTAATTAAAATCAGTTCAGTAATTTGGTATGTCTCACTTCCAAAAAAACACTAAAAAAATCTAAAATAATTTTACTTTCGGAAGTCGTTGAAAAAAAAGTCAATGTAAACAAACAAAGGCACCGACTTTTGAAAGTAAAGTTATTTGAGATTGGATTTGGACACCCTTCCACGGACCAACCTAGGCAAGTGGCTTAACCTAAAGATCGACCCGAGTGGACAGTCGTATCATAGGAGGTCGTGAAGGACGCGTTTCTGTTGCTTCATACATGTTTAAATTGTTGTCTTAATTTATCAATTTTTGAAAACCCTTGTAAACTTTTAATTTAAAATTATCAGAAAAGACATTATAGTAAACTAAACAGGTGAAAACCAGCCTTAGCAGCACCGTTAATCATTATTTACCTCACAAATCCGCAGCTTTCCAACCCAGGCCAAGTTCAATCGATTAATTTTGTCGCGTCAGGTACAAAACCCATCGAAAAATAACTTAGTACTTCTTATTTTTAGCTAAACCTTGAGATTAATAGTTAAGAGCCCTGCGGAGGCCGCGCGGAATTGCAATTCGAAGCGAAGGAAAAAGCCGTCAAAATATTGTTATCTCTGTTTCACACTTCACACCTTGCGAAGCCACGCGGGAGCATGTGTGGATAGTTTTTACCTAGCTACTATTCTATAATTATCGTTCATTCATATCACCGCTGAACATGTGTGATTAATTTGAATGTGTGCCGTAATACCAAAAATCATGAATTAAAACTCAATGCTTTTCCAATTTTTTTTTAATATTATGTAACTAAACATAAATATTACCGTTTTTAGTATAGAACAGATGAGATGAAAACAGCTTTTTTATACTGTAAAAATGAGAGAAATTCATTTTGTTTACAATTCGTTTTAGGTAAATATTTTACAAAAAAAAAAAATGGAAAGGTAAACACTGCCTTGTTCCGAATAACAGCATAATAAGGTCGAAATATGCTTAAACTGAAAATGATTTTGGTTTTATGTTTGTATGGACAATTCATCGTCCGCCGCCGGCCCCTTAATCTTTTCTAGTCTGTACAACCATCGCTCCGTTTTTCCTTCAAAATCTAAATTCTTTCGAACAAATAAATCAGAGGCAGGTGTCGCTGACATTTCGCCCTCTCTTTCACTTTCCCACCCGTCTCGCTCTAGCATTTAATTAGAATATTCGTGCCTTCAAAATGGGCTGTGATTAATCCCGGAATATTGAAAGCCGAATGTATTTAATAGGATCTATGGAAAAATAATTTATTAAGGCTTAGTCTTGGACCGTAAGAGCCACTTAGCGTAATTGCTGTTTTTTAGACCTTCGTCTTTAAGTAAATTGGTTTCTACCTTGGAGTTTAAGTAAGATCTTTTTTGACTTGATTTATTTTATTAAAGAATATTCGCAATAAATTCTGTTTTGATACCAGTCTCTTCGTTTTTGTTAATGGGAGACCTAAACTCACTAATTACTCAAAGAGACTGCGAAGATTACTTTTGAAACATCATAATTAATTTATGTTATACTAGCAGACGTCACTCGGTTTCACCCGCGTATTCCCGTTTCCGTGGGAGTACTGGGATAAAATATAGCCTATGTTACTCGCTGATAATGTAGCTATCCATTGCTGAAAGAATTTTTCAAATTGGTCTAGTAGTTTTTAAGTTTATTCGTTACGTACAAAAATACAAATCTTTCCTCTTTGTAATATTATTATATGTATTAGTACTAGCTGACCCGCGCAACTCCGTTTGCGTCACATAATGCAATTAAATAATATTTCGACTACCCTACCCTACCCTACCTAGCCTACCTGGCCTACCCTACTCTACCTACCCTACCCTACCCTACCTACCCTACATACCCTATATACCCATAAACTATCTACTAAATAGTCCGAACAAAGCCTTAACATTTGGTTTGGATAGGTAAGCCCGTTCTTGAGTTATAAAATTACAACGACAAGTGGCATTGATTGTTATATATATAGATTTTAGATTTGCCATAAGCTCAGGGAAATTTTAATCGAAATAGAGTGAAAAACATTTACAAAAAAGACGATAATTGATCAGTTATCGAGCGGGATGAAAAATGATTAAATTACTAAAATGGCTATTAATAAATAAGGGTTGGTGATAAAAGGATAAAAATTTAGGGTTTAATGTATTTTTAATGCCATTATAGAAAAATAAAAACAAAAAATGTTGTCCAAAAATGTAAAAAAAAATGTTGAGGGTGAATGTTAAGGGTGTTAGGGGTGGGTGTGAGGTTATCACTTAGGGGTATGAAAAATAGATAGTAGCCGCTTCTCAGACCTACTGAATATGCATATAAAATTTGGTAAAAATCAGTAAAGCCGATCCGGAGGAGTAAGGTAACTAACATTGTGACACGAGAATTTTATATATAAAATTAGTATTAGTATATTAGTATAAGTTTATAGTATAGTAAACATGTACTATGCAGAGTCACCAAATATACGTTGCCCTAGTGATCGTAAGTGCTAGTGCTTAGCGTGAGATCCTAGGTTCGATTCCCAGGTTAGGCAAAGTATTATTGAGTTATCCGGAGACTACAATTATACGTTATAGACTATAATTATACGGTATGTTACAATAATACATAGGTATTTATTTTTGCGAATACTGTAGTACATACCTACATGCAACGTGTTCTGTACAAAAGAAATACACAACAGATATGTCATTTACAAAGACACAATCAAATAATCGATTCAACCCTAACTACTACAAACCGCATATAGACGGGAGGGTTAAAAGTACCCTTTGTCTGTCTGCTAGTAGTGTAGTTGATCTGTCTCACTCATTCACACACTCTTTCATCATGTTTTTAGTGATCCGTACCTCAAAAGGTAAAAAAAAGAATCCTTATAAGATCACTTTCTTGTCTGTCTGTCAGTCCGTGCGTCACCACTGATTTTCTCAAGAATAGGTGGACCTAGCAAGTTGAAATTTATACCAGATACTGAGATCTATAGTTCCTATTAGGTGTATAAAAATCAAGGTCCGAGTCGAAACGATAAAAAGATGGGCAAATTTACATTTTCGCGAAAACTTGTAAGTACCAAAATTTACCTTTTTTTTCGGATTGGAAATCATCAAATGACTGCTCCCGCTCTGGGCAGTGCGGAAGGGAGTGTCAGACTTGTACTGACTAAAACCCATCCATGTTCCTTCCTTGCCCTTTGTATTCGAGGGCCGCGGTATCTCTTTCGAACAGTCCCGCAGCCCTGGCAGGCATCGGCCCTCTCTGTTTGCTGACATCTCATTGAGGCGCGCGTGGAACACGAACGCGCCGTCAACACGGCCTGTCGTCAAAAGACGGATGGACGGCGAGCTGGCCCATTACTCACCGTCCACAGGTCTGCGTCTCCCGCGGCGGCTGGGACGAAAGGTTCTCTCCCTCTCACGCTCCGCCACCACCTTTGCTAGCTTGACTGATTCGGAGAAGGAGGTGACGGCTTTTTCACTCTCGCTTCGGACCATGGATTGAACTAGGGCCTGACGCGATAGGTCGCCGCCGCCGATCGCCGCTACGAGGACACAGCAGTGCTCCGCCCAAGCGCGGCAGATCTCCACCGTGTGCTCCACCGTGTCCTCTGGGCGATCCTCACAGTGATAACACCTGGGCGTTTCCTCCCGCCCGATTTGGTGCAGAAACCTCCCGAAACAACCGTGTCCGGTGTATATAAATCAACATAAGATTTACCTTGATTTTTAACTTTTTTATTTTTCGGAATTTTCCCTTTACTTGTGCTGTAAGACCTTGCTTTTAACCAAAATTGACAATTCTAGTTTCCGTTGACCTAGAATCACAAAATTTGGCAAAAAAAAATTTGGCATGTGAAGGAAAAAATCTGAAAACCGCAAATATGTAGTTTAATAACATAAAAAACTTTCTGCGAAAAAAAACCGACTTCCAAAAAATCACTAAAAAAAAACTAAAATAACTTTTTTTAAATTACTTTCGGAAGTCGGTGACTTTGTTTGTTTCATTGTAATTTTTTGTCACCGACTTCCGAAAGTAATTTAAAAAAAGTTATTTCAGTTTTTTTTTAGTGATTTTTTGGAAGTCGGTTTTTTTTCGCAGAAAGTTTTTAATTTTACCCTTTTTAGTTGTAGACTTTTTAGCATACCACACAAATTCTGATCATGAATTTATTTTTATATTGTAACCAGAACTTTAAGGAAGTACTCGTCAAGACGAATCAAACGAGTCCAAACTCGATGGGATTGTCTTTTTATAGCGGAGTTCTTAAGGCGACCTTACAGCTCCATCACCAGACCCTGGATACTATCTAAAGACAAACAACTTATTTAGACGAATCAAACGAGCCCAAACTCGATGCGGTTACGTCGTTTTATCACGGAGATCCTATGGCCACCTTCAAGCTCCATCATCAGACCCTGGATACTATCTAAAGACAAACAACTTATTTAGACGAATCAAACGAGCCCTAACTCGATGCGTTTATGTCGTTTTATCACGCAGATCCTATGGCCACCTTACAGCTCCATCATCAGACCCTGGATACTATCTATAGACAAACTACTCATTTAGACGAATCAAACGAGTCCAAACTTGATGCGGTTACGTCGTTTTATCATGGACATCCTATGGCCACCTTCCAGCTTCATCATCAGACCCTGGATATCATCTAGAGACAAAGTACTCGTCAAGACGAATCATACGAGCCCAAACTCGATGGGGTTATGTCGTTTCATAACGGAGTTCCTAAGGCCGCCGGCCAGCTCCATCATCAGATCAGCTCCATGTCATCGATATATTGTACTATCCCACGATATACATAAGCGTGCAAATTTTTAATTCAATCGGAAATCCGGAAGTGTGTCAAATTAAACACGTAAAACTTCAGGCGTCGTCGCATGATATAGCAATTAACGTGAAAACATACCAAATTACTGAACCGATTTTGATGAAATTTCTATGGGACCAATCGGGAAGTATATCCTTTCACATGAAAGAAGAATTTTTGAAATCGGTTAAGAAACGACGGAGATATGAGGTAACAAACACAAAAAAAAAACATACAACCGAATTGAGAACCTCCTCCTTTTTGAAGAAAGTCGGTTAAAAATACCTACGAGTTTATACGGAGCCCTCGGCGCGCGAGTCCAACTCTCACTTGGCCGGTATTTTCTATTTTGATTCTCACCCAGTTTGTGAATGGATGGGAATCAAAATAGAAAAATAAAAAGAAGAATCAAAATATTTGTAGTTTGTAACTTCAAATATTTTGATCCCAGTCTTCACAAAACCGGCAAAACTAAAGAACAGACTGCAGCAAGACGCTGTGCAGGGTACACTGTCATCGCAGTTTTTTGAAAGTGTCGTCAGTTGCTATAATCATTAACACTGAAAACGGGATATTTACCATCACCAGGTTTTTTTTTTAACTATTTGTTTTAAGTTCCCGATATTTACCACTGTTGCAAGCACATAATCACGGATATACTGAAGTTATTGCAGGTGAGTGTTACATGGTAAATATCCTGTTTTAAGTGCCAATGATACTGTTAGTGACCATATCAGTTTAAAAACTTAATTGGCCAGTTACAACAAGGGGTGAGCAAATTGCAATAAACCGGATAAAAATCCAGATTCCGTGGCTTCTACTGAGTGAACACTTTGCCAAACCTGGGAATCAAACCCAGCTTGCAACCACTAGATCAAGGAGGTAGTCCAAAAACAAAAGCTAAAAACGAGGCCGTGATAAATCATGTTATTCTGTATTTGGTTTACAAACACCCGAACACGTGTTTTTATAAAAGAAAAACATTGCGTTTGTTGCCTGAACACTCTAGACAAGGAATAAGATTATACCGACCAGTAGCGAAGGGTCAATTTTTATAAGGGGTAAGCCGGAGTACATGTTTTTCACGTCTTTATATTATTTGTCTATAGAATACTAATTGTGCCATTTTTCAAAGGAAAGCGGGTAGAAATCGAGTTGTATGGAACCTTCGCCACTGATACCGACTAACATCATCATCTGCCTAGCCTTTCCCAACTTTATTGGGGTTGGCTTCCAGTCTTACCGAATACAGCTGAATACCAGACTATGGTGCCGATTCCATTGTTCACAAACTAAACTAAATTTAAGTTGAGTGCATCTTTTTCTTTCTATTTCATTATGAAAAGGACAGAAGTTAAATATTAGTTGAGTCCTGTCAAATTAGTCAGCACCTGACGTAATTTGATGTAATTTTAGTTGTCAACTTTTTAATCACGTCTAAACTTGTGTCAGGCGCTGGTTAATTTAACGGGACTAAACTAAAATTTATCTTCTGTCTTTTTCTTAATGAAATAGAAAGAAAAAGATGCACTGAACTGCACTGGTGCACTGGTTTACTTTGTAAACAAGGGAATCGGCATCTATACCGATTAATAGTATAGGAGCTAGCAACGTTTTCGAGAAAGAATTTCAGGTCAGCTGATTTTATGATATGCCTTTTTTGCTCTTTCGGTTAGAGTCTGGGCTACCTGGCTGGCGGTAGCGGTTGCGTTCATTAGTGCGCATCCTACCTGTCTGGTAATAATCCTGGATTTTAAAAACATTTTAAGAGGCGTAATTTTCAATTTTTTGTTTTTAAATAAATCTATCTGACATATCTTTTTTATTGCCAGACATTTTTGACAATGCTAATTATGTGCCATACGCGATTTTTTGTTTAATAAAAAAACTCAAAGTATTTTATAATGTCTGTAATTTTAATATTATGTTATTTAAAAAAAAAAAAAAAAATAAAAATAATTTTTCAGGCATTAATTCGATTGTTAAACCTTGAATTAAAATAAAAAAGTAATAAAAAGTATTGCAGTATGATGCTAGTAGTCCGAGAGAGTCCGTTTAAAGTGCGAGAGAGATAGACAGCGACAGTGTCACTGTGAGAACTATTGGGACTACATATACTTTTTCTTGACGCCAAATTCTAGTAACTTCTTCTTTGAGTTCTGCGTATTTACTTATTTTTTCACTGATTGTTTTCTATATGTTGTGCGTATTGGGGACTGCGATGTCTATCAGGTATGTAACTTTATTTATTTTGTCCTGTAAGATTAAATCCGGTCTGTTGTAGTGGATCGTCCTATCAGTCAGAGTACGATCGTAGTAGAGCTTATGTGTTGTGTTTTCTAGGGTATTTTCTGTTTATAATTTTAGTAAGGAGTGTTGGTATTTTGAATGAGTGTGTGTTTGAGTGCTAGTTTTTGGTGAATGACATTGGCCACTTGATTGTGCCTGTGAGTGTAGTCTGTCTGCGTGAGAGTTGTGTATGCTCCTGTTATATGCTGGATGGTTTCTGGATGGACGTGACATTTGCGACATTTATGGTTATTGCAGGATCTTTTATTATGTAGTTTCTGTAGTTTTTTGTGTTGATGATCTGGTCTTGAATTGCTATTATATATCCTTCCGTTTCTGGAAATAAGTTGCCTGTTTTGAGCTATTATTATTATTTTTATATGTAATATATGCAATCACAAGTAATTTACTTTTGTAATAGTTCTCTGTATCATTCTCGACTATATATTCTGCAACTGTCTCTCTCGGACTACTAGCATCATACTGTAATACTTTTCATGACTTTTATTTTAATTCAAGATTTAACAATCGAATTAATGCCTGGCAAATTAATTTTAAGTTTTTATCTTTAAATAACATAATATTATTATTACAGACATTATAAAATACTTTGAATTTTTTATTTAAAAAAAAACGCGTATGGCACATAATCAGCATTGTCAACAATGTCTGCCAATAAAAAGTTATGTCAGGTAGACTTATTTAAGACAAAAAATTGAAAATTAGGCCTCTTAAAATGTTTTTAAAATCCAGGATTATTACCTAGACAGGTAGGATGCGCACTAATGATCTCAACCGCTACCGCCAGCCAGGTAGCCCAGATTCTAACCGAAAGAGCAAGAAGGATATCACAAAATCAGCTGACCTGAAATTCTTACTTTTCAAACGTTGCTAGCTCCCGTACTATAACAATAAGGTTATATCTAAAGTCTCAATAATGTCATTTATAGGGGGAATGTCAATCATGATATCTATTAGGGTCCACTCGGACTTTTCTCGCGAACAACATGGAATCGCTTTCAGACTGTTTAATACTTTATTATTTGCCGATAGGGTGGACTGAATAAATAAACACCCGTCGTTTATTAGTCTACTTACTTTAAATGATATCGTACGGTTATAGAAATGGCACGAGATTATCATCGCCTCGACTCGACCCGCACGAGATTCTTTTAGTGTACTTAACTCCAAAGGGCGTAAAAAGACTCTTAGAGGTCCTGGTTTTGATTTCCGGGTCGGGCAAAGTGTTATTGGGTTTTCCCTTCAGGATTTTTTCAGTAGAAGCCAAGGATTCTGGATTTGTGCCTGGTTGAGTAATAGGCGCGCCCCCTATTATATGGAATTTAAATATAACTGGTGAAATATGGGTGTACTTGTTAGTTACACCTATGCCTAACCCTTCGGCTGGTACGATTTTGAAGGGACTTATATTGGCAGACAGCTGATGTTATAAGAAGTAAGATATGCTACTTTTATTTTAGAAAAAATATTAGCTGCAAAAACGGTGAAGGAAAACATCGTGAGGAAACCGGCATGTCCTAGAACCAAAAATTCGAAGACACATCTACCAATCCGCACTGGGCCCGCGTAGTGGATTATAGCCCATTCCCTCTCATAGAGAGGAGGCCTGTGTCCCAGCAGTGGGAACATTTATAGGCTGATGATGATGATGATTAGCTGCAAAAAAATTAAAACCCTTAAGATTGTTAACAAAATCCAATTGAAATAGGAAAGTTATATTTTTAAATAATTACACGCGAACGAAGGTCGCGGGGTACAGCTAGTTAAACAATAAAACAATATAACAAAACATAACATCCCGCGCTATTTACTCAAAGCTAAGTAAAAACCAACAAAGCAAAGTACAAAATGATATACGGTAGGACAAAACGACAATCTTCACCACGACTTCTGTTAAAATATTCAAGCGTCTGAAAGCGTTCCTATGTTGTAGTATGGTCAGAGTCCGACTTCGTACGTAATTGGTACCGCGACAGACGGGGGGTCAAAGGGCAAAGAGGGGGTCTTTGATAATAATTATTGGGTATTTATTAATGGAGGGCACTTTGTTTAGTTTCGTTTTGTCTGGTGAAACTGAAGTTTGTTTGTTGTTTGACGGACGTAGGGCCACTCTGGTTTAGTTTATTTGTAGATAGGTCGTGCATTTCTGTACATAGTTAATTCATTCATCATCTGCCTAGCGCTTTCCCAACTATGTAGGGGTCATCTTCCAGTCTGACCGGATGCTCTCAATATCAGTATTGTACATGGAGCGATAGCTTTTCTAACCTCCAAAACCCAGTTAGATAATAACCAAAAAAAAAAAGATGGATTATCATAATATTGGGTTTATTCTCGTAAAAAAAAAAAAAAAACATTTACTTTAAACACAACTTGAATCTTATTATTAAACGATAATTGCGAAAACTTACTGCTTTTTAAACTTCTAACAAACACACATTATCAGCGCAAACTTCGCAACAAAACACCATTTTCAAGTAAATAAACAAATAATAATCACATTGGCCTATCAACAGATATATATTTTGGATATACATCTGTTCACACACGTCACACATTGCGAGGGTTCTAACTTTGTAAAATATAAAAATCCAAACCAATAAATTACATGAAACAATATGGCATCTCTATAAAAAGTTTGATTTCTAATTTGTCGATAAAAAACACTTCCAAATAAAATAGCATCATTGTCATACCGTGATCCATTATAAAAGCGGTTAGCAAAATTTTACCGAATAATACTGAGAGTAACTTACCAGAAAACAAAGCGAAAAATAAAATTCATGATTGTAGTTTTTTTAATTATTGATGTGAAACATCTTTAGCCGCGGGTAAAACCGGTTGTTGGCGTGGCGACACATGCTTGGAAGCTATCGTGTCTGTGGGTAGTCTGTTTCTCGAATTCCCCGCAATTCGGGAAAATCTCCATAAATTGGTAACCCTGCTCGTCATTCATTAAATCTAGCCAATCACAAGAGGCGGTGGTCAGCTCCACTATCAGGAGCTACGCCCATGCATGTGTGCCATTCATACTCACGAAAATATGCACCAGTGTGCGTAAATTTATGAATGGAAATTAGGCCGTTCATCTTCCTGCTTAATAATTGGCCCGGTGCGTCGTAGTACTTACAGTAAAGAGTTACGTCACACGGGTGCGACAAGTTGCTATAAGTGTTTAACAGGAGTTTTAACTTTTTTTTAATATTATTTTATATTATTTTATTACATAGTTATAATAAATGCATTTGGCGTTATTGTGATTATATTTTTGTTCTAGAACTTACCTGGGATTCCAACTACTCCACTTTTTTTTTTAAATCTATGTTTTTATTTGTTTTCAGGGTTCCGTACCTCAAAAGATAATAAGATCGCTCTCTTGTCCGTCTGTCCGTCCGTCTGTCTGTCCGTGTATCACCACCGATTACCTCAGGACCGGGTAGACCTAGGAAGTTGAAATTTATATCAGATACTGAAACCTATAGTCCCTATTAGGTGTATAAAAATCAAGATCCTGATTCAACACGATTAAAAAGATATGGGCTAATTTAGATTTTCGTGATAAAGTAAGTACCAAAATTTACCTTTATTTTCAACTTTTTTATTTTTCGGAATTTTCTCTTTGTGAAGAGTTTGTTTACACTCTGTATATCACTATCACTGCATGTTATAAAACAAAGTCCTCCGCCGCGTCTGTCTGTCTGTTGGCGATAAAGTCAAAAACTACTGCACCAATTTTCATGTTGTTTTCGCCAATGGATAGAGTGGTTCTCTAGGAAGGTTTTAGTATATAATTTGTCACGTTTTTGTATACATTGGCTAGTTTATTATAAAATATGGTCAAGTTGTAATACCTTGCAATGCAAAGGCTAGTTTTCAAAAGGGCATGCAAAGGTTTAGACTGAAAATACACTCGGTTCCAAAAATAACGGTTCAGTCTTATAAACCAGAATATCTCCCGAACTACGTATGCCATCCTAATGAAACGAAGACTGTTCGATTGAGAATTTAATTATACAGATAAAAAATAAAATAAAACTTAGTTGCACCCACAATATTAATCTTTAAATTAAAAAAAACTAAAGTAGTCATATTTTTCTTAAGATTACATTACATTTTTATGACTGTTTTTTTGCTGTTTTTCATCACTTTCTTCATTTAGTACTTTGTATTGCCTCCACGAGCTCTTTTGACAGCTTCCAGGGGATTAGGCATGCTGTACACCAAATTTCGGAGCCGGTGCTGAGGAATACCTTCCCATTCCTCCACCAGTGCTTGTTTGAGCTCGGGAAGCGTGATTGGTGGGGGGTTTCGACCTTTCACGCATCTTTGAAGCTCGTCCCAGGCGTGCTCGATGGGGTCAGTCCGGGCTTCGCGCTGGCCACTACATGAGTTCGATACCGACCTCTTCAAGGTAGTCATGTACAATTCTGGCGGTATGGGGACGCGCATTATCATGCATTAATATGCCATGCCGGTCCTTCCTGGCCATGAAAGGACCTACATGTTCATTGAGGATTTCTTCCACGTACCTATCTGCATTTAGAGTTCCATTTTGAATGAGTACCAGCTCGGTGCGGGCCTCAGCAGAAATCCCAGCCCAAATTTGTACGGAGCCTCCACCGTACGCCACTTTTTCCTCCACACACGGTTGATGGAAGCGCTCCCCTGGTCTTCTGTACACCAACTGCCTACCATCATGCTTATAAAGCATGAATTTAGACTCGTCCGTGAACATTACCCTAGACCAATCGTCTAGTGTCCAGTTTAGGTGCTCGCGCACGTATCTCTGTCTTGCAATTCGATGTCCCCGTTCCAGTTTGGGGCCATTTGCGGGCCTCAATGGTTTCAAATTTGCTTCAGCAAGACGTCTTCTTACTGTTTGAGCGCTTAAATTGCCACCTCCAAAGCGAATAAAGTGAGTTTTTAGACCAACAGCAGTTTGAAAACGATTTCGTAGCATTGTAGCCACCAGTTGTCTGTCTTCCCTGGCCGTTGTGCCTCTTGGTCTGCCATTTCCTGGTCTTCTAAGGTGTGATCCGGTCTCTTGGTATCGCTGAACTACCTGAACAGTCGACAAAGATACACCAATGTTTCTGGCTGTTTCACGCTGGCTCCGCCCAAGTTCCAAAAAAGTTAGGATTCTGGTACATTCCTCTAGAGTGAATCGCCTGGAAGCTGTCAGAAGAGCTCGTGGAGGCAATACAAAGTATTAAATGAAGAAAGTGATGAAAAACAGCAAAAAAACAATCATAAAAATGTAATGTAATATTAAGAAAAATATGACTACTTTAGTTTTTTTTAATTTAAAGATTAATATTGTGGGTGCAACTAAGTTTTATTTTATTTTTTATCTGTATAATTAAATTCTCAATCGAACAGTCTTCGTTTCATTAGGATGGCATACGTAGTTCGGCAGATATTCGGGTTTATGTGACTGAACCGTAATTTTTGGAACCGAGTGTATATCAGTGCAAGCAATGACGGATAAGAAGACTTCCTAAAGAAACGTACAGTTCGGTTCAAACTTTATGGCGGCTTGGAAGTTAGCTGCGAGTGACGGTCTGCGCATTATACAGTCAAGACGATGCATCCTCTGCACCCTGTTCATACTTAAAATTGTGTTCTGTGCAGATTTACGTTAGATATTTTGAACCAAAATAAAATTTGAACCATCATAATTGCGCCAACCGTCACTCGCAGCTAACTTCCGAACCGCCATAAAGTTTGAACCGAACTGTAATATATGATTCCTTTCCCCTTCTCCAGAAAAACTGTGATACAAGGGTCTCATAATTTTAATTGAGGAGTACGTACACTAATTTCCAAGTCAAATAAAAAGCTTCATTTGAAATTCAACCCCCCATTTCACCCTCTTAGAGGTAAAATTTCGGAACATCCTTTCTTAGTGGATATATCATCATCTGCCTAGCCTTTTCCCAACTATGTTGGGGTCGGCTTCCAGTCTAACCGAATGCAGCTGAATACCAGTATTTTACATGGAGCGACTGCCTGTCTGACCTCCAAAACCCAGTTAGTGGTTGTCAGACTTTTGGGCCACTGACTACGTAACGACTGTCAATGATCTATAAATGACAGCCGAGACCAACGGTTTAGCGTGCTTTCCGAGGCACGGAGGAAACTCGGTATGTAATGGGTGGTCACACATCTACAGACCAACCTAGGCAAGCACGGCTTATCCTGAAGATCGACCCGAGCGGCTGTTATTATTTAGCCTCGAGCTCCTCTTAGTGGAGGAAAGTATGTACTCTTGATATATCAGTCAGTGGGTCAGTCAGTCAGTCAGTAAATCACATAATACTGATTAAATATTATGTGTTTATATTGTACGATCTCCTGGCGCACATATGGAGGATCATATCAATACAAATGATAGAGTGTTTTGTCTTCCATAAGAATTCTTTCAGTGATGAACGATTATGTTAATGTTTTAATACATAGTTTTAAAACATTAAAATCATAACATTTAATTGGAACCCTTTGTTCGAACCACAAAGGCATACATCATTATCTATTAACAAGCGAGACATATCATTAGCTTATCACTACATATTATAAAACAAAGTCCTCCGTCGTGTCTGTCTGTCTGTTTGCGATAAACTCAAAAACTACTAAACGGATTTTCATGCGGTTATCACCAATAGATACTTACAGTGATTCATGAGGAAGGTTTAGGTATATAATTGGATGAGGTTTTGTGTAAATTGGTTGAAATATGGCGATAATCTGGGAAATAAGTCGGAAAAAGTCAAGCCGCCTTGCTCTACACTACCCGAGCGAAGCCGGGGCGGGTCGCTAGTAATTACTAAGACAATGCATATCCTGTTTCAACATTCTCAGTACTTAGTGTTTTTTTTCTTTCTTTCTTTGTGAAGAAATATTTCTTGAAGTTACATAACATAAAATAACATCCTGTAACCCCCGTAGGGTTAGGCAGAGGTGTACCGCATAGTACACCCACATTTCGCCGGTTATTTTTAAGTCCCATGTAATAGGGGGCGAGCCTATTGCCATCAACCGGGCACAAATTCAGACTCCGTGGCTGCTACTGAGAAATTCCTGACTGAAAAACCCAATAGCACTTTGTCCGATTTGGGAATCGAACCCAGGACGTAATGCTCAGCAGTCGCGTTTGCGACCACCGATGAACGAGGCAGTTTCTTGAAGTTCTTGTGCAATAAAGCGTTTTGATTATAAAATTTAAATATTGAATTTATTTAGCAACATAAAAAGATACACAATTTGCAAGTAATTTGACATAAATTACATTCGGTTTTGGATTGCGAAATAAATTGAAGGTGAGAACTTGACAAATCTTACTATGTGTATACATACTAGAAACTAAAAATTTCTTACTCTTAAAATGTAACCTTTGTATTTCACGGGTAACATGGAACATGTAAACTAAAGAAAACTTCTTCTTAGCTATTTGATTTGCCATCGACAGGCAAATCATTAAATATATTTAGCCCAAAATTCAGCTACGCGAACTTCGCCTGCTGATGGAGTCATAAGATCGTCAAGCGTAGGTATCAGGGCATGCAGATAATGCAAGATTTGGCAACCACAAAAAAACAAGTGACAACAATTTGGTAATTTTTTTACTGAGTTAATTTTACTTATTTTATTTTTATGTATTATAGCATCGTATTGGACTTGATCTGTAATGTTATTATAATTAGTGGTATATAAATAAATAAATAAGTTGTAAACTTTAAAATCTCAATCAAAACCGTGTGTAATTATTACAGATTATAACCTCAAACTACACAAATTCTACTAAGTACCAGCTTATTTCAAACCGTGCACATTTTCTTAATCAATTTCTAGCAAAAGGAGCAAAACAAAAATTTGTTATCAATTTTTCCTTCCAAATTACATTCGGTCAGAGTGCCTCATAACTGTGGCGGGTTTTTCATTCATCGCAGTGCGGGAAATATCGCCTTTTCACTTCAAACGGTACTTCAAAAGTGAGAGTCACCTCCCGACTAGTTAGGGCAAGTTTTCTGAAGTTGGTAATGCAGTGGGGGAACGGCGTTGTTTATGATATTTTTATTTGATTTATGGCACTAGTTTGGTTATACTGTAGTTCGGTATTGAAGAAACGTGGGCTGTGATAATGGGGATATTGTAGGCGTGTTTTTAGATGCAAAGTAGTGTACGTTTTTGGTGCCTATTTCTCTGTGTAGTTGTAGATATGGCATGATTTGAATACGGGACCTTTTTTGAAAAAGTATTTTATCCTTATGTGATATCCGGGAAGATTCAACAGAGAACACCCACATTTCGACAGTTATGTTTGAATCCCATGTCATAGGGTTCAAAGTTTACACGACAGAAGACAAGTTTTTAATTTGTCAATAGCCAGTCCAGTATAAGCCAGTCACCGGTTCAGCTCCCATTGTGAAAATGTGGGTTGTCACAACCCTTGTCTTTTTTCCGAGCTGGGAAAAGGTCACTCTGACCCTTTTTTACAAGTTCCTCCGTTTGGCTAATGTCAGTTCTTTCTGTAGGATCTCATATGGTAACTGAAAATGTAAACTTCAATGACTCAAAAAAGCTAGGTATTTTGAAAAATAAAACACCCGGTGTGCCTCACCCGCGTGACTCAGTGGAAGTCTTACCTCAAGTAGTGCCGGCGACACTCCCGACTTACCAACTCAGAAACCGCTGCGTCACGCTCTCAGGGCCAACCCATGAATGCGCACGGATTTCTATAGAGGCTCTCTGTTTGTAGGTAATCTTGACTGTGGGGTACAGATAGAAATATTATATCGTAGTGTTTTAGTGAAAAAAAGGAAAGGCAGCTTACCACGCAATCTAAACTCGAAAAATTTTCACGCTGTAAGAACCAATGCGTAAATGCACTGATTTCAAGATAGGCTCGCTGTTTGTTGGTAATCGTGGTCCAAGAGCAAGCCCATTTTGTAATAAAAAAAAATAAAAATCTGGATGGTTCACACCATACAGTTTTTATATTATTTTACAGGAAGATATAGTATATAATATCATGTCACAGTAAGATAATTTTTACCGTGATATGGTTATATCTCTAGGGATATGCGATATGATATAGCTATTTCCTGGGATAGTAATAAAAAAATGATATAAATAAAATAATAAATCCTTAGTATCCCAATAGATAAAATACAATATATGAATCTGAATTAATTTTGTTATCCTATGACTCGTAGCTAAGGCGTAGTCGACGTAGCCCAACTACATAAGGCTCCTATTTCTGTCTGCAGGGTTTAAAGTAACCTAACACGAAGGGGATGGTGGGGTCTTAGTTCGCTCGTTTCACTCTTGCATCAATACTTAATACTTTTATTCCATTCCACATGTAGGTATTCTTAGGTGGTAAACTTACAGTTAGATCATATGTCGGTCGGGCACAGCAAAATAAGTGAGTTAGGAGAGAGGAAGCATTTTTAAATTATATCTACAACATTACATAGGTATTTCCTGAGTTAGATAGCTTTAATACAAAATATAAACAGGTATTTATCTATTGGGAGTTGTAACAATAATTTAAAAACAAAGAAATTAGAAGAATAATAAAAAAAAAGAATTAAGGTTATTGCTAGATAAATTGGCGCTGTTTTCTCCAATGGACGCAAAGAAATTATTAAAAATGTTGGCTACTTGTTTGGGTTCGGATCGTCGGAAGGTCGTTATCTATTTGCAATTTAATATTTATATGCTCTTTCTTATGTTTTTTGTTTGTAATCTCATTTATGGTACTCCACATGGTTTTAATCTTATTGTTAGACTTTTTGTTTTATTTGTATATAGTATCTTTTTTGATGCAGTAATTAGATTTTTTCATAGTTTTTATAATAATTTGTAATGATAGGATTTTTGATTGGATTTTTTGGACCGGACACGTTGGAAATCTATCGGGGAGGCCTATGTTCAGCAGTGGACAGCAACGGGCTGAAATGATGATGATGATGATAGGATTTTTTGTTTTAAGTGTGAGTATTTTTAACAAAATTTTGTTTTTACAGGAGATCTTGATGCCTGACGTTAGCCAGTATTTTTTAAATTTGGTTTTTAGTTTGATTTTACATGTTGGTATACAAAGGTTAAGAATATTTGTTAATGTATCATGAAATTCTTTATAATTATCATTAATATTTTAGGTAGGATTATTTTCTAATCGTGTTCATTTAATTTAGACTTAAATTTTAAAATGTTTGCGTTGTTATATAATCTTTTTTAACATACCAAGTTGTTTGTGTTATCTGTGGTGTTGGTGTGGTGATATATACAGGGTGTAAACAGACTCTTCACGAAGCCGTCAACCAAGCATTATGTACATCGAACTAAGTAACTTTACGCAAAAATTATTGCTGGGAAACAACTTTTTTTTTTGGGGTGAAAAATCACGTTTTACGGTAGAACGCAATGTAACGCATTCAAAACACTGTGCTGATGGATGGATTGAATAGTAAGGGGGTCCTGGAGGTGTTTAAAGTAAAAATCTTACAGTAAAAACATGTATTTTAAAAAAAACTTTTGAAAAAGTTGGAACTTTGACCCCCAATATCTCCGTAACTAGAAAGTTCCCAGGTATGGTCTAGAACAAAAAAATGATCGCAATGATGGGGAGAACAAGTGCCTTTCGGCTTCGTTAAGAGTCTGTTTACACCCTTTATATACACCGTGATTTTTTAGTCGTCTGACAAAGGTGGTCCACTCAATATATCCGACATAAAATACCTCTAGGCGTGTTTTTTACCATTAATTAAGATAATAGGTACAAAGAAAAATAAATAATACATTAGAATTATGAAACATCCTGTTAATAATGTTAACGTATCCAACAGTAGAACATACCTAACTATCGCACGAGTCGAGTAGATAGATTTTCGCTCGCAACAGAATGTTTCAACTACGTTATGCATCATAATAATGAACTTTATATAAAATAAAATAAAAAAAATATCTCTTAAATACCATTTTTTTTGTTATGAATGTATTGGTCATGAAGCGTGTCATTGGATACATGAAGCGGGCTGCCGTTGTCAGACGACAAAAAAGTCACGGTGTATAATTGTTTCGCTATGGTCTGAATACCTAGTTCCTCTACTGTTGTATATATTTAATTTGTGTTAGTGTTCAAACATGTAGATAGTTTGTGTTATTCGTGTGGGTGTTTTTATGTTTTGTTTAAGTTTATATTCTAGCATTAGGTCTAGGAATTGACTAGTTTTTACATTTTTCTCTAAAATATTTATATTAAAGTCTCCACCTATAATTATATTAAATTTAAAACACTTATTATTAATATAATTTACGATACATTTTAACTGGCTAATAAATATTTCTTCCTCTCTTCTATTCCAATACATTGTTACTAATAAAATGTTTTCTCTGGGTAATTCTATTGTACATACTTCTAAGATATATTCTATGGACATATTGGTTATATCATTTCTCTGAAGTCGACATGATCTTGCAGGAGGATGCAGACGCCGCCTTCCCCTCGCGTGCTGTGGCAGTATGACGCTGCTATTTAATAACCACTAAATTGTATCATTTCTAATTTTTCCCTCGACAAGCAAGACTCTGATATACATATTACGTTATAGATCGGCTTCATCTACGATGAAGGTTTCAAGTATGTGTAGTTTAGTAGTTTTATAGAGACTTTGAATGTTTTGAAACAGAATTTAAAATAGTCGGTCTGTGTTTTCGAAAGGAATAATTGTTAGTGTCTTCATTTCTGTCTGTTGAATCTCGTTGGCAGGTGTCGCGGGAAGTTTTCGAATGAACTTTTTCTCGTTTTGTGTGTAGCTTGGTTGATTTTTGTGTGTTTCATCTATTAAAATAATGAGTTTCCCTTCCACATATAACTGATTATCTCTTATTACTGCATATAAGCCTTCCTTTCTTGCCTTTATCATTTTCTCTCGCATTTGGTGTCTTTCCTTACGTGATGTTCCGTCCAAAAACTCGGATACAGATAATCGTGTTCCCTGGAAATAGTGGCTATTGTTTTTTTATGTACTTTGCCATTCTTTTTCTTATTAATTCTATCACCAGTGGTCGGTTGTTTGTGTTATTTCTACCTAATCTATACATGTTTTCTACGTACCCCATCAGGCCCACTTGTAGAATATCGCGAAACACTTGAATGATTCGGTTATTTATGCAGATCAGCTTCAGGCTCTTTGTAGTACTCGGTGAGGCCGTAGATGACTATCTTCTTGGAATTGCTTTCTGTGCATTTGATTACGGGGGCTGTGGAATTTGATTTTATGTCAGATATTTCTTGTTTTAATTTTTCATTATCTTTTAGTAAGTTTTCTATCTTGGTGTTAATCTCTTCAATATCCTGTATTCTTAGTTCATTTTGTTTTGATAAATTATTGGTTTTTTGTTCGAAATCTTCCAACAGTTTCGAAATAGCTTTATTTATTTCAGTTTTTATGATGCTACGTAGGTCGGTGAAGGAAAACATCGTGAGGAAATCGGTATGTCCTAGAACCAAAAATTCGAAGACATGTGACATCTACCAATCCGCACTGGGCCCGCGTGGTGGATTATAGCCCATTCCTTCTCATAGAGAGGAGGCCTGTGTCCCAGCAGTGGGAACATTATAGGCTGATGCGGATAATGACGTAGGTCGGTCATTATTGATTCATTATTTTCTTTCAGACGCATCATAATGATTTCGCTTAGGTTTTGTAGTGACAGTTCAGCGTGTGTGTTGATATTTGAGGTGGTTCTTTCTTCTGAGCACATTGTATCGCCTAATAAGATCTCATTCTCAAAAGTGGTCGAATCATTGTTAGGATAGGTTTTCGGAGTGTGGTTGTTTGTTGGCTTAGAATGGATGTCTGTGGTCGTATAGGTGTATCTGAGTTTCCCGTTTTGGGCATTTTGCATCGGCAATCTTGACATTTCTATATTTTTTTATTGTCCGGAGTCATTGTCTTATTAAAATGGTTTATGGAGATGTTCGCACACTCTAGATCATATTTTTTATTGCATAGTGTACAAGTGAGATGCAAATTGTTTAGTACAACCTGCGCAAATTTGCGAATTTTGTGCCATTTCGTCTAAAATTCCTCATATTATTACTTGTGCTGGCCTCTTGAAAGCGAGAGTGTAACTAAACGTGAATGGTTCGATGATATGAACTGGTTTCGCCACAAAAACGATAGATGGCGCTGATGTAAGGAATCAACTAAGATGACTGGTGTTTTTGAATAATGGTTTTAGATGATATACTTATTATTGTTCTCCTTATTAATTTTTAATCACTCTCATACCTTTTTTAGGGCTTAATCCATCGAAACACTTTTGATTGTATAGAAAACAAAACGAGTTCTGTGTGGTACAGCTGAGGTTTGTTTACTTTTTGAATTATGTTCGTTGGTTTTTTGTGGCACTTCTTAATTATGAATTTTCTCTGCCGGCTCCGTGTATTTCTTACGTACTTTGACTATAATCACGGAGTTCTACAGTTTGTTATTACTTAATCTACTTTCACTTTTAATTTGATCACTGTAACTGTTTTTAAATTATATAAATACGTGGAGCCAATGTTAGCTTACGCACAGTAGCGCCCTCTCCTTATAAGTATTATCGAATATAATACTTGTGATTATTTCACTAGATTAGTCTAGTATGAAGTTATAAATCGCTTTTATATTACTATCTTCCATACATGTGACTCATGGTTGACTCTAAAGTGCCATGCTTGACCATGCTTGACCATGCTTGACCGGCTACGGATTGGCCCGAAATTCCATTTTGCTAGAGACAGTGGAATGAGCTGCTATGCAGCTATGTGGGCAATTGTTTTGACGCGCTGTATTTTTTTTTTTTATATTTGATCGGCCTACTTTTGACGATGGTACGAACTAACCCAAAAGAAGGAACAAAATCTTTTGATTCTTGCACCTATTTTTTTTTATTATTTTAATTACTTATATTTTAACTTATATTTAGAAAAAAATACGTACGCATAGGAAATAAATGTTTTACCTAAAAAAAAAATGATACGTGTGTATACATATACCCAACCTATCTATTCCGCTATAATTCAGATATCTCCACGAAGCATTTCCATGATATTTCCTTGCCGCATATCTTAGCAATAAAATCAGATACAATGTCACAGTGACATCACGGTTTTTTGGCACAGCGTGTACTTTTTCCTCGTCTCGATTTAGGAGAAAAAATAGGAGTGTATGAAAAAGTGCTCCCTTTTTCCTCGAAAGACAAAAGAAAAATTGTTATTACGGATACCTTTAAATCATGTAGGTTTGTCAAATCTTACGTTTTTTGTGTGTCGTGTTTTAGAAAACGTGATCATTAACTTATGTACAGACACATAAGTTATTTGTAATTTTTTGAAAGTATTATTATTTCATTTATTTATTTATATAAAACGGCACGATTGGCGCAGTGGCTGAGCGATTGACTGCTGCGCTGCGTGTCGCGGGTTCGATTCCCGCACGGAACAAATATTTGTATGGCCTACAGGTAGTTGTTCCGGGTCTGGCTGTTTGTGTATGTGAGTTTAAATGTTTGTAAACGCACCCACGATACAGGAGAAATTCCTAGTGTGGGGCAACGTTTTTTTAAAAAAAAAAAAAAATATACATACTCATTACATTTTTAAATATTATTTTTAATGATACAATATTTCAGCAGATGTCTTAAGCCCTGTTCTCTGTCTTGAGCGTTACGAAGTCGACGACACTTATACCTACCATCACTTTAGCTGGTTAACTCTGTAAGCTATACTATTATTAACACTGTAAACCTGGTTATTTACCATGTTTCCTATTTGTTTTGTGTTCTATTGCAAGCATGGATAATCTGAAGTTATTACGAGTGGGTGTTTATGAGCAGACAAATCAGTCTACTTTCTTTCTTGTTTTTCATTTTGTGCGCTTGGTATCGCTACCACTCTCACTCACAACTCGATTCTGTTCCAGACACACGAAACTCACCGCCACGCCTTAACATACGTCTCAGAGGCGTATGCCGTGTCCGGTGGATGGCAATAGGCTCACCCCTATTACATGGGACTTAAACATAACTGGTGAAATATGGGTGTACTATTTGTGTAATTATATACCCCTGACTAACCCTTCGGGGATTACAAGCGTGATGTTATGTTATGTATGAGAGCTATTGCCTGACCAATTTGTGATAATGTGGGTGATGACTACAGAAGGCGTTCTTTTGGGTGCTGTAATTATGAGCGGCAGAGGTCCGAAACAAAATTAAGTGTCGTTGAAGCGAAGTATTCCTATTTGAGCACCGATTTTAAGAGCACCAATGCTAAGAGCACCAAAGATATTCCCATATGAGCACCCAATACGCACATTAATATTTTTGCTATCGGGAATAAAAAAAAAAACATTCACTTTTGAGCACCTGTAGTGCTGTAGGTTCTAGTGGTGTCATGTTTGTTTATGTCTTTGTCAACCACACCTTGCCAGAGTTAGAAATTCCCAAAGGAGCGTAAGCAGACCACGAGGCACATACCCGTTTTTATGAAAACCTAAAAAATAAATAAAAAAAGACGTGTGGCACTCGGAGATTGCCGCGGTAAAGCTATTGCATAGCCTTTTTTATCAACTTATGTAATTATAATTATTTATTCACTTTCGATATTGACAAGCCTAGGTTATTATTTTTAATCTACTGCTGGAGCTAGGAGGTTAGGTTGTATAGGTAAACCTATACAACCGAACTACACTACGTGTTAGGCACTAGGTGTTATGTTAATTTCGTTACGGAATTTCTGAATTCGGTCTCCACGCTCAAGGCCCGCGATAGAAGCTATGCAATAGCTTAAAAATTCGCGACTAACAGAAAAGTATGGGAGAGTAATATTAATTAAGACTAAAGTACCATTGATCTAGTTGAAATAAATAATTTGACTAAGATTGTATCAGTATGTTTTGTTATTACAATCCACCACTCGAACCTACAGCACTACAGGTGATCAAAAGGGAATGTTTTTTTTTTTCCTATATATTTATATATAGAGCACGAAGCAAAAATATTGATGTGCGTATTGGGTGCTCAAATAGGAATATCTTTGGTGTTCTTAACTTTGGTGCTCTTAAAATCGGTGCTCAAATGGGAATACTTCGTTGAAGCGACGATGTGGCTTAAAAACCGGAACATTATGGCGCTTTTTTTTCAAAGTGAATTATTAAACACCTTGTTGTGAGCTATTTATTTATTTATTCTAATACCGTTCTCTATACAATATTAAATGCCTTGTTATTTTCCGTCAGCACGTGTAAGTTTTGGGAGAGAACCTCGTGGCTAAATAATAACAACCGCTCGGGACGATCTTTAGGTTAAGCCGTGCTTGCCTAGGTTGGTCTGTGGATGGGTAACCACCCATTACATACCGAGTTTCCTCCGTGCCTCGGAAAGCACGTTAAGCCGTTGGTCCCGGCTGTCATTTGTAGATCTTTGACAGTCGTTACGTAGTCAGTGGCCCAAAAAGTCTGACAACCAGACTTACCAAGGGGTATCGTATTACCCAGTACTAACTGGGTTGTGGAGGTCAGACAGGCAGCCGCTCCGTGTAAAATACTGGTATTCAGCTGCATTCTGTTAGACTGGAAGCCGACCCCAACATAGTTGGGAAAAGGCTAGGCAGATGATGACGTGTAAGTTATGGACAGTTAAAACACGTGAACAACCAACATAATATATTGACCGTGTGAAAAGCATCGAGTGCACAAATGAATGCCTGCCACTTTAAAGGCCCGGCCCTGGGATTTGTTGGTTGTCATTATAAAACCAATTTTAAGGGAAATTGCATCTTTAAATTGAAATGGCAAATTATTGGGAATAATGGGTATGCGGGGAATTAAACCGCGTTCTCATTTAGCAGCTCCTGTAATAATGTTGGCTTTTATAATATTACTGCCCGGCTCTGTGATACAAAGCCTGGTGCCGTTGCACAGTCTGGGTGCCTCAAGGTTTCGCGTCAGCAGAACTGGAATACCAACTTTAAGCTCCAGTTTATAGGACGGCACACCCGATAACTTCAGGGAGTTGAGAAATTCAAAGGTGAAGGCATTACTATCGTCATTAGCTATCAGTGTCTACGGATGTGTATACTTTTGAATCGCCGACGATCATGTCTAAATCTGTTTTTTTTTTATTTTACTGATCCACTCGTTCTTTGGCGACAGCACTGCACCCTAATTTTTACATTAACCTCCAAATTGAGAAAGGCGTGCATGAAAAGGCCTCCTTAGCCTCTAAAAAAAAAAACAACGGGAGTGCCGGCAGAAGTGAAAACTTGAAACAACGCCATCTAGCTTAAATATCAGTCATTTCAATTGCTTTTTGCAAGAACGAAAGATGTCGCTGCCGTTGAAAAAAAAAAAAACGCCATCTAGCTTAAACTACACGCACACTCGCGCAATCGTCCTGCGCCGCCAATTCGATCTGACGATCTGACGCGAGTTTAACAGTTTTTACCCATCCCAAAAAGTGCACAACACCGCTAAAGAAGTTTTCACTTCAAAAATTCTTCGGAAAATAGAATTTTCCCATCTGCGTCCCATTCCAGCCGTTCCTCTCCCATTTGCAGTAGCTTATTCGCAAAGACACCTGCTTTGTGGTCGTTGTACAGTTGGACGCGGATGATGCACGTAAGGGCCTTAGCTCACCACGTTATTTTTATGTGCTAACGAGGCGCGTTTTTGATTAGCACGTCCTCTGCGCGTTATCAACACGTTTTAGCAGATTTTAAACGTTTTTACCCATACAAACGCAAATATAACGCGCGTTTGTATCGATTCAAATGCTCGCTTACAGCGCTGTTTTTTTCTGTTTTATTCTTGGTCGTCGTTTTAAAAGCAGCACGAAGGCTAGCGCAAGCAGAGTTGTCTCAAGCTACGCCACGCAGTGGAGCAGCCATTAGCACAGCCCCAGCTATATGAAGGCACGGTGGGCGCAGTGGCTGAGCTAATGGCTGCTCCACTGCGTGTATCGGGTATAATTCCCGCACCAAACAAATTTTAGGCCTCCAGGTAGTACGTCGTAGGTTTTGTCTGATTAACCATCTTCATTTTAATTAACTTTTAGTTTTTTGTGTATTTAGGTCAATTTTTAATTGTTAATTTATGATTACCTAACTTTCTTTTGAAAGGTTAAAAAAAAAAAGTATATAATACCTATCAATCTTTTTTATAAAAAAGTGAAAACCGGTTGGGGTTCGAACTCGTGATTCATGTTTATTATTTTTGGAAATCTTACAACAGTAATATTAAACAAAATAATAACAAAAAATAGATACTGGCTGCGACTCGAACTTGCGAACTCTGGTTTACAGTGCGTACTTCGTATTTCTGTGACAATTAGATTAAAATAGCCGTTTTGTTCTAATGCATGTTAAGACAGTTTTCAGCTGTCAAACAGTTGATGAATATGGATATAATGCAATATTGCTCATCCCCCTAAGTCATTAGCGTGATGATATATAGCCTATGTGCTATTCCAGACTATAATCTACCTCTGTGCTAAATTTCATCCAGATCCGTTGTGTCGTTTTGGCGTGATTTAGTAACAAATATCCATCCATACATATATCCAAACTTTCGCATTAATAATTAAGTAAGATTATGGATTGATGGAGAGGGAGAGGAAGGCCAAAGAAAAGATGGGATAAGGAGCAAATAATGGAAGAAGCAAAACGTGTTGCGCCGACCCCAAATAAAATGGTACAAGGGCGGGCAGATGAATATATTTAATCATTAATTCATAACAACAAGTGAAAATAAAAAATAATTAAATTATCACTAAATCATTGCTTTCGTTTAAAGAAATCTGCGGGAACGAGTGGCTAGTAGGTAGTTTCGTTACGCCTCTACTCGTATTTTTAGTAAATAAACGTCATTCAGTCAGTGGCACGAGCGCGACGATGCAAGTATTACAAAATTATTGTTTTGTAAGTTTCATCAAACATCTGCCATAAGATGTCAAGGAAGTAAATTTTTATTTCGACACATGTGACAAAAAAAAACAACATAGTGGCAATGATGCTTTTATTTGGCTTATTCCCAGGCGCCCCATAATTTTATTCCCGGAAGCTCCAAATTAAAAAAAAATATAGTATTTTATTATTTAACTAATAAAATTATGGAGCTGTTGGGAATCAATGTATGGAGAGAAATTGTTTGGAGAACATTAAATTTGGAGCTCCTGGGAATAAGCCTTTTATTTTTACTAATAGTCATCCAAATATAGAATCAACCAAAAATTCCTTTTAAGTGGACATACACACATGAAGTGTGATTCTGACCATGCTCGTATTGAAAAGACAAAAAAGGTATCACAGATGAGAATTACCCGCCTGAATGATTGCGTGCAACTATTACGAAACCATTCAATTCATTCAGTTGTGGACTTTTTTGTTTTATGTGAATTGTAATTGTGTGCCGCATTGTTCCTCGCACAATTACAATTTCTAAAAAAACCTACTCGCAGAGAACCGCGTAAGCCTACCACCTGATGTTTATGATAAGATACGGTGATAAGTTTCTTATGTTTTATTTAGACAGGTCAGACCATTCAGGAAGCATTGTGCGTTTAGTCGTCGAACGGAGTGGTGTCTATGAGTTTATACACTGTGAAATGAGGTCAATACTCGTGATGTCTCTAGTTCTAGTGTGGTGTGTAGACCAAAGTTATGTCTATGGTACAATTGGAGATGTGTTGTCTTCGCTACCTCAGGAAGTAGGAGTAAGTTTTTACTTTTTTTTAAAGAACTATTGTAATTTCATTTCATTTTGTGTAATTTTAAAACCTGCTTTTATAATTCGAATATTTTATTGTGTCCTTATTTAATTTTAAAACCTGCGTTTATAATTTGAATATTTAATTGTGTCTTTATTAACATAAAATTTTGCTCGATTTTGGGATACATGGTAGAAAGGAGATGGCCAAAAAACCCAGAATCGCCAGAAACTCCTTAAGTGCCGTTTTTAGGCTTAATATGTGCCTACATCAAAAATATATAATAATGACTGCGAAAACGACGTGGTATATACAGGAATAATTTTTCAAGTGGACGTGAATGGCCAAATCCAAAACTGTGAGGAATAGCGAAAAAGTTAAGTTAGCGTAAGCTCAAAGTAGTCGCGAGCCCTCATTAAGTTTTGAAAAAATCAATATTCCTAGCCAGGACCCGAACCCACTGATTTTGTAAAAAAAAACATACACTATATTATTATACCATTCGAAACTGTCGCTAATAAGGATCAAATTCTGGGAAATAATGACATACGACAAACAAAAAAAAATATTTAAAATTTTAGGTTTTTCCATATTTTAAATTAATGTCCTTGATGGATGGCATCCTCAGCACAGTCGATCGTCACAAGATTATGTTCTAAGTTCAAGCGACTTTGTTTTGAAAACATATACCCTTTAATTTTTAAACTACGCAACGGATTCTAATGCAGTTTCAGCAATACAAAGAGTGATTCAAGAGGAAGGTTTATATGTATTACATATACATTGCATCCGTGCGAAGCCGCGGCAGGTCGCTAGTACTATCTTTACATAGTATATAAAACAAAGTAACTCCCGCTGTTTGTACGCTCAGATCTTTTAAACTCATCAACGGATTTTAATGCAGTTTTCAGCAGTAGATAGAACAATTCAAGAGGAAGGTTTATATCTACATTGCACCTGTGCAAAGCCGGGGTGGGTTGCTAGTTATTTAATAATGTGATGGTGATAAAATAAATGTTAGGCAAATCAATAAAGTATGATTCTCATTCGTGCACAGTCTGTTCTTAACATAGAATGATAAATACTATACCATTACTATAGCGAATCCAAAAACAAAACAAGACACAATTCGTCCATTCTTCGATCTTCGACCTCTGCAAAGTTTAATGTTATTTCCATCAAAAGCACATTACACATTGCACATTTACTTAATTAAAATTACGTATACAAAATACATTTATTAGGATAGTAAAATAACTTCTATACTACATGGTTTAGGAGGCTGATTTTTTGAAAACGTAATGGGTCTACTATAGTGAACCTATTTTTATACATTTCGTTGCTGGCAATTCTGGGTTTTTTGTTTATGAACGTTTAGCCATGTCCTTTGGGGCTGGACACACAGAAAAGACGTAAGACGCAGACGGGGCGCGGACATTTGTCTCTATCGCGTCCCTTTCATACAAAATGTATAGAAGCGTCGCGACGCAAAACAGACGGAAGAGACGGGGCGCGGGCGCAACGCTTTTGTCTGCGACGAGTCCGCGCCCCGCCCTCGTCTGGCGTCTTTTCTGTCTGGCCGCTGCCTTTGGGTACAAAAATCGTGCATTTTAACATTTATTCATATGTTTACCTTTATGAATATTTTATGTTTCTTATTTTATTTGAGAATGTGGTTGGGAAACCTAAAGGGCAGGATTCAACAGGGTTTTTTAACATACAAGGTGCCGACGACAATACAACAACAAATGAAAATACACAATACATACATAGTATAATATATATTTAAGCTATCTAATAAATACTAACATCGTATTAAAATAATCTATTTTTTCAAACAAACTAACGACGATCGTGCGGTCCATGGCCCTTATGGGGCCCCAGTGTGGGCGCGTTCCTTGAGGCGGCAAGCCACCCACTAGCTGAATGCTCCCCAAAAGGTGGTAGCCGTAGGGCTAGTCCGGGGGTGCCGCCCGATCTCGAGCCTCCTTGCCGGATTGCCGTCATGGGCTCTGGGGCGATAGGCCTCGCGCGCCTGCACGAGTGGCACGCGGAAGCACTACGCCTGGAGGAAACTCCACTGTTGCAGCAAATCGCCGCTCAGCGGACAGACCTCTGGCGCAATCTCATGGCGACGTGGAGACAGCGACTGTCGCAAGCCCGTGCAGGGCACGCCACAATAATGGCGATAAGTCCTCTCTTTGAGGAGTGACTAGAGAGGCGCCACGGCACTCTCACCTTCCGCCTGACGCAGGTTCTCACCGGAAACGGTTGTTTCGGGAGGTTCCTGCATCGAATTGGGCGGGAGGAAACGCCTAAGTGTTACCATTGTGAGGATCGACCGGAGAACACGGTGGAGCACACCGTGGAGGTCTGCTCCGCTTGGGCGGAACACCGGGGAGTCCTCGTAGCGGCGATCGGTGGCGGCGACCCGTCGCGTCCGACCCTGGTTCCATCCATGGTCTGGAGCGAGAGGGAATAGGACGCTGTCACCTTCTTCTGCGAAACAATCATGCTAGTGAAGGAGGTGGCGGAACGTGAAAGGGAGAGAACCTCACGTCCCAGCCGCTGCGGGAGACGCCCCGGGCGCCGGGGGCCACGTGGTGGCTCCCGGCCACTGTAGGCGCGGACCTGTGGACGGTGAGTAATAAGCTAGCTCGCCGTCCGTCCGTCTTATGACGACAAGCCGTGTCTACGGCACGTTCGTGATCCACACGCGCCTCACAGAGATGACAGCAATCTAGGAGGAGTCGCCAAGGGCCAATGCCTGCCAGGGCTGCGGGACTGTTCGAAAGAGATACCGCGGCCCTGAAACACAAAAGGCAAGGAAGGAACGAAAGCAAGAAAGGATGGGTTTTAGTCAGTGAACTCATTTCCGCTCTGCCTAGAGCCGGAGGGGTCAGTTCATGATTTCCCAACCAAAAAAGAAATAGGTATAATTAGCACTAATTTGCATCTGGAAATAAAATTTTACTATCGAATTTGGCAAACATTTTTGAAGTAGCGAGTTGGCAACATTGTTTAGTGTTTAAACCGATGAGGAGGTCGTTAACCTGTCAGTGCTAGCCTATTCATTTACATAATGTACAAAATGCTGAAAATAAAAATAATGTTATGTGACTAAACTACTGGAAGCATTGCAAAACTTAAGTGGCAGTGGGCAGGGCACATTGTTCGCAGAACGGGTGGCCGATGGGGCCAAAAAGTTCTGGAGCGCCACTCCAGAATTTTTCGGCCCTATCGGCCATCCGTACCACGAACCGGAAGACGTTGCGTTGGAAGGCCTCCTACTAGATGGATCGATGACCTAGTGAAGGTTGCTGGGATTTACTGGATGCGAGTCGCATGGGCTGGCCAATGTGGTGACACTGAGGGGAGGCCTATGTCTAGCAGTGGACGTCTTTCAGCTGAAATGATGATGAAACTACTGGATAATTCGATTTGATTTTTATGTGCAGACTGGGAACATCATGAGGTGTACACAGTTTAATTTATTGTCGTATTGTCGGCGCCACTTTGTTTATTGTATAAGTTATGGCGAAAGAGTTTTATTGGAAAACAGACTTCTGTTTACCTAGAATGTATGTACTGGTGAAATGTGTGAGTATTATAAGGTTCACGTCTGTCTAACCCGTCGGGGATTACAGGCTTAATGACACAAGCTAATGCCTGTAATCCCCGTTATAATTCATCATTATGTGCCTAACCTTTTCCAAACTGTGTTGGCACCGGCTTGTACACACTGTACGTATACTAACACTGTGTTTTCATACTAACTACGTCGTCCATAGTTTAAATCTGTTTCTTTTTTGACCTATGTTCTTTGGGATAGTAATTGTTCAGTGTGATCAGATATGAGTAGGAATCGGTTATTCGGATGCATATTTACCTAGAATACATTTTTTCTCGACAAAGAGTACTAAAGTGTGGAAACGGCGTCTTTTAATATTTTTATTTAATAAAACTTCATGTACTACAGTGGTACATCACCACCATCTACAACCCGAACTCACCCAATGCTGGGTATAGGCCTTTATTTTCTTGTGTCAATCTCCACGGTCCTGAGCCAGCCTCATCCAGGTTTTTCCTCCGATGGCAACTATGTCGTCTGCCCATCTCGCCGTCGGACGACCCACGTTTCTCTTGCCAGTTACTGGACCCCATTTGGACAGCGTTAGGCCACCTGTCATCAGTGTGTCAGTGGTACTTAAGCGGACTTAATGCCACAAGGCTTTCTCTTCTCGTCAACCTTTGGGTTAAATAGGACAACGTTGTGATAGGGTTGGTCAAAATAATATCTAAAAAATATGACTTAAAATGTATATACTTACTAGCTTTTGCCCGAGGCTTCACTCGCGTTCATTTAGAATTTGACAATCAATTCGGTTTGCACTCTGCTTGTTATAAATCAATCATGATTGGAAAGACACGTGGCGCCTTCTATTATCATAAAATCGTTATTATTGTTGTCCTCGGGAACAGTACTTTTTTCGAAATGAAAGGTATATGTCTGTTTCTGTACACCTGCCAAGGTATATGCAAAATTTCAGGATGTTTAGTTCAGTGGTTTAGGCGTGATAGGTAACAAACAAAATTACTTGTGTATTTATAATATTAGTTAGGATATTGATACTTATACACAATATACCTACAAATAAAATAAACTAACAAATATTTTTAAATGCCAAAATGAAAAACGAGAAACTTTTTAATTTAATAATTACAATGACTTGACTTCTAATTGAGAGCTGACCTAAATTGTGGTTTCTTCCCGATTTTGTGGGATTTTATATAAAAAAAACTAGTATGCAAAATGCAGTATTCCTAGATGTGATAAATATTTCTATCATGTTAAAAACTTTCATATGACTGGGCTTAGTGGACTTCATCATCATCATCATCATTTCAGCCCGTTGCTGTCCACTTCTGAACATAGGCCTCCCCAATCGATTTCCAACGTGTCCGGTCCAATGTCACCTGCATCCAGCGACTCCCTGCAGTTTTTACAAGGTCGTCGGTCCATCTGGCAGGTGGCCGTCCCACGCTACGCTTTCCAATGCGTGGTCTCCACTCCAGTATCTGTTTGCCCCACCGGCCGTCCGATCTTCGCGCTATGTGGCCTGCCCATTGCCACTTCAGCTTGCTCATCCGCTGGGATATGTCGATGACCTTGGTTTGTCTACGGATTTCCTCATTTCTGATTCTATCACGTAGAGAAACACCGAGCATAGCCCTCTCTATAGCCCGCTGAGCGACTTTGAGCATCTGTATAAGACCTATTGTGAGAGACCACGTTTCCGTAAGTCATCACTGTTAACACACACAAGTTATAAACCCTACTTTTGAGGCACTGAGGTATTTTGGACGAGAAGACATCGCGTGTTTTCCCGAACGCTGCCTAGCCGAGTTGGATTCGACGATTGACCTCTCTCTCGAAGTTGAACCTACCTAACCGGACCGCCTGTCCTAGGTAGATATATTCATCGACAGCTTCGAGAGTAGTGTTCAACACTTCCACGTACCGATAGTCAATATGGCACCTCTGGAGAGACCTATGAACCGCCCAAGTTTCGATTGAATCAAAGGCTTTCTCATAGTCCACAAACGCCAAGCATTCAGCCGCAGCGTATGTATGTGGTCTATGGTACTAAAGCCTCTTCGGAAACCGGCTTGTTCGGGAGGCTGGAAGTCATCAAACCTGCGTTCGAGACGATTCGTGATGACTCTTGAGAACAACTTATAGACATGGCTCAGCAGTACGATGGGCCTGTAATTCTTCAATAAAGTGTTGTCACCCTTTTTGAAGAACAGGTTCACCACACTCCTGTTATACTTCAGGCGTTTTACCTCCAAGCAAGACGGAATTAAACAACTTCTGAAGGACTCTGAGTATGAGTGTTCCACCCGCATTCAGAAGCACCAGTAGACGCGTCTCTTGCGAACACTTTTGAGCCCTTGTTTCGCTCTATGGTCTCCTTAATACGTTCCGTATTGAAGGAGCGTCTGTCACTTCGTAAGGACTTCAAGATCTGTCTATTGAGCTGCCTATATGACTTGGCCTCTACGCAGGTTTGAAGCGTCATAGAACGTCGCTCGGCCATTAGGTTCCGGGTCTGGTCGGATAGTTTTTGAGGCTTATGTTGACGGTGGGTTTTAAAGAACTTACACCCAACCGTGTGGACAGTTTTTACCAGCCTGTATATCTTCCACTGATGCGCAGCTGTCTAGCAATTCAAAACAATTTGATAACTCGAGTTGAAAGCGCTCGGGGTTTTGGACATGTGCGTTTGAGGGTCGGAGCGTAGACTTCACCAGACGTGATCTTTCCAATTTGACATTGATATTTAATGTGCCTCTAACCATTCGCTGATCACTGCCGGTTTTTACCCTGTGGATCACTAAAACATAATTAAATATTTGTCTTTTGGTGCTCATGATGAAGTCAATCTCATTTTTTGTGGAACCATCGGGACTTATCCAGGTCCATTTCCAAATTGCCCCACTCTCAACTCATCATCGCTTTTCTCGCCCAGCCGCGCATTGAAGTCACCCTTAACAACAGTGAAGTGTGTTTTGGAGTTATGTATGGCCCTATAATGTCCTCATACATAACATCCACTTCATCCTCGGAGTGTGCCGAGGTCGGTGCGTAAACCTTTATGATCTTCAGCAAATACAGTTTAGATACTCTGAGTATAAGGTACGCTACCCTGCTCGACACACTATTGATAGACACAATGTTGTTTACGAGTGGCTTACGGACGATAGCGGACTTACAACTATGATTATTTTGGTACTCGCCTCCGTACAATAACACTTAAATTTTAGGTAAATATGCATCCGAATACCTATGAGGTATCAGATCTTATTCTGTTACAACATGTACATCACGAGCAATGAAATCTAAGCAAAATTAAAAATGGTATTTCTTGTTAATCTAAGGTTTTTACTTTGAGATAAGTACTATTTCTAGTTCTAGTTTGGCTTCCAAAATACGATGTTCGTAGAAACGTAAAATGTTAATTAATAAAGTATCGGAAAATCGCTTTTTAAAATGTTGGTTAGTGCTCATTTTCGAGACGCAAGTTGTCAAATTCAGTCCAGCCACCATCAAAACATAATGCCAGTGTGGAGATACTCTGCTGGATGTGCTCCACCTCCTGTTTATCCTGCAGAACTCCTTGCACCTTCCAGGATTCAATCTCATTGCTTAGATTGAATCCTGGAAGGTGCAACTAGTTCTTAGAGCTGTGCATTTGGCTACATATTGGTCTAACACAATTTGAATTTCATCGACACGTAAAGAAGAAGAAGCGTTAGATTTATTGTATTTATGTAATTTTTTCAGAAAGCCTTTACTGTAGCTTGGGAGTCTCTGAAGGAAGCCTTCAAACACCCAACTAGAGAAGACTATCGTGAGTATTTACCGCTCTATGTTCTTAGAAAACCTTGTAAAAGTTCTGGCAAACCGGTTCGGAAAAATAGCAGGCGCGGGTCCAAGGCAGGAGCGCGCGGTGTAAACGTAACGTAAAGACGTCCATTTTAAAATTATAAATGCGAAAGTAAGTTTGTTTGTTTCCTTTTCACGCCTAATCTTCGGAACCGATGCTCCTGCAATTTTGCATATGCGTTGTCAGGTGTACAGAAACGGACAACTCTTCATCCGGGACAAAAGTACTGTTCCCGATGAAAACAACAATAACGTTCTTATGATAACAGATGACGTCACGTTTCTTTCTAATCATGATTGACTTATATTATTACAAGCAAAGTACAACCCGAATTGATTGTCAAATTCTAAATTAACGCGTGCGAAACCGCGGGCATAAGCTAGTTTAGCAACTAAATCATATCTACGGATGATCCTGATTGTGCTTGTTTCAAACCATTTAACTAACATGCTGTAAGATAATTGTATTTTCGATTCAAAAATCGACGTATTTACGTTACATTTGCATCGCGCGCTCATTCTAGGGCCCAGGGGGCTCCAAACTCTAAATGACCTGAAATATCATTCAGTGTCCGTGGTCCGCGGCTGGTCCGCTATCCATTTTGACCGAACCTTTAAGGCGCAAACCCATCGCGGCGCACACTATGCACGGCCACACGGCGCATTTTAGATGCGTGGATTCATTTGTTTGTCAACGTGGGTCTACGTTTCCACTGCAATACAGGCTACACTCTCTCAGCTATGTACAACTGTAGCGTGCTAGCCCACCGTGGCATAGTCGTGAGTTAATATTGGTGTATAGTGTGTACCGCATGTACAGCGTACATGGCATTGACAGCGTTGAGCTATGTGAGCGCCTTATTCAAGCAAGCCACTCATGTACTAATGACGTCAGTTGATGCATAGCGTGTCCGTGGTTTGCAGTGTACATGATCAAATACATTTTCTAGCAAAGCGAAGCTTAACACACGTGCGTAGCCTCTCCGTGCGCCGCAGTAGGTATGCGCCTTTACTAGGTCCTTTACTCTTTCTTTTTGTGTATTTCTAAACGCAGTGGCTAAGCTTTTTGACTCACAATACTTGTTATGTGATAGTACGTATTGTGTGTTATGTAATAGTAGCTAGCATGACAAAATAATAAACAAACAGGTTTTTTACTTAGACCTAGACTTGCTTTTGGCTCGTTTTTATAATCATAATTATTTATTGATTTGCACAAAAACAGTATTTTTTTTAAACTATACTCTTGTTATTGATCATCCAAAACAGCAATTCTGAAAAACTAATCATGTTAAAACGCTTAAAACAGAAGATGATTTTCCGAATTCAATTTTGCAGAAATGTATGCCTAATCAATTAAGACACACTTTCCTACGTAATTGATAAGCGTGATATCTCCTTTTTACAAAGGATGATGCCAATTTTGGTACCCTTTTCGAATATCTATGTGTGCTATCGTGGGATATATATAGAAGTTTTTTTCGCACATTTCATAATTCACTGTAATTTTGAGCATTATTAGGAATGCGTAGATGTCACACGCTACTCAGTAACAGGTCATGGGTTACTCCTTTCATTTCCTAGCGGTGACTAACGTAGTTACCAAGGTCAAGGCTGGGTTTCTATTTGTGATTTCTAACTTTTATAACACATTTGCTCGTAAAGGGTCTCTTATTTCACCAATTTCAATATCGTATTGTATCTCATTACGTACTTTTGCGATAATGTAAAACGCACGATTTATCAAAATGCTCCGTCAAAAACGAACGGTACTTTTTAAATCTTAGCAAAGAGTTATTATTTCGGAAAAGTGGTTTTATGAATAAAACTAACTTTGGGAGATAAAATATAATAAATAAACATTTAATTCTTTAATTTAATTAGTTTTTACAAAATTATTGTATTAACTATATACATTGATAATTAAAAACTATTAAACTAAAATAGATAAACTAACAACAAACTATAAAAGGGCATCGAAAAACTCCTCCTCAACGCTGTCAGATGGTAATGTGCCCAAGAGACTGGCGGCGTTGCCACGTTGTATGGCAACACTTAGCCTCTGGCCAAAGTAAAAGCCAGCCCTTGGGTCACGGGAAGCGTCAACTAGGCGTTTCGAAATTTCCTTAAATAGGCTATGAGCACTCGGACCCCACGGCCCTAGAGTTTCAACCCCAATAAATTACAACCATTTATCTGTAACAAAAATATGAATTTACTGTATTACTAATACTGGCTGTTTTTTGTGCCTTTGCCTTAAAAAAAAGCGCTGATGCGCGCACCTCGATAATTCCCTTTTTCTTTTCGCTGTATAGTTTTTATTTGAAAATGTCGTCAACTACTGATGAATCGATTTATTCGACACCGCCTGAAGTCTCAGAGGCAGCGAAAAAGGCTACTTTAAGCCTCTTGCCCGAAAAATCGACCGATAGATACTTACAAGCATATCAAAATTTTGTTTAAGAAAGTCCGAGTTTTATTTATTTCCTCGCAAATATGTTACAAAACGCCGTATGACATACATGCCCGTTGATAATTACAGCCTCTGCTTTCTTGTAGCCCTCGCCTACGGCTCGGGCTAGCAATATCGCGTCGGCTGTATTTTTCAACTTACCGCACTTATATCATAATGTACTTTTTCGGTACTCAACGCGTAGAGTTTTCAATCCTTTTAAGAAACAAAATCGATTGGCATCTAAGTTTAAAAAAAAAACCCTTTCTTATTGACTGTACAATAAGAAAAGGGGATTTTTTTAACTTAGATGCCAATCGATTTTTATTTTCAACATTATTTTCACAATGTGTTCAAAAGTTACGCACGGTTTTCTAACACGGTGCGATCTTTAAACGTGGTATTACTGCTGTCGGAAAAGGAAGGATAAGATTTTTTTCTTAGAGACGAATGTTTATGAAATAGTGTATGTTTGATAAGCCGTTACATTTTTTGAAATATTTATAAAGCATACGAAAAGTTTAGTGCTTGAATTACAATTTAAACCTATTGTAGGTAGTAAAACCATGTTTATATTTACTTTTAAACGTCTGCTTATTTTTTTTCAAATAACTTTATTTGGAAATAGTTCAAAATGATTAACACTAGTTATTAAGTTATTTTGTTGCTACTAACACTATGTATGGACTCATGTCTGAAATAAAGAATTTGAATTTGAATTTGAAAATCGGTATAATGCAATATATTTCATTTTTTTCTTTTGACAATAACAATCGTGCAAATTGTTGTTAAATATTGTTGGAACGTACGTATGTGTTGGAACAACTAACATGCAAACGATCTTTTATGACGATTTTACCAAACTGTGTCTTTTTTATTAGTAAAATTTGAAGCGATGGCTAAAAATACAAAATACTGGAATTTTGAGATAAATTACTACCAGAGATACAAACGGTTTAACTTAAATAATAATTGCGAGCAAGTCTTGGAATGATAAAACATATTGGTTTCAATGAGAGCACTGAAAAACTTTTGCTTTTAGGGATCACTCCGACAAAGAGTGCCTAGAACATCAGAATAAATATATTTTTGTTTAAATAATTTAACTTTTTTTTCATTACTTGAAGTGATTAAACAGTTAATTCCTTTTTTATTCTGTTCATAAGTAATAAATAAGATATCAGATGCACTTGCTATAGGTAAATAAGTATTACATTTGTTAATTATCAATCAAAAACCGATTTTATTTAAAATAATTTTAGAAGAAGGATTATTTTTTATTTTATCTGTTATAGCTAATGTAAACCAATTTAAATCAAAAGTGTACTTTTTACAACTCCTTAATCGTCAGTAAGTATTACGTAATTTTTGTATTTCTTAGCATTCATCTGCTAATACATTTGTTTGAAACGATAAAAACTTTTCATAACATTGTTACAAATGAAGGCATTCAACTGAATTGATTTTAAATAGCGACATTCATTTATATGAATGTCGCTATTTAAAATCAATTCAGTCACGTTCTAAAACATAGTAATTGAATATATCGATTTGATTTTAAACATGTAGGTTCTTCAAGTAATTTCTTCCTTTTTTACATACATCCTCAATCTTTAGTCTTTATTTACCTAGCTAGTGATTTTTGCATGGAAACGAAGGTTTTTCTGACTGGTTCAACCAAGATTTTGCATCGATTAGTGTTCACTCCCGTAAGTAACATGTATGATGTTTTCATCAATTTTCAGTACGCAAATATACACCTAAGCCCCTATACAGATCTAAATCCAGATCTAGATCCAGATCCAGATATAAGGCCGCACCACCGGTTACAGTTCCAAAGGCACATGTGGAACCACCATTTCTGAATGTACATTATTTATCTAGAAAAAATTTCCGAATGCCCATGGAACCCATTATTTCAACCACCACATCTACAAGGCTTTTGATTCCAGTCCTGTTATTACCAAAACCCTCAGCAGAATACGACAACAGGAGATTTGCCTTTCATGGTCGTCAAATCAATTATTATCCCGACGAAGACGATTATTACAACTATTTTTAAGAATCTGTTCATTCGAGCATGGATATTTTGGCTATAATCAACTAACGTCGCCATATTGTTTTTTCATAAATTTTACAAATTTACTGACGGCATCTTCGAAACAAAGTCATTCAAGCGCCGAAACATCCATGCAGCACTGTATACAGGGTGGCGCCGACAATACGACAATAAATAAACTGCGTATACCTCGTGACGTTCAACGTTTTTGAAATATACCTATCTAGTAGTTTAGACACAAGATATTTTTTTTTTTTTGCATTATCCACATGATGTAGATTAATAAGGTAGCACCGACAAATTAACGACCCCAGCAGCTGCATCGGTATACACACTTTTAAAAACCTTTGTCGAATTCGTTGCATAAATTTTGTTATTTGTTTTTTTTTTTTCGGATGGGAAATCATCAAATGACTTCTCCCTCTCTGGGCGGAGCGGAAGGGAGTGTCAGACTTGTACTGACTAAAACCTATCCTTGTCCCTTCCTTGCCCTTTGCGTTCCAGGGCCACGGTATCTCTTTAGTACAGTCCCTCAGCCCTGGCAGGCATTTACCCTTGCGGGTCCCTCCCTGTTTGCTGACATATCTTTGAGGCGCGCGTGGAACACGAACGCGCCGTCAACACGGCGTGTAAGTTATAACTTAGTTGGTAGACTAATATTTATGAATAGTGTTGTATTTCTTTAAAAATTTTATGCTATTAAGTTTTTTGGTTTTGTATTAATTTCGTTTTTAGGATTTATTTGATAATTTAAAAATATTCGTCGTATTGTCAGCGCCACCCATATTATATATTTTTTAAGTTATTTAAATATTAAATAGTGTACTAAAAGGTAATTAATAAGTAATAACAGAGATAGATGGAAGACTTTGGAGGAAGCCCTTGTCGAAGGACAAGCTGCTTTTAGAAAAACCGATCGCCAGTAAGAAATTTATTGTAATAATTGTAAGACAGCAATAAAGGCTTTTTTATTGGTTCACTAATGTTTCACCAAAACTTCTTTGACAAATTTTTATTTTATAACCAACGTTTGATATACTATATAATTCACAAAAAAATATTCCGCAAATTAGTTTTATTGTTAACCTATTGACCGCTTGGCTAAATATAAAGATTTGTAGCTGTGCCCCTAGCGCACGGCTACAAATCGATAAAATAATACCTACAATAAATAAGCTTCAATACTTAGAGCTACGAGACATAATTTTTATAAATACTTTAAAAATGGTTTTCGTTGTACCATGTAGTTAATAGGACGAAAATTGAACGAAAAATCATGCATGTTGTCTGTCACAGAAACATGACACGAGCGGTAGGGGCATGGAAATATTATAAGCGGTCAAAAGGTTAAACTCTCATTTTACAAGCATTCGTTTGGCTAACGTTATTCTTTACAAATGTTTCAAATGATATTTAATCATTTATAAAATTTTCGTTGAATATTTTGATTATTTTGGCAAATTAGGTTTAGCCTAAATATTATACTATAATAAATCTTTTAAATCAGTCACAAAGTGATCACGAGAGTACGTATTAAAACATATAAAACTAAAAGTTTAATTTACCTGACGACTGACTTACCTAATGGTTCAAAATATTTAGTTTTTATTACAGTTATAATGTCAAAGTGCAAAATGACTACGATGAAAAATGCCGCTGCCGATTGATTTCATGGCCGAGAGGCACTGTACATTTTGTGACGGCTTGTTTTTATAGTACTATTTTTTTTGGGAAGTTTCGATTGTTTTTAGTGTGAAAATTCACCTAAGTCCAAGGTAAACAATATCAATATTTTGTAATAGGAGTAGTCGACGTAGCCCCGCTGCGCTGGGCTCCTATTTCTGTTTGCAGGGTTTAAACCTAACCTAACGTCGGGGTGCACCAAGTCCCAAACTCGCTTTGCTCGCTCTTGAATCCTAAGTGTTTGTTGTTTAATGAGTTTAACTTTTAGGAAATTGCGTAATACGTAATGCAAAAAAAAAAGTAAAATGCTTTTATTTCAAACGTTGTTTTACAAGATGATATGAATATAAAATGAATTGTTTGTCAAATAATACGTTATCAAATATTTTTTTTTTTACGATAAATGTTTTTTAGAGTGAATTATTTGCCAAACTTGTTGTTGTAAAATGATAAAATGACCAACCATGTTTTTGCCAATCGTTGCTTGTCAAATGAAAATTTGTAAATTAATTTTTGGGGAAAAGGCAGGATACCTTTTTTATTATATTTATTTTAATAGGGTAGTCACTTTAATAAGTATCATAATAATTATATTATAATAAAAAACGACCTAATATTTCGAAATTGTCTGTCTCTTTTGGAGGGTGGTCGAAATCAGAACTAGCACCTCGTTTTTTAATACATTTCACAAATTTTCACCAACAGCGTCCTCTGTCCAGATTAGTCGAGCTCCAAAAGATCTTTGTATCGCTGTAGTAAGTATTATAATATAAATGAAATGACGTGTAGAAGCATCTTTTGTTGAAGATAGCAAAGCATAATGTAACGATAACTATGATTATGTATTTATAAGTGTGTAACAATACCTTTAACGAAACTGAAAGGTATTTGTTCTCCTCGTCATTGCGATATTTTTTATCTTCTAGTTATGGAGATATTGCGGGTCAAGATTTTACATCAGTATACACCTAAGCCCCTATACAGATCTAAATCCAGATCGAGGTCCAGATCCAGATCTAAGGCCGCACCACCGGTTACAGTTCCAACGGCACGAGTGGAACCACCATTACTGAATGAACATTATTTATCTAGAAAAAAATTCCGAATGCCCATGGAACCCAATATTTCAACCACCACATCTACAAAGTTTTTGATTCCTGTCCTGTTATTACCAAAAGTCTCAGCAGAATACGACAACAGGAGATTTGCCTTTCATGGTCGTCAAATCAATTATGATCCCGACGAAGCCGATTATTACAATGATCGTTAAGAATCTGTTTATTCGAGCATGGATATTTTGGCCATAATCAGAGCTAACTTGCCATATTGTTTTTTCATAAATTTCACAAAGAAGAAGGGTCACCCATAGTAAATTTACCCAGGCCCGTCATAAAAGGAACTTATCTCAGTTATTTTGTATAAATATAACAGAAATAAATTAACACTATTTTGAATATGAGTGGCTGAAACCTTTTTTTTTTGTACGGATGTGAAATCATCAAATGACTTCTCCCGCTCTGGGCAGAGCGGAAGGGAGTGTCAGACTTGTACTGACTAAAACCCATTCATGTTCCTTCTTGCCCTTTGTGTTCCAGGGCCGCGGTATCTGTTTCGAACAGCCCGCAGCCCTGGCAGGCATCGGCCCTTGCGGGCCCCTCCCTGTTTACTGACATCTCTTTGAGGCGCGCGTGGAACACGAACGCGCCATCTACACGGCCTGTCGTCAAAAGACGGACGGACGGCGAGCTAGCCCATTACTCACCGTCCACAGATCCGCGTCTACGGTAGCCGGAAGTCACCACGTGACCCCCGACGCCCGAGGCATCTCCCGCGGCGGCTGGGACGAGAGGTTCTCTCCCTCTCACGCTCCGTCACCTCCTTCGCTAGCATGACTGCTTCGCAGAAGGAGGTGACGGCGTCCCATTCCCTCTCGCTCCGGACCATGGCTTGGACCAGGGCCGGACGCGATAGGTCGCCGCCGCCGATTGCCGCTACGAGGACACGGCGGTGCTCCGCCCAAGCAGGGCAGACCTGCACCGTATGATCGACCGTGTCCTCTGGGCGATCCACGCAGTGGTAACACCCGGGCGTTTCCTCCCGCCTGATTCGGTGCAGGAACCTCCCGAAACAACCGTGTCCGGTGAGGACCTGCGTCAGGCGGAAGGTGAGGGTTCTGTGGCGCCTCGCTAGCCACTCCTCAAAGAGGGGACTTATCGCCACTATTGTGGCGTGCCCTAGTGGCTGACACCTCCATATTGTAGTTTGATTTTGTTCAGGCTAAATGTTTTGAAATATATTTTTTTAAAGAATAGCAATAATATTTATTCAAAATGACGCCAATTTTGATAAAAACACAAGAAATAGACAGTCATCATCAACCTTTTAGCTCCACTAGAGCTAAAATATTCCTAAATAAAAAAAATTATACAGGATGTTTTTTTTAAGTGGGCGAGGATGGCCAAATCCGATACTATGAGGAATAAAGTAAAATACTCAAAGGAGTCTCGAGCCTGATTTTGATAAAAACTAAAATTGCATCATTAGATTTTTGAAAACAGGGTATTAAAAAAATATCGCCTGAATAAAAACATAAGACAATATTTTGGTGTAGCTAAAATATATATTTAAAATTACAAAAATACTGAGATATGTCTCTTTCATGTCGGGTCTGGGTCACAAATGACCGTTCTTCTTTACCGACAGCATCTTCGGAACAAAGTCAGCCCAGTGCCGAAACATCCATGCAGCACTGTATACAGAGTGGCGCCGCCAATACGACAATACATAAACGGCGTATACCTCATGACGTTCCCAGTCTGCAAAAATGTTTTTGAAATATACCTATCTAGTAGTTTAGACACAAGATATATATTTTTTTTTAGCATTTCCCACATGATTAATAAGTTACCACTGACAGATTAACGACCCCAGCAGCTGCATCGGTATACATACTTCAAAAACCTTTGCGCAATTCGTTGCTTAAGTTTTATTTCTTGACCAGAATTAGTGCAAGTTATTTTTTTTTTTCGGATGGGAAATCATCAAATGACTTCTCCCGCTCTGGGCAGAGCGGAAGGGAGTGTCAGACTTGTACTGACTAAAACCCATCCATGTTCCTTCCTTGCCTTTTGCGTTCCAGGGCCACGGTATCTCTTTCGAACAGTCCCGCAGCCGTGGCACGAATTTGCCCTTGCGGGCCCCTCCCTGTTTGCTGACATATCTTTGAGGCGCGCATGGAACACGAACGCGCCGTCAGCACGGCGTGCAAGTTATACCTTAGTTAGTAAACCAATATTTATGAATAGTGTTGTATTTCTTTAACAATTTTATGCTATTTGGTTTTTAATTAATTTCGTTTTTAGGATTTATTTGATAATTTAAAAATATTTGTCGTATTATCGGCGCCACCCATATTATATATTTTTTAAGTTATTGAAATATTAAATAGTGTACTTATAGGTAATTAATAAGTAATAACAGAGATAGATGGAAGACTTTGGAGGAAGTCCTTGTCGAAGGACAAGCTGCTTTTAGAAAAACCGATCGCCAGTAAGAAATTTATTGTAATAATTGTAAAACAGCAATAAAGGCTTTTTTATTGGTTCACTAATGTTTCACCAAAACTTCTTTGACAAATATTTATCTTATAACCTAATAGTAGGGGAGCCCATGATGCTAAATGTGTAGTTACTCGAGCGCCACGGAAACATATTAGAATTGGTAGATTAGATGATAGGAAGAAAAAATGGTCCTATAATGGTTCCAAATTTAGCGGTGGGGGAAGCGTCTACAGATTTTCAAAATTGTAAAAAAAACAATGATACCGAGATACTTAAGCGCGTCAGATATTGATATTTTTCATCGCCCAACATGTCTCTGATATGAAATATATAATCATCTGACGATTTGCGAGGTGGAGGTGGCCATGCGAGAGGGGTGAAAACCCAAAAAAACAATTACTCGAGCGCGTCTGATTTTCATAGGGGTTATTCAGTGAATCCTACAGATGCTCCAATTCCTTAATCTGATGATTTGGAATTGACGTAAGCAGGCAGCAAATTTTTGAAAATGTTAAAAAAAATCTTCATCTTTAACTACTCGAGCGCAATAGAATTCATCATGATGTCCCCTGAGGCACACTGACTAAAAATCTGACGATTATTTTGAGGGGTATCGTTAATCTGAAGATTAAAAAAAAAACTGTATAGAAGGACTAATAAAAGTGTGAGAAATTAAACAAATATTATTTATTATGGATTTGATATCAAAAAAAATATAATTCGATGAATTTTCGTAAGGTAAGTATACTTATAGTTCTGATCTTAATTCACGTTTTTTATAACTTTCGGCTTGCGAAAATCGTCAGATTATATTTTTTCTGTTATTCTGGTTACCTGTTACTTCCAAAATAAAAAAAAAAACGACCGCGCTTGATTAAATCCAGACATCGATTTTTTTTTGCAACTTTGCAACGCTCTCACGCCCTTAGGTTACGCTCAAAGTGTAAGATTAGCAAAATTGACACTTGTTAGTTACTAATTAACCCACCTTCTCATCTTAATCTTCTTCTCAAAATCTTAATCTGACGCGTTCGTGTAAATCCGATGATCGTTTTTTTTACTAATCTGACGGGTCCTCCCTGAGCGCACCCCTCTGTATTAAGGGCTCATACCGACTGGAGGTACTTGTCAATATATAATGTATCGTCTCTTATATTAATCTGACGTGCTCGAGGAACTCCCAAAATTCCTTCTACGGCTACAACTTTTGATATACTAAATAATTCACACAAAAAAATCCGCAAATTCGTCGCATAAATGCGACACAAGTGGTCAAAAGGTTAAACACTCACTTTACAAGCATTCATTTGGCTAACGTTACGCTTTACAAATGTTTCAAATGATATTTAATCATTTATAAAGTTTTTGTCGAATATTTTGACTTTTCTAGCAAAATTACGTTTAACCTAAAAATAATAAATCTTTTAAATCATAATTTGAATTTATGATTTTAATGTATATAATTTAATTTATAATTTTTAATTTATGATGGATGTTTGTATTGGATGTTGTTTTTATTTTAATTTTGTAATCATAATTTTATGTGTTTGTCACCTACCGTTATGGATCCTAGTTATCCGAAATAAATGATTTTGATTTGATTTGATTTGAAATCAGTCAGAAAGTGATCACGAGGATACATATTAAAACATCTAAAACTAAAAGTTTAATTTACCTGACGACTGACTTACCTAATGGTTCAAAATATTTAGTTTTTATTATAGTTAATGTCAAAGTGCAAAATGTCTACGATGATAAAATGCTGCTGCCGATTGATTTCATGACCACCATGAGGCACTGTACATTTTGTGACGGCGTGTTTTTGTAGTACTATTTTTTGACGGGTAGTTTCGATTGTTTTTAGTGTAAAAATTCACCTTAAGTCCAAGGTAAACGATATAAATATTTTTTAATAGGAGTAGTCGACGTAGCCCCGCTGCGCTGGGCTCTTAATTCTGTTTGCAAGGTTTAAACATAACCTAACGTCAGGGTGCACTAAGTCCCAAACTCGCTTCGCTCGCTCTTGAATCCTAAGTGTTTGTTGTTCCATTAATTAAAATTACCGTTGAAATTTAATGAGTTTAATTATTTAGAAAATTGCGTAATGTGTAATGCTAAAAAAAGTAAAGGTTTTTATTTCAAACGTTGTTTTGCGAGAAAATATGAATATTAAATTAATTGTTTGTCAAATAATACGTTATCAAATAAAAAATTATAGCGTAATATTTTTTAAAGTGAATTATTTGCCAAACTTGTTGTTGTAAAATGACCAACCATGTTTTTGCCAATCGTTGCTTGTCAAATGAAAATTTGTAAATTATTTTTTATGGAAAAGGCAAGTTACCTTTTTTATTATATTTATTGTGTGTACTTATGTACACGCGTTAGAAGTTATACTTCTTTTTAAAAAAAATATCTGTCGCCTTATCTCAGCCAGCAGTAGATTAAAAATAAAAAACCTAGGCTTGTCAATATCTGACACTAAGCTAACTTCAGGGTGTATGTTGACTAGCTAACTTCATGCTGTTAAATTTAGGTGTCGGTGTGCGCGCGCATCGTAAAAAATTACTCTCATCATTATTCCCTAACGCGCCATAAGAAGTATAACTTCAATAATATAATGTTAATAAAAAACGACCTAATATTTCGAAATTTTCTGTATTGAAATATTGAAGTAGCAGTCCAAAGCAAGGATCTTTTGAAGGGTTGTTGAAATCAGAAGTAACATCTCGTTTTTTAATACATTTCGCAAATATTCACCAACAGCGTCGTCTGCCCAGATTATTCGAGCTTCAAAAGATCTTTGTATCACTGTAATATGTTTCATAATAAAAATGAAATGACGTTTAGAAAAATCTTTTGTTGAAAATAGCAAAGCAAAATGTAACGATAACTATGATTATGTATTATATAATATATAAGTGTGTCGTCATTGCGATATTTTTTACCTTCTAGTTACGGAGATATTGGGGGTCCAGATTTTACATTTTTCATTTTTAAATGTTATAACTTTACTTAAAACACCTTCACGACCCCATTACTATTTAATGCATCCGTCAGTACAATATTTCGAGAGCGTTAGATTAAGTTTTAACGTAAAACGTGACTTCTTACCCAAAAAAAAAAACGTTTCCCAGGACTATTAGGGTTATTTATTTTGATGCACAGAATGCTTGGTTGGCGGTTCGTTTACACCCTGTATATTGCAAGGAAATAACTCTAAACTTAAGGAAAATAGATTATATAATGATATTATTGGAATAAAGATTATACAATGACATTGTCTAATTCATTGCAATGTTTTAATTTAAGGCGAGATGTTTAGATTTAAAAATGACTAGATGACCCGCGCAACTTCGTCTGCGTCAAATAAGAGAGAGAGTGGGTCAGAGAGCTGTTCAGCGCACGCAATGGAAGCTTCCATTCCATATTTCATAAATAAGCGTGACTCATTTTTTCGTATCTCAACCCAACAAAACACACCACTTTAGAATATTCCATCAAAATATCGCCAGTTTATTATCTAGAAATCTTCTAGAAATTACTATACAGGAGTTAAAAGAAGTAAAGAACGACCTAGAGGTAATATTCCTGTCTGAAACTTTTATTAAAAAGGGTGTGAAAACAATGTTAAAATATACAACTATGAAATGGCTACTTCTGTAGAAAAAAACAAAGAGGTGGCTTTTGTCTAATATTGAAAAAAGATATATATTATAAAGAGTCATATCATTCGTGAAAAACTATTCAACTGAAAACACGTTTGAAACTTGCGGCTTAGAAGTAACAAGTCATAGATTGGTAGTTAAATGTGTTTATAGAACACCGCAATCTGATCCAAATCAGTTTCTTACAAAGTTGCATAATCTTTTAGGTACACGATTTGTTAAATAAATACAAATCTAATATTAATATATTTATAGCCGTTGATTTTAACACAAATACACCTAAAAAAAGGTATAATTTAAAAATACACATCAATTTTCCTACTCGGGAATTAATTTGTATTGACCATATCATAAGCAATATTGCCAATGCAACTGCCACTGTACTTCCCCTGCATCTTTCAGATTATGATGTAACTGTTCCTAAAATAACCTAAGCTGATAAAATTTTTGTTTTTACTAAATCTAGTCTAAAAATATTAATATGATAGTCGGTTTCCCCCGAAGGGGAAAGGGCCGCGCCCCGCCAATACCGCGCGTTTGCATCCAGTCTGGTCACCTTTCCACTGACTACTAAGAGGAATGACCCGACTTTGAAAGCTTGGAGTCAAGGAAAGGATACAGGGGGAAGTTAATATTGGGAATTCACAGTTATGGCATATACATCATCATCATCATCATTTCAACCGAAAAACGTCCATTGCTGGACATAGGCCTCCCCCAAGTTTGATATAACACATGAATAATATCAAATCATATAAAACAAACAAATAATAAGTGTGACTCTAATAAGACGAGAGGACACAAGGATATGATATATAATAAATAATGAAAAGGTTAGTAAGGAAACCTTACGCTTGCACTTAACAAATTTATTATTTACAGTTACGTTAATTCACAAACGCAAATGATTCCATGTGACAACATGGAACCATTTTACATTTGCTCGGCTTACGTATACTGTTGGACCTAACTGCATAGTCCTACTAAGGACACTGCTCTACATGTCTTTCCCAATCCTAAGGCAGTGGGTTGTGAGGCCAGCTGCCATTGAGGAAGACAAGTTTTCAGCATTTCCACCTACTTACACGTGTACTGTTGTTAATAAAACCCTTACGGCAGATTACCCCAATTTATAGTAAATTACCACCAGCTCTGAGAATGTTACCAATTAATTAATAAGTGTGAATGTAAAATGTTTGCTTGGCTTTTAGACATGTGTATTTACTCCGTCAAAGAATGTTTATATCATAAATTTTAATATTATAACTAAGATTTTAATAATGACATTAGTACTTCAATATTATTATGATTTTTTTTACATTTTTAATTTTTATATTATGATTTATATTTTTGACATTGTAATTTATGTGATTTATTTTATATTTTACATTATTATTATTATTTTTCGTTGCTATTTTTATTTTTATATTCATATATTAACCCATTGATATTTTTTTTGTTATTATAAATAATGCAATTTTGAATTAATCGTAATCAATCTAAAATTATAAATTCAAATTTCATATCTTTAGAATATTCTTGAAATGTACCTAGTTTTGCTTTGCATGTACCTAGCTTATTATTTAATATTTCTTCACCAGCAATAGTAGTATGTGTGAAACAAAGTTTAATGTATGATCTCAATGTAACATAAACTGAGAAATAAACAATACAATACAATACCTACCCTTTCTTCGTCCTCAGTCTTTTTCTAAAAACCGGAGTATTCCCATTTGAGCACCGATTTCAAGAGCACCAATGCTTAAAGCCAAAGATATTCCATTTGCTCAAAAGGGAACATCTTTGGTGCTCTTGAAATCGGTGCTCAAGTGGGAATACTCCTAAAAACCACAACCAGTGGTCTCATACTTTCACAGAATTGGTTTATTTAATCGGGTATCCTTATCGTTCCTAAAGCATTCTTTGAATTATTACATTTGCCTGTCACTTAGCTTTCATCCCTAGTGCGTTTCCCATTAAATAAATAATGTATGCGTTTCTCAATAGTTTTACAACGCTTCAACGTTATTAATTACGGTAACATGTCAGACTGCCAACCTATAAACTAGAGGTTTAATGTGTTTTGTAAGTGGCCGATACCACGTGGTGATATTAAATAAGAACTCATCATCATCAGCCTATAATGTTCCCACTGCTGGGACACAGGCCTCCTTTCTATGAGAGGGAAAGCGCTATAATCACCAATCCGCACTGGTCCCAGTGCGGATTGGTAGATGTCACATGTCTCAGATTTTTTGGTTCTAGGACACACCGGTTTCCTCACGATGTTTTCCTTCACCGTTTTTGAGAACAGTGGTGATGAAATAAATTACACAAAGTATTGCGTCTGCCTGGGTTCGAACCCACGACTTACTGTTCGTAAGTCGGGTTGCTACCACTGGGCCACCGCTGCTCTCTATCTGAATAAGAATTAAGGCAAAAATAATAATAATTTGGAGTACGTGACAGACTGTCACAATAACTCTGCACAAATGAAGCTTTCCAACTAAACATATACCACAAAAATCAGCAATATATACTGCATTCATAAAAGAGACTTTAATTTAGACTACATTCTATAATTTAAGGAATGCTTGCAAAGTCTTACTTGGTCTGACATTTATTTAAATACTGACGCGAACTCCTAAAAATGTAAATCATCATCATCATCATCAGCCTATAAGTTCCCACTGCTGGGACACAGGCCTCCTCTCTATGAGAGGGAATGGGCTATAATCCACCACGCGGGCCCAGTGCAGATTGGTAGATGTCACATGTCTTCGAATTTTTGGGTCTAGGACATGCCGGTTTCCTCACGATGTTTTCCTTCACCGGTTTTGAGAGCAGTGGTGATGAAATAAATAAAAAAAAAAAAATGTAAATAATAAAACTAAATAGAATAATTACTCTAGTCTGCTAAATAAATGTATTTTTCAAAAAAGAACGTAGATATAAAATATATTCATACTCATGACAATAAATGTAAAGACATATGGACCGTCTTTAAAAATGAAATAAATAGTATTAACACTCACAAAGAAAATATAGAATGTATAAAATTAAATGATAATATAAATATAGACCCTGTATAAATGGCCAAAATATTTAACAACCATTTTCTAAATTTAACGCATGTACAAGGGAGAAAAGCGCACATAGAAGCCTCTACAAAAATATGTGTGCCAACACAATGTTCCTCATCCTATCAGTCTCCTGAACGCACTCGGCAAAATCTACGAGAGGCTTATTTATAAGCGACTCAAGGATTACGCCGAAGCTAAGAGCCTCATTCCTAACGAGCAATTCGGCTTCAGGACCGAACACTCATGCATTCAGCAGGTTCACCGCATCGTCGAACACTTGAGCGCTAGCTTCCAGCGCGGAGCGATGACAGGTGTTTTGTACTTCGACATAGCGAAAGCCTTCGACAAAGTCTGGCACAACGGCTTGTTGTACAAGCTGTACCAACTGGGCGTGCCGGATCGTCTCGTGCTCATCTTACGAGACTTTCTGTCGGATCGCACCTTCCGCTATCGCATCGGAGACGCTCTCTCCTCCCCTCACCCCATTCGCGCAGGAGTCCCGCAAGGCTCCGTTCTCTCTCCGCTCATTTTCACCCTATTCACGAGCGACATACCAAAGAGCAAAAAGGCTCAGTTGGCCCTGTTTGCAGACGACACGGCCATCTACTATACGGGTCGTTGTAAGAACGCTATCGCCAAAACCCTCCAAACCTCAGCCAACGTCCTAGGCGCTTGGTTCAGGAAATGGAGAATCGAGGTCAATCCCGATAAGAGTCAGGCGGTTCTTTACTCGAAACCGTCGCGCGGTAACAATCGCACCTCCCCCAGCCCGATCACTATGTACGGTAAGCCTATCCCTTGGGAGAAGCAAGCCAAGTATCTAGGAGTAGTTCTCGACCAACATCTGTCCTTCAGACACCATATCACGGAAGCTCGTAACCGCGCTTCCTTCGCGATGGGTAGACTCCACTTTTTGCTCATGGCAAAAAGTAAACTATCTCTTAGGTGTAAATTGCGCCTTTATACCGCGGTGATCCGTCCCATCATGACGTACGCGTGCGTCGTATTCGCTCACGCCAATCCAAAGTACCTTTATAAAATGCAAGTTCTCCAAAACCGATTCCTACGTAAAGTCACGGGAGCCCCTTATTATGTCCGCAATGATCGTCTGCACATTGATCTTAGATTGCCCACTATCCAGCAGTTCATGAAACGCCTCGCCAAGCGCTTCTTCGATTCTGCTGTTAGACACCGTAACCCTCTGATCGCATCGGCCGCCCGATACGAGCCCTCGCGTATTAGTCAGATCCGCCGCCCGAGGCACACTCTCGTTGACCCCGACGACGACATCACCCTCCTCCAGGAGAGCAGTAGGGAAACCAGCACGCTCACAAAACACAGACGCCGTTATCCGTCTTTCCGTCCTCGCCGACGAGGCCCGTCGCGAAACCCCGGTACACGCCCTCCCCGACCCTTGCTCGAGCCAGCCCGCGCAGCTGAGCCTGTAGACTTAAATCAGCCCCTAAATAATATCACTCAGATCCAGCCTGTCCCTTTGCTGCCCTCTCCCAGCGACGCCCTGAGCCGAGGTCCGTACCCCACAGGGGGTGCCCTCAGTGCGTAGTCGCTTAGTTTGTAGTTTAGTTTGTAAGTTGCTCTGGCTGGAGGCCTTAATTTCGAGGCATCCACAGAAAAGCCCGGTTAAGCAGTCGACAACCTCCCTAGGTTGAACTGCGAGATGCCCTTCAAAAAAAAAAAAAAAAAAAAACAATGTTCCTCAGATCAATACTTGTAAACAAAGTACTCTGTCTATCACCAGGTGGCTATGAAAAATTATAAAAGCTTGTGGTAACGAACTGTCTGGTAAACTCACTCATTTGGACAAGTGTAAGTACTATGTACTGTAAGCTACCATTTACATTTAGTTATCTTTCATTGACTTAAGTTTGCTCTGGTGGCTAAGAGAATGATATGCTCACTCAAATGTCTCGCTGATGGTGGCGGGTGTGTCGGGTTATTTAGCTCCCTTCAATATGGTTGAGCTGAATGGGGCTGATCCATGCGTCATGTTCGTGAACGGGCGCTGTCAGGTGGGACTGGTCATCTCTAGGTTTCTCGGTTTATATTAACTACTTACTTTGTTTTTAAATTGTTGATATAATCTTCCACTCTGGACGCTCATAACGTGCACGTATTTCTACATCGTTCTCACATATATGAAAATATGTATAATCTCAACATGATTGATGTAACCAAGATTTTATAACAATATTTTGATTGAAAAGAGTGTCCATGAAGTTTCTTTGTGGTATCTGTTTAGCTGGAAAGCTTAAAATTTGTGATCTGAAAGATGCAGGGGAAGTACAGTGGCAGTTGCATTGACAATGTTGCTTATGATATGGTCAATATAAAATTTACAGTTTTCTTTACCAATGTTACAGGAACCCCTCAAAATTACTTTATAAAGACAACCTTTTGGAATCAGCCGTTGGATGCCAACAGGGCCAGTCATTTTCAGTTTAGCAATTAATCCAATTATTCGGCAGCTCAATTCTAAATTCAACGTATGGTATTTGGACGATGGAACCCTGGGAGGTGATGTGGACAGTTCTAAAAGATTTAACTTTTTTAAAAGAAAAATTCAGTTCCATTGGTCTAGACCTTAATCTTTCCAAGCGCGAAATTTACCTTCCTGAAACCACTGACAGACAGACTACGATTTCTAAATTATCTCGTTAGCACCAAATATCAAAATTACCGAAAAAAAATCTCTTCACCTCCTAGGGTCACCAATATTTGACGAACCCTTTCCGTCGTTCATTGAAGAAAAAATTCAAAATTTCAATGATAGTTGGACTTTTCAAAATTAATATTCATTCGGCCTTTACACTTATTCGATATTGTTGTTTTGGACCAAAATTCACGCATAGCCTTCGGTCCTCTCATCTGTGGAAGCATCCACAGCTTTTAGAAAAAGTAGACCAAATTATTAGGAACACTCTAACTTCAATATTTAATGTGGCCCTGGACGACCGAGCTTGGCAGCAAGCCACACTTCCCATTCGCTTGGGTGGTCTCGGCGTCCGCAAAATTTCAAGTATAAGTTTGCCAGCCTTCCTCACCTCGGTCTACGGCACCGAAAAATTAACCAGGGATATTTTGTCTTCCTCACTGGTTGATTTTGAGGTGCCGTATTTGACCGATGCTTTGAACGCGTGGAAAATGGCTTGTCCCAATACGGATTTGCCCGACAACTGGTCCTCCCAGAGGCAGTGGGACGTGCCGCTCTGCAGTATTACGGAATACCCTTTTAAACACGTCTATCAATACTGTGGACAGTGCTCGTCTACTGGCCGTGGGGGAATGGGAGTCGGGCTTATGGCTTCAGGCACTTCCTTCATTCACCATTGGCACTATGATGGATGACACATCGTTCTGTGTCGCTACGAGTCTACGCTTAGGCGCACCTTGTGTTGCTCCGCATCGGTGTTACTGCCTTGAAGCTGTCGACAGCCTCGGACACCATGGCCTGTATTGCTACAGGAGCGCAGGTCGCATTGCACGGCACGCCAGCATTAACGACATTATTCGTCGCGCTCTTGCCAGCGCCGGTGTGCCAGCGGTTTTAGAACCAAAAGGCTTGGTACGTGACGATGGCAAGAGACCAGACGGCATGACGTTGGCACCTTGGAAGGTGGGTAGGCCTTTTGTGTGGGACGCAACCTGTGTCGTCACCCTTGCGCCATCCCACGTTGTAAGCACGGCGGGCTGTGCAGGCGCTGCTGCTGCGGCTGCTGAGATCCTCAAGCGGCGCAAATACTGTAACCTTATTGGTAATCACAGTTTTGAGCCGTTTGAGGTCGAAACGGGCATGGGCCATGGTCATGGGGCCCGAGTGCGTGTCTCCTTTTTAAGGAAATATCGAGATATTTCCTTAAAAAGGCGGCGAGCCGAATGGTCGACACTTCGCGTGACCAGAGGGCTGGCTATTTCTTTGGCCAAAGAATTAGCATTGCTATTCAACGTGGCAATGCTGCCAGTCTTCTGGGCACGTTTCCGGCTGACAGCGATGCGGAGGAGTACTTTGACGCCTAAGTGCCCTATTATTGTAATTGTAAATATGTAGGTACTTACTTTTAGTCTTCCCTTTTTTTAGCATTATTTTTGTTTTATTTGTAGTCAGTATATAATGTAAATATTGATTAACATATAAGTTAATTTCCGAGTAGGAACATTAATGTGTATTTTTAAATTATACCTTTTTTAAGTATATTTATGTTAAAATCACCGGCTACAACTATACTAATTTTAGATTTGTATTTATTTAACAAATCGTGTAATTTATGACTTGTTACCTCTAAGCCGCAAGTTTCAAACGTGTTTTGAGTTGAATAGTTTTTCATGAATGATAACTCTTTATAATATAAACCTTTTTTCACTATTAGACAAAAGCCACCTCTTTGTTTTTTCTACAGAAGTAGCCATTTCATAGTTGTATATTTTAACATTGTTTTCACACCCTTTTTAACAAAAGTTTCAGACAGGCATATTACGTCTGGGTCGTTCTTTACTTCTTTTAACTCCTGCATATTATTTGAGAGCAGCGGTGGCCCAGTGGTAGCGACCCCGACTTACGAACAGTAAGTCATGGGTTCGAACCCAGGCAGACGTATTACTTTGGGAAATTTATTTCATTACCACTGCTCTCAAAAACGGTGAAGGAAAACATCGTGAGGAAACCGGCTATGTCACAAATGTCTTCCAATTTTTGGTTCTTGGATAGAACCAAAAATTCGAAGACATGTGACATACTAATCCGCACTGCGCCCGCGTGGTGGGTTATAGCCTATTCCCTCTCATAGAGAGGAGGCCTGTGCCCAATGATAATAAACTGGCGATATTTTGATGGAATATTCTAAGGTGGTGTGTTTTGTTGGGTTGAGATACGAAAAAATGAGTCATGCTTATTTAGGACTACTTTCCTAAGTAATAGGGTAGGTATAGTCCCTAGTTGACCCTTTGCATTGCATAGCATAGATGAGCTATATTCGGCGAGTGTTGTGTTCTAAAGTAGTAAGGAATTGTCCCTTTTTTGGGTTCACTCGTAGAAAGGTTTAATTTGAAACTTGATTTGTTACTCACCATTCTTTTACAAATTTTGCTTGGATTTAAATAATTATCATTGTAATCGCAACAGTCTATGTCTATGATGTAATTTATTTATTTACAAACCTCGGATACCTGTCGTGGATGTTGGATTTATAGTGGCATTTTTCATTTTAGAATAGTTTGACTTACGGACATTGAGGTACACGTTATTGATACACGTACAATAATAGTATTAATAATAATAATAACGCTTTACGCTTTTATCGGGCCCTACATGGGCCCGATGTAGATTTCTTAGCGTCCGTATCTTGGCTGCGCTTCGGTGACCTCTTCGGGGAAACCGAAGGTTTTGTCTGTGCAATAATGGACGAAGTTATGAAGACGAATAACTATCGGAAATACATTGTGAAGGATGGCACGGTTGACATATGTCGGGCATGCCACCGTCCGGGAGAATCGATCCGACACATTATTTCTGGGTGTTCTAGTCTAGCTAACGGAGAATACTTGCATAGACACAAACTCGTTGCCAGGATTATCTAGCAGCAACTTGCTTTGAAGTACAGCCTTGTGGAATCAGAAGTGCCATACTATAAGTATGCGCCCGACCCAGTTCTCGATAATGGTAATATCACGTTGTATTGGGATCGATCTATCACCAGTGACAGGACTATTGTTGCTAATAAGCCTGACATTGTAGTGATAGATCGATTGGAGCGCCGCGCAATGATTGTTGATATAGCAGTCCCGCATGACAAGAACCTCGTGAAAGCAGAAAAAGATAAGCAGTTCAAGTATCTAGATCTGGCTCGCGAGGTTGTCGACATGTGGGATGTGAGTACAGCAGTCATTGTGCCGATAGTCGTGTCAGCCAATGGCTTAATAGCCAGTAGCCTCGACCAACATCTGAGGAGGCTCTCGCTTGGCAGCTGGATCAAGGGCTTGATTCAGAAAGCTAAGTACTTCTGGACCCGGCGCGTATTGTCAGGAGGTTCCTCTCTCAACAGCCCTGACCACCGGTAGCTCGGACCTTGTTCCCAATGCTGGTGGACTACTATTTTTTATATTTTTAAATGATTTTTTATATTGTTTTATATTTGGATATTTAAAAATATAATTTATGTGTTTAAAAATAAATAATAATAATAATGTCTATTGAAAGAAACTTAGGCGTAAGTTACAAGATATGATGGAAGGATGATTTAGATCTATTAAAGTGGTGTAGTCATCTGTAGTCGAACTAGGCAGAGCCTGTATTTCGACTATCAGTGCCAAACCCCTTGAGTATTAAACATATATAATTGCCAGCAACATTTCACTTACATCTTGTACAATATCGTTATAAAAATTAAAAATAATATATTTTCCTTACTTTGTGGAAAGAAAGAAAAAATACAAAAAGAGAAAAACAAAAACTAAAAATATAAAAAATATCTATCTAATAAAATTTGTGTTGTGTTTGCATGCAGGGCCCCTTATTTGTGTGAGATGGGGGTGTACGTGTGTGATGTGTAAGAGGATGTATGTGGTGTTGTCTAGTCGTCTGCTGTGTGATTTTGTTGTGGTGTGAGTGAGAGTGCGCGCGTATGTGTGTGTTTTGAGAGATGTTCTTATATTGTATTATAATTGTTTTTTATTAGGATGCTATGGGCTGCGGGACTGTTCGAAAGAGATACCACGGCCTTGGAACACAAAGGGCAAGGAAGGAACATGGATGGGTTTTAGTCAGTACAAGTCTGACACTCCCTTCTGCTCCTCCATCCTGACCTAACGCCACTAATTAAGAACGAATCTTTTACGTTATAATTAGAAAATACATTATCTATGCATGAAGCTGAAGTTGCTGTTATTCTAGTCGCTTCATTAAATAAGTATTTAGTTTAAATTGAATGATTTAAACAATGAGATGAGTTTACATTTTTCGGGTAAATAACTAACTAACAGACCAATATTTAAGTTACCACAAACAAAAACTATTTTATTATGTCTAAAAAGTCTACTTAATATTTCTTCTATTGTAATTAAGAACCATGACAAGTTTGATGCTGGAGGTCTATAGACACATAAGAAAGTATGCCCTTCAACCTCTACACATGCTACCTCACATAAGTGATCAACAGAGTAAGCAGTGATATTCTTCTTTTCCTTATATCTGAGACAGTTATTACAAAGTATGAGGGTACCACCACTTACTGTGGATATGTTGTAAGCGCTGGCAACTGTAGAATTATTTACATTAAATAACATCCTATCTAGTTCTAACCAAGTTTCAATAAAACATAAAATATCCATGTGGTTTTTATCTACTAACATTTCCACGTCTAAAATTTTGCCGGAGAAGCTATTTATATTCTGGTGATAAAGTAAGATATTACTATTAGTCTTCTCTGTTGACGACTTTAAAGAATCAACTACAGCATTATCAGAGATACTAGATAAATACTGCGTCATCACTTAACCTAGTCTCAGTTAAATTATCATTAACTACGTGTATATTAAAAGCTAACAATGTTGCTAATAAATGTTGTCTTTTTTTGGGAAGAAACATAATATGTTCCCGAATCAAACAAAATCTCTAACAAAATTGTTAGTATCAAAAAACAACAAACGGTCACTGTGACGACATTATAAAATATGCATCAAGTTATTTAGGATAGAAATATAATCATTTTCATGAACAAGTAAATTGTCAGAATAAGGCAATGCACATAATATTAATTTACCGAATCTTAACTTAAGTAGGTTGTCGATACCATTAACTATGTCTCTTTTTGAAATACTAAGGCCATTTCCAATTAGAAGTACTACAGTAGTATGTGCAGCTCATTCAAGTATGTGTGTTGAATTTTATGAATAAGCTCATTAAAATGCAGGTTATGGTGACGACGGTTCACTACTGTATGTTTAGAACGGTTATTTATCAAAACCTGTTCCTAATCTATCAGAATACACTAAGATATTACTTTGTGTGGGGTTCAAAGTTGCTAGAGTACGGTTCAAGCTGGGTGAAGTGGTAGGAGCAGCATGCTGTGACATGAGAGGTGGCGGAGTGAATATTAAAAAACAGATGTTTTTCCAAGTAGTACCTGCCACTCAAAGCTGAGACTGAAATTGACAACAACAGCCCCATCAGCCTCATCTCACAGCTTTACAAAGTATTCATAAAAATTCTAGAGAATCGCATTTCTGGCCAATTAGATCAGCATTAACCTCCCGAACAAGCTGGATTCCGCCGTGGCCTCTCCACTACCGACCATTTACAGTCCCTTAATCAGGTTATAGAAAAATATCTAGAATCCAACCTACTCTTATACCTGCATTTGTCGACTACTCTAAAGCATTTTCAAAACCAAGACATGGAACCTACATACATTAACTTACTACAAAAAATATACTTAAATAGCACAGCAGCCATAAAAATAAATACCACGAGACCCTATCCAACTTCTGGCTCCAAAGCTTTTCACAGTCACGCTTGAAGAAGTCTTTAGAAAACTCAATAGTAATTGCAGGGACAAGGGCATCATCGTGGGCGATAGAAGATTAACAAATCTCCGCTTCGCCGACGATATTGTTCTTTCCTCCTCTACGGCAGTCGAATTAGGCCTAATGCTTGGCCAATAATACCCTCCCCTATGGAGCACAGACATGGTCACTAACCAACCGTCAAAAATCCGCACTGGGGGTCTGTCAGCGAGCAATGGAGCGCAGTATCCTTGGAGTTAAACTTATTGATCGTGTAAGTGCAGAAATACTAATGCCGATATAGGTCGCACGGGTGCCAAGCTAAAATGGACCTGGGCTGGTCACATCTGTCACATGCCGGGCTAAATTAACCACACAATGTATCCCAAAAAGCAGCAAACGGGAACGCGGCAGGCCCAGAAGGAGATGGCGGGACGAACTCGACTCTTTCCATAATAATTGGCGTTCTATGGATAAGTGAATGGAGGGAAGGGAGGCCTTTGCCCTGCCGTGGGACACAAATGGCTGATAATAATTGACAAGGTAAAAAATAAGATGTCAGATGCACTTGCTATAAGTAAATAAGTATGACATTTATACCACCTACCTACCACCTAACTATCACCTACCTACCACCTACCTAACACCTACCTACCACCTACCTACCACCTACCTTCCACCTACCTACCACCTACCTACCACCTACCTACCACCTACCTACCACCTACCTACCACCTACCTACCACCTACATGCCACCTACCTACCACCTACCTGCCACCTACCTACCACCTACCTACCACTTACCTAGCATCTACCTACTAATAATAATAACTAATAACTTATCATTCGCCTGCCTTATTAAACTTGGAACACTGTTCCTATTAAGTTTTGTGTATACAATACTTCCGGACCCTGATAAATCAGCAGCCAGTGAGTTGACGTGTTTGGTGAGCTTTTTCTGGTATTTTGTGCTACGGGCAGCAATCTCTTGCTTTACAGTTTTGAGCTTCAGATCTTGCAGGATGTATTTATTGTAGATGCATTTAGGGATGTTGAACATGAATCTCAAAGCTTTAGTCTGATACCTTTCCAGGATGTTAAGCAAGCAATTTATTATATATTTTTATTGCCATATAATATTGACATTGCTATTGCTTAACATTTTAATTCTTGAGAATGGAGCGCATCACCTCTTTTTATGGTGAGTGTTGACGTTGTGTGTATCTTTAACTTTAGTGAACTTGTCGATATTTTTAATACGCAAATGTCAAGTATGGTATATTGACGGCAGAGTTAGAAACTGAACTTTCTTATGAAGTATGGTCACACGTCTCCGTATTATCTACTTGGGCTAGAATTCTTATACACTTCTTTTGCGTTCAAGTCCTGTTCTGAAATCAATAAATACTTTTTCTTTCTTTCTTTTCTTTTTTGTGTTATGAATAGTTCATCTACGTTAACACTAGTTCGGCATATCGTGGTCACGAGTATGCGTATGCGTAGTAAGCAGCCATAGCTGTTTGTATGTTAGTGCTTTGTTTAATTTGAAAAAGAGCGTAAGAAAATCTAGAGAGTTTTGTTTTTATGTTCTATGTGTGACTTCCAGTAAATGTGTGTGTCAATATTTATGCCAAGTAGGCTAAATGTATGAACTTCTTCTAATTGTCGTTTCTGAATATTGTTGTTAGATTGAGAGGTGGTTTTTTGTATGATCTTTAGTTTTTTTAGTTTTGTTTTGTTTTACCAATCACCTACCTACCACATTCCTACCACCTGCCTACCACCTACCTACCTACCACCTCCCTACCACCTACCTACCACCTACCTAGCTCGTACCTACCTTCTTCTAATTGTCGTTTCTGAATGTTGTTGTTAGATTGAGAGGTGGTTTTTTGTATGATCTTTAGTGTTTTTAGTTTTGTTTTCAATTGCATACACTTTATTGTTACGAGGAAGTCACCTAACCCAAGCGTCTTGTTGCTTAAAAGGTGATCTCCAATTCACATTTGTTAAGACTTATGTAATTGAAATAAACATTTTTATTTGTTTTTTTTTTTTATTTATCTAATAATATAATTTTATCTATTTGGTGCGTTCAATATTATAATATGTGCCTTGGTTGTTGACTTCAACGACAAAAGAAGTGAGATCTAAATGGGTGCCAAGTTTAATGGTCAGTCCTGAAATTAATTTATAACAACTTAAAATATAATTTCTTCTTGACTTTACTTGGCTAGTTCTCATCTAGTCATCTACTGTATTTTTCTACGTTTACGTGGTATTATTATCTATTTTGTGGTATTTTCTATAAAAAAAAATAAGGAGGGTCCACTCGTTATATATTCACGCGAAGACCTTAAAATCCACATAAAAACCGCCTGTCATTAATTTGGATTGCTGATTCTTACATTACAGGCACTATATAAGTGTTTCTAATCATCATCATCATCATCATCAGCCTATTAATGTTCGCACTGCTGGGACACAGGCCTCCTCTCTTTGAGAGGGAATGGGCTATAATCCACCACGCGGGCCCAGTGCGGATTGGTAGATGTCACATGTCTTCGAAGTTTTGGTTCTAGGACATGCCGGTTTCCTCACGATGTTTTCCTTCACCGTTTTTGAGAGCAGTGGTGATGAAATAAATTACACAAAGTAATGCGCCTGCCTGGGTTCGAACCCACGACATACTGTTCGTAAGTCGGGGTCGCTACCACTGGGCCACCGCTGCTCTCTCTGCTGGTGTTTCTAATAGAATCAATTAATTGAAAAAATATAATAAAATGATAAAACATTACTAGTTTCTGATTTATTCTTTTGTATTCACCCAACCACCTATCTGGATGCCAAATTTCAACGGGAACATCTGGAACTGGGTTGTAGTTTTGATCTATAGATCAGTCAGTGATACGGCAGACAGCAGTGTGTTACAATCACTAAGATGAATGCCAATAAAGATATGGTTTTATACTACTCTGAATTTAAAACCACCAAACCAGGCGTTCCCCAGGGCAGTATATTGGGCCCGATTTTGTTTCTCCTTTATGTGAATGATATTGTTGACATGACTAATCATAAATGATTTCTGTTTGCGGATGATATTATGATAATAGTTTCTACCGATAAAAAAGTAAATCAATAATTGATCATGAAACAGATGTTAATAATAAAATAAAGAAAATATTTTTTTAAAACAAGCTTTTATTACTTGTTATAAAGAATAACTAAAAAGTTTAATTGAATTATGATATACCATTTTATAGGTACCTACATTATGTCCCATTTAAAAAAAAATAAAAGTGTGTTAGATTTTGACGGCAAGAGAAATAAAGAAGGTGCAACGCGCTTTTCTTCTTGGGTTATGTTGATGGCATTATGATCTTCTAATAACTTCTAGTTAAATTGTAAAAATTAATTCATGACAACAATTTGTGTTATGCTACAGCTAACACAAATTGTTGTCATGGTAAAATAAAAAAACTTTCCGCGAAAACAAATCGACTTCAAACTAAAAATCTAAAGTAACTTTACTTTCGGGTCGGTGACAAAAAAGTCAACGAAACAAAGGAAGTCACCGACTTCCTTTTGAAAAGTGTTTTTTGGAATATGGTTTTTTTTTACACCCAACTTCAATCTTTGGTCCTTTTTTTACCCAGCTAGCGATTTTCGCATGGAAACAAAGGTTTTTCCGACTAGTTCAACCCAGATTTTGCATCGATTAGTGTTCACTCCCGTAAGTAACGTATGATGTTTTCATTAATTTTCAGGTCTCAGACATACACCTAAGCCCAAACGCAAACCCAAACCCAAACCCAAACCCGGACCCAGCTCCAGATCCAGGTCCACGACCGCACCGCCGCATACTGTTCCAACGACGGACGCGGAACCAACACTTCTGGATGAAAATAATAAATATGAAATATATTTCCAAATACCCATGGAACCCACTATTTCAACCAACACATTTTCAGGGCCGTTGCTCCCTATCCTGCAAGCACCAAAATCCCCAACAGTCGCCCACAGAAAATTTGTCTTTTATGGTCCTGAAACTTATGATCCCCAAGAAGACGATTACAATAATCGTTAAGCAACTGTTTATTCGAGCATGGATTTTTGGCCATAATCGGAGTTTTTTCGGAATCGCCGTTTTTTTTTTTAAAATTTTACAATTTTTCCTCGAAACAAAGTCAGTCAAGCGCCGAAACATCCATGCAGCACTGTATACAGAGTGGCGCCGACAATACGACAATAAATAAACTGCGTATACCTCGTGACGTTCCCAGTCTGCACAAAAAAATGTATTCGAATATATCCAGTAGTTTAGACACAAGATATTATTTTTTATTTTTATCATTTTCTACATGATGAAGATGAATAAACTTGCACCGACAGGTTAACGACTCCCACATCGGTATAAAAACTTCAAAAATCATAACCAAATTCGTTCCTTTAAACAACAACAACAGTTTTATGCTATTTACTTTGTTTGTTTTTTTATTAATTTAGTTTTTAGGATTTATTTGATGATTTAAAAATATTCCTATGACCTAGTATTACGAGTATTACTTCATTTACTGTCGTATTGTCAGCGCCGGGTGGATTTATTTGTTCTTTTTTTAAGTTTTTGAAACATATTAAGTGGTGTGCTAATACGTAATTAATAAGTTATAATAGGGTGATTCTTATTGTTAAGAATAATTAATTAGTGTTAAGAATAAATTATAGTGTTCTTTGTGATATAACTTTTGGTTTCATTAAAAATAGTTCTTAACACTCTTTTATGTTCGTATGATTTTTGAGACCTTGTAAGCCATCCTGTTTTTGGTATTGTCCCCCAAAGGAGGATATGTATCTTCGGTAGTCAGCGGTACGTCAGGCTTGCAGTAGCGATCTCTCACTCGAGAGCAAATACTCAGTATGAAAAACACAAATTCGTCGCTGAAACAAAACCAAATGCGTCGCTAACGTTCAGCCTCAGGGTACCAGGGCGAACCCTGTTGTACTGAAGTCTTTATCCCCCTTCAATGGACCTCTGGGGGATGGCCGTTTATGTCCCATATTTGTGGGAACAACATGATTCAACAATGATATAACACTTTAAGTGCTGAAAACATCACATATTATAGAATACGTTTACTGAAAAACGCCACTACGTGCTAAGATCTATGCTCTTGTAAATCCCGAATCATAAATTTGTATTTATGATTCGGGAATTACTACTAAAAGTTAAAAATAAAATAAAGAAAATATTTTTTTAAAACAAGCTTTTATTACTTGTTATAAAGAATAACTAAAAAGTTTAATTTAATTATGATATACCATTTTATAGGTACCTACATTATGTCCAATTAAAAAAAAAAAAAGTGTGTTAAATTTTGACGGCAAGAGAAATAAAGAAGGTGCAACGCGCTTTTCTTCTTGAGATATGTTGATGACATGATGATCTCCTAATAACTTCTAGTTAAATTATAAAAATTAATTCATGACAACAATTTGTGTTATGCTACAACTAAAAAGGGTAAAATAAAAAAACGCTCCGCAAAAACAAATCGACTTTAAAGTAACTTTACTTTCGGAAGTCGGTGACAAAAAAGTCAACGAAACAAAGGAAGTCACCGACTTCCAAAAGTAAACTTATTTTGATTTTCTAAGTGTTTTTTGGAAGTCGGTTTTTTTACACTCAGCTTCAATCTTTGGTCTATTTTTTACCCAGCTAGTGATTTTCGCATGGAAACAAAGGTTTTTCCGACTGGTTCAACCCAGATTTTGAATCAATTAGTATTTACTCCCGTAAGTAACGAATGATTTTTTTATCAATTTTCAGGTCTCAGACATCTACCTAAGCCCAAACGCAAACCCAAACCCAAACCCGGACCCAACTCTACATCCAGACCAACGACCGCACCGCCGCTTACTGTTCCAACGACGGACGTGAAACTAACACTTCTGGATGAAATAAATGAAAATGAAATAAATTTCCAAATACCCATGGAACCCAATATTTCAGCCACCACATTTTCAGGGCCGTTGCTCCCTATCCTGCAAGCACCAAAATCCCCAACAGTATTCGCCCACAGAAAATTTGTCTTTCATGGTCCTGAAAATTATGATCCCGAAGAAGACGAGTACGATAATCGTTAAGAAACTGTTTATTCGAGCATGGATATTTTGGCCATAATCGGAGTTTTTTCGGAATCGCCGTTTTTTTTTTATAAATTTTACAAATTTACCGTCAGTATCCTCGAAACAAAGTCAGTCAAGCGCCGAAACATCCATGCAGCACTGTATACAGAGTGGCGCCGACAATACGACAGTAAATAAACTGCGTATACCTCATGACGTTCCCAGTCTGCACAAAAAATGTACCGGGTAAAACAGGGTGAATGCAGACAAACTTTAAAAGGGATTTTTAAGTTGAATTGATATAATTTGTTTCCAAAAAGAACTCTAATTTATTTACTTAGTTATACTTAATTATTTAGAGACCTTGTTGGGAACATATCATATCAATTCAACGTAAAAATCCCTTTTAAAGTTTGTCTCTATTCACCCCTGCAGTCCTATTCACCCCATTTTACGGTATTCGAATATATCCAGCAGTTTAGACACAAGACATTATTTTTCATTTTTAGCATTTTCTACACGATGAAGATTAATATACTAGCACCGACAGGTCAACGACCCCCACAGTATAAACAATTCAAAAAACTTAACCAAATTCGTTCCTTAAATTTTATTTCTTGACCCATTTAGTGCAATTTATACCTTAGTTAGTAAACCAATATTTATAAATATTTTATGCTATTTAGTTTGTTTTTTATTAATTTAGTTTTTAGGATTTATTTGATAGTTTAAAAATATTCCTATGAACTAGTATTACGAGTATTAGTTCATTTATTGTCGTATTGTCAGCGCCGGGTGGATTTTTTTTTATTTTTTAAGTTTTTGAAACATATTAAATAGTGTGCTAATAGGTAATTAATGAGTAATAATAGGGTGATTCTTAGTGTTAAGAATAAACAAAATTAAAAATGTAACTTGTTGAAATGTGAATAAAGCATGCAAAAACAGAAAATACTACTTTTTTCAGCTCAAATTTCTCAATAATTATAAGGTATTTGGTATTTTTTTTAATGCACAGTTATATGTATCACTTATATATCTAGTAAGTGAACGAATTTTTATTTTGATTAGCACTTAATATAAATTAGGAAAAATAAAAAACCAGCATACGCTTTTACGTAAGCACGAAACACCAGGTTTTTCAATAACTTTTGTGGCTAACTGGTAATTAATTATAATCAGAAAAAAAAACGTACGCACAGGACATAAATAAAAGCATGCTTTCGTGCTAGTAATGAGCACGGTTTCCGTACCTTTACTAACACGAAAGCATGCCTTTATTGAGCAAGTGCTCATTGCAGCATAGTAGCACGTGTGTATTAACATTGCTAGTAATAAGCATGCTTATTTAGAGCTTGCTAAAAAAACAACCGACGTTTGATATTCGAGCATGCTACCTGACGCGCGGGTAGAAGGAGGCGTGCTCCGAGCGCGTCTGAACAGTTTTGCTTATGAGCATGCTATTAAATTCGATCTTGATCCGTGACAGTTTCTGCATCAATTTGAAATAAGAAAAAAATTTGCATAGGATTGTTTAGTTTGATGCACAGAATGCTTGGTTGACGGCTTCGTGAAGGGATCGTTTACACCCTGTATATTGTAACTCAAAACTTAAGGAAGATAGATAATATTATAATGATATTATTGGAATAAAGATTATACAATGACATTGTCTCATTAATTACAATGTTTTAATTTAAGGCGAGATGTTTAGATTTAGATTTAGAAAGGATAACACTTATGCTTTGAAGATAAACGTTACTCTTTTAGTTTATGATAAGTATTTAGTTTTAGTCGTACCTTCCGCTAGGAACAACTTGCTGGCCAAAACCACTCTGACTCGAGCAATTCGCACCATCAATTGCATTCAAGTTGAAGAAGAAGAGGAGCTCGTGGCTAAATAATAACAGCCGCTCGGGTCGATCTTTGGGTTAAGCCGTGCTTACCTAGGTTGGTCTGTGGATGGGTGACCACCCATTACATACCGAGTTTCCTCCGTGCCTCGGAAAGCACGTTAAGCTGTTGGTCCCGGCTGTCATTTGAAGATCTTCGACAGTCATTAGAGAGTCAGTGGCCCAAAAATGTCTGACAACCAGTCTTACCAAGGGGTATCGTATTACCCAGTACTAACTGGGTTGTGGAGGTCAGATAGGCAGTCGCTCCATGTAAAATACTGGTATTCAGCTGTATCCGGTTAGACTGGAAGCCGACCCCAACATAGTTGGGAAAAGGCTAGGCAGATGATGGAATTGCATTCAATTTGAAATTGATATTTTTACATGTCACTGGGGTGAATTCGCAAAAGTACTATTATATATACATTGTGTTATAAATCTTCCCTCTCATAGAGAGGAGGCCTGTGTCCCAGCAGTGGGAACATTATAGGCTGATGATGATGATGATGATGATGTTACAAATCTTGATGTATTTGGTGCTTTAATTTTAATTTTGTGTGTGCGACTAGACTATTGCATTAGGTCAAAGACCTGTAATGATAGTTTAAGGCAGTTAAATAAATAAATAGTTTTTGTACTTGGTCGTACGCGACACGTGGTGACAAAGATGGGAAGCACAATTATTCCATACAAAAGCAAAAGAAAATTACTGACTTGACTGTCTGATAGGAGAGGTACACCAGTTAAAGACAGATCTTGCCAGATCTGACCGACCAGGACCAGGATCTAGTGCATTAAGTCAAACAGCCAACATCACATACTGGTAACATGAAAATTTTACCACTATGTGATGTTGAATGATTTTACGCATTCACATACACACGCACTACCTATACAATCTCCCCCATCCACCAACACATTCACAAATTCACAGACACCCTGTGAGTCCAGTGACTCTTCTTGGTGTGTTATTTAATTTCTTTATTTTCATTTATTTATTTTGGTTTATAATGGTTTAGTAGAAAAACATGTTACCTGCCTGTTTAATTATGATGCCACTATGTTGGGCCTGGTGACCTGTAATACAGGTTTTTTTCTAAAACCTACTTCAGGCACCAGCGCTCACAATGTGAATTCATATAGTTCAAAACCGTCAAGTGCTACTGCCATAAATTGTGAGAGAAAATAAATAAATTTATTATTATTCCGTTTATTCATTTATATATACACATTTTTTTAATATTTTTAAACATTTCTTAAAAAATCCATAAAAAATATTTAAAAATATAAAAAATAGCGGTCCGCCGGTGTCGGGAACAGGGTCCAAGCTACCGGTGGCTAGGACTCCAGAGACAAGAACCTCCTCACAATGCGAGCCGTGTCCAGGAGTACCGCTTTCTGAATCAAGCCCTTGATCCAGCTGCCTAACGAGAGCCTCCTCAGGTGTTGGTCGAGGCTTATTATTATTAATGTGATGGTACGAAGATGAATAGTGGGGCACGGATTTAAAGCGGCAGTTGTATATTGTAGTTTTTGTTAAGTTAAAATTACAAAATACAATTATATTAACAGTTCGGCACTTAAAACTTAAGTAATTTAAGTTGATGTTTGTAGAAAACATCCTAGGATCTTTCATCTCTAACTTTTCAGGTTACAAAATATTAAATCAGAGCCTCTGAAGTCCTTACCGAAATTAGCTAATTCGTACTTCTGCTCCGTTTAATCCATGCTTCGAGGCTGTTCAGCAGCTTCACAGTCCCGCTGAGAACTCACGTGAATCATTTGATACCTACCCTAGGTATATTATTTGGGACAAGCTCCCACTACACTGTTCCCAAACCACTGCAACTCCTCAAAGCCAGAAGCTACAGTGGCGACCACCAAAAAAGCGCCACGACCCGCAACGAAATTAATCAGAAAAGAATATCGTAGGAGTAAGAAAAACATAATTTCCACATGCATTTGGAGGGTAGTTATATTCTTTCCTTTATACAAACACGTGACACGTCTGCATTCCATTACGGCCCCAAGCAAATTTATTTATATTAAGAGGGAAGCGCCAGGAAAGCCCGCGAAATTCAATTTTTTCTTACGTTGTTGTTATCAACATACGACCTGACGCTGACCTGTAAATTGCAAAAAACCTAAGAAAAATTTAATTTTTCTGGCGCTTTAACCTTAAAGTGTTGATCTAGTGATTATTATAACTAATGGCCGTTTTCTATAACTTACTTACGTATAACTGTTAGTTAATACGCCTATCTCTAGTAGCTATCGGTGTTTCTATAAGCAAAGTTAGCAAGTAATAGATAGGAAAATCCTATTCACGTCACCTAGCTGTCTGTAAGAGGGTCGTCGCTTACTGCAAATAAGTTCATTCATAAAAAAAAAACCAAGAAAGCTTTTCTGAAACGATTTGTTTCTACTGTAAGCTAAATGTCCAACGGTTGCTTTTGATTGCTACCTCTCTATTTCGGGAGATAATCGAAAGTAACCGACTCTATCATGCATTGTGTCTTGTATAATAATTGAAGACAACAAGTGTTATAAAATGGATTTTTGGACCTAAACATTTGTCAAAATTGTGTGTGTGTGTGTCAATTGTGTGCTACACTATTTTCATTAAAATATGTGAAGTAATTAAATTCAAGTTACGTAATTATAAATTCGTAATTCGCCGAAGAATTTTATGTCAGATATACGTTTGACAATAAAGTTATTGAAACGGCAGTTTCAGTTAATGTTACTTTAACGGTCAATCTAAGATAGCAACGTTCATTTATCTGTTACTAAGTTATTGAAAACGGCCGTAAGAAGAGCATCTCTTGACTTTAGATATCCGCCATTAGACCAAGTCCGTTTTTTTCGTCCTGTCTGAAAACCCTTCATACCGCATAACATGTTATGTACAGACGCCAGCACATCCAGCTACTAAAATCTGTCAAATTTCTTCAATTGATTTTCAACTTTATCTCCTACGAATAAAGTTTAAGGTTGGTTGGGAAAATCTGACAGTTTCGGGTAGCTTGACTTGCTGGCGTCTGTACGATGAACATAAATGCTATAAATTTGACAGCAGACGAGGTACTGATACTAGCGCAAATCTCTCACCAATCAACAGAATCCCACGTCAGCTACTTCCCATCTATTTTTTCATAGGTCTCAAAGAAATATTTTCTAATAATAATTCATCTCGGCTCAGTTAGGTAGGCTTCGAGAAAGAGGTCAATCGTCGAATTTGACTCGGCTGGGCAGCGTTCGGGAAGTTGCGCAGTATCTTCTCGTTCAACTTACCGCAGTGTCTCAAGACGAAAGTCCCGACCAGTGTGTGTTGCCAGTGATTACACACGGGACCGAAACATTGCTTGTAGTCCGGATGGCCGATGGGGCCGGCCCGTAAAGTTCTGGAATGGCGACCGCGAACCTGAAGACGTTGCGTTGGAAGTCCTTCCACTAGGTGGACCGATGACCTGGTGAAGGTTGCGTGGATCTGCTGGAAGCGAGAAGCATAGAAACGGTCAATATGGCGACACTTGGGGGGGGCCTATGTCCAGCAGTACGTCTTTCGGCTGAAATGATGATAATGATATCGGTTTATCCCACCTCATTGTAAAAGCCTTTAATTTAATTTAGAATTTGACAATCAATTCGTACTACAAAAGTTTCAATAATAATATAATTCAATCATGATTCGAAAGACACGTGGCGCCATCTATTTATCAAAAGAACGTTATTTTTGTTTTCCTCGGGAACAATACTGCTTTTCGGGACGAAAGGTACCGTATAAGAGAAAAGGGATGAATGTAAATGTGAATAAGACCAAGGTTATGGTGTTTGAAAGAAAAGAGGATGTGTCGGTGTGTGATGTGAAAATAAATGATAAGAGTGTGGAGCAAGTGAATGAGTTTGTATATTTGGGCAGTATGTTTACAAGAGATGGAAAGATTGACGAAGACGTGGAAAGGAGAGTAAATGCGGGAAATAAAGTGAATGGTGCTATACATACGATTGTGACCAACCAGTCGATGTCAAATAAGGCTCGTCGGGCTGTTCACAATGGTGTGCTGGTGCCTACACTTGGAATGAATTTATGGAAGTGAGTGTTGGGTATGGCAAACGAGGCATGAAAGTAGAATTAATGCTGTGGAAATGCGTACCTTGCGAAGCATGTGTGGTGTAACTCTGAATGATAAAGTGAGGAATGAGGTTATACGGAAACGTTGCGGCTTAAAAGAAGATGTAGTGACAAAAATTGAAAAAAGTATGCTTAGATGGTTTGGTCATGTGGAGAGGATGAGTGAAAGGCGACTAACAAAAGGTATTTACAAGGCAGATGTGAGTGGCAACGCCGGGAGGGGACGCCCTAGAAGAACATACGCTGACCTCATTGGTGAGGTTCTTCAGAAAGGTCAGGTACGTAGTACTCGCAACCGGCGTGCGTGTATGACCAGATGTATGAACGTGGACGAGGCAAAAGGAGTATGTAAGGATCGTAGCAGGTGGCGTTCTGTGGTTTCTGCCTACCCCCATGGGAAAAGGGCGTGAGTTTATGTATGTATGTATGTGTAGGTACCGTATGTCCGTGTCTGTACACCTGACAACGTATATGCAAAATTTCAGGATGATCGGTTCAGTGGTTTAGGCGTGACGCCTCGTTCGCTTTTGTTCTTATTTTCGCGGCTTTATACGCTTCTAACACAATATCACTTTGTACAAGCGGTTTCACTGGGAAATTCTTGATGGGAAATCAACAACCATTTTCCCGATGGAAATCGAATCCAGGACCGATCCAGTCACGAGTGAGACCACTTAACCAACGAGGGAATCAGAAAGTTTGACGAAATTCCAGGGAATTTGTTTCAGAATTTTGTCCGTTAATATGTCACAAAGTGTGTAGGAACTCGTGTATCCCAGCTGTATATATCTGACATTTCCGCATGTTGTTCAAGAATAGTCTGCGAAATGATGCGTATAAATGACGAGGGGTGAATGGGAAGGGAATGTAAGGGATTGCAGGGTTTGCTCCGAGATTCCCGCCCGGGTTATCGCTATCTGAGACAAAAGACTTACGAGATTCCATTGAATGATGAATTGATGGAGGCAGGGATCTTATCTGTCATTGGCTCTGAGAAATGAACTTTGCAGTACGAAATTAGATAAATAAATCATTATTTTTTTTAGTAAAACAGTATCTCCGATCGAATGCCCAACGCCAAATATGGTCTAAGAAAGGCATGGCCAATTTTGGCGATGTGTCTACTAGGTTAAAATGTGACTGCATGGGTCACGTTTCTAGGATGAAGCCGGACAGATAGGCGAAGATAGCCACACAGTGGGTGCCTGCAGACGGCCGAAGTATCCGACGCAGGCCCAAGGAACGCTGGCGTGACAAGCAACTCATTCTTAAGAGGAAACACAGTAGGTATTTGAATAAACTATCACTGTCGCTCTGCGAGCGTGATTTCGACACTGGTGCGATAAGGATAACTATACTAAAAAGTCATAATTCGAGGTTTAGCTCTCGACTATTTCCTCCTCCAATATTACTACTATATTTTTCATTTTTCATTAATAGTTGTTAAATTTGTACACTAGGCCTCTGTTGACAGGCGATCTAAATAGGCAATTTTGAGCATTTTGTAAAAGTTCTAGTGCTTATATACAGATTATGTATCATCAAAAAGGAAAACATAGAACAAGAAACAATAGAAGAGGTGATATTTATTTAACTGTAAAAAATCAAAGCTTTAAAGTCATAAACCAGAAAGAAAACAGGTGAGAGCGTTTGTATGGAAAAAAGACCACCCACATTTCCTCTTAAAGGATGACTCTGAAAAGGCAAATGATAAACAAAATTGGAAAGCCGTGGGAAAGCCTTTGCCCAGCATTGGGACAGAGTAATATAAAAAAAAACAGTTATATTTATGTTGAGATTAAATAAATAATGATGTTAAGTCTTAATAATAACATTTAGTCTAGATTCCAATGTAATAATTTATTCAGTCAATTATTTAGGTTATAAATATGGTAAAAGTAAATAATTACACAGTTAAGTAAGTATTTACTGTTTTGAGATCTAATCAGAACATAGTAACACATTCCGTAGTGGCACTGAATGCTTGATTAGCAGCGTACAATTTTATATTGAAAAATGTTGTACTTAATTAAGTATTAAATATGTATTTCTACCCCATTATGTTCTTGCTGCACATTTTGAAGTTAAGTTTGTTAAGTATGAGCCATGCCATGAACCACTTAATATAACTAAGTTATTGAAACATTATGTTAATGCCATAATGTTTATTTGACTTTCGTAGATAGATAGAATATTCTTTATTTGCACACCATACAAAGGAGGATGGCGTTTTGGTATCCGGAATCTTATAATATAAAATAAAAGTAATTTTTAACCAGTTTTAAAGTTCTAATTATGTAGAACAATAGTTGTTAAGGGGGAAAGTTTCAGATCGCTGTTCGTTCAGAGACAATACAACCTTACAGCTAAAAGCAAAATTTTCAAGATAACCTTTGGATGGATAAGAAGAAGTGAGAGAAACAATACTGCAATCTGTGGTGTACTATTCACATAATAATATACATACATAAAGCATAAACTAAAATATACAAATATTTAAACAATAATCAAATCAAATCAAATTATTTATTTGCATAATACAGGTGGGTGTAAAAAGATGTTACAATGAGATATAAAGTGCACTGTATCATTACCTAATTAGATGTGCAAATATTTATCAGATGAATACAAATTACAATAGTTCTTATAAAACATTACAAAGTTATCATGTTCGAAAACAAAGGCTAATAATAATAAATTCAGAATAAGTACCACAAATGTCAAAAGGATTAAAATACAAAATGTCAGAAGAATTATAATTCATGTCGTAGTTTAAAAAAAATTAAATACATTAAAATATTAGACAAAGTAAAAATTACATAGATCGATAAGTATTTATCGAACAAAATTATTACTGCATGTCACATTATTTTATTGTTACATCAAAATGATACAAAATTTCTCTTGCTATAGGTCTATGTCTTTATCCTGTAAGTACTCCTTGACATTATAATAACATTTATTTACTAGTAGTTTGTGCAACTTCGACTTGAATTGATGAACAGGTAACGTTTTGACATCATGAGGCAGCTTGTTATAGATCATTGATGCCGTACAAAGAATACTTTTATTGATTAGTGCTGTTTTCCCATAAGGAATATCAATTTCTAATCATTTTTTGTCTCGTAATTGTCTATAGTGGCAGTCTTACCAAGGGGTATCGTATTTCCCAGTACCAACTGGGTTGTGGAGGTCAGATAGGCAGTCGCTCCATGCAAAATACTGGTATTCAGCTGCATCCGGTTAGACTGGAAGCCGACCCCAACATAGTTGGGAAAAGGCTAGGCAGATGATGATGAATTGTCTATAGTGGCTTTTAAAAGCAGTCTTAAAATGATTAGGATTTAATTTCACAAAAACATTAAGTTCATATATGTATAACGAAGGCATTATCAGAAATTTTAAGCTTTTAAAGTAGGGTTGACAGCTGGTAGTATTGTCTACATTACACATTGCTCGAATGCATTCATCAATCATCAATCATGATACAAGAGCAAAGAACCATGTGAAGTGATGCTTAAAGAGAGAGGTACGGTTTTTAGGCCATATTTTTTAGGACTCCGTATCTTTTTTGAAAAAAACAGAACCCTTATAGGATCACTCAGTTGTCTGTCTATCTGTCTGTCCGTCTGTCACATTTTTTTTTCAAATCTACTCGACCGATACATTTAAAATTTGGTACACATGTGTAAGTCGGTGACCCTAATACGGAGATGTGGCGTAAATTAATGAATTTTAATCGTAGCGGTGAGAGCAGCGGTTTCCCAGTGGTAGCGACCCCGACCTACGAACAGTAAGTCGTGGGTTCGAACCCAGGCAAGCGCATTACTTTGTGTAATTTATTTCATCACCACTGCTCTCAAAAACGGTGAAGGAAAACATCGTTAGGAATCCGTCTGTCCTAGAACCAAAAATTCGAAGACATGTGACATCTACCAATCCGCACTGAATTCCTGTGTCCCAACAGTGGGAACATTAAAAGGCTGATGATGATGATGATGATGAATCGTGGCGGCCACTTTTGGTGGTAAATTAGATGAGAAAAATAAAGTTTTGAAAACTATGTTGTGTTACATATCAAATTAAAGGGTTATTTTTTTCTCTCTTCTTTATTTAAGGGATTTTTGTACATATTTTGCGACGATGTCAATTCCATCGTACTTTTACGAATATACTTACTTCCTAAATTAATTTAGCTTATAAAAAGACTTAATCTAATCTCTTATCCAATAAACAAAAGGGCCGAATTTTTTTTAAATAAATTAAAAAATAGTTCTTTGCCTATAAATTACAGAAAAACCTACTAGAAACCTATGGTATTAAAGTAACAGGAAATTCAGTATTTTTGCATTTATTTACTATCAAAATCTGATTCAAAAAGGGAAGTAAGCCAACTTAGTTTCTCAGTCATTATTAGTATTAATTAAATAAAATATGCACTCAATACTGTTTTTTTTAATGTGGATATGGTTTGAGCTCTCCTAACTGATACGAAAAAAATATAATTCTATTTATATAATTCTATTCATTCAGTTAGATTATCGAAAAATATTGGATACGTATTTTTTGTTTTATCAAATCAATTAAAAAATAACGAAATGTGACGTCACACAAGTTTTCCACGCACTGCATCGTCCTCATTTTTTACGTGTCCAATATTTTTTGGAAATTTATCTGACGGACTAACTAGATTTTTTTGGTCAACTACCCTACTGCCCTTTTCTTTCGGATGGGAAATCATCAAATGACTTCTCCGGCTCTGGGCAGAGCGGAAGGGAGTGTCAGACTTGTACTGACTAAAACCCATCCATGTTCCTTCCTTGCCCTTTATGTTCCAGGGCCGCGGTATCTATTTCGAACAGTCCCGCAGCCCTGGCAACCCTTCTCCTCCGTTAAACGTTTATCTATCATTCTTAGTTTGTTTGGTATTATGGAAATTCTTACGGCATAGCACGGCCAAAACATTTATGCTATGGTCAAAGAAATCAACCAGTCTAACCACGTATGTCCCCAGTTCCACATTTTTCTCCTTATAATAATGTTAGGGACATAAAAGATACTTCATTAAGAGTATCCGAGAAGGTTTATCAAAGATATTAATAAATAACATCACGGCCGTATTTCCCTTTAGGGTGAGACATATAGGTATAATTATAGTACGCACGACGGCTGATGAAGCTATACAAAACCAGTTTATGTGGATCTCTCATTGTACAGAAAATAAAAAAACAAGGCAAAACAAGCAAAGCAAGGCAAGCAAAGCAAGGTCACGATATACTGGAAATAAAAAGCTTGATGTGCCGCCGTGTGTACACTTACATTTCGCCGCGTCCGTAACGTTTAAGCCCCATTAAATAGGGGCAAGCCTATTGTCAACCACTGGTACAATCCATTATTTCGTGGCTGTTACCGAGAAATTCTAATAACAATTTGCCCGACCCTGGAATCGAACCCAGGAGTTCATGCTCAGCAGTCGCGCTTGCGACCACTAGAGCAACGATGCAGTCGTAAAGATCTTTTTAGATGATATAGGAAAAAAACTGGCCAAGTTCGAGTCGGACTCGCGCACGAAGGGTTCCGTACCATTATCTATGCAACATTAAAAAAATCCCATTAAATATTTATTTTATTCTATTTTTAGTATTTGTTGTTATAGCGGCAACAGAAATACATCATCTGTGAAATTTTAATAGTCTAGCTATCACGGTTCATGAGATACAGCCTGGTGACAGACGGAGAAACAGACAGACAGACATACAGACAGACAGACGGACTGACAGCGGAGTCTTAGTCATAGGGTCCCGTTTTACCCTTTGTGTACGGGACCCTTAAAATTGGCAAAGTGCGAGTCGGAGTCGCGCACGAAGGGTTCTGTTTTTACCCTTTGTGTACGGAACCCTAAAAATCAACTATTCTTCCCACGTGCATGTCCCCCAAATATTCCTCCCTATGTTCTAAGGAACATAAAAGAGTGCTCATTAACAGTATCCGGTGTTGGTTTATGAAAGATAAGTACAATTACAGCAAAGGTCAGTTGGCCTAATGAACGTGTGACGTCATGGTTAGCTTACGACTACTGATCACGCGATTTTTTTTGGGGGGGAGGGCGGAACTGTTAGTGACACCACTAACAGTTCCGCCCTCCCCCTTCTATTAAATTGGGAAGATATATAAGGTCCCATTAAAATAGATGGACAAACATTTTAGAAATCATTCAGACCACCAAAATAAGGACAATGGTAAAAAAAAATTAGAAATACGCATTAGATACTTACAATAAAAAAAAACAGCTAACGAAAATACACTAAGAATGCCGGCAATTTATTATTTTAGGTCAAAATAAAATCACTTTAATCTGTGTTTTTTTTGCTTAAATATCTTTGGTTAGACGTACTGAACGCTGTGTTAATTTTATTTTGCTTTTATGTGTGGTTATTCTATTGGTTATTAAATCTATTCAGCATGACTACACCTACATAACATAACATCACGCCTGTAATCCCAATAGAGCTAAACAGAAGTGTACCTAATACTCACATTTCGCCAGTTATGTTTAAGTCCCATGTAATAGGGGGCGAGCCGTTTGCCACAAACCTTTTGATGAGAAACTTTTGATGGAAAACAGCACTTTGCCCGACCAGGGAATCGAACCCAGTACCCCATGCTTGCGACCACTAGACCAACGAGGCTACCTATATCAACTTGATAAAAATCTTAAATTCGTTCAAACTCTAACAGATAACGTATAAACCACTGCTGGGTCTATTGTTTCGCGAGTTGACATGGCGGGAATCAATGTAGAGGGAATGATTCGTCTAGAAACATGAAATAAGAACATGAACAGAAAATAAGATGGTGGCATTGTTAACCCAGTAATTGACACAAACACGCTAATACCAGAGTTGTCGACATAGCTCACAGAATAAGTAAGCTGAGGTGGCAATGGGCCGGTCATATTAGCCGTAGAACTGATGACCGGTGGGGTAGACGTGTTCTTGAGTGGAGAGCGCGAATTAGCAAACGTAAGGTGGGACGCCCCCAGGCTCGGTGGAGTGACGATCTTCGCAGGGTGGCTGGTAGTAACTGGATGAGAGTTGCTGAGAATCGAGTTGAGTGGCGTGCGATTGAGGTGGCCTATGTCCAGCAGTGGACTGCTATAGGCTGATGATGATGATGAAGCTAAATACCAACAGATTGAACAATATCAAAAAACCGACTTCCAAAAAAACACCTAAAAGATCTAAAATAACTTAACTTTCGGAAGTCGGTGACTTTGTTTGTTTTATTAACTTTTTTGTCACCGACTTCCGAAACTTAAGTTATTTTAGATTTTTTAGGTGTTTTTTTGGAAGTCGGTTTTTTTTATATTGTCACTAGAAGTAATTAAGAGATCATCATGTCGTCAACATAACCCAAGAACAAAAGCGCGTTACAACTTCTTTATTTCTCTTGCCGTCAAAATGTAAATAATCGGATATAATGTATGTACCTTTAATGTAGACATATCAGAATTAAATTATTTTTGACTTTTCAGTTCTTTTTTTACCCGACTGCGTCAGAAGGAGGGAAAAAGTCTGAAATAAAATTATTTTTATATAGACTAAAAAAAACCGACTGCTTAAAAATAATTTATGTATGTAGTCAAATGTATTTATGCTCCTTCTATTTTTTTTTTAATTCTTCTTGAACGTTTTAAGTCTAGGATACTCTGTACAAAATTGGCTTTGGCTTTTGTTTTCAAATAAAGGATGTACCCAATAAACTCTGTTTTAACGACGAAACTGACGTCATCTTCTTCTTAATAAAAACCATAAAAAGGATAGCAAAAAATGTTTCCTCTTCAAATTCCGTGAGTTGGTTCAGTCAAGGCGTGTTTCCTCTACGAAAGCCGGTGTCGAACTGTCTGCTTGCATTCGTGAGCGTCGTCCACATCCATATTTTGTTGGTACCACAGCGCAACTGCACAATGCTGCAGCAGCACTATTCAGTTACATTGCTTGACCACCTTTTGTTGCTACGATGTGGTGTGGTTGTGGTACGTGTGAAACAACCCTTAATTGAAGCAAATGTCTAGTTGTGCAGTTGGTTATGTACTAACACAATTTGAGTTTCATCGACACTTAAGACACGGAAGAAGAAGCGTTAGATTTATTATATTTATATTATTCTTTCAGAGAGCTTTCTCTGTAGCTTGGGAGTCTATAAAGAACATCATCAATCAGCCAACTAGAAAAAAATATCGTGAGTATTAACCGCTCTGTTTCTTAAAAAACCCTGTAAAGGTTCAGGCAAACCGGTTCGGAAATAATAGCAGGGGCAGGTCCAAGGCCCTAGCAGGAGCGTGTGGTGTAATTGTGATGTATAGACATCGATTTTAAAATTAAAAATACTTGTTTCACATCCTAACTAAAATTATAAACGCGAAAGTAAGTTTGTTTAGTTCCCTTTTCACGCCTAATCTTTGGAACCGATCATCCTGAAATTTTGCATATGTCAGTTGTACAGAAACGGACAACCCCGAAAAAAAGTACTGTTTCCTAAGAAAACAACAATAACGTTCTGATGATAATAGATGGCGTCACGTGTCTTTCTAATCATGATTGAATTATATTACAGCAGAGTACAACCCGAATTGATTGTCAAATTCTAAGTTAACGCGAGCGAAGCCGCGGGCAAAGCTACTTTATAACATTTTTATAATAAAAAAAAAACTTATCTACGGATGATCGTGATTGTGCTTGCTGTAAACCATTTAACTAAGATACTGTAAGGTAATTGTATTTTTCGAGTAAAAAATTTACGAATTTACGTTACATTTGCACCGCGCGCTCGTTCTAGGGCCTCGGGGGCTCCAAACTCTAAATGACCTGAATATCGTTCAGTATCCATGGTCCACGGCTGGTCTGCTATCAGACCATACCGTTTTGACCGAACCTTTACTAAGTCTTATATTTTTTCCTTCTGATATTTCTAAACGCAGTGGATAAGCTATTTGACACACAATACGTGATAATAATAGCTAACATGACAAAAAAAAGGTTGAATTGAGAAACCTCCTCCTTCGTTTCAAGCCGGTTAAAAAGCGTGTTACTTTAACGGTAAGAGAAATAAAAGAGGTGTAACGCGCTTTTTTCTTGGGTTATGTTAATGCCATGGTGATTTCTTAATAATTTCTAGGTACAATATAAAAATTAACTCAAGACAAGAATTTGTGTGATATGCTACAACAAAAAAGGGTAAAATAAAAAACTTTCCGCGAAAAAAAACCGACTTCCAAAAAATACCTAAAATAACTTAACTTTCGGAAGTAGGTAACATAAAAGTCAATGAAACAAACAAAGTCACCGACTTCCGAAAGTAAAGTTATTTCAATTGTTTTTGTGTTTTTTGGAAGTCGGTTTTATTTTACACCCAGTCTAAATCTTTGGTATTTTTTGTAACTAGCTAGCGATTTTTGCATGAAGGAAAAGCTTCTCCGACTCGTTCAACCAAGATTTCGGATCGATTAGTGTTCACTCCCGTAAGTAAAATGTAGGAATGATTTTTTCATCAATTTTCAGTACATAAGCCCAGATCCAGACCCAAACCCAGATCCAACCCCAGATCCGGCAGCAGTATACGGCAACAGGAGATTTGCCCTTCATGGTCGCCAGATCAATATGATCCCGATGAAGACGATTATAATGATCGTTAAGAAACTGTTTATTCGAGCATGGATATTTTGGCCATAATCGGAGGTAACGTCACCATTTTTGTTTTCATCAATTTAAAAAAAATACCCACAGTATCCTCAAAACAAAGCCAGTCAAGCGCCGAAACATCCATGCAGCACTGTATTACCAGTATTAGTTCATTTATTGTCGTATTGCCGGCGCCGGATGGATTTATTTATTTTTTAAGTTTTTGAAATAAATAGTTTTTTAAGTGTTTGTTAAATAATGTACTAATTATTAAGTAATAATAGGGTGATTCCTAGTCTTAAGATTAAACAGAATTAAAAAAAAACCATTTAGAGATGTAAATAAATAAAAGTATGCAAAACACATTAGCGGAAAGGGGCAGGACCTAATTGATGCTGAGTGATATGGCAAAAAAAGACAAATTAAAATAGTTTAAAAAAACACGCTTTTGTTTTATTTTTGCTTTTTTGATCTTTATCGATGATAATTATAAAGAAACGAAGAATCGACTTTTTGGTGAAAGAAATTATGTTTATTCATCAAAATTTTATGCGTCTACAAATTTTGAAGACCGCGATATTAACCGTTGAGGATTTGTCTCGTGAGAAGACGATCTGGCTGCAGGATGAGCTCAAATGAGGTCAAATTATTATATTGTCATTGGTATTTGATATGTGAAATTGTGTGCGGAGTTTCAATTCAACCCGACGGTTTGAAGTGGTTGAAAGTGGGAGGAGCTCGTGGCTAAACAATAACAGCCGCTCGGGTCGATCTTTAGGTTAAGCCGTGCTTGCCTAGGTTGGTCTGTGGATGGGTGACCACCCATTACATACCGAGTTTCCTCCGTGCCTCGGAAAGCACGTTAAGCCGTTGGTCCCGGCTGTCATTTGAAGATCTTTGACAGTCGTTAAAGTAGTCAGTGGCCCAAAAAGTATGACAACCAGTCTTACCAAGGGGTATCGTATTTCCCAGTAGTAACTGGGTTGTGGAGGTCAGATAGGCAGTCGCTCCATGTAAAATACTGGTATTCAGCTGCATCCGGTAAGACTGGAAACCGACCCCAACATAGTTGGGAAAAGGCTAGGCAGATGATGGTTTGAAGTGGTTGAAAATCAAGTTCAAAGAATCTTTTACATAGATACATACCAAGCTAATAAAAGTGTGTTAAATAGATTACATGTAGCAGAAATGAGAATGTTGAGGTGGATGCGGTGTGTTAAGATTGGATAAAATAGGAATGAGTATACTAAATGAAGTTGACGTCGACTGTCTTGGTATGGACATGTGATGAGGAGGGATGAATCGCATGTGACTAAAAGAATGATGAATATTAATATTGATGGATAGAGAGTAAGACGAAGACCAAGGAAACGATGGATGGATTGTGTGAGAAATGATATAAAGCAAAAAGGTGTAAATGATTGTGTGACGGTTGACAATGACAGAGACAGGGCTGAGGGACTGTTCGAAAGAGATACCACGCGGCCCTGGAACACAAAGGGCAAGGAAGGAACATGGATGGGTTTTAGTCAGTACAAGTCAGACACTTCCACTCTCCTCAGAGCGCGAGAAGTCATTTGATGATTTCCCATGTAAAAAAAAAAGAAAAAAAAAACGGTTGACAGAGGAAAATTCTAGTAACTAAGTAAGTTTAAATTAGCAGTATGATTCGTATGTTATTATAGACATCAATAAAAGGAACCTTGGAATGAACACTTGTTTTCATCTGCCACCTATCCTTATGGATGCACTTCATCCCGTTTCAGGTTCTCAGTTCTTGTGATTATATGTGGAGTAAACCAACGTTGCTCTGCTTTAGAATTTTAACATAGCATCACGCTCTCACATCAATCTCCGAGTAAGGCAGAGGTGTACCTAATACTACACACACATTTTGCCAGTTATGTTTAAGTCCTATGTAATAGGCTAGGGCGAGCCTATTGTCATCAACCTGTCACAAATCCAGACTTTTGCTACTGAGAAATTTTTGATGGAAAAACCCATTCAAAATTTGCCGGAGCCAGGACCTTATCCTCAGCAGTTGAATTTGCCACCACTAGACCAACTTACGATTACGAAGCAGTCTATATCTACTTGATAACATTCTTAGACTCGTTCATACACTAACAGAGAACGATAGACCTCTGGGTCTAGAGGCATGAAAGGTAATAATGGTGGCATTGTTAACCCAGTAATCGATACAAACAAGCTACCTACCAATAGAGGAATAATCTTGTCCAGGAGCTGTAGAGTGATGAAGTTTGTATGGATATGAAATGCAAATCCACGATTCACTTGAAACTTGGCAAAAATATGAATGTAAGGAAATATTAATTCCTTTATTTATTTTTACACATATTATTTACATGTTTAAATATTCAAATATAAAACAATATAAAAAAAAACATTTAAAAATTTAAAAAAAAAATAGCCCACTAGCATTGGGAACAGAGTCCGAGGTACTGGTGGTCAGGGCTCTTGAGAAAAGAACCTCCTGACAATACGCGCCGTGTCCAGAAGTACTGCTTTCTGAATCAAGCCCTTGATCCAGCTGCCAAGCGAGAACCTCCTTAGTGTTTCTCTGGGACGTCGAGCTTCGTTGTCTCGGCGCTTTTCTGGTGGTCGCCACTGTTGATTCTGGTTTTCAGGAGTAACAGTGGTGTGGGAATAGTGTGGTGGGCTTATTCCAACAAAATAATAATAATGTTATTGAACCTATCATGGCAAATATCCTTATTTTTTACAAAGTGAATCTTCTACTTCTGCACAAAAGTTTCTTAAGTGACGAATGTATGTAATAAGAAATTCACCCCCGAAAGGGGTCAAATAGAGGATGATTATATGTACCTACGTCATTTTTTCTGATAAGAAATCACATCGGACACAAGCCTTGATGTTTAATAAATAGTTAATTTTAGTGATTCAGCTTTTGAACTAAATAAGATACTGTGACCAATTAGTTGATGACTGGAACAGTTACTTACAGTTTGTCGATACAACCAATCTATCATGAAATCCACTGTGAAAATTATACCGTAAGTGACGAGCGTGCTTTTGGATTTTCGACTTTCAGCGCTCAACCAAACGTTGTTAATTGAACGCGCGCTCAATGTCCCTAACGGCATTGCTAATTTCTACCGTCGATATACATCCCAATAATTATTCATTAGCAACATTCTGTGTGGTAATAGCTATGTATAACGGCAGATCTACGAACTCTGCAACATATCTAACGTCACAAAGTTCCTGCAACACGTGAAAACATAAATCCATACTTACTTATTTTTTTAATATTATAAACTAGCGACCCGCCCCGGTTTCGCACGGGTGCAATATAGATATAAACCTTCCTCTTGAATCACTCTATCTATTGCTGAAAAGTGCATCAAAATCCGTGGCGTAGTTTTAAAGATCTAAGCCTACATAGGGACAGACAGCGAAAAGCGTCTTTATCTTATACTATGTAGTGATAGTGATGAGAAAGTAAATTTGTTTGTTACCTTTTCATGTCTAAATCACTGAATCGATCATCCTGAAATTGCATGTACGTTGTCAGGTGTAGAGAAACGAACATAGGGTACCTTTCATCCCGAAATAGAGTACTGGTCCCGAGGAAAACAACAAAAACGTTCTTATGATAATAGATGGCGTCACGTGTCTTTCGAATCATGATCAAATTACAAGCAGAGTACAACCCGAATTGATTGCCAAATTCTAAATTATCGTGAGCGAAGCCGCGGGCAAAAGCTAGCTATTAAATAATCCGACAGCAATCATGGAGCAGCAGCTCACTACACACACCCATCTAGTTGTGGTGTTCTTTCTTTTTCAATGGTTGACGAGGAGTTTTCTACGCTATTTTTTATACATGAGACCAGTATCCAAATTAGTGTTGCCCAAAATCAGTCTTGGTCTTGGTCTTGCAAAAATGCAAGACTTGGCTGTAAACTTTTGGGTTTTAAACTCGCTAAATCTTAACATTACGTGCTTTGTGTGCGCTTTTATAAAGGGTGTAAATAGACTCTTAACGAAGCCGAAAGGCACTTGTTCTCCTCGTCATTGTGATCATTTTTTTGTTCTAGACCATACCTGGGAACCTTCTAGTTACGGAGATATTGGGGGTCAAAGTTCCAACTTTTTCACATGTTTTTTTTTTAAATACATGTTTTTAATGTAAGATTTTTACTTTAAACACCTCCAGGACCCCCTTACTATTCAATCCATCCATCAGCACAATGTTTTGAGTGCGTTACATTGAGTCCTACCGTAAAACGTGATTTTTGACCCCACAAATAAAGTCGTTTCCCAGCAATAATTTTTGCGTAAAGTTACTTTGTTTGGTGTACATAATGCTTGGTTGACGGCTTCGTGAAGAGTCTGTTAACACCCTGTATTTACAGAAGAAAGTAATTACAGACTGGTGGGAACTGCTAAAGGGGAAATCGGTCTTGGTCTTGCAGTCTTGGTCTTGTTCTTGCATTTTCGCAAGACCATGACCGATTTTGGGCAACACTAACCCAATTACATAGGACTTAAACATAACTGGCAAAATCTGGGTGTAGGTACTTTTTGGTAAACCTCTGCCTAACCCTTCGGGGATTACAGGCGTGATGTTATGTTATGCTGCCAAGTTAGAGACCCTTCACTTACATCGACAATACTCAGATGGCTCATGCACATATACTATAATTTTTGAAGTTGTACTTCTTTTGGCGCGTTAGGGAAAAATGATGAGAGTAAATTTTTACGATGCGCGCGCACACCGCGTCACGAAAAACCGACACTCTGAAGTTAGCTTGTCAACATACACCCTGAAGTTAGTTAGTCAACATTGTAGTTTTATACGCCAAAGAAGTATAACTTCTTACGTGCGTAATAAGTACACACTTTTTTTTCAAATGGTCCCGTCAATCACAAACATATCAATTTAAATGTCTCTCCCTAAAAATAAACTTACTCACATAGCACCTGATGCTACTCCACACCCTCACAATAATCACAAAACATTTTTTTACCATCAAAGGAGAAAAATAAAAATAAACATGACATTTTGAGTTGACAAGGGTAGAAAACTTTGGACATCTGCTTCACCTGAGGCGGATCCCGGTTAAGCTATGAGCGATCGATTCGGGGGGATGGGACTGGTATTTTAAAGGTAAAGGAATAAATGTGATTTTTTTATTGGTATACGGGATGTGAAGCCTTCACGAAGCCGTCAACCAAGCATTCTGTACAGACGCCAGCACATCAAGCTACTACAATCTGTCAGATTTCTTGAATAGATTTCGACTTTATAAATAATGCATTAGGTTCAAGGTAGTTTGGGAAAATCTGACAGTTTCGGGTAGCTTGACCTGCTGGCGTCTGTACATCAAACTAAGTAATTTTACGCAAAAAAATTGTTTCGACATGTTTTCGTAATATAAGAAAGACGCCATCAAGTTGCAACATCCAGTTTGAAAATTTTGATCAAAACATTGTGTCATCATCATCTGCCTCGCCTTTTCCCAACTATGTTGGGGTCGGCTTCCAGTCTAACCGGATGCAGCTGAATACCAGTATATTACATGGAGCGACTGCCTATCTGACCTCCACAACCCAGTTACTACTGGGAAATACGATACCCCTTGGTAAGACTGGTTGTCAGACTTTTTGGGCCACTGACTACTTTAACGACTGTCAAAGATCTTCAAATGACAGCCGGGACCAACGGCTAAACGTGTTTTCCGAGGCACGGAGGAAACTCGGTATGTAATGGGTGGTCACCCATCCACAGACCAACCTAGGCAAGCACGGCTTAACCTAAAGATCGACCCGAGCGGCAGTTATTGTTTAGCCACGAGCAAAACAAAAACATTGTGTATAAATACAAAAATCTTCCATCTTCTTTTATCGACCAGTTTTGATACAAAAATACTCGAAAAATCATGGTACGAAACGGAACGTTTTAACTTCGCCTTTTTGGTGGTTGACAGACAAGTTAGATTCACGTTTTCATTTTTGAATTTCTCAATATTCCGGTTAGACAAAGCTTATTCAATGTTACCACTCTAATCTAGAGATTACAAGGAAGAAATCAATATACGTTTCATTAGTATGCGCTAAAATTTACGTGGTGGGCCTAATCTCCAAAAAAAAAATACTATCTCATTGAGAGAGGCTCATATTCTGAGTTTTTTTTAAATTCCCACAGAAAGATTAATAAATTAATTGATTAAAATTAATTGAATTAAATTTATTTTTTATTTATTTTATTATTTTTTTTGATTTTTGTTATTTAATTTAATTGATTTGATTTATTGATTGATTTATTTGATTGACGGTGACACGTTGCTATCCCATTCACTGCCGTTTAAAAAATAATATCATTAATCTGCCCACCTTGAAACATACCCAGGATAATGGAAATCTCATCCACTTTTCGTTCATCCACCGTTCGCTTCTTTATTAAAATGAAAAAGCGTAAATTATGACAAGGTAAGCCGTGGCGTCCTTCGCTAACAATTTACAAGTTACCTTATATTGGGTTTAAACGCAATCTTTTTTCTTTGTTTACGGCAGATTATGTGCTAAAATATGGCAGCACTGACCAAGGTTGGGAGCTAAGGGTGAGAGAATATTGTAGTTATTATCTCCGGGACTACGGGGCCCTTTTTTTTTCTGGAGAGAAATCATCAAATGACTTCTCTCGCTCCGGGCAGAGCGGAAGGGAGTGTCAGACTTGTACTGACTAAAACCCACCATGTTCCTTCCTTGCCCTTTGTGTTTCAGGGCCGCGGTATCTCTTTCGAACAGTCCCGCAGCCCTGGCAGGACTACAGGGCCCTTAATTTTGTATTCAATGAAGTGAAATGTAGGCTGGCGTGAGTTGGATGAACGGATAATTAAACGACACACAGTCAGTTTTTTATTCAAAGTTTGATCTAAAACAAAGTGAAATTCTATGGGCAATAAACATGACGGTAAAATTATCTTTTTGATTGTCATCAACTACCGGTTTGAAAGTCGTTGCAGAAATAGGTATTTTTTTGCAATTATCCATTGTCTAATCTACCAGAATCTATAACGCTTGTGGTTAGCAGATAGGTAAAGCCGGAACGACCACTATTAAAAGCAAATCATAAAAATTATAAGCCTGATCGTTTGTGTGTGTGGGTGTGTGTGTGTGATACTCATCCGGACAAACCCATATATGCAATCATCATCATCATTCTTCTGCCATTATCCTAATTTATTTGGAACCAGCGCAGCATGTCTTGCAATATTGTGTGTCAGGAATTTTCGATTAGATTATCTGTCCAAGCATTATATAATAATAATTCCTACACGCTACACTCGTCGAAGCACCCTCATCCTAATTCTTTACCAGCCCTAAGGCTACGTTCACACTAAGGCTGCCCGCCCACTTCAGACTTTTTTTAGGACAGATAATCGGGCCAATTTTTCCTCCGATTCTTAGTACCGATTTTGTGGTTGACTCAACGCCGACGTCCGTCACTTTGTCTGTGGCTATCGAGGGAGCAGCACGTCATGGATAGAGAGAATCTCATGAATAACGCTACATTTCCGAACGTTCCATTTTTCACGGATAATCGGATCGGTCGGGATGCGCCGATTTTATTTCTGACCAACTTTTTGTAGGACGTGTGCGTTGCACTATTGCTATCAGTGTGTTCTATTTTTCTCCTGCAAAAAATCCGTCACCGATTATCGGACGTGGGCGGGCAGCCTTAAGCGTATAGTCAGCCGGCGACTGTAATGACGAAGAAAAAGGTTCAGACTGTCTTTTGTTTTTCCATACATTTTGAACTTGACGCTCACAGTCGGTGGCTGACTATACGCTGTGTTTGAACACGGCCTAAATCCACCCGAAACGTACCGATACCATCCACTTCGATCATGATTCCTATTGGACACATAAACTATACAGGGTGTCCCATAGAAATATCCTTCCTTCAGAGAACCGGTATCAATTCAGGGATTAAATTCGGAATATACGCAGTGGGACATCGTAAAACATGATTTTATGCGATTTGTGTAAATGGGCGTGGATTTTTATTAGAATTGGATTGTATTGGAGATTTCTAGATATTTCGATGTTCGGATTTTTTTAGGTTATTTTCTGGTTTATCTAGATAAATGAATACGTAAGTAGATATTTCTTAAAATTAGGGATCTCTAGTTGGGATAGGAACTATTCAGAATTTTATGTTAACTCAAGCCCTTTTTATACCTACTAGTTCTTGCCCGCGGTTTCACTCGCATTTATTCAGAATATGACGATCAATTCGGGTTGTACTAAAGTTTCTATAATAATATAGGGTGTAAACAGACTCTTCACGAAGCCGTCAACCAAGCATTATGTACATCAAAGTAAGTAACTTTACGCAAAAATTAGTGCTGGGAAACGACTTTTTTTTTGGGTTGAAAAATCACGTTTTACAGTAGGATTCAATGTATCGCACTCAAAACAGTGTGCTGATGGATGGATTGAATAGTAAGGGAGTCCTGAAGGTGTTTAAAGTAAAAATCTTACATTAAAAACATGTATTTCAAAAAAAACATGTTAAAAAGTTGGAACTTTGACCCCCAATATCTCCGTAACTAGAAGGTTCCCAGGTATGGTCTGGAATAAAAAACTGATCGCAATGACGAGGAGAACAAGTACCTTTCGCCTTCGTTAAGAGTCTGTTTACACCCTTTATAATTCAATCATGATTCGAAAGACATGTGGCGCCATCTGTTACCATAAGAGTATAATTATTGTTGTTTTCCTCGGGAACAGTACTTTTTTTCGGGATGAAAGGTACTATGTCCGTTTTTGTACACCTGACTACGTATATGCAAAATTTCAGGATAATCGGTTGCGTGGTTTAAGCGTGAAAAAGTAACAAAGAAACTTACTTTCGCATTTATAATATTAATAAAAACTTAGAAATAGTTAGAATAGAATACCGCGCATATTTTTTCCCCTTCAATATTTCTCTAAATTTTGCGTCGTAGAAGGTGACATAAGCTTTAAATTCAGAACATTTGATGGGGTTTCTGACTTACTAACCGACTCATGCACAATAAAACATAACATAACATCACACCTGTAATCCCGAAGGGTTAGGCAGAGGTGTAGTTAATAGTACACCAAAGTTTCCCCAGTTATGTTTAAGTCCCATGTAATAGGTAGCGAGTCTGCTGAGAAATTCATGATGAAAAACCCAACCCGGGAATCAAAGACTTCACGATTAAAATTACCGTAACAAATTGCACCCTCTCAACTGTAACAAGATAACTGAATAACAAAAAGTCTTTTGGCATCCTTATCTTTTTAAACTCACCTCTAACACATTAGCACTATGTATAAAGCGGTTTCAAACGGTCTCCCAGCCCGTGTATTGTCGCCATTAAAACCCCATTCGGTGCATAAAGGACGGTACTGTATGCATAACCCACTTTCGAATAAGCGAGGGGTTTGGTTTGGTTAGCATTCACTACTACTGTGTTTTCGCTTTTGAATAGCTACGGTTTAAAACAAGGTGCAGTCGACGGCGACAAGTAAGCGTTTTCAAATATGTAAAAGGAGAGAGAAAATAAGAAGTTAAAGTATTTTATCCACAGGGCTGCGGGACTGTTCGAAAGAGATACCGCGGCTCTAGAACACAAAGGTTGTTAACACATTCCTCCCCTGAATTGTTTGCGACGCTGATGATTTTCATCCGTCACAATAACATAAAATTATAAATCTGCCTGTGTTGGTGTGGTATGCGTATATTTTATGTATTAACAATTATACTATTTATTAATTTATATTTTTTTTGTTTGTTTCAGTCTTGTACTAACCCGACAAGACCCACATTGTATCCAATTGTATCAACTGATGATTTAACATGTGACTTCAGTTGTAGTTTTCTCTTTTAAACCTTTTCATGCACACTTGTTTTTTCAATTCACTGGACAAATCAAATCAAAATCATTTATTTTGCTTGAACATGGGTACACGTAAGGATGAAATATAACAAATAGAGCTCAGGGCCATATTTTACCATAACAGGTGTGCAAAAAAAATTGTATTATAATTAAAATTTAAAAAAAATAATCATGGGCAACTGGAATGTCAATAATTAAAAACAAAATAACACCTTAAATACAGTAAATTACATTATGATTACAAAATTTAAATGTCATGTATTAATTTTAAAAACTTATCGGTTAGAAATTCGTCCATTGAGAATTAACATTTATTAATTAACAGAGTTGGAATGTCAATAATTAAAAACAGATAACACCTTGCTTAAGGTACATTACATTAAGATTACAAAATTTAAGTTAATTGCATAGGAATACAGAGATGTCATATTATCAATTCAAAAACTTATCGGTCAGAAATTCATCAATAGAGTAATAACATTTATCAATTAATAATACTGACAATTTCTTTTTGAAAAGTGGAACTGTGTCATTTATTATTACATCGGGTATTTTGTTATAAATTATCTGACCCATACATATAATAATTTTCTTTAATAGGGCGGTATCGGAACCATTAACATTGAGTAAATTTTTGTACTGCGTCCTGATTGGCCGGTTTCTATTTTCAGCTACTTTATTAAAAAGATGCATATTTGATTTAACAAAAACAGCCACCTCGAAGATATAGAATGATGGTAATGTTAGCAATTTAAGGACTTAAATATAGGTACGCAGCTATCTCTTACTATCAAATTGCACATAGCCCTAATACAGCGTTTCTGAGCCTTGAACACCTGTTCCCTCAGACTACAATTTCCCCAAAATATTATGCCGAATCTCAAAATTGAGGCGGCTAATCCAATCTGGACAATGGCAGAATAGTGGACATCGGCTTTGCTTGCCATTAAACAAAATTAAAATAGAATAGAACTACGCGGGTGAAACCGCGTGACGTCCGCTAGTATATTTTAGTAACACCTTCGTAAAAGGCGACTGATATACCGTCAGTCCAGTTTAACACGAACTGCCTAATTTACATTCTACGAAATCTGAAATCGAAGCATCTTCAAATAAAGATACAAATATTGGGTACAACCAATATGAGTGTCTACTTCAACCGATATGAGTGTCCGAACGGATTTAAATAATGCCATACAGTCTGGCAAAAGCCTTCAATTCGTACAGTATTGAATTTACATTCTGCCAGTATCGCTGGCGAGATGCCAGGATTTTGCTCTGATGTGTTATTGCACTCATATTTGTCTTCTGTAACTTTTTTTTTCTAGGACTTAGCCAAGGTTAGGTCTTGGTTTATTTTTGTTGAGAGGACATTAGTCTAGATAAACAGAGATATAATGGGGGTAAGCTATGGATTTTGTCTGAGTAGTTATAGGGTGACCATGCTGTCGATGTAAATAATTTCCTGGATATTTTTTACCTAATCTGAAATTCGACGTTGAAATTGTTCCAGGACAAAAAAATGAATACAACAAGGGGTGTGTGCAGAGGCAAGGAAGCTGTGTCATCGCAGAGGCAAATCAAACAGTCTGTTTTCTCTGTTAGATATATAGACAATTAAACAAGTGCGAGTCCTACTCTCGCACGAAGGGTTCCGTACCATTATAAAAATCACGTTTGTTGTATGGGAGCCCCGCTTCTTATGTTCCCTATCCACGTTCCTTCCTTGCCCTTTGTGTTCCAGGGCCGCGGTATCTCTTTCGAACAGTCCCGCAGCTCTGGATGGGAGCCCCCCTTAATTTATATTAATTTAGTTATTTATTTTTAACGTGAATATACAACTAAATTTATCTGTGTATATTTCAAGCGTCTACCTGAGCAAATGTTTATTTTATTCGGTTTTTAATATTTGTTGTTATAGCGGTAACAGAAATACATCATCTGTGAAAATTTCAGCCTGGTGACAGATGGTCAGACAGACAGACGGACGGACGGCGGAGTCTTAGTAATAGGGTCCCGTTTTATCCTTTGGGTACGGAACCCTAAAAATAATTCAAACCAGAAAATACCAAAGCTGCTTTGGTAGACAACAATACGGGAGATATTTAAATGTTTAAAATAGCAGCACTTAGACGGACGAGCTATTTAAAAATAGCTTTAGAAAATTGTCTGTGGTGTCTATTTACTACTCACTAAGAATCTCTTATTCAATTGAAGTACCTCACAATACATCTTAAAATAGAACGAGTCTCAATCTTGATATAATATAACAAAATTACAAAATATATATCTACCCACATGATCGCTCCGAAAACCTATCAATGGTAGGCTTCGAGACATTTCAAAAGCATTTTCCGAAAATATCCCTTTTATCAAAATTTCTTACGATACCCACAAAGTTAAGGTCAACTTAATCTACCATTTGAAGTTATAATGTACCCTAGTTATTATGGATAGCGGATTTCCGTAGGCGAACCCGAGTTTATTATAATTTCTTTGATGTTTTTTTTCTAGTTCCGGGGTTCATTTTTATGAAGGGGTTTTTTATTCGGCTTTTTGGGGTGGATCTATTTATTTATGATTGCCTGGAGTGGCTTACTTGTGTCAAGTCTTGCGGAAACGTTTTAAATCCTGTTAAAAAGATCCCTTTTTAGAGGTAATTTTAGTTTTTACCCGCGTGGAAAATCTCACAGGAACGCATTTAGTAAGTACCAGGATAAAAATTATCCTATGATTTTATCCAGATCATGGTCTACCTTGAAATTCAAAAAAGACGAACTTTAACTAACGGTTCATCATTATTGTCATCACCTCCGTAGCCTTTTCCCAACTTTATTGGGGTCGGCTTCCAGTCTTACCGGATGCAGCTGAATACCAAAATTTTACATGGCGCGACTGCCTATCTGACCTTCACAACCCAGTTAGTACTGAGTAACACTGTAACTTTTATCGATTTAGTTATTTTGACATTTAAAGTTTAAAAAGAAAATTGCTACTAAAAAGTGCACTGTGGTGTACCAAACCGAACGCATCATAATTCCAACCGAAAAACGTCCACTGCTGGACATAGGCCTCCCCCAAAGGGGGTTTTTACCATAATGGCTACGCTTGGCAGGCGGGTTGGCTCTGGAAAGTCCCTTAGTCGCCTATAAAAGCATAATAAATTAAAATTCTAGAAAAACACAGTTAATTAAACACAGAAAAGTGTCACAAATTGAGTTCACAATAAAACTGTTAGTTCTTCAAGCAACTGCAATTATCAGAGTCATATAATTTCATTGGGGTTGTAAAAATTCAAAGTTAATTAAAGTAGTTAGTTAGGGGTGGAAACTCAAACACCCCTTGCAATCTTAGCTCGCGATCCGTGACCAATTTTTTAATTGAAATAAGCGTATCGCCACCTGCGTGGTGGTTATTTCGGTTGTTTGCTGTATATTTTTTATTGTTGTTTGTTTTGAGAAGTGTTCTGTACGATGTGTTTTAAGAAAAATACGGTTATTTGGAAATTAAGGTATAATTACTTTGTCACCACTAAAACATTGTCAATTAGGAGTACATACCTATTCACATAACAAAACATCTCGCCTGTTATACCTGAGGGGTAGGGCAGAGGTGTACCTAATAGTACACCCACATTTTGCCCGTTAAGTTTTAAGTCCCATGTATTAGGGGGGCGAGCCCATTGCCATCAACCGAAAATAGGCACAAAGGGACGTTTAAAACTGGAATAAGTCCAACTACTACGGGCAAATCCACAAGAAAAGTTAGTCAACAATAAACTAAAATAATAATACACATAACTTCTAAAAGCCCTCTACATTTTCAAACTCCATCTCTAATGATTTTCGGCTAACTAAGCAGCGCTTTGCTCAACCTGCAGAGTGCACACAAATTAGCTATCGAACTACGTAAAGAACTTTCAACCTTTGCTGGCGACAACTAAAATTCAATATCGAACAATTATCGAATGGAAAATCGCTGCGATAATAGTCCCCTAGTTCGAAACATTAATAGGGTTGCCAACTTCACTTTTAGATGCCTTATCGTAATTACCTTCGGAGTTTCGTGTAAAGAAGGGAAAACGTTTAAGGAAAATTGGAGTGGAAACCTTGAAGAACCTTTTTTTGTATATGTCTGTTAATTTTAAGCTGTGAGGAAGGGGAATTGATGCCTCGGTGCTGAAGTGTTAACATTAAAATCTTTTACAATACTACAATATACGACTTTCGTCTACGAGTATTTTGTACTTTAACATTTTTTTATTCACGATGAAAAGCACCCTATATCCTTCCCTAAGAGAAAACCTACCTCTTTGTAAAATATCCATTACTGGTTGTCACATTTCTGGGCCACAGATTACTTGTAACAACTGTCAAAGATCTACTAATGACAGCTGGGACCAATGGCTTAACGTGGTGGAAACTCAGTACGTAATGGGTGGTCACACATCCATGGACCAACCTAGGCAACCGGAGCTTTACCTAAAGATCGACCCGATTGGCTGTTATTATTTAGCCACGAGCTCCTTCCATATTCACCCATTTACCTCGATTATTTACATAGTATGGATGGTTTTTGTAACTCAAACAGCGTTAAACATTCTCCTTTTCGCGTGAAAGAGCCTCTGTAGGTAGTCGTAAATCCAAAGAATTCTCATTATAATATATTATTGTGCCTACTACGTGTTTCTGAGAACAATAAGGTCATTACCAAACTATCCTTAATTAGTACACAGCTACGCAGTTCGTTATCTAGGATAATTACATCAGAAATGGCTGCCTATAACGCTATGTGTTTGTATCATTAGCAACTGTTTAGGTTCATTAAAGAATTTTAGTTAGTTTCGGAGCTCATTAAATAAAATAAATTGTCATTTACTTCAGGCAAGCATAACCCGTATACAGAAAAAAATAACATTGGATCATAAAATGAAAATGAAAATAAAATACAATAAAATCATAATAAAAGTTAAATGCAAATAAAATATAATAAATCAAAAGATTATAATAAAATTACAATAATGAAATTACAATCATCATCATCATCATCTTCCTGCCCTTATCCCATTCTATTTGGGGTCGACGCAACATGTTTTCTTCTTCCATTCTCCCCTGTCAGACGTCACGGCATCGTTGACTCCTTTCTCTTTCATATCAGTCTTCACACAATCCATCCATCTTATCTTTGGCCTGCCTCTCCCTCTCCATCCATCAACATTCATGTTCATCACTCTTTTAGTCACATGCGTTTCATCCCTCCTCATTACATGTCCATACCAAGACAAACGACTTCCTTTCAATTTTTCTGTAACAGGCGCCACTTTCTAACTTCCTCTAATATACTCATTTCTTACTTTATCCATTCTTGTCACTCCACACATCCATCTCAACATTCTCATCTCCGCTACATGCAATCGTTTTTCATCCTTCTTCTTCACAGCCCAACATTCTGACCCATACAGTACGACAGGTCTAATCACGGACTTGTATATTTTCCCCTTTAGCTTAAGGGGCATCCGTGGGTCGCAAGTTGTTCCAGTGACCTGTCGCCATTTTATCCATCCTGAGTTGATCCGGTGCGTTACGTCCCGGTCTACTTCTCCATCCCCTTGCACAAGCGACCCGAGGTTACAATAACAATAAAATAAACATAAAGAATAAAATAAAAATACAATCATGAAATTAAAATTTTCGCACTGGCATTGGCACAGCTACATGTCTACTGGAACAATCCTGGATGAAAGGACAGTCCAGCCTTCCCCCAATTAACTCGCTTTTAATATCTTACAGCAGCTTTTAAACAAATGATAGCCTAGTAATGTGACCAGCGGTCTGCCAAGTCATAGATCTCGTGTTTGAACCCAAGGCCAGTTCTTGAGTGGAAACCGTAACTCGGCAAGCGGGTGGGACGCCCTCAGGCTTGATGGAGCCATCTTCGCGCGGTGACAGGTAGACTGGATGAGATTTGCTGAGAATCGAGTTGAGTGTCGTGTGATTGAAGAGGTCTATATCCAGCAGCGGACTGCTGTATGCTGATGATGATGATGCTATTGGGACAGTTACAAGTCCAGTATGAATCTGCATCCATTTTTCATTGCTCGAGGGCATAGGTCATACGTCGCAGCCCTACGTACATCATTATAGTTCGTTACCCACCCTAATTGAATCAGAAACGGTCCACACCGCAAGTAGGTAGGTGCTTAACTAGTGTAGTGCGCCGCCAACCTTTGAGTTTGATATTTATTGCATAATTATGTAGCGTTGGCAGTACGGTAGTAAAGACAGAGTGCCTAGATAGAAGTGATTTTCGATACGAACGTCAATTTGGTTAAGGGATATTTACAATCAGAAATTAAAAGATGTGACCGACGATCCCATAGAATTGATGAGGTCATCATCAACATCCGCTTATCCATTTTTTAAAAAAAACGTTGCCCCACACTACGCAGGCGCAGTGGCTGAGCGATTGACTGCTGTGCTGCGTGTCGCGGGTTCGATCCCCGCAGGGAACAAATATTTGTATGGCCTACAAATAGTTGTTCCGGGTCTGGCTGTTTGTGTATGTGAGTTTAAATGTTTGTAAACGCACCCACGATACAGGAGAAATTCCTAGTGTGGGGCAACGTTTTTAAAAAATGAAAAGAAAAAGAAAGAACTGGCCACAAATCCAGACTCCGTGGCAGCTACTGAGAATTTTTTCAAGGAAAAACCCAACAACACTTTGTCCGAGCCAGGAATCAACTCAAAATCCCAGGCTGAACAAGTCGCACTAGACCAACGATAACTAGCCATGGTTAAAGTAAAGTTGACAACGATGTAGGCAGCCCCATTTTTGTTCGTGTCAGGAAAGCGTCCTGAGGGATTATGTCAAGTGCATCACAATCGTTCACTGCGGTCGATTAGGAAATCATGTTAAATACGTTGACGTTTTAATGGTAAGCTGTATAATGGAGTTTTCCACTTAAAATAAATATCAACTAATGCTCATATCTTGCTCATATCTTACAATTTCGTATGGAGAAATAATAAACATCATCATTGTGACGATGAAGCCAATCGCTCACTCTCACTATCACTGTATATTATAAAACAAACGCGTTTGTCTGTCTGTTCGCGATAAACTCAAAAACTACTGCACCTATTTTCATGCTGTTTTCACCAATGGTTTTTGAGGAAGGTAGAACCTTCCTTATATATAATTTGTCAAGTTTTTGTATACATTGGCTAAAATATAATGATATTTGTTGGAGGTGTTGAAAAAAATCTCTAAATATCTGGCTGAAATTTGGTACAGGGATAGATTAAAACCTGATATAATAGTCTACTTTTTATCCCTGTAATTGGTTCCCATAGGTTGCGGAATAACCGACATCCACGTGGGAGAAGCCGCGGGCATCAGCTAGTTTAGTTTATAAAAAAAAATGTTGCACGGCGGCTCCAAGGTCGACCCAGAAAGAGGTGACTACTTGTTAAGACGATAAGACATGCATCGCGAGGGCTGGTCCAAGGAGAATCGGGATAGGTGCTCTTGGAGAGGCCTCTGATCAGTAGTAGACAGTATGGTGCTATTCAAAAATAGGATAATTCACTATTACGCCATTGCCTTTGAATTAGTTGTAACAATTATAGTATTTATAATTAGTGGTAACGATTTTATACTTATAATTTAAAAAGTTTTCGTTTGACTGCCTCGTTGAAAAAGTGGTCGCAAGCGCGACTACTGAACATAAGGTCCTGGGTACAATTCTCGGGTCGGGCAAAGTGTTATTGGGTTTTGTCATCAGAAATTTCTCTGTGGCATCCACTGAGTCTGGATTTGTGCCCGGTTGATGGCATTGCGCTCCCCTACTACATGGGGCTTAAACATTGGTGACAAATTGGCCAAATCACCTACATTTCACCACTATACTATTAGGTACACCTCTACCCAACCTTTCGGGATTACAGGCGGGATGTTATGTTATAATTTAAAAGCAATTTTTGTTAGTTTAAATTAAACCAGTAGGTAAATTATGCCAAGAAATGGCATTCGTTGACTTCTATTTGTTGCATGTTTAATTCGTATAGCAGTTCGTTAACTTTGTTTTTGGTTGAATTAGAATGCTCTTTTAGATCCATGGACTGCTGGCAGCGCGTTTGTGGTAAATTTTATCTAAATGGGGGTATTTAGGGTTGGTTAGTTTTGATTAACTTACTGTTAGTTTGTTATAAGGATGTTTGATCAAGGTTCATAATGTTTGTAGCGGTCCTCGCTACACACTAATTTAAATCTTAAAATCCAAATTTAAACACTGCATAATCCTTCTTCTTCTTTTCGTATCGATGAACTCAAATTGTATTAGACCAAACTGTATGTATAACTGTACTCAAACTGTATGTAGCCACCTGCACAGAGAGCTGTGTGAGTCATCATTATAGAGATAATGATGACTCAAACTCAAACTGCACAATTCACAAGTTACTTTCCCGTTACACAGAACTGTCAAAATAAAACAAACGTCAAATTACCACAGACAACAAAAACAAAACAAACAACTAGAAGTGAAGAGTAATATGTATATCATCATATTAAAATATATTCACAGCACCGCTGTTTCAATCGCTGCGTTACTCAATACACTTCATATTATTGTAGGTTAATCAGTATATTCTATTACTTAATGTTTAACTTTTAACCTATTAAAATGGCGGTAGTACCTTCATGTTGTTATTATTCACTACTCCGACCACCGCTCTCCTTCCCAGGTCTATGGTCTCCCTTCCTCTAAGCCTACCAAGACAGTTTTTTCCGTGGCAGCTCAAACCGACGCGTAATTCTAAATTTAACTTATAACATTAATTATTTATGATTCGAGTTTGATACATGGAAGGCGCCGTAAAACATTTATTTTCTCATATCGTCATCATCATCATTTCAGCCCGTTGCTGTCCACTGCTGAACATAGGCCTCCCCAATCTATTTGCAAGGTGTCCGGTCCAATGCCACCTGCATCCAGCGACTCCCTGCAGTTTTGACAAGGTCGGTCCATCTGGCAGGTGGCCGTCCCACGCTGCGCTTTCCAATGCGTGGTCTCCACTCCAGTATCTGTTTGCCCCATCGGCCGTCCGATCTTCGGGCTATGTGGCCTGCCCATTGCCACTTCAACTTGCTTATCGGCAAAATAATAAAATTTAAAAGCCACGTTTTTTTACTTTCAAATGTCAGATGTATGTCTTCACATCACGCTTCCTATTCGCAAAGACATTCAAGCAACGTTCGGCAAACATCGATTTTATTCGTATCTACGTTCGTAAAATTTCATGTTCTTGGTCTACGTTATGGTTATGTTACCATTTGGAACTGCGCGTTGTTTAAGTTGTTAGGCTACGTTTACACCAATCTTCAAGAAAGAAACTTTGAGAATCACAGTATACATATGTTATATTAAAGTTCCATGTAATACAAAGCGAGCCTAATATTATCAACAGGGGATAAATCAGGACTCCGTGGCTGCTACTAAGGAATTCCTGATGGAAAAACCCAATAACACTTTACCTGGGAACGAACCCAGGACTTCATGCTCAGCAGTTGCGCTTGTGACTACTAGACCAACGAGGCATTTAATATACGCTGGACCAGATTAGAAAATCTTCAGTATCTTCAAAAGTAAATTTATTAAAAAATAAAAAGCTTGAATTCATTTTTTTTATTTTCATATAAGCACAATCATATATTCTTTAATTTAGTCCTTATTTCATAAAGCTAGGTTAGGTACTTTTGAAGATATTGTAGATTTTCTAACCGACCCTTTTTTATTGCGGTCCAGTGTAGTTTAAAAAGTCCTAGATTGGACCACCTAAACTAACTCACCCACCAGTCTACCAACTTATTAAAGGTCGCTAGTACCTACAATTATTTTTATCCAACATCCATAACAGAAAAAAACAACAAAATCTGTAACACTTCCGGCGAGTAACTCGATTTCCTGTGTTATCGTTATATCTATGTGAATATACCACGGACGTAAAAGAAAAAATTCAGAAGTTTAACTTCGTACAACGAGGATATGCACCCACACCACACATATGACACAGACACGCGTCTTCTCAGTCATTTCACATTGCCATTATGTTTCGCATCAACTCGTAAGCAACTTTATTTTGATAATGTATAGGTTAATGTTGGCTCTTAGGTTCTGCTGTTATAGATTAAATAACCTTTTATGACCTGTAGCAGCCATTCAACCTTTACCTGAGATACAGGTTTATACCTTTTTTCTGAAGACCCGTGAATATCCTCTTCCCTGGGGCGGGTGGAGGTGTTATCAGACTCTAACTAACCAAAAACCACCCCGGTGTTCCCTTCCTACACTTGCACTAGGTTACACAGGATTTCTAGTTCAGGTAATATCCAAATATTATATACCTATAGTTTTTAGGGCCCTAATTTTAATATTTTTGTAAATCAATTATTTCAATAAAACAATTTCAGTTATAACCGTCATTTGTTTGCCATAGTATAAAATTGCCGTACGTACGTCTTTATGCGCGTCTGAAGTCATTTAAGCTTCTGTAACTATCTACTCTGTGCCCCTTATAGCCTTCATATAAGCTTTCCTATAATGACATCATCGGATCGGAGTTCCGGCACGAGTCTGATTTATATCCGTACATCCTGTCCTCTCATCCACTCCTACACTGTTTTATGATTTGTCTTCATGAGTCATCGTCTTCCGTGGATGATTTAAGGTTTATTTTCGTTTGTCTTTGTGGGGCTGTAAGGATAGTTGAAATTAATTGGCAAGGCAGTTCTTTGTTACTTATAGAAGAACGCTTGTTCTTGTGATGCCATACCATAGGGTATAAACGAAGTGAAATTCTATCGTTGATAAGTAAAACCAAAAAATATTGGACATTAGCTACCGATGATCATTGTCGGTACAGTAAGATCGCATTAATTGTTTAGTTCAAAATTGCGCTGCTTGTCAAGGAAAAAATGCATTAATATGTCAAATTTGGTTCTTTTATTTTAGTTTACATCTGGTCATACACGCACGCCGGTTGCGGGTACTACGCACCTAACCTTTCTGAAGAACCTCACCAATGAGGGCAGCGTATGTTCTAGGGCGTTCCCTCCTGGCGTTGCCACTCACATCTGCCTTTTTTTGTTATTTTTCTTTTTTTTCCGATGGGTAATCATCAAATGACTTCTCCCGCTCTGGGCAGAGCGGAAGGGAGTGTCAGACTTGCACTGACTATATAAAACCCATCCGTGTTCCTTCTTTGCCCTTTGTGTTCCAGGGCCGCAGTATATCTTTCGAACAGTCCCGCAGCCCTGGCAGGCATCGGCCCTTGTGGGCCCTTCCCTGTTAGCTGACATTTCTTTGAGGCACTCACATCTGCCTCGTAAATACCTTTTGTTAGTCGCCTTTCACTCATCCTCTTCACATGACCAAACCATCTAAGCATACTCTTTTCAATTTCTGTCACTACATCTTCTTTTATACCGCAACGTTTCCGTGTAACTTCATTCCTCACTTTATCATTCAGAGATGATATTTACTAAAACCAATTAACAGAAATAAATATGATTTAGAAATTCTTAATTTTAAGTAAAAGTCATCACAAAAAAAAGTGCACAAACCGTTCTAGGAGCTCTCCAAAAACCCTTTGACATTTACTATTCGTCAAAACTTGCTATAAGTATTTGAAGTTCATACATCCACCAGCCCGTAAAGAAATCGTTCAAAGAATAACTGGACTCGTGTACTGGGGAATTCTCCAGACAGGTCATCCGTGAAATCTGAATGGCTTTATGCATCTTGAATGGAAATTCTCTGAACTTTCGCTATGTAGTAACCTTGGTAACGCAGTCCCTATGAAGATCAATCGGTGGAGGGTAGTTTTGTAAGCACCCTTATCAATAGAAATATACGTATGAGTTACTTACTCATGCATACATTTTTATTGATATTTGGATTTACTGTAAGTGGGAGTTGGTCCTACCTACAACTGAATTTGTATAAAAGCTTCGAAATTTGATAAACATTTATTAAAATATACAAATTTTTGACAGGGTATACAGTTCACATGTGCTAGAAAATGTCGCGCAAAGTATACAGTCTGGAAGGGACACCGACACACAAACGTACCTACATGATTCTAAACCCGGGGCTCTCCCCCAAATCGAAATTTATCATCGATAATTTAAAAAAAGCATTTCCATACATTTTGAACGTGTAGGTATTGCACTTTTGTAGGAAACTGCTGTTTTTTTTTTAATTACCGCTGAGAACTTTCAATACATACGTCTCATATAGGATTGGGTGGGTCACGTGAGATGCATGCATAACGACTGCTGGGCAAAGGTGCCTGATAGGCGCTGCGGAGACCTGCCTAGAAAGAGATGGCGAGATGATCAAGACGCGAATCACGAAGGCTGGTTCGAGGTGGCGTAGGAGAAGAGTACCTGGATGGATATGGGCGAGGCCTTTGCCCAGCAGTGGGACAGACAAGGTTTTTGAAAAAAAAAAAACTATTGGAGGCGTGCGTATTGTGATCATCTGGGAAACATTATACAGGATGTAAACAGACTCGTCACGAAGCCGTCAACCAAGCATTATGTACATCAAACTGAGTAACTTTACGCAAAAATTTGTGCTGGGAAACGACTTTTTTTTTGGGTTGAAAAATCACGTTTTACAGTAGGACTTAATGTAGCGCACTCAAAACATTGTGCTGATCGTTGGATTGAATAGTAAGTGGGTCCTGGAGGTGTTTAAAGTAAAAATCTTACATTAAAAATGTATTTAAATAAAAACTTGTGAAAAAGTTGGAACTTTGACCCCCAATATCTCCGTAACTAGAAGGTTCCCAGGCATGGCCTAGAACAAAAAAATGATCGCAATGACGGGTCAAACATGTGCCTTTCGGCTTCGTTAAGAGTCTGTTTACACCCTTTATTATTATCATCCAAGATTACGACTCCTTTAAACTTCCACATTCGGATTCAGGCGCGCAACCTCTAACTCAATAATACTACATAAAATTTTAGGGCCTTACTAAAACGCTTGCTCCACAGGAATATAAAAAATTCTTTACTCATCACGTACGAAAATAAGTGATGGTACATTATATACCGGAGGAAGATGTTAGAGGGTTAATACCGAGAGAATTCGGTATACCCAGTATTTTAGATGTCTGAATTTAGTCGGCTAAACATTGGATATTTGTTTGATCTCGTTTTTTTTTCTATTGTTGATTTTTTATTGATGTTCTCTTTGGGCTTACATTAGCTGTAAGTTCGTTTATTATATGAGAAACCCTTACATGACGATTTTAGGGTTCCGTATCCAAAGGGTAACCAACGGGACCCTATTACTAAGCCTCCGCTGTCCGTCCGTCCGTCTGTCCGTCAGCAGGCTGTATCTCATGATCCGTAATTGGAAGTCAATTAAAATTTTGACAGTTTATTTGTTGTTTTAGCGGCAGCAGGGATAGTTTATTTATTTAATATAAATAAATTAAAAATTAAAGGGAGCTCCCCTACTACGATGGCACGACACCCTTCATGCACGAATCTGACTCGCACTTAGCCGGATTTTTTCGAATGACAATCAACATTGGTATGTTTTTTGCTACCAATATTTTTTGTAAATCAACAAATTTTTGTAGAATCTATAACTATTCTATAAGTCGAATCCGGTCATTCGTATCAACTTAAAATGAATCGCAGTACGCCTGTGGTGACGTCACACGACCTACTTATCCAGACCACAGCGTGCTTCTATAGAGCCCTTATGTTTTCAGCTCGGGGCGAGAACGAGAGTCAGTGTCTGAGCACGGTCGAGTTGAGACCTTTTGGAACTGTACCCGATTCATTGTGTACCGTGTTATTGTGTTAAGTTGTAATCCAAATACTTTCTTAGTTTAAAAAACGGGCACTAGGCATTCACTTATATGTCACTTAGTGTAGGTGAAAATGGGCTTCGGGCATTCAGTTCAACTCTGACCAAAGGCAAGTTGTAAAGGGTCATCACCCATCCATGGAACCACCTAGGCAAGCGCGGTTTAACTCAAAGATCGATCCGAGTGGCTGTTATAATTCCCTTGTATTTACAACTGGATAATAATTATTCAAATATAATAAAGGCGACTAACAAAAGGTATTTACAAGGCAGATGTGAGTGGCAACGCCGGGAGGGGACGCCCTAGAAGAACATACGCTGACCTCATTGATGAGGTTCTTCAGAAAGGTCTGGTGCGTAGTACTCGCAACCGGCGTGCGTGTATGACCAGATGTATGAACGTGGACGAGGCAAAAGGAGTATGTAAGGATCGTAGCAGGTGGCGTTCTGTGGTTTCTGCCTACCCCCATGGGAAAAGGGCGTGAGTTTATGTATGTGTTTATGTATGTATGTATGTATGTATGTATGTAATAATTATTCAGATATTATGTGCAGTCGTAATTTATTGAAGTAACACGTGGCACTAATGTGCCCAGCCATATACAGCGGTATAATTAGGACATATTATGTTTATGGATATTAATAGATATACAGATCTCGTGTAACGGATTTATACCATAGTTCTTAATATAATAGAATCAAGCAAGAATGGAGGATCTATTTTTGGTTATAACAGTGGCGCGCTACAGTTAAAGCTTGTTTGAACTGTCAAGTGTCATTGTCAATAATGTCAATTTAAGGAACCCGGGGCCTCGAGTACCCAATGGCGGTTAAGCGTTTTTTAAATCCGGGTCCCGCAGTACCCGCTGGCGTTTTAGTGGTAGTCTACTACACGTGTGCGATTTGACATTAAGCGGGATTTCTTGTTAAATAACAATAGAATACCTTATTGGCCGAGTGGTCGGAAGCGCGATTGCTGAGCATGAGCGCCTGGAGTTTAAATTCGTGCCCGGTTGATGGCAATAGGCTCGCTCCTTATTACATGGGACTTAAACAAAACTGGCGAAATGTGGGTATACTATAAAGTACATCTCTGCCTAACCCTACGGGGATTACAGATCTCGTGGAACGGATTTAAACGTTTAATATATAATAGTATATCTATTCTGTTCTTAATATTGAATCAAGTAACAAGGGAGATATATTTAGGTTATAAGCCTTATGAATTCGACACGTGTATGACTTGACTTCAAGCGGGATTTCTTGTTAAATAATAATGTCATATACATTTTAATATTAGCCCCACATTCACCATCATCTGCCTAGCCTTTTCCTTTTTTGAATACTAGTATTTTACATGGAGCGACTATCTGACCTCCACAACCCAGCTGAGTTGCTGGGTAATACGACTTCTTGGTAAGACTGGTTGTCAGACTTTTTTTGGCCACAGACGACGACTAACTAACGACTGTCAAAGATCTTCAAATGACAGCCGGGACCAACGGCTTAACGTGCTTTCCGAGGCACGGAGGATGTAATGGGGGGTCACCCATCCACAGACCAACCTAGGCAAGCATGGCTTAACCTAAAGATCGACCCGAGTGGCTGTTATTATTTCGCCACGAGCTCCTCATAAAATTAGCCCCACATTCAAAGATCTACAAATGAGAGCCGGGACTAACGGCTTACCGCGCTTTCAGAGGCACGGAGGAGACTCGGTGTATAATGATGGTCACCCATCCACAGCCTGACCTTGACAAACGCGGTTTAACCTTGAAGATCGACCCGTGCGGCTCTTATTTTTTAGCCAAGTTTTGTACAAGTACATACATATATAACATGTCATAATGTTATAATTATTTTTTCTTTTTTAAAAAACGTTGCCCCTCACTAGGAATTTCTCCTGTATCGTGGGTGCGTTCACAAACATTTAAACTCACACACACAAACAGTCAGACCCGGAACAACTATCAGTAAGCCATTAAAAAAATTTTGTTCCTTGCGGGGATCGAACCCGCGACACGCAGCGCAGCAGTCATGAGCTTATATCATGAGCTAATGAAACATGTTGTTCTTTTTTCCCTATCAATTACAATAATAACGTGTTTAAGAACTAAATTATAAAGTACAGCGATATACTTATTTGACTTAACATTAACACCACGTCAAGCCTATAATTTAGTATGTATTGCTAATTCTATGTAGGTAATAAATAATATATAAATAAAGGGTGTAAAGAAACTCTCCTAATCAAGCCGAAAGAATTATTGATTAAAAAAAAAAGTATTTTATTACCTTCAACGATATTTCCAGAGTAAAATAAAAATTTAATTCTATTTAGTCCATCATGTTAGATTATCGAAAAATATTAGATACGTATTTTTTGTTTTATCAAATCAATCAAAAATAACGAAGATAAAACGCATCAAAGTTCAGGAGTGGGGGCTTGTGACGTCACTTGCCGCTCAGAAGTGTACCAGAATGTGACGTCACACCAGTTTTCGACGCACTGCATCGTCCTCATTTTCAGTTTACGAAAAAAAATATAGTTGTCCAATATTTTTTGGAAATCTATCTGACGGACTAATTAGATTTTTTTGGTCAACTACCCTATAGTACAAGTAACACTTATCTAAGCACTATGCAGCGTTACAACGAGGGAACAGAGTGTTTTCGATGAGCTCTGGCACCCAATATAAGATTTAACTTGTGTTTAGGGTGCCAGCGTCCTCGCCTATGGTTTGAACATATAGCAGTACATAGTTGTATAGACTTGCATTAAGAATATATGATTCGCGGCCGTAACACGTATGTGTTTACACAAAGAGCTTGACGAATCTACTTTCATTTTGTTTTAGTGATATATTGTCCACTATGATAGCAACGCATTTTTTTTTGGAATGACACAAAAATTGTTTGATGATTTAATATTGTAGTAAGTAACTAGTTTGTGTTAGGTATAGTAGTTTCATATCCGATACTAAATCATCGAAAAACATTTTTATTCGTATCAACAATATTTCATAAAATACCGCTACAGATACAGCTGTTGTGCTGTACCTAACCTTTTTTATTGCCAGTAATAAAAACGCAATCAAATCAGAAATATAAACAAACAAACATTGGTATTTACGATTGACGCATACATTGCTCGTAACTAAAGGTACCTGTCGTTTGTACATACTCGTACAATATGAATGTATTTAGATTGTAGGTATACACACACACACACAACTACAGCATAAACATCATAAATTTATTCGTTCACTGTCAAAAGAAACACAAACAAAACCACTATGTTGAGAAACAGAAGATTTTGCACAGCAGTTCTAAATACAATGAAAATGAGCATGAAGGAAGGAGTTTTTAAATGACTGCCTCGTTGCTTTAATAGTTGCAAATGCAATTGACTGCCTCGTTGGTCAAGTACTCGCAAGCGCGACTGCTGAGCACGAGGTCCTGGGTTCGATTCCCAGGTCACGCAAAGTGCTATTTGGTTTTTCCATCAGGAATTTCTCAGTAGCAGCCACGGAGTCTGTATTTGTGTCCGGTAGATGGCAATAGGCTCGCCCCCTATTACATGGGGCTTAAACGTAACTGGCGAAATGTGGGTGTACTATTAGGTACACCTCTGCCCAACCCTACGGGGATTACAGTCGTGATGTTATGTTATATTAGTAATAATACATTATTTATTTTACCAGCAGCCATTAAAGATAGACCATCCTATTCAGATTCGCTATCATTGATTATGAACATAAAAGGCTTATAATTAGGCCTATACCCCGCAGTGGTTGAATTCAGATGTGAATAGTGATGAGGAACCACTAAATAACTCCAGACGACCTATCGAAAATGATGAACTAAATTAATGAGACTTTTGTCTCTTACAATGTGAAGGCATCGTCTCTTTTGTGCGTGGGTGGAACAAGGCTGCCAGTGCCAATGATAGTGATGATTTCTTCATGATGTTATCACGATTCTCTGATTGATTAAGCACTGATTTTTTAGGTGCGCAGCCACTACAAGGTAAACAAAAGTTAGAACCAGCTTAATCAATCGTCACGGGAAATAGCAATTGATTATAATTTCGTCAAGATTACATTTAATAGATTTGTTCAATTCTATGTCGAGCATAATAGCTGGGAAACAATCATAAAGTACGTGCCTGACATTTTAATAATAGTGTACAGTACTTTTCAATACAAAAGCAGACAAGCCTTGTCCTGTACAAATAACTAGCAAAACTTGTAAGAAGCAATACAAATAACCTTTTTAATATACTAGAGTAGGGAAACCTTTTTTCCTTTTATAGAAGTTAAATACAGAAGAGCACTTTATTTGAACAATCTTTAATGTTGATAGGACTAAGGCCAAGTACTAACCAAAGCAATCATCGGACTGGCGAACATCTCGTTAATATGTCACAGTTTGTACGGAAAAACATAATAGTGGCTCGCTCGCTTTCTCTGTCTCTCTTGTGATGTCTCGCACACGAGACGGAGAGCAAGAAACACCGATGCTAGATGTGCGTTACTTTAAACAAATTCACAATGACCGTTTTTTTTTTGTTTTTAGGATGGTAAATCATCAAATGACTTATCCCGCTCTGGGCAGAGCGGAAGGGAGTGTCAGACTTGTACTGACTAAAACCTATCCATGTTCCTTCCTTGCCCTTTGTGTTCCAGGGCCGCGGTATCTCTTACGAACAGTCCCGCAGCCATTCACAATTACCCTGCCTCAGAATGTCCATAAAGTTTCTTACCCAGTCTTCGCAATGAGATCTACGCTTTTGAATGGGCAACCACAGTCCATTCACAGTTATTATGTGGCTGGTTTGTAGGTGGCTTCTTTCTTTATCCTGTGGTTAGTGCCTAACCCGGTGTCGGAGTTTTCTGACTTGGCTATACATGCCATCGAGAAACATCTCTCAGGCAAGGCAACTTATTCTTGGCTATGCAAAAGTCCCTGTCGTGGGAATTAAAAATAAATGCTTTGTAGTTTGAGTTTGTTTCGCCGAGAATGTACAGCCACCATAAGACGATGACGTCTGTACTCGCGACTCGGGTTCGAGTTCGTCAAACGTATAATTGACGCGACGGTCGCTTTGGTTAGGATGCAGGACATACTTGCGAGCATATTCTTTGTAGTCTTGATAGATAAAATACACGAGCATATTATGCAAACAAAAGCGACAAAGAATCATCTCTTGCACGCTTTTAACCTCTATTTTGATCGTTATTAAGTTGATTATTGAATACTCGAGAATATGACACCGTGTGCGCTGACCCTAAGCGTACATACAATTTTATTTGCTCAGACTCTTTCAGTTGTGCCTGTTTAAATATAGTAATCGGATTATGTCTTTAGCAATAAATATGAAGCGCCTTTTGTGTTATGTATTTTGAACATTACACAAACATTAAACTAAGAAAAACTTGATACAAAGAAAAACATTGAACTTTATACAAAAGACGCCTAAAGTCGTTTACTAAAATGGGAAAAAATTAAGGCAATAGGAATCTCATATAGACGTGACTTTGACTATGATAAAAAGACAGTAAGTAGGGTTAGTTAGTGTAAGACTAACTGAAGTGTAACGAAGACGACTAAACGATTGCTAGATATATTAAGTGATCTTTTTTTTTATTAATTATAATCAGGTGCTTGAATTTGATAGCTGCACACTGAATTACCCTCCAAACTTAGGATAACTTCGCACTATGTTAAAACTTCGACCACTCTTGATAAAAAAAATAGGTATTGGTGCCGATTCCCTTGTTCACAAACTAAACTAAATTTAAGTTGAGTGCATCTTTTTCTTTCTATTTCATTAAGAAAAGGACAAAAGATAAATTTTAGTTTAGTCCTGTCAAATTAAGTCCTTTTCATAATGATATAGAAAAAAAAAGATGCACTTAACTTAAATTTAGTTTAGTTTGTGAACAAGGGAATTGGCACCATTGATTAGTCTACTAAAAAACAAAACTAACAAAAAAACACAACACATAACTGGCGATATGTGGGTGTAACATGATGTATACTTCTGCATAGACCTTCGAGGATTACAGGCGTGATGTTATGTGTGTTGTGTACTAATTATTGATAGCTCACCTGAGCAAATATATATATATATATATTTTTCCTATCTAACTTTCTATGGATTGGTAAATAGTCTGAATAGATGTCTATGCTCTGGAGTGTGAATGTGGTGTTGTGCCACAAAACGATAGGACTCTTGACATCTGCCAGGGCTTCGCGACTGTTTGAAAGATAGCACAAAGGGCAAGGAAGGAACATGGATGGGTTTTAGTCAGTACAAGTCTGACACTCCCTTTTTTTTTTACCGATGGGAAATCATCTAATGACTTCTCCCGCTCTGGGCAGAGCGGAAAAAGTGGCGCGGTGGCTGGGACGAGAGGTTCTCTCCCTCTCACGCTCCGCCACCACTTTCGCTAGCATGATTGCTTCGCAGAAGGAGGCGTCCCATTCCCTCTTGCTCTGGACCATGGATTGGACTAGGGCCGGACGCGATAGGTCGCCGCCGCCGATCGCCGCTACGAGTACACGGCGGTGCTCCGCCCAAGCGGGGCAGACCTCCACCGTGTGCTCCACCGTGTCCTCTGGGTGATCCTCACAATGGTAACGCCCGGGCGTTTCCTCCCGACCGATTCGGTGCAGGAACCTCCCGAAATAGCTCCGGTGAGAACCCGCGTCAGGCGGAAGGTGAGGGTGCCGTGGCACCTCTCCAGCCACTCCAGTCTAACACTCCCTTCCGCTCTGCCCAGAGCGGGAGAAGTCATTTGATGATTACCCATCCGAAAAGAAAAAGAACTCTTGATATCGTGTCCTGCCTTGTCCTATTTTTTGCACATCACAGAAGCTGATGAATGCTACTGAATGTGCCAAATTCGTCGCCAAATTTTGGGCTCACTCAGTTTGAATTTATTTATTTATTTAATGCACAATGTACATAAACACAACCAATTTTACACGCTAGTCTTAAAACTAGTGAATAAATGACCCTGTTAGGGCGCAGCAAAATAACTTAAAACTAATAATATTACAGTGTCAGTGTTATCTATTATCTAATATCACGGAAATCATTAGGAACTTTCACATTCAAAATATTAAATTAATTGTCATCGATGCGTTAAGAAGAAGACGAATAGTCTGAAATAGAAAGTTTTTATTTGTACATTCTTAAGTAAAAACCAACACTTCAAAAATGTAATGAAAACATTATATCTCCGATTTCATTCGAAAATAAGCGTACAAATGAGTGCCCTACGATCCTAACTATACAGGGTGTAAACAGACTCTTCACGAAGCCGTCAACCAAGCATTATGTACATCAAACTAAGTAACTTTACGCAAAAATTAGTGCTGGGGAACAACTTTATTTTTTGGGCTGAAAAATCAAGTTTTACAGTAGGACTCAATGCAACGCACTCAAAACAGTCCTGGAGGTGTTTAAAGTAAAAATCTTACATTAAAAACCTGTATTTAAAAAAAAACTTGTGAAAAAGTTGGAACTTTGACCCCCAATATCTCCGTAACTAGAAGGTTCCCAGGTATGGTCTAGAACAAAAAAATGATCAGCATGACGGGGAGAACAAGTGCCTTTCGGCTTCGTTAAGAGTCTGTTTACACCCTTTATATTATTAAAATATTATAAATGCGAATATAATATTATAAATACGAAAGTAATTTGGTTTGTTTGTTACCTTTTCACGCCTAAACCGCTGAACCGGTCATCCTGAAATTTTGCATATACGTCATCAGGTGTACAGAAACGGACACGAGGTACTTTTTATCCCGAAAAAAAAGGTACTCTTAAAACACCAATAACGTTCGAGTAAAACAACAATAACGTTCTTCTGATAATAGATGGCGCTACAGGTCTTTCGAAACATGATTGAATATGTCGGATCAGGTCATTAGTATTGACTTAAAAATGAATCGCCAGCGCGCCTTTGGCGGGGCATCACGTGACCTAGTTACAAGTCTACTAAGATCCTTGATGTTTTCGGCTCGACGCTTGGACAACAGTCAGTGTCGGATCACAGCCGAGTTGAGACCTCTTGGAACTGTACCCGATTGATTGTGTGTGTTAAGTTGTAATCTTAAGTACTTCGTTAGTTTTGCTAGAAACAGTGTACTGCACCCCGTGTGTTTTCATAGCACGAAACCCATCATCTGCCCACATAATGCTTCAGCTTAACGGAATAAATCCTGACATTCCCGATAAATATATATTATTACAAGCAGAGTACAACCGGAATTGATTGTCAAATTATAAAGTAACGCGAGCGAGGCCACAGGCAAAAGCTAGTATTTAATAAAGTGATGCCATGCTATAATATTCTCCTCCGAGATCGTTCGAGGTGCAATGCGAACGATTTTAAAATTAAAAATTCTCGTCTCTAGGTAGTGCCACCGGAATATTAGACGAGGTTCATTCTTAATAATGATTCTTGGAATTATGTCTGACGGACAGACGATTTAACGAGCAGTTTTTATAAGATTATTGGAATATTTTTTACTATGAATAGAAGGAAATCAGGCTTTTATGATTTAATATGTTTAATGGAGAGGGCTATGCTCGGAGTTTCCTTGCGTGATCGAATCAGAAATGAGGACATCCGCAAGAGAACCAAGGTTATCGACGTAGCCCGAAGAATTGCTAAACTTAAGTGGCAGTGGGCAGGGCACATTGCTCGCAGAACGGATGGCCGATGGGGCCGTAAAGTTCTGGAGTGGCGACCGCGAACCGGAAGACGTTGCGTTGGAAGGCCTCCCACTAGGTGGACCGATGACCTGATGAAGGTTGCAGGGATCCGCTGGATGCAAGTCGCACGGGACCGGTCAATGTGGCGACACTTGGGGGAGGCCTATGTCCAGCAGTGGACGTCTTTTGGCTGAAATGATGAATGATGAATTGGGCGTGGCTGTGGTGTTATTGGTGTGGTGTGGTGTGGTGGTGGTGTGGTGTTATCATTTTGAAGAACCGGCGCGTTTTTAAGCCAATTCGGATACTGGGGACTGCCAGTTGTACAAAGAACCAGCATCAGCAAACACATCAACTACCGGTGCTGGAAGAGAAATTCCCATTTTTTCAAGTATCGTCTATAGGAAATTTCTCGAGATTTTCCATGTAGCAATAAAGAGGAGCTCGTGGCAACATAATAACAGCCAATCGGGTCGATCTTTAGGTTAAGCCGTGCTTGCCTAGGTTGGTCTGTGGATGGGTGACCACCCATTACATACCAAGTTTCCTCCGTGCCTCGGAAAGCATGTTAAGCCGTTGGTCCCAGCTGTCATTTGTATATCTTTAACAGTCGTTACAGGTAGTCAGTGACAGGTAGTCAGTGACAGGTAGTCAGTGACTCATAAAAAAATGCATGAAAACGTTATTCAATAAAATATTATAGGATGGTAAAAAAAAAAACTATCTGGTGGCATTCGGATTTTTGCACAAACAAAGATAAAAAAAAATGCGTTTTTTTGGGATAATATTTTAATCCACTAATGGGCCAATTTTCGCCTATATCCTTTGGCACAAAGATGTTTATAACCTGCAATAAGACATATTATAATACTTTTAAATCCGGTAACTCGATCCTGTGGGACAATTACTAAACTCCACGCGGGAGAAGCCATGAGCATGAGTTAGTATGATTTATCTATACTAATATTGTAAAGAGGAATCATTTGTATTTTTGTATGTAACGAATAAACTTAAAAACTACGAGACCGATTTGAAAAATTCTTTCAGCAATGTATAGCTACATTATCAACGAGTAACATAGGCTATATTTTATTTCCGTACTCCCACGGGATGGGGAACTACGCGGGTGAAACCGCGTGACGTCCGCTAGTAAGTAATATTGGTAGGTCATATCGTCACCTCGAGCGTTGACCTAATAGCGAGTTAATCCGGTTTTTGTTAATCTCATTCATTTATTACAAAATATGATGTGCCTCCTAATCTGTGACTTACGATGATTGATTTTAATACAATATTGGCAAATTCTCCTTGAGGTCCTGGGTTCAATTCCCATGTCGGGCAAAGTGTTATCGGGTTTTCAGGATTTTTTTAGTAGCAGTGGTCAAAGTGGTTCAGGATTTTTTTAGTAGCGGCCACGGAGTCTGGATTTGTACCCGGTTGATGGCAATAGGCTCGCCCTTATTATATGGGACTGAAACATAACTGGTGAAATGAGGGTGTATTAAGATACATCTCTGCCTAACGAAAGTAATGTTATGTTTATAATGGTAATTTGGCCAATAAACATAACATAACATCACGCCTGTAATCCCCGAAGGGTTAGGCAGAGGTGTACTTAATAGTACACCCACATTTCACCAGTTATGTGTTCAGTCCCATGTAATAGAGGGTCAGCCCATTGCCAGGCACAAATCCTGACTCCGTGGCTGCTACCGAGAAAGTCCTGAAGGAAAACCCCAAATAAATAAAAATAGGTTTTATGATTCCGCTGATGAGTCTTTTTGTTTTATTTCGTCAGTGAAAGTGATCGCGATCACCACATTTAAACTGCGTTCATGAGCTGTCAGTAGTGTCAGTGTCACTATTGTTATGGTGAGTGTTGTTTTTGTGAACTAACTCGGTTTAAGTGAGCTCATCGCAATCAGTTCCTAGGTAAAATTTCATTTTTGTCTTGAGAAATCATACAACATCACGCCTGTTACCCCTGGAGGGCTAGGCAGAGCTAAGCCAACGGGTTACCCAATAACACTTTGCCAGACCTGGAAATCGTACCCAGAACATCATGGTCAGCACTCATCGCGCTTGCATCCACTAGACTAACAAAGTAATTCCGCACATATTTCAAATTACCTCAAAAACTTAATTTCCCTTGAACAAGTATTTTAAAGTACGGTGTTTCAAAGTGTAAGAGTAAAAAAATGCAAAGCAGTTTTCAAACAAATAACTTTGAATACTGGTACTGTATGGTGTCGGACGTAAAAAATAGCACCATCGCATATCTTCCCGTTGACTGTCATAAGAGGCGACTAAGGGACTTACCAGAGAAAAGACACCAGCGTTCTCTGTGCCTTTGTAACAACCGTACTGCGATCCTCACGTTCCAGCCGCCGTGGGAGACGCCCCGGTTGTGGGGGTCACGTGGTGGCTTCCGGCCACCATAGACGCAGACCTGTGGACGGTGAGTAATGGGCTAGTTTGCCGTCTGTCCGTCTTATGACGACAGGCCGTGTTGACGGCGCGTTCGTGTTCCACGCGCGCCCCAAGGGCCGATACCTGCCAGGGCTGCGGAACTGTTCGAAAGAGATACTGCGGCCCTGGAACTCAAAGGGCAAGGAAGGAACATGGATGGGTTTTAGTCAGTACAAGTCTGACATTCCCTTCCGCTCCGCCCAGAACGGGAGGAGTAATTTGATGATTTCCCATCTTAAAAAAAAAAAAAAAAAAGGGGAGGCCTATGTCCAGCAGTGACAGTCTTTCGGCTGAAATGATGATGATGATGTTGAACTATTAATAACCCATAACAGGCGTCCTTTGCCACCTTTTCGAACTGTCATTTGTATTCAAAATGATGGCAGCGCTGTAGTAGGAAAAATAATAAGGTGCCAATAAAAAATCTCTCTCGATCGAATTGAACATAATGATTTAAGGTCATTGAACAAAGTCTTAGTACTATTTTCTTTCTTTGTATAGTCACTAAAAGACTTTCTCTCAAACATACAAATATAAAAATATATCGTTTACAAGTTGGCAAAAACAAGTACAAAAGAAATCTCTTCAACTTGGGTACTTTAAGTAAACCCTGGACTTCGAAAAAGGCAGAGAAAGCGCTAAGACGAATAAAAAGTGCTCTGTAAACAAAATATCAGCGAACTTTTTTTTTTCATTTTAAACTTTAATATCTTTTTTAGATGGATCCCGCGATCCCGGTATTTTCATTTAAAATGCGGAAGTTTTTGGTGAAACGTCTGAATGGGCTTAATATTTTAACATGAACTCCGATTCACTGGGCGTTAATAAAGGCTGAAATGAATAAAAAAACATTGCACTCTATCCAATATTACTTATTTTACCAAACTCATATTTTTAAAACATGTTCTTTTTTTTAATAAAAGATCGAAATGGATTTTTTTATTAAAATTATTGTGTATGTTGTGATGTGGGTTTAATAACTCAGCGATCTATTTATAATATCTTACAATCATTTTTAGTCACATAAAGAAAATGAAATTAGTAGATTCGTTTCAAGTTTCAATCAATTTTAAGAAATATTTATCAAAAAACAATAATACCAATGAATGCAACAACAAAAACAAATAAAACAATCTATAACATAACACATTAAATCACCAAAAATAACATTTTAAAGAATCAATAACAGTCGACTGGTAAGCGTGGCCGATGCTTGCTTTAGTTGTCTGGGCGCCGTAGCGCGGAGAGGACGCCTCTACGAAACGCGCTACGCCGTAGCACGCGCTACGACACCGATGTAAAAGTGCTACGGGCCAAAAATGTGATACTAAAAAAAAGTACACTCGTGGAAAAAATTGCTCAGTTTAATTTCTTGTTTTTTGTCCAGTGTTGTGACTTATTGTGTTAAAAATGGAGTGGACTTTCTTCCTGGTGGTCTGTCTTTTCTACACGGCAACCGGTAACCCTGCAAAAATGGGTCAGTACAAGTTAATAATTTAGTTTGTGCGCGGTTAGCTTATTGCATAGATTGGCAGTTTGACGGCTAGAACAAAGGAGGAGTTGGGTGGCTTATAAATTATGTTTGTGATGTTTGTCTTGGATGTATTTTACTCTACGTTTGACGTGATTGAATATTCTGTTTCACGGGTTGTGTTTTGTTATAACTAAATAATTTAACTGGTGTATAAATTATTATACCAGCTTATAATTGTATCACTGCAGTGAAAGAACCTCTTTTCATTCAAAGGAGGCATGAGCATTGAAGACCATGCTTTTCTAGGCAGATTGAAGACATCAGACTTATATTATTGACTTTTGTCATATGACATAGACATTATCTATATTGCTACTTATTTATAAAAGCTGGAAGAAGTATTTATTTATTTACTTACCTACGTAAATAATTCTCTTTACTGACTTAATCGTGCTGCAGTATCAAACGAATCTTTTAGACAACTTAGTTGTCGCTTGGGTCCTGCACCATGCCAGCATTGTGGCGTGTCAACATACATGTTAAAAATAAGTACCTTCATAAATAAAAAAAAATATAAACACCATAATTATAATATTCTAGCTACACTGGGGGACAAAATTAATGGACCATTTATTAGGCACTGGGCAATAACCGTGTGCACACAGACGTCTATGTTGCCAATAAAATTTATTTTAATTTGTTACTTACTAAACATAGGGTAAGATTATACTAACACTTTATAGATCTATGGTCTGACTTAACAACCACACTTCAACATAAGCTAATCAAATCATTTATTTTGCCACCAAATCTAACCCACAAAAATCAGCGCAAATATTTTCTGTTGCAATACAAATACACCCATTTCTGCTGTCACCCAGCAATGTTGCATTCCAGTTAGAAGGGTTATAAGTTAAACAGACACGGGAGACTCTTCGATTTAGCCTCTGGGCGTAGAGCACACGTGTGAACTCACACCACGTCCATACTGGATGTCGTGTGCACGTGACTTCAAAGGCATTGCAGCTGTAAAAACTAAGAATTACCGCTTCAGTATATAAGCAGGAAACTTTGCTATGTCATCGGTTCACATAAAAATGGGCAACATAAAAAACCAGTTGCATTCTTAGGGTTCCAGACATGGGCTGCGGGTCTGTTCGAAAGAGATACCGCGGCACTGTATCACAAAGGGCAAGGCAGGAACATGGATGGGTTTTAGTCAGTACAAGTCTAACACTCCCTTCCGTTCTGCCCAGAGCGGGAGAAGTCATTTGATGATTTCCCATCCGAAAATAAAAGGGTTCCAGACATAATACGCGTATAATGTTGTCACTGCTGGACACAAGCGTTAGAGTTCCATATAACCAAATAAATAACTTTTTTTGAAGCTATTGCATAGCTTCTATCGCGGGCCTTGAGCGTGGAGACCGAATCCAGAAATTCAGTAACGAAAATAACCGTAACGTAACTTTAGTAACGTAACGTAACGAAAATTCTACGGTAGATTAAAAATAATAACCTAGGCTTGTCAATATCTGACACTACGAAAGTGAATAAATAATTATAATTACATAAGTTGATAAAAAATGCTATGCAATAGTTTTACCGCGGCAGTCTCTGAGTGCCACACGTCTTTTTTTTTATTCTTATATTTTATCGGAGGTTTTTATCCTCAAAGGCAAGTCAGCATCATCATAAATTAACCTAAATTTCTAAACTAAACTCCGAACACAGTATAGAATAACAAAACAAATCAGCAAGGAGAAATGCTATCTCGGGTGGGTGAAGACATATAATATACTTAATATTATTTAAGACTAGCTGATGCCCGCTGCTTCACCCGCGTGGATGCGGTTATCGCGACCAAAAGTAATCATGAAATTTTGATCCCGTTTCCGCAACCCATAGGAACCTATTCCAGGGCACAAACAGGGACAAATTATTTACTAAAACCTTCCTCAAGAACCACTCTATCCATTGGTGAAAAGCATGAAATCGGTGCAGTAGTTTTTGAGTTTATCGCGAACAGACAACAGACGCGGCAGAGGACTTTGTTTTATAATATGTAGTGATAGTGATTAAGGATAAACAGCATGTATTGCATGGCAATTTTAATTGGCATTTGGTTACTGTTAAAAATAGAGCAGCCCTGTGACAGACAGGCAGACAGAAGGCGTAGCAATTGGGTCTCGTTGCCATCCTTTGGACACAGAACCTTTAAATAACCCCGCCTTTCCTATTTGTATTATTTTTAACCTATTATAGATAGTAAATTTTTGAATTCACTCCGATCAACTTTGACAAAATATATAAAAGTCTCGAAAAAACGAATATCCATTTGTAATTTTTTATTTTTTTTCAAACAGAGTGATTAGTACTGTAAAGAATTTTCTGCCTTAGTACAAATGTTTTGGCCCAGTTACAACTGAAAAGCTATGCTGGATTTTATCTATTAATTTTCAAGAAAACGTGTTTATAGTTTCAGCGAATAAAAAAACAAATCAGCATGAAATCTATGAAAAACAAATTCTATAAATTTTAAATATGATTTTATAATAATGGCTTGCTTGACTGATTGAACCAATCAGAATCACCTTTGCTTACTTGCAAGATGTGAAGTTGCTAGTCAACCTTTAGGCACTTTATTATATAAATACCAATTTAAGTTATATTATTATATATTATAAGTTATATATTATTACGAAATCTACAAATATATGAAAATCATAATTTAGCAATACAAAAATAGTATTCCATTCAATTCGAATATTATTTATTTAATTATTCAAAACGTTGTTCGAATACCATTCATTCGTATAATCTTGTTTTCGTAATGAGCCAAGCTAGGATTCATTTTCTTAATTACTGTAAGTACTTAGGTTTATTAACGTTCATACTAAAGAGCTTTCTTAGCGTAGATTAATTTCCAAATCTACCTATTAATTTTCTGAGTATGTCTAAGAAATAAACTTTATCAGTAAGTAATTATAGCTAAGTATATTTATGTTATGGCCGCTCGCAAAACGGTGAAGGAAAACATCGTGACGAAATCGGCATGTCCTAGAACCAAAAAAATTGAAGACGTGTGACATCTACCAACCCGCACTGGGCCCGCGTGGTGAATTTTCATGCTGTTTTCACCAATGGATAGAGTGGTTCTTGAGGAAGGTTTTAATATATAATTTGTCAAGTTTTTGTATACATTGGTTAAAATATAATGGGTTGCGAGATCGGGATCAAAATTTCATGATTACTTTTGGTCGGGATTACCGACATCCACGCGGGTGAAGCTGCGAGCATCGGCTAGTAAAATATAAACACTTATCGTAAAATCACGCTTGTTATTCCCAGAAGAGTTAGGCAGAAGTGTACCTATACCATACCTACACACACATTTCGCCAGCTATTAAGTAACTACAGAATTACACTATATTCGATTACATTTTATATGTTTTTTTTTAAACATACTCATTTAATTTTCAGAAGTCTGTGAGTAAGGGATAAAGCACTTAAAAACACTCTTAGTAATAACGTTTCTGCGAAAATTAATTTGGGAACACTTAGCCGGTGTGGTAAATTAAAATTAATAATTCATTCCTAATTTTATTTCACTTTTGTTTCCAACAGTACTCAGAAAGGTAACGCGATAAATTATTTAGTCAAAAAAACTAGTCAGACAGCTTATTATAAATCTATTTACGTATGTAAACCAAGTGTGAAAAGCGAGCAGTGTTAGAAAAACCTTTTTGCCTTTCATAAAACTAATTATCTGTGAACAAATTATGAAACAACGAAGAATAAAAAGTTAACTGGTGTAAATAGATTAAGTTTAATTATATTTTTAACTAGATTTTCTGTTATCATGATAGAACACGATGTAACACGTTTTCGGCAAATGAGAATCATTTTTTCATTAACATATATTATGTTTTATATTAACATAACATCACGCCTGTAATCCCTGAAGGGTTAGGCAGAGGTGTACCCAATAGTATACCCACATTTAACCAGTTATATTTAAGTAGCATGTAATAGGCGGCGAGCTTATTGCCATCAACCGCAAATCCAGACTCCGTGGCTACTACTGTGAAATTCCTGATGAAAAACCCAGTATCACTTTGCCCGACCTGGAAATCGAACCCAGGACCCTCAGCAGTCGCGCTTGCGACCACTACACCAACGATTCAGTCAGTAGTATATTAAGTGGGGTATATTTGACTCATTCCAAACACAATGTTATTTTTTTAAATTAAAAAATAATAATGAAGACTTGTCAATAAACCTTCATACTATTATTTCAGTTAACAAGGTTATATTTGTAGAAAAGATATCAATTATCGGGTAGAAAGGTCAATTAACGCTGTAATAGTTTCGACATGACATGTATTTTTAATCGTGATCGCGTGACAAATCGGAACGAATAGTCTAATTTATTTATCTGGTAATTTATACCATGTCTATTGCGTCTTTACAAGAGGAGCTCGTGGCTAAACAATAACAGCCGCTCGGGTCGATCTTTAGGTTAAGCCGTGCTTGCCTAGGTTGGTCTGTCGATGGGTGACCACCCATTACATACCGAGTTTCCTCCGTGCCTCGGAAAGCACGTTAAGCCGTTGGTCCCGGCTGTCATTTGAAGATCTTTGACAGTCGTTAAAGTAGTCAGTGGCCCAAAAAGTCTGACAACCAGTCTTACCAAGGGGTATCGTATTTCCCAGTAGTAACTGGGTTGTGGAGGTCAGATAGGCAGTCGCTCCATGTAAAATACTGGTATTCAGCTGCATCCGGTTAGACTGGAAGCCGACCCCAACATAGTTGGGAAAAGGCGAGGCAGATGATGATATTGCGTCTTTACAAAACATTTTCCTTATTTCCCGCGAAGGGATGAGTAGAGGTTTCTTAATTAAACACAAAAATAAGCCTAAAAGCCTTACCATGTGGACCATAGTCTTCCACGAGGGCTCAGTGAGGTTTGATGGATTTCAGATGTGCACTCGCTAGCATGTCTGCTTCGCAGAAGGAGGTGATGGCGTCCCATTCCCTAACGCAACGGACCATGGATTGAACCAGGGTCGGACGCGATAGGTCGCCGGCGCCGATCGCCGCTACGAGGACACGGCGGTGCTCCGCCCAAGAGGGGCAGACCTCCACAGTGTGCTCCACCGTGTCCTCATATTTTATAGCCTGGATTAATACATAAGATACTTTTTATTCCGGTAGTATGATCTCGTGCGACAATTATCGAACTCCACGCGGTCGAAGCCGCGGGCATAAGCTAGTATATTATAACAGAAACGAACAATCCAGTTTAAAAACCAACAAAACGAGGGATCACGGGCCGCAAGTTACAGCAATAACATATTTAAGTTAAAAGATTAAAATAGTGCTCGCTGCCGGCTCGTTAATCATCGTTTAACTAACAGCTACACATTCCGTCGGTTAGCTTGGCTGTAAGCTTGAGTTTGTATTTTGTTGGTCGTTTGTTGTTGGTGGCACTTTTTGCTATAGTAGTTAATGCAACATGTCTTGATTTTGTGTAGACAATTTTGGCAAAAAAAAAACAGCTTGTGAGAATGGATGGATAGATGGATGTTTGCCACCTAAAAATTTCATCCAAATACGTTTAGTAGTTTTAGCGTGAAAACACTGAAACTACTAAACGCATATGGATGTAATTTGGCACACAGATAGTTAATAACCTAGATAGACGTAGTAACAGGATAGAAAATATCGTATGTGTCATAATCATATCCTGTATGTGCATGCATACCATAATCAGCCTATAATGTTCCCACTGCTGGGTCACAGGCCTCCTCTCTATGAGAGGGAATGGGCTATAATCCACCACGCGGGCCCAGTGCGGATTGGTAGATGTCACATGTCTTCGAATTTTTGGTTCTAGGATATGCCGGTTTCCTCACGATGTTTTCCTTTACCGTTTTGAGAGCAGTGGTGATGAAATAAATTACACAAAGTAATGCGCCTGCCTGGGTTCGAACCCACGACTTACGGCTCGTAAGTCGTGGGACATAGGATAATTTATATCCTTGTAATACGATCCCATGGGATAATTACCAAACTTCATGACGGCGAAGCCGCGAGCAGACAATAAACACAAATAAACGGCAGTTAGTTATATCTCTACAGTACCTCATTTTCTTACCAGCTCCATCATCATTATTACAACTGAAAGTCGTCCACTGCTGGACATAGGCCTCCCCCAAAGGAGGTTTGTCGTAATCGCCACGCTTGGGAGGCAGGTTGGCGATCGCAGTACGGTTGTTACAAAGGCACAGAGAACGCTGCTTCCCATTCTCTGGTAAGTACCTGCTTATTCAACAGGAGAACGCAAGAGCAAAATACTGATACAAACCCAATCCAACGCACACGTACAACCATTCATTCAATAAATGTTGCCAGTAACTCGTTTTGAGTCGAAATTCTCAGTAGCGTGGTACCTCACTACCCTTGGGGAACTCGCACTGTCTCGGTGTAAATGACGCGATATAAGTGACAAATACTAGTGCATTGCAGTTTGTGTTTGAACAAGCTTTTGCCCGCGGCTCCGTGTGTTCAGAGATCGGAATTTTCCCACGGGAATGTATATAAATGGGATAGTAGAAATCTTTATCCTAACCCAGGATATGACCTTTTTGTTTATTTTTTTTTCCGCATGGGTAATCAACAAATGACTTTTCCTGCTCCAGGCAGAGCGAAAGGGAGTGCCAGACTTCTACTGACTAAAACCCATCCATGTTCCTTCCTTGCCCTTTGTGTTCCAGAGCCGCGGTATCTCTTTCGAACAGCCCGCAGCCCTGGCAGGCATCGGCCCTTGCGGGCCCCTCCCTGTTAACTGACATCTCTTTGTGGCGAAAAAAAAAATAGTCGTTGTTTTGTGCTGCTGTTGAATTTTGCTTTGGGATTCAGAGGACTTAGAGGTCGGACTCAAAAATCAAAATCAAAATATTTTATTTCACATAGGCCCAGATGGGTATTTATAAAACGTCGAAAAAAAGGTGCACGGTTCGGTTGGTTGTTTCCTATGGAGAAGAACCGGCAAGAAACTCCATGGTTACTCTTTTCAAATCATTTCGTGTTACAATATTATCATGTTACAGCATTAGTACTTAAGTATAAGGAACAGCGTAGGCCTGACAATAAGTCACTGCGTATTACACAACTTGACTTCTTTCGTAAAGTACTTACACCATATTAAACCCCACCATACTTAACCCTTCCCGAAGCCGTCAGCCAAGCACTCTGTACCGTCATCAAACTAAGTAATACTGCGCAAAAACGATTGCTGGGAAACTACTTTTTTTTGGTGTGAGGAATGACGGTTTACGGTAGCGCTCAATGTAACATACTCAAAACATTGTGTTAATAGGTGCATTGAGAGCAGCGGTGGCCCAGTGATAGCGACCCCGACTTACGAACAGTAAGTCGTGGGTTCGAACCCAGGCAAGCGCATTACTTTGTGTAATTTATTTCATCACCACTGCTCTCAAAAACGGTGAAGGAAAACATCGTGAGGAAACCGGCATGTCCTAGAATAAAAAATTCGAAGACATGTGACATCTACCAATCCGCACTGGGCCCGCGTGGTGGATTATAGCCCATTCCCTCTCACAGAGAGGAGGCCTGTGTCCCAGCAGTGGGAACATTATAGGCTGATGATGATGATGAGGTGCATTGAATAGTACAGGGATCATGGAGCTATTTAAAGCAAACTTATAACATTAAAAAACTTGTGAAGGTGGAACTTAGTTTTCCAATATCTCTATAACAAGAAGGTTCCCAGAGATGATCCAGAACAAAAAAAAACGAGTGTGCTTTAGACCACACGACTGAAGTAAAACTTAAACAAATGCCGAACAATCGTCTGTCAAATGCAAAAACGTAACTCTGTCTCTTTCTATCTTCACTAACTTATATCTCCCTATCAACTTTCGTTTGCCTCGTAACGTTACACATTCACCAGCTTAGTCCCAAGTCAAGCGTGTGTAAAGAAGTTTTACTTAAAAAAATATCGCAATTAAGGGAAACATATAAGTGACTTTTAGCTTCATTAAGGGACTTTTAAAACCCATCATTTTAGCCCTCTCCCTTGACATAGCAACACATCAGCGTTCAGCGATCGTTTTGATTCAATCTCTTATTTCTTTAATCAAACCCAGCATCTAGCAAGCAAATATTTTTGAAACGCAAAAAAACAACACTGTTTTCTAAGAAGGTACGTAGAAGTTTGTATTTTTATCATATAGAAAATGCTACAAAAGAAAAAAATAGAGATACTGGCAGGTTAATAATATTAAAAAGTTCGGAACATAAGTTTTTAATTTAAATTGCCCTCAACTTGAACGTTTTCTAATACACTTACAATCAATTTCTGTTTGTTTGTTTGAATTTTGACAGCAGTTTTTCTTTCATCGTTTTTCCAATTTTCGCAACATTATTCAAAGATATGTATCAGCCAACCAACTGACAACTGACAACAACTAGCCAATTGACATGGATTTCAATAAGTGTTGCCATACAACGTGGCAACGCCGCCAGTCTCTTGGGCACATTACCAGCTGACAGCGTTGAGGAGGAGTTTTTCGATGCCCTTTTATAGTTTGTTTTTAGTTTCTTTATTTTAGTTTATTTAATAGTTTTTAAGTATTAATGAATGTAGTTACTTTATCAATAATTGATACGTGTTGATAATAAATAAAAATCTGAATATGTTTATTTCTTATCAGACTCCAAAAGATCTGCAATAACCCATCAGGCACCACCCCCTGCACACAAACAACCCTAACCCACAGGGCACCCCTTTACAACAACATAACAAATACCACTACACTAACTTCGTACATAAATCGCCAGTAACATCGCAGTAAGGACTGTGTTGCACCGCGGACGAAATAAATCATAGAATAGCAATTATTGCGTGGCTCACAACTGTTCGCACATAAATCTCATGTAAAGTTTGTTAACTGTGACAATCCTTGCCGTAAGGAGGGAGATAAGTTCAGCGATTTGTGCTTGTCATTTGTTTTGTGTGTACCGGGCTTTAGCCTAAGTATGTTGTTTGTATTCGACACCTGTGTTCTTGAGTGGATTGATAAATGACGACCGATTTCAAAGTGTTTCGTATTTCTACAAAAGCTAGGTTGTCATCAGGATTCACGTAAGCTTTTCGGCAGTTTTTGAAGTGATAACTTTTTATGGGAAGTTAAACCGATTCGCTACGTAACGCGTTACGGCGCCAGTCTGTCTGGCTTGCTTAAGTTATCAATTCTGTCGGGCGTCCCGAGACGCTCAGTTTTTTTTTTCGAATCATGTTTTTACTTGTATTTCTTCAATGATAATTAGAAAAAAAAAAAAAAAAAATATGTATACTTACCATACAATTAACATTCATTGAAGAAAAAATCATAGTTATAGCTTGGCCTTCTATGCTCAAAGAAGATTAATCGGAAAAAGCGGAATTATTTCGGAACTTTAAAATCATTCCGGGATTTTTTTCCACAAGCAACTTGCTTCTTTGATGTTTTTGCCAATACATTCGATTTATTTTGACCTCTTATAATCAGCCTACAACGGTGCCACTGCAGAGACACAGGCTTCCTGCCTGGGAGAGGGAGTGAGCTATAATCACCATCACATCACCATACCACCACCCACCGTTTACCATCTACAGACCTGCTTGAAAGAGGACTTTTGGCCGAAAGGTGTCGTATATTGACGTTTTCGAGGACGGTTACGCGACACACCGCTGTCATTATTGCGTGTATAGTCATCGTTTTATAAGGTTTTTAATATGTATTAGTTTATTATAGTATAAGAATATTTTGTGCATTAGTTGCCTAATAAAATAAAATAAAAAGATGAATCATCATCATCATCATTTCAGCCGAAAGACGTCCACTGCTGGACATAGGCCTCTCCCAAGTGTCGCCACATTGACCGATCCCGTGCGTTTCGCTTCCAGCGGATCCCCGCAACCTTCACCAGGTCATGGGTCCACCTAGTGGGAGGCCTTCCAACGCAACGTCTTCCGGTTCACGGTCGCCACTCCAGAACTATTCGGCCCCATTGGCCATCTGTTCTGCAAGCAATGTGCCCTGTCCACTGCCACTAAAGTTTGGCAATTCTTTGAGCTACGTCGGTAACTTTGGTTCTCTTGGTTGGTAAAAGATGAATGAACGATGGTAATCCACCACGTGGGCCCAGAGCGGGTTGTACGACTTCTACGTCAATAATATTTTTTTTTTCTAATAAAGCAGTAAAATGCAAACGTAAGTAAATGCATTTTATTTGTACAATCAAACCTCAATAACATAATGGAATTAAAGTTGATAAAATAATAATTACAACAATTCCTTTCACGCGACTGCTGAGCATGGGGTCCTGGGTTCGATTCCCAAGTGGGGCAAAGTGTCATTAGGTTTTTTCATCAGGAATTTCTCAGTAGTAGCCACGGAGTCCGGTTGATGGCAATAGGATCGCCCCTATTACATGAGACTTAAAACATAACTGGCGAAATGTGGGTGTACTATTAGGTACACGTCTGCCCAACCCTTCGGGGATTACAAGCGTGATGTTATGTAAAAATGTATTTTATTTATAGGCGAAAGCATTATGTTGGAATCATAGCAAGTTGCGTAGTGTGGTTACTGCCTACCCCCATGGTAAACCGGCGTAAGTGTAAGTATCTTATTTACTGTACATTTCTTAGAGGAGCTCGTGACTAAATAATAACAGCCGCTCGGTTCCATCTTTAGGTTAAGCCGTGCTTGCCTAGGTTGGTCTGTGGATGGGTGACCACCCATTACATACCAAGTTTTCTCCGTACCTCGGAAAGCACGTTAAGCCGTTGGTCTCGGCTGTCATTTATTTGTAGATCTTTGACCGTCGTTAGGTAGTCAGTTGCCTAAAAAGTCTGACAACCAGTCTTACTAAGGGTTGTTATGTTGGTATGTTTATCGTATTACCCAGTATTCCATGTTAAATACAGGTATTTCAGCTGCATCAATTTAGTCTGGAAGCCAACATAGTTGGGAACAGGCTAGGCAGATGATTTACTGTACATTTCTTCAAAAGACATAAAGTGCTCCACATTACATTACATTTCATATTTACACATTACATTATATTACATTAGTGCGGATTACAGCAAAATTCCTGATGGTAAAACTCAATAACACTTTCCCCGACATGGAAGTCCAATCCAAATCTTACAATTCCTCGCTACCCTACATTAAATAATGTAAAGTTACACCAACAAACACAATTACGAGAAACATCCATCTTGCCTCACATTCTAAACCCCAAATTATTCCAGCCGCTGTAGAATCCCCTCTTTCAGTCATTATGACTGTGCACTATAATATAATAACAATAATTTTGCTAAAATGCGCTCTATACATAGCGACAGTTTCAAATCTTACATTAGTGCGATTGTTTGTTGGGAAACATACGGGAGGGTAGTCTGTGCTGCTGCGGGCTGTTCGGAAGAGATACCGCGGCCCTGGAACACAAAGCGCAAGAAAGGAACATGGATGGGTTTTAGTCAGTACAAGTCTGACACTCCCTTCCGCTCCGCACAGAACGGGAGGAGTCATTTGACGATTTACTATCCGAAAAAAAAAAACAAAAAAACTTTAGTCTGTGCGGGTCGGATGGGTGCTTTCGAATTTAAGAGCTGAGCATTCTATTATAGGTTCGTATTGGGTTGGCAACTTAAGATAGGCAGTCGCTCCATGTAAAATACTGGTATTTCAGCTGCATCCGGTTAGACTGGAAGCCGACCTCAACATAGTTGGGAAAAGGCTAGGCAGATGATGATTGGGTTGGCGACGTGCAGAGCAAGTCAAGGTAAAAGTTAATGCACATATTGACCAAAAGCACAATCTTCACTTTACGTTTAATACCTGTTTAAGAAGTCAATGTTAGGCTTGTTTTATTTTTTTTCTTACAATAGGTGCCTACTTATTCGCAGACAGTAAAAAAAAAACCCTCAAGCCGCAAATACAGGGTGGATACGACATTAAATTTTAACTGTGACATGTATGCTGTGATATGTCCTCATGACGTTCCCAGTCTGCATACAAAAACTCGATGGAATATACTTTTCTTTTTGAGCATTCTCTACATGATGCACAGCCGACGATTGCTGACTCAAGAAGACCGAAGATTGAGCCGACGTATTGCCGACTCAATCTTCTATAACAAAAATATTTTTTCCCGCAACAAGCAACGAAATCCCATCCCTTCCCTCAGCCCGTATATTTCCACTGAAACATTTCAACATTTCACAAGAAAGCACGATTAAAACAAACCACGACGCAGCCGCGTTCCATTCCGTCTCCCGTATACTTTCATTGTTTGGCGTCTATTGTTTGACATCTGACTGAAACGTTCCTGTGTAATTTGGTATAATAACATTTGCCGACAGGACTCTGCATAATTGAGTATGTACGTATATATTAAAGCATTTATTTACATAATGCGTGTACATTATGTAAGTCGAGCTGAAGTAAAGATGATTTAATTGGCGTCGCAACGTTTTTGACTCAAAATGTTGAGCTAACATGAAAATATAATGCCACCATTTTGTCTTTATAAAATGTTACACATTTAAAATGACGATTTATAAAAGCGTGGTTCATTTGTTTCATGTTTCCCTGGTACTGCTTTGTTGAGTTTAATTCGATTATTAAAGACTGTAGCTTTGCCAGACAGAATTTTGGAATACTTTAAAAATAATATCATCATCAGCCTATAGCAGTCTAGTGCTGGACATAGGCCCCTTCAATCGCAAGCCACTGAACTCGATTCTTTGTAACTCTCATCCAGTTGCTACCAGCCATCCTGCGAAGATCGTCGCATCACCGAGCCGGAGAGCATTTCCACCTTACGCCGATTCGCGGGCTTCGCTCAAGAAAAAATTCCGTCTACAGAATAACACAATGATAAAAATGTACCATTGCAAAGGCTCTTCTCGAACAGAGAAGGGACGATCATTGACGATCATAATTCAATAGTCAAGCTTAGGAACTGCATTTAGGAAATAGTCAACGCCTCGTACGTCCACGTAGTATGATCACCATAATGGAAGACAAAAAGGTGAATTGTAAAAAGATTAAAAAAAGAAAATCTTGCTACAGAAGATGTCTACACAGCGATGTCAAATTCTAAGAAAAGAGATTATTTCCATTCTGCGTTAGAGTAGAGATAGAAGATATTACTTATGCTACTCGTGAGGATTAAGAAAGCCTTTTCCATACTTCCGTTCGACTCTCACATTCAATTCTCAAATAGCTACAAAATGATATGAAACCAAATCCTTGCTCCCATTTCACAACTATGTCTAATATAGCATAACACATTAAGTATCTGAGCTGAGTGAAGTGGTAATGTATTGCAGACACGGTTATAAGCACGTCCCGGCGACGTGGGGAACTGAGTCACCATGTCATATGTTTGGCAGAAGGTTAGGTTTCCACGGCTTTTAGTTTCGTTGTCGATATCATTTAAGGGTTGAGTTTCTCAGGGCTGCGGGACTGTTCGAAAGAGATACCGCGGCCTTGGAACACAAAGGGCAAGGAAGGGACATGGATGGATTTTAGTTAGTACAAGTTTGACACTCCCTTCCGCTCTGCCCGGAGCGGAAGAAGTCATTTGATGACTTCCCATCCGAAGTAAAATGTTAATATCCACCTGAATTCGGTTAGACTACAAACCGACCCCATGGTCTCGCAAATGATGATGAAGATCATATCTTGAGTTATTGAGTTGCAGCAGCATCAGGACAGGGATTGGTACCGAGTTTATGGCTATAAGCTCATCCGCTATAAGGTAACATGGGCAAGTGAAATTATGGTATCTTCCTCCCGCGACTCTTTGATGAAAACGAAGCGTTAAGTTATACAACTAGGCGTAGTGATTGTGTTATAACTATAACAAACTCACTACGCCTTTTTTTTCGGATGAGGAATCATCAAATGAGTTCTACCGCTCTGGGCAGAGCGGAAGGGAGTCTCAGACTTGTACTGACTAAAACCTATCCATGTTCCTTCGTGGCTCTTTGTGTTTCAGGGCCGCGGTATCTCTTTCGAACAGTCCCGTAGTCCTCACAATCACTACGCCTGAAGACGCAAGCACGTACGTCGTTTGTATCCGATTTTTTAAATAATTTACTTTTTATTTTTCGTTAAAACGATATTTCTGATGTCCGAAAGACAGTTCTAATATTCAAAGAACAAATATATAAACAAAATAAAGAACAATTTACCTAAACAAACTAAAAATATACATTAGCTCCCGTCCTTCAAACAAAATTGATTGCTAATGGTTTCAAAATCCCTCTCAGAATGGACAACACGAAACACTTGAAGTGGATTAATGGATTCCAACTGACAGAATGGAATTTCAATTACCATTAGAATCAATTGAATGGCGGAGAATCTTGCTAGACTACTGCGACGCATTAATACTACGGAATATTGCGTTTATTTTGCTCGAAAACTGCAATTTTTCTCGAGTCATTGAACGATGAACTGATTTTAAAGTAGCAGCGAACGATTTAAATTTTGTAATGAGGTTTAAGATTTAAATATTTTGATCTGCTGCAACAATAGATTACTACATTTTAGACGTTGACATTACCTTTGAAAACTATACTATACTGAAAACTTTAAGTATAACCTCGAAGTATATGAGATGTGAAAGCTCCCTCTTCCAAGCGTGATCATTTTTTACACCGAAGTGAGTTGCTCATTTAGCTAAATAATTATATATAATCTTGCTAAATTTTTCGGAAAATTGGTCCGAATTTAGTAGTGATGACGTTTCCAATTTTAAAAACAAAAACCCGTCTGCAAACGCAAAGACGCTGACGCTGTAACACACACACTTACACACACACATACACATACACACACACATCACACACATACACACATACACACACACACATCACACACATACACATACTTCTTAAATAAAAACTGACTTTTGTGACACACATTACCTACCTATAAATGCTTAAAGCTAACTCTAAATAAGCCATTAAATATATACTTTTTCATTCCGTCCCTCCTTCTCACTTCATATGAATTTTCATCAAAACAAGTGAACCTACTGTGTTCAATTCCCTCACGGCACATATGACTTAATATTTCTTGAATCCGAGTAACGAGCTTCATTGACGTGAAATTTCGCCTTTTTTCCTGTTACTTGTATGGAAATATTATTTTTTGAACTGAGCGCAATTTATGTTTAAGATATTTCATGAAATTCTTCTTTTTCTTTTCAGCTTATAGCCAGAGTTTAATATTTGTCTCTAATGAGCCTTTTACATGAGATATGTCCAGGTTTTTGAGAAGATCTTTTAAGTGCCTTTTTAATGATGGAGCATCGTTACGTGATAGCAATAGAGCTCTAAGGGTAGAGGACTTGGCTGGAACACAAAGGGCAAGGAAGGAACATGGATGGGTTTTAGTCAGTACAAGTCTGACACTCCCTTCCGCTCTGCGCAGAGCGGGAGAAGAAGTTATTTGATGATTTCCCATCCGAAAAAAAAAAGGGTTGTGGACTTAGTGAAGCAGCTCGTCCACCACCCCTATACTTCAATCGACAAGCGTAGTAGGGTGCCAGTCTAAGTGAGCAGGAATATATTTTTTCCTGCACTCCAAAACGAGATGCCAAAGTGATCTCTGCGCTGCCTTGGTGGCATCAAAAATTTCAAGGGTTTTATTTATTTGCACGGAACCCTGATTATTTTTTAAAATAAAAGTAGCCTATGTTACTTCTTATAACATCAGCTACGCTGCCAGTAAAACTCCCCTCAAAATCGGTCCAGCCGTTTTGGAGATTAACCGGAACGAACAGACAACATATTTTTTTTTTTTGTTGTAAATACTGTACCTATATACATACTTTCATAATAAGAACAAATAGAGATCTACGCTTTAAAAATGGGCTACTACAGTACTTTCACAAGATATTATGCCTTGTGTTTGTGACTGTAGCTTCGCCTTCTTTGCTTTTTTGACATTAAAAACTGCCTGTTAGGTCTAATGGAAATAAATGCTGAATGTGTGATCAAACTCAAACTCAAAGAGTTTGATCACGCATTCAGTAAAAAGCTTTTATTTTGACATTACAAACAGACACTTCATTTTATATATTTGTATAGACATAGAAGTACAAATGTTGATAGTCTGCATTTTACTTTATTTATTTTTTTCATCGCTACTACTCTCAAAAAGATGAAGAAAAGTAACGAATTTTCTATTACTAGAAATTCGAAGACGTGTGACATCCACCGACCCGCAATGGGCCACACAGAGGGGAGGCCTGTCCCAACAGTGGCAAGGTTATCATCTGAATATGTGTGAGAAGTACAAGATATGTTGTTAGGTAAGCCCACAAGAGTCTGAACATGTATCGTGTTTATAAATATGTAATGTGTATGGAAGTTGAACACTTAGTTGACCTTGTTGAATTTCATATAAGCTGGTTCACAATTTAGACTCAGTATGTAGTAACATTATTCGTAGTAAGTTGATTTACGTATATAACTTTGGAGTTATTTATAGAGTTTAATAACATAATTTACGAGTATGGTACGTTGGCTAGCTATTACTTAAAGTAATTGTTTACTATGAAACGGGCGTGTAAGTCTTTGAATTAAATACGACAACAATGAGCTGTTTTCCGCACTGTTGAATTTAATTAGGCGAACACATTGATGTAAAGTTCAGTGTTAATGAAAAGCATTAACATAATTCAAGAAGTTACCCTGGAATATTATTTTAATTCATTGTGAAACTTAAACAACACTTATGACCAGAAAGAATATGATTATGTGGAAGTCCTCCCACTAGGTGGAATGATGACCTGGTGAAGGTTGCGGGGATCCGCTGGATGCGAGTCGCACGGGACCGGTCAATGTGGCGGCACTTGGGGGAGGCCTATGTCCAGCAGTGGACGTCTTTTGGCTGAAATGATGATGGTGATGATGATGTGTAAGTCAAAACGCACACACACACACGTATACATGCAAATACTTTTTAAAGTAACATTATTACAAATCTTTCAAAATGGCCTACATTTTGTTTATGATAGAATCTAGCAGTACAGTAATTTTAAATTTTAGCTGGTAACCCTATAAATCTTCCTGAATTTTCTGGCCTACATGCAAGCAAGCACACGAAAAATAAAAATTATGCACTATAATAAATAGCCTGAATTTTATTTATAGGTACTTCCACTATAATTTACAACAAAGTTTAACAACTATGCCATTTTGGCGAAACTCATTTTATTAAAATGTAAATTGGGTTAATGTAAGGGGTTATTCACCGAACAATAGAACGTTATAAAAGTTAAACCTTTTCAGCAACAGAGTTATATCTGTTGCTCTTTTTAGGGTTCATCAGTACCGAAAGAGTAAAACGGGACCCTATTAATAAGATTCCGCTGTCCGTCCGTCTATCTGTCAGTCTGTCTGTCTATCTGTCACTAGGCTGTATCTCATGAACCGTGATAGCTACACAGTTGAAATTTGCATAGATGATGTATTTCTGTTGCCGCTATAACAACTAAGAATATAATATAATAAATATTTAAGGGGGGCTCCCATACAACAAACATGATTTTTTGCCGTTTTTTTGCTCGATAATAATAATAACGGCGACAGGTAGACGCTTGAAATATTCACAGAATAATATTAGGTGTGGAATTGTGCATCTTATAAAGGTCTACAGAAAAGTCAACGATGGCATATGTCTATGTCTTATTTTTGGTCGCGATAACCGACATTACGCGGGTGAAGCTGAGGGCTTCAGCTAGTTGTATATATTTTCCAAAGGTCCTATTGGTCTCTTGTTCACAAGTATGACTCTGGAGCGTGAAGTTCTTGGTTTCCCAGATCAGGCAAAGTGTTATTGAGTTTTCTCAACAGGAAATTCATTAACAGCAATTTTGATGTTTGCGGTATGCCTCCATACCTCGAAAAGCATGATAAGCTGTTGGTACTGCACCTGGTCTCTCTCTGATAGCGTTGGATTGCCGTCCCATCTGAATACGAGAGAAAGAGAGAGAGAGAGAAGAGAGAGTGAACCCGTGTTTTCGCACACACATAGGACTATACCATAATTTTCGCTGAGATTGATCATCTGTCAAAATGACTCTCATTTCTTACACAACGCGAGGTAAGATTATACAGGAAATATCTAACTTGACAAGACGTGTGTACTCAAAATAGCTCCCTACACTATTTCGCTTCCATTTCTCCCTCCCAGCAACATCAAACGTCGAGATTCAACAAAAAACATAAGGAAAACGTGTCTAATCTGATAACATCAAAGCTTCCACTAACATCAGTCGTGTTATTTGTCACGGGACCAGCAGAAACAAATCAAGGGTTTGTGTATCTGTCACGGTGTTCCGCCCCGTCCATGACCTCCGGGGACGCGACATACGACGGCAACTTGCGCGTTTGTCACTTGTTTCGTTCACATGAGTTCCGTCGCGTCACGGTGACTTGCATGATTTAAGCTCTTTGATTTGTTTCTTCGACAGTTGTATTACCAAGTAGTATCGTATTGACTACCTAGTGACTGGCTAGTGGAGGTCAAATAGGCAGTCGATCTATTTTTTTTAAACCTTTGCCCCAAAATAGAAATTTCTCCTATATGTTGGGTACGTTTACAAACATTTAAGCTCAATCTAACAGCCATACCCCAAAGAACTATCTGTAGGACTTACAAACATTTTTTCCGTGCGGGAATCGAACTCGCGACACACTGAGCAACAGTCAATCGCTCAGCCATTGCGCCAACCGTGCCATCAAATATAAATACGATTCATTTAAAATACTGGGTATTCAGCTGCATCCGTTTAGACTTGAAGCCCACCCGATACTTGTGAAAAGGTAGGGCAGATGATATTTCTTCGGTACTCGCTATCGTAACACGCGTGTCGCCTGACTTGTGTAGCCAGTGGCCGAGGGGTTATATTTTTCACGCGTTCTTTGGCCTGGCTGGCGTGACCCGTGTTCTAATGGCCAAAGAATAAGATAGTAAGACGTGACGATTATTAAAGCCGAGTTTAGACAGGCGGTTGACGTGTTTACGTGTTTTAGTTAAATTCATATAAAAAAAGAGGTTTTTGGGAACGTTTTTGTAGGTAGAAACGTGACTACAGCGCTTGTAAGGTCAGACGTTTTTGTCAGATATTATTTGAAACAAGATGAAAGTTTTCTGAGTATGAAAATATAAAATCCACATACTTTTTCGTAACGTTAGAGTAGCTAAATAATTTATTGCTTTTCCAATTATAATACTTATATAATACACATATATGTTTACACTAGACAAATATGTACATACCTAATTAAAACCACAGCTTTAAATAAACTTACTTGTGTATATTTACTTTTTTTTATAATAGGGATGTTTTCTGAGTAAAAAAAATATGATTCTATTTAGTCCGTCAGTTAGATTATCGAAAAATATTGGATTCGTATTTTTTGTTTTATCAAATCAATAAAAAACTGACGATGATAAAATGCATCAAAGATCAGAGTGGGGGCTTGTGACGACACTTAACTAACATAGTGACGTCACACGAGTTTTCGACGCACTGTATCGCCTTCATTTTTTATGAACGTGAAAAAGAAAAAATACGTGTTCAATATTTTTTGGAAATCTATCTGACGGGTTAATAAGATTTGTTTGGTAAAATACCCTATTGGTCGTTACAGAAAACTGCTCGAACATTTTTCTGCTCCGTCGGTGCTGAGTCCTGCTCAGTTGCCAAAGCAATATCCCATCACTATCAATCTCTCCAATTACACGTTCCCCTCCGTGTCACATCTGTTGATTACTCTGTGCTTGTCATCCGTCACGGACCTGTCATTGTTTATATCAGGACCCGTATAATAAATATTTGCAGGGCAGTTTACATGCAGGGCAAGTAAAAGTCAACGTTTGCATAGCACATGGTTCAAAATCGCTTGATATTTCACATGACAGTTTACTTTTTGTTAGAGCGAAAAGTAACCGCCTGAACCTTATGTGCAGTTTGTGAACATTTTAATATCAGTTTAGATATTTACTGTTTCAAACTAAGATCGAGCGTTAACTCGCTTGTTTAAAGGTCATTGACGGCCGACAATCAGCGTCCAAAACAATATCGTAATTTTTCAGTCACTCGAAATGAGTGCTCCCCTCTGTGTGACATCTGTTGATTACTCTGTGCCCCTCATGCGTCGCCAACGTGTCATTTCCTATATTAGGGCATATATTATATATATGTTTATTTATAAAGGGTGTAAAAAGACTCTTAACGAAGCCGAAAGACACTTGTTGTCCTCGTCATTGCGATCTTTTTTTTGTTCTAGACCATCCCTGGGAACCTTCTAGTTACGGAGATATTAGGGGTCAAAGTTCGAACGGTTTCAAAGGTTTTTTTTGAATTGCATGTTTTTAATGTATTTTTTTACTTAAGACACCTTCAAAACCCCCGTACTATTCAATTCATTCATCAGCACAATGATTTGATTGCTTTACATTGAGTCCTAAAACGTGATTTTTCACCCCAAAAAAAAAGTTCGTCGTTTCCCAGTAATAATTTTTGCGTTAAGTTACTTAGTTTGATGTACATAATGCTTGGTTGATGACTTCGTGAAGACTCTGTTTACACCCTGTATTGTATCTCATGTGCAGGGCATCTTCTTCTTCTTCTTAGCGTATCGATGGATAAAAAAAATGTGTTTAGTCTAAAAATCAGCTACGCAAACCCTGCTAACTGATGCAGTAATGATATCATAAAGTAGGCAGATGAGCGGTGCAAAATGCTGCAGGACTGTTTGAAAGAGATACCGCGGCCTTGGAACACAAAGGGCGAGGAAGGAACATGGAACCCTTCCGCTCCCATCCGAAAAAAAAAAGAAAGACAAAACCGGTGCAAGATGGAAGGTGGGCTATGTCTGTGGTGAGACGCCGCATACGCACTTCAGTTCTGATTAGTCCATGAACCCCAATCTGCAGAGATTGTCTTTGAGGGCATGTAAAGGTATAAGTAATAGTTACATCGTCTTATTATATCTTTTTGGTTAACAGACATGTGTGTTGGTTGAGAATTTGTGGCGCCACTTCTTTCTAACTAAAATACAAGAAAAAAGGTGAAGAGCGGGCTTTTTCGGAATCTTAAGTAATTTTGACGTTCAAATAACGTTAATTCTCAGCCTGATTCCAATCATGATTTTGTTATTCAAAATCGTTTGACAGCTTTAATGATGTTTCAATCCATGATCGTAAATATACGCGCCTGCTTCCCTACGTCCCTACTTGTGAACGACGAGATCAAGGCGTTGGCAGGACTCAGCGGCCAAAACAATATCACAGGGCTACCAATCACTTCAATTAGCCGCCCCCTCTGTGTCGCATCTGTTGATTACTGTGTACCCCTCTTCCGTCGCGAGCGTGTCACTCATCGTCGGTCCTCGCTCCCTGTCACACGTACTTATTGTTGATGTCCGTCTAATTTATTTAGCTTTCCTGTAATGTTTTGCGGTGGTAAGGTAATACGGTGCTTTGACATGTCAGCTGGGACTTACGTGGTACAATGCCAGTGTTTGTAAATATGGTTTTAAATGTGATATTTTGCTGTATTGCACATCAAAATATAACATTCAAAACAATATTTGATGAACTAACTACAACAACTTATAGCTACTACTTACTTGGACTGACTGAAAATGAATCCTTTAACTTTGAATTGTTATTAACAAGCGGTGTCTAAATAAAATAACTGACAGTAATCTGTCAGTTATTTTGATGGTACCTCGATGGTCTAGTGATCCCAAGCGCGACTGCTGAGTATGAGGTCCTGGGTTCGATTTCCAGATCGGGCAAAGTGTTATTGATTTTTCCATTAGGAATTTCCCAGTAGCAGCTACGGAGTCTAGATTTTAGCCCCGTTGATGGCAATAGGCTCGCCTCTATTAAATAAGACTTAAACATAACTGGTGAAATGTGGGTGGACTATTAGGCACAACTCTGCCTAACCCTTCGGGGATCACAGGCGTGATGTTACGTTATGTAACTTACAGAATTATCTCAATTCAAAAGGATGCCTTCAAAAAGATATACAAAAATAATTACGTTGATATTATGAACCTAGGATTAAAACAACTCTTCAAAATATCTGGCTCACATAGAAGCAACAAAACCGTACCGCACTGATGACTACAAATAACATTACCAAATCCCTAAGGCCAAAGGTAATGAAAGCGAGTCAAAGCCGGCTGGCCTAACAGAATCATTGCATTTTAGTCACGGCTGCGAACCCAAGGGGGTGCGTGATGATTGGTCACCGCTTGCATGATTCGTGCACAAAATTCATAAGTACGGAACCAGAAGGCCGGTTTTGTACAATGGGCGAAATTGCACGCACACGCTTCTCGTACAGCGAGCGGGAGTGTACCCGCCACTGGCATTTTATTTCTTTAATAGTTCAAAATTCTTGTTTCTAATTGGTGTTGCTTCAAATAGAACGAATAACAAAACGCTATTGATGCGACTGAATTTTAATTGATTTCATAATAAATGTCATACAAATGTTCGAATTGTCGCCTGCGACTTCGTCTGCAAAAATTGTGATAGCTTGACTAATATCACTCTCACTATCACTACATATTATAAAACAAACGCGTCTGTCTGTCTGTTTGCGATAAACTCAAAAACGACTGCACCGATTTTTATGCTGTTTTCACCAATGGATGAAGTGGTTCTGGAGGAAGGTTTTAGTATATAATTTGTCAAGTTTTAGTTGCGGGAACGGGATCAAAATTTCATGATTACTTTTGGTCCCGATAACCGACATCCACGCGGGCGAAGTCGCGGGCATCAGCTAGTGTCTGATATAAAGATAATTTACAGCCACGATCATGTCGTTTACTACTAGTGAAAAAAAAATTGAATTGGACCATTAGTTCCGGAGATTACTCCCTACATACAAACTTACAAACAAATTTTACCTCTTTATAATATTAGTATAGATGAAAGTGAGGGACAAAAGAAAGTTACTGTCTAAAAAAATCTATTTGTTTTCAGGTTTGGAAACTAAATCGAGTACACAGTCAATGTATGCATGCACCTTTTTGCTCGTTGCATATGTAGACTGAACCTTCTGTACCCATAAATTCAGTGATTCGTGTTAGGATTAAACAGCACATAAATTTTACCAGGCCCAGCTTTTGGCGGTAATTTTGACGTATTGTTGGAGCCTAATAATAGGATCCGTCGGAGTGGCAGATGGATTGGAATTGCAATTTGATATTAGCATAATCGCTAATGCATCAGCGGGGTGATTGGTACATCACTAGCTGGTAGATTACTTAAGTTCGGTTTTATTTGACAAAAAAAAAGTTGTTAAAGTTGGAGACTTTTTTGGTTAGATGTGAACTGAAAATACCTAAATTTATTTATGAAAATATTTTTGAATCGTAAGTTACAAGGCTTCAAAATGTGTGGAGTGTGGAGTTGTTGAAAACTTGCACCATTCATTGATGGACTATGTTCGGTATGAGTCTGAGAGAAATGACTTGTCTAGGGTATTGAGGTTGAACAGACTTGAATTAGGCACATTTCATAAAATCCGGGCTCAACCAAATAGCGATGATGCGAAGAGTCTGTTTAGGTGCATGGCCCAGATATAAACAATGTGTATTTAAGGTACGATGGGACCCATGGCTGCGGGACAGTTCGAACGAGATACTGCGGCCCTGGAACACAAAGGGCAAGGAAGGAACATGGATGGGTTTTAGTCAGTACAAGTCTGACACTCCCTTCCGCTCTGCCCAGAGCGGGAGAAGTCTTTTGATGACTTCCCATCTCAAAAAATGCCCGCTACGATCGTTAGATAGTCCTTTTGCTTCGTACCCGTTAATCCACTTACACCAGTTGATAGTAAACACACAAATAATCCTTCAAAATAAAGACACCATGACTAATAAAGACATAACCCGGAAATTATGATACACACACACATACACAAAAACACGTACCTACACGAGAAAGTACAAAAAATGTCTTTGTTGTGCTCTATATTTATGACGCACACAGGCAGTTCGGAAAGGCGTTATTTACGACTAATAGGGATATCAACGATATCGCTACCAGTCTTCGTATATATCTATATCTAGTATTGTAATCGTATACAGGGTGGGTTTTTTGGACGTTTAATGGTGTTTAAAAATAGATTGGGGGGAAAAGACACGCAAAAATTAGTGTAATGGTATAAAATTGCTGTGAGGGAAATGTAATTTGGCTTGCATTTCGCCATTTATGTTTAAGTCCCATTTAATAACAGGGAACCCTATTGCTATCAACAACCAACCCAACCCAACAAACCAACCCTATTGTCATGAGAGCAGCGGTGGCCCAGTGGTAGCGACCCCGACTTACGAACAGTAAGTCGTAGGTTCGAACCCAGGCAGGAGCATTACTTTGTGTAATTTATTTCATCATCATTGCTTTCAAAAACGGTGAAGGAAAACATCGTGAGGAAACCGGCATGTCCTAGAATAAAAAATTCGAAGACATGTGACATCTACCAATCCGCACTGGGCCCGCGTGGTGGATTATAGCCCATTCCCTCTCATAGAGAGGAGGCCTGTGTCCCAGCAGTGGGAACATTATAGGCTGATGATGATGATGATGATGATTCCCATCAACCGGACACAAATCCAGTCCATCCTCGCGCTCAGCAGTCACGATTGCGCCCATTTAAAATCAAAGCATTTATTTCAAGTAGGCCAGTTACAGGCACTTTTGAACCGGCGTCGAAACAAAGACAACAATGAAATGTAGCTACAGTCCCAGTCACAAGGCATCAAAACTGTAGATATTAGACCAACGAGGCACCATTACCGAGACATTTCGCGCACCTTATATATATATATATATATAATGTGTGTTTATAGACTTTTCGACTCTTAAACTATACTTATGTTAGAACTTCTACATCTCTCCATCTGCTTCGTTCCTTACGTACTCTTTTTGCTCCGTTCAAATTTATACTTCCGTTCAATCATGCACGCCGATTGCGAGATTGCGAGTACTATACACCTGACCTTTTTGAAGAACGTCTCCAATAGGTCAATGTGTGTCGTTTTAGGATGTTTTCTTCGGCGTTTCCTCTTACAAAAATTCCTTGTAAATAGCTTAAGTACTTACCGGTAGTAATGTGATTGAGCCGTTTGTGGTTGAAACACTAGGGCCATGCCACCAAGTATTTCAGGAAAATCGCCAAGCGGTTGGTCGACTCTTCACGTGACCAGAGAGCTGGCCTATGTTTCGGCCAAAGAATCAGCATTGCCATCCAACGTGGCAATGCTGCCAGCTTTCTGGGAATTTTTCCTATTGACAGTGATGTGGAAGAATTTTTGACGCCCTGTTTTTTTTTTGCCATTTTGATACTTTTATGTATTTCTTTTTTCTATTTGTAGTGTGTAAATACTGGATTTATATAAATAGTACCTACTTACTTAATACTGCAAAAAGAAGAAAAGAAAACAAAGTGACTTTGATCAGACTGTACATACTTAATTCCCAGACCATTGACGAAACAACAGTTAACATTTATTAAATTATATAAATTACTCCCAAAGGTCAAATAAATAATCCCCTGCATGTAAATGATTCCCCCTCACTTATGTATGCACATGTGTATAACATATAAACAGAATTACTGAACAAACATTGAAATAACCCTTCAACAGCGATTTCTTCAGCGCTTTATTGGTCCCAAGGCGGTCACAATACTGGCATTGACTTGCGGGCCATGATGCATTGTGAGGGTTTATGTATCACTTTGTTATTTATAACATGACATGTATTGTTTTATTTATAGTTCCTGTTTTTAAAAAGGTTTTTATTAAAAAAAACACAGCACACACAACAGTATACAACAGTGATAGTCTAGTGGTGCGACCATCGGAATGCCAAGTCATAGGTCTGAAGTTCGAACCCAAGACACGCACCTCTGATTTTTCGGATTCATGTGCGTATTGTATAATTATCACTTGCTTCGATGAAGGAAAACATCGTGAGAAATTTTTGAAAAGATTATTATAGATAAAAGTAAATAAATTGAATATCTTTGCGATGGAGATATTCCAAAGTATAATTAGGTATTATTATAATAAGCATAATGTGTCCCACTGCAGGGCAAAGGCTTCGGGATTCCACTTTTCAACTTTTTTCTATCTTCAGAGCCCAATCCGTCTACTTGAGTAAGAGTTCTGCTTGTCATGCCATCTTCTTCGCGGACGAAGTATAAACATGGTTTATTTAAGTTTTTGACGTGACAACTTCTAATAAATCGATGAATGCGGCTGCATGCAGGAAAAAGTGTCCCGTCCTGTTGTACGCATGCGCCACTTTCGACGTGTCAGATATTGACAAGCCTGGGTTATTACTTTTAATCTACTGCTGGAGCTAGGAGGTTAGGTTGTATAGGTAATTTCTCTCTTCCAATCGATTTTATGACGTTGTCACGTTAAACTATCGTCCGTAAACCAACTTTACAGACAACCAATTTTTTTTTAATACTTCTGGCCATTTTTATGTTTTTATTTGTGTAATTTATTTCGTCTAAAAACAGTGAAAGACAACATCATGAAGAAATCGGTTGCAGTTTTTAAACAATATTTTGATAGAGTCCATGGATTTTCTTACTTCCCATTTTTAAAAGACATAGTCACCAACATTATTATTACCACCGAAAACTGTATATTTACCATGTTCATTATTTGTTTTTGTTTATTCATGGTGCTTGTAACTGTGCCGAAATATCGGGAACTCATCGCCGTTATTCTCGTCGCCAACTCGTGTTAATGATAATGATTTATTTAATCTCATAAAATTCACAACGAGCCCAATTTGTGTACACCCTTTATATTGACGGCAGCGTAGAACCATTTATCACGACGAGACATCGCCTCTGTCGTAATCCTTTTGGGACTAATAAGACTACTACAAATTGTAGTTGAAAGATTTCTTGTGTCTCCTAAGTGATATCTTTTCTTGCAATCTTTTTAAAAGGATGCTTTGAGAAAAGTTGGATGTTATTTTTGTGAGAGTAACCTGATTGTATAGATTTTAGCTTTATTTTTATTTTATTTACAATGATGTCTTTGTATTTTTAAGTCATAAAATGTGAGGTCAAAAGAGCTAACTACCTTTTTAGAGACACAACACGAATGGATTAAATATTTATCCATTCGGTATAGGCTTAGGTATTTTCTCCCCAATACAAAGTTAATTAATTGAAAAACTATTTTCAGTATAACACAAACAGGCTTCTTGGAAGCTAATTAAAATAACATTTTATTTTTTTGCTAGCAGACATTCATTTATAACTTCTTTTTATATGAACTCCAAAAAAACCTTTTGAAATGAACCTGCTCATAACGCTAGCCCACCCATCCATCAATACATGACATCTGCCGTACAGCGACCTCTAGCGGTGCCCTAACAAACAATTGATCACAAAGAGACGACTTCATTGCGACCCGATCCAGACTAATAAAACCATTGAAGAATTCTCAGACACGATTCAACGAATAGATTTATTGTTTTTCTGTCAATTGAGCCGTAAATGTGATATTAGATGTATTAAAGCAATACAAAAGATCTGTGACATCTATATTATAGCTTTAGAAGAGAACAACTTAATCATGTAACTTTTGTGGATATGATTTATACAATGGTGTAGGGAAATAAATAAATGGTGTAGGGAATAAAAAAAGAGAGCTCGTGGTTAAATAATAACAGCCGCTGGATTTGATCTTAAGGTTGAGACGCGCTTGCCTAGGTATACCGAGTTTCCTCCGAGCCTCGGAAGCCATTTAGGCCGTTGGTCCCGGCTGTCATTTTTACGACTTTGACAGTCGTTACAGAAAAACTGACAACCAATCATACCAAGGGGTATCGTATTACACAGTACTAACTGGGATGTGCAGGTCAGGTAGGCAGTTGTTCCATGTAAAATACTGGTATTCAGCTACATCTGGTTAGACTGGAAGCCGACTCCATCATAGTTGGGAAAAGGCTGGCAAGCCTTTGCGAGCTCCTCGCCTATAAATATATACACATACTTGTTAAATTCGCTATAAGTCATTTTGAAACTGCCTACAAAATTCAGATTTAATCTCAACACCGTACACATCAATATTGGAAGCTCTGCCACGTGACGTGGACCGCATAAGGCTCCGTATCTTGAAGATATCAGCGCTAAGCTGTGCCTCGCCGGAGATTGCGTCACCTATCTCAGCCGTCTACTGATATCGGGATAATCTAGACGAGTTGACGTCATTTCATCTGACTATGGTTTTGAGCCGATATTTTTCGAGAGACGGTGCTCTCAAAATGTGTGTGAAATTATATTAAAGATTTATTGTAACCGAGTCTTGAAAGACTACTCGTATGTAGGATGTATTCTTTTTACGTTGAAAGTAAATAAATGTGAAGTAACCAAGTATTTTATTGTAACCGTGTCTTCTAAGATAGAGTAGTTTTTTTCTTAACAAATGCATCTGCCTTATGTTTAGAATAAGAAGAATTGCCAGCAGATGTACTGTCACGGTTTTGAGTGGATTTCGAATATGGCAATGTTTCATTTTTGCCATGCAAGGAAAAAATATAAACATTTACAATACAGAAGGAAAAACGAAACAAAATTAAAATTGGTCTTAAAGGAAATTCTTGGAATCAATTTTCTTCTTGTGGATTTTATAAAGATTCAGCCTCTCTCTTATCGTTCATGTTACACAAAAATAAGTACAGTCGGACGCAATCAAAATGCCCCACGCACCCACAATGTACAGTAACAGACATAATGGTGCAGACAATTTGTCAGAAGACAATGCCACGACGCCGCGACGGTCCCCTTGAGACAACTTAAGCCACCGTCATTTATGCTGGGCTGCATTCACTGGTGTGGCTGCTACGATACAGTATGAATATTTATGGTATGTGCAGTTAGGGAAATGTTTTGTTTGTCAGATTGAAAAATACCTAATTTTTCTATGATATTGACAATATCTGTTACGCGTTAGCTTTGATTTGCAGCTGAATTTTGGACCAAACCTATTTTAAATGTTTTGAATAAGCCAAGAAAAAAAAATTGTATGTATGTTTATTTTATTCTGATATTAATAATGCATGTTGAAGTTAAAGTGGTTGCGTCAGGGTAACCCGCCAACGTTCGCCGCCCCCCATATAACTGGACCCGAGGCGGTGGCGCGTAGTGTTCCGCGCGCGCCCCTATTAGACACTCCTCTCGCGGACAAGAGGAGGCCGGCACTAGCCGGGGATCGTGGAAGGCGCACTAGTTCCCATGATCCCCGGTGCAAGTGTGAGAAGGGAACACCGGGGTGGTTTTTAGTCAGTCGAGTCTGTCAGACCCCTCCGCCCCAGGGCGGAGGACATCCATGAGGATTTTCCACCCCGGAACAAAAAAAAAAAAAAAGGGTAACCCGCCAAATTCAAATCAAGTTGAATGTTGATGAAAAATGAGTCGCGCCAGTAACACGTATGTAGTTACAGAATCACAATCATGAAAATCATCAATATAACCCTGTAAGTTCACTTAACCCTATTGAATGACTTTTTCATGAAATATTCATTGAATAAGGTTTATAATAAATTTTATAATAAATGTATTCAAAAATAATAAGGTATGACCTTTACAGTTTTTTTTAAAGCTATGGTGACGTGAACTTAACAATCATAAAAATCATTAATACAATCCTGTATTGATAATTTTTATGATTGTAATTCTGTGACTACATACGTGTTACTGGCGCAACTCATTTTTCACCAACGTACATCCTGACACTGACCTGCAAATTAAAAAAAACGTAAGAAACTTTGAATTTAGCGGGTTACCCTGACGCAACCACCTTAAGGCCGAATTTATTATTTTTACACACTGCGTATACGCTTCTGGTCCATCACTCTTATCGCAGGACTTCTGGAAGAGACTTTTTAATTAAATAAGAGGTAACTTTGAAGTTGTTTTTCTGTATGTTATTTTCTGCATAATTATGTATGTGCTTTGTGTGCCGCTCAGGTCGATTTTTAGGTTAAGCTGTGCATGCTTAGGTTGGTCTGTGGATGGGTGACCACTCATTACATACCACATTTCGTCCGTGCCTCGCAAGCACGTTAAGCCGTTGGTCCCGGCTGTCATTTGTAAATCTTTGACAGTCGTTACAGGTAGTCAGTGACCCAAAAAGTCTGATAACCAGCCTTACCAAGGGGTATCGTATTATCCAATACTAACTGGCTTGTGGAGGTCAGATAGGCAGTCGCTCCATATAAAATACTGGTATTCAGTTGCATCCGGTTATACTGGAAGCCGACCCCAACATAGTTGGGAAAAGGTTAGGCAGATGATGTATGTACTTTGCGTGTACATATATAAATATATTAATTCATTCATCAATCTGATAGAGGCCGACAGTTCTGATTTACGGACTGAGATGGGGAGATTCTGAGATACGGTCACTATTTAGGCAATTGCTAATTTATTCATTTTCCTGACTATCCAACATTAGTTGAACAAAAAAGTAATATTCTGTAGTTATCACTTCAAAATCAAAACACTCAGGAGATGTGCACTCGATGTTCCTCTTTTAAAATAAGATATGTCAAAATATTTCAGTCGGTAGGTACTTCTGACGTAGCGCAGCAATAATATAGCTGGTTTTATTCTTTGACTTTGGTGTAAGATTCTATTATGATAAAACGTGATCCACGTTCTATTAGCGGACCCCTGAGGGTTAAAACATTACTGAAGTGTCAGATTCTGTATTCAAAACCTTATCCAGATCATATTTTGCACACAAAAGCATTTTATATGGCGTTTTGTGTATACAGATTTGGGTAGAACTGGATGTGTCCACTGTTGTTTACGTCAACTCCGGAAGCTATAAGTTTATTTGTTTCCAGGTCAACCGCCCACCTGAAGCCTGTTAGCCAAATTATCCTACACCTCCCTTCCCAACAGTTCCTAGATTCTCTATCAGAATAAACGGCAACACCAGATTCAGTCACCTTATAAGAGGTAGTGGGTAGTGCACAGTGTACCACTAGTGTACGTTCTAATCAAAGTGACGCGCAGTATATGATGAATAACAAATGTTTTTGAAATAATTTCTTTGTCTTGTCTCGAAGCCAATTTTGAAAACAAAACACTCGGTTTAGGAAGTATCCTGGCGTTTTTGTGGTTTTGCTTAGTGTTTAGTATTTTCAATTTCTTATGAATACCATTTCAATGTGGACCGCCGGCCATTTTTCCAAATTAATCGGTGCCTCCCTTTCCAATATTCCCATGAATTCTCTAACAGAATAAACGGCAACAATAAAGACAGTGTGCCACGAGACACAAGTTGACCACGAGTGTACCACAAGTGTGCCAATTAAAGTGACGCGCAGTGTACACAGTGACGCAGCAATGGTACTAACAATTTATCACTACTCGAGACAATGGGAGCTCGAGGGACAGCTTAAGCTCGTCGCTCTGTTATGCATTTAGCGTAGTTGTCGAGCTGCGTTCTGCGTTGTATCGTAGATATGTGTGTGAAGTAATAAAATGATTGTACAGTCTTGGGAATGGATAGTTTCGTGAATTTTCTATACCTATATTCATGACTTTTTCAGTCGTATGGAACAACTTTAACCCTACATTTTTAGGAAATGTGTCAATTTTGTTGATGATAAAATTACCCTGACTGCGAACACAATTATTAAGAATGACGCAAATACGTTATAGTATTGACTTGATTAGTATAGATATAAGAGTGTAAAAAAACGAGTGTGCTCTAGACCACACGACTGAAGTAAAACTTAAACAAATGCCGGACAATCGTCTGTCAAATTCAAAAACGAAACTCTCTCTTTTTCAATTCAATTCAATTCAATTCTTTATTGCATATCACATGTGTTTTACAAGGTCTAACAAATAATAATAAAGTTCACATGGACCCTGTCGGGCACAACAATTTATAACATATTGACAGTAGCATTTAAAATACACAACATTAATTAAAAATAAATTAATTTAAATAATGTCACAAAATAAATAAAAAGATAAAATAGAGAATAAAAAGTCGAATAAAATAAAATTATAGTTAAGTTTCAACTTCCGTTTGCCTCGTAACGTAACGCATTCACCAGCTTAGTCCCCAAGTCAATCGTGCGAAAAACAAGTGCGTTCTAACAAGTAGGATGACATACGTAGTAAGGATAATAATAACATTGAAAAATATATATTAATTGAATGACTTCTCATTCAATCGTGAATCGCAATCTCGTAGCTACATAATAACAGCCGCTCGGATCAATGTTCAGGTTAAGCCGCGCTTGCCTAGGTTGGTCTGTGGATGGGTGACCACCGATTATATACCCAGTTTCCTCCGTGCCTCGGAAAGCATCTTAAGCCATTGGTCCCGGCTGTCGTGACGTGTAGATCCTTGACAGTCGTTACAGGTAATCAGTGACCAGAAAGACTGACAACCAGTTTTACCAAAGGGGTATCGTATTACCCAGTACTAACTGGGTTGTGGAGGTCATATAGGCAGTCGCTCTATGTAAAATACTGGTATTCAGCTGCATCCCGTTGGACTGGAAGCTGACCCCAACATAGTTGGGAAAAAGGCTAGGCAGATGATGATGAATGAAATTCCTTAAAATCACTGTCACTACATATTATAAAACAAAGTCCTCCGCCGCTTCTGTCTGTCTGTTCGCGATAAACTCAAAAACTACTGCACCGATTTTTATGTTGTTTCCACCAATGGATAGAGTGGTTCTCGAGGAAGGTTTTAGTGTAAAATTTGTCAAGTTTTTGTTGCGGGAACGGGATCAAAATTTTATGATTACTTTTGGTCGCAATAACCGACATCCACGCGGGCGAATCGCGGGCATCAGCTAGTAATATAATAATACAAACAAAAGAATAACATTGCCCAACCTCCAATAAGGAAACACTTCACAACTCAGGATAATCAAATACACGTTTATAGATACATGCACGTGTATAATTAGACCAATAACCCTCTACGGGGTGTAAACAGACTCTTCACGAAGCCGTCAACCAAGCATTATGTACATCAAACTAAGCAACTGTACGCAAAAATTATTGCTGGGAAACTACTTTTTTTTTTGGGGTGAAAAATCATTTTTTACGGTAGGACTCAATGTAACGCATTCAAAACATTGTGTTGATGGATGGATTGAATAGTACGGGGGTCGTGAAGGTGTCTTAAGTAAAAAAAAAAATTAAAAACATGTATTTAAAAAAAAACTTGCGAAAAAGTTGGAACTTTGACCCCCAATATCTCCGTAACTAGAAGGTTCCCAGGTACGGTCTAGAACAAAAAAATGATCGCAATGACGGGGAGAAAAAGTGCTCTTCAGCTTCGTTAAGAGTCTCTTTACACTCTTTATACTGCTCTACTGGTCTACTGGTCGCAAGCACGACTGCTAAGCATGAGCTCCTGGGTTCGATTCCCGGGTCGGGCAAAGTATCATTGGGTATTTCCATCAGGAATTCCTCAGTAGCACCCACGGAGTCTGGATTCGCACCCGGTTGATGGCAATAGGCTCGCCTCCTATTACATGGGACAACATAACTGGCGAATTGGGAAACCCCTGCCTACCCTTCGGGGATTACAGGTATGATGTTATATTAACCCTCTATACGACAAGAAACACTAGCCAGTTTCCCAAACACTTAATTTCTTCTAACAAATCGATGGAAACTTTTCTAATCACCTCATCTTTGGGAGTAGACAGGGCATTGAACTTATACAATTAAGTCTTTTAATAAATGAGCTTGTTATCTATATATATAATAAAATATAATAATATAAAAAGTTTTGTCTGGATGATAGCCAGATTGTGCCGAGTCTTCCGTTTTGCTTTTAGACGTTTTTAGGCTAGGACTCGGACTTGCTTGCTGTTTTGCGATGTCAGTTTTTTTAAGAATGTTAACGGAGTCTTTTTTATATGATTTTTGTTCCATTCGCGGAAATGAACTGAATAAATGACTAAAATAAGCAACTATCTGAAAAATAATACTTTTGAATTTTACTAAGACAACCTCGTTGCTTCTGTATAAGACCAGGTCTATAGTGGTGTATAGGTCCAGGTCTTATACAGAAGCTCAAAGTCGCTCAGCGGGCTATGGAGAGGGCTATGCTCGGCGTTTCTCTACGTGATAGAATCAGAAATGAGGAAATCCGTAGACGAACCAAGGTCATCAACATAGCCCAGCGGATAAGCAAGCTGAAGTGGTAATGGGCAGGCCACATAGTGCAAAGATCGGACGGCCGATGGGGCAAACAGATACTGGAGTAGAGACCACGCATTGGAAAGCGCAGCGTGGGACGGCCACCTGCCAGATGGACCGACGACATTGTAAAAACTGCAGGGAGTCGTTGGACCGGACCCGTTGGAGATCTATTGGGGAGGCCTATGTTCAGCAGTGGACAGCAACGGGCTGAAATGATGATGATGATGAACCTCGTTGAGATTTATCATTGATGAACTTCCACTCATCCCCTGTTGAACCCCTTCAGGTGATGATTTAAAAAAATCCTTCCTTGAGCTCACCGTGATTGTATACAAGGAACTATTGTGAAAAACTCCTATGATTTTAGAGGATTGTCAGTTAGTGAATTTAAATTTTTTTTTTAAGTCACTGACAGCCTCGTTGGTCCTGTGTTCGCAAGCGCGACTGCTGAGCATGAGGTCCTGGGTTCGATTCCCAGGTCGGGAAAAGTGCTATTGGGTTTTTCCATCAGGAATTTCTCAGTAGCAGCCACGGAGTCTGGATTCGTGCCCGATTGATGACATGATGATTGCTTGCCCCCTGTTACATGGGACTTAAACAAAACTGGCGAAATGTGGGTGTACTATTTAGGAACACCTCTGCCTAACCCTACGGGGATTACAGGCGTGATGTTATGTATGTATCTATGTTTTAAGTCTATGTTTTAACTGTTCGACTGCCATTTTAAATTGTGTATGATCCAATACTGAACTTAGGCTGTTAGCCCCCAAACTTCGACTCCCAATCACCATAATATTGCACCATAACGAACTAACATCGCGATACATAATACACTTTCAACGTAAAGACAAGCAATTGCTGCATTGTATACTAAATCAATAACCCACCCTCCACCAAAAACTGAAACAACACCCACACAATCAATCACGTGTTTCCTAAACACCTTTTGTTAGAAGTTCTGTGTTAAACCAGCAATGTACAACTATCACTTCGTTTGTAACAAATGCTTGACATTTACTGGGTCGCTACAGGCGCGAAGTTAGTTTTGTTTGGAAGTTTGCCAACCCTGAATTAAGGTATGCACTTCATTAAGTAAATTGATAAGAGATAGATACTGATACTGGGCTCGTTGGGGGTTGAATTGAATTCAGATCTGGTGGAGGTTCCACCAGTCTCTTGCCTTTTTTTTTGGGGGGGAAAACCATCAAATGACTTCTCCCGCTCTGGGCAGAGCGGAAGGGCGTGTCAGATTTGTACTGACTAAAACCCATCCATGTTCCTTCCTTGCCCTTTGTGTTCCAGGGCCGCGGTATCTCTTTCAAACAGTCCCGCAGTCCACCTGTCTGTTGCCTAAGATTAAATTTAAAGGAAGAAATACCTGATAGAAGACACCTTGATTTGTGTGGCAAAAAACTTGCCAGTGTGTTTTAAAACAAAGCCAAACTCCAAGCGGCTATTAAAAAAACATAACATTACGCCTGTAATCCCCAAAGGGTTAGGTGGAGGTGTACCCAATTATAGTAGGTACACCAACATTTTGCCAGTTATGTTTAAGTACCATGTAACAGAGGGCGAGCCTATTGGCACAAATCAAGACTCCGAGAAAATTCGAGATGGAAAAACCCAAAAACCCTTTACCCGACTTGGGAATCGAACCTAGGACCTCATGCTTAGCAGTCGTGCTTGCAACCACTCGACCAACGAGCAGATTCAAAAAATCCTAAAGGAAAAATCGAAAAACACTTTTTCAACACTAGGAATCAAATCCAAGACTTTATACAGCAGTATCGCTTGTAGCTACTATACAACGAAGCCGTCGATTTAAATACAATAGCTTACTTACAACAATTAGCCGGAAAATGACTATTCATATACTATAAATACCTTAGTCAGACTTATATACACTTCGGTTTACAATCAGAAAATCGGAAACTAGAAAAGCCTTGACCGAATTGCCCCAAAACTCTGACAGTGTCCTTCCATTCTCACTGAATAATTTGAAGGGTCTCGGCTAAAATTTCCGGCAACCAGTAATAAATTGTTGATAAACAAAAAATACCGAAATAAAAAGCCTGGAAAGAATACCTCTTGTCTTCAAAAGACCTTGAATAAAAACAATACAGCCTGGCAAAATGAACAGCCATAAATATGGCCATCATTGTACTATCTTCATAATTCATCTTCCAGTGACAATGAGAGAAAAATTGCATATTGTTATTATTTGATAAATGACTACTATTGTTCATCTCAACGATACGGAGCCGAGAGACAAAGGATACGGGTCTTTTATGATAAGGAAACAATGTACTAATTGTGAAATCATATAATTAATTAATATCTCTAGTGTGATGAGTGTTCTGGGTATGGTTATGCATTAATTCTGTGCGAGTGGAAACAGGTATAAAAAACCGGCCAAGTGTGAGTCGGACTCGCGTACGAAGGGTCCCGTACCATTATCTATAAAAAAGGCAAAAAAAAAAAAACATATTTTTAGTATTTGTTGTTATAGCGGTAACAGAATACGTCATCTGTGAAAATTTCAACTGCCTAACTATCACGGTGTATGAGATACAGCCTGGTGACAGACGGACAGACAGACAGACAGACGGACTGACAGCGGAGTAATAGGTAGTAATAGGGTCCCGTTTTACCCTTTGGGCATGGAACCCTAAAAATATAATTATGTAACATGGTATCGCATTTTAGAGTGATACTCAAGTATTGTTTTTCCAAAGCTCATACTTGTAACGCGCTTGACTTCCTCGATAGTCTAGTGATCGTAAGTGCGACTGCTGAGCATGAGGTCCTGGGTTAGATTCCCAGGTCGGGCAAAGTGTTATTAGGTTTTTTTCTATCAGGAATTTCTCAGTAGCAGCCACGGAGCCTGGATTTGTGCCCGGCTGATGGCTATAAGCTCGCCCTCTATTACATGGGACTTAAACGTAACTGGCGGAAAGTGGGTGTTCTAATGGGTACACTTCTGCCTAACCCTTTGAGGATTACAGGCGTGATGTTATTGTTATACTTGTAATTCTAATACGTTAAAAGATATGAATCTTTTTTAATTAAGTACACTTACAAATTATAGTTAAAAAATGTTACATAGGGTGACACTATTTTCCGCCAGGGCTGCGGGACTGTTCGAAAGAGATACCGCGGCCCTGAAACACAAAGGGCAAGGAAGGAACATGGATGGGTTTTAGTCATTACAAGCCTGACACTCCCTTTCGCTCCACCCAGAGCGGAAGAAGTCATAGGATGATATCCCATCCAAAAAAAAAAACAAAAAAAATTACACCATTTGAATAAGCTTTAAACATTGAACCATCCTTTGAACTATTAAAAGTAAGTCCATACATTTAATATTAAATTATTAAAATAGTCGAAAGCCTTCAGCAGGTCATCTTGCAGATAATATTCTTGGCATGTGCTTCCTCATAATTCTAATTTTTATTACATTATGGAAATTAAACATGGTTTATTTTGTTATAAATGTATAGGTATCCACAAAATTTGTAGGTATTATTGCAAACTAAGACAGAAGGCTTTTGTATACAGGGTGATGTAAACAGACTCTTCACGAAGCCGTCCACCAAGCATTCTGTACCTACATCAAACTAAGTAACTTTACGCAAAAATGAGTGCTGTGAAACGACTTCTTTTTTTGAAGAAAAATCGTATTTTACGGTAGAACTCGATGTAACCCATTCGACATTTTGTGCTGATATATGGATAGAATAGTACGGGGGTCCTGGAGGTGTCTTTTGTAAAAAAAATACATTAAAAACATGTATTGAAAAAAAAACTTGTGAAAAACTTGGAACGTTGACCCCCAATATCTTCGTAACTAGAAGGTTCCCAGGTATGGTCTAGAACAAAAAATGATTGCAATGACGGGGAGAACAAGTGTCTTTCGGCTTCGTTAAGAGTCTTTTACACCATTTAGACTTTCAGACCCAGTTGCACCACATAAAATTAATTCACACATAATTATCTATAACAATTATTTAAAATCATAATCACTCTGTCTCGAAGTTTGAAATTCATTTAGTACTAAACTATTTGTTCGACAGTTTGCTCAAGTGGACCTATTTGGCACAGCCGTGAGACACAATATTTATTTCTTTTATTTATTATTATAGTGTTGGGTGGCATGTGCCATATAAACATGTTTTCTGTCTTTCTTTCCTTTGGTTATTTGAGGTTAAGGTGGGTCTTTAAACAATTAATTATTTAAAATATCAGTTTGAATTTCAAGCCAGTTTCTTCCTTTTCTTATTATTAGGAAAAAATACCTATTAAGAACAACAATTCGTATGCAAAACGATGAAATGTAGGTGCTGACTTTACCAAAACCCCGTGTAAACACCACAGCCTACCATTATGTTACCAGGACAGATCAGTAGGAGACGTAAACAGACACTAGAACAAACTAAATAGACATAACTACCCATCTCACACAACTGGCCACAAAAAACAGCGAAAAGTACACCAGCAGTACCTCTTTAAAAAAAGAAAAGTTCGCAGAAAGAGGCCGGTTCGTTCGTCTGTTGCCAATGTGTCCACAAATTCTAGCAAAAAAACTGGTTCCAATAAAAAGTCTGTGAGATATTGCGATAGCCAATACTGGCCAGTAATACGGGCTCGGGAATGAAAATGTGGAAGTGTATGTACAGAAGGGGATTGATTATGTATTTGGAACTTTTTGGTTATGTAGTGAGTAATTGATGGCGGTTTGGTAGACCTTAAATGGTTCTAGAATAATTATTTTAAGAATCCTATTTAACATAACATCAGGCTTGTAATTCCAGAAGGGTTAGGCAAAAGTGTGCCGAATGCTGCACCCACATTTCATCAGTTTTGTTTAAGTCCTAAGTGTTAGGGGACGAGCCTAGTGCTGGACGCAAATCCTGGCTCCGTGGCTGCTACTGAGAAACCAATCAATCATTTTTAGCTTTTATTCGTACCTTTACTTATGTGTGTAAGCAGACTACACAAAGGTGGAAGACTATACAAAGGCAGCATCGTGATGCTGCGGCACTGTTCGAAAGAGATACCGCGGCTCTGAAACACAAAGGGCTCAGAAGGAACATGGATGGGTTTTAGTCAGTACAAGTCTGACACTCTCTTCCGCTTCGCCCAGAGCGATGATTCATTTGATGATTTCCCATCCGACAAAAAGGCAGCATCATGATTTAACACTTAACAAGGAACGATTAATTTAACCGTGATATTTTAACTTTTTACAGGTAAGTTCCAGTTCTGATCTATGGATGAATAGTTAACCTCTTTTCTCTGGTAAGTTTTAGAATATTACAAACGAACTTTCTTAACGCGGTTATTTTCAGTATCGTATCCATCCAAGTAACAGTTCTGAAGAATAACAACTATAAAGACATGAAAACGTCATTAAATATTGCAGCTCCTAATTTTGAACTCTATTTTAATGTAACATTTAGTTTATTATCGATGAAAACAGTTCGAGCATTTGGTTCCTCCATCTATTCAGTTCCATTTGACGAACACGGTAGAAAAGCCTACACAAAGCCCCTAAATAGGAACGATTTTAGGTTCCAAATGCCGATACGATGCTTCAAAGTAGATCGGCTTAATCCTAATCCTAAAGCTATGTTTGATCATAAAGGAGTATTTGACCAACTGCAGTGTCTGCCTAAGTATGCACCAACGGGTATACTGTATACTTGATGGAAGGGACACTGACTCACTAAAGGTGCACACGTATTAAATACAGCTGTTCCATATATTTTGACTGTGTAGATATTGCACATTTTTAGGAAACAGCAGATATAAAAAAAAAACAACGGGTTGCACTCCGGGAGTGCCAGCAGAAGTGACAATTTGAAACGACGCTATCTAGCTTAAACTACATGCACAGTAGCGCAAGCGCCCTGCACCGACGATCTGACGATGTGACGCGAGTTTAACAGTTTTTACCCATCCCAAAAAGTGCACAACGCCGCTAAAGAAGTTTTCACTTAAAAAAATATCGATGTAAATTTTCTATGTGGGGGCTTCCTTTTAATTACAATGCGCCTCAGATAGTTAACCATAGATGTTTCTGCAATACATATATAACGGACTGGTTACTTTTCTAGCTATAGAACTTTTTTTTTACTAGTTACTCTTACTGTTATTGTACCTAATACCCTCAACGATATACTCGTACTTAGGGGTTACGTAAAGAAAAACCCGGAGAACACTTGACCCGTTTGAGTTCTTTTGTGGTTTCCTACCTAAGTATGCATGTATGTAGGTACGAATACTTTATTGAGACATTCTATAGACTTAAGCTTACATGCAAATGAGGGTTCATACAGGGTGTAAACAGACTCTTCACGAAGCTGTCAACCAAGCATTATGTACATCAAACTAAGTAACTTTACGCAAAAATTAGTGCTAGGAAATCACGTCTTACAGTAGGACTCAATGTAACTCACTCAAAACATTGTGCTGATGGATGGATTGAATAGCAAGTGGGTCCTGGAACTGTTTAAAGTAAAAAACTTACATTAAAAACATGTATTTAAAAAAATAACTTGTGAAAAAGTTGGAAATTTGACCCCCAATATCTCCGTAACTAGAAGGTTCCCAGGTATGGTCTTGAACAAAAAAATTATCGCAATGACAGGAAGAACAAGTGCCTTTCGGCTTCGTTAAGAGTCTGTTTACACCCTATATACCATAGTTGTATATTCAAGGGTAAACGCATGACTTTTTTCGTTCAGCAACATTTGAAACTCGTAATTCTAGTTGAATTGTTTTTGTACGGTTGGCGCAGTGGCTGATCTGCGACGGGTTGCTGTGCTGCGTGTCGCGGGTTCGATCCCACACGGAACAAATATTTGTATGACCTACAGTTAGTTTGTGTATGTGAGTTTAAATGTTTGTAAACACACGCCACGTTACAGGAGAAATTCCTAGAGAGGGGCAATGTTTCTAAAACCTCCAACCACTCCGGGAGTGCCGACAGAAGTGAAAACTTTTTTTTTTTAAGATTCTGGATTATTTTTAGAGAATATTTTTTCATAAGCCTTTTACTTATACATTCGACTATACACTGTATTTTTTTTGGGCCTGTAATATGTACCGATGCGACTAACTCTGCAACGAAAAAGAGGTCGTTTAACGGTGTCGTGAGTTCAATGGTTTTTCCCCATCTCAAAAAGGCTCAACGCGCCTAAAGAAGTTGTCACTTAAAAAAAAAAAAAATTGGTCAAGACTCTTTATCTGTGTCGAAGCAGTGAACAATAAAAGGTTTCTATGCTATTTCGCAAAAGTTTATTTGAAGATGCAACTAACATGTACAAACGATTATAACTTAAATTAATACTTTATCAGAAAATTACCATCACATTTTGATTAAAATTTACAACATCATTTCACGCTAGACTGCACAAAAGCGGCACAAGCAACAATAGTGCGCAATTAGTGGGTCCCGTCTTTGTTTGTTCCCATCACATTGAACCCGGGTCTCTCGTAGTCCGTCTATGTGTGAGGCGATACATCGCGATCCCTGTTACATTTGTGGAACATGGGTATTTGATGCGGACATGGATTACATTGAGAGGGTCAATTTTGGTAAAGCAAATTCTACATTAAAATAATATTTTAGGTATATTCTTAGATCAGGGCTGCGGGACTTTTCGAAAGAGATACCGCGGCCATGGAACACAAAGGGCAAGGAAGGAGCCTGGATGGGTTTTAGTCAATATAAGTCTGAAACTCCCGTCCGCTCCGCCCAGAGCGGAAAAAGTCATTTGATGATTTTCTATCCGAAAAAAAGGTATATTCTTAGATATCCTACTTCCTACTATATTATAAATGCGAAAGTTTGTAAGGAAGTAAGTATGGATGTTTCTGTGTCGTGACTCTTTCACGCAAAAGCAGCAGCCCAAATTTGGATGACATTTGGAAAACACAGACAGTTTATAACCTGGATTAACACATGGGATACTTTTTATCCCGGTAGTATGATCTCGTGGGACAATTAGCTGCTCCGGGCGAAGCCGCGGGCATGCAAGGAAATATGAACAACATTTACCATTTGCTTTAGTTACTATTGCATTGATATTTGATTACCTTGCTCTTTCTACGGTACAGTTTTTTAAACCTTTAAGAATGTTCAGAGTAGCCCGCAAAATTCAAATTTTCTTACGTTTTTTGCAATTTGCAAGTCAGTGTTAGGTACGTTGATAAAAAATGAGTCGCGGCAGTAACACGTATGTTGTTACACTTTTGTGTTTTTGAGTGAGGTCCTGGGTTCGATTCCCGGGTTGGGTAAAGTGTTATTGGGGTTTTTCATCAGGAATTTCATAGTAGCAGCCTTGTCTCGCCTAATCTGGATGTGTGCCCGGTTGATGGCAATAGACACGCCGCCTATTAAATGGGACTTGAAACATAACTTGTGAAATGTGGGTATAATATTTGATACATCTTAGCCTAACCCTTCGGGGATTACTAGCGTGATGTTATCTTATAATGTTCAGTTATGAATGTGGATAAAAAATGGCCCCCCATACACAATGTATACCTACTGTTGACGATTACGTCAAAACTCTTCCAAAAATAACCACCATTCAAAAATAAATCGTTCAAAATACCTTCGTTTCCCTCAATAGAGATATTGTGAGTATACAATAAAGCATCATTTACAATAATCCAGTTCTTATGGCGAGTCTATTATTCGAGGAGCATTCGAACCGTCCAATCACATTCCTCCACCCTTATTGAATCGTAAGAACCATTGTGTTGTAAGGAACGGATCATATTCTGATTTCTGGGTATATTTTAATAAACAGAAAAGTATTAAAAAGGGACGGCCATATTTCGACGAAAATAAATGTTTAAAAGCCAAAACTGGTATTGAAATCGCGGGAAATGGCCTTTTTTTTTCGCAAAATAAAGGTTTGCAAAGGATTCTTTTTTCGTTGGAATGTTTTTAAATTTATTGGAGAGTTTTTGACCTTTTTTTATTTAGGTCTTTTAAAATGGATTTTTATTTAAATTGAAAATCATTTCGGATGTTGCAATTTGTTAGAAAATTGTATTATTATCTCAATTAAAAACCAGCAGTGTTGTAAAGTACCAAAGACAAGTTATGTTAGTATAACTTTGTAATATAAGCATTCGGTATGATTTTGAGGTTGAACGTATATTGGGGTCCCAATATACGTTCAACCTCAAAATCTATTCAAAGTTGAGTGAATCGGTGATCACTATCACTACATCACTACAATTCATATTATAAAATAAAGTCCTCCACCGCGTCTGTCTGTCTGTTCGCGATAAACTCAAAAACTACTGCACCGATTTTTATGCTGTTTTCACTAATGGATAGAGTGGTTCTTGAGGAAGGTTTTAGTATATATATGTTAAGTTTTTGTTGCGGGAACGGGATCAAAATTTCATGATTACTTTTGGTCGCGATAACCGACATATAGGCGGCCGAAGTTGCGGGCATCAGCTAGTTTAGTATAAAAATAACAACCGATGCTGTGACTTTCTCAAACATTGCAAAATAATAAAATAACTTCAAAAAGTGTCATTAAAAAAATCCCAACTCATAAGCTAATCGCAACTCTAAAAATTGCCCCAAAAAGGCCAAACGCGAGCTCCACATTGGATTTCTGATAGAATACGTCCAGGCTGGAATTAGGGCAGTCCGCCTGGCTGCTTGCCAGGTGATCTCGACCTGTGGAATTATGCATGAGACCTATGAACGTCCGGGTTGTTGCAGTTATGAACAAATGATAATATTATTCTAGAGTCGGTTTTTGCCCGGTTAGTCCATGTTCCTCTGCTTTCGTGATGGACGTTTATTTTTGTAATTGAATTTTTCATCTGTTTTGGAGAATTTTCAGCACTTTTCGGTACAATAATGGTCTATTGTTTATTTTACAAAAATAATGTTCTTTTTTGAACCTATATTGTCCAACTGAACGCCGCGTGTCTCTCAGGCCAATCTCTTTTAAACGCCTCTAAGTGGTTTCGCCAGCGTTTTCAAGGCCTCCTTCGGCGACGACAACCGTCTTCTGGCACCCACTGCATGGCGACTCCAGCCTATTGGTCCTGATGCATGATAATGTACTTGAAATGAGTAACAGTGGGCACTGTGCTGGGCCCATGGTGCATTACAACTCAATCCGTAACACAAACAGAAAATCAAAATAAAATTGTCAGTTCTTTAAGAAATGAAACATAGAATGCGAAACATAGGCCCAAGATTAGTAGATATTATTATTTAAGGTGAATTCAGAAATATCATGGTTCTGATGAATGTAGGTCAAAACTTTTTCACATGCAATGTTTGACGATTTTCACCAAACGGCTCGCATTAATTATTTATCTTAAGGATTTTTTAAAATTTTAAACGATATTAAACCGTGTACACTGTATTTAAAGTCTATATTACCAAGCAGCTTGACCGCGGACGTTTTCCGCTACACGCGATCGCAGCCGAAAGTATGCTGCGACGACGCGAGATCGGCTCCGTTCATCTGTCGTCGTATCCGACACGGTAGGAATGAAACTATTTGACTAGGCGCAGAAACGGATACGTTCGCAAGCGACGGTACGGGGCCGATCGTATGCGTCGATATCCTGCCAATAGCGATCGGCTATCACCGCATCCGGTCGTATCCTTTACGATCTGATGCGATGTGAGCCGTCTGATGGAAATCATCCTTTAGACTTGCTAATCGAAGTCTTCCCCTTCATATTCACATTTTTTTGGATGGGAAATCATCAAATGACTTCTCCTGCTCTGAGCTGAGCGGAAGGGGGTGTCAGACTTGTACTGACTAAAACCTATCCATGTTCCTTCCTTGCCGTTTGTGTTCCAGGGCCGCGGTATCTCTTTCGAACAGTTCCGCAGCCCAACAGTCCCGTAGCCCTCATATTCACAATCAGATGACCTGATAAAATAAATAGTTATTAGCGCAGAAACATTCCAATTTCAAAACAATTAGGAAACCCAATCGAATTCAAGCTCGCGTGGAATGAATTTCCTGAATTTCAGATTGTATGCCAAATTGGTAACGTCGATTGGTTGTAAAATTGAGACATTTGTTACTATAACGTTTTAAATGCCTTTTTAGATAGCGCAAGGTTCGGTTCCCAGGTCAAGTATCTTAGTTAGTTATTTACTGACTTTTCCGACGAGGTGGTTATAAATTCGAGTGTATTTTACTTCGTATGAGAATTCCTAGATGATTTGCATTTGTTTTAGTCGGAATATAATGCCATATAGTTTGCCTCGTGAAACAAATATCATGATTAATTTTCTTATGGATGGCAGTTGTTAATAACCCACATTACATAACATAACATCACGCCTGTAATCCCCATAGAGTTAGGCAGAGGAGTATCTAATAGTACATCATCCCCATTTCGCCAAAGATGATAATAACCCACAATAGCTGCAAATTCTGAAATAGTAACATAAAACTGATGTATTATAATAACTATAACAGCCCGGAGCTATACAAGCTGTAAACAAAAGAATTAAGTACATCAAACACAGTTAATCTACGTAAAAAGGTCTAGTTTTGCGGTAACACAATGTTTCGCAGTCAAAATATTGTGCTGATGAATGCTTTGAATAGTAAACGGGTCATAGAGGTAAATAAAGTAAAATTATAACATTAAAAAGAACACATAACATCACGCCTGCAATCCCCGTAGGGTTAGGCAGAGGTGTACCTAATAGTACACCCACATTTCGCCAGTAATGTTTTAAGTCCCATGTAATAGGGGGCGAGCCTATTGCCATCAACCGGGCACATCCAGTCTCCGTGAGAGAGACTGCTACTGAGAAAGTCCTGATGGATAAACCCAATGGCACTTTGCCCGACTGGGGAATCGAACCCAGGACCTCATGCTCAAAACAAAAAGTATTTATATAAAAATGAGAAAAATTTGGAACTTTGACTTCCATTAACTCCGTAACTAGAAGGTTCAGGTATGGTCCAGAACAAAAAAATATCGCAACGACGGGGAGAAGTGCCTTTCGGTTTCGTTAAAGGTCATTTTACACCCATTATAGCATTGATCTGTATAAAACCATAGTCTTTTGGTAATTAGGTCTACTTCTTCTGTAACTACAAACATGAAAAGTGTTCTCATACACTGCCTCAAACATCGTTTTTAGGGTCCCGTACCCAAAGGGTAAAACGGGACCCTATTACTAAGAGTCCGCTGTCCGGCCGTCTGCCGATCTGTCCGTCTGTCACCAGGCTGTATCTCATGAGCAGTGATAGCTAGACAGTTACGACAATAAATACTAAAAACAGAATAAAAAAATATTTTGTCTAATGTTGTATAGATAATGGTACGGAACCCTTCGTGCGCGAGCCCGACTCGCACTTGGCCAGTTTTTTTACTCTACTTTGAAAAGAACACTAACACTCTTTTATACAGGGTGTAAACAGACTCTTCACAAAGCCGTCAACCAAGCATTTACATCAAACTAAGTAACTTTACGCAAAAACTAGTGCTGGGAAACGACTTTTTTTTTTCGGCTGAAAAATCACGTTTTACAGAACAACTCAATGAAACGCACTCAAAACATTGTGCTGATGGATGGATTGAATAGTAAGGGGGTCCTGGAGAAATTTAAAGTAAGATTCGTACATTAAAAACATGTATTTAAAAAAAAACTTGTGAAAAAGTTGGAACTTTGACCCCCACTATCTCCGTAACTAGAAGGTATGGTCTAGAACAAAAAAAATATCGCAATGATGGGGAGAACAAGTGCCTTACGGCTTCGTTAAGAGTCTGTTTACACCCTTTATAAATATATTTCACTGAAACAATTCAAAAGTACTAACATTTAAGCCCAAAGAGCCACAACACATCATTACGCTTCCACAGAGTTAAGAGGTCACGGCCAGGAAACTCCACAGCCAAAGAGCCACCCTTTTAATGGACACTCCAAAAACGCGAAACATAAAAGCTGAGATATCTTTTCTCTTTTCTACCATAAAAAGATAAAAGGGACAAAAAGATTTTGAGAGGGAAATGGAGCGGCTAAGACTTTGGACACAATACACAATATGTAGGATATAAAGTACTTACTTTGAATTTTTATTCATATTTTATTTTCGATATTTCTTTCAGGGTTGTTAAACCTTTTTTTGTTCATTTTCCTTATTGGTATCGTGACTTTTATAATAGCTTTTGTGTGTTTCTAGTAAGATCTTCATAAGAAGATTTAGGCAGAGGTATACCCAATAGTACATTTAGCTAGTTATGTTTTAAGTCCCATGTAATAGCGTCCCATGTAATAGTGAGCCTATTGCCATCAACCGTAGCCGCTACTGAGAAATTCCTGATAGAAAAATCCAATAACACTCATCTCTTCACATAATTCATCATTCATTCATTCATTCATTTTCTCATCTCTTTTTATCTTCTCTCCTTTTCTAGGTATGCTGGAAGAGATTTCTTTAGAAATAAGCATCACCTTTGTACCTATTTTCTGTTTCTTTCTTCTCTTCTGTATTTAGTGTGTACATAAACTGTTAAATAAATAAACACTTTGCCCGACCTTGGAATCAAACCCAGGACCTTATGCTCAGCGGTTCCGCAGTTGGCAGTTTGTATGAAAATAAACTTAAAAGAAAATGTCACTTTAAAATTGTATTAAGGGGTTTTGTAATACAAGTTGTCTTACCCCAATTAATATATATTTACTGGGCGGTGAAGTCAATTCAGCAGTGGTCATATTTCTGCTGATCATGATGAGTACGTGGTCACAGTGGTGCTCAAAAGTCTGAAACTCTGAAGAAACCACTTTGTGTCGGTTTTGGAGGTCAAATACTGGTAGTCACCAGATTCCTTTTCGATAAGAAACCGATACCAACATAGTTGGGAAAAGGCTAAGCAAATGTTGATAATGCGTAAGTTCAGCTATGCGTAACATCTTCATTTCAGCCGAAAGACGTCCACTGCTGGACATAGGCCTCCCCCAAGTGTCGCCACATTGACAGGTCCCGTGCGACTCGCATCCAGCGGATCCCCGCAACCTTCACCAGGTCATGTAGGTCCAGCTAGTGGGAGGCCTTCCAACGCAACGTCTTCCGGTTCGCGGTCGCTACTCCAGAGCTTTTCGGCCCCATCGGCCATCTGTTCTGTGAGCAATATGCCCTGCCCACTGCCACTTAAGTTTGGCATTTCCTCGGGCTACGTCGGTAACTTTGGTGTTCTTGCGGATGTCCTCATTTCTGATTCGGTGATTTTAAGCCTTCCGATGAGGCCCATTTTGAGCGACCACGTTTTGGTCCCATATGTAAGCATAAACATAAAACATAATTAATATCACATAAAAAGGTTCTACAAAAACCAATTTATTACCAACTAAACCACCTCATTCCGCTGTCAGAACACAGACAATTTAAAGCTTAACGTTTCTTAAACAATACCTATATAATTATGGACAAATTAGAGTACCTTATTACTTACCTCGCAAATACCAAATTACTGTGACATAATGAATGTGAAGGAATTTGGGAAAATCATTTTGTATTTAAATTACTTATTCCAAAGTAATTTTAGATAATGAGGATTATTGTCGCTTATAACGAAGTGAACCAAGCTTTAAACGCTTACGTATTAAAAATACGGAGTTGAATAAAATAGCTAAGGAAAATTGTCGTATTAGGTAGAAAACATCTTTAATTACAGTGTGTGTTGCAGTAGCGAAGGATCAATTTTTGTAAGAGGTAAGCCGGAGTACATATCTTTAATGTGATTATAATATGTATTTGTCTATAGAATACTGACTGCCATTTTTAAAGAGAAGCCGGTAGGAATCTAGTTGTATGAAACCTTCGCCACTGGTGTATTGATAAAAGAAATGAATGCCACGTTCAAATAAAAATTATTATATTTTCTGTTTAGTAAAAGCAGTTATTGAATTTGATTTGAAATAGTGCTATTGAGTTTTTCTATCAGGAATTTCTCAGTAGCAGCCAGGGAGTCCGCATTTGTGCGCGGTTGATGGCAATAGGCTCGCCCCCTATTACATGGGACTTCAACATGACTGGCGAAATGCGGGTGTACTATTAGGTACACCTCTGCCTAACCCTTCGGGGATTACAGGCGTGATGTTATGCTATGTTATTGAATATAGTAAGTTTATTTCATCATCATCATCAGCCTTTTAATGTTCCCACTGCTGGGACACAGGCCTCCTCTCTATGAGAGGGAATGGGCTATAATCCAAACCAATACAAACTACAAATTTATAATAATAATAAAAATATGTACAAGTATCAAAAGGGTTACAGGGCGTCAAAAAATTCGTCCGCATCGCTGTCAATAGGAAAGTGCCCAGAAGGCTGGCAGCATTGCCGCGTTGGATGGTGTTATTGAATTTGAATGTAATACTAATGAGTCGTCATATTGAGGAGCTCGTGGCTAAATAATAACAGCCACTCGGATCAATCTTCAGGTAAGCTGCGCTTGCCTAGGTGAGTTTATGGATAGGGCCACCCATTTCTTACCGAGTTTCCGCCGTGCCTCGGAAAGCGCGTTAAGCCGTTGGTCCCGATTGTCATTTGAGCGTTGTTGGTCAGTGGCCCGAAAATCTGAAATTCACTTTTACCTAGGGGTTTTTATTACCCAGTACTAACTGGCTTATGGAGGTCACATATACAGTCACTCCATGTAAAATACTGGTATTCAGCTACATCCGGTTAGACTGGCCGACTGCAATGTAGTTGGTAAAAGGCTAAGCAGATAATGATAACTGCAGAAAAAGAGTATCGAAAATAATGATCATTATGTAAATACACATCTTCAAGCTTTTAAACAACATCTGTGACTTCCCTGTCTGAACGTGCCCTTGCAAGGGGGGTGAAACGATTTGCTACTAAAATAGGGCAGTTATGAGGGGGTTCCATCAGATTTTATGGTGGACGCCCTTAATGATAATTGCGATAACAACGCGTATTTTACGCTTTTTGTAAAGATAAGTATCTCCTTGGGGTCCTTTTAGTAAATATCACTGCGTTTCACCCCCTAAAGGGTTTTGGAAGAAGAAAATTGAAATAAAATACAAAAACGGGCGAGTCAAACAGTTTGGTTAAGGCAGATTTCAAACGACCAAAAATTTATAATTTACAAAATAAATAAAAACACATAATATCCTTATTATTGCTTAGTATTTAAACTTGTATCCGCAAGACCAATCAATTATAAAACAAAACTAACTCCATGGGGTTTGCAAACTAACCGGAAACATCCCCATTATTAATACCCCTATAATACTGAAATAGATATTAATACATAATAATAATATACCTACCCATGGCTCGGCTCAGTAGTTCCTGAGCCCGGGAAACATTCAATTGGAACCCCTTCGACTTCACACCCATTAATTAAATTTAATACTATGAAGTTTGGGGTAACTTCCAAGAATATTGCATGCCTAGAAGGTATAGATATAATTAATGTGCCTATATGTAGGAACAATCAGTTGATGAAAATCTTGATCCTACTTAGAACCTTGATATATAATACGATGAAAATGGAGCCGTCAATATTGATGCATCCAAGGCAACGTGTTTTTAATATGACAAAGCAATATTTGATAGACAGAGCCAATTTACTTAACAATACTTTTCTCAGACTGTAGAATCTGTATCTTTCAATTTCTCTATGTATTTATGGCAAGTAAGACTATATCACAATATGTACCTTTTTTTTTATTCGTTTGGGAAATCATCAAATGACTTCTCCCGCTCCGGGCTGAGCGGAAGGGATTGTCAGACTTGTACTGACTAACACCCATCCATGTTCCTTCCTTCCTTTGTGTTCTAGGGCCGCGGTATCTCTTTCGAACAGTCCCGCAGCCCGGGCAGGAATAAAAGCAACCTTAGCAAGCTCATCACAATATGTACCTTATTTCGGTTACTGGGTTAGGTATCCTAATGTCTAAATCTTGAAAGCTTGTGTTTAATAGAATACGAAACCAGCTAATCATCATCTGCCCAGCCTTCCCCCAATCATGTTGGGGTCGGCTTCCAATCTAACCAGATGCAGCTGCCTATCTAACCTCCACAACTCAGTTATTACTGGGTAATGCAATACAATTTGGTAAGACTGGTTGTCAGATTTTCGGGGCCACTGCCTACTTATAACGACTGTCAAAGATCTACAAATGACAGCCGAGACCAACGGCTTAACGTGCTTTCTGAGGCACAGAGCAAACTCGGTTCGTAATGGGTGGTCACCCTATCCACGGACCAACCTATGCAAGCATTGGTTAATTCCGAATATCAATCCATGTGGCGGTTATTATTTTGCCACGACCTTATCATAGACTATATGCGCCCTACTTGCAGTACACAACATAAAATACATCAGTCTTATTTTCCGTGTACCTTGCTATTGTTTGCCCCCAACTTCCTCTACGTAATCTAAAATTGATCGCCAACAAGATACCCCTGTTCTTTCAATCTACCATCGGCAGAGTGTACAAGATATCGGGGACACGTAAGACCCCACATTGGCATGCCACGCGGGCAGGTAAACACCTGGGGATGGGGTCAAGGTCACACCTGTACCTTTTTGCTGAGGGTGCAAGTTTGGAGAGATGATTATCTTTCTTTTGTTTATAGGTGGGTGAAGTTTTGGGGTTTGTTATTTTCTTTACTTTACGATACTTTCACATGGGCACTGTCGCTTCGCAAGTCTCGTCTAGCTAACTTAAGGTGTGTTCTAAATAACAGTCGTCGCAGTTGCAAAACGCGTATCACTATAACCAAGTTCCTATGGCCATCTCCAGCTCCATTGTCAGACCCTGGATACCAACTAGAGATAAAGTACTCGTCAAGACAAATCATACGAGCCTAAATTCGATGGTGTTATGTCGTTTCATAACGGAGTTCCTAAGGAGTTTATTTCATTCCTTAATGAATGACTTTTTCATGAAATAGTCATTCAATGGGTATATGAGCATAGAGGCTTATTGTATTGATGATTTTAGTGACATGAAGACCATAGATCTTGGGACCTCTACATTCCTAAAGTCCAATACGCTATGAACAGCATAACTAATGCTACCACTGGTTTCTCTCCTAACTTTTTGCTCTTTGGACGTGAAACAGTTACTTCTGGCTCACTTTATACGCCAACTAGTAATCGTGACGAAATCGTTTTTCTACCTAGAGATATCTATGCTACTAACATAGGTTTATTGTCTGCAACTTTTAACGTCTGTAAATTCATAAGTATTACGGTCGCGATTCATATTTTATTCAGCAAGCCACCTGACAATGACCTGCAAATTGAAAAAACTTAAGGAAATTTGATTTTGGCGTTTCCATCTTAAATCTACAGTCCGTTCGCAGTTACTTTCATCTATCCAATCACAAAATGGCTTCAGGAAAAACAAGAAAGGCATAAAACGCATTCGCGATCCCATAAAACAATATCTACTAAAACTTACTTAGACAATTTCATTTGCCGTGGAAACAATAATTTAACGCAATTGTTTGTCCCCCACTTTTGCACGCTCAGCGCTCATAACTTAAACGCATTTACTAGGACCGCCGTGCCTTCGTCTCATGAATATGTAACGATAGTACCCCGCCACGATTTTCGGCGGGGTGAAATAACGCATGTAGATTCATCCCCCTCTAATGTAGTAGGTGTGAGAGGGATGGAAGTGAAAAATAAGCCGTAAACGCTTGATGTATGCGATGATGTTTGTGTTTAATTGACCTGGCTGTGTACGGTTACCAGGTTTTGTTTGGAATTCGTGACGTTTAAGATATTTTTTTTTTTGTACAGGAAATACTTTTACTTTTCCCATGGGGGTAGGCAGAAACCACAGGAAATGTTTCACAACAAAAGACGTAATATACATACAGAATATTATAAATTCTAAAGTATTGTTTTTCAGTTTATTACTACTTGTAGACACCTAAAAAGCTGAATGGATTTGCATGAAGTTTGTGCACTGATAGACCATAACCGTACCCAGGTTAAACCATAACCATACCCTATGTATGATATTTTAGTTATATGGATGATTTGTAGAAAATTCCTTACAGCAATTAGTCCGGTCATATTGGTCCATTCCAATATTATACATAAACACATAACAGAACATCACGCCTGTAATCCCCATAGGGTTAGGCAGAAGTGTACCTATTAGTACACCCATATTTTGCCAGTTATGTTTAAGTCCTATGTATTAGGGGGCGAGCCTATTGCCATCAACCGGGCACAAATCCAGACTCCGTGGCTGCTACTGAGAAATTCCTGATGTAAAAACCCAATAGCACTTTGCCCGACCTAGGAGTCGAACCCAGAACCTCATGTTGAGCAGTCGCGCTTGCGAACACTCGACCAACGAGGCAGTCTAGCGTCTGGCGTGGCAGTATTATACATGAAGTTCTAATTAATACATGTTTACCGGCTAAATTTCAGTGGGATAATTTCCCACCACCGCGCGGGTAAACCCACGGTCAAAAACTATCCAAAATCATTTTACCCGTGTAAAAAATAAGGATCTCCAAATCTTGCGCCGTAACACAAGTATAACCCACTTATCTTTGAACATTGGATGTCTCCCCAACCCAAATCCGCGAAGAATATTCGAGATCAAAACGAAAGTGTGTACAGGCGTACTCTACGCGCTAGAAATTCATATTCTTTTTCCCTAAGCTTGTGTGTTGACAGATCAAACACATTTTATACATGACCTGTATTTTGAGTACCCACATCAAATTAATTCTACAACGGTTATTTGATTCACTAGATTTTCATGTTATTTATCCCTGATATTCTTTTTTGTCACATCAAATAAATTTCAGAAACATGACATCTATTTTGCCATATGATGGCGTGCTTCAACATCATATGACTAGCCTTTTTCTCAACTAAGTTGGAGTCAGATTCCAATCTAACCGAATGCAGCTGAATGACAGTATTTTACATGGCGTCTGTCCATCTGACCTCCACAACTGAGTTACTGAGTAACACAACCGAGTTCGCCACCCATCTACTTCAAATTCTACGAGCATTCTCCGCTTACGTCATTTCTGATGATGACAGCATAAGCCTGCCGATAAAAGCCATTCAACTAAAAATAAATGACATATTACGGTGACTCGGCCAAACGACAGCAACTACGCCCAATTACAGGGTAAGAGGTCTCCAAAGGTCCTCCCATGGGAGTTTATTATACACCCCACTCGAAAGGGTGTATCGTTAAGCGATATTACAAAATCAAATTACATAGTTTTTCGCCCTATGACTGTCGGTAGCTGGGACTTTATATAGTCTTATTATGTAACTGGCGATCAAGGAGATTGCTTAGTGATCGTTATTGAAACTAAATCGCTGGACAGCATTCCAATTTGGTGGTACGTGGTGAATTAATTTGATAGGTGTAATGGACGAGGAGCGAAATGTTTTACGATCGATTAAGTTGAATCGGAAAAGGATATTTTTTTTTTTAGCCGTAACTGTCTCTCTCCATTCCTTCTACTTTTCTCGATGCTGTGCCTCGTCTCTCCAATTAACGAGGAAGCCATCCACGGCGTCCCGCCATCTTGTCGTCGATCTGCCGCGACCCCGTCTAGATTAAAATGGGACTGGGCAGGCCATGCCGGCCGGATGCCGTTAAAGCTGTGGGTGGGCCCGCATATCGCAAAGGATGAAATGAAATGAAAAAACCGTATATTCGTGGAAACATCCCAAGCATTACTAAAAATCTTACTTCTGCCAAACTGTACAATTGTAAAAAGTTGTGCTTAATTTTTTTTTTATACCCACATGGAAAGTCATCATTCTTTTAAGGTCCAATACAAGCTTAACCCCCCCGCTCCACCCCCTTCTAGCTGTATGCTAGTAACGACTCCTATCCTCAACCTTGCTAGTAAGTCAACCAGCCAGCGATGCCAACGTCACCTATCTCATTACTTCTTTCTATATGATATTTTCTACACCGATGCTTTTATTTCGTACCAACACAAAGAAGATGCCTTACCATTTGAAAGAGACTGTGACCTCTGAGTTCGTTTCGGTTGTTTCTTCATTGTTCATTCGTTGTCTAGTTTATTTATTTTATTTGGCTCTTCAACAATGAGTACACTATTCCATATATCGTAAAACATTTCAAACTTAAGTCTAAGTGCCCCATTACTTATAGAAGAGCACTACAAGCACTATATGATGCGGCTAAAGAGTTAATTAAAAAATAAAAAACAAAAAGGATTAAAAATACAAAAAATTAAAACAAACTTGAACTCAACAAGAATCGAACTTAATTATTTTGCGAGATACATTTAACGTTTTAAACATTTTACTGGGAGTAGGCACAGATGTGTGACATAAGTCGATATACCCCTTAAATGGTAAGGGCGATTTTTTTTAGAGCATGTACTGCTGAATTGAATAGATCTATGTCCATTTCGTGCTCTTGGTATGCAGCATACATTATTGAGAGTTGCCTCAAGTTGGCATGCAGAAAAGTCTACTATTAAAACTTCTTGAACTTTTTGAACGTCTTTCTCCTTCTTTTGTTTGTAAAAACAATGTGACGTGTAGAATTGATTTTCATAAACTACTTACAAAAATAAATATATTTTCTTCATTTCAAACCACTGTGATAGCAAACGCTATGAAATAATATAAGCAACCTTATCAATTGCTAACACATGATCGAATCTCACCGAATTTAGCCGACAACCGCCGATGTTTGCCGATCTAAATATATCACGGCACACATGAGTGGCGAACGGGGATGAGTGGACAAATGCGACAGAGGCAAGGGGTGGCTTTTCATAAAGGCATCCAATACTTTCAAGGGAATCTTAATTTATGTGCTGAGCTTACATCTTTTTGTTAAGAGTGAACTTTTGTTTGTGAAAGGATTGAGAATGGACCCCTTTGACATTGAGTCGCCTTTATTGAATGGATTCTCAATTACTACTTAAAATAGTATACCATACTCTATAGAGAAATAGTAATCCTTTTAAATCCGAAAAGTAATGTTCTGGCATTCAAACTTATACTTAGTAATATATTAAGATGAAATAAACATTCAATTGGATTAAATGAACTTAAAGGTATTGATGATTTTAATGATTATAATTTTGTAACTACATACGTGATATGATGGTGACTCATTTTTTGTTCAAAATAATATAGCCTGACACTGAATTGAAAATTGCAAAAAACGTCAGTAAATTTTGCCTTAATGTGAAAAGTTCGTTTCACTCTCTTTCGTAATGTCATAACGGCGGTAGGTAAGGATTTTTGATGGAGTTTGGAATACCAATACGGGACCATAAATGGGTCAGGACATAGGATACTTTTTATCCCGGTACGGTGCGTTCCTTTGGGATAAGATGCTACATTGTACTAAGGATCTTTTAAAGCTCCAATGTGGTTGACAGGAGAGCGCTGTTGGTAAACATTTGAGAAACGTATTGAAAAAACAAGATGGCGGCGTTACCTGATCTACTTAAACTGTCTTAGGTTAAGTTTGTAATCTTAATCCAAAGCCATATAAATCCTGTATCAAGAAACAAAACACTAGTACAACTTCACACTCAGATTACATTCAAGACAAGTTGTTAATCTTAACATGTCTACATTATGATCTGATAGACGAGAGGCATAATAATAAGGGGGGGTATCAATGCTGGGCTGCGGGACTGTTCGAAAGAGATACCGCGGCTCTGGAACACAAAGGGCAAGGAAGGAACATGGATGGGTTTTAGTAAGTACAAGTCTGACACTCCCTTCCGGAAAAATCATTTGATGATTTCCCATCCCAAAAAAAAAAGGCTATTGATGGTCGCTTGGAATGTCATGAGGTACTGGGTTCGATTCCCAAGTCGGGCAAGGTGTTATTTATTGGGTTTTTCATCAGGAATTTCTCAGTAGTAGCCACGGACTCTAGATTTGTGCCCAGTTGATAGCAATACGCTCGCCCCCTATCATCATCAGCCTATAGCAGTCCACTGCTGGACATAGGCCTCCTCAATCGCACGCCACTCAACTCGATTCTCAGCCACTCTCATCCAGTTACTACCAGCCACCCTGCGAAGATCGTCACTCCACCGAGCCTGGGGGCGTCCCACCTTACGTTTGCCAATTCGCGGTCTCCACTCAAGAACACGTCTACCCCAACGGTCATCGGTTCTACAGCTAATATGACCGGCCCATTGCCACTTCGGCTTACTTATTCTGTGGGCTATGTCGACAACTCTGGTTCTCTGTCGGATCACCTCGTTTCGGATGCGATCCCTCAGAGAGACTCCGAGCATAGCCCGTTCCATAGCTCGCTGAGCGACTTTGAACTTATGGATCAGCTGTACCGTGAGTGCCGCCCCCCCCCCCTATCATATGGAACTTATTATTCAATAAAATATCTACAACAATCTTTACATTATAACTTTTTACACAACTGAAACCTTTTTATCTGTAATAATTATAATCCTTAGTCTTTCAATATATCCCTAGAACCATTCACTCTATTATAAAGAACTTTACTTCAAATAGTGCCAGCAAATAATCATAATTACTTTCCCATAATCATAGGGGTTGAGACTGCCGATAGACATCAATGTCGATGATATAAATAGATTCAACGAGGGGGTGAAAGAAAGGGGGTGAATAAAATAGGGCGAGGGGTTGAATGCACGTGTGGTATTTCAATTTATTATTAATTAGTGAAAGCAGGGGCATTGTATTGGAAATTATTTGTGCAGATGAGATCTTAATCATGTTAGATGAGAATTTCATTTTAGATTTGATGTTCGACATAGAATTAAATCATAGAATCATAGAATCGAGCATCAGCATTTCCATCCAACGTGGTAATGCTACTAGCCTTCTGGGCACTTTTCATATTGACAGCGATATGGATGAATTCTTGACGGCCTGTAATTCTTTTCTTATCTTGATACTGGTAAACTTAAGAGATTCTAGTAAAAAAAAAGAACATCTTTCAATGCATATCTATCAATACGCACTGGGCCTGATTGAATAAAAAAAGAAAATATATTTATTTATCGCAAGGATATGACGTGCACACTAAATTAGAAAACATGCAACGCATAACAAACATTTAAAATACAACAGAACAGAACAAAAACAAAAAAAAACGAGTGTGATTTAGACAACACGACTGAAGGAAAACTAAAAAAATGCCGAACAATCGTCTGTCAAATTCAAAAACGTAACTCTCTCTCTTTCTATCTTCACTAACTTATATCTCCCTCGAAACATCCGTTCGCCTCGCCCGCACACGTGCCGTAACGCTCTCGTCACGCATACACCAGCGTACTCCCCAAGTCAAGCGTGCGTAAAGAAGTTTTACTTCAAAAAGTCGACAGCTTGCACGTCGTGTGTGCGACAAGCAGTATACCACTTAGCATGATGCTGTGCTACAGGGGGCCCACAACTCATCTCTAGATTTCAGTGGTCACCCGATTGGTGGATTACAACCCACTCCCGCTGTATCTCAGCAATCTCAGCAGTAGGAACTCTAAAAGCTGATTATTGTTATTCTTATTCTTATTCTTTATTGCACACAAATTAAAAATATACATACAAATTGCAATGGTACTTACTACCTACTTATGTACAATGGCGAGCTTAACCCAGAATTGGGTTTTCTTACAGCAAACCTAATTTTTGATTACGAGAATATATTAATTAAACATAACAACAACAACACAACAACAAGTAATACCACCTAACTACTTTTAACTATTTTTATTAATTATATTTTTGATTATATTACACATTGCATGCCCAATTATATAGACATAGTGAGTCCTGTGCAGACAAAAAAGATTATATTCAATGAAATTACATTGATTTGAAATATTATTTCCTATATTTATTTTTACACATATTATTTACATTTTTAAATATTCAAAAACAATTTAAAAAAAAACATTTAAAATATAAAAAATTGTAGCCTGCAGTTGAGAGAGGAACCTCCTGACAATACGCGCTGTGTCCGGAAGTACTGCTTTCTGAATCGAGCCCTTGATCCAGCTGCCAAGCGAGAGCCTCGATGTTAAATGTTAGTCGAGGCTACTTGCTATTAAGCCATTGGCTGACACGAAAAATAATATTATCATTTTCATCCCAATTGCCGCGTGTAAACAAAGTTGTTTTGTTTTACGCTGTGTTTTGTTCATCCGACGCCAGTAATTCTTTGCAAAATAATCTCGCTCCATTACTCCACAATTTCCTCATAGCAACAACCAATGACGTCATCGTCCTCGAATTCAGAAGTTATAATTAAATCGTCTACTGTTTGTTTTAGTCCTGCAAGCTCAATGTTAGTTAAACACCCCTTGTTATCTCACACCGGTGTAGTCTAGATAGCTCCGGTCGAAACCGGTTCCGACCGGTATTGTTCGGTAACTTGATGTTTGTTCGTGATTGTATGTTATTGTGATAAGCCCTGTAGTTTGAATTACGTATGATAATTTGGATTTTCGTCCGTGTAGTTTGGGACTGTGTGTTTTGATAATGATATACGTATTTGGAACAACCCAGTTGGAAATTTTCAACTGAATATTGCGGATCAAATTTTTAGTGTGTGATTTTAGGCCAGAGAGAGTGGTTGTTCCGTTAAATCATAAAATATATAAATTACTAAGGAAAATATAAGGGCGTTACAAAGCCTGGAAATAAACAGCGAAATGCTGGTAATGATAAGAATTGAGGAAAAGTAACTTTCTAAACAAATATTCCTAGAATTTCTTCCGCAAAACCCGAGGGATGTTGGCAATCTAATCAAATAGAAAGTAATGCACCAACGCAATTTTAAAGGCTCAACAATAATCTTGTTGAACAGAAAACACCATTTTGTTTCCCGAAATTAACCCTCCGAACATTAAACTTAGTTTCAAACATCCAGGCTCATTTGTAAAAAAGAAGATTACCAACTCATTCCCTTAGAGAGAAACACTGTATAATAACGCATTTGCGCGCAAACAAAGCGCAAAAAATGTTCAACATTTGTCTAAACACATTCATTCTCTTAAACAAATTAACTGGGGAACGAAAAAAGGTTTTTCTTTGGGAAAAAATGTTCTAAGGTACACTAACGATGTTACTAAATGAGCGAACGAATGAACAAATAGGCCGCAAATGAACGGCTAATGTTTGTTGACAGTGAATGATTTGCTACGTTACTAGGGGTTCAGAAGGAATTGACCGAATGACCGGTCGGTGGTTCGATTTTCGAATTTCAAATGATTGATTGCATGTTTTGTTTCACTTTTTGTCAGTTGGTGTATATTTTGCAGACCCATTGTTTTTTTATTGAAATTTGCCGATTGTCTTTTGTTTTTCTCAATAGACACTTATTCTAATAATTTACTTTCTAAAACTAAAGGTCCTGGGGGACCTGGGGTCCTGGGTTTCCCGAGCCGGGCAGAGTGTTATTGGGTTTTGCATCAGTGATTTCTCAGTAGCAGCCACGGAGCCTGGATTTGTGACCGGTTGATGGCAATAGGCTCGAGCCATATTACATGAGACTTAAACTGTTTAATAACTGGCGAAATGTGGGTTTACTAATACACCTCTGCAATACCTAATAATATATACCTAATAATTTGTTATAGTACAAAAACTTACACGCTATAATTACAATGCAAAGCCTTGAATCACGGGCTTATATTTATAGGTTTCTTATTAGGCCCCGCTTTAATACCATAAAACTGCGTTTCTAGTGTTAAGTTTCTCAGAGATATTTAATGCCTGTAATTTATAATTTCAATGGGAGTTATTAGTTCTTTGCCTATTTTTTTTTTATTGGAGAAAACTGCTTCTAGTGTGTTGCTGTTGTATTATAATATTGATTGACTGAGTCATCAGAATTTGACCACACCATAAGTAGTATTTGTACTTATGCGCACCTTTCTAAAATATCATTGTTGACTTTGATTGATATATCAATGTCAAAGCTGCTGCTGAAAACGTAACACAATAACCAACCGGTTTTTTTTATTAAAAAAATGATTTAAATCCAGCATCATTTGAACATGAAACCAAACGACAACTAATGATTACACCAAACCCTTTTTTCTGAGCAGAACCTAAAAGTAACACACGAAGGATTACAAAACAAAAGAAAGAAAAAAAACAAGACTGACATTTTCCAAATTCAAATTCGCAAGGTAAAGTTCGCCTGGGTCTCGCAGCCAAAGTCTAGTATTATTAGAATACTATCCTCCAAAACTGTAGCACTTACTTTTTACTGCAAGACTCGGGCAGCTAAACTTTAAAATTATACGGAGAGAATTGAAAATTTTTCCTCAAAAACTTTGTTTACGATATGAAATTGTAGAATTTTATCAGTTTGTGGATATTGGAATGGTTATATTCAAACTGCCTGTTTATTCGGATTTAGATAAAAGTATCGCCGATGGGTTGTAAGTTCTAGCTTTACAAGCTGTCTTGCTGTTGCTGGCTTTTTAAGCTGTAGAAATTTGTATTTGTCTGATACAACATGGGTCTGCTTTTCTCTATCAGTACAATGTTGATGACTGTTTTCATTTAAATCTCAACCTGTTTATTCTCACAAATTCTGGCACACTTTCATAAATATTAAAAGAAGTGCTTCTAAGATAACTGCACCAATATAAAAGGAAAACACGTTAACTTTTTGGCCCCGGTTGACATTTTTAGATCTTTGGCAGTCGCTACAGGTAGTCAGTATTCCAAAACTCTGACAAACAGTCTTATCAAGGAGTACCGGATTACCCAGTACGACAACACTACTGTCTTTAACTACAACTGTCTTGTGGAGGCCAGATGGGCTGTTGCTCCTTGTAAAATACTGGTATTCAGCTGCATACGGTAAGACTAGAAACCAGCCCCAGTAAAATTATGAAAGGGCGAGGCATACATCATTACAATGGTCTATAAAGTCCAACAACAAGAGCAAATTCCCATAACCATTTTTTTTTTTACTGTTGGGAAATCATCAAATGTCTTCTCCCGCTCTGGGCAGAGCGGAAGGGAGTGTCAGAGTTGTACTGACTAAAACCCATCCATGTTCCTTCCTTGCCCTTTGTGTTCCAGGACCGCGGTATCTCTTTCGAACAGCCTGCAGCCCTTCCAGGCATCGGCCCTTGCGGGCCCCTCCCTGTTTGCTGACATCTCTTTGAGGCGCGCGTGGAACACGAACGCGCCGTCAACACGGCCTGTCGTCAAAAGACGGACGGACGGCGAGTTAGCCCATTACTCACCGTTCACAGGTCCGCGTCTACAGTGGCCGGAAGCCACCACGTGACCCCCGACGCCCGAGACGTCTCCCGCGGCGGCTGGAAATTCCCATAACCTTACACCACAAGCGAAAGCACTTTTCAACTTAAAAAAAAACTAATTTACGGTGCGAATATTACTTGTGAAATACGTGTAAATTTACGTCCAAACGCGCACAACGTACAATCTTCGTGGCGTGTGGCAGGAACATTGTTGTCAACTTAAAAGCAAGTGACTTGTCCTATTACCGGCTGACGTTCGATATTATAAATAATTCAATGGCCGCAACGCTGCTGGAACTCGTAAAATTCTCGCTTCAGTAGTGTTAGGTTTTAGGTAATATTGAGAGGTAAATAAGTTAGTGGATCGCGAAGGGCTAGGAATGGGAAGGTTTTTGAGTATAGTGGGGGTGGTAGGGTGGTATTTGCATGTAGATGAATATCAAGCCTGCCTCGTTGGTCTAGTGGTCGCAAGCGCGACTGCTGAGTATGAGGTCCTGGGTTCGATTCCCGGGTCCGCCAAAGTGTTATTGGGTTTTCCAACCAGGAATCACGGAGTCTGGATTTGCGCCCGGTTGAAGCCGAACGCAACGTAGTTGGGAAAAGGCTAGGCAAATAATGATGAGTTTCGTCACATTATGTCACGAACTTCACAAGAATAGTTTTTTTGCCGTGTTAAAAATGATGGTCAGTGTGAAAGTGATATTTTTATAATAATTTCACGCGGACTAATGTCACGGGCAACCGTTTCTTAAATATAAAATTCAAATTATACCATTCCCTAATGAACGTCAATCTTCTTCACTCTTCTTCAACCCTTGGCGACCCAATGCCGAGTGTAGGTCTCTTCCAAATCTCTCCACTTTTGGCGGTTTTGTGACATGGCTATCCAGTTTCTTCCGGTCACTTTAATGAGATCTTCTATCCACCTAGTCGGTTGTCTTCCCACATTCCTCCGTCCCGTCCGTGGTCTCCACCCCAGCACTTTCTTCCCCCATCTTCCATCCTGTCTACGGCATATATGGCCCGCCCACTTCCACTTTCGTTTTGCTATCACTTGACTGAACACTGAACGTCAATGAAATACCCTAAAACCAGGAAGAAAAATACAGTTATCTATCTCAATTTCAAAACTGGTCTATTTCACATATAATTTTCAATATACAAAAAAAGGGTACCGTATTATTTCATAGTTATCGTGTCGTCAAAGTTTATTTACCGAATACGTGTGAACAAAGCATTGACGCTAACGAAATTGAAACCTTTTAGAGTTATGTTTTCGCCAGATCCTTTGAATAAACTGGGACAAAATAAAAGAAAATAATATTTACCGCTTATTTTCCTACACGAGTGGGTATATTCCCACCTAAATATGTTAGAAATCTTTTGATATTTTTTTATTATAGAGTTGGTTAACTTATTATAACTTATTATACCTGTAGTTGTCCTTACCGCAAAATGTCGAAATCACGCTCACAGAGCGACAGGGTTTTAGGTTCTTTAAATACCTACCGCATTTCCTCTTAAATACAAACCCAAGCTGCTTAACCCAATTCTGGGTTAAGCTCACGTTTGTACATAAGCTATATGTTGTAATTTTGTGTGTATTTCTCTTTTTTTGTGTGCAATAAAAAATAAGAATACAGAATTTCACTACTATCGAAAACGCAATACCAAGCTTAAAACACACATTTCTATGCTGACCTAAGGTAGAAAGAAAAACGTAAACTAAGCCTGTTTCTTATCGCCCGCATATGTTGCAAGGCTTGACTAAAGTAAGGATTTATTAGGGTCCTCGTAACGAAAGACATAGCCTACCTGATTTAGAAAAACACACAGAAGAAATACTCACGGAGTCAGCTTTGGAAAGAATATTGTTAGTTTTGAAGAAACTACTTCTTTTTTTTTCGGATGGGAAATCGTCAAATGACTTCTCCCGCTCTGGGTGAAGCGGAAGGGAGTGTCAGACTTGTACTGACTAAAACCCATCCGTGTTCCTTCCTTGCCCTTTGTGTTCCAGGGCCGCGGTATTCTTTTCGAACAGTCCCGCAGCCCAAGTTGTTATACTTCAAGTCTGGTATTTTTTTTCGCAATTATTTTATTTATTTTGACTACATCATTGGTCTAGTGATCGCAAGCGCGACTGCTGAGCATGAGGTCTTGGGTTCGATTCTCGGGTCGGGCAAAGTGTTATTGGGTTTTTCCATCAGGAATTTCTCAGTATCAGCTATAGGCTCATCCTCTATTACATGGGACTTAAACAAACTGGCAAAATGTGGGTGTAGGGACTTGTCAGGTATACCACTGCCTAACCATTCGGAGGTTACAAGGCGTGATGTTATGTATTAATATTTTGCTCATCCAGTTGCTTGTACATCTACCAAATATAAAATGTACCTAAACTTCTTCAAATGTTTAGTAAATCGTTCGTAAACATCTCAACGGATTAACTCAGAATTTCCTTAATTCAAATTTAAAGTGAGCGTTTAAGGATTCCAAACTGGTAATACCCATTTAACGTCTATAATAAAATTGGCCTCGGGCAAATTTCAAATTATTCTCTACAAGTTATCTCGCTCCTCAGCGGCGGTATCGCTGTGAACTCGGAATACAAGTCCATCGATGTTGAAGATCTTACTTCGTGAACTCGAAACTACAGGAATGTTGGGGAGAACAAATTGTGGGAGTAAGTTCTAAAGCTCTTGTGCGCTGTTGTGTACAACTATTTTACAATCTTGATCTTAAGCCGATAGTGCAGAGTTGCTATATTAAAAAAGACTATTGAAAAACAAAAACCAGTGATATTTAGTAAGCATAACCAGCCTATAAATAAGAGGGAATGGGGTATAATCCACCAGGTGGACCCAGTGCGGGTTGATAGATGTCGCATGGCTTTGTATTTATCGTTTCCTCACAATGTTTTCCTTCGCCCTTTCGAGAGCAGTGGTGATGAAATAAACACAAATTAATGCACTTGCCTGAGTTCGACCCCACGACTTACTGCTTGCAAGTCGGGGCCGCCACCTCTGGGCCACCACTGCTCTCTCTCGAGACATAATTACTAGGTATAATGGAATTCATTGCAATACACCTGCAAAGACTTTGCAGGTTTAATGCTAGGTCACTGTTATTAAAGTTGCCAGAATAAAATTTCACGAGTAAAACCAGACTTGTATATTTCAACTAAGCATTTTCGAAAGCATAATTTCAGCTGAATCGAGGTGAGAACTCATGGTAGAGCAAAACAGAGCTACCAACTTCATAATTTCAACTTTGTTAAGACTACGAAGTTAATTTAACTAGTTTTTAATTATGCAATTTTTAGTTTTAAGCTTCACAAAGCGGCTAATTTTAACACTTTCTTGTTTAATGCTTTAAAATGAAATGAAGGTTTTGGGGTTATTCAAGGATTATCTTGTATATGTCTACTTAATGATGACTTAATTTACAAAACTTTGTCGAATATTCTACATCATTTTCTCGTTCTTTTCATTATGAGTTTTGGAATTGGTATTTAAAAGAAGTCGGTTAAAATGAATTGCAACATGTATGACGAAGCATCACTTGAAGACGGCTCGACGGATTTGACTGTTTTTTTTTGTTATGTTCATAAATGTCAGGGTAAGGTTTGATCAGAAAGAAATATGTTCATTAGTAAATCTCATCCATGTGCCGCTAGTAGTTTATTTCTGCTTTGTGATCTTTTAAGGATTTTTTGTATTTTCTGTAGCATGTAACTGTGTTATATCTCTTCTCCAAATCGACGAACCGTCATCTATCAGCTATCATCTGTCAAACGTCAGCTGTCAACTGTCATCTGTCATGTAAACACGTCACAATAAAACACACTCACGATAAAATAAAATGAGAAATTGCTTGGTTCGTGCGATCAATTTCTGCGTTCGAAATCTTTATTAAAGCAATTCCTATTTTAATAACTGTGGAATGTACTTATCTAGTCATAAACCTGACTGCTAGATTGACTATTATAAGGTAAATGCTGTAATAAAAGTCAACTATGCCTAACCATTCAAGCTCAATACACATTTAATAGTTAATATAGTCCAATATATTATTTTAACGAACAGCAATGCCGGCTGGATATAGCCTGGGGCTTTTACCAAATTAAAATATTAATAACGTATCATATTATCCATGCGAGTTTTACGGCTATGGGCCTATTTTATGAAAATAGTTTTGTAGGGGCTTTATAGGATTACTACTGAAAATGATACGGTTGCTACTGAAAATGATATCAATCAATTCATTTATTTGTCAGATAAATTAAAATATCCATACAGTCACGAACATAATTCGACAATAGATATAACGGGGAACCGGGACCATTCGGATTTTTAGAAATCGTGACGTAAAAAAAAAACCTTCAGTAAAAAAACGTTCAGTTATGGTTTGCTGTTATAGTAACAGCAAATCATAACACGGCTTTTTATATTGATAAGTAGCAAACTGACTACAATAATCAAATCTAAACTAATTTTAACCTATCCAGTCATATTTAACTGCTAAATTTGAACTTAAAGTTAATATTTTTAAAGTTTACATTAGCCTTGCGTCGACAGATATAATCTGACAATTTATTTTAGTTAATGTTCAGTATTCACCGATGATGTATTTCTTTTTTTCATTTATTTTATTAATTAAATTGCATTTTTATAGTAAACTCGCTTTTGCTTGCGGGCCGCGGCTTCGCTCGCGTTAATTAAGAATTGGACAATCAATTCGGATTGTACTCTGCTTGTAATAATATAATTCAATCATGATTCGTAAGACACGTGACGTTATCTATATCATAAGAATATTATTGTTGGTTTCCTTGGGAACAGTACTTTTTTTCGAGATGAAAGTCAACCTTTTTTTCGGATGGGAAATCATAAAATGACTTCTCCCGCTCTGGGCAGAGCGGAAGGGAGTGTCAGACTTGTGCTGACTAAAACCCATCAATGTTCCTTCCTTGCCATTTGTGATCCAGGGCCGCGGTATCTCCGGGCCCCTCCCTGTTTGCTGACATCTTTTTGAGGCGCGCATGGAACACGAACACGCCGCTAAGTCTGTTTCTGTACACCTCACAACGTACATATATGCAAAATTTCAAGATGATCGGTTCAGTGGTTTAGGTCGCATTTATTATATTATAGTTAGGAAGTTAGGATTCTATAACTAATAACTTGAATTAGACTTTATAAGCCAAGTAACGACAGTAATATGTGTAAAATATATTTTTTCTTAACCAGTACAATATTTTACGATTTAATTTCTGCATTGCAGTGGAGGTTGTGCTAGTAATATAAATGAGGAGTTACGTTACGGCTACAGCGATCAGGTAGGTGTGTGTGGCACTCGACTCTCCAGAGGCGGTCCTCTAGCAAACAATACCGTCTACATACTGTGAGCGCGAAATTGCAGCCAAGTGCCTCAGTCTAAGTGAGGAGAGAGGGCCTTTTTGTATAATTACATTCTTATACATAGGTAAATATGTTTTTTCTTCCATGACGACGAACGAACCGAAACTATTTTTTTTTGTTATAAAATTAGCAAGCAAAATAACACTAAGAAGTTTATTTAATCTTATAAATAAGTTTGGTAAATAACACAAAGTAATGCGCCTGTCTGGGTTCGAACCCAGACAGGCGCATTACTTTGTGTAATTTATTTCATCACCACTGCTCTCAAAAACGGTGAAGGAAAACATCGTGAGAAAACCGGCATGTCCTAGAACCAAAAATTCGAAGACATGTGACATCTACCAATCCGCACTGGGCCCGCGTGGTGGATTATAGTCCATTCCCTCTCATAGAGAGGAGGCCTGTGTCCCAGCAGTGGGAACATTATCGGCTGATGATGATGATAAGATTAAATAAAATAAAATAAAAAAACATTTTATTCCATTTAGATGTATAATATATCCGTATAGATCTTATATCTTAAGAATAATTGACTGTCAAAAACAATATCAGTATTCTTATTCTTATTCTAGAAATACACACAAAATTATGACAAATAGCTTATGTACAAAGCCAAGCTTAACCCAGAATTGGGTTTTCTTATAGCAAACCTTAATTAACCCATTCACTGCCCAGTACTTCGTGAAAACTTCGTGAATTTCGTTCGTGTGCCCACAATCCGTATCCGAGTCGTCGTTATAATGAACTATAGGTGACATGTATTCATGCCCAGAACCCGATTAGCGAGTCCATAGCTACAGATACGGATTGTGCGAATGAACAAATTATTATTCGACTCATATGCTGGGTTCTGGGCACTGAATGGGTTAAGTATTTTCAAAAACAGATATTTCTATAACGTGGGGTTAGTGCCTAACCTGGGGTGCCTAACCAAGTCAGAGGGACTTGGTTTTACATGCCGTAAAGAAATATTTCAGGCATGCTGGTTTCCTCACGATGTTTTCCTTCATCCGAAAAATTACAGGTACGAGCTTTGGGTTCGAACTCGAGACCTTTTACTTGGCTGTCCAACAGTCGCACCACTAAGCTATCACTGCTTGAAAAACAGATTATATGTAAATATTACAAAAGCCAACTAAAATAATTTATTATATTATGTAGTCTCGTTCAAATATTAATTGTTGACAGAAATAATTACTCTCTCAACCAATGTGAACTGATGTAGATTTAATGAGGTTTATAAATTACCAATCACGTAATATTTGCGCTAAAATTAATGAGAGGTAATTGTTCGATAATTGGGAATTATTAATTAAGTGAACAAAGCCACGTGAAGTTTGAATTATCATGAATTCTGTTAACGACCACAACATATTTGTTAGAAAAGAACATAAATTATGATAATAACCTAACTAAACAAAGTTTCCTGAAATTACTTCGGACTTAGTTAAGAAGTTATTATAAAAGTTTAACAAGATGTAGATACCTAGTCATTTTAATAACTTATTATAATGTTAGGATACGCGTCCTCACCGATCGCGGTGGACCGATGACCAGGTGAAGGTTGCGGGGATTCGGTGGATTCGAGTCGCACGGGACCGGTCAATGTCGCGACGCTTGGGGGAGGCCTATGTCCAGCAGTGGACGTCTTTCGGCTGAAATGATGATGATGATGATGACGCGTCCACAGTCAATAATAATATCAAGAGGTACGAGTTATCTGTACTATAATGGGTGTAAAATTAATCTTAACGAAGCCGAAAGGCAGTTGTTTTCCTAATTCGTTGCGATCATTTTTTTGCTGTACCATACCTGGGAACCTTCTAATTACCGAGATATGGGGGTCAAACCAACCTTTTTCACAGATTTTTTTGAATACACGTTTTTAGTGTTATAATTTTACTTCGCTTTAAATGCCTCCACGACACCCGTACTATTCAATGCATCCATCAGCACAATATGTTGAGTGCATTACATTGAGTTCTACTGTAAAATGCAATTTTTCACCCCAAAAAATATTCGTTTATCAGCAGTCATTTTTGCGTAAAGTTATTTCGTTTGATGTACAGAATGCTTGGTTGACGGCTTCGTGCAGGATCTGTTTACACCTTGTATAAGCCTACACAGCATGACTTTTCTTCCACGTACACTTTTCTCACGCCTTTTGCAATATGCCCTGTATGATGTGCCATATCTGTCGGATCCGGTCATTGTATGGACTTAAAATGAGTCGTAGTACGTCTGTGGTGTCATCACGCGACCTACTTACCCACACCACAGCGTGCTTCTACAGTGCCTTGATGTTGTCAGATCGAGGCAACAACGTCAGTCAGTGTCTGATCGCGGCCGAGTTGAGGCCTCTTGGAACTGTACCCGATTCATTGTGGTCCGAGTTATTGTTTTAAATTGTAATCTCAAGTACTTTGTTACTTTTTCTAGAAACAGTGTATCGCACCCAGTATGTTTTCATAGCACGAAACCCTCGCGCATCCCGCTCGTCTGCCCACATAATGCTCGAGCCTAACGGAGTAAATCCTGACATTCCCGATGTGTCTAATAACCCTTTTTTTCGGATGGGAAATCATCAAATGACTTCTCCCGCTCTGGGCAGAACGGAAGGGAGTGTCAGACTTGTACTGACTAAAGCCCATCCATGTTCCTTCCTTGCCATTTGTGTTCCAGGGCCGCGGTATCTCTTTCGAACAGTCCCGCAGCACTGGCACGATATCTAATAACCCTCATCTTAACACTTCGTTGTTGCCACATCATCTTTTACAAAATCCAGTCATCATTACTTAGGTCCCATTCAACTCTTATAAACTATCCAAATTCATATTCAAAATCGCTTTCTCCTCTAACGTTGCACCCTCCTTGGTAAGATCGCTAGATTGTTCGATGGAATGTACATAAAATTATGTAGCTACCTACCCCCCTTGGATAAGGTGGAATTAAGTTTCAACTGTTTATTTTTCTTTCTCCTTTAATATCGTGAACTCTACGCCCAATGTCATAATCTCTTAATGCACGCTTGAAGAATCGCTTTATTGTTCTAAGGAAAACAATAACGGAGCTTTGAATTTTTCATAATGCTTCCTGAAGTTTTTATTTATAACGTTGGAAATGTTTATTGTAGTGGGGGAAAAGAGGTGGAAGATTGAAATTGTCGTACATGAAAGGAATGTTGTGATATGAATGTCGTCTATGTATAATGCTTTCGCCGGGTTTTTCACCAACTCGACACGAGTGGGGGGTATTCCTCAAAAAAACTGTTTTTAAGTGCAATTAAATTATTCCTCGAAGCGCAACCATTTGAACAATTTGAATTTGAGAGCGCAATTAATGGTTGCGCTTCGAGGAATAATTTAGTTGCGCTTAGTTGGTTGCGCTCTAAAATTTTTGCGCTTCGAGGAATACCCCGACACGAAAGACTGAACACACGTGTGTCCAGTTGGTGAGGCTCAAAATTAGCATCACTTATTATTTCGTCATCCGAACACGCTAAGATTTTTACGCATGTCCACATAGTGAAAGGTAAATTAAATCACTTTAATGTTTTCGCCAACTGGACATCCAGTTTGTTCACCCAAGTGTGATGTCTAGCTTAGGCTGATTTGAGGTCTTTATCATTTTTGTTTTACATTTTTGAGCTATTAGTGTGATTAAACCTTTTTTTATGATCCATCATCATCATCATCCACAGCTTGAATTCACTGCTGGAAATAGGCCTCTGTTTCTAGTGCCATCAGTCAATCTCCACGTACCAGTGCCTCATCCAGGGCTTCCTCACGATGGTAACTATATCGTCTGCCCATCTCGCTGCCAGACAACCCACTTTAAAATAAATCAAGTAATCATACTTAATTTATTTTAAATTATCTGAATCTTTTCATCACTAAGAATTTTCTCTCTGATAGTACTGTGGTGTGTACGGGGTTCTATACCATTAAATTATACTCCTTTTTAGTTGAACTCTTTATATTTTTTATCTTAAAATCCAGTTGCGTGGGCCCAGCTAGCCCAGTCAAATTAAACGTCTCCACAGCAAGATGCAATCTCTGGCGGAAGCGGTTTCAAACCCCTGACAACTTCAACGATCCATCAGAGAACCTTCCACTTGGGCACGAGTTGCCGTGTCCGACTTGGAAAACTCTTAACAGACTTCGAACCCAAATCGACCAGAGCAAAGGCAATCGCTGCAGATGGTGGTACATGGACGGTTCAGACCTCAAGTGCATATGCGGCGTCTCCCCACAAACAATGACCCACCTTACATCTTGCACCGCATGCCCTAAGACCTGCGCTCTTGATTATTTATTTACTGCATCAGTGAGCGGGGTTCGCGTGGCTGAGTTTTGGGCTAAACATACTATTTAGACTTTTTGCCATCGATACAATAAGAAGATTTAAATCAATTAATACATAATATTATCATCTTCATAGATATCTCAAGTCTGTCCTTCTGACAATCTATCATTTTTAATCTTTTTTCCATTCAAATATATTTACTTTATTAAGTTGCCAGTACCAATCCGCTGCCAGAACGATTTATCATCATAGACCCTCTACAGTACTTACTAAGTGATAATGAACAAGAAAGACTTGGCCTTCATTGTTGTTTTGGATAAGACAATTATTGTCGTTCTAATAATATTTTTTATTACTTTGAATTGTTATCAACTTCATTAAATTGTTTTTTTTTTTGTAAAACTTTAACAGCACAATTAAAAGTATCAATCTTTATAAAATTAAGCTTCTTGACTGTAAATAAATGGATCGTCTATATACTGCGATAATTGTCAATTAAAACTTCTTTTCTACTGCTTACGATTAATCATTGTTTGAAAAAAAAAGTTTGTTTATGGAGCTTTTATTTCTTTTGATTTTTTTTTTATACTTTTATTTATATTCAATTCAGTACGATGCTGACGGTAGAACAATTTAGAAAATACATTTATTCGTCCATAGCATAACTTTACACTTGTAATACGTAAGGCTAGGCAGAGGTGTACTTAAAAGTACACCCACATGTAATAAGGGTCGAGCCTATTACCATCAACCGGGCACGAATCCAGACTCCGTAGCTGTTACTCAAAAATTCCTGTTTGAAAAACTCGGGAATCGGGAATCGAACCGAAGATCTCATACTCAGCAATCGCGCTTGCGACTACTTGACCAACGAGGCAGTATTTTGTGCTAACACTATCTGGTTCATTCAGACCTTCGTTAGGACCAAAAATGCTCGGTTTTCACAAATATTAGGCGAACCCTACCGTAATGCCCGAATAAAAGTAAGTAAGCTGTTGAATTTTCAACAAAACTATCTAAATAGTTTAAATACATTACACCGCTGATACTTATATAGCGTCAAATTCATTCAATTAGATACAGAGTATCAAATACCCCTAGATTAGACTTTCCGTACAATGGGATACTAATTACCACTTACATACATAATGTGTGTATTCGCACATGAATGGTCATTTATGGACCGTTCATTATCATGGGACTGTGTCTCTGTCGGTTAACATAATTCTGATTAGAATGAAATTGTTCTAGAACAAAGGCATCGATTGCCCCAGAATATTTCTCTCTCTCCTTGCAAAATAATGATTGAGTCGTATTTCTTGTTGCGTAAAGAAACAATGGTTGGACTGTGTGATATAGCTAGAAAGGGCGTGACTATAATAGGCTATTTTACCAACAAAATCTAATTAGTACGTCAGATAGATTTAAAAAAAATATTGGACTCGTATTTTTCTTTTTTCACGTAAACAAAGAATAAAAACGATACAGTGCGTCTAAAACTCGTGGACGTGATTATGTCAGTACACTTTAAATGGCGGTGTGATGTCACAAGCCCCAACTCATGAGCTTTGATACGTTTTTTCTTCTTCAATTTTATGGCTTTGATAAAAAAAAATACGTATCCAATATTTTTCGATAATCTAATACATGGACTAAATAGAATCATTTTTTTGAAGTGAAACTTCTTTATCGACGTATGGGAGAAAATTTTTTGACGTATCGTCACGTTTTTCGGTTACGCGCCATGTTGCTTTTTTATCAAAGTTTAGTATAGTGACGTAAAGAATATAATGTATCATTACTGATGAAATACAACAATAGCAATGATATTATAATAAGAACAATGATAAAATAAATTACTCATTAATTGTATGCATGTCTATAATAATAAAATAGCTTTAATTTAATACGGAAAAAATTGTTTTTCTTAAGCCTTATCTACCCCATTTTCGTGAAGTTGCAAATAGTAGAAAAATGATATGTCGTAAAGAAGTTTCACTTCTTACCTGTGTACTCTGGTACACACACATATTTTTTTTTACTCAAGAAACATCTCTTTTGGGATGGCGACTAAGTAGCAATCAGGGAGAAGAAGAGTTACTGCACCGACAATAATAAAATGGGATAAAGCCAGGACGATGACAAAACTTTGTGGTATGTTAAAGAAGGTGATACAAACAAAAACAATAACGAGACAATCAACACAACAATCACAGACAAACACAACAACAATCAACAACAATCATTGACAATCCACTAATGTGTGAACTTTAGATCTTGAGGATGTAACAGTCACTCAGATAATCTCAACATTAATGATGTAACCAAGATTTTGTACAATATTTTGATTGAAAAGAGTGTCCATGGAGTTTCTTGTCCATTCTTCTCCATAGAGATCTACGCTCTGGAATGGGCAACTACTGTACTTTCACAAGTTATTATGCCTTGTGTCTGTGACTGTAGCTTAGCCTTCTTTGTTTTTCTGACATTCAAACGTGCCTGTAATGGTCTAATTGAAATAAATGCTTTTGAGTTTGAGTTTGAATACGGACTTTGTCGAACTCTGACGGATTAGGAAGAGGTGACCAACGGACAGGCATAACATGACATAACGCTTGGAATCCCCGAAGGGATAAGCAGAGGTGTATACCTAATAGTACACCCACATTTTGCCAGGTATGTTTAAGTCCCATGTATTAGAAGGCGAGCCAGCCTATTGCCATCAACCGGTGACAAATCTAGACTCCGTGGCTGCTACTGAAAAATAAAATTCTTAATAGAAAAAACCAATAAAAATTTACCCGACCTGGGAATCGAACCCAGGACGACATGCTCAGCAATCTGGATTACCCAACGGACTTTGCATGTCCTTATCATATTTCGAACAATAAAATATATATTTTTGGTTTCCTCTCTTAGCTACTTAACAAGAAAACCGATGGCATTAGAATATTAATAAAAACGCTAAAAGACGAGCCTGGCATCAAGTTCCTTGTACAAAATTTGATTATTACGAATTTCAGGGTCCCATAGAGGAAATTAAATAATCAAAATAACACCTCCTATCCTGTCGGATATTACTTATTACCGCTACACCGCTTTACAGCGATGCCCGCTTTATGGGATTTTCTCATGGCATAGCAGGATTTTTATTAGTATTTAAAGCAGCTTTAATCGCTTTAATAAAATGGTATTTAACACTTGGTGGTTGTTTGGATAAAATAGCGGCGCTCGTGGCTAAGTAATAACTGCCGCTCCGGTCGATCTTTATGTTAAGCCGTGCTTGCCTAGGTTGGTCTGTGGATGGGTGACAACCCATTACTTACCGAGTTTCCGCCATGCCTCGGAAAGCACAAATAGCCGTTGGTCCCGGCTGTCATTGGTAGACCTTGGACAGTCGTTACAAGTAGTCAGTGGCCTAAAAAGTCTGACAACCAGTCTTACCACCGTATTACCCAGAACTAACTGGCTTGTGGAGGTCAGATAGGCAGTCGCTCCATGTAAAATACTGGTATTCAGCTGGTATTCAAGGTTATTTTAGGAAATGTGTACCAAGCAAGTAGCTTCAAAGCATTAAACTGAAGTTTGTTTGGTTCTCATTTCTTTGTGTAATAATGTCTACTATTTTCTCCGTAATTTTGTTTAGCTACGAGTTATTTAGTTACAAATACGTAAAATGGCTGATATTATAAGTTTCATCATTACTTAAACCTGACCCAGATTAATAATAGATAGACACATCTCTGCTAACCTTTTAAAGAAAAAAAAATCTTAAAGATAATACAGAAAAGGCGCTTGCGAAAACAAGCGCCCAATTGTCGATCCCGGAAATGAGATGATCCCAAATGACAGCGCGCCGTCGGATATCACTCATTGCCGTCCCGTTTCGTGTGAACGGGCACTAACACGGACTGCGTTCTGATTGGGTCAGTGTAGCGACATACAGAATGACGCGGCAGAAACTTTGAACTGTGTTTACACCTGTAGTGATTTTTAAATAACCTCTGACACCTTAGACCTATATAATGTCGTTAATTTTCATAGTACTATATCATAAACTCGGAGAGCAGCGGTGACCCAGTAGTAGCGACCCCGACTTACGAACAGTAAGTCGTGGGTTCAAACCCAGGCAGGCGCATTACTTTGTGTAATTTCATTTTTTTTGGGTTTCAATTTTTTTGCACGGACGGTACTACATCCATATGCACTTAGTAAAAAGCGCTTATTTTAATATTACAAACAGACACTCCAATTTTATTTATTTGCATAGATGTATAAATGTTTAGAAGATGTATAGATTTACTGACTGATCATTTTCATACTTTTTGAATGTCTAAAATTTCTGTAAAACCTTAGCAATCAAAGGTTGACCAGAGCAACCATATCCTCCCAGATAGGTTTCTAGATAAACGTCTGGATAACGTTCCCGTTCCGTTTCGTGTAATAGGACACTAACACTAACACTAATTGGTATTAGAACCTGTGATTACTATCTTGTACCATTTAGATAATTTGATGACTATGTTTCTATTTGGGACAGCAATCGAGTATTACCACTCAAACGCCAGAGGGTACTACGGTACCCAGCAATAAAAAAAAACGCTTAACTGCCAAATTGATATTATTGACAATGACATAAGTGACACTTGTGACACTTGACAGTTCAAACAAGGTTTAACTGGCGCGCCATTGGAAAAAAAAGGTCTGTGGGTGTGTCTTTATGTAATTATGTATGATTCGTTTTTTTTATGTATGTGATGCTATTTGCACAGCGTGTATAAAAAAGGTGTATTTATAGATGTCGCACATTTTTTAACCGTCTTTAAAAAAAGGAGGTACCATGTTCTGCTGTATACAAATTTTTATACAATGTTGTGTGGAATGCTTTAAATAAAATATTGACGTAGTAAACTTATTGGTATTATACTTTTTCCTTTGTCATTTGTATTTTTTTTATTTATAACAAAATAAAAAAAAAACGACTTCCAATTAAAATCACTAAAATATGGAAAATAACTTTACTTTCGGAGGTCAGTCAAATGAAACCAACACGTCACCGACTTCCGAAAGTAAAGTCAACTTCAATTTTTTCGGTAAGTAGTGGCTATTACACTACTTACCGAATACATTAAAAAATGGAACAGAATTTGTATGAAATTATCTGCCAAGTCAGTTAACGTGAACTTAATCGCAAGTGGTGAAACAGGCCCTCTTTTTTTTTTTCGATGGGAAATCTTCAAATGACTACTCCCGCTCTGGGCTGAGTGGAAGGGAGTTTCAGACTTGTACTGACTAAAACCCATCCATGTTCCTTCCTTGCCCTTTGTGTTCCAGGGCCGCGGTATCTCTTTCGAACAGTCCCAGAGCCCCTGACGGCACTAAAATAAAGCCAGACACTTATCTAAAGCTAACTCCAAAAAACCCAATCATGTAAATAAGAAAGCATACAGGTGATACCAACCTAATTTATCTCGAATCCCTTATCACAGATTCAGATTGGATATTTGTCTTTGATTTCCATTTCCAGCAACAAATATTCCACGTACACCGATACGTTATCCAATCATCGATCCAGATGGCTCAGTTATGTCGTCACCTATTCACGTGCTGGAGACGTAAGGTAGGATATACGATCAGAAGGTCAGCCTTAAGTATACAGCGGTGATAGAAAACAGTTGCATGCTCATAAGGAGATGCACAGGTATAACGATTTCAAACTAACTGAACGTATTGAAATTTGGCAGACAGACAGTTTATAACCTGATACTTTTTATCTCGGTAGTATGATCCCGTGGAACAATACTTACCGAACTCTACACGGGCAAAGTCGCGGGTATAAGCTAGTAATAATCCTAACTGAAACATGCGTTTCAATTAGGTTGCGTACATTTTTTTTCGTAGCTATCAATAAAATGAGCAAAAGGACTAATGTGGACCCTTGTGACTGGCATTTATTTGGGAAAGCTTGATGCTAGTGTGCCTGTTTTCAATTGATGTATTGATGAAACCTTCTGTACTTTCTACTTTGTTGTACCATTGTTTGCCATTGTGTGTATTGGCACTAACACTGATTACCATGATCTATGTTGCCATGCGTATTGTTCCAGCGATTTGATGACACATATAATTATTTCCTACTGATGGTCAAATCCGAATCATTATTACTTAATACCTTCGTTAATGGCCTGTTCCATACTATGACACCGTCAGGAATCCCTGTTGTCTTATTTCAATAAATAAGACAACAGGGATTCCTGACGATTTAATGATAGGTTTAATAACGTTAGACCAACCAAAATTGAGATAAACCAAAATTGGTCTTGAGTTTTTCTTGAAGTTTATGGTCTAGTTCGTGCCTGAAATTTGGCTGTGCTGTTATCACATCTTCTTTACCAGTTAAGAAGTGCAGGCGTGAGTGATGCTTTGCTGGGCCGTAATTTCTTCAATATCATTACCTAGTTCAATACTGAAAATAAACCACCGATATTGTGCTGTCTAATTTGTACCAATTGCGTCTAAATTAGATAAGCCGGTAGGAATGGAGTTCTTTGGAACCATCGCCACTGGATCGCATGATGTAAATCATTCACCAAATATCAAATCAACCGCGCCGTCCTCACCGCTACCGATTGTCGTGCCGTCATGTGTGTGAATACACTCTAACATGGATTACTATAAATATATTCTGTGATTGGCACTGTGTATTGTGTGGCTGTAGGCAATAAGATGACTTTGTTACTACTGTTCAGGATGGCTTTTGATTCTGAATTCAAATGACTTGATTATTTTGTCAATGAAGTTAGTGATTGCTTTGTGTGAATGAATTTGATTGATAAAGTTAGTTATGGTTTTGATTTGCCAATCAAACACTGAAAAACATGCACGCCAATCAAGTGAATTTTTGAAGTTATACTTCTTATGGCGCGTTAGGGAAAAATGATGAGAGTAATTTTTTACGATGCGCGCGCACACCGACACCTAAATTTAACAGCATGAAGTTAGCTAGTCAACATACACCCTGAAGTTAGCTTAGTGTCAGATATTGACAAGCCTAGGTTTTTTATTTTTAATCTACTGCTGGCTGAGATAAGGCGACAGATAATTTTTTTAAAAAGAAGTATAACTTCTAACGCGTGTACATAAGTACACACACACACTTTTTTTTAGCTTGATTGACGATATCTTGTTTAGATTAATCAAAATCTTAGTTAAGTTCATCATAACGACATAATTGCAGCAATACTAGTTCAAATGATTGAACGCTCAAACAAGTTTCTTGATTACCACTTTTTTTTTCGGATGGGAAATCATCGAATGACTACTCCCGCACTGGGCAGAGCGAAAGGGAGTGTCAGACTTGTACTGGTTAAAACCCATCCATGTTCCTTCCATGCCCTTTGTGTTCCAGGGCCGCGGTATCTCTTTCTAACAGTCCCGCAGCCCTGGCAGGCAACGTATAACACCTCTGACAGTGCCTTCTTTCTTGATAAAAGATCAAAATATTTGAATACGTAGCCAACACTCACAACCTCCTACAACATATTCCGCAATCCTTTTAACATTATTCCAACCCGATAACCAATACAGCAAGCCATCTTTCTTCAGAAACTTACATCTACGGGTATGCTTCCCGCTTTTGAACTTAAAGTAAATTTAACTCGACAGTGCTCTGCAAACATTCCATATTGAACTATGCTTCTTCGAGTTAGTTTTTAGATCAATCATTGTTACTAGAAGTTCCTTCTGGTTGGATTTCCATATTTCAGAAATATATTGGTGCAGCTAGATATTCGGAATTGGATTCTAGGAGAGGATGCTATAATAATAATAATCTTTACAGCCTCGGCGACCATCTTTCGAGGCTCTCCATAGACATTTGGATCAAGGGCCTGAATCAGAAGTACTGCCTTCTGATTCAGGCCCTTGATCCAAATGTATCATATCGATACGGCTCGCATTGTGAGGAGGTTCTTGCCTCTGGAGCCCTAACCGCCGGTAGCTTGGACCCTGTTCCCGACACCGGCGGACTGCTATTTTTTTTTAATTATTTTTAAATGTTTTTATATGTTTTTTTAAGAAATATTTAAAAATGTAAATTAATGTAGATAAATGAATAAACGGAATAATCTTTAATGATAACTGCATGTTGTTTCAATGTTATTGATATCTTATGACTGTGCTGCTGCAGTCTCAAGACCAAGGATTAAGGCAGAAGACGATTCAACACCTTCAATTATTTATAAGTGCGGGTTAGGCACACCTGGTTTAGGGATTGAAAAATTTTAATTGGTACTGCCCGGAACCCAAAACCTTGAGCATGACAAGCCAGGCCATCACGGTTCAATATTTCGGGTGATCCAATAAGTAACGTCATATACAAATATAGATAGATATACAAAAATACTCCGTGTATGTTCCGCGATTCTTGAAAGTTTTCGAGTTATAGTTTCTTTTAAATTATATAGACCGGTTACCGTGGTGACACTTGAGGGAGGCCTATGTCCAGTAGTGGACGTCTTTCGGCTGAAATGAGATGATGATGATATGGGAACCGTTTTAAAAAAAAAAATTATATCTTTATTTTCACACGGCCTGGCATGAGGAATCTTTTATTTTATGGCGTCAGTATTTGGACCATCCTGTTCTACTTCTATGCGAATTCGTAATAAAATGTAGACAAAAAAATAATATCTCAATAAAATCGTATCTCAGAATCAATTTACGACTACATGTCCATTATTCCCATTTGTTCGACACAAAAATACTGGCGGCGAAATATAGCTCTCTGTTTATGACGCGCCCATTCCTCACAATAAGAGAACCACATAAATTAGCCTCGAATAAACAGTACACTTATTCGGAACGAGCCTCCCGCGACTTATTACCCCAGTCGTCAGAACCCAGGCGAAAATCACCGCTAACAAAACAAAATACGGGTCAAAATCCGATGAAAAGGGTAGAGAGTAATCCCAATTGACTAATCTGGAAACACTCTGTCCGCCTTCCGCAGATGTCGATCGATTAATCTTGGCATCGGAATTATTCGGGCTGTTGACTGGTTGCCATGACAACGGGCTGATCCCGGGGTGGTCCCGGGTCTGGTTCCCGGGTTCCGGGACATGAAGGGATTGATTGAAAAAGATGGAAATGCAAATACGCTTACAATATAAATAGCTGTATAAATAAGTTGGGAACTTCGTATCGTATATTTACTTTGTCTGATGGGTTCTTGATTTCGTATATTTTTTCAGTGTAAATTAAATAGTAACCATATTTAATAATTATAATTTTAAGGTTTTTATTTAAATAGCTACTGAGTACGACTACGACTGCCTCGTTGGTCGAGTGGTCGCAAGTGCGACTGCTGAGCATGAGGTCCTGGGTTCGATTCCCAGGTCGGGCAAATGGCTAGTGGGTTTTTCCATCAGTAACAGCCACGGAGTCTGGATTTGTGCCCGGTTGATGGCAATAGGCTCGCCCCCTATTACATGGGACTTAAAACTGGCGAAATGTGCGTGTACTATTATGTACACCTCTGCCTAACCCTAGGCGTAATGTTATGTTATGTTATTTAAATAGCTGAGTAAAATTCGACAGTATTATTTTTCTGCAAGATTTTATCTGTCCATCTAAAAGAGATGGGTGTAAATATTCCTTGTAAGTAGGTACACAAATTATGATTATGTTCCAATTTTACAATAACTCACTTTCCCAAATAACATTCGTTTTCATATGGTTACAAAAATGCTAATAGGGATACCATTTCCTTATATAATATACGAGTATAGTTATCTTTGAATAGGTTTCTATGAACTCATGGGCGAGCGGTTATACACAATTTGAACGTCCCTCTCCGTACCCGGTCAAAAGGCCCAACCGATCCGAAAACGATACATTACTACCCGCATGCAAATTCCATAAAATAACCCTAACAAAAACCATGTCCCTGCGGATATCCGGATATCCGCATAAATCCGCCAATAAAATATCGGGTTGCCGGTTGTTTATACCGGCCGGTTGCCGAGTTATGACCGTGCTGGTTGCTAAGTAACGACCACCCGGGTAAAACGAATAATATTTTATTTGGTAACCGTAATGCACTCAAGAAAATTGAGTCCGTAGTTCGTATGAAATAGGGTATGTCTGAATCAGTGTTTTATTTATTTGTGAAAAAATTCTCTAGAGGTGCTCCGGTAGTTGTTGTGATATTACCCTGAATTTGTGATATTGCCTTGAATTTTCATTTGTGCGAAGTGACTTGTTTATTTATAAGGAGTCTTACTTACCTTTCCTCAGACGTGGGATAATAAGCCCACGTCTGAGGAAAGGCTAAGAAATACTTCAAGGCTTCGAAGCTACAGGTTACATTTGCGCCAGTCCACTTTTCGACTACCGCATCAATTCTACATTCGTGACCAAATTCTTAAGTAAATTCAGTGTATGGAAAGAATAATTTTACTGGTCGAAAGGTACTGTTGATCGAGATATAAAACCGTTTGTTTGTTTTCCAAATGAATTTTTTATTTTATAAATGGTCGTGTGCAATCTGGGAAAACTCGTCTGTCGATTCAAAATTCGAACGAGACCATGATAAAAAAAAAATACTCAAGTTTTCTACATTACTTCTATTTTCAACTTTAAGTTTGCACTGGCGAAAAATTCACATAAAACTTATTAAAATTCTTTATTCCTTCCCTCTCTCTTTTCTCTGTGTCGAAATCTTTTATCTTTTCAAACAACATGCTTATAATTGAATGTTTTTCCAGAGTGTTGACCGTTGACAGCCCTCTGGCTCATCTTTAGGTTAAGCCGTGCTCGTCTAGGTTGGTCTGTGGATGGGTGACCACCCATTACACACCGAGTTTCATCCGTGCCTCGGACAGCACGTTAAGCCGTTGGTTCCAGCTGTCAAGTGTAGATCTTTGACAGTCATTACAGGTAGTCAGTGGCCCAAAATCTGACAACCAGTCTTACCAAGGGGTATCCAATACTAACTGGGCTGTGGAGGTCAGATAGGCATTCGCTCCATGTAAAATACTGGTATTCAGCTGCATCCGGTTAGACGGAAAACCTACCCTAACATAGTTAGGAAAAGGCTAGGCAGATGATGTTGACCGTTGACAATCAATGCACCAATCAAAAGTCTCCAATTTAGAATGCAATATCCAAAAACGGCAGTCACACAAAACAATTGACTCGGCACTCATTCATTCGGCCCTCTCACGTACCTCGTTAATGTCAGTTCATTATCCACTAAACGGTTTTATGTCCGGAGGGAGATACATCCATCCGTGCTGCGTGGATGTGAATGTTAGAATTAGAGGATGAGATAGAAATTGGATTTTTTAATTGTGTGTTGTGGATGAATGATGAATTAGGATGATTTAGTTTTTAGAGTTATTTATATTAATCTCATGAAGTTTCGTTGGTATTTTATTGTGTATGTTTCTGCTTATTTCTTGCTTAATTTAAATTATCAATAGTCATAGATATATCATCATCTGCCCAGGTAGATAATATTGTTACGTCGGTTACTTTACGAGAACATTCTAGATTACATGCGAGTCTCGAATGATCTACTATTGAACTGTCAAAGACGACTCGAGTCTAGAATGTTCTAGTATAGAAATTTCTTGAAGATTCGAGAGAGTTGTGGAACCTTCTCGAAGGACAGTATTCACTATGGAACTGTCTAGAACATTCGAGAAAGATGTCGAAGTTTCTAGAAGGTTGAAGTTCCATTGTGTCTCTGTGAGAAGGTTCGAGAAGGATCGGTCGACCTATAAATAGCCGTCATGTTTGTTGGAGTCAGTCTGATTTTGGCTACACAACGAAGCGAATCGAAGTGAACTAGAAGTGCGATATTTAAGTGACTAGTGATCAATAGTGTAATAGTAATTAAGTTTTAAGTGTTTTGTGTTTATTAAAGTTATTTGTTAATTAATCGCTCGTAACAATATATAAATAGGAAAAAATTGGCTGGCCTTTCACAATTATGTTAGAATCAAGTAAAATACCCGTATTTTTTATGGAGCTGCTTATCACCTTCAAAACCTCAATAGTCACCAAATCGATAGCATAACATAACATCACGCCTGTAATACCCGAAGGATTAGGCAGAGGTGTACCTAATAGTACACCCACATTGCGCCAGTTATGTTTAAGTCCCAAGTAATAGGCGTCGAGCCTGTAGCCATCAACCGGCCACAAATCCAGACTCCGTGGCTGCTACTTTGAAATTCCTGATGGAAACACCTAATAACAATTTGTCCGACCTGGAAATCGAACCCAGGATCTCATGCTTAGCAGTCACGATTGCGACCACTAGACCAAGGAGGCAGTCCAAGGTGGATAGGTAGGTATTTCTATTCATCATCATCATTCTTCTGCCCTTATCCCAATTAATATGGGGTCGGCGCAGCATGTCTTCTTCTTCCATACTTCTCTATTACTCGTCACTCATCAGACACCTCTTTTCTTGCCATATCATCCTTTACACAGTTCATCCATCGTTTATTTGGTCTATTTATGTACAAAAACACTAAGTTCTATACACAAAATGGTAACGATACACTTCACAAAGTATCCAACTACCTTTTTCTTTGCACCCAACCTTTTCTGACCTCAAACAACTCTTGTAAATCGTTTACCCGACCTCACCGCCAGTACAGTTGTCCTCAAACTACTCTGTAATTGTTTCATACAATGTCAAATGTATTCATTCCAGTAATAATGTGGTAACATCTACTAGACGCGATGTTGTTTTCTTCGTCATGTACTTTTATGAGATCATTTTGAGGTATAATTTTGTTAACTGTTTTCATGAACGCTTCGCAGTCTTTTTTGGGTTTAGCTGGGTGATTTAAAGAGTTTGTTTCTATTACTTAGGGACGTACAGTCAACAAAACAGATAGGTATGCAGGGTCGAAAGGTATAGCTTTAGTTTTTTTAGAAACTGTTGCAAATCTTCAAATTAAATTTTAATTTAGTTAACCAATTGATTATTTTTCTTCATTTAATTTTAATTTCATTCGAAAACATCGATCGGTTTTTATATCTATTTTTTTATTTTTATATTTTTTACGGTTTTTATTCTATTAATTATATCTTTCGACCCTGCATACCTATCTGTTTTGTTGACTGTACATATGTACACTGACTGCACATTTTCGTCATTACTTAGATCATTACAAGTTAAAAACAAAGTATTTATCTTTATCACCACGAACTGTAAAATCTCTCCAAAAGATTTTAAAATGTTGATGTGTGATGTATGTTAAAAATCGACTGATATTTGACAATTTGTGGTAGCCTGATGCGCTGACAAATGTACATTATTATAAATTGATATAAAATAATAATACTAAATTAAGATTAAAAGTAAGTACCTACATTTATACAACGACGACAATAAGACACGCGTCAAAGTACTCCTCCGCATCGCTGTCATCCGCTGTTTATTTAGATAAAACTATTAACAGGCACTTTACAATTTTCATAAGACTCAATCACTCGACGAAGCTGGTTGCCTGATTCTAGAGTAATTTTATTTGTTATGAGAAATTTTATATTCTTCTCTTTTTGACTTTATTTTCTTTGTATTTTTATTGAAACCCAAATTGCTTCAGAACGACGCCATAAATATCCAGAGACCTTGTATGTATCAATACTTGGACTAATTCCTGATTTTGTATAGACTAAAAATATAACCCTACATCTACTACAATCCGATTACGGCTTATTGATGGATAAATAATTTTTCATCTATAAATAGACATAAAAACCTATTTACAGGATTTATTCTGCCAATACGATTATTACGAAGTAATATGTCCGTCTAGTTTACTTTCGCCCGGCTTTGCGTATGATGTCCTTTGGAAGAGATCCTTTAATACCTTTCTATTCATAGGATACGACTTGTCAGCTTTATTTGCCGTCATGTAGGCACTTGGGAATTGTTCCCATATACTACTACTACTACATATTGGTTTCAAATGTTATTTTATTTTTATCTTTGATTGTTGTTAGTATAAAAATCACTATCACTACATATTATAAAACAAAGTCCTCTGCCGCGTCTGTCTGTCTGTTCGCGATAAACTCAAAAACTACTGCACCGATTTTCTTGCTGTTTTCACCAATGGAGTGGTTCTCAAGGAAGGTTTTAGTATATAATTTGTCAAGTTTTTGTTGCGGGAACGGGATCAAAATGTCATATTTATTTGCATTACTTTTGGTCGCGATAACCGACATCTACGCGGGCGAAGCCGTGGGCGAAGCCGCGGGCATCAGCTAGTAAATAATAAATTAACATTTGGGAGTTGGATCAAGGGCCTGATTCAGAAGGCAGTTCTCCTCGATACAGCCTTCATTTTCAGGAGATTCCTGTCTCTGGAGCCCTAACCGCCAGTAGCTTGGACCCTGCTCCCGTCACCACTATTTTAAAATGTTTTTTAAGATATATTTTAAAATCTTTTCGATGTGCAGAAGAATGCATATCCTTAACCTTTCCATTCCGACAGACAACCAGAGTAGTCGTCATAGTTTGCAGAATAAGTAAGCTGAAGTGGCAATGGGCTGGCCATATTAGCCGTAGAACCGATGACCGTTGGGGTAGACGTGTTCTTGAGCGGAGACCGCGAATCGGTAAACGTAAGGTGGGACGCCCTCAGGCTCGGTGGAGTGACGATCTTCGCAGGGTGGCTGGTAGCAACTGGATGAGAGTTGCTGGGAATCGAGTTGAGTAACGTGTGACAGAATAGGTGTATATCCAGCAGTGGACTGCTGTAGGCTGATGATGAGAGCTTAAAGAAGAACTTCACAATTAAATTTTAAATTCATTATAATACCTATTATGAAAATGCTCAAATAACGAACCCAATTTTGAATCTCAAAATTGTTAATGATTGAATTAAGTGCTTAACACTGGATTTAAAATATAGCCCGGGGCAAGTATCGGCAATGAATACAGTTCGACGATATTGCCTTTAATTTTATCTATAATTTTGGCAATTACTCCGATCTGAATAATCCGAGCGTTATTTCAATGTGTATTCAAAGCTTACTTTAATGATGAGCAGTTCAAAAAGGCTTATTAAATTCACAATAAACAAATGGCTTTCATATCGCGGAATGCACACAAACATTTTTGCTGTCAGTGATTTCTAGGAACCTTATTATCGACAAACAAACGGACCTCAACACTTACATTAACACACATAACATCACACCTTAAATCCCCGAAGGTTTGGGCAGAAGTGGACCAAACAATACACCTACATTTCGCCAGTTATGTCAGTCCCATATAATAGGGGGCGACCCTTTTGCCCGCAACCGGACACAAATCCAGACTTCATAACTGCTACTGAGAAATTCCGGATGGAAAAACCCAATAACGCTTTGCCAGACCTGGGAATCAAACCCAGGACCTTATGGCGACCATTAGACCAACTAGGCAGTTTCCAGACAGACAGGATCTTACCACAGAGGGAACATTCCCAAAGTCATCAAGCATGTAAGACATAACCGCCTAGAAAGAGCGTCGTTCTATAAGCAAAAAAGATGATATCAAAGTTGCAAATTGGCATTGACTACCGAAAAGCTCAAGTATGTCAATCTCGTCGAAATTCATTATAGAAATACGAAATAGCTTTTTTTTCTGATGGGAAATCATCAAATGACTTCTCCCGATCTGGGCAGAGCGCAAGGGAGTATCAGACTTGTACTAACTAAAACCTATCCATGTTCCTTCCTAGCCCTTTGTGTTCCAGGGCCGCGGTATCTCTTTCGAACATTCCGGCAGCCCAATACGAAATATCCCAGATGTTCAGTGATGGTCGTAAATGCACTTACTCCATTACCAATTAAAACCTATTAAATACTCACTCTAAAATCAACCTTATACGGCAGTGGATTCAAAGGAATTTGCATATCAAATTAATTCATGACTCGATGTTGCGTTACATTAAAGATGGCGCCTCGGCAGTAATATAAAAGATTTAGTTGCCATAATATTCATACCCCGGGTAGCTCCATTAACCCCTGTTATATAAGGGTTGCTTCTTAAAAGGGAAATCTTACGTTTCTCGTAAACTTATGCAATAACTTTGGAATGGATATTCATGATTATTTATTGGTAATATACGTCAGAAGTTTCGATGTATACTGTATCATGTAAATACAAAATACGAACTTAGTTACTATCAAATTAAATCTACGAATATACAGGATGTAAGGGAAGTACGACGAATTTTAGGGTCTAAATTCATTGTAGCCGTTTGTAAGTCGATATAAGGGACCCCGACGTATAAACGGCAACAATGACACTGTGTAGATTAAATTTTTATTTGTAACTTGCTTTGCCCCGCGGCCTTGCTCCAATTATGTACGGAAATTAACTCATGGCAATGTTTTAAACGTAGCTTATGACACTCGGGAATACTGTAGATTCCCGTTAGTGTAATATTTTTTTAAATCGGATCTTTAGTTCTGAAGATTACAAAAAATTGTAAGTAAATTTGTTGTATGTAGGGGAAATACAAACTTACAAATTCACAAACGAATTTTACCTCTTTATAATATAAGCATAGAAGTGTCGATAACCTCAAAACGGAAAACATCGTGAAGAAACCGACTTGTTCTCAAAATCAAAATTCAAAGACGTGACATCTACCAACCCGCACTGTGCCATCGTGTTTAATTACGCCAACTCCTTCTTACTTAGAGGAGACAGTAGTGAGTTGTCTATGCTAAAGATTCAGAAATAAGAGCTTCGATTTTCCTAAGACTCATTTGATTTCAGAAGTTAAAAAAGAAGTGGAAGGTCATTATCATGAAAAGGATACCGTTAAAAATAGCAACATAACCTAAATGACTAACCACAGCTTTAGATTCAAGTCTAAAACAAACAATTAAAACAATAGACCTTTTAAAAACTGAAACAATAACAAACAAAGCGGCGACCCTAACCGGCGAACGACCAAAATTGCTTTAATAAAACACGAAAATATATTTCCTTTTTCAAGGCGGACGATATTACAGTCAGATACTTCTTTGTGTGAGTATAGTTGAGTTTTTGCGAACGTTCACTACAAACTGAGCGTCATTTGCTTTTTGTGTTTGTTGAGCAACGTAATATATCGTTTCGCTGGTACATTCTTCTGGATAGTACAGTCGGACGACCTATTTGGTATACAGATGGCTAACATAGGCACTGCTAGACGGCTAACCAGTTTTAACAATATAGCTGAGTAAATAATTTTCTATAGATGTGTGTCGTATGCATATGAGCTTAAAAGAAGAATTATGAATATTTTTGCGTGTCACAAAAACATACAAAAAAATGTGTGTGTACCAGAGTACACAGGTAAGAAGTGAAACTTCTTTACGACATATCATTTTTCTACTATTTGCAACTTCAAGAAAATGGGGTAGATAAGGCTTAAGCCTTAAGAAAAACATTTTTTTCCGTATTAAATTAAAGCTATTTTATTATTATAGACATGCATACAATTCATGAGTAATTTATTTTATCATTGTTCTTATTATAATATCATTGCTATTGTTGTATTTCATCAATAATGATAGCATCATTATTACTATTGTTGTCATTATTAAATATTTTTGTAATTAAAGGCTTGTGGTAGCTAAAATATGAAATATATGTTTTACATTCTACGGATTCTAGTAGTCTTGTAAAAACTGCGTCAATTGTAGCACCAGATCTTGTTGTTGATGTTTGTGGACTGTTTTGTAGACATAAATTTAAATTGTCAAAAAAAAAAAAACAACATGGCGCGTAACCGAAAACCGTGCCGATTTTTACAAAATTTCTCCCATACGTCGATAAAGAAGTTTCACTTCAATAAATAGTAGTATTTACATATAAAGCAAATAGTAAAGCAGCCACCATTCATTTAGATTTCATTAATATTTCATTGAAACTATGAGTATTATTAGTAATATAATAGAGAGAAAGGAAGTCCAAAGAAAAGTTGGATGGATGTGTGAGGAATGATATGAAAGAAAAAGGAGTAAATGATGCCGTGATGTCTGACAGGGGAGAATGGAAGAAGAAATCGTGTTGCGCCGACCCCAAATAGGACGGGACAAGGGTAGGAAGAAGTCAGGGCTGCGGGACACAAGGGGCAAGGAAGGAACATGGATGGGTTTTAGTAAGTACAAGTCTGACACTCCCTTCCGCTCTGCCCAGAGCGGGAGAAGTCATCATGATGATTTCCCATCCGAAAAAAAAAGGGTAGCAAGAAGATGATGATGACAATTATTAGAAATGTTTGATGCTAAAGACTGCAACACAGTCTTTTTTAGGGTTCCGTACCCAAAGGGTAAAACGGGACCCTATTACTAAGACTCCGCTGTCTGTCTGTCCGTCTGTCACCAGGCTGTATCTCATGAACCGTGTTAGCTAGATAGTTGAAATTTTCACAGATGATGTATTTCTGTTGCAGCTATAACAAAAAATCATAAAAATATTTTTTTAATAATTAAAGGGGGCTCCCATACAAGAAACGTGTTTTTTTTCAGTTTATGGTACGGAACACTTCGTGCGCGAGTCCGACTCGCACTTGGCCAGTTTTTTAAACTCCATATTTGTTAACAAACAAAAAATGTGGTTCACTTGATTTTTGTTCTCATAAAATATTTAATACTAACAAGCTTGTTCAATTGCACCTACTATGTACTGTATATTGCTGACAGTAGGAACGTTGATCTAGTTTTATTAATTACAGAATTATGTTTAGTTAAGTCTGTTTGTTGGTTTGTAAGCTAAGTAGAAATGCAGAGGCATTTATTTACCATACTGCATAAATATTTAGTTGGAGCTAACTGCAGTGCATTCATTAATAATATGAAGCTATTCAAACTTTTAAGCTCTTCTTTACTGTTGTAGTGTTTACTATTAGAAGTTGTTTGTTTGTTTAGAATACCTTTTCTGAAGCCTGGAAGTCTAAAATGACTGCTTTAATAATATAAACTACGTTACAATTCGTAAAATGGTCATAAAGTGATAATTCATAATATAAATTGCGTCTGTAAATATTTTAAGAATAACGTGATTCATGATTTTATCCTATTTTGATTGACTCTGCTAAAGTTTTGCTTTTGGGCCCTTGCTAATAATCCTTTTTCTGCAATCGTGGCTTCTTCCTTAATTATTCATACTGTCTTCAATAATAGTTTTAAAGAAGTCACAAAAAGTGATTCATCTAATACCAATGCGGCACTTATCAACTATGCAAAGTATCTTCACGTTACTTCAGTTGGTTACTTTATTGCAAAGAAAAAACTCAAGAATTTCCAACCGAATTCAATTCTTCGCTATTTTCAATTAACATCTGTGTCTCGAGAGAGGTTTCTTTCGTTACTAAGGCTTTGTGTCGAGTTGAATACAGTGCTTCCGCTTTGTCTCCACCATTTTGTACAACGAGGCGAGCTTCCTTTTTGAATTGTGTCTCTCTATTTTAAATAACTCTGTGGTGTTCCCCTAGGAGTGTTTTTGGTCCTTTTGTGTTTTGTGAAATATTCTGTTTTGATTAAAGTTAAAATGTTTTTTTTTTAGTATTAATCTAGAAAGTTACTTAAAGGAAAATAATAAAGAAAGCATATCATTAGTTGAATTTGCAATAATCAAATCTTTTGGATGTGGAGATGCGAAAACTACTTGCTATAGTCTGATCTTCTTCTTCGTGTCTATGATTCCCAAAGTTATTTAATTAAATTTATTTCTACCAGTACTCAGCCACATCGATGGCTTTGGACAGGTCCCATAAAGTGCAGGTGAAGTTGCACAAAGAGCAGTTCAGGAGGTGGGCCATGGTTTGGGGTGAGACTCTGCAGTTGCATTCAGCTTTATCGGAATACCGGACCTGACCAAAATTGTGTCTGCATCAGCCCTCCTGGCCTCGAAGTCGGTTTAGACTCTTCCTGGCGGCCATGGCAGTTGGTGACCAGCTGGGAGATTTTCTGCAGGCTCAGCATAGTAAGCAGAAGGGGGATGTCTGAGGGACCACAACTTATTGCGAGCGTGGAAGCGTGGAGATTTTGGTGGAATAACCGACCTTATGAAGCTGTACCGAAATAATCTGATAAATACTTACAATAATTTAATTTAACGTGTCAAGTTCGGTTAACTATGTTGTTTATGTTCAATTTCCAGATTAAAGCTTCATGGAGATATATAACGTTTCCAGTAAGTATATTGATCTCCAAAGTTTCGGACATAATTTGTATCCTTTTGGTAATTTAGTTAGAGTTAGGGAGACCTTCGTTTGAATACCGACAGACTAACATATCGGCTGTCAACCCAAACTACTAGGGCTCGAAAAGTGTAAGGCTTCGTTTTATAATGCATGCCAGCTTTGAGGTGAGAGTTTTAAAGTCTTTTTCCGATATCTACTTGAACGAAACCGCCGCAAATAAGAAATAAGAAAGACAACATATTTATTTGTTGAAGGAAGATGACGTACATACAAAATACAAACAGACAAAAAACAAATTATAAACAATAAACAACAGGATGAAACAAAAAAGGGGCAGCTTGCATGTCGTAAATGCGACAAGCAGGTCCACTCAGGATGCTGAGTGAAATTATAGTTTTGTTATAAAGACTTAAAATGTTTGACGAGTATTTAAATGTGGTAGAATATTGTCAGGTAAAAAGTCTATCTCGTTGGTTTTCTAATGACATTAATTTATCATTACTTAAAGACTTATCACTATTTACAATTCAAACCCACAGTGGGTTTCATTTGAAAGGGCTTCTTCGTCCACTGGAGGCTTGGAGTCAAGGTCCCTTTGTCTGTATCGCTTTCAGAAACGGACGGCTTTTAACAGTAATTAGAAAATAATCGATGAATTATTTGACCCTCTTGACGGTCATCTTTCAGAATTTTGTTTTCATTTACTATTAAAATACTATAACTTTTGCCCTCGGCTTCACTCGCGTTGTGGTCGGAATTCAAACCCCGGGAAGACCATCACCTACCTAGCCTTTTCCCAACTATATTTGGATCGGCTTCCAATCGAACCGGATGCAGCTGCATACCAGTATTTTTCATGGAGCGACTGCCTATCTGCCCTCCACAACCCAGTTAGTACTGGGTAATTAATTCCCCTTGGTAAGACTCTTTGTAAGACTTTCAAGCCACTGAGTATCTATAACGTCAAAGATCTACAAATGACAGCCGGGACTAACCAATAAATCGCTATTCAATAACATTTTCAATTTGCAATCCTATGAAACTGTCTCAAACACAGTTTCAAAGAAACAAACTAAGCACAGAGTCTTTTTAATCCTGAATAAAGGGAACATTACGTGATTTCAAGTAATGAACAAGATTTCTAATTTACATTTTCTAAATGAATATTATCTAGCTTTTTGAGGGACTGGTGAAGATAAAGTGGAAAATATATTGAAGTACTTTTTAGATAGATTAAGGTCTTGTACTTTTGAGTACTAAAATGGATTTCTTTTTAGTTGTAACTAATGTAATGGCTTTTACATTGGGTTCACGAGTTCATTAAGAGTAGTAGTAGGTAATCTTGTAATGTATCCATATATTTACTGTGAATTTTACTTTGAAAGTTGGTGTAAGGTGTGTGACGTGTAAAAATTGAAAAGTCTCATCTGAAAATATTAACGTAAGGTTTTTATTCCGAAGGGCTAGAATTGATTAGGTTAGGAGGTATTATAATGATACTCATTTCTTATGTTTTCTGTTGAGACTCTGTGACAGACTGCCCATCTGACCTCCACAAACCAGTTAGTACTTGTAATAAGATACCCCTTGGCAAGACTGGTTGTCAGACTTTTGGGCCACTTACTACCTGTAACGTCAAAGATGTACAAATTACAGCCGGGAACAACGGCTTAACGTCTTTCCAAGGCATGAGCCGGAAGAAAATCACACCCTGGTCACCCATCCGGGATCGACCTAGACAAGCTCTGCTTTACCTAAGATCAACCCGTGCGGCTGCTCTTTAGCAAGATTGTTTGCCAGACTCGTGGGCATCCGAATGCCAATCGTCAACCTTTGACAGCCGTAAAACTGTCAAAGGTCTACAAATGACAAATGACAGCCGGGACGAACCAAGCAATCGATATTCAATTACTTTTCTTTTTTAACTTAACCTTTATTCACATAAAAGTAGAATTAGTTTTATTCAACACATATAACAGAGAATGAAATAAAAATAAAAGCGTACAGTCGAAGTTAACTTTGCAGTCAGAAACTCAGAATAAGTTGTTAGCGTAGAAACTCCGCGAGTCCAGGACACGCCACAGGACGTTCAATCTTGTCGGGAAACCGCGAAAATGTTAACAAGGTTTTACAGTTGCTTGCTTCTGTGTTTAAGATGTGTGCGATGATTATTTGGGAAATGGATGTCTCATTACGTCGTGTGCTAACTTGATGAACGCACATGCAATTGTGCTTTTGACAAATACCAATTTTACGTCCCCAATTTCGTTAGACCACAGAGAGAGAGACCGAACGTTCGTGAGATCTAAACGTTCGTTAACACTATAAGTGAACATAGCTTGGTATAGCCGACCTTTAGCGTTCCTACTGCTGGGACTCTTCACCGCAAAAGACAAAGTCACATACGGGGGCCCACCGCAGGATGGTGGCCGATGCCTGCCCGGGCTGCGGGACTGTTCGAAAGAGATATCGCGGCCCTGGAACACAAAGGGCAAGGAAGGAACATGGATAGGTTTTAGTCAGTACATGTCGACACTCCCTGCCGCCCAGAGCGGTAGGAGTCAGTGATGATTTCCCATCCGAAAAAAAAGGATAGTGGATGCACAATGTATTCGAATTTAAGATTCTAGGACATATTTCTTCTAGTGCAGTGGTGATGAATTAAATTGTTCTAAATAAAGAGTCTTTCTGGGTCTGTCACCCCACCTACGACATTATCCTCTGTCATCCGTAAAGTTATCATTTACTAATTTTTCTTAAATATTCTTCTTAGTCATATGCGATTCGTACCTTGTCATCACATGTCCATATCAAGACAGTCGATTCCCTTTCAACTTTTCTGTAACCTTTGGACTACAATGCACTGCAATAGTAAGCACCCGGCCGTAAAAATGACACGTAAAACTTTGTGTTTTTTGCAATCATCTTACACTAGCTTATTAGCTTATTTTCAATATACTTAATTGTTTTCGTACTTAACAGAATTACAGCAACAATAACTTCTGACGTTCCAAATTCAGATGCCAACACGCACGTCCAAATTCAATTACGAAGTCCCAAAAGCATTTACTGAAGATTAAACTCCGTCGCAATTTTCTTAATTAAATTTATTTTCAAAATATAAATGCAACGTGTGTACTGCCACTTATTTTCTACCTACACAAATTAAAATAACGAAGATATTACTCCAAGTGAACGGGTAACCAATCCTTTTCCAAACTCCAAATGCCACATCTAGAGAAAATAAGGGTAATCAACTTTATGACATCCATGTATCTTCGAACTGCACAAATTGCGTTCTTACAACGTATAAAAGTTCTTCTGAGCAATCAGCTGATTAAACTGAAGCAACCGACTGAATATACACTTTACCGTACAAGAACAAAGTCTAGATTCGATTGGAGGGTTAGGATCCACATATGTGAAGACGGCTTTAGTGTCTACCATGAATTCAGTAGTAAAGGAAATTAGATAAACTGGCTATTTCGTTAGTCTTAATGTAGTTAGGTGTATTGAAGTTAGAGTACAGTAATATTTCTAAATAGATCGACGCTTGGAGAGGTTTGTTCGTACGTACTTACTTATTTGTAACTTAGTTAGAGAATTGGTAGTAAGTTGACTGTCACAGGAGCTTAGGTGATTAGTTCGAACTAAGTTAATGGATGTTGGACTTATATAATTGACCATATTTTCTTAACTTTGGGGATTGGGGCTTCTCTAGATAGCCTTTTTCAAGGTCATTAGTACTCGGAATGAAGTTTCCCTATGGTACTTAAAGAAGTAACACGTATTACGAAGATAGTCTAGAAAAGATAGTTTTTTTGACCGTCCAGTTACCTAAAATAGCTTTACAGGTTGGTTTTTTTAAATGGGTCATTATGACATCACAATTATGATAATGTAGGGGCGCTGACGCAGCATTTTGTATTCGTCGTACGCGCAGCGCCCGGCGACTCCAGTTTGCACGTAACCACCTTAGACTATAGACGCGCTCCCAATCCAAAATAATACTCCGTTGTAATATGTTCCGTGCTTAAATATCCAGTTCCGTATCCAGCTCATCGCATTTTATTTTCTCTCCGTACACACACTGTCCAAGGACATATACACGCACACACAAATACATAGAAATACACAATAAGACATAGAAAGTTCTCCTATTAGAAATCTATCTCACATTTCTTTAAATACTCTATATACAAGTGCCTTCTGGGCACTTCTCTTGTTGACAGCGATGTGGACGAAGTTTTTGACGCTCTGTCGGTAATCTTTTTTTACTCGTACCTATTTTTTATCTATTATAGATTAATTATAGTTTGTTAATAATATAAATAATTATAATTTAAGTAAAAAGTAACTTAGATATACAATGTTGATTTTTTCATGTTGTTTTTTATATTTACAATAAAATAAATCAATTAATTATATTAATTGAATTTCGATGCTAATTACTTTTAGGCGAAGATACGCTGTTCAAAGCGTATTGTCAAAGCTTTTATACGGGAAATCTGTGGGTCAATCACACCAAAAGATCGCTGGATGTCCTGCGCGTCCAGTATAACAACATCTTCAGGATGTTGTTGGGGCTGCCTCGCTTCTGTAGTGCATCGGGGATGTTTGCGTAGTATCATGCTGATGGTTTTCATGCCATCATCCGCAAAAAAACGGTATCCCTGATCTGCAGATTGCGTGGCAGCCGTAACAGAATCCTGATGACTGTAGCAGACAGGATCTCATCCCCATTATGGAGGTCCTTTATTAAACGTGTTATTTAAAATTTAAGTTTCAAATTTTTTAATTTTATTTCATTTTATTTATGATTCTAATATTATTGATTCTTGTTGAAATGTAATTTTAATTATTTGAATAATTTGAATTTATGATTTTAATGTATATAATTTAATTTATGATGGATGTTTGTATTGGATGTTGTTTTTTATTTTAATTTTGTAATCATAATTTTATGTGTTTGTCACCTACCGTTGTGGATCCTAGTTATCCGAAATAAATGATTTTGATTTTGATTTTTGATTTTGATTCTCACTCGACACGGTAGTCCGCACGGGCTCATTTTAACTTCACCGTTAATGACTTTGATATAAAATACGAGAAACAAAAAATACTGGAATCATTGATGATGAGCTTAAATTATATTCCTGATTCCATATTCAAAATATTTTAGGTTATGGTTCTTTCTGTTATAAACTTTTAATGTTAGATTGATATGAATAAATTACATTTTAACACATTTGCTCGTAAAGGGTCTCTTATTTCACCAATTTCAATATCGTATTGTATCCCATTACGTACTTGTGCGGTAATGTAAAGTAAAACGCACGGTTTCAAGATGCTCTGTCAAAACGAACGGTACTTTTTTTAATCTTAGCAGAAAAGTGGTCAAAATTTTATGAATAAAATTAACTTTGGGAGATAAAATATAATAAACTAACATTAAATTCTTTAATTTAATTAATTTTGAAAATAGATTTCAACCATTTATCGGTAACAAAAACAAAAAAAAAAAATAATTTACTATATTAGTAATACTGGCTGTTTTTGTTTGTGCAAAAATTGAAGGTCACCGGGAGGCCAAATATATTTTTTTGTTTGATCGACACTCAACCGTCAAACATACGAAAAAACCAAAAACACGTTACGAAAATTTAAAATTTCAAGCGCAGTGCCGCTTCAAACACAACGTTCTTGGCCCAGTGCCGGCGCCAAACTGAGTGTATGAATCTACTAAGGCGCGAGACCGCACCGGTGCGTGGTCGGCCTCTCGCATGGACACCCCTCCCCGCACCGGTGCGGGGGTGGCAGCGAACGTGTTAAGAAAGTCTGAGTTTTATTGATTGATTTCCTCGCAAATATGTTATAAAACGTCGTATTACATACGTGCGGTTTGATAATTACAGCCTCTGTTTTCTTATAGCAATATCGCCTCGGCTGTAATTTTCAACTTACCGCACTTATATCATAATGTACTATTAAATGTCAGGTATGCCCGTTTTCCTTGTAAACGAAACTGCCACATTAAATATTCTTTTACCGAAGTTTTACAGCTACAAAATCTTCTCTTTTGGAGTGCAACTATATGAAAATATACCGGTAAACAGAATGGGCGCAGACGCACAATGGGTTCGCAGCTTTTAAAGTAGATAAATGTTACCGGTCAAACCCGACATCAGGCCAAACTAGGTTTTTAAGTTAAAGTTTTTTTTTTGAGTATGAAAGTAGATGGCTATAACAGTAGAGGAAGACCAAAGACCCCTAATAAATTGGTTTAAATGCAGTAGAATAATGATGCTGTGTACGCTTAAGGCATGTGCCAAATACACCTATTTTCTTTCTACATAACATAACATCACGCCTGTAATCCCCGAAGGGTTAGGCAGAGGTGTGTCTAATAGTACAACCACATTTCACCAGTTATGTTGAAGTCCAATGAAATAGGCGGCGAGCCTATTGCCATCAACCGGGCGCAAATCCCGGGTACTAAGAAATTTCTGATAGAAAAAGCCTAAATAACACTTTTCACGACTCGGAAATCGAACCTAGAACCTCATGCTTAGCAGTCGTGTTTGCGACCACAAGAACAACGCAGTAATAATTTTCTTTCTAGTCACATAATAAAAAGTACTCACACGTCCACAAAACTGTGCCGAATAACCGTCAAACACAACCCCCTCCCCCCTCCACCCTCCGATCGTACAAAGTGCCACCTCAATGGTAGACAGTAGTGTGGAAGTCTTCTTCCCACCTGTATAACTTCTGAGTTCTGCGCGAGAATACTTAAATGTTGAACTAAGTATACTAACCGAGTGTCCTCAAGGTACTTCGGACTTTGTACTTTGATGGAAGTCTTCTCGGTGAGAATATTTGGGTTTTCTTTCCTGATTTTATTTTTATATCTATTTTCTAAAGAAACTAGAAACAATAAAAACATTATATACCGGTATAGTTGCTGCCAATTAAGATCGCAATAGCGGTCATTGCCATATCCCTAATATCTCTTCGTACGAACCAAAACAAATGAACCATGTAATCGTATCGTTTTTCATCAGAAAAAATGTTGAAGAAGTCGATAGATGACGATTCAGGACATGAACCGGCTTATTTTCGGCTTTCAAAGTTAAGAACTTAATAAGGCTATAAAATTACTTTTACAAAAAAATAACATAAACTGCCACGTTAGTAATCAACATAATTCACTAGACCATCATCATCTGCCTAGCCAGGTTGGCTTCCAGTCTAACCGGATGCAGCTGAATACCAGTATTTTACATGAAGCGTCTTCCTATCTTACCTCCACAACCCAGTTAGTCCTGGGTAAAATCATACCCCTTGTTAAAACTGGTTATCAGATTTTTGGACCACTGACTACCTGTAACGACTACCAAAGATGCCAGGACGGAGGCACGGAGGAAACTCGGTATGTAATGGGTGGTCACCACCATCCACGGACCGACCGAGGCAAGCGCGGCTTAACCTGACGATAACCGATAACAACTTAAAAATATGTTCCTACTATGAACAAGTCACGTGAAAATCAGAACCATGTATGTGACATTTTTAACATTTTCAATGAAGTTCAATATCCTACATCCTACAATTTCATTTCACATTTCCTTCACGTTCATATAGAATAAAGACATCCATTCAGAGAACCCCATCAAAAATATGGAGATATCTAAAATTCAGATATCCGAATATCCGAAAATCACTTGAAACAAATCTCTATGTAATAACCGCGCCGACGATAAATTGTTGGAAAGCTGCGCTTATCAGATTTAAATATCCGCAGACCGCAGAGAACTGCAGTCTCTTTTCATATTACCAGCCGAGTCTCATATAATTAGATGAATCTACTGTTTTAGGTGGCCCAAGTTGTGAGAGGAACGGGTGGAACGAGTTCAGCTGTTCGTTCAGTTGGTTGGTAACAATATTGGTCGAGATTAAACAAGCGTCGTCGTGGCTGACTATATAAGATAGCTATATGAGCTGTGGAAAAATAATGGCAGTTGAAGTCTACGCTGTCAGCATTCAGTGTCCCATTCATAGGCTATGACGTCTCCTGTATCCCTTCCCAATTAGTGGACAAACAAATAAGAGTTATTTGTTTGTTATGGGTTTCAACCACAACACATAACTGGAGTATTTTATATGAGGAATATGTCGTGTCTCAAAATGGGATAAGACAGGAGAATGATGATGACATAATTTGTCGGCTTAGACGGTGCGGTTGGCGCAGTGGTTGTGCGATCGACTGCTGCGCTGCGTGTCACGGGTTCAATTCCCGCACGGAACAAATATTTGTATGGCCTACAGGTAGTTGTTCTGAGTCTGGCTGTTTGTGTATGTGAGTTTAAACGCACCTACGATACAGGAGAAATTCCTAGTGTGGGTTGCCCTAGGAATTTCTCCTGTATCGTGGGTAGTTTTTTTTTTAAATAGGAGTATTTTGTTACTAGGTATTAGGGTTCTAAAGGTAAAACAATAAGTAAATTGTTTTATTGGCATCATTTACAAAAAATATTATTATAAAATCTATGATCAATGATCAATTTGAAGTCGTGACTCGACTTCAAATTGATCGTCGATCATAGATTTTATAATAATATTTATGATCGTCGATCATCATAGTAATTCTTATTAGGTTTCTCGTTTTTTATTTTGATATTTGTTAGTTTATTTTAGTTGTATATATGTTTTAGTATCTAAATAAGTATTATATACAAAAACAAGAAGTTATTTTTTTTATCCTATCACAATGCATTAAGTCCGCAGTATGTATCACTATTGAACATGAAGTTTAAATAAATAAAAAAAATCTTTCACTATCGCTTCCTTTCATGTTTCACACTAGAACGCAAGCAAGGCATTTCTCTTAACAAATTAAATTCCTGGAGTATTCGTTAGTGAGTTCGCTAGGTTTATTATCAATGGACTTGCTTGATAAAGGCATCAGTGCTGCAATTTGTATTGACTAGACTGACATAATGGCGGGTTAACCCACGAAACGTCTGCGGCGCCAGGCTGGACTGGACTGGAACGTTTATATGTTTAGCTTCAGTTTGGACTAGACTGGTAGATTTGTGCGTTTATTTTTTTGTTTTTTGACAGAGCAATTGGAAATGGGATATGTTCATAAATATAATACAGTTCCTTTAATGGCGACTTAAGGTTAAAATATAGATATATCTAAAATCTAGATATCCGAATATCCGAAAATGGGTTAATTCTTGTCATGAGTACTGTGGGTCTAAAATGGCCAATTTATGCTGCTTTTTAATGGTCATGGTCACAAAGTGACAATTCTATAATAATTAACTGCGTCTACGATCATTTTACGAATTGTAACGTAATTCATCTTATTATCCTATAATGATTGTTAATGCAGCCGTTTTAGACCGCCTGATTCCTTATGAAAATTACTCTTGTTTATTTCTTATGTTTTGCCAAATTATTAAAATTTCACTTCTTAATAAGCAGCATTTATATTTATACAATTAAATTATAGAATTAACCGTAGAGTTTTTAATGGTTTTTGGCCTTTTTTTATAGTATAATAAATGTACTTAACTTATTAGTAGGTTTTCAAAACCGTGATAATCATCTAAACACGGCATATCATTGGTCCCATGAGTGCACCATGATAAGAATCTATTTGATTTCCTCGTTTATTGCCTGTCGTGTCAGTCGACGGCACTTATTTTAGGATAGTCAAAACCATGAAAACTAAACGGTTCTATCCATATCGATTGAGGGGACGTAATACCCGTAGTTCGTTGAGTTTGAATAGAGCAGTTTATGGTTTAAACCTCAGCGGTTTAAATCATTTTTTCTAACTATCTATGTAAATTCACGCAATTTCCAAAAACCTTTTAGTTAATGGTTTGGTTTAGAAAGTAACATTTATATCTTATTTGTATAGAGTGCAAAAACCTCAATCAAGCATTCTATAAACATACTTTCAACAACAAAAACCAATGAGGACTATTATGTTTGAAATCCGTAGCATACTTCGACATAATTAGAAGTCCTCAGTTAACGGTTGTCATCATAAATAAATCCCATGACAACAAAGTCAGCGAACATTACAGCATTAAAACACATTTTCATGCTAAACACTATACGGTAGTCCATCCATCTCCACAGAGCATCTGGGACCCAAGTTATAATCGGAAAAAAGTACTGAGCTATGCCATGAAACGAGCAAGTTGCGAAGGAACCCAAAGTTGCCACGACACTCTACTGGGCGCGGGGGGGGGGGACTTTTAGTTGGTTTTTATGAAGTTTTCAACGGAACCCCGTTTTATCTTACACTCGGATCTTTTAGGATATTTTTTTTTTAGTATTTGGCGTTTTCTGTTGAAGGTTGATAGGAAATGTAAATGTGGAGGTGGAGTTACGGGACATCGATTGAGCCATTTTTTTTATAATTATCGTAAACGAGTCTCAGATGTTTATATTTCATAAAAGAAAGCAATGAAGTTTATTTGGCTAATGAACAGACTTTTAGGGTATTCGTAAAAAAAATAATTTACAAAGACGGAGCTTCAAAATACTGTACCTATTTAAATTTTTAACATTTTTTATTTCGAACATTGTTCTCCGATACGCATTTTTTTAAAAGTATTTGTGGCAATAGGCTCACCCCCTTTTATATGGCACTGAAACATAGCTGGTGAATTGTGCGTATACTAGCTATAAGGACACCCCTGCTTAACTCTTTGAGGATTACAGGCGTGATATTTAAAAACCATCATCTGGTCGCCAGTACAGTAAAAAGTCCATTCCATGCACTTATCCGGCAAAAGCGACAGATATCCGAAAAATGTTACAAAATTCTTGTAACAAAATGCATCTTAAAACTTCTTGTAGTAGACTGCATATTCACTACATACTTATAGTTTTATTGTCGCCCGGGGACCCAAGTTTCGGATAAAAGAAAGTCTGCCGTCTAAGTTTAGCAACCACGTACGTACTTGTGCTTAGAATGTCTTGTACCGAGTTTTACTTTACAGCAGTAGATTTTTCTTTCGTTAAACTTGAGTTCCTTTTGAAGTTAGTACGGTCAAGTAACGACTGTAATGATGGCTGTTCTTTTAATGGATAGTGTTCTTTGACACCGTAAAGTCTTACTTGTGCTGTTAATTTTAATGGCTACCATTGTTAATGAAACCATACCTCCATAAAACTTTTGTAAAGTTAAGCGGTCCGTGGCCGCATTTTAAATACCTATCTAAGCAATGATAGTTTAATGGTGTGATTATTGGACTGCCAAATCATAGGTCTTGAGTTCGAACCCAAGATGTGCACCCTTTTTTTTTATTTACGGATGGGAAATCATCAAATGACTTCTCCCGCTCTGGGCAGAGCGGAAGGGTGTGTCAGACTTGTACTGACTAAAACCCATTCATTTTCCTTCCTTGCCCTTTGTGTTCCAGGGCCGCGGTATCTCTTTCGAACAGCCCTGCACCCTTGATTTTTCAGATTCATGTTGCGTATTGTATAATTATCACTTGCTTCGGTGAAGGAAAACATCGTGAGGAAACCAGCAGGCCTGAGAGATATTTCTCGACGGCATTTAAAGCCAAGTCAGAGGGCCATGGGTGGCATAAATACTCTGATACCAGGTTAGCCATTAACCACACGATAAAGATATACCTCTCTACTTAAAAAATATCTTCTTCTTTCTTTTCTTTTAATTTTGTGTGCAATAAAGAATAATAATAAGAATAAGAGTATCTTTACTTCATCGACAGACAAAGCACAACATGAAATTGATATAAATAAGGAAAGTTTTAGGAAATGTATTTTCTAAAGGGGATTTTTCTTTAAAACAGGGATGAAAGTTTGTATAGTATTTCTAGTATGTTGCTTGTGATAGATCCTATCTAGTATATGGTTTGTTAACTATATTTCAGCAAAAAATAACCATTAGAAACCGAAAGCAATGTGCAGACACACACATACATACATACATTCCACACAAACACACACACACATATATACCCACTCACACATACATATACATTTATTCCACATACACTACACACACACACACACATACACATACACACACATATACACACTATAGACTACATAATATGTTCCATTCATTCATTGCCAGTGGCGTGCCTAAGGGCCAACAATACGGCCAGCCAGGCAAGCAGACTGTGCAGAAAACCTAACATCATGAAGAGAAGTTTGTGAAAATGGATGGATGGATGTTTTTTACCCTTTTACGAAAAAACTATTGAACGGATTTGGATGAAATTTAGAACACAGATAGTTTATAACCTGGATTAACACATAGGATACTTTTTATTCCGGTAGTATGATCCAATGAGACAATTATCGAACTCAACATGGGCGAAGCCGCAGGCATAAGCTAGTAGGTTAGAAGGGCAAGCCAAGTCTTTAGGCTTCTATGAAAGTACCCCCAAACCACCGCCCCATTTTTATAATGAACCACAATATATGTATAACAAACAACCACAACTCGATAGCGCCAAGGGTCATCGCACTAAACGACTGCCACCACAACAAAGTGGTCGCGACCGGTCGCTATAAGTTATCCGTTGCACTCGGCACAAAGTGATGACCGCAGGGTACACCGCATCATTTAAAATAGAACCCTTATTTGGGACATTGTATGATATTGAGTCACAATTATCTGTGGCTGGGCTGTTTTTCTGTTAATGGATGTTTCCATTAACACAGCATTGATTGAAACTGAACAAGTTTCGTAGTGTTCTATGACTTTTGGAAATTCATTACTAATTCATTATTTTTTTTAGTTTTACCATACATGTTGATCAGATGATCGCGTCAGTTCCTATATAAAGTCCATTTTTTTTTTGCGAATTTCAATAAGAAGTAGAACACAAGAGACCACACGAGAGGTCTTTCGTTTATTATGTTACACCTTGTACATGGTGGAATTGACATCGGAATACCACGTCGTATGCAGTACACACATCACATCACATTTTTTTTTTTATTTCACCCTCACATTACATCACACACATCACATTCATACATTCCGAATATACACTGGAGAATCTCGTGGCTTAATATAATTACAGCCGCTCAGGTCCATCTTCAGGTAAAGCCGTGGTTGCCTAGGTTGTTTCGTGGAACCATTACTTTCGGAGTTTCCTCCGTGCCTCGGAAAGCACGTCAAATCGTTAGCCCCGGCTGTCAATTGTACATCTTTGGCAGATACAAAAGTCTGATAACCAGTCTTACCAAGCAGTATTCAATTCAAGTTTATTCAACAATTTCACAGAACTATACAAATATCTTTTAAGCTCTATTTTTATTCAAAATATGTAGCTAACTAGGCAAAAGCCTGTTTTTCGGCTATCAGCGCCAATCCCCTCAAATAATTAATATTATCGTATTACCCAGTACTAACAGGGTTGCGGAGGTCAGATAAGTAGTCGTTCCATGTAAAATACTAGTATTAATCTGCATCCGGTGAGACTGGAAGCCGACCCCAACATAGTTGGGAAAAGGCGAGGCAGATGATTCTGAATAATTATAACAATTACACATTACAACCACTAGGACATAAAAATTTTGCTGTTTCCTACCAAAGTTTAATACCCAAACGGTCAAAATGTATGGAACAGCAGTTTTTTTTATTTCTATCCACACTGTATACATATAGCTCCTTGCGAAGGAACTCGTACGCAGAGGTAAAATCATCAACCACACGCCAAAGCGAATATCAAGGTCAAAGTGCGGTGGGCTGTTCGTGCTACCATAATAATAATTATGTTCCCTACTGCAAAACAGCGTTGCTTTGTTCCAGTTTGAAGGTTAAGTATGGGTATTGATGTACATTATCACAGGCCCATGAAACATTTCAACTTTTGCTCTAGTATTATAATACACAAAACATCACGCTTGTAATCTCCTGAGGATTTGGCAGAGGTATAACTACATTTACATCCATATTTCGCCAGTTATGTTTAAGTCCCATCTAAGCCTATTGCCATCAACCGGCCACAAATCCTCGTCCATGGCTTCTACTGAAGAATTCCTGATGGAAAAACCCAATAACAAATTTCCCGAGTCGGGAATCGAGCCCATAATATTACATTACTGCGTTGCATATGGTTTTACAGATATTTATACGTGGTGTTGACCACTTACCTACTATCAGATGTGTCGCCGGTTTTTATACCATTAAAAAACTTGAAAAGAAAATAAGTAGGGTAACTCACGAACCATTTTGTACTCTCAACTACACCCCAGAACAGATCGCTTTCACAACTTCACCCCGCCAAAAAACCGATTACCTTCAAACTCAATCTCCCCATACATCCCCCATAAACAAAGTTTCCATCTATCACTTCCATATAAAATCAACACAGGCAAGTCGACACTCAAGGTATGTAGCAGGAACATAATACCGGGAGACGTTCCCGTGATGTATAACCCCAACCCCGGGGATGAAACTTTGAGCCGGCAAAAATCCCGGGGGGTTGAAACTAGTCGTCGGTAAACAAAAAACTGTGAGGTTTTTGTTAGTATTTTATTCGAGACATACGGATGGGGAAGTGGGCACGCATTTAGAGAGAATAAGATTGTGTTCATTACATTTGATATAAAAAAAAAACTAAATATTTTATTTCACATGACTTATGAAACGTCATATTAGGTACAAGGTTCAGAAACTCTATAGATTACAAATATATAGGTACAGTTGATTGCATCGTGTCGGCGGGTACAGTTGGTCCTTGAGCTTGCCTAGAATAGTCCGGAATCAGCTTTATATTGGCTTTGCTACAAGCAACGCGACTTTCTAAAAATTTAAGAAATCCAAAGAATTTTTCATGAGTGCGACTTATGTACCTTGCATTCATGAATATATTCGAGTCATCAGAGCCTGAAGAAGCCTGCGTCTAAAACCTTCTTTGTCTTCTTCCGTATCGATGATAAAACTTAACAATTTTATTTAGCCCACTGGTACTCCTAATTTCAGCATTTTTAGCACAAACATTTTCTTTCAGCCAAGTTATCTTTCTTAAACTTTAGGCACAGTACCAAGAAACCTAGCCACGACTTAACCTAAAACAATTTACGCCAAAAACTTTGAACAAGTCAAAATTAATAATAAGCTCCAATAAAATTACTTAAGCTCTCCCAAAATAATTTCCAACTATATCATCGTTCGAACGACGTGAATACATTGCCTACGAAAGCCCGCCATTTTACAAGTACTTACCAAGTCCAACACTTAGTCAACCCGCGCCAATTTAATTTATTAACACTTAAAACTTACATAATTCAACGTACTAAGTTTTAAGTCTAGCCCTTTCTGAGTTGGAGCACTTCGGGCTTCGCAGAACGCACCTGATACCGACCCGTAAGTGACAGATGGGTTGGAACTTCACTAAGTGCCAAGTTGAAAGTGTTTAAAAATTAATACAGGAATGAATATAGCTAAGGGTGCGGTTACACGAGCGATTTTGTGTGCAATTATTGCCTGGTAACCAACAATTTCCGAGAGGTAGTGGAGCTATACAGTTTAGTTGCAAGTTGTTTTAATAATTATATAAGCAAAACTACTTTTAATTGCTCCATAGATTCTACACGACATTTTGTCAGCAGCTTCGCCCACCAGCATGCTGGAAGTCTTCCAAAGGAGCGTACTATTGGAATAGAAAGTACAGACACAAGCTCATCAAGCTACTACAATCTGTCAAATGTCTTTAATAGATTTTCAACTTTATCGCTAAAGCATTAGAGATTTTCAACTTTATCACTAGAAAATTTGACAGTTTCGGGTAGCTTGATGTGCTGACGTCTGTACTTATCGGGTATACCAAACATCATCGAAAATCATTCAGCTCATCTGGTGGGAACAGGAAACTGATCGACAAACATACAGAACAAGACCTGCTAACTTTAAAAATTATAATCTACTAGCTGACCCGCGCAACTTCGTCGGCGTCACATAATGCAATTAAATAATTTTGCTACTATAAATTGAGATGTAAGCTATCCTATATTTCAAGTTGGATCAAACTACACATGGTGTGCAAATTTGATTAAAATCGGTTAAGTAGTTTAGGAGTTCATCGCGGACAAACAACGTGACGAGTAATTTATATATTAAGATATTCCAATGGGTTTTGTTGTAAAAATAGGCATTGCCTAGTTTAATAAACTGATCTGTATAATTTAGTATGGTATACTGGGTCTAACAACAACAGCTACAAATAGCAATCGTAATAAATAGTTGCTGGATGTTGTCATATCGTCATAAATTACATTAACCAATATTGCCCAGAATTGCTCAATGAAAGTTGCCCGTGTGAGCTTACCTTAAGGATCATTGTATTTAAGTGCTTGTGTTACGGTACCTTAGAGTACGTACATTATTGATTAGGGTAGGCGTGTGAGGTGATATGGCCAGAGAAAACTATTGACGTATATTTATTGCTTTGTTTTGAGATGTCTGTCTTTGTTAGTAGGTTCGAACAAAAACAAAATATAGGTGTGGATAGTTTGTGGACGTCGCTCCGGACACTTAAAGATAATGTACTGATCTATACTCTATACAAATATAATGTAACGAATACACTTAAAAACTACTGGACCGATTTTAAAAATTCTTCCAGCAATGGATAGCTACATTATCAGCGAGTAACATTTATCATAACGTGACACATTCATAACAGGCTATATTTTATCCCCGTACTCCCACGGGAACGGGAACTACGCGGGTGAAACCGCGTTACGTCCGCTAGTCCCAAATAAATTAGCATAAGAGCAAAAGAATTGTGAATCAATTTGCTAAGACATCCGTTTCCCCGACCACGTCCAGAATCCCGTCAAAACCTTACATTATAAGTTAGAACTAATTCAATTATTTGGCATCGGCAGAATCCCAATCAGATAATATGGATGTAAATTGATGAGACGGGGAGAACAGTATTTAGTCTGACTTTCGAAGTGTATTTGGGGATCAGTCACAGAAACGTAATTAACTAAATAAGGTAAGTACAGTACCTAGATTATTACTTAAAGAACAGAGTGCTTCATTGATAAACTACTAGTATACAGCTTCATCTGATTAGTCTGGAAGCTGACCCCAACATAGTTGGAAAAAGGTTAATTTATTATTTGTTTATTATTTATTCAACATTATTATCACACACATTTCAACAATAATGTTTAAGTCCCATGTAAAAGGGGGCCTGCCTATTACCATCAACCACAAATCCAGACTCCGTGGCTGCTACTAAGAAATTCCTGATGGAAAAATCCAATAACACTTTGCTTGACCCGGGAATCGAACCCACAGGACCTCGTGCTCTGTTCAAATTTCAGAGGACAATTAAACCTCGTCACTATGTAGAACTGAAACATAACCCGCAAAATTGGTGTCACTACACTGCGCTGGCTAGCCATTAAAAATGAATATAGACAGAATATGAATAAATAAATAATTATAAACATTTACTACATAAAGGGTGTAAAAAGACTTAACGAAGCCGAAAGGTCGCCCCGTCCGTCATTGCGATCATTTTTTTTGTTCTAGACCATACCTTCTAGTTACGGAGATATTGGGAGTCATAGTTCTAACTTTTTCACAAGTTTTTTTTTAAGTACATTTTAATGTATTTTTTTTACTTAAGACACCTTCACGAACCCCGTACTATTAAATCCATCCATCAGCACAATGTTTTGAATGCGTTACATTGAGTCCTACCGTAAAACGTGATTTTTTACCCCAAAAAAAGGCGTTTCCCAGCAATATTTTTTGCGTAAAGTTACTTAGTTTGATGTCCATAATGCTTGGTTAACGGTTTCGTGACGAGTCTGTTTACACCCTGTATAATATTTAATATTTAAAATATGACTGGTATGTTCTATTTTAATCTGCACTTAACGTTACTGGCTCAACACTGTAGCAGTACATAAAACACTATGTAATAAGATTAATTTTATTTTCATGTAGGTGGGTAGGTAGTGAAAAAATACATTGAAGCATTTAAATAGCTCACGCATGGCACCGGTCAATGTGGTGACACTTGGGGAAGGCCTATTCCAGCTGTGGACGTTTTTCAGCTGATAATTTAATTTAATCTAATAGGTATGTGTATTTTAACTTTAATCAGAACCAAAGCACTAACAGCAGGTAATAAAATTAATAACATTGTTTGCTTTGATAAATTAATAGGCTTTTTAATTAATTTCACTGGTCTCCAATTAGGAAAAATAAATATTTGTATAATCCTAAAAATATTTTCGGTCAACAAATATTACTAATGAGTGTTCAAACACATAGTAATCAAACGAAACGAAAATCAACAAAAATCGAAATTAAACTAATAGGCAAATATTCAGCCAAAGCCCAAGCTATTCAGCCAATAGATTGAGCGAAATTACGCAAACATACCAACTAGATGATCAAACTTCAACAAATATGCAAATATGAAAACACACGTTAGCTAAATTGGCCTTTTGGCGGAAACTAACACCAACAAGTTGGCCAAACTTCGCAGCTGTGTGCACCACCCAATAGGAAAGTTTGAGAACTGCACGGCTTACCACACCGTGCCATAAACGGGAGTCGAACTCGCTCACTTCTCATTTTTTTTTTGTTTGTAACTCACAGGATGTTTGTTTCAGAATTTATTATTTTTCTAGTCTATCAAAATGTGCAGAGAGATTTTTCTCATGATTTTACTGAAAGAGAGGTTTTAATAGCGTAAGTGAAAGATCCGATGGATGCGAGACGCACGGGACCGGTCAATGTGGCGACACTTGGGGGAGGCCTATGTCCAGCAGTGGACGTCGTTCAGGTGAAATGATGATGATGATGAAGTGAAATATCTGTGTAAATACATTCGCTGTAAGAGTAAAAAAAATCTTATGACATTTTGCGTTTTATGTAGTAAGTGTTTATCTGGCGACCTCGTTGTCTGATGAATAACGATCTTATGAATAAGGGCTTCATTTGGGTCCAAAACTATTCCGGACAATACCAAAACAATTATGTGAGTAAAAACGATCATAAACATGAATAATTCTCACAAAAGTTATATTTATTTGGAAGTCGTCATCATCTGCCTAACCTCCACCCAGCTAAGTTGGGGCTGGCTTCCAAACTAAAGCGATGCAGCTGTATATCATTTTTATTTGGAAATAACATCTATTACTGTCATAAAAATAATAATCTGTTTATCAACATTGATTTAAATCTTAATTACTGTTATATAACTGGTAACAATTATTATTTTATGGGGCATGCGGTGCTAACGTTTAAGAAATTGTTATACTAACCTTAGACTAAGAATCTTTAAACAGTATAAACAATTGTTGGTTGGCCAGAAATAATAAATAAATAAATAAAATGAATAAATAAAATAACTGTTTAAAATACAGATTAAATGTAAATTCACAATAATGTATTCGTTTTCATTTATACAATTCTACTTAAATTCTTAAATATTTCAGCTCATCATAAATTACGTACCACTAAATACTTTTTATTAAACCGCGGCATTCTGAAAGCATTGCCTTTGCCACCCGCGCTCCCGTAAAAAATATCTATGAACTGGGAGCACCGGAGTTACTTATAGCCTCGAGTGCAATGAGCTACTACCCCCGTCTACTTGAAATACGTCCAGGTTTTCTGCAACTTTAAAATTAAATCTTTTTTACGTTTTCTTAGTTTCAAAGTGGAATGGGACAGAATTTTTTTGTTTTATGTTACTTTTATTTAGTACTTTTTTTTTGTGTGTTGTCACATAAGTTATTTTTTTTATTTGATGGGAATTCACAATACACAAATTTTTAACTGACTTCCAAAAAGGAGGAGGTTCTATGTTCCACTGTATTTTTTTTATGTATGTTCACCGATTTCTCGAAGATGGCTGAACCAATTATGGAAAATTATTTTTTTTTGTTTGAAAGAGTATACTCCCGTTGATCCTATACAAATATTGTCATGATCTGATCATGGACTTCGGAGATACGGAACTGAACTCTTCATTAATAGAGAGCAAATCTGTCGTGATTTCTGCAATCGCTTACGCAGATGCGTACAGTACACCCACATTTCGACAATTAGGTATGTTAAGTTCTATTTTATTGGGGATACGTCTATTACCATGAAATGTATTGTTAACAATGTAAAATAAATGGATAAAAAATATAATTTGTACTGCATGTTTCAACTAAAAATGGAAAAATTAAAAAACCGTTTTGCAAAAAATAAAACCGACTTCAAAAACAAAAAAGTGAAAAACAACTTTTAACTTCAGAAGTTGGTAACAAAAAAAAAATAATCAAACAAACAAAAGTCACCGACTTCTGAAGCTAAAGTAATTTTTCACTTTTATTTTTGGTTTTATCGAACCTGCTTGTTGGTTAAAGATTAAGTAGATTAATTATCAATCAACTGAGTGGGATTACCCACTCAACACATGCTCTCCGCCTCAATATAATGACTAATCAAAACCATGTATCAATATCTCAAAAACTACAAGTACAAGGATCATTCTGCGCGTGGCCTCAATTGAAAATGACGCCACCATCTTGTTTGGTTGACATGCAATTTTTCAAATGTTTACGAACAGCCTCTCTCTGAATGTGATTCACGAGCACGCCTCATTTTTCATTTCATTTTTTTAAACCCACGTTCCAGCCGGATTCCCCAGATTCCCGCCTACACAAAAGAAAGAATTCAAAAATAGAACGCAAATGACACACAGCTTAACCTGTGAGCTTAACCTTTAGTGTCAAAGGCGACCTTTGACGTTTCACGTCAACATCAACGTAAAAGCATATTCCCGATTCATTACCACGTCAGCCACGTAATTACGAATACGGTCGGCTTTATTCTTTTTACGAGAATTCCAGACGCTATGTGGTCGTATTCTATGGTATATATTCCTTTAATGGTATATTTTAATAGGTTTTACTACGAACGCTATCGTTAATGACTTTATTCTCATTTGAGCTGTAATGTCACGTTTTAATGAACACTGAGCTTTGTGGTGGATATTTGTGTTTAGAGGATTTTAATTGATTTTCCACTTTGTTGCAGGAAGGCTTTAGTTTCAATAAGTTTAGATGTTAATTAAATGTGTATGTTATTACACGAAAACTACTTACTCAGCTTTAGTGTGTTTGAATTTGTAATTAATAGAATTGTCCTTACTATTATTATTAATAGAAAGTAAGTTTGTTTTTTTTATTTGTTACCTTTTCGCGTCTAAACCACCGATCATCTTGAAATTTTGCATATACGTTGTCAGATGTAGACAGAAACGGATAGGATACCTTTCATCCCGAAAATAACAATAACGTTATAATGCTCATAGATGGCGCCACGTGTCTTTCGAATCAGGATTGAATTACACGAAGAGTACAACCCGAATTGATTGTATCCAAATTCTAAATTAACGAGAGCGAAGTCGCGGGCAAAAGCGAGTATAGAATAAAGCATGAAAGAAGAAGAAAAACTAATAAGGCTTATCTTATCTCTTTACTTACGATTATTTATACTAATAACATCTGCCCATGCTCTAAATGGTTTAATGTCTTAAGGAGAAATATTTGTGGTGGAATAAAGGTAATTTTAAATGGATCCAGTTGAATTTCCATGAAGCAACCGCATAGATGCATGAGAGCAGCGGTGGCCCAGTGGTAACGACCCCGACTTACGAACAGTAAGTCGTGGGTTCGAACCCAGGCAGGCGCATTACTTAGTGTAATTTATATCATCACCACTGCTCTCAAAAACGGTGAAGGAAAACATCGGCATGTCCTAGAAATAAAAATTCGAAGACATGTGACATCTACCAATCCACACTGGGCCCGCGTGGTGGATTATAGCCCATTCTCTCTCATAGAGAAGAGGCCTGTGTCCCAGCAGTGGGAACATTATAGGCTGATGATGTGATGTGATGTGAACTGCATATCTGACCCCATCCCCAGATACTGGGTAACACGATATCCCTCGGTTAGACTGGTTGTGTACAGGGTGGACACAGACGCTCAAACGATTACCACGTATTCGTTGGTTAAAAAAAAATCGGCTGTTTCCTACAAAATTCAAAATAAACGGAAAAGCTGTGCTGTTTTTGAGTTTAGAATGATGTACTTGAATACGAGTGGTAACCATTTGTGCGTTGGAGTCCCTTTCAACCTCTGCATATCTTACTATGCAGTGGCGCGCCACAGTTAAACCTTGTTTGAACTGTCAAGTATCACTGTTATGTCATTGTCAATAATGTCAATTTAACCGAGTACCCAATGGCGGTTAAGCTTTTTTTTTATTGCAGGGTCCCGCAGTAAGTACCCGCTGGCGTTTAAGTTGTTGGCGTGTTGGCTGTTATTATTGGCGGAGAAGACGATGTTCACATGACCCCAAATTGCAGCTGTCGTCATTAATTCCGCCTGTTCTATGATAACCCCTTTTTTTCGGATGGGAAATCTTCAAATGACTTCTCCCGCTCTGGGCAGGGCGGAAGGGAGTGTCAGACTTGTACTGACTAAAACCCATCCATGTTCCTTCCTTGCCCTTTGTGTTCAAGGGCTGCAGTATCTCTTTCGAACAGTCCCGCAGCCCTAGCAGGTGTATGATAACCCCTTAACATTTGTTGTTGATCTGCTAAAAAAGTTATAGTTTACCAAAATTAATGAGCCATTTCTTGTTACAGATTCCAAACGGGACCACTGCAACAAGACGGTGGAGATATATGAGGACGTGTCCTCCCCTCCGGTGACCTCTGAGAACTTCGGAAGGCCCCTCACTTGCACATATAGGTAAGGATGTAGCTTGTGTTGAAATAAAAGTATCGATATTGTATAGTCAAGGATAAACTCTGTGTATACTTAAAAAATCGAAAGTTTCTTGTATGGTACCTTTAAATATGTATGGTTGGGCAGTCGTTCCTTATAATGTAACTTAAGAGGAAACGATGGGTGGTCTTTTTTCCATACAAACGGTGTCGCCTGTTTTCTTTCTGGTTTATGACTTTAAAGCTATGATTTTACACAGTTACAGTTAAATAAATATAAACCTCTTCTATGTCCCTAAGTTTTCCTTCTTGAAGATACTTAATCTGTATAAGCACTAGAACCTTTACAAAATGCTCAAAATTGCCTATTTAGGTCGCCTGTCAACAAACAACAAAAACCTAGTGTACAAATTTGACAACTATTAATGAAAAACGAAAAACACAGGGACAGTATATATCCTTCTTATTCAGTTTATGAAATATCTTTTAAATTTGTCAAATTTTGGAGAAGGAAATAGTCGAGAGTCAAACCTCGAATTATGACATTTTACTATAGTTATCTTTATCGTACCAATGTCGAAATCACGCTCGCAGAGAGACAGCGATAGTTTTTTCAAATACCTACCGTGTTTCCTCTTAATTAATAAATTTAAGGGTTCCTTCGTTCTGCGTGATGTAATGTAATGTTAAAATGTGATACACCTCACAACATTCACCCAATCTTTAGTCTATTTGTTTCTGATTTCAGTAAAAACTGCTTTTCACTGTAAATTCAAATATACGTATTTTAGTCTTGAAAAAATTACATGACAATGTAAGATTTGTCAACTTGATAATCGCTTGAAAAGTATCGAGTATCAGCATATCTAAAGCGTTCAAGAGCGTCAGTGTCAATATTCCATAGTAATTATGATACTAACAAGTTTGAAACGTGTTCGCGTTAGGTGCTCAGTTGTATTGATGAAATTTGCCATGAGGGCGCGTTCCCACTATGTTGTGACGATTTAAGTAGTTGGATAAAATATGGAAAAGTAGTGGACGACAGTTAATCGTATAGTCCTATATGTGAACATTTCCATTAAAATACACAAGCCACGACGCTTTAAACAACACGATAATCTGTCGTCACGACATAGTGGGAAAGCGCCCTAAGTATCGATACTTCTTTCGCATCTCTACATCTAGGTCAGTAGCTTACCAACTTTCGCGAAGTTCGCACGTACTCTGAACATTTTCGCTGTACAAAGGCGTGATGATTGATGTTATTTGTAGGGAGTTTTACTTCCTTAGTGAACAAGGGATCAAAGGGAAACTACAAAGTATAAGAACATGAAGGGAGTATTATTTTCGAAGAAAGTTTTGGTTGAATTTGATGATAGTTCTGTGCGTCTTTTTGTTGGATCTTGCTTAAATGATCATGCAATCTACATGACGTAGTATTACGCCTGTGTTTCCGAAGAGGCACAGACAGGGCCGTCTAGCACGCCCTCATTTTTCCAGTTTTTTTAACCGACCAAGCGTCGTAAGGGTATAAAATGGTGTAACGCGAATGGATTAAAAAGGAATGATTTTTAAGAAGAAGTCTGAGGTAATGCGGATGAATGAGGAAAATGTCGTGAGAAAAGTTTTGAGTATGGAGGTGGATGGCTATAAAAGTCGAAGAAGACCAAAGAAACGATGGTTGGACTGTGTGAAAGATGATACGGCTTGAAAGGAGGTGACTGCTGAGATGACAAGTAATAGAGAAGTATGGAAGAAGAAGACAAGCTGCGCCGAACCAAAATAGATTAGATTAGGCAGGAGAATAAAGATGGGTGTACGGGAATTATGTCAAAATCTGTGAACTGATCGACGGCACGGTTGGCGCAGTGGCTGAGCAATTGACTGCTGCGCTGCGTGTCGCGGGTTCGATCCCCGCACGGAACAAATATTTGTATGGCCTACAGATAGTTGTTCCGGGTCTGGCTGTTTGTGTATGTGAGTTTAAATGTTTGTGAACGCACCCGCGATACAGGAGAAATTCCTAGTGTGGGGCAACGTTTTTTTTAAAACAAAAAAAACAAACTCAGTGTCGTAAATCGATGCCTTAGAGTGAAGCTTGTTTTCAGGCAGAAGAAAAACTGCGTGCGTGCGTTTTACAGCGCTTTTATATTTTTTAACTAAATTTTAAGGCGTCGATATGTCTACTAGTTATAAGAAACTGCAACCACTAATCCGTTTACCATGTCAAAACTAATGATTGCAGGAAGATGTTGTAAATTAGCCATTTTCAAATTCGATCTCGATTGTTCAATTCCCGTGCCTATTGGTATTTTCCTATTAAATTCTTCTTTGTAGTAATTCGTTGTCTGTTGTAATTTACGATTACTACAAGTCTTTAGGTATCTGTCGAGTAGCTCCAACAATCATAGCAATATCACGCCTGAAATCCCTGAAGGGTTAGGCAGAGGTGTACTATATTATATAGGGTGACTGATAATTAGTGACAGATACTTATACAAGTGATTGTTCTAATGATAACAAACAACTTTCCCAAAGAAATATTTTTTTTTTGTACTGATTCGCTTCGATCACAATAACACAACAACCGCTTATAGAGCGGGCTTGCGAGCCGCGCGGGTGCTCTGCCTACCCACTGTTGCACGGTACGATAGTAATGAGACAGAACGGCGTCACGCGGCTAACAGCTGATAGGTCACAAACGCGTGCGCGCGAATTTTATACGGCTGTTGTGTTATTGTGATAAAAGTGAAAGACAATTTAAAAAAAAATCTTTTGAAAGTTGTTTGTTATCATGAGTACAATCATGTGTATAAGTATCGGTTACTAATTACCAGTCACCCTATACACCGTGACTTTTTAGTCGTCTGACAATGGCAGCCCACTTCATGTATCCAATGACTACTCTACATTCATAACAAAAAAAAATGGTATTTAAGAGATACATTTATTGTTTTTTAACTAAAATTCATTATTATGATGCATAGCGTAGTTGAAACATTCTGTTGCGAGCGAAGATCTATATTATACTTGACTCGTGCGATGGTTAGGTATGTTCTACTGTTTGATACGTAAACATTATTAACAGGATGTTTCATAATTCTAATGTATTATTTATTTTTCTTTGTACCTATTATCTTAATTAATGGTAAATAAAAACACGCCTAGAGGTATTTTATGTCGGATACATTGAGTGGACCACCTTTGTCAGACGACTAAAAAATCACACAACCTTATTTCACCAGATTTCACAGAAACCCTATGTCATAGTGGACGACCCTATTGCCACCATTCGGGTACAAATTCAGACTAGAGTAGGTTTATTGGGGCGATTAAGGTCATCAAGATTTTTAGTCTGGTTACCTTGATAACCTGAATCTTACTAATGGGACTACATTAACACACACACAGTCAGTCTCACAAAAAATGTCAGGATTAATACATTTCCCACACAGGAACCAGACGATAAGGAAGTCTTGAGCATTTTCGTTGGCTATAATATCAATGATAAATTGTCATAATTTATTCGAGCCAATATTGTACGGAAATAATGGTTTCGCCTTTTCTTTGCGTTAGATAACAATAAATGGCACTTACGTTACGTGGGTTGTGTTTTGAAAAAAAGAGAAAAGTATTGAGTATGAATGTGTACCTAGTAGGAAGTGTATGAGTACCTAGTAGTAAGTGTATGAGTACCTAGTAGTAAGTGTATGAGTACCTAGTAGTAAGTCCTCGAGTACGAGAGAACTAAAGAAACGATGGATGGATTGAAGGAAGATGTGGCTAGAAAGACGATGACTAAAGGTGGACAATTGAGGACGCGGCTCCGGACAACAGACTCTGCCAGCCAATGTGCTGGCATATACGGGTTGGAAGAGTCACTGATGTGAAAATGGTTACCACGTATTCCGTATATCATTCGGAACTCCCCCGCATCGAAATTTTTCGTTAGTAATCTATACATCTATACATCTTCTATACGGATAAATAAAATTGAAGTGTCTGTTTTTAATATTAAAATAACCGATTTTTATTAGTGCATATGGATGTATACACGGTACATATACCAAAACAACTTTTTGTACAATTTTTGTCTGCCTGTCCGTCTGTTTGTTCCGGTTAATCTCTGAAATGGCTAGAGCGATTTTGACGGGACTTTCACTGGCAGATAGCTGGTGTAACAATGACTTAGGCTACTTTTATTTTAGATACATGATTAGTGTTCCGAACAAAAAAAAAAAAACCCTTGAAATTGGTAACATAATTCGATTCAAATAGGTCAGTGTTTAGAATAATGGGGATTTTTTAATAATAATTTCACGCGAACGAAGGTCGCGGGCAACAGCTAGTTTAAAGTAAAATCAGCTGTTCCATAGATTTTGATCGTGTAGGTATTGTATTTTTGTAATAAACAAATGTTTTTTTTTTTTTATTAACCGACAAAAATTTTCCACTTGTGGTTGAGAATGATGTACTGAATACATGGTAATTGTTGTAGCGTCGGTGTCCCTTTCACTCCTTCTATGTAGTAGTTATATTGGTGTATTCCCGCTGACCCCACTGCTTGGCCCCACTGGTGGGGTCAATGGGAAAAAATAAAAACCGCCGTTTCGTTGGCCCCACTACCTTCAGATCAGAAAAATGAAACAAACCAAACAAACAAACTTGATGTCAGTGGGAATTAATAGACATTCCGATCCATACAGTACGACAGCTCTGATCATGGTCTTGTATGGTGAATGGTTGAAGTTGAAGTTGAAGTTCCACGTACACGAACAAAGCGCAAAGTTTCCACAATTTTATTCTGCGAACCACCAGTTAGTGGACTTCACTGCCGGCTTCTCTGTTTCCCGATCATTATAATCTGGATCTCTTCGAAGTTCTAGTAACTCGGTTCTTTTTAGGAAAGCGTGCTCCACCCTAGGCCGCGTTATTGCTTCACATAAGGCGCGTTGCGGTGAAACGCAAGCCTAAAGGGTGTAAACAGACTCTTAATGAAGCCAAAAGGCACTTGTTCTCCTCGTCATTGCGATATTTTTTGTGTTCTAGATCATACCTAGGTCCACCTAGGTCAAATTTCCAACTTTTTCACCAGTTTTTTATAAAATACATGATTTAATGTAAGATTTTTACTTTAAACACCTCCCGGGTCTCGTTACTATTCAATCCATCCATCAGCATAATGTTTTGAGTGCGTCACATTGAGTCCTACTGCAAAACGTGACTTTTCAGGCTAAAAAAAAAAGTGGTTTCCCAGCATTAATTTTTGCGTAAAGTAACTTAGTTTGATGTACATAATGCTTGGTTGACGGCTTCGTGAAGAGTCTGTTTACACCCTGTATTTAGCTTAAAAAAAGTATATCTTAGTGTCTGATGCTAGTTACCAGCCCGCAATCTCCTTACCGGTCTTACTAAAACTTAAACAAATATAGGAGAACACGGCATGCTGCGCCGACCCCAAATAAATTGGGATACGGGCAGTTTAATGACACCGTGGAATATATTTTCTTATAAAAACTTTTTGTTCGCAGGTTTAGAGCCTTCCGAGGATCGCCAAAAGATTGGATACTGAGGATTAGGTTCAAAAAGTTCAAAGTTGGTACCTTGATCAACGGTACGACATGCCACAAGGGATACATGCAAGTAAGTACTTATTTAAGTTTTTACGCAGGGTTCGTTTCACACTAGACAAAAGAAATCTGAAAGTGGACGCTTTTATACTATAGATACCATTTTATCATGTGAAGAAAAAAATAAGCCTACTTACTCTAACTTTGAAAATCAGACATCTTAGTTTTTGTTTGCTTCTTTTTTTTTCTCTCTCGGTATCCTACACTCTTGGGTAAAAAAAGTGAAATACAACTAGACTCAAATCCGGCCTGTAAATCAGGTTGTGTCTAGAATTTTTGTTTACGATGTTATTTAAAGTTAGTACTTATACTATAGCTAGCCCATATTGTCCCACAGCTGGGCAAAGGCCTCCATCCATTCCTTCCAACGGTCGCGATTCTGTGCTACTTCTTTCCAATTCTCAAGGAAGACATTATTTGAAGTCGCTTATTTTATTTTAACTTGGAACGTAAAGGAAATAGTTTGAATATCGGATATTGAAAAATATGATTTGACCTCCTTTCTTAATTTAAAAACAAAAAAAAACGTAATTTTTATCAAGCCTGTCAAAATCAGACATCTTACGACAAAAGAATAGATTCTTAATATATTTTTACTCTCATTTATAACCCTCTTTAACAGAAACGATGAAAAGGGGAAAATGGGGATCACTGAAACAAAAAGTTCTTAGTCATAAAGTCGTGGAAATCAGCCGCCATCACGAATACTACTAATTGAGTCTGCGTACGCTTCGAAATTCTACTAATTAATTTTTGAACTCCTCTGACGGGTGTAAGAACTCGGCAACTGGGAACTGGGAGCTCGGAAACTCGGAGCGAACCAATTTGAGCGTAATTATTGAATCATTCTCCGTTTGTAGATTTGTGAGTTTACAAACTGGGAAACTTTGGGAACCCAGGGTTATTGGGATTTGAAATGTTTACGCATATTTGGGATGAAACAGCTATTAGCCGGAATCGTTATTAGAATTATGAAATGGACAAGATATTGAAATATTTTGGATTTGCGTTTGAAAACGACAGTAATTTTCTTAATGTTAATCATTTTCAACAAGGTATTGCGTAAAATGTGAACGCAATTTAAATCTAAGATCACTGAAGACAAAAGACGTAGAACAGTTGAATATTGAACGTTGAGGATAGGAACCTGAAACAAAAACAAACAAAAACTAACTTGAAGGGATCTATGTTCTGCTGTGGACGGTGAGTAACGGGCTAGCCGTCCGTCTTATGACGACAGGCCGTGTTGACGGCGCCTTCATGTTCCATGCGCGCCTCAAAGAGATGTCAGCAACAGGGAGGGGCCCGCAGCGGCCGATGCCTGCCAGGGCTGCGAGACTGTTCGAAAGAGATACAGCGGCCCTGCAACACAAAGGGCAAGGAAGGAATGGATTGGTTTTAGTCAGTACAAGTCTGACACTCCCTTCCGCTCTGCTCAAAGCGGGAGAAGTCAAAGTCAAAGTCCAAACGTTTATTGCGAACTAAGTGTACAATGTGGTGTTACGTTATTGTAGTTCAAGTCTTAGGAGCCTGCCTTTTTTTTGAAAAAAAAAAAAGAAAAAAGGGATCTATGTTCTGTGAATTGTATGTGTGAATTTTATTCACATTGTGGCCTCCATGGTTCAGCTCTGAAAAACAATTATTTCATACTACCAAAACATCAAAGACTGCCTGTATCAAATATACAAAATATATAAATAAAACAAACTCCAAAAATGAATAGCTTATACCGTCCTCGGTAGCCTTAAGATATTATATTTTAATTTGCAAGACATGCGTTGATTACAACTTACTAAAATAATTATAATTGACCAGATCGTTGCGGTAAAACCACCCATCATAATAACAAATTGCCGCCTCCTGCCCTTTTCATAGAGCTTCATAGAATAAAGTTTAGAGATTAGAACCACAAAGATGGACTTCTGATCAAATCCCTATGCGAATTAAGGAGTCTGCCCACGATACCGTACCATACCATGACCGTGCTATGAACGTATCAGGGTCAGAAACATGACACAAACTACAATGCCTACTAGAACGTATGAACAGCGTATCGTACCCAGGTTGATGGTCATCATACGCGGTAAAGCCCTATAATCTTTGCATTGTAAAGTATGAAACTATGTACTTAATTGTCGCCGTGAACGTTACGTGCATGGCACGCGAAGGTGTTGATCGGTGACCAAACGGTCAAGTGGGCATAATCTCATATTTTTCAATACAACGAATATTTCTTTGCCTGATTCATAACATGATCATGGTATGAAACGGGCCATACCATGATCGTGCTAGGAACGAATCATGTCATGTAGAAGATGTAAATGTTATGTAGTGGGCAGAAACCCTTTTTTTTTGTTTCTTTTTCGGACGGGAAATCATCAAATGACTTCTCCCGTTCTGGGCAGAGTGGAACGGAGTGTCAGACTTGTACTGTCTAAAACCCATCCATGATCCTTCCTTGCCCTTTGTATTCCAGGGCCGCGGTATCTCTTTCGAACAGTCCCGATGCCCTGGCAGGTGGGCCTTTAACAACGAACATTTTTACATTATAACTATAAGACTTATAATTACTAACCCAAATATCCCACTACAAGCAACCAACCCTCCACAGATAGTCGACGGCAACGCGAAGACAGACGTGTCAAACAGGAAAGAACCAGGACTCTTCTGTGGCGAGATCGAACAGCCCCAGACGTTCATTTCGGAGACTAACTTCGTGAAGATTGTGTTCCATGCCGACAACTTCACTGATCAAACTTACTTCAGCTTCGATTCCAGGTCAGTGAACATTTAACGGGTTAATTTAATATAGAACCAAAGGGTAGAACTAGATTTTAAGTTTGTTTGCGAATGTTGGAGTTAGTTGACTAGGTATATCGTATTATTAGTTTCGGGTTCACTTTAATTGTGTTTTTTATGGATTACTTGGAAAGTAATAAAATTACTATACAAGATGTAAATGGACCTTTCACGAAGCCGTCAACCAAGCATTCTGTACATCAAACTAAGTAAGTACTCTACACAAAAAAAAATGCTGGGAAACGGGATTTTTGTGTGAAAACTTACGTCTTACGGTTAAGTCGCAATGTAACGCAGTCAAAACTTTTTTTTTTAATAAAACTAAAATAAAAGTAAAACATTTGCATTGAATAGAACGGGGTTCGTGGAGGTATTTAAAGTAAAGTTGTAACATTAAAAACATGTATTAATAAAAAATCTTATGAAAATGTTGGAATTTTAACCCCTAATATCTCCGTAACCAGAAGGTTCCCAGGTCTGGTCCACAACAAAAAAATGGTTGCAATGACGGTGAGAACAAAGTTGCTTTCGGCTTCGTTAAGGGTTGTTACCCCCGTTATTAGCTGCTAAAAGAGGACAGTTTTCTACTCGATTCTCATTACATGTGGCACTCATTAGAGGAACCAGGTAGATATATGGGAAAATTTCTAAGCCAAGAGACGTGTTAATTAAAGTTTATAGATCTCGACCTTAATTATCCCACATACAAGATCCGAGAAATCTATAACATGATAAATAAAGGGTGTAAACAGGCTCTTAACGAAACCGAAAGGCACTCGTTCTCTTCGTCATTGCGATCATTTTTTTGTTCTAGACCATACCTGGGAACCTTCTAGTTACGGAGATATTGGGGGTCAAAGTTCCGACTTTTACACAAGTTCTTTTTTAAATACATGTTTTTAATGTAAGATTTTTACTTTAAACACCTCCAGGGCCTCCTTATTATTCAATCCATCCATCAGCACAATGTTGTGAGTGCGTTACATTGAGTCCTACTGTAAAACGTGATCTTTCATCCTAAAAAAAAGTCGTTCTGCAGCACAAATTTTTGCGTAAAGTTACTTAGTTTGATGTACATAATACTTGGCTCCATGAAGAGTCTGTTTACACCATGTAGTGTTCAAACATCTGATAGAAAATAACTCAAATGAAATCAACACGAACATTTTCTCTGAAACCAAGCTATACACAGCACAGTAAGTTTATACATTTAATTTCCTCTGCAGAGCTGAGCAACAATTTGAAGTGTATCTACGCTACGGACAGCATCCGGAATTGTATCCAAACAGAAGAGGGGAAGTTGTTGCTGGGTATGTATACCTCACCTAAGTACATACATAAAGTAGGACACAACATTTGATTTTACAGTGAGACTATGACTTCATAGTCCTTGAAATGAAATGAAAGAAAACGTAACAAAAATTCAAAAAACAAAATAACAACACAACATTTAGGTATTAGCTATAATTTTTTGTGTTTGAATTTTTCTTATTTGTCATTTTTTATATGGGTCTCGGACCTGAAATAAATGAAATTATTTCCTTTATTTATTTTCACACATATTAAATACATTTTTAAATATTCAAATATAAAAAAGAATATAAAAAAATTAAAAAAAAACATTTAAAATAGTAGCCCACCGGTATCCGGAACAGGGTCCAAACTAACGGTGGTTAGGGCTCCAGAGAGAGGAACCTCCTCAAAATGCGAGCCGTATCGAGGAGTACCGCCTTCTAAATCAGGCCCTTGATCTTGACCTTAATAAATGTTACTATAACTTGAACGATTTCTTATACGATAAATTTTCCAAACCTTGACCACTCAGTGACAATTAGTGATAACAATTATTATGCATGTGAACAATTAACCGTTTGACATTATTGATAATATTTTAATTTTTTTATACTAACTATATACATTGATAATTAAAAACTATTAAACTAAAATAGATAAACTAACAACAAACTATAAAAGGGCATCGAAAAACTCCTCCTCAACGCTGTCAGATGGTAATATGCCCAAGAGACTGGCGGCGTTGCCACGTTGTATGGCACACGTTGTTTCATTTTTTTATTCTGTAACCATATTGACATATTTTAAAAAAAAAATAATCATATTTAAATCATGCCGCTTAATTTTATAATAATTGTAAACCTACTATTTGCATGCCCATATGACGGCAAAATGTGGAGAACCTCAAGAAAAAAGAACATCTATGTTTGTACCTACCCATGTTTGCAAAGAAATAAATGATTTGATTGATCCAACCGCCTAAGGAGATTCTCATTATTATTATTATTAGTATAGTGTCGGACGTAAAGAATAGCACCATCCCGTACATTCCCGCGGGTGTCGTAAGAGTAGAGAATGAGCAGCAACGTTCTCTGTGTTTTTTTAACAACCGTACTGCGATCGCCAACCCGCCTGCCAAGCGTGGCGATTATGGCAAAACCCCACTTTAGGAGAGGCCTAGCTATGTCCAGCAGTGGACGTGTTTCGGCGGAAATGATGATGATGGTGATGCCTTTTAATTCAATTTAGGTTCCTAAATACCATTTTAGTCAATCCAAAGCAACTTTTAAACCGAACAGCCTGTCATTATACCTTTTATGTTCACTTCCCTTGCAATTTTTCCCCGTCCGTATTCAAAGGAAGAATGGCTCCATACAAAGTAAGAAAGATTAATGATGATACATAAATAAAGAACAAAGAATGTACGAAACAAAATTGCGTCGACTCTTTTTACATACACTCTTAACGAGGTCTAATAATAGATTCATTTGAATATATACACCTACTGAGGCCCTTACACGAACACGCGACGTGTAAACGTATCTTAAGTTCTAATGCTATATGTTTTTGGTTTAAATTGCAACACATTCAATTAGTGTCAAAACTCATTTATTGAAAAATAGAGCCTATTTTTGGCCGACAATCAGAACATTATACTGGATGGTAGGGACACTGACAAAAAACAGTTGTTTTCTACAAAACTGCATTATCTACACGGTCAAAATTTATGGAAACGCTGTTTTTTAGCATCGGTATCCCTTCCACCTCGTTTAATCCCCCTCACCCAAAGATATGAATATACTATAGTATAATATCACCCATTGATATGAATAAAGTTTTAAAACTAAGTCAAATTATGAAAAAACGAATATTTCCAATCATAAAATTGTTCATGTAACGTTTACATCGCGCTTTTGTTCTGGCCCCACCGGAATAAGAGGGTAAAGTCACCCCTAACAAACATTACCTCAGGCAATACGAATTGCTTTAAAAAGATAATTTTATCGAAATCAGATAAAACATAAAACAAAACATATTCAGGGGTTCCACAAGGAACGATTCTCGGCCCGACTTTATTTAAATTATTTGCCAAATTGCGATGCCGACTTCAAAAGGAATTCAAACGTACGTGATCAACATTTTAAAGCAAATCGTTTGGAAAACCTATTCGGTATTGTCTGCGCTTACTTTGGACTGTGATCGATTCTATGTGTTGAGATCACAAAAGGTGTTTTGAAATGAAAAGATCACGTTTCTGCTTATTTTAGTTTTGAACGAGAGACTAGTCAGCTTTAGAACAGTGTAAGGAAAATGATACTGTGAAGAGTTAACAAGTACTGTGGCCTGCAATTTATTTCATGAATTCATATGACCTTAGCTTAAAAACGAGTTGTAATTGTAATGACTTTTAGATTATTAAAAGTCAGCAGTTAGGTCATTAACAAAAATTACAACAGCCCATAAAAAAGTATCAAAATAAATAACCCTTTAACAAAAACGGTAAATTCATTAAAATTCGAGCAATAAAAACCGTAAATAAGTTCAGTAACAGTTAATTCAGAGAATGATAAATTGTTATTTGTTGCCGCCGAATTTTGGTGGCGAAAGTTTTCAATAATTTAGTATCACATTCCAAACAATTTATATTCTCATTTATAACAAACAAATATATTGGAAATGGAAAAGTTCACGATTTATATTAAACTAACTCTGCTATTGGGTCTACAAGCTTGTTTTTTTTTATATTTTTTGTTGAAAAGTACTTTAGATGTTAGGGTAGGTGTTAATGCGCACCTACATAATATGTTTGTACAGGTTTTACAATAAACAGTAAATCAGATAAAATAATTGGTGTAATAGGTAATTGTTTATTAGATAGTAATATGGAATTCCAAAGTTTAAATAAGGTACGGTATTGCTCAAGCATCTACAGGTACGATATAGATCGAAGTCGGTACCTATGCATCATCATGCCAGCCTGTCACTACAGATAAATTTGAAATCCAGTGCCTCAGTAGATTATCTCATCAAGAAATCCTGTATTTAGATTACCCAGAATATACTCAATTCTTTAGTGAAATCTTCTCTTTCAATGTTTCATCTGACTAACAAGATATTTCTTCTGCTTCAAACAATACTCCTTTTTCAAAAGCAAATACTGCTAATGACCCCAACACCTTTATCGACCTCAAAAACGATAAGTACTACAAAACGTGACCTGAAAGTTTACGACCCTGCCATAACCAAGCTTTGCTCGAAGTCGTGACACTCAATTTCCATGTCAATAAATCACTAACTCAATACTTCAAATCATCACTCGACGGCCACTGCATAAATCAAGTTCGAGTTGCCAATTACTTAAGAGGCTTATCCCGAATGTCGCGAACGTTCTAGAATCATTCTGACTGGCTCCAAATGGCTCCACTTTGGTGGGTACGTGACCGAAATGGCTTATAAATCGTGTTGAATTGTCGGTGCGGGCTCACTGCCCACCTATTATTGCATCCACATTGATTTATGCGTTGTAATCAAGTTCTCGAATTAAAGTGAGTGAGGTACGTAGTTGCTGATTCTGGGATTTCTTTTTTTAAATTGGGCGCCCTTTTTGAGGGCTCAAAAGGGTGCTTTAGGGAATGTTATTTATATACGTGAGTGTGCAGAATTTTTGCAGCGTATTTTGTTTTGCTGACGCATTTTTTATAACCACTGGGTTTGTAGGCTGATGTCAATATGGGTAAAGCTGCAATTCATGCTGGAGTAGAGAAAGGTATAAAAATGCTTTAATATTGGGATCATAAAATGGATACTTTGAAAGACGTTAGCTATAACGATGATTTAAAAAAAGGCACTCAAAAAGAAGGTTTTCAAATTTTAAAGCTTAACAAGCTTAGCAGACTTTGGAAATAAATATTCTGGAAATCAATTATAACAAATTAGAATCAAATTTTAGGAACAATCGTGCCAAATCCTGCCAAGTTATAAAAATCCACCAATTTTAAAACCCAGCGATTAAAAAATCCAGTGTAAAAATATGACGACTACTGAAAAATTTACGTCAAAAATGTCTCCAACTAAAAGTGTCAGAGATAATGATTTCGTTCAGCTCTGTTAGCTGAGTTAACTTAATGAACGAGGCGCAATTTTTCTCAGGTCGTACTGCGAGCGAGTGTTCCGGGATTGTCGACTGCAAACGTGTTATGTACAGTCGGCTGCCTATCCTGGAGTGTATCCAAGAAACCTTCATTGCAGGCAAGTGTATTAACACCTCTTAGCTATTCAGCTATAAAACTAGCAACAAGCCAACGTACGCATGGGCGTTTTTTCAATGCGACTTATCTTTAATTTTCTGATATTTCTTTTTCATATTTTTAATTTTCTGTTTTTAATTATTATTATTTGGTTTAATTTTTAAACTCTCTGCGTTAACCGTTTAACCACGAGCTATAGGTCAAACGACACGCGAGTTGCGACGAAATTGTTAAGAGCATGCTATGAGACACGACGCGACTGGCGACACTGAGGTACTTTCGCAAAGTGAACAAGTGACGGTCCCGCGTGTAATTTGATGCAAGTAGCACCAGCTGAGGGCGTAAGCGTGCGTGAATAGATTATAGTACCAGTTAACAGTCGCCAGAAAAAAGCGCCCATGTGAACGTGTGCTCAAAGTATTTTAAAGTACAAGAGCTATTGGGTGTTCTTCCATTTAATCTAAGTTGGTGTTAAATAGTGATAGCGTTGTTAAGAGCTTTTTGTTTGATAACTTTATTGTTGGAACTGTTGGAAGCCATTCAATTACTGTTATTGAAATTGAATGCATTCTTCGAATCGACGATTGTCGATTTGTTCAAGCTTAGTTAGACATGATGATTGAATTGGTTTTGTAAATAAAGAATTTTATCAAAAGACATTTATACAGGGTCAAACAAAATTGTATAACGAAATTCACAGACGTGAAGAGTATGGATATCATCATCTGCCTAGCCTTTTCCCAACTATGTTGGGGTTTGCTTCCAGTCTAACCGGATGCAGCTGAATACTAGTATTTTACATGGATCGACTACGATACTCCTTGATACGACTGGTTGTCAGACTTTCGGGCCACTGACTACCTGTAAAGACTGTCAAAGATCTGTAAATGGTGACTACCTATATCTAATCTTAAAAAAATATATTTGATGGTTTTAATGGGTTAACGACCGCAATTATTTTGTTTAAAAAAAGTGTTTCTGCGTTGACTTAACACACGTGATAAGTAGGTATTTAACACTTCAAGCATAAAGTACAGAATGTCATAGGCATTTTCTACCAGTCAACCTTTGGCTGATGCAGAGACGCACAATGGTACGTATCAATGTGGATACAACAAAATCCAAAAAAAAATAAGTTTCCTTCCTAATTATAAATTAGACCTTCTAATTGCTTGAAAAATATTAGCATTCCCTAAAATTAGTTCTTTGAGCCCAATAAATTAGATGGCAGTGAAATATCTCTTCAAAGTCATAGAGGAAAGCAGAAATTTTGATGAGGGTTGGAACCTGCTTGGACAAATGTGTTTGTATAGGCCGGAGCTCTAAGTATTGTTTGTCAACGCTGTTTTCCCCGAACTGAGACGACAGCACTTTGAAGTCTTTGTGTCAACTCCCAACAGTTTCGTTTTTATTATAAAAGATAACACATTGCTTTGGAGCTTTAGGCTCGAGAGTGACACAGAAAATTGTTACGTAGTACAAAGTCTTAAGCTCATTCAGATAGGAGGCCTGTGTGTCCCAGCTGTGGGAATGATGTAGAACAGAATACAATAGAATTTATATCTATCGACACAGGATCATAAAATCCAACATAATATAATAACACTAGCTGTTGCACACGACTTCGTTCTCAAAATTGACCATGTTTCATACAAATTTTTAAGGGCTTAATTTCCAAAAATCCTAGTGCACACTTACGTTATTTAAGGAGTTAGTGCAAAATTTAATGCTTCTAGACTCATCGGTTTTAGCTGTGCATTGATCGATCAGTCAGTGAATCAGTCAGAAAGTCAGTTTCTTTATATTTTGATTACACTTTTGTGTACACAAAAAAAATAACATAAAATTTGGCTAGGCAATAGGTTACTAATTTTAATACTGCAATGTTTTTCAAATGAAATATATTATTTAACACACGAAGTAATATTAGGGTAACTTCACAGACATGGCGTATATCAAATTTCGTGCATTACACGGTCGTTGATCTCGTGCAGTTTTAATAACGTGAAATTGCGTGTTCCAAAACATATTTAACTGTTATTTTAAATTTAAATATTTCATTATCTGAATGTTATGAATAAAATCTAGTATTACGAGTACAAGATATTTAAACGTTACTGGAAAATGTGAATGTAAGTACTATATATATACCGCTTGGGGATTACAGTCTTGTGTTACAGTATCGATATACATAATATGTATATGTAAACTATATTATACATCATTGAAACACTGCCTCGTCTGTGTAGTAATCTTGGTACTTGGCCCTGGGTCCTTCGATTCCCGGTTTGGGCAAAGTGATATTGGGTTTTAAAACCAAGAAACTCTTAGTAGCAGCCTAGATGTCGAGATCCGTGCCCGGTTGATGGCAATAGGCTCGCCCTCTATTACATGGATCTTCGAAGCTGGCGAAATGTAACTCTTCTGGGATTATATTCGTGGTATTATGTTACGTTACATTATGATAGAGAGCAGCGGTGGCCCAGTGGTAGCGACCGCGACTTACGAACAGTAAGTCGTGGGTTCGAACGCCGGCACGCGCATTACTTTGTGTAATTTATTTCATCACCACTGCTCTCCAATACGGTGAAGGAAAACATCGTGAAGAAACCGGAATGTCCTAGAACCAGAAATTCGAAGACATGTGATATCTACCAATCCGCACTGGACCCGCGTGGTGGATTATAGCCCAATCCCTCTCATAGAGAGAGGAGGCCTGTATCCCAGCAGTGGGAACATTACAGGCTGATGATGATGATGACATTTTGAAACTTTGTTATAATCATTACCGTATAATTAATTAAGCATAATATATGTTTCAGTAACTATTGGCGATCATTATATTGTTATACGGAGGTCCCTAAAGTAGGCGGCGCCTGTATTATAACGGCCAGAAATATCAAACCATGACATTATCATTATTAATATCGATACCCACCACGTCCGTGAAGTTTCTCCAACCAACTAATTTTACCCTGTATATCACATACGTTGGAATTGCATCGCAAAGTGCTATTGGCTGCTTACTTTGATTCTCTCTAATTGCTCACCACTCGACGTCCATTAAAACATTGCTACGTTAATGTTTGAGCGTTCATGCTTTAACTGGTCGCTTTGGTGTCAAGAGCATATTGATTGACTCAAGTGTGTAAAGAGCAATCAAGGTGAGAATTAGCATGGGCTGCGGGACTGTTTGAAAGAGATACCGCGGCCCTGGAACACAAAGGGCATGGAAGGAACATGGATGGGTTTTAGTCAGTACAAGTCTGACACTCTTTTCCGCTCCACCCGGAGCGGGAGAAGTCATATGATGATTTCCCACACGAAAAAAAATAATTGAGAATTAGCATTGATTTGATTATATAATAACCAGTCTTAACCAAAGTATTATCCAATTACTTGGTTGTGTAGGTCAGATAGGCAGTCGCTCTATGTAAATTACTGGTATTCAACGATTCGTCTGAAAGTCCCAACATAGTAGCCAAGACCCGACTACTGAAAAATCACACTCTAAAAAGTATGAAATCGTTTTTTACCCACACACATCGATTGATCGTCTAATAAATAAACAACTTACACATTATATACTTCAATGTTTGTAATAAATATAATGAGTGATGTTCAGAGGATAGCCGTGGTCGTATGCCACTTAGACTTAACGTTTATAATCCTTTACTGCTGTTAGAATAAATTGATTTTGGAGAGTAGGTGACATACAACCACGTCCACCTCCCAAACCCAAGTAGGCTTCGCCGTTGTCGGGTAAAAAGTGAAGTAATATGCTGATAGTACTGTAGAGGTTCCATGATGACAAATCGTTCTGGCAGCTGGTTGGGACTGGCAGCTTAACCTATTCACTGCCCAGTAATTCGCGAAAACTGCGTGATTTTCGTTCGCGTGCCCACAACCCGAATCAGAGTCGTCGTTATAATGAACTATAGATGACTTGTATTCATGCCCAGAACCCGACTAGCGAGTCCATAGCTACGGATACGAATTGTGCGAACAAACAAATTATTGTTCGACTCATATGCTGGGTTCTGGGCACTGAATGGGTTAATAAAGTAAGTATATTTGAATGGAAAAAAGATTAAAAATGATAGATTGTCAGAAGGACAGACAAGAGGTATCTATGAAGATGAAAATATGTATTCATTGATTTAAAGATAAAAAATATAAAGAATTCAACTGAAAAGGAGTATCATTTAATGGTGTAGAACCCACCACCACGCTAGGTGTGTTTGTTTTATCTCTAAGTCTGTCCTTCTGACAATCTATCATTTTTAATCCTTTTTCCATTCATATATATTTACTTTATTAAGCTGCCAGTACCAACCAGCTGCCAGAACGATTTAGCATCATAAAACCTTTACAGTACCTATGTTTTAAAGGCAAATAAAAACTGAATTGGTGATGGAAATGAATGGACGAGTGTCGACAAAAACTTTCCAGGTGTCCTAGGATCGAATTTCACAAATAAAGTTGAACTTAATCAGTACATTAATTATTTGCTAAACCTCTTTCAAGAGTTGTCATTGTGGTCAATGCTGCTCATGAACACAGTTAAAATGATCTCGATCATGTGATCGAGTTCAGTTTTATTGATGAAATTCAACCTATAAGATTATAATCCACTTATTTTTATATTTTTTTCTTCTAGATACCATCTCAACACAAGACTGCCATACATAAAGCTATATATAGAAAATGAAGAATTCAATATAGACGGGCAGCGATGCGAAAACATCATGACTTGTCCCATGAGACCCATAACTTCTGGTAAGTGGCCCAAATATTTGGAGAACGTTATTAAAAATACACACGATAAAATGTTTACCCTCAATGTTGTTTATACATGTCACAGAATAATTGTGAACATTGATTCTTTGTACAATTTCTAGGGTTTTTGTAAAGCAACAGCTTGTCTTAGGTAAATTGCGAACAATGACGATGAGTACGCTGATTAGCTGATTTGAATGTTATGCACTGAGGAGTGTGTTGATTGGTTAATAGTTTCACTTGACGTCACGTTCTGCTGACCAACCCGAAAAAAGATGGGTTAGGGTATCATATTTTATTATACTCTTAGATTGACTGTTTTTGTTTACAAAATTCCTGATATTAATTCGAATAACAAACATCTTACTTATATTTTTTTTGTTATGAGTCTGATGTGTCTCTCTCCAGGGCAAATGCCTCAGGCAGATGAAAATTAAAAGAGGCAAGGCCCTCTTTTCATTTTTCTCATATTTTGTCTATTTCATTATTACATCTTTCTTATTTTCCACTAATCCGGTCCTTAGAAAAAATCCTAGGCTCTTCGCAGAAAAACGATTTTCCCAATTATCTTGCGACGAATACATTCGGGATCCTCATTTAGATTCTTAGAAATTGCTTTTATATTTTCATTCGCCCCTAAGTTCCCAATACGGGGAGTTCTCGTGAGTCGATAAGTCTGCGTTAAGTAGCCTTTTAGTGCCAAGTAAATGTTGTTCGATAAGGTTAGTAGAAATTACTGGCATAATAGCGGCTAAGGGGTGCTACACATATGTTCGGGTCGGCATGGTTAGGCACAACCGGACGGCAAAGTCGAATATACAGCATGTATCAAAAAGGTGTGGTCGTATTTAAGGATGTGGTATAGACCATCGCATTAAACCACTTTTTTCATGGAACTATTTTCGTGATGACAGTATACGTCCCAATTTTTCAGCTTGATGTCTATACCACATTCTCAGCTCTGATTCAATCATGCTGTATGCATACTTATTATTATAAATGGTGTTAAAGATAAAAGTCATAACACTACCTGCTATGGTTTGTACGTACTCTTTTTGATTCGTCTACATTCATTCATATTGTCATGCAAACACTGAATTTTGAGTAGGTAGTATATAAATGTCTATAATATAGGTTACATTAGGGAAAAGGCCGCTCAGCTAGACTTGAATTATTTTGTATATATACCAGAGTTTACCGATCGGGAGCTGAGTGATTGCTTCGGGTTGGCTTTGTAGTTCAAGAAATACTACAGAACTGAATGTGGAAGAAAAATCATGTAGCGTACCGTTAAACTAAAAATAACCAGTTTTATCTAGTATCATTCTCTAGAGACCAACTCTAAGCAAGATTACTTCCCCAAACATCGATATTACCTATTCTAAAAATAAACCGACCTCCTCGAGAAAATTAGTTTTCTAAATACGGCTCCTTGAAACTCCAACTACATTTACAGCTGACGTGAATAGGCCACTTTGCCGAACCTACAATCGTTCGGACGGAATCACCAATTCGAACGCTCGATCCGAGTAAAAAGGCAATCGAGTCCGGTTGAGTGTGTCTATCAGATCAGAATAGGCCTGCATCAGCAAATAGAGCGGCGGTCTTGATAAAATGAGATTGCACTTTGGCCGTGTAAATAGAAAGCGTATGTCCGGGTTTTTTGGTTTCATTTTCCTGTATGGTGTCGGTCGATCGATATGTCTGGTTTAAAAATAACATCTCATTTAATGAGCAGTGACTTTGATATATTATCGTCTATAATGATACAGGTAAATTGAAGAACTTGGCTGTATTTTATGATGCGTTGTAAATAGTCATTAAATATGGTAATAAAAGTACTTAAAAATAGATAAAGAGCTTTAGTTACAGCTAAAGAAAACTTTGTTAGTCCTTTAGGTATTTTTCCACTTCTGATAATTTGATTGGATGTGAAACTTTTTTTGTAATACCGTTTTTAGTAAGACCTTCTAATGGTACATCACATGACATCTATGTTTACAGTTTTTAGTGCTATAATCTATTATTCAGGCAATCATGTAAGTAGAAATACGAGCAAAAGAATACTCTTATCGAAATTATAAATAGTTACCAGTGTAAAAAGCAAAAAATTTCCCTCCACATTTTTTACATAACACAGCAAGGTGTTATAACTTATGAAGACTATAAATAACGGCTATCCAATAACCGCTATTAAATCAAGCCGGTCTGCAACTTACTCGATATTAAATTTTCAGACCACTCGACTTTACCCATGTTTTAGAAAAGCTGGCGTAGTGAAAAATTGTGTAGTAGACCTGCCACAGTGCACGGAATGACGGAGCGTCTAGATTCGGCAAAAATAAGCATAGATGTGAATGTTCTCACTGGTGCGTTGAGGCCTATTCTCTATTAGAGGGAGTGCACTGTAATGTACAGACGTCAGCATATCTAGCTACCCGAAACAGTCAAATTTTCCCAAACATCCTTGAACCTATGCGCGCGCACACCGTCACGAAAAACCGATGCCCTGAAGTTAGCTAGTCAACATAGACCCTGAAGTTAGCTAGTCAACATTTTAGATTTACATGCCAAAGAAGTATAACTTCTTACGTACGTAATAAGTACACACACACTTTTTTTTGTGGAAAGTATTGTCAATGCCGCTTCTAGCACAGTGTGCTTGCTCTGTGAGCCTAGCAGATAGTCTGTGATTTGTTTCATCTCAGTTTATATGAATATGAAATGTGTGTATCGTTTGCGAGTATTGAGCAGATGGCTGAATTTGAATTGGTTTAGCATGTTTTGATGGGTTATCTGAATTTAAAACGATACAGCTTGAAAGAGAACTTTGTGCTTTTATTTTTTTGAAACTAGCTTAAACGAGTTTATTATGGAATTTGGCAAGGCACACTTGACATAACTTTAACGCAATTTGAAATGAAATTAGCATACATTATTTCGAGTTATAAATCTTGGTGTAACTTTCTAGATATTTGGTATTTAAGTAAACCTAAGTACTAGTGGATTAAATATCAAATGAACACGGACCAATAAAACTAGTACCTAATGGTTGACTAGCTGCGGACACTGGACACACGTGTGTTAGTAAAATATGTGTCCGAAATTGCGTTCATAATTGGTCGTGTCTGTTTGAGCGAACCTAAACTGCAATAATTTATAACTGATGACTGACTGACTTCGCATGTCATCATCTGCCTAGCCTTTTCCCAACTATGTTGGGGTCGGATTTCAGTCTAACCGGATGCAGCTGAATACCAGTGTTTTACATGGAGCGACTGCCTATTTAACCTCCATAACCCAGTTAGTACTGGGTAATACGATACCCCTTGGTTAGACTGGTTGTCATACTTTTTGGGACACTGACTACCTAACGACTGTCAAAGATCTTCAAATGACAGCCGGGACCAACGGCTTAACGTGCTTCCCGAGGCACGGAGGAAATTCGGTATGTAATGGGTGGTCACCCATACACAAACCAACCTAGGCAAGCACGGCTTAACCTAAAGGTCGACCCGAGCGGCTGTTATTATTTAGCCACGACCTCCTCACTGCTTGACATCGCATTTGAAGAACAAATAATTGTTATATTTTTTTTCTCCATACTCAGGATCAGAAAACTGTCCTTACGACTACATAAGGATCTACGACGGGAAGGACGAGTCTGCATCAGTCATCGGGACATTTTGCGGCATGGGAAAGTTCCCCTACTCCATCATCGGAACATCCCAGGACCTGTTTGTGGAGTTCGTCAGCTCTCCTGCAGGTAAAGTAGCTGTTATTTTTTCTCTGGTTACTGTTAGAACTGATGGCTTTTTCATCCTCCCTTATTCTTATTTGTTTAAAGTCATCGCAAAATTTTAACAATAGCAACAACTTGGTAGAGATAATGTTTTTTTTTTTATAAATGTGATTATTACAATAACGAAAAAGTCACAATTTTTGGACTGAAATAAGCCACCGAAATCTTAGGTCAGTCTTGTGAAATGTCTGATGAAATGCCTCTTGTCTTACATAAGCCTCTATGATGTCTAATAATGATAAACTTAAAGTAAACAAGCTTATAGTACAAAACATTTTTAAAAACCAGCTTTAAAATATGTGTATGACGTCATATTTTTTTCGTATGTTCTTCTATACAAACCCTTTTAATTGATACCCATACCATGGGTATGCATAAATAATCACTAGTGTGCAATCTTTTTGAGTCCACCATATTGGATTTAGAATGACGTCACTTAGCTAATAATGCATTGTCATTTAAACTAAATACGTACGCAAAACTTTTACTCCAATCTGCTAGGAATAACTGTTTTAAAATTGAGTTGCAAGATTTGACTGAAACAGACAAAAACTTTGCAAAATAAATAAAAGCTTGTAAAATATGACATGTATGCGTATATTATAAACAAGATGTCAAACATCATATCCAATCCTCAAAATAAAAAACAAACGTCAGTGAAACACATATCTGTGAAACCATCGATAGATATATGTATTACAAAAACAATTTTCTGATGATGATGTATTTGAAAACCAAGTCTTAAAAATTTACTCATAAGATTGAAAATAACACTCAACATAACTTTTCTTCAACACCAGGTCCACTACTAAATACCGGCTTCCATTTCAACGTGGGGAACTGGCCTGGTCACGTGGAAGCTCCAGGGTCAAAGGTCGGAACCTGCGACTGGCTGCTCACTGCTGAAACCCTCAAGAAGTCGGGAGACACCGAAGGCATTTTCCTCTCAGTGGCACATTGGTACCCTCCACATACTTCGTGCACGTATCTGATGCAAGGCTTTCCGGGGCAGGTTGTTAGGTTATATTTCCCGAGGTAATTTTTTATTTTATATTTTTTAAAGAAAGATAGAAAAAAAGAAAAGAAAGAAAAGAAAGGAAAGAAAGCAAAGAAAGAAAAGTATTTATTAGTCTGCAGAGGACCAAACAAAAAAAATGGTTAAATTAACAGTAAAACAAAACTACATAAAAAGGCTAGTTGTAGTAGTTAGCTTTTCTTTCTGTATCATTCACGTTTTTGAAATACACAATGCCTTAGTATTTTTCCGTAACAGTAATTTAATCAAGCTTTCAATTCGTCTTTTCTACTGTTGAATTTGTCCTGATGCAAGCAATAAGCTCAAATAAAAAAAGAAACACTGAACATTATTTAGTTACTATGTAAACAATCAAATAAAATAAATTCACAAAGAACCCAAAAGCATCGTAAACTCTCCTTCAATGCTGTCAACCAGTAATGAGCCCAAGAGAATGGCGGCATTGCAAAGTTGTGTGGCAATGCTTAGCCTTTGCCATTTTTTTTTCCATATTGTATCTTTAGGAAAGCATGAATGAATAAAAAATTTCTCGATAAATGCGATATTTAGGCATTTAAATAAAAAAATAAATTGTTACTAGCACAGACATGGATTTCATTACGTAGTACTCGTATTAACAAACGAAGTTTAATAACGGCATAAGTCTCTCCGCAATATCTACAACACAATTTCTTGTCAACAGTTTCCGAATTAACCGCATTGAGTCTCCAATCCAACCCTGGACTGGCGACTGCGGGGAATCTCTCACGTTATACGACGCTCCAAGACCTGACGACGCTCGCATCATCAAGACTTTCTGCGACACTTTCAGTAGACCCATGGAGAAGCATGACTTCGTATCTACTGGCAACGCCATGTTCGTGCGATTTGAGAGCAAGACTGGCAGTTATAGTGGGTAAGGGTATATCAAGTTTGATTCCAAATAGTACAAAATGAATTTATGCCAGCCTAGTACTTTTTATATGTTTTTTTCCAAAAAAAATGTGAAAATGTTCCTCACCTACCTTATAATAAAAACCCTTCCATGGCAGTCAAGTAAAAATGAATTGTATTTGTTTACATTTGATGTTACTTCAGCATCGATGACGAATCGGTACTATAAAAAAAAAAAATTGAAACGGTTGTGAATCGCGTAATCTTTTGTTTTTGGATGACAAACCGGGGCAGTGATGAAACGGGTATAAGTCATAAAAAGACTCCGAAGCCGAAAGACACTTGTTCTCCTCATCACTGCGATATTTTTTTGTTCTGGATCATACCTCGTAACTAGAAGGTTCCCTAGTTACGAAAATATTGGAGGCGAGCCTATTGCCATAAACCGGGCACAAATCCAGACTCTTTAGCTGCTATTGAGAAATTACTGACGGTAAACCCAAATGACACGGCCCGACCCAGGAATCGAACCCAGAACCTCATGCTCAACAGTCCAACCACTAAATCAACGAAGCAATAAAAAAAACGGGTTGCACTTCGGGAGTGCCGGTAGAAGTGAAAACTTGAAACAACGCAATCTAGCTTAAACTACACGCACACTCGCGCAAGCGCCCTGCGCCGCCGATTCGATCTGACGATCTGACGGTAGTTTACCAGTTTTTACCCATCCCAAAAAGTGCACAACGCCGCTAAAGAAGTTTTTACTTAAAAAATAATAATATTGTAATTAAAATAAAGGTTTATACTGGTAGTAAGGTGTTATTCAAACATTCAGAACCAAAACCGCACTGGGAATAGAAAACACAATAAAACATAATTTATGACTCGCTCCAACTTAATTTCGCGGAATTTTTATAGCTTAAAACACATTAAGCAGTCCTAATGAGGTCGGTTGTAATAAACAAGGAAGGTCGCACAAGCGCCAGTCGCTTATATATTTGTTTACCTAACATTTCCACCGCAGAACATCATCAATTAGATCTGAAAAGAAAATTGGAAAACAAATGAACAAATATTGAAACGACTGGAGTAAATACTCTTTGCTTATCATTAGTTATAACATAATATATTTTAGTTTATTTAATAGTTGTTAATTATGAATGTTTATAGTTACTTTATGTATAGTTAAATAAACATATAAATATGTATCTTGACTGTTTGTGTATTTGAGTTTAAAAGTTTGTAACGCACCCATGATGCAGGAGAAATACCCAGTGTGGGTTGCCCGTTTTGTTAAAAAATTATAATAATTTACCAGAAAAAGGACCAGTCATAGATGCCAGTATAATAAAAAAGAAAACTGATTTTGGTCATCGTACGTCATAAGCACTTCAGTACTTTTACAGTTACTTTATCTTAGACAGCAACAAGTCAACAGCAACCTTAAGTATCGAGAATAAAGTTCACTGCGATTTTGACAGACTTGTTCGTGGCAAAAAATTTAAAACAACGATTATAAAGTCAAAACCTGTAATTCTCCTCGCAAAATATCTACAAAAGGTGTTTGTATATGAGTTCGTTGCTGAAAATGTTGCCGTGAGATGGCGTTAAATGTTTTGTTTTTTTGATATCTTTGCATCGACCACAGACCGCCATGCCGCTTCAGATACTACACAGTGGTCTAACCAACTCCGAGAACCACAAATGTCACTTACATACGTATATGCGTCCGAAGATAATATTTCAATATCGGCACAACGCCACTGCTGCTCAACACAAAAGTCCAAAAGTTCAAGTCCAACCGCCCGCTTGGCTGCGCATTATAGTCACCCAATATAAATACCGAGTCTACACTATATTCTTCAATGATAGCCGCAATCTCGCCTAAACATTCCGTGAACTCAGCCAGATTTTCGGCTGAGTCTGTCAGCATGTACACTGAGAACACTAATACCGTACTTTCACATAACGACACTTTTATCGCTGATATACGCGCACTGGTACACTGTATGACCGATACCGCTTGAAAGATATCTTTCCGCCAAAGTAAGGCGACACCACCGTATGGTCGTCCACGCAATACACCAACGCCGGTATCTATCGCAGATTTGCCCGAAAACTCGAAATCTGCGTCAATATTGCCCAAGAAAGGGATATCCTGCGGTTGCAACCACGTCTCTTGTAAAGCAACGATGTCAGCTGATCTACATAAACGTCTCACGCATTCGACTGAACGAGTGATCGATCTACAGTTGAAACTAATAAGTTTTGTGTTGTTATTGGTCACGTTACTTATTTTGATATTACTATCCATCTTTATTCAGTTTCTCGTCAGTACACATATCATAAATTTTTCTATTATAATATATACATTTCCGATTTAAGCTAGATGGCGCTGTTTCAAGTTTTCACTTCTGCCGGCACTCCCAGAGTGCAACCCGTTTTTTTTAAAAAAAACCGTTGCCCAACACGAGGAATTTCTCCTGTACCGTGGGTGCATTCACAAGCATTTAAACTCACATACACAAACAGCCAAACCCAATGGTAGACCCAAAGCAATTTTGTCGCCACGGTTTCCAGTTGCGATAGTCTCCAAAATTGTACCTTTAGCTACACAAACAGTCCTATCATTTTTAAATTTAATTGCCATCAAAATCTAACCTGCACCTTCTTTCCAGGTCATCTCTCTACTACTGGGCTCACTACGACTTCTTCAACAACACTCGTTTCGGAGAACCAGTTCCCGGAACAGCCTGTGATGAAATTATCGCCTCCTGGAAGCAGAGGGCTGGCAGACTTAGGTCCCCTCTGAACACCCTGGTATACAAGCAGGCGTCTCCAGGGGAAGACGTACACTGTCTGTACAGATTTGTGACTGACAAGAGGATCTACGCCAGAGTTATATTGACGATTTTGAGTGTTAATTTCAAAGTGAGTATGGATTCAATGAAGTGATTCATTATAGCAAGCTGCGGAGTTCCGTAAATCGCGATGACGAACATAATTAATTAAGTAATTCATCATAGCTTACCTTCTGACTCGCGTAAGTCGTACTTGAAACTTTTTGTATATGGTACATCGGTATTTTAAACACAGTACAGTCCAATTTAGTAACATCGTCATCGTTTTCTTAGATTCCCAGTTATTTGGCGTTGTTGATGCAGTATGTTTTCTTCTTCCATACATCTCTAGGGGTCGTAATCGTAATCTCAGTATTCTCCTTTTCTTTGGCCATAATCATCTTTATTGGAATCCGTGCCAATCAATTGCAATTGTTTTCATTGCATTTCTGTGTAACAGACAGCGTTAGTCCAAAAAATAAATATTGATTAACAAATAATATTGCCCGTGGTATTTAAAAATGGCACTGATAACATTAAAACTATCTTTAAAAAAAATCTTGTCGATCTCAAAAAATTGAGACTAGGTATTTCAATTGAACATTTTAAGCTTTGAACGAAACAGAAACCAAACAGAAGGTTCTCGTCGGAAATATTGGAAAAAATATTTTGGCTGAAATCAAAACTCTGTAGGAGCCGACATGGCCACAACCACGGACAAAAAAAAACTCCCAAAATAAATACAGCAGGTTTATACTCGAAACCAACAACGTGGGAAACGTTGAATCATTGATAACTTCGTTCGTTTTTCATCAAAAATTGTTCTCGTAATGTAGGAAGATGTTTAATTATGCAAAGCGATGGTTTTCGCTTTGTTTTCAAGTGTTAATGCGTAAAATTTGTTTCACGAACACTACATTATAACGTACAGTCAACAAAATAGATAAGTATCCAAGGTTGAAAGATATAATTGATTCTTTCTTAAAAAACGATCGTTTTTTTTTTTTCAAATGAAATTTAAATTAAATAAAGAAAAATAAACAATTGGTTAAATTAATTCAATTTCATTTGAAGATGTGCAACAGTTTCTAAAAAAACTGCAACTATATCTAACGACCATTGATACTTATCTATTTGTTGACTGTACATCAAGCTTAATGTCTGATTTGATGTAATCCTTACTTTCATATTATAAACGCGAAAGTTTGTATGTATGGATGTTTGTTACTCTTTCACGTAAAAACTGCTGAACGGATTTGAATGAAATTTGGAACACAGATAGTTTGTAAGCTGGATTAACACATAGAATACTTTTTATCCCGATAGTATGTTCCCGTTTATTATCGAACTACACGCGGGCGACGCCGCAGGCATAAGCTAGTATACAGTATTTTACATGGAGCGATTGCCTATCTGACCTCCACAACCCATTTATTACTGGGTAATACTGGTTACTTAATACCCCTTTGGTAAGACTGGTTGTCTGACTTTCAGGCCACTGACTGACTTTCAGAGATCTACAAATGACATAGTGATAGTCTTTGACAGTCACTTATAAACTGGTACTATCAAAATGTCTAAATCATTTTTAGCCAAATAAATAATACCTTGACAATTTGTGACGGCCGTATTGCTGAGCAGCTCTTGGCTTATAACTGGAGCCAGACAAAAAATGCAGGATTTAGAGAAATTGTTTTTTTGTCTTACTACTGGATCTTTCAGGTGCATACATGTTTAATTTTTATTCACCAGATAGTGATTCGTATCTGCTCAGATTCTGTCTACGAATCTGGTAAAATACAGCTGCTACAATTCTAGTTGAGCCGCTCAAATTGAGAAGCTTTTCAAATATTTACAGTTGGTTTTGTTTCAATTTGAAAATTGAATTCGTAGCTACGAAACACTTAACGAACTTTACTCCAAATGTGATAATCAATTACATTAAGTTCTAAACAACTGAGCAAGTTCCACAAAATGTTATCTTAGTTCCAGTTACTTCTATTTTAATTAATTTCATCTGAAAATTCGTTTACTTGAAATAATTTCTAATTAGTTTTCCGTTTATATTTGTTGAAGTAAAATATTTACTTTGACAAAGTTTTGAAGAAACGCTGCCTTTACTGAATAAAAAAATGCTTAAGTTACCAAAGTATTAAAAAAAGTCCGACCAAGTACGAGTTGTGCTGTAAGACATTGCTTCTTGCCAAATTTCACGATCCTAGGTCAACAAGAAGTATCCTATAGGTGTTGATTCCTTTGTGAAATTGCAAAATATACGACATAAACAGCCATATATTTTGATCGCATTGACTTACAAGTTTGATTTTTTCATTGCTACAAGGGGTAGCAGACAAGAGTATTTGATAATTACAGCTGGATACCTCCACGCTTTCTTAAGAAAAAGGGTCTTGACAGACTGACAGACAGACGGACAACAAAGTGTTCCTATAAGGGTTCCGTTTTTGCCGACTGAGATACGGAACCCTAAAAAAACAATAACATAACATAATAATATACACTTCTTCTTTTATACTTACACCGGATTTTAGAAGTGGGTGTCAGAAAACTCTTAAGACAAAGCTTTATTACGCCGACGGTTTTCTATTTCCATTCAAGACCTCTATTATGATACAATTTACTATCTTCTCAGTGAAATCAAAAGGCTATATACCTGTGTCAACACTTGTTCGAAGACAATCCCTGTTTAAATGCAATGAACTCTTGAACTCTGAAGTAAAAATATATACCTCCTCTTTTGGTATCAACTTAATACCTAAAATATAGCGAGGCCCAACTAACAAGGTAAACATTAAAGTCAAATATGATACTAACCCTGTTTTTCTTGCAGGAACACCCATACACCTCGGTAACCTGTCAGAACTGCTACGAAGACCGTGCAGATAAGCTCATCATCTGGGAGCCCTACCCAGCTGGGAAGTCACCCAATATGACAGCACCAGGAGTCAGCACCACCCCTCTTCCACTCCACTTAGCTGTGCAGCGATCTCTGGGCTCATGTCTTTGCGCCAAACATGCAAACACAGTGTCCAGAGCAAGACCATACAGAGTAGTTTCTTCAGGAGAAAGTTTAAACCTCCAACTGATTGTAGACAATGCCCACGCTGCAGCATCATACTTCAAAAACCCCTCTCCGCTCTTCGAAGCTCGCTATGAGTTCGTCCATGGCCCTCTATGCGGACCAGCCGTTTTGGTAGCTGCATCAGATGGAGAAATAGTCTACCCACACTTAGAAGCTTTAGGTTACATGGAACCACCAAAGAGGATACAGTGCATTTGGGATCTTGAGATCGAAGAAAAGAGGGATATCTGGTTGCACTTCGAAAGTATCAAGTTTGCTTCTCGCCATTGTGAAGATGGCAACATTCAGATTTACTTGCCTGGACGGTTAGATCCTTATTTATCTGTATGTGGAGACAATGTGACAGAAACTGAGAAATTGCCAATATTGTCGGCAGGCGAACTTGGGTTCGAATCTTTAGATGACCCGTTAGTGATCGAAAAGGAAAAGACGAGGTCTATTCGTATAGTGTTTATCGGAAGTGCATCACCAGCTCGAGCTGCCTTCAAAATTGCCTGGACTGGCCTCTACCATTTACCCAAGAATTCTGATGGAACTCTGATGACGTCACGATTAATTGATGGCGAAATGAAATCTTCTGATTCAGGCCACGGCTGCGATTTCATATGCCCAGGTGAAGCTTTATGCATTCCAGCTAGATTGATCTGCAATGGCGTAGTTAACTGTCCAAATGTGACATCTGGTGATCGCAAATTCTGGACATCTGATGAAAAGAGAGCTAGAGAAGCGTATTCTGAGGACAGTCTACGACGATTGGGTTATTTGGATTTGTTAGGGGGGCTTCCGTTGGGACAGCTGCACGATGAAGCACCTGAGCTGTGCGCAAGGGCGAGGAGTGTTGGGGGTGGTGAGTGGACGGCACCTGCTTTAGGTGCTGGGTTAGCGATTGCTATCGGCGTGTGTGCGCTGGGCGCCGCGTGGCGCCTGTGCTGCCGCAAGCGGTCCCCGGACGAGGAGTCCCTGGACTACTGACACGCGGCCCGCGGTGCGCCGCACGCACCGCCTTCGCTGCAATCGCGCTCTACGTCCAGGGACCTCCCCATGGACTGGAGCCTCCATTGACAGACGCTATACTGAGCGCCGGAACCCTCCTTTGTTGATTACTGAGAACCAAGTTCTTTACTTGTTATTGTTACCCAGATGATGGTGAATATCATAATACCTGAGAGTTCACAATCTGTCAATTTTCACTAAGAATGTTTCTATAAATATCTCTGTCTATAAAGACAGTAACGAGCAGTTGTCGTTGCGTGTTCAAGGTAAATTTTGGTAATGTAGAAAATTACGATTGTGGTGGATCAGTCTAATTTGTTAATAACGACTGTTGTGTAGCCAAAATTTCCTTATAACTGCTTGGAGCTGTCATTATATTTTAACTCGACTTAGGTACGCCATTTTTGAATGTACTTTATTGAAGACATGCCCGATACTTACCGTATTTAATTTTAGGAGGGTAAGATTCCAGGCGCTCAAGTTGACGACGTTGTTTTGTAAGTACTGTATATACCCCTAAACCTAAATTAAACCTAACATTAATTGATGCTTCAAACGAACGATCATAGGTTAGGGCAAGGTGATAGTAGCCAAACAGTTAAGTCATTATCAATTTAGGTAATAAACTAGTTGTAATGTTTTTATAACATGGCATACGTATTAACATTCCTGGAAGAAATTAAACGATTGGGTTCAATTTTATGGTTTCTGAACTCATTATGATAAGCATCACGTTGACTTCTATCATTATGTGCTCGTAAAAAGATCGCCAAGTTCGCGAAAAAGAAGCATTTTTCTTAAATCTTTCTCAAACATTAATTCTAAATTTTCTACACTCTCTAAGTTACCAGTTCCCTTACCAAACCTCTAAAAATGCTCAATCAAATTATAATGTGCGATACGAACTTGGCGTATTGTTATACGCACACGCTGGCTTCAAAGCGATTTGACTGACTGCGAGCATCGTATAATCTACTCGTTTTAATGTAAATATATTTGACTAGGCATTAAGATCGTTACTAGATATAAGTCATGGCAGATATTGTTGATTTTTCGTCTGTGTTACTACTAATCAAAAGTTGGATCTAAAAGGAACCTACTGCACTTAAGAATTATCAACTAGCTTTATCTTTTTAATCCTTGATGATTCGAAAGGGCCTGAAATTGGTGTAACTGGAATGAATGCTTAAAGTTTTCTTTGGTCAAATTAACTCCTCTGCTGGTCTATTAAAATTTGTTGTTTGAGCAATTATATGTTCCTATCTTTATATCTACTTCAATAGTTCCTTTTTGTAATTATACTTCTTGTTGGAGTGATTAAGGTTCAATTTTAATTAAAGGACTTCGTAAAAATATAGACACGTCTTTACTGTACGATGATTTATTCTGCACTACTTTAAATGAGTTAGACACGATTATATACATGTACCGAACACTTCTTAATTGAACTGTTCTATTCTTTCTTAAACATTTATTGTTTACAGTGGAACAATGATATAGATATGATTCAACTCGATAGATTTTACTGGAATCGTTTTTGTTACTATGTTATAAGAGTGATTGAAAACAACACAGTTCATAATCTAGAAGTTTTATTTCTTTCACGTGCAGTTTTCACTTGCCTAGTGCTAACTATTGTTATCGTTGTCCACAGAAACAATATTAATGTTTCACAATTTTTCATGAAGTCATTCCATTAAGCCTGGCGTTGACTACAGCAGAAACGCGTCGATTCGAAGCGAATCGAGTCGAGCCGCATTTATTCCTTGTGAGTCCATCACAGACAAATCGAATCGAATTGTTAATTCATCGCAACTCTTCATCAAATTAGGTTGTGTTTGCGTCATGGACAGTTTGTATGAAGAAATGTTTTTATTACAAATACTTTTTGATGAAGAAAAGGAGAGTATAAGAAATCATCCGCATCCCCGCGTTGACTGAGGCAGTTGAATCGAATCGCATCGGCGAAGAAATTCGCTTCTCGAGCAGTGCGCCCGGTATATTCGATTCGGCGCGCCGCGGCTCGTCGCTAATAGACGCAGTTTCATAGTAAATATATAGGAGGCGACTTTCTGCGGTTCGATTCGACTCGGCTCGGTGAACCTAGTGGACGCGAGTCTTTACGCGGTGTTTTGTCTCTTTCTTTCCTATTTCCTGTCTTAGTCTAATAAGTGTGCCCAGAAATCAATGATATCTGCCCATAATTTAATAAAAACAGTACGCACTGCTGTTAGCTATGATTAGTTCTGCATTTGCAATAATTTATAAACTTGTATCGTTTATTTATAAATAGAACCAAAGATTTAAATTGTTAGAAGTGCCGTCACCGTACTTAGGAAGTACACTAAGAAGAGTGAGCTCGCACATCCTGCATGAAAGAAAAGATACGATTTTGAGTATAAGTAAGCGGGACAATACTATTCAAATATCATTGTCAACGGTAGAGCGAATCTAATGATTTAATTCTTTATGTGTAACATTACTTTGCACTTTTAGCTGTTAGATTGTTTTCACTGCATTTATAAAAAAAAACTTGGGATAAAATGACTATTTGAATCGAGCATAACTTTGTATTAGTATGAGTAATATCCATTAGAACGTTTTGAAAACCTCGTTTAGGAAATCTTGACTAGCCTTATTGCTGCAAAATAGAAACAAATATGAAAGACACTGTTTTTAAGATTACTATTTGTACTGCACTGTCGTCTGTACCTACCTGTCTTTTTGTCTTAAATGCAATGATGTAATGGATATTGCTCGTACAATTTCCCTTATTTTAAGTACAATAATGAAAATTAGAGCGTAAAGATTGTTTGCAATAATAATTTTTAAAGCTTTATTTTGACAGGTAATTTAGATTTTGTTAGCATTTACCGGATGGGTAATGTTAAAAAATAAAAATATATTTTGTACAAAAATAAACGTTTTATTAACACACTCCCTACATTCCATTAATCGAAAACTATATAAAAAGCCTTGGTACATACATAACACAACGCCTGTAATCCCCGAAGGGTTAGGCAGAGGTGTACCTAATAGTACACCCACATTTCGCCAGTCATGCTTTTTAATTTCCATCTTCTTGATTATGTGGTTAGTGCCTAACCATGCCCCATGGGTTGACTTGGCTTTACATGCCGTCAAGAAATATTTGTCAGGCATTCTGGTTTCCTCACGATGTTTTCCTTCACCGAAGCAAATGATAATTATACAATACGCACATGAATCCAAAATATCAGAAGTTTTTTTTAGGATGGGAAATCATCATACGACCCGTCTCGCTCTGGGCAGAGCGTAAGGGAGTTTCAGACTTGTTCTGACTAAAATCCATCCATGTTCCTTCCCAGCCCTTTATGTTCCAGGGCCGCGGTGTCTCTTTCGAACAGTCCCGCTGCCCTGGCAGGCACCGGCTCTTACGGGCCCCTCCCTGTTTGCTGGCATAGGTGTGTGTCTTAGGTTTGAACTCGAGACCCATGACTTGGCAGTCCGACGGTTACACCACTAGGCTATCACTTCTATAAACCCCATGTAAAAGGGGTAAAAAACCTTGGTCTCTAATTAAAATCCAGCTGTTGCATAATTACAACATCTTTTGCACCTTATCACCGACCAAGGTGGCTAGGCTACTAACATTAGGTCAGTCATTAATATCCACTGAACTGGCCACAATCTGTACGAGTATGTATAGTGTGTTACTGTTACGGCCTCAAATCCGATCGGCGACTATGGCCAAATGACTTGCGAGCCGCCCAGAATTCATATTTGTATCAGCTATATTCGTCTGCTGAAATATATGAAGATGAAGTTTAGTAATCATAAAGGGTGTAAAGAGACTCTTAACGAAGCTGAAAGGCACTAGTTCTCCCTGGGAACCTTCTAGTTACGGAGATATTAGGGGTCAAAGTTCCGACTTTTTCACTACTTTTTTTTTTTTTACTTACGACACCTTCACGACCCCCTTACTATTCAATGCATCCATCAGCACAATGTTTTAAATGCGTTACATTGAGTCTTACCGTAAAACGTGACTTTTCACCCCAGAAAAAAAACTCGTTTCCCAGCAATATTTTTTGCGTAAAGTTACTTATTTTGATGTACATAATTCTTGGTTGACGGCTTCGTGAAGAGTTTGTTTACACCCTGTATATTGGTTGACCTCAGGAAACTGGTGTTACACAATTTTTTCCACATATTATTCACTATGAGGCATCTAACAGAACTTATGATAAGAACGCAACGAGAGACAGTCAATAATTTACTTATAATTATGTAGCGGCCAGTCGAACACAACAAAAAGAGGTTCTCAAACATCCAACAAAAAGATAGCACAAAATAAAAACACACCATTATTTACAAAGCTATAGGTACCTACTAGGACGCAGATAAACCCTTCACAAACGCAAACCTAATGTCCCATATATTACAAACCATCACGCTCCCTCGACCGATTACTCACAGAATTATTTATAGCAACAATATTTCATTGTATCTGTAACGTTCAGGAATACATAAATCGTATACATGACAAAGAGCACTTAAAACCTATAATACGATAGCATTTTTCATATCGTATTGGTGGACCATGTTGTTTGCAAATATTGAGGCACATGCCCGCCGGAGGCCATTTTATTGTATGTCACATTTTTATTCATGTTCTCTTTTTAAAAAGAATGTTATTATGACGTTTTCAAAATGCTACCTATATTAAACAAAGGAAGATCAATAGTTTTAAATTAAGAACCTTTTTATGAATCTGTAGTCACTGTCTAGTTTTTTAATGACTTTCTGATGGTAAACCTTCGTCTTTTCAACGATACAAAACAATTATTATCGAATTTGATGTGTATGAACAAAAAAAGAAACTATAGTTTGGCCGCTGAGAGAATGCGTACCTGACAGGTCGTGAATGCAAGGACGATGTAACTTTGAAGTGGCGAAGAATTTACGATAAACATATAACTAACGTTTTTTTGCCCTATTAACTAATTCTTTTTTTTTTTTAACGTTACCCCACTAGGAATTTCTCCTGCATCGTCGGTGCGTTCAAAAAAATTCATTCACGTACGTAACGTTCATTATTAAAAACGATATCATTAAATCAAGTAACAATAAATGATATATTTTCACGCTAAATTTCGCGACCAACTGATAGACGTCAGAAACGCATTCTCTCAGCGTCCACTGTACCTTAAGGAAAACCTACGTGAAAATGGATTCATCTGCCTAACCTTTTCCCAACTAGGTATGTTGGGGTCGGCTTCCAGTCTAACTGGATGCAGCTGAATATCAGTATTTTACGTGGAGCGACTGCCTATCTGACCTCCACAACCCAGTTACTACTGGGTAATACGATACCCCTTGGTAAGACTGGTTGTCAGACTTTTTTGGGCCACTGACTACCTAACGACTGTCAAAGATCTACAAATGAAAGCCGTGACCAACGGCTTAGCGTGCTTTCCGAGGCACGAAGGAAACTCGGTATGTAATGGGTGGTCACCCATCCACAGACCAACCTATGCAAGCACAGCTTAACCTCAAGATCGACCCGAGCGGCTATTATTATTTAGCTACGAGCTCCACGAGCTCCTACGTGAAAATGGATTACTTTACGAAAATTGAGGATCAACCACAACAAACAGCGCGAGAAGAAGTAAGAGCGGAAAGAGGCCCTTGTCCAGCAAAGAGACAGCATGGTCTGATATTATTTAAAAAAAAAAAAATCTAGTCATATTTAATAGATAAGGAGGTATAAATCAAAGTCCAGTTTGTGTTATAAAAGTAAAACATAGCATGTTGCTTTTATCTACTAAACAAATACACACAAACGTGATACATGATGTCACGGGAATACAATTTTAAATAAAACATTTTAATACCCTCCAAAAGCTTGTAAATAAAAAGTACTACACCATAAATCAGATTGAAAACTAAAAAATGTTTTACGTTTATTTTATCGGACTACCCGCCGATAGCTATTGTAAAACGGGTAGTATTGTGAAAATACCATTGCATCTACATTTGTAGATCGTAGGGAAATTTTATTTCATGTTAATTAAGTTGCGGCATTTGTAAAATGAAACATTATAATTAATTACAATAGTAAACTTCTTTTATTGCTTTTCATGTCTTCTTTTAAACACAATATCATTTTCGTATTTTGAAATTCAAATGCAGAACGTCAGGAAAACGTATAAACGAATGGGTTTTTCACCAACTGGACACGAAAGATTGAACACACTTGTGTCCAGTGGTGAAACTCAAAATTAGTATCACTTACTATTGCGTCACCTGGACATGCCAAGATTTTTACACGTGTTCACATTGTCTTGTGTTCTTGACCAATCACTTTCTGGCTGTTTCGTCCGCAGGCCGTTAAAGTGCTCGCAAAAAAAAGCAAAATAGTTCAATAATATGAACTCGTGTGTTGTGAATATGATAAAACCAACCTTAAAACAACGACATAAAGATAATGTCAAAGATAAATGATAAAATGTTTTCTTAGCCGTGCGGCTAAATTTACTAAGGTTACTAAAGGAAGCTAGCGCACCGGTCATGGTCCAGATCGCCGGTTCCGGTTTAAAAATGTCTATTTTTCGCTATGGCTTCTCACATAACAGCTACGAGCGAATTTTCACACAAATATATTTCGTGGAGGCAAGTACAGTCGAACAAGCTATTTGTAATACACGCGGATATATTCACAATTCTAGTACACTATAAACCTTTTGTCATTAAGAGACTGACTCTTAATGACAAAAGCTTTTTTTTTTCAACAGCCTGTACTGTCCCATTGCTGGGCAAAAGCCTCCCCCAATTCCTTCCACGTGCTCCACAACAGCTTTATAAAAAAAAATTGCTAACAATATTGTGAGGGTACTAGGATTGTGAATATTTCCGCGTGTATTTGCGCGTAGTGCGTACTTACAAGTATTATACTTATACATATTATTATATTGACCGCACAAAATTCCTGATGGAAATTATGCAGTTATTTAAAACATTTCTTAAATCCATATCTATTCAAATCGAATACAGTTTCATTAAGATCGTTTTTCGTATGTCTACAAAATGTATATGGGAATCCCTCCACCACCCAGTTAGTAATCGGTAATACGATCCCCCTTGGTAAGACTGGTTGTCAGACTTTCAGGCCACTGACTACCTGTAACAACTGTCAAAGATCTACACATGACAGCTGGGATCAACGGCTTAACATGCTTTCCGAAACACGGAGGAAACACGGTATGTAACGGGTGGTCACCCATCCACAGACTAACCTAGTCAAGAAGATTGGTCCAAGCGGCTGTTATTATTTAGCAAGCAGCTATTATTTTTTGGGAGGAGCCTGTGGTCTCCCAAAAAAAGAGGTTGTAATAAAATCCTTAAATCATTTCATCGTCTTTGTTTCGGTTTAATTCTAAAGTCAAACACGCGATCGTTGGTACACACGGCGGCACATGAAGCTGTACCTTTCCAGTATAACTTGGCCATGCTATGTATACATTTACTATACAATGAGAGATCCGCATAAACTGGTTTTTTATAACTTGATTGGCCGTCGTGCGTACCTACATTTAATTAACTTTTCGACTCGCCCGGACGGTTGAACTTTCCAGGCAGTTTTATTAGTTTTTCTTTCTTTTTTATAGATCTTTTTACTTAATGAGTTGGAGGTATTAATTGGTTTGCAGGTGCTACTGGCTTGGGACCTGGACGCCTGTTTACAATTTAGTTATTTAAGTGACGGCAGTCCGAGTTTGGCGGTTGTTTGACTTAGATTTGTCAGCTTAACTTCTTTCGTAAGCAGTATCAATGATTTTCTTCTGACAATTGTAATTTTATGCGTTTCTCTTTATCATATCTAAAAGTTGTAGAACTGACAACATCGGCTTCACTATCAGTACATCATCACTATCACTACATCATCACTATCACTACATCATCACTATCACTACATCATCACTATCACTACATCATCACTATCACTACATCATCACTATCATTTCACTATCATGATCACTATATACACTCGGTTCCAAAACTAACGGGTCAGTTACATAAACCCGAATATCTCCCGAACTACGTATGCCATCCTAATGAAACGAAGACTGTTCAATTGAGAATTTAGTTATACAGATAAAAAATAAAATAAAACTTAGTTGCACCCACAATATTAATCTCTAAATTAAAAAAAAACTAAAGTAGTCATGTTTTTTTTAAGATTACATTACATTTTTATGATTGTTTTTTTGCTGTTTTTCATCACTTTCTTCATTTAATACTTTGTATTGCCTCCACGAGCTCTTCTGACAGCTTCCAGGCGATTAGGCAAGCTGTACACCAAATTTCGGAGCCGGTGCTGAGGAATACCTTCCCATTCCTCCATATTATTATTTTTTGTGACACAATAGAAATGGAAAGCATCCATAATGACATGAAACAAAAATTTTGTTTTTAAAAATAGTCATTTTTTTTAATTTTGTTTTTCTAATAAAGTTTTTTTCATCAACCAGTTTAAAGAATATGCTATTAGAAGCACAACTAAAAAGTCTTTATTTTGTATTTTATTTCATTGATCTAACTTTTACAGTTCTGGGAGTATTTCAATTTTTGTGACTGACCCGTAATTTTTGGAACCGAGTGTAGTATAAAACAAAGTCGCTGTCGCTGTCTGTCCGTCCTTATGTATGCTTAAGTCTTTAAAACTACGCAACAGATTTTGAAGCGGTGTTTTTTGATAGATAGAGTGATTCAAAAGAAAGGTTTATATGTATAATACATGCATAATATTATAAAGAAACACTGATAAATTTAGAGGTTTCTAATGTGATATCGTAAATAAACATATTTTTTTGCACTTACATTGCCAGCGCTGGTTGAACCCTACGAGATAGATCAAAATAATGTACTACAGTATTGTACACCGTAAAAAGATCTACCAAAAAGTTCGCAATGGTATATGTCTATCTCTTAGGGATAACTCTAATATTACCCTTTACAGGATGTAATTTAAATGAATAATTAAGAAGACATTACAGTTAGTATCAGCATTGCACCCGTGCGGAGCCGGAGCGGGTCGTTACATAGCATAAAACAAAGTTGCTCCCGCTGTTTGTACGCTTTGATCTTTTGAACTACGCAACGGATTTTAATGCAGTTTTCAGCAACAGATAGAGTGATTGAAGAGAAAGGTTCGCTTGTGATTGATAAAATAATAATTAAAATAAAATAGTACTTACATTTTTCCGGCTATCATCATCATCTACCTAGCCTTTTCCCAACTATGTTGGGGTTTGCTTCCAGTCTAACCGGATGCAGCTGAATACCAGTATTTTACATGGAGCGACTGCCTATCTGACCTCCACAACCCAGTTAGTACTGGGTAATACGATAACTCTTGGTAAGACTGGTTGTCAGACTTGTTTGGGCCACTGACTACCTAACGACTGTCAAAGATCTACAAATGACAGCCGGGACCAACGGCTTAACGTGCTTTCCAAGGCACAGAGGAAACTTGGTATGTAATGGGTGGTCACCCATCCACAGACTAACCTCGGCAAGCACGGCTTAACCTAAAGATCGACCCGAGCGGCTGTTATTATTTAGACACGAGCTCCTCAGTTTTCCGGCCATACACGGAAATTTAATCAAATCAATGTAGGTAATAGGGGGCGAGCCTATTGCCATCAACCGGGCACAAATCCAGACTCTGTAGCTGCTACTGATAAATTCCAGATGGAAAAACCCAATATCACTTTGCCCGGCCCATGAATCGAACCCCGGACCTCTTGCTCAGCAGTCGCGCTTGCGACCACTACACCAATGAGGTAGTCTTTTTTTTTTAATTAGTTGTAAAGTGGGCACAAAAATCTTGCATTTTTAAATTCATAAATACTTTCATTACTTTCACATTAATCCTTACTATTACTTATAATATTCTAAATGAGAAAGTAAGTTTGTTTGTTACCTTTTCACGCCTAAACCACTGAACCGATTATTCTGAAATTTTGCATATATTACCAGGTGTACAAAAACGGACAAAAACATACCTTTCATCCCGAAAAAAAGTACTGTTCCCGAAGAAAACAACAATAACGAGCTTATAATCATAGATAGCGCCACGTGTCATTCGAATCATGATTGAATTACAAGCAGAGCACAGCTCGAATGGATTGTCAAATTCTAAATTAACGCGAGCGAAACCGCGGGCAAAGCTAGTATTTTCTATGGTGATGTCATTGGTATACCAAGAGGTAAGAAACGGATCCAACAGGGTTTTTCTTAACAAACTGTAGAAATAAACATGAAACATTCACACACAATTAATCCTTACCTAACGCCAGAAATAAAAATAACATAATTTTTACCAGAGCTCGTTTGAGCAGCATAAATCAGAATGTTCGTCTCACGCATTCACGATTACTGTAATGGCGCATAAAAACAATAATTTGCCGCAGAAAATTCCATTATTTCCTTGAATGGGGTCAATAGAACACCATAAAACGTTATGCAATTGCGGTAGTGAGTAGGCTTTCTTACCCGACTGAGTAGAAGAGGGGTTATTGTTACAATACTGGTTTTTTTCAAGTTAGTGTTGAGGACCCATTCTGAAACCTGAAGTTATCCCTGAAAGTATCCTGAAGTTAAGCCCTAAACATATCCTGAATGTCAAACATTTGCCAATATGGTCACATTAACATAGATGGACAAACTTTGGGAAATCATTCAGACCACCAAAATAAGGACAATAGTAAAAAAAATAAGAAAAACGCATTAGATAACTTACAAGAAAAAAAATCAGCTAACGAAAATACACAAAAAAATTATTAATTTGGCATTTTATTATTTTATGTCAAAATAAAATCAGTTTAATTAGTGTTATTTTTGCTTGGATATCTTTGGTTAGACGTACTGAACGCTGTGTTAAAATTTGTCAATCTATTTTAATGAGTCCTTATATAATTATTGAACAACTTTTATTCCAACTGTCTCGTTCATCTAGTAGTCTTAAGCTCTATCAAGAGCTGCTGATCAAGAGGTCCTGGGTTCAATACCCAAGTTGAGCAAAGTGTTATAGGGTTATTCCATCGGGAATTTCTCGGTTGCAGTCATAAAGTCTAGATTTGATGGCAATAGACTCGCACCCTACTACACAGTACTTAAACACTGACGAAGTGTACGTGTACTATAAGGTACATCTCTGTCTAACCCTTTTGGAATTCCAGGAGTCCTACTCATCGTCTGCTTAGCCTTTTCCCAACTATGTTGTTGGGGTCGGCTTCCATTCTAACCGGATGCAGCTGAATACCAGTATTTTACATGGAGTGACTGCCTATTTGACCTCCACATGGATAATACGATACCCCTTGGTAAGACTGGTTATCAGACTTTTTTTGGACCACTGATTACCTAACGACTTTCAAAGATCTTTAAATGTCAGCCGGGACTAACGGCTTAACGTGTTTTTCGAGGCACGGAGGAAACTCGGTATGTAATGGGTGGTCACCCATCCACAGACCAACCTAGGCAAGCATGGCTTAACCTAAAGATCGACCCGAGTGGCTGTTATTATTTAGCCACGAGCTCCTCAAGGAGTCTTCCTCCATTTAAGGAGCCCTACTAAGTACTTTAAAAATAAAAATTGGCGCCTTTTTATAAAAAAAAGGCTTACTTATTTCTATTTACCCAAGTACCTATTACAAGCTTTGTATTTTCAAGTAATGCTCTTAGCAATTTACCTTAACGTACCGTAAAACCTCCGATATTAAAAATCTGTCCCTCGATAACTAACAGCAACTACAGTTTAACACTTAAACAGTACCCTCCCAAAACGGTTATTGCACAACAAATTCTCACAGCCGTTACGACGTCACATATTCTTAAAATGGCCGACAGAAAAAATATAAGAAACAATCAGCGAGAATTTACAGCAGCTTCAAGTTTAATGTGCCGATTTTGCGCTGTTATAATGACTCAAGGTGACCTGTGCTGCAAGGGATGAGGTGAGAGCGATTTTTGAAAAGTGAATACAGTTTCTCGAATGGAAAAGAACTGTAGAATAGCTATTCTATACTATCAAGTGAGAGCCAGATGTCGCTTTTTAAAATAGTCAGTCAAAAAAATTTAAACAAATAAATTGCCAGTCATAGTTTATTAGTAGTTAGTCTGTAAGGTATACAACGTGTAACGGAAAGGGTATATATAGCCGAAAGGGGGTCACACAACTCCTTATTCTGAACCACTTTTGTTCTACGATTTTCGGAAATTCGTGAAAAAAAAATTCTATTCCCCATACTAAAAAGTCATGTGACCAACAAAGTTTGTATGTAGAAGCAAATTATTTTTTCGCGAATTTTCCAAAGTCGTAGAACAAAAGTTGTTCAGAACGACGAGTTGTGTGACCCCCTTTCGGCTATACAGGGTGTACACAGAAGTAACTTTACGTAAAAATTAGTGCTGGGAAATTTGGAAAATGTTGGGCTGAAAAATCACGTTTTACAGTAGGACTCAATGTAACGCACTCAAAACATTGTGCTGATGGATGGATTGAATAGTAAGAGGGTCCTGGAAGTGTTTAAAGTAAAAATCTTACATTAAAAACATGTATTTGAAAAAAATCTTGTGAAAAAGTTGGCACTTTGACCCCCAATATCTCCGTAACTAGAAGGTATGGTCTAGAACAAAAAAATGATCGCAATGACGGGAAGAACAAGTGCCTTTCGGCTTCATTAAGAGTCTGTTTACACCCTTTATATACCCTTTCCGTTACACGTAGTATATCTATGGGCCAAAGTAGCCTGAAAATAAATGTATGTTGTTGTTGTTACAATGCACTCTAATTTACTATTACAAATTGGCTGCAATAAGTCGATGCCATCATCGTTCTTCTACACATATCCCAATTTACTTGCGGTCGGCGCAGCATGTCTTCTTCCATACTTCTCTATTACTCGTCATCTCAGCAGTCGCCTCTATTCTAGCCATATCATCCTTCACACAGTGTATCCATCGTTTATTTGGTCTTCTTCTACTCTTATTAATTATATAATTCATACTTAAAACTTTCTTCACTACATTTTCGTCATTCCTCCGCATCACATGTCCATCATCATCACCATCATCATTACAGCCGAAACTCGTCCACCGCTTGGAAGGCAGGTTGGCGATCGCAGTACGGTTGTTAGAAAAGCACAGAGATCGCTGCTGCCCATTCTCTGGTAATTCCCTTAGTCGCGTCTTACGACATCCACGGGAAGATATGGGAGTACACACATATGTCCTTACCACACTACTTTTTAGTCACCAGCGCTACTTTTAGGCTTTCTCTTATGTACTCATTCCTTATTTTATCCATTCACGTTACACCACACATCCCGCTTACCTTTTAAAGTAAGTAGAAACCATGTCACAAAAATATCTTCAATTAATTCGAAGTATTGTTATCGCCTATCTTTAACTTAAATCATGAAATCTTACTATATCTGACGTGAAAACACTTGTTTAAAGAAACGAGTTTTAATCTAAAATCCACTTTATTGAAAGTTTAATACGAACTATGAATAGTAACAATGTTAAAATTGATTAAAAACTTCGTACTGTTTTCCAATACAAAGTAGATGAAATTAATTTTGAGTTCTGAAAATAAACTCCGCTTCAATACTTATTTGTTACAGCTTCATATCTTTTGCTGAAATTAAATACAGTATAAGCTTGACTTTATAATTTGTAATATTTAAAAGGTCGTTTACTTTATAAGAGAAAATACAACGCAAGGCGCGCAAATCACGGACCATCTAGTAATGAAACTTGGTCGGAGACAGCCTCTGCCGAACCTTTTTTCAAATATTTTGGGGTCATGTTCCAATCTAACTAGTTGCAGATGAAATAGCAGTACTCCTTTGATCGGAGTATTTTTTTTTCTAGCAAATTCTGTTCCTGTCCTGAACCTCCAGACACTTATTTTCTTCCATTTTTACCTCTATTACATTTTACGAGGATCAAGTCTACACTCTGGTTGGTAGTATGTCATTAAACCTTGGTTGGTACCTGCTATGATTTCAATCTGATTCCCTTGTTCATAAATCATTATGACTGTGAAAACACTTTCTTCTGATATTCAGACATTGCTTGAAAAAAAAATAGACAAACGTAAAACACTCAGACCCAATCGAAACAAACAAAATCGCTATCGCTCCATCCTCTACCTCAGAACATATACAGTAGCAATACAGGGTGCTCGTAAAAAATGCTCTAAACATCCAACTCGGCAGTAAACGCGAATAAGCGTCTACGTTGTAAACGTTCAATAGTAAACCTTACGTCCAGGTGTTAGCTCAGCACTGAATATTCATGAATTGTAAACTTCATGCGATAAATTCGTTATGTCTTATCGTTTAGCTGTTCCTAATAAAGCTCGAGATTGTAAACACTTTGTTGTTTTCTTAAGTTGTAGATGTTGAAGTTCTGCTTAGGGGTGCTACGTAGATTTTCAGTGTGGAATGATTTTGGGCAGTTGGGCAGCAATGTCAAATTTACAAGGTGTAAACGGACTCTTCTCGAAGCCTTCAGCCAAGAATTCTGTACATCATTAATTAAGTAACTCTATGCAAGCAAGAATTATTGGTTAGAAACGACTTTTTTAATAATGAGAGGTCATGGAGGTATTTAAAGCGAAGTTAAAACATTAAAAAAATGTATTTAAAAAAAAATTGTGAAATAGTTGGATCTTTGACCCCTAATATCTCTGTAACTAGAAGGATCCCAGGCATGAATCAGAACAAAAAAAAATATCGCAATGACGGGTTGAACAAGAGGCTTTCGTTAAACTTATTGTTACACCTATTAGGTATGTAAATAAAACAAGCTACCTCCTCAAGCAAATTTCAGCAGGTGGTAATTACAAGTTTAAACCGGATTCGATGGAGGGAGATTAGCAGTTTTTAGGGGTCCAGTGACCACAATTCTCAATAATGAGGGACCGACTGAAGAAGAGAGACGTCCTCACTGCTAGGACATATGCCTCCGTAAGAAGGCGTGGGCTGGAAATCTGCTAATCCACTAATTCATTGTGGGCTGGTCTGGTTTTTATTGTATTAAGGTAGACGTTTCGGAAAAAAACCACTCGGCTCGCATTGTGCCGAGCCGACCCGGACATAACTTAGGCAGGGTGGACGCCGAATAAAGTTTACCGATCGGCACGATTCGAATATGAGTAGTAATTGTTACAGGCTATACATAACCAGTTTATGCGGGTCTCTCATTGTACAACAAATCTAGACAACGCGAGGCTATGTTATACTGGAAATTTATAACTAGATTTGTCGCCGAATGTTTAAATATTTTTTGCCGAATCTAATCAGCCGACCCAGACATGTGCGTTAGCAACCCTAAGGATCTGGGATGGCTCAGTCTAAGGCCTGAATTTTGCTGTGAAGGGTTGTTGGCTGTATTATAATGGACCTGTTTGCTGGAATCCAAAGATTTGTTTGTATAGTTTGATTGTTTTTAAGAGTTGTTGAGAAACTTCTTAATAAGATATCTCGCTACAGGCAAGGATCAAGCCCACATTTCATTGAAGAATCATTTTCACTGAAATATTGTTCGACATGTTATTAATATAGTTTTAAAATTATATTTACTAATATAAATTGTATTTTATCAAACGTATTTTAGCCTGTAAGGTATGTATATCTATGGGGCAAAGTTGCCTGAGAATAAATAAATGTTATGTTATGTTGTTATTAGATTTTTGTAATTTGTAGGTTGTACGTTGATGAAAAATAAGTCGCACCAGGAACACACATGTTGTTACAGAATTATATTAATGAAAAACATCAATACAATCCCATAAGTTCATGTAACCCTATTCAATGAATATTTCATGAAAAAGTCATTCAATTGGAAATTAACTTGAGAGGGTTGTATTGATAATTTTATGATTGTAATTCTATAATTACATAATATGTGTTACTGGCGCGACTCATTTTTTCATCAACATACAACCGGACACTGACCTGCAAATTGTAAAAAATGTAAGAAAATTTTAATTTCACGGGCTTACTGACGCTTCCACCTTAAGAATTTCTCTATAGCAGATCGGAGTCTGAATTTGTCCCCGATTGATGTTTGATGGTAAGAGGCTGGCGTCGTTTACACGGAACTTATCTGGCGAAACGTAGGTGTACTGTAGATACAACTTTACCTAAATTGTACTTAAAATATTGCCACGATGTTATGTTATGTTTTTTATCTCCATCGGTGAGTTAGACAACCAGTCGTACCAAGGAGTATTTTGTTATTCAGTAACTGGTTTGTGGACATCAGATAGGTTAAATTTAGAATACTGCTATTTAGCTACATCCAAATAGACTGGAAGCCGAAGCCAGGATCATTAGGAAAAGAAGATAATGATGATTCGTCTTCTTACTAATGCTGATAAGTCGGATGGTGCTCCTGCTATTATTAATTTATTAGTATGTCGGATCCGGTCGTTGGTATGGACTTAGTCTACCTACACCACATGGCCCACAGAGGGTTCAGGGTTCTACAGAGCCCTGATGTTTTGCCCTGTAGTGTCTGATCGCGGCTGAGTTGAGTCCTCTTGGACCTCTGTACCCGATTCATTGTGGCCCGTGTTATTGTACTAAGTTGTAAACTCAAGTACTTTGTTGGAACGAAGTTCCTTATCGCGCGTTGTGAAAGGGGGCTAGACGGAAAAAATTCTCACGAAAAGTTGTCACGACACTTTTTGCTATAGTAAGCTATTGTAAGCTGTGCGGCGTCGCATGTTTCTCTGTCTGTCTCTCTCTCTCTTATAGAAAGCAAGCCAGATATTTTCATTTCTATTTCGCATTGAACAGTGTGGTGTCGCGACATCTGTCTGTCTATCTGTCTGTCTATCTGTCTGTCTGTCTATCTGTCTGTCTATCTGTCTGTCTATCTGTCTGTCTATCTGTCTGTCTATCTGTCGGTCTATCTGTCTGTCTATCTGTCTGTCTATCTGTCTGTCTATCTGTCTGTCTATCTGTCTGTCTATCTGTCCGTCTATCTGTCCGTCTATCTGTCTGTCTATCTGTCTGTCTATCTGTCTGTCTATCTGTCTGTCTGTCTATCTGTCTGTCTATCTGTCTGTCTATCTGTCTGTCTATCTGTCTGTCTATATATTATAATAACTTTAAAAAAAGGAACTTCGTTCCATCCGGGTGTCCCTTGACACCTCTCAAGTTTTTTTAGTTTTGCTAGGAACAGTGTATTACACCCAGTGTGTTTTCAATGCACGAAACTCATCGTCTGCCCACATAATGCTCGAGCCTAACGGAATAAATCCTGACAATCCCGACAAGTATATTACATGGTTTAAAACCATTTCTATCCCAAAGATAGGTAGGATAGGTTCTTTATAGTCAACCTTTGGAATTAAATCTCTACAGTTTTATTTTACGAGATAATAAAATCAAGTTAACTGTACTCTCTACCTTTGTCTGCAGATCTGTTAAACTAATTAGCTTGTACTGAGCGGTTGCGAATTAATTTGATTGTAATAACATAACATCGCGCCTGTAATCCCCATAGTGTTAGGCAGAGCCGTACCTTATAGTAGACCCATATTTCGCAAATTATGTTCAAGTCCCATGTAATAGGGGGCGAACCTGTTGCCATCAACTGGGCACCAATCAAGCAAGACTCTGTAACTGCTACTGAGAAATTCTTGATGGAAAAACTTAATAACTGCTTGCCGGCCCTGGGAATCGAACCCACGACCTCATGCTCATCACCCCAACGCCGTCTTCACATTGCCCTTCTCAATGTTGGCGGGGTTGAAAATTTGGTTGTGTCGGTCCAGTGGCGTGCAGTGGTTCTCCACGTAGGGTAGGCAATGCATACAGATACCCAAAAAAAAATGGGTATTGGTACATATTTTTAGGTTAATTCTCATAATTTGGGTACACATCATCTTTAGACACAACTTGCTTAAATTATCTTATCATTCATATGATAATTGCGTAAACTTACCGCTTTTAACTTCTAAAAAACACACATTATCAGCGCAAACTTCACAACAGAACACCATTTTTAAGTAAATAAACAAATAACACAACAAATCGGTTCAATTTGGCGCGATCAACAGATAATTATTAATATCTGTTCACACACATCAGACTTTGCGAGTGATATAACATAGTAAGATATAAAAATCCTAACCAATAAATTGTTTGTCACATGAAAACTTCTCTAAGAAAAGTTTAATTTCTAATTTGTCAATAAAAGTGACAGACACAGCACAGGGTTGCCAATATTTATTTCCCTAACTCCTCAAAAAACAAAGCGGAAAATAAAATTCATGATTGTAGTTTCTGTTTTTTAAAGGGCTTTTCTTATTCCTTACAATTTATCATTTTTTGGAAGGTATAAATTCGACAATACCACCCTATTTTTTTATTATCTCTATTGGTAATTAAGGAAACTATCGTGTTTGTGTGTAGTCTGTTTCTCGAATTCCCCATGATTCGGGGAAATCTCTACAAATTGGGAACCCTGAGTCATTATCGATCTAGCTAGCCAATAACAACATAGCTCCTGTCGCAGGAGTTGACGCCCATAATCTATGCATGTGTGCCGTTCATACACACAAAAATATGCACCAGTGTGCGTAAATTTATGAATGACAACTAGGCTAACTTTTTAGACTCAATCTTCGAGCCTAAAAATCCAAACGGAGTAGTGTAGTAACGTATAGTCTGAGTTCACACGGGCGCGACAATTTGCTATAAGTATTTAACAGGAGTTTTAACTTATTTTTTAATATTTTGTGTTATTTTATTACGTAGTTATAATAAATGCATTTGGCGCTATTGGTAGGGTAGGCTACACCTAATTGCCTCTAAGGACGGCACGCCCCTGTCGGTCTGGAATTAGATCGTTAGTTATAGTTATTTAAACGAGAGCTTCGTTGCGGTATCGCGGGCGAAGGTCCTGGCGTAATGCGGCGTTCATCTTGTGATAGAGTCATGGGTGAACTAAAAGGAGTGGGTATCAACAGACCACTAGGCCAACGACGCAGTTTATTTTAAGTTTATTCAGGTTTTTTTTTCTGCTACAAGAGGTGGCAGTACGAGCCCTGATACTAATACTTTTACCTTAACAATCTTTTTTTTTTTTTTAGTTAGCCCATACTGTCACACTCCTCAGGAATAGCCTCCCCCATTCCTTCCACTTCTCACGATGGTGTGCTTCTTCTCGCCAATTTGCGAGGAAGCCATCTTTACTAAAAAATATTTATTGTTTAAAACCAAGATTTTACCGCAAATTTTGCCAATAGTCCTTAAAATAACTAACGCCCAATAAATAAAATTAACTGTCACGGAATTCGAAAATCCTCTAAACCAAAAAAATCCGTAACAGAAATCGAGGAACCCAGTAATCCCGACTAAACTAAACAAATGGCGTCGATCCGCGATTTCACTCGTAATTATAATAAATTCTCCGCTCCCCGACTAATCCTTATACAGGGTGTTTGCTTATTCACATGGTGTTGTAGTTATTTTCAGCTTGTTCCGCTCGGATTAGCGTTAAGCTTCACTAATTGGAGGAGCGCAGATTCGGTGGCAGGTGTAGGGGTCTAGTGGCAGAGTTTTATTTAATCGCTTTTTTGGGCTGGAGAGTAGCGTGTTTTTAAATGTTACACAAATATGAACATTGTGCTGTTTATTAGGTTTGGTTTTTAGTCTAAGTGAATGCAGCGTCACGCGGTTTCACCCGCGTAGTTCCCGTTCCCGTGAAAGTACGGGGTTAAAATATAGTCTTATGTTACTCGCTGATAAAGTATCTATCCATTGCTGAAAGAATTTTTCTAATCAGTCCAGTAGTTTTTAAGTTTATTCGTTACATACAAAAAAACGGAGAGAGCAGCGGTGGCCCAGTGTTAGCGACTCCGACTTACGAACAGTACGTCGTGGGTTCGAACCCAGGCTGGCGCATTACTTGGTGTAATTTATTTCATCACTACTGCTCTCAAAAACTGTGAAGGAAAACATCGTGAAGAAACCGGCATGTCCTAGAACCAAAAATTCAAAGATATGTGACACTGGGCCCGCGTGGTGGATTATAGCCCATTCCCTCTCATAGAGAGGAGGCCTGTGTCCCAGCAGTGGGAACATTACAGGCTGATGATGATTATACAAAAATACATAATATATCTTTCCTCTTTATAATATTCGTATAGATAGAGGGACTGTCTGTCTGACCTTCACAACCCAGTATTACTGGGTAAAACGATGCCTATGAATTTAGAAACTAGCTGTTAGACATCTCGAGTCGATCTTCAGGTTAAGCCAGTCTTGCCTAGGTTGGTCCGTGGATGGGTGACCACCCATTACAAACCGAGATTCCTCCATACCTCGGATAACACGTTAAGCCCCGACTACCCAACATGATTAGCCCTGAAGATCTTTCATAATTCCTATTGTCACAAATTCCTGAAATCTTTACTCCATAAAGCATAAAAGCAGACATTTAATTTCCGACTTTATCTTAAGGAACACAATGTCCATATTTATTTCCACCACGATTCACCGTGGCCATGCTGGCCCTTAAAAAATGTAAGCTAGCTTTGGTTTGTGCCGCTGTTTGCGATGCAAGCGTTCGCTTTGTGGTTTGAGGCGAAAGAGATACCGCGGCCCTGGAACACAAAGGGCAAGGAAGGAACATAGATGGGTTTTAGTCAGTACAAGTCTGACACTCCCTTCCGCTCTGCCCAGAGCGGGAGAAGTCATTTGATGATTTCCCATCCGTAAAAAAAAGGGGCTTATTTTTTTCTTTTTTTCTTTTTATGGGTATCATTAGACGCATTACTAGTAGTATCGATACTGTTTAAAATGATGTAGTTTAAGGTGGAAGCGTCAGGATAGCCCGCGAAATTAATCTATACCAATATTATAAAGAGGAAAGATTTTTTTGTTTGTTTCTACCGACTAGGCTCCGAAACTACTGGACGTATTTGGTTGAAAATTTGGAACACAGATAGTTTATAACCTGGATTAACACATCGGATACTTTTTATCCCAATAGTATGTTCCCGTGGGACGTTTGTCGAACTCCACGCGGGCGACGCCGCAGGCATTGAGCTAGTATCATATAAATAAATCCAGGTCAGTGTCTGGCTGTATGTTAATTAAATTTAGATTCGCGACCGTAGCAAAAATGGCTTTATGTATAGTTTAGTTTTTACTGGCCTGATCTGTCCCACTCCTGGGCAAAGGCCTCCGTCAACTCCTTCCATCTCTCGCAAACCCGCGCGTCCTCCGTCCACTTCGGACGGAATCCAGTTCGTCCCGCCATCTCCTTCGTGGCCTGCCGCGAACCCACCTCACTGTGTCAAAGCACCAGTCACCTGCTATTTTGGCTTACAGTATACGGCAGACATGTCCTGCCCAGTTAAAGTTATATAATTATTAAAATCATCAATACAACCCTCAAAACTTAAAAAAAATATATATAAATTTTGCGAGCAGCAGTGATTTAGCATCGAGACTTGAGTGAGTTTGTCCCCCTATTATTTGACAATCGACCAGTCACAGCTTTACAATATATTTACAACTTGTCAAAACTTCACGTTTTCTTTGTTATGTAGGTATAAGATTAATAGATTTATTATTCGTTCGGCCCACTGAGTTTTGTCCCACATATCAAAATCCTGGTTGGTCCCAAAAAAATATTTGAATTATTGTATCTGGGCGACCGAGTTCTGCTCGAGAGAAAATAAAGAAAACGAATTTTCCAAGATATGAGACCTCCTAGATCTATTTGTCGCCCCCGTAAACCCGTATATTGTGTGTTGTGTCTTTCATCGAAATAGTTAGAACCTTTTTCGAGAACGTGATTACAAATATACAAATATGCTTTTTAGGGTTCCGAACCCAAAGGGTAAAAACGGGACCCTATTAATTATACTACTAAGACTCCATTGTCCGTCTGTCTGTCTGTCGGTCACTAGGCTGTATCTCATGAACCGTGATAGCTTGACAGTTCAAATTTTCACAGATAATCAGAATGAAATAAATATTTAAGGGGAGCTCCTATCCGGGGCTGCGGGACTGTTCGAAAGAGATCCGCGGCCCTGGAACACAAAGAGCAAGGAAGGAACATGGATGGGTTTTAGTCAGTACAAGTCTGACACTCCCTTCCGCTCCACCCAGAGCGGGAGAAGTCATTTGATGATTTCCCATCCGAAAAAAAAGGGGGGCTCCTATTCAACAAACGTGACTTTTTGCCGTTTTATATTATTATGGACCACTACGGAACCCTATATTGTGCGTTGACACGCAATTGGCCGGTTTTTTTAAATAGTATAGGTTACAGGATATAGATGTGTAATACTCATAAACCTTAACAAATATTCACTAAATCATAGTGGAAGGCATATCAAAATCGGTTGCACAGTTTCGAATAACAACGTGACCACACAGACACGAAGTAACATGAGTACATACGTTCTGAACTCTCAAAGAAAAACCGGCACAAACGATGCTGTTTGAGAGTAGTAAATAAATAAAAACCAGTTTACAATTTTTATAGAATTTTTAAAGTTATTTACCTTTTTCAATCTCCAGTTTTCCTGGAATCACCAGTAAAGTAAAAAGGAAATATTCATTTAAAACGATATAGTTTACATGTGGAAGTAATTATACCAGTTTATATACGTTTTTGAAATGAATACCAAAATTTAAAAAATGAAGTTGTGCTGCGTTCAGTACATAAAATAAATAATTGTATACTTCTCAAGTTTAATTTTTAGACTTGGACTTTTTTTGCAATTTTTAAGATACATACAAAAATATTGCAACTGCAGACCGTAAGGCTAGGTACACTCGACGACCAATAAAGCTATACAAAACCAGTTTATGCGGATCTCTCATTGTACAGAAAATATATACAAAGCGAGGCCACGTTATACTGGAAATGTATAGCTCGATTTGTCACCGTGCGAACACACGAACCGGTGCCTTGTGTAGCGCCTAGAGCCTACTGACTTAACATCTGGTTACTTGTTCTAGCAAGTCAAGTATCCTTATACACGTTGGCCACACTAGGAACTGACTAGCGAAGGCCCCAAGTGATGCGAAAATTCTAGAACGTTTTTTCACTTCACTGCGCTGTCAGTGCGTACGTAGCCTTATGCGTTTTCATACAATAAAATATAAACTAGTTGTTTTATTGTGATTAGACGGCTTTGTCACTCCTGTTAAGATTACGATTGATTTCAGAATCCGCCGTGAGGCACACAGTGTTACATTTCTTGTTTAGTTTTAAGCTTTTTTTTATTATTATTTTTTCCTTTTTGTTATATTTTTTTTGTTTTTATTGTGTGCACTTGTGACATGTGCCAAATAAATGCATTTTCTTCTTTCTTCTTTTTCATTCCAACCTGTATAGTCTCAACTCTTTAGTTGCACCCTTAAATGAATCATGTAAATGTCCTCTTTAACACCAGTCACTGAACAGTGAATTCGCGACAGCAATTTGACGATGCACTCTACTATTTTGTTCGCTACAGCGCCGAGTTAATTGACAAATAACTAGACCGTTTGTGGGTATTAAGACCAGTGGCACACTAAAACCCCAACTAAGTAAGTTTCGCTTAGCTCGCGAACCTGCGATAATTATGAATGAGGTAATCCTCAAAGAGTTAGTACCTAACACACATTTCGCCAGTTATGTTTAAGTCTCTTGTAATAGGGGGCGAGCCTATTGCCAGCCACCGGGCACAAATCTAGACTCCGTGACTGCTACGGAAAAATCCAATAACACTTTGTCCGACCTGAGACCTCATGCTCGGCAGTCGCGCATGCGGCCACTAGACCAACGAGGCAGTCAATATTTAAACTTCTAACCCCCATATCGCTATTAAAGGAACCACGCTTTCCCATCACACCCCTGTTATAAGCATTTAGTATCGTTAATATAATTAAATTTCGTAATTTACAACGATCATTCCCATTTTACATTATATCAAAATTTCAATCTTCTCGAATCAATATGGAAGGTACAGCCTGTATTCACTGACATAATTCAAGTTCTATTATAATTATGATTGTACGTAGTATTAATTATTTAATCGGCTTCGTAATTATTTCTGTTTAATTACTAAATGATCAGTGAGGGAGATAATGGCCGTCACTTTAATAATAATAATAATGATTTGCTTTGTTAGTTATGTCAGGATTAGACTGTTTAAGGATATCACAAAACAGTTATTAACCTGACGATTGTTTTTTTAGAGGTGATGAACTTCAAATTGAAATAAAACAGAATAAACAGGAGGTCTGCTGGCAGAAATTTCTTAAGAAATAAGCAGTACCTTTGTACTCATATTTTATAATGTTATTCTCCTGTGTTGTCTACTGTGTGTACATAAATAGTAAAATAAATAAATAAATAAACCGGCTAAGTGCGAGTTGGACTTGCGCGCCGAGGGTTCCGTATAAACTTGTAGGTATTTTGTTATTAAACTACATATTTACGTATTTTTTTTAATTTTTTGCTTAACATGTGCTGTAAGACATTCCTTTTTGCCCTTCAACGGGATGTACCCTATAAATTTTAATTCCCTTGAGAGTGTCGAAATATACGTACGTTTTTTGCGGCATAAACCGCCGTATCTTTTTTTACGTTGACCTAGAAGTTAGATGTTTTCACAGCTTCACGGGACTGTAGACTCAGAGTATATGGTTTTCATTTCAATTCGATACATTCACGCATTCCCGAGATAAAGAGTCTTGACAGGCAGACGGACAGACAGCCAACAAGCAAAATGATCATAAAGGGTTCCGTTTTTTTCCTTTTGAGGTACGAAACCCTAAAAATTGTTTTAATATTAATGAAAAGTAATCCTAAAAACCAGAGAGAGCCTCGTATGTTCTTCCAATATTGCTAAGTCTATCTAAAGATTCTATACGAAGCTAAATATCTACCACAGCAAAATAAAAGTGCTATCTTCATGAACTTTTAAAAGTAGGTAATCAGCGTTATTCAAAAATTATCAAAAACCTTATTAGGACAGCTATAATTTTCTCCAACAAAATTGGCTTCAATTTCCAAACAATCGTCCATTAACAATATAAACTGCCAATAATGGGGGGTGTATAATGTGTTTCATTAAAGCCATGCAATACCATCGTCAAAAAGTCATCAGGTTACTAATATCACAGATTCACTGGTAGAAGGAAAGTTGCTGAAAGACATTTTTATCAAGATTAATATGAAGATAATTGGCTTGAAATATAGCTTGTGATTGGTCGAACAGAGCATGGAATCGCCACACATCGGCCGCACCTAGAATTGGAATGATAGATGAAGACAGCTTATATGCCTATAGCCTATATAGCTTATAGTCTACTCTTTTCTTGACTTGAATGTGCCCTGGCGGTTAGGAGAATGTCGTGCTCACTCAAAGGTCTCGCTGATAGTGGTGCGTGTGTCGGATCATTTAGTTCCCTTCAAAATGGTTGACTTGAATGGTGCTAATACATGCGTCATGTTCGTGAACGGGCGCTGCCAGTTGAGACTGGTCATCTCTTGGTTGTCACGGCTTATTTGAATTAATTATTTTATTTTTGAATGGTTTACTTTTTTTGTTTTTACTATGGACACTTTTAATGTGCACACTGCACATCTTGCTACATCGTTCTCACATAATGTACCATCCCAACATGAATGATGTAACCAAGGTTTTGTAAAAATATACTGATTTAAAAGAGTGTCCATGGAGTTTCTTGTCCGTTCTTCTCCATAGAGATCTACGCTAGGGAATGGGCAACTACAGTACTTTCACAGTTTTTATGCCTTGTGACTGGGAATGTAGCTTCATTACATTGTTATCTTGTCGACAGTTCAAAAGTCCCTGTAACTGGCCTACTTGAAATAAATGCTTTGATTTTGATTTTGATATGACCTTCACATCCCAGTTACTGAGTAACACCGCTCCCCTTGGTAAGACTGATTTTCCGACTTGCAAACTTCTGACCACTCATAACGATAACACTTGAGATGGCAGTCATCATTATATTGCCGCCTTTGTCCCATTCTACCCTTGTCAGAGACATCATGGTATTATTTACTCCTTTTTCTTTCATATCATTCCTTACACAATCCATCCATTTATTCTTTGCCCTTCTTCTCCCTCTCCATCCATCAACATTCATATCCATCACTTTTTTATTATAGTCGAATCACATGCGTTTCACCTAGAGGCGGCAGCACAGACCTATACATAGCATTTTTATATACAGTAGTGGTACATTCATAAGCGGACTCAGTGCCACAAGGCGTTTTCTACCAGCTCTAAAGACACCACATTCAAAGCTTTCAGCTTCTATATAAGGTCCCATTAAAATCGATGGACAAACTTTTAGAAATCATACCAAAATAAGGACAATGGTAAAAACGAAAATAAGAAATACGCATTAGATACTTACAAGAAAAAAAAAACAGCTAACGAAAATACACTAAAAAATTATTAATTTGGCATTTTATTATTTTAGGTCAAAATAAAATCACTTTCATCTGTGTTTTTTTTGCTTGGATATCTTTGGCTAGACGTATTAAACGTTGTGTTAAAATTTTTCCATCTATTTTAATGGGACCTTATATATACCTTGTTTTGTCAATATGGAGTCTTGCCACCTCTAGCAGCTCCGTGCTCTGTGGTGAAATGGAATTAAAAAAAATAGTTCCAATATGACACCTGAAATTCCCTATAGTTTATGGCGTAAAACATTAAAATAGAATAGACCTTGCGTTCAAAATATGAATAAGACTTACATAGAATGAGATCGATTTAATTTTGTTTTAAAGGCATAGCATTTTCTACACAAGAAATTAATTTAAAATTCTTTGGAAACCTCAAGTCACTGAAAGCGTTCAGTGTTTACGTTACTTAAAACATAAACGTACATCACATCATCAGTGACTTGTCTTGGACCGCCTCGTTGGTCGACTGCTGAGTATGAGGTCCTATGTTCGATTCCATGGTTGGGTTGATGGCTATAGGCTCGCCGGCTTAAACATAACTGGTGAAATGTGAGTGTACTATTAGGTACACGTCTGTCGTTCAGTACTTTGTGTTGCAAGCCATAATATCGTTAAAACTAAATGCAGTTTCTTCAAACTTAGGTATTCTAGGCTTCTTAGAATGAGAGAAGCCAGAATACCACCTGCCACGATCCTTACTTACTCGTGTTCCCTCGCCCAGGTTCATACACATTTATTTATAAAACTTTAATAAACGAGTAGGTAAGCGACAATATAATACTTTTCACATAATCTTATGAAAGTTTCCACCGCAAGGCGTTATTGGTTTTCATTTTTATTACCTCCGCTAAGGAAAAGTTTGTAAAATGTGCTAGAATCCTGGACCGTTTATCTGGTTTTATCCAGGTTCATTTAAGTTGGTTTAATTGATAATTGAGTTGCATTTGAGTTGGTTGTTTTTTAGTTGGTTTTTTTTCTGACACATAGCTTGTTATTTATCATTTTATGAAAGGAAAGTTTACCTACTTGTCGTTAAGAAAAACTAATTCAATTGCTCCAATCTAATTTGTTTCGATTGTAATCTAAACTCGAGATAGATTGGGTATTCAGTAAAATGTTAAAGCCAGTAAACTGCTTTTTTGGCGTCCCATACCGTTTTTTTTTTTAACTAGCATATATTGTTCCACTGCTGGGCAAAGGCCTCCCCAATAGCCTTCCATTCTTCTCTACATGCGGTTCTCTCAGGCAAATCTTTCACAAACGCCTCTAAGTCGTCACGCCTGCATTTTCTAGGCTTACCTCGGCGACGACGCCCGTCTTCTGGCACCCACTGAGTGACGATTCTGGCCCATCGATCTTGATACAACTACTTTATTCGTGACAAAATTATTAAGTCCTACATCTTACTACTATTACAAATGCGAAAATTTGTGAGGATGTATGTATGTTTGTTCTTCTTTCATGCAAAAATGGTTAAACGGATTCAGGTGAAATTTGTCACACAGATACTTTATAACCTGGTTTAACATTCAGGATACTTTTTGTTCCCGTGAGATAGTTACGCAGGCGATGCCTTGAGTATAAGCTAGTCTTACATACTTTCTATAACACTAAAGCAGCATGTAAGTAGGTTACATTCAAATATATATTTCACCCACTTAACCCACCCTTTTCCTTTCCTACGAACTGTATAACAATTACAGAGCACAATAAAGCGTACTTTTCTAGAAACAAACAGTTCTTTCAACTCTGCAAGCAAAGCCCAAATGTTTCATTTTGTATCGTGTGGTTAGAGCTTAACCTGATGTCAGAGTTTTTATGCCGCCCAATCCCAATCAAATATCTCTGAGGCATGCTGGTTTCTTCACTATATTTTCCTTCACCGAAGCATTTGATAATTATACAACACGCACACGAATCTGAAAAATCAGAGGAGATATTTGGTATTATTACTCTTAGGTTCGAACTCAAGACCTATGACTTGACAGTCTAACGGTCGCACCACTAGGCTATCACTGCTTACCACATTAATACACCCGCAATGGGCTCCACGTTCATACAACATCCATTTATGCCTTTCGTTTTCCACTGTGTAACACACCGGAGCACAATAAAGCAAATTCCATACACAAACAGTTCTTTCAACCCTGCAAGTGAAAACCACGTTAATCCACCCTCAATGGAGCGTCAAAACACGTCATTGATCATCGAGATTGACGACGAAGAACCCAGGTGCGTCATTACGGTGTATAAAGAATAATAATTCGGGGTCTATCCTGTGATGGATGCCGGGGCCACCGGACGCGTGACAAATCGCTTTTGGACTTTTTTCAGCGATGTGTAGCAACGTTTTTTCGCGAATAAATATTTTGGTGGGACGGTCGTTTTGACCGCGATTAGGTAGTGCAGGGTTTTAGGTAATCGTTGGTTTTATAAATGGTATTGGTAGTTTTGATGAGAAGGAGGCGCCACTGTGCCAATGTTGACATCGGCTCTGTTTATCTTTACTAATAAAAAATATAAATAACGGTTTTTAAGTACTTAAAGTTTTATAATAAGGTACAGAAAAGTGTAAAACACCAAGAAGATTGTGGATGGGTTCGAAATCTTCGAACTTGCAGTATAAATTGTGAAAAATAACATCAAACGGACTCCACAAGAAAAGTCGAACTGCATACAAACTGAGGTGCAGAACGATATAACAGTACATTAAGAAGGTTAGTCCAATATTTATAACAAGTGCATGAACCCGTAATCAACGGTTGTTTACAAGATTGCTAGATATAACCTTGAAAAACGAGAGATCATTCTAGAGAATTGAAAATAGAACAGAGCTAGCGCCATCTGTGAACGAGTAGCAAAATTTTTTCGAGACCCAAGTATCGAGCGGCTTTTCTGTTCTGTGAGCGGCCCTTTGCTAATTGGGCTACTTGTCACTAGAGGGCGCTGATAACAATAACCAACATGGAAGAAATAATGAAAGTTTTGCAAAATATACAACATGACTTAACACAACAAAAACAAGATATGAAAGATATGGAAGAAAATATAAAGGAGGCTATAAATAGAAAGATTGATGAAAAATTCAACCACATTGAAATAAAAACAAGCCAACTTGAACAAAAAATCGAAGCGCAACAAAAAACTATAGATTTTCTAGACAAACAAATCCGAAAGAAAAATATAATTTTCTTTGGTGTCCCGGAATCTGAAAACAGTTATGAGGATTTGCTTAAGTTAATCTTGGAAGTCATAAACAATAAAATGGGTATAGAATGCCCAAAATGGGAAATTGAAACGGTATTCAGACTAGGAAAGCAAAATGGTAAAATAAGACCAGTTGTAGTTACAACTACAACGACTGGTAGAAAACTGCAGCTCTTCAAAAATAAGAAAACACTAGAAAATACGGGTTTGTACATAAAAGAAGACTTTACACCAGCTGTTCAACAAAAACGCAAAGAGCTTCAAGGAGAGCTCCAAAGAAGACGTTTATCTGGGGAAAAGGTAATGTTGCGCCACGACAAAATAGTCAAGGTAGAATCTCGAAAGCAAAGAACCTATACATCCAGAGGGGCTAACAAAAGGTCTCTATCAGAGTCTCCTGAAACTAAAAATAATGAAACAACACCAAACAAGGAAGAACAGGCCAAACAAATTCCCAAGAAAAACAAGTCTCAGAATATAATGAACTACTTGCGCCCGTCACAACTGAATATCGTGTCCAAACCCTCTACAAGTCGTGAACACCAGGAACCTTCAAAAAACTAAACTGCGCCCCTCCACCTCCACCTCTCCCAACACGGCCGGTCCCCGTGGGAGACGTAGACCAAAACCCTCTAGAGAAAACGTTTACAGTCAGAAACTCTGAGCGAGCCAACCAACTCTATGTGGCAACATATAATGTCAGAACTTTATCAACCTACTCTCGTCTTCTGGAGCTAAGCGAAGCCATGAAGGAGATTAAATACGACGTCATCGGTCTCTGTGAAACCAGACGATACGGTAATTGCATAGAAGAACACGAAGACTTTATTCTCTACTATATGGGACAAACACCAGGCTTGTATGGAGTAGGATTCATTGTAAACAAAAGCCATAAGAAGAACATTATATGTTTCAAAGGATTATCAGAGCGAGTGGCTCTACTTGAGTTACACATCAACAACATTGAAATAAGCATAATACAATGCTATGCTCCAACAGAATCAGCAAGCGAAAGAGAAATAGAGCTTTTTTACGACACCGTAAATAAAGCACTAAAAATGTCAAACAAAAATGTAATAGTTATGGGCGATTTTAATGCCAAAATCGGTCAACCAAAACGAGAAGAAAATCTAATAATGAGAAACTTTGGTTATGGCAATAGAAATGGTAGAGGCGATAGACTTATACAGTTTGCGTGTGAAAACAAAATGGTAATTTTAAACACCTTTTTTAAAAAGAAAAACAGTAAGAGATGGACTTGGAGATCACCGAATGGCATGGTAAAAAATGAATTGGACTACGTACTAACTAATCTCCAAAAATGTGCCCACGACATGCAAGTGATCAATGTCAAATATCCTAGCGACCATAGACTAGTGAGAGCAACATTTAAACTGCAGCCTACACAGAAAAATAGGAAAACCTATGGGAACAATACAAAGAGTGTTTTGAAAAATGAAGAAGAAATACAAATATACAAAGAAACACTTAACAAGAATTTAGAGTCTTTAACAACCGGGAAACAAAGTTATACGGTGCAAGAACTTAACGATAAAATTGTTTCTGCAATAGATAACAGCCTCATAAAAGCCCATAATTCTTCTTCTTCCAAACACAAAAGTATTGTTTCTGATAATACGAAGAAATTAATGACAAGACGGCAACAGCTCCAAAAAACTAAACCAAAAACACGAAGCATGAAAAACGAGCTTAAAGCTCTGTACAAACTCATTAGCAAATATATCCAGCATGACTACCACACCCATCGTAAGAAAACCATTGAAAAACATGTACTACAGTCCGGTAGCCTAAAGAGAGCTAACAGAGAATTAAGTTCACATAAGACCTGGATAGAAGGACTAAAAGCCTTAAATAAAACAACATGCAATAGAAACGAAATACTGCAAGTTGCAACTGACTTTTATAAAAAATTATACGGTTGTGAAAATCAAGAGTCAGCTACAACTACACAGACGGAAACACCTACAGATATACGGGACATTGATAACACTGAAGTAATTCAAGGAATTTCCAAATTGAAACAGGACAAAAGCCCAGGACCTGATAAAATAACCAATGAAGCCCTGAAACTAGGAGGACCCTGTTTAGTGGACCCTCTAACACAGCTCTTTAACTTGGTGCTAAAATCGGCCACTACACCAACACAATGGACTGAGTCAGATATTATCCTACTATACAAGAAGGGAGATCCGAACAATATTAGCAATTATCGACCAATAAGCCTATTGTCTTCAGTATACAAGTTATTTTCATCAATCCTGGAAAAAAGAGTCAGAAGCACTGTTGAAATGCACCAGCCCGTAGAGCAAGCAGGATTTAGGAGAGGTTTTTTCAACTATGGACCACATCCACTCTATCGAAATGCTCATCGATAAATATCAGGAATTTCGCAGACCGCTCTACCTGGTATTTATTGATTATCAGAAAGCTTTTGACTCTTTGTACCATCACTCAATATGGGAGTCTCTACAATCGCAAAATGTTGAACCGGCGTACCTAAAAGTCCTGCAAAATCTTTATCAAAATTGTAATAGTAGAATCCGATTAGAGACAACAGGACCTTACATACCAATCAGAAGAGGAGTAAGGCAGGGAGATGTCATCTCACCAACAATATTTATAGCTGTGTTACAACAAGTCATTGGTCAACTAAAGTGGGAAAGAGTCGGCCTAAATATAAACAACCACTATCTAAGTCATTTGAGATTCGCCGACGATATTGTTTTGCTGTCTGAAAACACAACCGAGCTGCAATCAATGATAAACGCCCTGCACGCCGCAAGTCAACAGGTAGGCCTAGAAATTAACCGTGGTAAAACCAATATTATGACAAATTCCAGTAAACATCCAGTATACCTAGATAATGTAGCGCTAGAGTATGTCGACAACTATATTTATCTGGGTAAGCAAATTTCGTTTAGCAAACAGAGGAACGAGCACGAAATAGACAGGAGAATCTCAAATGCTTGGAAAAAATTTTGGAGTCTGAAGGAAGCTATGAAAAGCGACATGCCTATTACCGTTAAGCAAAAAATTATGGATACTTGTATACTGCCTTCATTATCCTACGCTAGCCAAACTTGGAAGCTTACACACCAAATCAAGGCCAAAATCAGAACATGTCAAAGAGGCATGGAAAGAAGCATGTTAAAAATTAAAAAAATCCAAAAAATTCGGCATACTAACATAAGGAAAAGAACAAAAGTCACAGATGCTCTGTACCACTGTAAAAAACTTAAGTGGCGGTGGGCTGGTCACATAGCCAGGTCGGCAGACAATAGATGGACTCATAGGGTAACCACTTGGAATGGACCACCAGGCACTAGAAAGAGAGGTAGACCAGCTACCCGGTGGGCAGACGACATTATGAAAGTGGCTGGTGAACAATGGATGGAGACAGCTAAGAATAGAGACAAATGGAAATCTCTAGAGGAGGCCTTCACCTTCGAGAACGAGGGGTTCTTATAAACACAGCCATTTTATTTTTAAGTTGTTTAAATGATTTGTTTTATACATGCTTTAGTAAACAGTAATAGTTAAGTGCTTTTTTTGTAAAATAATCATGTTTTTTAGTTTATGTATTAGTAAGAAATATAAGGCTTTTTTATTTTTTATTTATTTTATTTATTAGTAGTTTTGAATGGCTTTGTTAGTTGTTTTTTTATGTCTGAACATATTTTGTTGTAGCTTAATCTGAGTGCTCAATACTGTTAATCCATAGTTGAATTGGATGGCTGCGGGACTGTTCGAAAGAGATACCGCGGCCCTGGAACACAAAGAGCAAGGAAGGAACATGGATGGGTTTTAGTCAGTACAAGTCTGATACTCCCTTCTGCTCCGCCCAGACCAGGAGAAGTCATTTGATGATTTCCCATCCAAAAAATGAGTTGAATTGAATTTTTAAATCAAAATGTTTCTATTTATACAGTTTGCACGCCAAATTATGTTTTCTCTGTTTTAAATTAGCCAGCCACATTACCTCTAGGATATCGGATATTTCGTTTAGTCCACTCTCAGCCCCTTGACCTCTAAAAAATTATTTGTTTATTGATTTCCTCTCAACCCTTAAACATAGTCTCTATTCCAAAAATCATGAATTGAATTTCGAACTACATCGACGTTGCTGATACTAGTTAAATTATTTGCATGTACAGCATCGTATTTACCTAACATAGATTATGTTCATATTTTGTGTCGCCGACAACCGGTGACAATTTCAGTTAGATATTAGTCTGTGAGCCGGCAGCGCTGTCAAGCTCTTTGAGGGTTTGGACAGCTCTGTTTAATTAAAGCAAGCTATAAACTAAGCTGTGATGTTGAATTGTATAAGAGTGTTAGTAATGGTGAAAATTATTGTTAGTTGGAAATGTCAACAACATAAAAAAAACATATGATCATGCCTGTAATCCCCGAAGGGTTAGGCAGATATGTACCTAAAAGTACGCCCAAGTATTGTTTATATCCCATGTATTAGGGGGCGAGGCTGTTGCCATCAACCGGACACAAATCCAAACTCCGTGGGTGCTTCTGAGAAATTTCTAAAAACATTTTGTCCGACCTGGAAATCGAACCCAGGACCTCATGATCAGCTAAAACGAGGCAGATTTTTTTTAAACTCAACCCGGTTTGATACAGCTGTATATTATGTAGGTATATAATAATCCAGTATTACACAACACAGTCGATTCCCTCTGTAGTCTGTAGTCAAGCAACGTCATTACGGTATACTGATCAAAGGATGACGGCAGACGATAAGTCCCTTTGGAACTGCAGCTTAATTAATAATCCTAGAAGTGTTGGCGATTTTTATTCCGTACTTAAGTCTGACGAGATGATATGATCTTTTTTATAGACCGGGTTTTATTTTGAGCTAAAACATAATTAAAATCTGTAAAAAGTTACTTAACCTCACGCCAGTAATCCTCTGCCTAACCCTAAGGGGGTTAGGCAGAGGTGTACCTCATGTTTAAGTCTCATGTGGTAGAGGGTGAGCCTACTTCCATCAACAGGGCTCGAATCCAGACTTCGTGGCTGCTACTAAGAAATTACTGATGCTAAAATCTTATAGAATTTTGCCCGATCCGGGAATCGAACCCAGCACCTTATGCTCAGCAGTCACGCTTGCGACCACTCGACCAACGAGGCATCAACAACTACAAGAACAACGACAACAGCAACTACTTCTGACTCTTAATTTCATGCAATTACAACTGACGATAGCCGCTAGCCTAGTGTATTTTCTTGAAATTATAGAAGAAAATCTTTTAAATTTACTAGAAATAATTTCCCTTGCCTTTGGCTCAAAGCCGTATAATTATGCACTGTATTGTTGACCAATTGTTTTCTTACCTTTAAAAGCATTCTTGATGTACCTTATAGTACTCATAAATTGTGAGCTCCGAGCGATATTAATTTGAATTCAAAGTATCTTACTAAGTACCAAATCAATATTTACTTCATCATATCAGCCCATTGCTGTCCACTGCTGATCTTAGGCCTCCCTAATCGATTTCCAACGTGTCCGGTCCAATGCCACCTGCATCCAGCGACTCCCTGCAGTTTTAACAAGATCGTCGGTCCAACTGGCAGGTGGCCGTCCCACGCTGCGTTTTCCAATGCGTGGTCTCCACTCCAGTATCTGTTTGCCCCATCGGCCGTCCGATCTTCGCGCTATGTGGCCTGCCCATTGCCACTTTAGCTTGTTTAATATTAATATTTACTTACTGAATAAAAAAACTTAGAAACTACTTTAGAAATCTTTCTTGAACGAACAAACATCTAATCCACTCTATATATTTCCACACAACAAAAAGCTCTCAATACCAGCAAAACAAAAATAATCGAAAGTAAAATCTTAGAGAATTTTCTGAAAGAATAACCCAAGTAAAAGCATCAAGTACCTAAAGTACGGGGAAAAATTCTAACAGGTTCTGAAGAGTGATTTACGATGTCATAAATAATATAAGTATCTAATAAGAGAGGAAGGAAGTTTCCATTTTAATCGATTTATGAACGGTGCCCGCCGAGAGCGTCAGAAAACCGTGCACATGGGAACCAAGCCTTATTTTCCGCTCCATGTTGTATTTAATTTTATGTTTATTTTAGAAAAAACCAGCCAAGTGCGAATTGGACTCGCGCACCGAGGGTTCCGTACAATCTTTTAGGTATTTTGTACACACATACACACATATTTAAGTGGCTAAATAAGAACAGCCGCTCGGGTAGATCTTTAGGTTGGTCTGTGGATGAGTGACCATCCATTACATACCGAGTTTCCTCCGTGCCTAGGAAAGCTCGTTAAACCGTTGGTCCCGGCTGTCATTTGTAGGTCTTTCACAATCGTTAGGTAGTCAGTGGCCCAAAAAGTCTAATTACCAGTCTTACCAAGGGGTATCGTATTAACCAGTACTAACTGGGCTGTGGAGGTCAGATAGGCAGTCGCTCCATGTAAAATACTGGTATTCAGCTGTATTCGGTTAGACTGGAAGCCATCTCCAACATAGTTGGGAAAAGTGGGAGTTTTTAACTACATATTCATGAATGATATGACAAGAAAGGAGGTGACTGAAGAGATGACGAGTAGAAATACACGGAAGAAGATATGCTGCAATTGGGATAAGGTTATAATTATTTATGGATTGAATGTTTTCCTTTACAAGACTTCTTGTGAAATCGCAAATTATGCGACTTATACGGTCATATCTTTTGATCGCGTTTAATAACAAGTTTGATTTTTTCACTGGAAGATACTGTAGACCCGAGTATTTAACATGAATTTCAAATTAATAACTATTTTCCCTTTTAAAAAAAAACGTTGCCCCGCACTAGGAATTTCAGCCAGACCCGGAACAACTATCTGTCATCATCATCATCAGCCTATAAATGTTCCCACTGCTGGGACACAGGCCTCCTCTCTAAGAGAGGGAATGGGCTATAATCCACCACGCGGGCCCAGTGCGGTTTGGTAGATGTCACATGCATTCGAATTTTTGGTTCTAGGACATGCCGGTTTCCTCACGATGTTTTCCTTCACCGTTTTGAGAGCAGTGGTGATGAAATAAATTACACAAAGTAATGCGCCTGCCTGGGTTCGAACCCACGACTTACTGTTCGTAAGTCGGGGTCGCTACCACTGGGCCACCGCTGCTCTACTGGGCCACCGCTGCTCTACTATCTGTAGGCCATACAAAAAATATTTGTTCCGTGCGGGGATCGAAACCGCGACACGCAGGGCAGTAGTCAATCGCTCAGCCACTGCGCCAACGGTACCTCTACCCATACCTCATAGCGTTCCTGAGAAAATAAGGGTTTCTTTTGTGGCACAGAATCCTAAAAAGGGAGATGCCCATGCATGTTAGAAAGTCTATGCAGAAAAAATTATTTTTCTTACTACAAAGAGTTGGCAGCCTTCTTGAATAGGTTTAAAAAAAACTTTGAAAAGTATTTTTTATTCGCTTAGGTTTCAAAATTATCCATACAATATGTCAAACATGAAAGCGATGTTTTACTAAAGTATGAAATAGGCTTTTGAAATCGCTGAGAAAAATTATTCCGAAAGTATTTTGCCTAACATGAAAATTACAATATTGAATATGGAAATCTCAATTTATATACACATATGCCAAACCATTTAATTCAAACACGTGTTTTTTTTCAGTGTACTAAAACAAAAGGCCAGCAAAACGCTACAGTAATATATGCCTAATTAACTAAGCAGTCTGGATTTAAACTGGATAGGATGAAACACGCCTGAATAAAATCAAGCCGAGTACCTACTGAGTAGGGTTACCACGTGAAAGATTTTCAGTGGATATTTAATCTCTGCCCTGGAGTGTAAATGTGCTGCTGTTCCACAAACGATGGGGCACTTAAGAGGAAATGTGGGTGGTCTTTTTTCCATACAAACGCTTGCGCCTGTTTTTTTCTGGTTTATGACTTTAAAGCTATGACTTTTTACAGTTAAATAAATATCAACATCTTCTATGACCCTATGTTTTCCTTTTTGAAGATACATCATCTGTATAAGCACTAGAAACTTTACAAAATGCTCAAATTGGCCTATTTAGGTCGCCTGTCAACAAAGGCCTAATGTACTTAGACAACTATTAATGAAAAACGAAAAACATAGGGACACAGTATATATCCTTCTTATTCAGTGTATGAAATATCTTTTAAATTGGTTGAATATTGGAGGAGGAAATAGTCGAGAGCCAAACCTGGAATTATGACATTTTACTATAGTTGTCTTTATCGCACCAATGTCGATAACACGCTCGAAGAGAGACAGCGATAGTTTATTGAAATACCTACTATGTTTCCACTTAATATCATGTGCTGCATGTCCTGTGGTTCGTTCACTTCAGGAACTGATAGACGCTACCGAAAGCGCAAAACTAATAGCTCAGATTTGGGCCGGCACAGTTTAGATTGCCATCGACACGCTAAGAAGTGGATATTCTCGGCTAAGAGTTTGCGCTTTTGTGGACGTAGTAAATTTTGATTTTTAAAGTAAAATCTTCTCGTCTATCAGCCTAGTTATACTAAGTTAAAATAAAACACTACTGCTTAAAAACATAACTGGCGAAATGTGGGTGTACTATTAAGTACACCTCTGCCTAACCCTACGGGTATTACAGGCGTGATGTTATGTTATGTACTGCTTAAATAATTAGAAATCAATTGTAAATTTCGTTTAACGTTTAAAATACATAAATTACGTTATGGAGACTGCCGAGAGCAAAGTCATTTCGTATGTGACATGTCGGCGGCTTGTGACATGTAGAGCAGTAGTGGCCCAGTGGAGGCGGCCCCGACTTACGAGCAGTAAGTCGTGGGTTCTAACCCGGGCAGGTGCATTACTTTGTGTAATTTATTTTATCACCACTGCTCTCAAAACGGTGAAGGATAACACTGTGAGGAAACCGGCATGTCCTAGAACCAAAAATTCGAAGATATGTGACATCTACCAACCCGCACTGGACTCGCGTGGTGGATTATAGCCCATTCCCTCTCATAGAGAGGATGCCTGTGTCCCAGCAGTGGGAACATTATAGGCTGATTATGCTATATCGGCGGCTTTGTTGAGTAGGCTCCATTAAGAAACCCTGCTTATTAAATGGCTAGTTTTCCGTCAGGCCATTCAACTTATCACCCACACGAAATTTAACATTTCTTTTTCAGTGTTATGTTAAACAGCATTCTAATTCGCTGATCTCAATAAAGTACTCTCGATGGAAAATAGGACTGTCCTAAATAATTTTCTTCTATTGGTCACTCTACAGCTACCGAGTCAGAACAAACAGACAAAAAAAGCAACAATAAACCGGGTGCCGCACAGTGGAACGAATGTATGGGAGCGGTTGGACGTAGACATGTCCGAAAAATAAGAGTAAAATTATGACAAACTAATGATGCCATCTTATTCGATTACTTAATGCCTTCATAAATTGTGGTGATGAATTTCTTCATAACTCCCATATTTCGGGAGTAATTTGAGAAAATGTGAAATTTTACTATGAAAATGAGTGTATCGAGCTCTCTCCCTCCTGATTCCGGGCTTGTTTCAAGTACCGGTCTCTAATATCGTAATGCTATTACTAAGAGCTATATTTAATACTAAGACACATAGTGCGCCAAATGTGCACTTTCTGGGATAAAAGGAAATGAAAATTTAAAAAAAAAAACGTTTTTTCCCCATTTGTATTTACTTTAAACCGCAGACAGACTTATTAAGAGGTCTATAAATATATTATATATATACAGAAATATATATTAACAAAAATATTCACAAGAACTGATGAGAGTATGACTTTTAAGTAAGTTGATAATAAATTACCTAGTTTCATTAAAAGTACAATAAATAATTAAGATGTAAGCTCTAATTTACTAAGTTACACATTTTAAAACAATAACATCATTTAATTATCTTCGTCATCATCATCATCATCAATTAATTCAAATTCAGAATCGATGTCCGCTAAATCATTTATGTTAACAAATTCGATATCACTTTTCTCAGAATCCGTAAGCTCATAAAATTCCTTAAAAGAAGATTTTTTTACAAACTTATTTCCTTTTGGACGGATACTTGTAACAAGTGGATCAGAAGACAGTAAAAGATTGTGCATAATATCTTCATTGCATGAGATACTGCTATGCTTTCGAGAATGCCCCTCTCTATATTTTCTAAAATCTTTATTTCTAGCCTCAGATGCCTCTTCGGATAGAAAACCAATGGGCACAATTGACATGTTCTGAACTATGTCTGGCCCATGCATTAAAATTTTATGAAGTGAAGAAGGCATATAATACCATGGGTATAACTCCACGTAAAGCTTAGCAGTATCAAAGCAGAACTCTCGGAATTTAGTTACGTTGATCTTCTCTCCTGATGAAATACACTGCAAGATCACACAGATTTTTCTTAAAAGCATAGCATCTATTCCGGTCAGTTCAGCAGATTTAGTGTAGTTTTCAAAAAATCTCCTTGCCGAGTTGCCATTGTTGGTGGATCCACTGCCTTGTTTCACAACATCGAGAAGTAAGCCCGTTTCTCTTCTTACAGCCTCTTGAACTCTTTTCTTCCTGTCATCAACTTGCCTTTTTGCTATATCACCCCTTACTTGCCATGATTTTATGTCTAATTTGTAGGAAATGTGTAATAAGCATTCCATTGAGCGAATCCAAGCGTGAAGGGTGCTTAAGCTATATTTATACATGTCCTCGTTTGCGTGTTTATCTTTGATTAACTCTAAATTATTCATTTCTTTAGGACAAGCCTTGCATATGTCACACACTGAAGCTGCTGTATCGGATATAATGGAATGAATTTTACCATCAATCATTGTCAACAGCAGTTGGTGTTTGACACTAATTCCATCAGTGATGGTGGATGGAGTTAAGGCTTCAATCTCTGCTTCGATTTCAGCCATCTCTCTCTGCACATTTTCTTTGGTTTCCTTTATAAACTTAAACAATATTGGCCGGCAAAATGAAGTGGAAGATGGTCGCTCGTTTTCCCAAATTGTTACACCTTTTGAGACGAGCCGCAGTGGTACAAGACTAATCATAAAATTACTAGCAAGATCGATTTGCTCATCTTCACTCGTCCTTTGATGATAAATGCTTTGGCTAGATGATCCGTCAAAACCCCATTTGCTGGTCAATACGAGCTGTTGATTGGGATCAACAGGGGTTTCTAACGACCTAATAAGTCTTCTTGAGGTTAAATCCATCAAGGCTTGTAATTTGATTTTTGCAGAGCTCTCTGTAACTGTGAGATCTTCTTTGGCCGGATAGCACTTAATTTTTTCTTTAACCAACATGTAGTAACTCGGGTATTGCAGAGCTCCTTCTTGAGTGTTGAAATCCCGAAGAGTGTTATAGCGCCATTTCGATAAGTTCATCGATACATAAAGAGCCAATGCCTTCAAAGGGGATATTTCCCGTACCTGAATTGATTTACCTTCAATGAAGGCTTTGATTTTTGAGGCCTCTTCTGGATTCTCCGTCAAGTATTTCATAACATAAGCTGTATCGCTTTGTCCTGCCTTTTGAAGCGCCCTTTCGGCCGAAAACATAATTTCAGCGCTGCTACTGCTGCATGAAAGACTATCTTCAGTGCGTCTTCTTTTTTGCCGGTTACTAAGGTCCTCAAAAGATTTACGAGGACTAGGATGTGTACAAGTTGAAGCATCAGATTTAGCAGGAGAAATTATGGGCTCGATGACGTCACTTATATTTTCTGTAGAAGGTTCCATATTTTCATTCTGTAATTCCGGCCATTGAATTGCAGCCTGTAGCCAAATCTCATGTTTCTTCCGAAACTTATCTGTGCTTCTTCCAGACTGTGTCCATTTTGCATAAATGCGGTAGCAAAATCGACGACACCAGTCTTTTAAACTTGTTTCAGCACTTTCACATAACTGAACACAACTGTTATCTTTTAAAACACTGAACAAATAGTTAAAGTCGCGTAAATCTTTATGTGCGCGTGCGCATAAAGCAACGTGAATATCAAGATTTGTATTAAAATTTGGAAAATACATTGCGAGATTAGCTTGGATACAACGAGGTGTAAATCAACACTGATTTTAAAGTTACTAATAGTGACCTATTTATATAAAATCCAGGTATCCCAGGTATCCTTTGTTAAATATTGCAAGGTAATTAGTTATTGTGATAATTAGTAAATGATGCATGCTAAATTAGTGTATTAAGAGCCATTTAGTAATTAAATAATAGCAATGTTCTTATCAGTAATCATTAGTGCATCAGTTTTATATGTAAACCTTAAGTCCCTAATTATATATCCTAATTAGCTTATATCTTCTCTAATTGGCTGCTCAGAAATGTTATTGTAATAAGGTAAACCTTTAGAAAAACGGTTTTAATCAACAAAATAAACAAAAAATAAAAAAATTGTGTTATAAAATAAACATCACTCTTTATCCCAGAAAGTGCACATTTGGCGCACTATGTGTCTTAGTATTAAATATAGCTCTTAGTATTAGCATTATGATATTAGAGACCGCTACTTGAAACAAGCCCGGAATCAGGAGGGAGAGAGCTCGATACACTCATTTTCATAGTAAAATTTCACATTTTCTCAAATTACTCCCGAAATATGGGAGTTATGAAGAAATTCATCACCACAAGTTATGAAGGCATTAAGTAATCGAATAAGATGGCATCATTAGTTTGGCATAATTTTACTCTTTTTTTTCGGACATGTCTACGTCCAACCGCTCCCATACATTCGTTCCACTGTGTGCCGGCACTGAATTGGTAAGAGTTTGCTTTGCACGGGAATCGAACCCGCTACACGTACCGCTCCGGAATACAAATTTCCTTTATTTGGCTCCGTAATTGTGATTTTAAAATGTTTCAGTCGTTTTAAATTAATGGTTTTTATTTTTTACCGAATAAAGTTAGTTATTAACCGAACAGACAATTTTTATTAGCAAGTTAAATTGATAATTTTGATGATCTGTTTTATTTTCCAGGGAGAAAACAGTTTTTTTAATTTCATTAGTTATCAGTTAACAGTTCATTAGTTATCCTATAATTGAAATAAGTTATTATGCCCCATAATAACTTATTTCAATTATAGGATAACTAATAATCAAATTCTGTACTTGTTAAGCTATTTTACAAGCTGAATGTAAATTCAATTCGCCCTCCAAACTAACTTAAAACAAAAACCTATAAATACAATTTAGATTAAAACTTTGTTTATCAAATAAGAGACCTAATAAAATTGAAATACAAAAAAGAAAGTTATTTCGCCGAAATTGCTTTGCTCCGACAAACTGTAGGTACATATACCAAGGGAGATTGAAAATAAAAAAAAATATACAAGAGCTCAACCCTTTGAAGTCAAATCCAATTTAAGAGAACTAAAGTCTGTTGGAGTTCGTCAAAAATTTTATATGACCCCAAGTTTATTAAGGGGTTGAAACGAGGTTTTCATCACAAAGATGACGAAAATTGAATTTAATACTCATCTTTTTTTTTATAATTTTGGTAAAGTTTTAAACTATGAATTTGTATTTCCTCGAATAAGGAATTTTATTAGGTTAAACTAACTATATACATTGATAATTAAAAACTATTTAACTAAAATAGATAAACTAACAACAAACTATAAAAGGGCATCGATAAACTCCTCCTCAACGCTGTCAGATGGTAATGTGCCCAAGAGACTGGCGGCGTTGCCACGTTGTATGGCAACACTTAGCCTCTGGCCAAAGTAAAAGCCAGCCCTTGGGTCACGGGAAGCGTCAACTAGGCGTTTCGAAATTTCCTTAAATAGGCTATGAGCACTCGGACCCCACGGCCCTAAAGTTTCAACCCCAAACGGCTCGAAAATATTCCTCGAATTAGTTTGGCAGTCTCATAAGTCTTTGATATCATTGAAAGCTCTAGTAATTCAAGAAATCATTTTTATTTTCTTCATTTAGATTAATATTGTTTTCGTCTACATAAAAGGTGTAAACAGACTCTTAACGAAGCCGAAAGGCACTTGTTCGCCCGTCATTGCGATATTTTTTTTGTTCTAGACCATACCTGGGAAACTTTTAGTAACGGAGATATTGGGGGTCAAAGTTCCAAATATTTCACAAGTTTTTTTTTAAATATATGTTTTTAATGTAATATTTTTACTTTAAACACCTCCAGGGCCTCCTTACTATTCAATCCATCCATCAGCACAAAGTTTTGAGTGCGTTACATTGAGTCCTACTGTAAAATGTTATTTTCGACACAAAAAAAGCCGTTTCCCAGAACTGATTTTTGCGTAAAGTTACTTAGTTGGATGCCCATAATGCTTGGTTGACGGCTTCGTGAAGAGTCTGTTTACACCCTGTATATTAACGCTGCTAACAGCTTGTTCAAACCAATCAAATAACGTACACAATCATTCCAAAAGCAATCAACAAATAGCACATATAATTAAACCGTGGTAAAATTAGCTTTGTTGGCCATAATTAAATCGTTTCATTGAACATTGCTTATGTTTTTACACTTAATTATGGATCAGCGGTATTTTCTATTTTTGTATAAATGTCAATAATTATTTTGTTTGTGGCTTAACTTGCATAGAACGAAGAACTATTGAAGAAGCTAAAAGCGACGAAAGTTTGAATTAATTTGAGATCGATGGATGCCTTTTTTTTTCGGATGGAAAATCATCAAATGACTTGTCTCGCTCTGGGCAGACCGGAATGGAGTGTGAGACTTGTACTGACTAAAACCCATCTATGTTCCTTCCTTGCCCTTTGTGTTCCAGGGCCGCGGTATCTCTTTCGAAGCCCTGGCAGGATCGATCGATACCTACGATCAAAATTGTTCCTCTCTGTTTGATGGTCGATCGAAGAATGTTTTTAGCTGCCATCATCATCATCTGCCTAGCCTTTACCCAACTATGTTGGGGTCGGCTTCCAGTCTAACCGGATGCAACTGAATACCAGTATTTTACATGGAGCGACTACCTATCTGACCTCCACAACCCAGTTATTACTGGGTAATACGATCCCCTTGGTAAGACTGGTTGTCAGACTTTTTGGGCCACTGACTCTGTAACGACTGTTAAAGATCTACAAATGACAGCTGGGACCAACGGCTTAACGTGCTTTCCGAGGCACGGAGGAAACTTGGTATGTAATGGGTGGTCACCCATCCACAGACCAACCTAGGCAAGCACGGCTTAACCTGCCATGCATCATACATAATATATGTTTTAGTTAGTAAGTGCCAAGTGGAGTTTTTGCTATGGATCTCTGGTCTGAAAATAAAGATTTTATTTATTTATATACACAGTGGGCTTGTTGGCATAGTTTGACTGATATTAGTGTTGTATCTCAAGATGTTTTGTTTCTCCTGGCTGGTCATAACTACATTATGCGACTAACGTATGGTACGTTATTCGCCAATGTTCATTCTGATGGTTCACTAGAAGGGTCTTGTTATAGTCCTTGCAGTTGCATTTTTTAAATCAGAAATACTAAAGATAAAACACATTTGAAAATATACAGGATGTAAACAAACTCTTCACAAAGCCGTTAACCAAGCATTATGTACATCAAACTAAGTAACTTTACGCAAAAAATATTGCTAGGAAACGACTTTTTTTTGGGGTGAAAAATCACGTTTTACGGTAGGACGCAAAGTAACGCATTCAAAACATTATGCTGACGGATGGATTGAATAGTACGGGGGTCGTGAAGGAGTCTTAAGTAAAAAAAAAAAATTACAAACATGTATTTAAAAAAGACTTGCGAAAAAGTTGTAACTTTGACCCCCAATATCTCCGTAACTAGAACGTTCCCAGGTCTAGAACAAAACAATGATCGCAATGACGGGGAGAACAAGTGCCTTTCGGCTTCGTTAAGAGTCTTTTTACACTCTTTATTGCGAAATAAAGTTCCTCATATACATAAACATTATGTCCACAGATTATACCCCACACCGTCCAACTCGGCACAAACAATTCCGATTTAATGTTTTTATTTTTATCCTCGCCAAAGGAAGGTACAATTCCAAAAACTCTCACTAACAATTTTTATATATGAAACACTCTAAAAACTCAGGAACTACGCGTTTGCATACTACAGCGGTAAATTCTCATTTAACCTAGTTTGCATAACCGACGTGTACCGGCTTAATCTGGTAAAAACCGGTATTTACCGGACAACGGCTTGGTACACCATGTTGTTGTAACGTGCAGGTTCATGTACCTTTCGATTGTGTTTCGGCTTTAGCTCTGTACCTGTGTTTTTGTAAGTAAAAAGTTTGAATTGTGGAATAAGTGGCTTTATGATGGAGAGGACTGGGTGTGAACGGATGAGGATTATGCTAAAAGATTTAACTCAACACAGAAATTGTTAGTTACCGACGTAAATGGCCTGGCAGGTCAGCGGTCGCCCTTCGAAAAAGTGTTTGCATGTTCAAACCTCAGCTCGAATATTTACTTTGAGGAGCTCGTGGCTAAACAATAACAGCCGCTCGGGTCGATCTTTAGGTTAAGCCGTGTTTGCCTAGGTTGATCTGTGGATGGGTGACCACCCATTACATACCGAGTTTCCTCCGTGCCTCGGAAAGCACGTTAAGCCGTTGGTCCCGGCTGTCATTTTGAAGATCTTTGACAGTCGTTAAAGTAGTCAGTGGCCCAAAAAGTCTGACAACCAGTCTTACCAAGGGGTATCGTATTTCCCAGTAGTAACTGGGTTGTGGAGGTCAGATAGGCAGTCGCTCCATGTAAAATACTGGTATTCAGCTGCATACGGTTAGACTGGAAGCCGACCCCAACATAGTTGGGAAAAGGCTAGGCAGATGATGAGAAATTGTTAGTTATCAAGTATGTTGGAGAGCAGCGGTGGCCCTATGGTAGCGACCCCGACTTACGAACAGTAAGTCGTGGGTTCGGACCCAGGCAGGCGCATTACTTTGTGTAATTTAGTTTATCACCACTACTCTCAATAACGGTGAAGGAAAACATTGTGAGGAAACCGGCATGTCCTAGAACCAAAAATTCGAAGACCTGTGACATCTACCAATCCGCACTGGGCCCGCGTGGTGGGTTATATCCCATTCCCTCTCATAGACAGGAGGCCTGTGTCCCAGCAGTGGGAACATTATAGGCTGATGATGATGATGATGATGAAGTATGTTGGAGTGTTCAGTGAGTGAGATGTCCTGCACTACTGAGGACCTATAGAAACACCGCTGATGTAATTGTGTACCTACTGGACTCAACTCATAACATCTTTTTCTTCTTAGCATTTCGATGGCAATCTATATTGTGTCGGCCCAGAACTGAGCTACTAGTTTGGCGCTTGCGGTAGCATCCATCAGTTTCTGTAGTGAACAAAAAACAGGACACGCAGGACACGATATTAAGTGCCCCATCGTTTATGGAACAGCACCACATTTACACTCCAGGGCAGAGTCATCAATGAATCTCCACCTGAGCAGGTTTTCTTGCTGCGTCCAACCTGGGTCCGGAGTCTGTTTAAAGACTGCCAGTTCAGCCTTGGCAACTCATGTCCATAACTTAAGATGTCGTCTGCAATTCCCGATCAAGATTCAGGTAGAGGTGTACAATCGAGGTCACTTCCGCCTGATCACCACTAAGCTCATTTTTGCTTGCACACACAACACGAAGCGCTCTCTAGCCGGGCGGGGCGCCTCCGCATGATTCAAGCGATTTTTTTTTAAATGATCATGCGGAAAGGGCCGCTACTTTACCTAATAGTACACCTACATTTTGCCAGTTTTATTTAACTTCCATGAAGGCTACGTGAGCTAAGAGCTAAATAATATCATCCGCACGGGTCGATTTTCAAGGTTAAGCCGCGCTTGCCGAGGTCGGTCTATGGATAGGTGACCATTTATGACATAGGTACTGAGTTTTCTCCGTGCTTCGGAAAGCACGTAAAGCCCTGGGCGGTGGCAAGGTCCTGGCTGTCATTTATAGATCTTTGACAGTCGTTATAGGTAATCAGTGGCTTGTAAGTTTGACAACCAGTCTTACCAAGGGGTATTGTTGGGAATCGCACCCAACATATACGCAACCGGCACGCGGCACGCGCAGTCGACGTGACCGAATTACGCGTCATCGCCGTCGGCGAGTGAGCGGAGGTGCGGCGTGGGGAGCCGGCCGGGCGCCGACAGACACTCGCTTTCTCGGAGACCTCCGCGACGGACGATACTCTCAGACCTTATTTAATTCTATGTTTGTCCGGGATGTTTACAATATTGTAAATCTATCGGCAATACACAGTCCACTAAGCTTTTTATTTATACCATACTTGTGTACCATATTTGTATCATTATAACAGCTTAAGTCTTCACGAATCCTGTCAACAATATGTGACAGTTACTTTCTAAAACTCGATGTACACTTTCTGACGTCACAATATGCATACATAAACACCTTTCTTGTACATCACAAACCTGGTCGATATACCCGCCAACCAAACTCACTGAAGTGTAATACTGGCGCTCAAACAGGGCCGTATTTCACGCCCGCGTTGTCGTTCAAATTGCTTTATTTGGATGGCGAGCAAATTAAACTGTACTAATTAAGTGCATACGAGCCGCGATCTGGACCTGCGCTCAAACTTTTTTGTGTTTATCCTTGTAAATTAGGTAATTTTGTTGTTGTTGTAAGGGTTTTTGTTTAGGTGTACCTATGTATACCTAAGAGTACATATCGTTGACCTAATTCAAATATGACGTAAGTCAAAATTTGGCCAACCAGCGATTTTTTGCAATTTAGGTGGAGAAATCTAAAAGTATTAAATCTATCAAAACGATAAAAAAAACCAAATTAAATAATATTTTCGTTAAAGCCCTCTAATATTTATAGAAAACTTGCTGTTGCACGCAAATTCGTTCGCGAGTAGACGTTGATGTATATGAGTGAGAAAAAAAAAATATCCTATGTCCTTCCCCAGAAAATCCTTGATAAATTTCATAACGATCTGATCAGCCGTTTACCTGCCAAAAAGGTAACAAATCAACACAGTTACTTTCGCATTTATGACATAAAATGGATATGAATAACGTTTGCAATTGTTGCGTTTGCAATTGTTGCGTGTATCATACAACTGGACAAAACCTTCGACACGATATTCTGGTTATTTCAGCCTGAAATAAACAAACCCCGCTTTATGTTCCATATTCGTGTCCATGCATGTTTGTTGCATACAATGCAATACGGTAATATTTACTCTGTCCTGTGTACCTGGAACGTTAGAATTCACAAATATACACCGTGTTCCGGAAAATATACATAAACTTCGACCAGATGTTCAGACCATGGAAGTAAGCATTTTTCATAATGGACACATTAGTGAATTCTTATTTTTTATTTTTTGTTAATTTTCATACAAACAAAATACTCAAGGTATTGCAATTGTCAAGGTATTTCGTTAATAACCCGATATGGATACCTCTTTATCCGAATTTCAAATGGCACTTGATAGATTTATCATTTTAATTGCACTAAGCGGCAACATGGGCCATATTAAGACTGCATACTGCATAGCTCAATAAAATTTAAAATTACAAATAACTTTATAACGAAGCCTTTTAAGTTAGACTTCCTTTGTTAGATTTGATTGTTTAAGCTATAGAAGCGTTTGCTAATGTTAATGGATAATGTGAGGAACACGATGTATGCCTGCCAGGGCTGCGGGACTGTTCGAAAGAGATACCGCGGCCCTGGAACACAAAGAGCAAGGAAGGAACATGGATGGGTTTTAGTCAGTACAAGTCTGACAGTCCCTTCCGCTCTGCCCAGAGCGGGAGAAGTCATTTGATGATTTCTCATCCGAAAAAAAAAACAAAGAAAGGAATACGGTGTATAGGCGCAACTATGTACAGTACTTGTTATAATTACTGAAACGTTAGATATTACAATATGAGCACTACACAGTTTACCTGTAATATTGCATCACTAACAAAACCACAGCGAACGTGAACTTTATCTTTATTGCAATACGGTTGCTAACACTGACGAGTATGACGAGTATCTACAGTACTTCGGTGTTAATAAGACACAAATAAGAATTACGATAACAATTACGATTCAATTATTTATTCGAGTAACTCATAACTAATAGTGTTAGTAACAATTTTACTTATACCTATGTCAGTAAACTAAATGAAATACAGATAACGAAAAGAATGTAACATATTACACATCGTTATTATGCTGCAGGTCCAGGAGAAATTTTGCTGTTCAAGGCCTAACGGTTCTTAAGGCTAAAATCTATAAATGTTGCAGCAGTTAGCACGTGGTGTGACTGAGACAAGTTCCCGTCTCTGTCTCCCAGGCTGGCGGCTACAGAAATAATCTGGTCAAATGGGGTATCATCGACCCGTCGCAAAGACAATGTCAGTGTGGAGCCCCTCTGCAGGATATGCCCCACCTCTTTTCTTGCCTATCCCGCACGGCCACCTGCACCTTCCAGGATTGTAATGAAGCCAATAACAGAGCTGTGCAGGTGGCAATATACTGGTCGGAGTATTATTTGAGTCTATCGACACGCAAAGAAAATGTTGTGGTTTGACGGTAGTGGGACAGTAACAGGAATGCTAGGCTTAGGCTGGTAATTAAGGTTTGTTGGGATGATCTCGGTCCTGGATTGCCCGTTGATCTAGTGGTCGCCAGCGCAAATGCTGAGCATAAGGTCCTGGGTTCGATTTCCGGGTCGGGCAAACTGTCTTTGGGTTTTACCTATTAAGAATTTCTCAATAGCAGCCACGGAGCCTAGATTTGTGCCCGGTTGATGGCAATAAGCTCGCCCCTATTACATGGGACTTAAATGTAAGTGGCATAATATGGGTGTACTTTTCAACTACAGTACACTTCTGCCGAACCCTTCGGAGATTACAGGTGTGATATTGTAGCGACGCTACAAAAAAGTACTAAGCAATATAGAACAAAAAGTGCTACAGCGCCATCTATGACGGAGCGGACGAACTAAACTACAAAAATCCTACATCTCGCAAGTAAAGTTATCCGCGACTTAAGACTATATAGAAGAACCCGAAAACAACTGTTGGGCAGTAGGCCACCAGACACAACGCCCGTCAGGTAGGAGGATCCTCCCTTTTCTAAGGGGGATGAAGGACTTTACACCCTGTTCTTCACACCCCCAAAATGAAATGATGTTATCTCAGTCCTAATCTTGTGAAGTGCCATGATAAACGACCGCGTACAGCACATCTGAACGATACTATAACACTTGATTCTGTTACTTATTACTTGAAGAAATAAAAAAATTTCAACAATAAAACTAAGGGACGAGACATAGGAAGGATTTTATGGCGTACTTTTATGGGGGACTGAAGGGTATGGGGCCTATTATCATAATATCTATAGGGGGTAACCTTGAAGATCATTGGAAGATAATGAGCCGTGGTGAGGGTGGCGCCGGCATATAAATTGTTTGGTCGCAAATATGAATGTTTGAAGTTAGTAGTTGATTCGTATGTAATGAATAAGAACTGAGATATTTATAACATCACGCCAGTAATCCCCGAAGGGATAGTCAGAGGTGTATCTAATAGTACACCCACATTTCGCCAGTTATGTTTAAATCACATGTAATACAGGGCAAGCCTTTTACCATCAACCGGGCACGAATCCTGACTGACACACGGGTCAGATGCTAATAATCAGTTTATTTTGCTGCAAAAAGGCTCTTTTCAACTGTGCAACTTCTCAGTTGGACTTGACATTTTGGTAAAACTTGAGATTTTGTTACTTTTTTCAATTATCAACAGCCCTTTAATTTAAAAAAAAAAATCTTCTTGCCTTTGTCCCATATCACTTGGAGTCGTCACAGCACGTTTATTTAGTTAAAAAAACCCAACCATTCCGAAAGTGCCGACAGAAGGGAATCCTTTTTTTTTCAAAATTCTCATTATTTTTAGAGAATATTTTTGCATAAGTCTTTTACTTATACATTTGACTATACTCTGTATTGTTTTGGGCTTGTAATATGTAGCAAATACAGCTAAGTCTTCAACGAAAAAAAGATCCTTTTTGTTTGCTAGATTCTGGATTATTTTTAGAAAATATTTTTGCATAAGTCTTTTACTTATACATTTGACTATACACTGCATTTTTGGGGTTTGTAATATGTAGCAATACGGCTAACTGCAACGAAAAAGAGGTTGTTTAACGGTGTCGCGAGTTCAATTTTTTTTCCCAGTCTCAAAAATGCCCAACGCGTCTAAAGAAGTTTTCACTTCAAAAATGTGTTTTACACTAAACCCCTGGCCACGAGGTAATCGCGTATAGTGACAGCCACTACGGTAAAAACAAAATAATGAAACAATTCGTTTAGATCATGTATGAGTCACTGCGACGCAAATTGCGGAACGACTGTATTCACGCAAAAAAAAACAAGTGAAACACGCGCGTGTCACTTGAGGCAAGTTAAAGGTTATTTATGTATATCGCTAACGTCATGCGTAGCAGTTTTCGCGACTCATCTACCAAGGCGACAGCAGGCTCACGGCGATATTTTTTTGTGGGTGCAAGCCCCATACAACCAAGCCGTCTCCCCGGTGTTGCGATATGCGTCAGTGATTTTTCACCGATCAATAAATAGAAAAAAGGTACACAACATATAGGGTTTAAACAGACTCTTAACGAAGTCGAAAGGCACTTGTTCTCCCCGTCATTTCGATATATTTTTTGTTCTAAACCATTCCCGGGAACCTCCTAGTTACGAAGATATAAAAAAAGACAAAAGTGGGGGTCAAAGTTACAACTTTTTCACAGGTTTTTTTTTAAATACATGTTTTTAATGTATTTTTTTTACTTAAGACACCGCCACGACCCCCGTACAATTCAATCCATCAATCAGCACAATGTTTTGAATGCGTTACCTTGACTCATAACGTAAAACGTGATTCTTCACCCCAAAAAAAATGTCGTTTCCCAGCAATCTTTTTTGCGTAAGTTACTTAGTTTGATCTACATAACGCTTGGTTAACGGCTTCGTGAGGAGTCTGTTTACACCCTGTATAGATACACAAAAGTTCAATTAATCAAAATCCACTCCAAACGAGCACCTAAATATTGAATAAAAACTAGAATCCATAAATTTTAGATACAACAAAAAGCCACAGCATTGTGATCAAAAATTCATGCAATAAAATATTATTGAAGCCATCGATCAATACCTATCGACAACGGCTGCCAAGCACCAAATGCAGTGAAAGCTATGTTTCATGTTGAACTAAGCAATTAATTTTTCAAATGGCTCGAAGGGGTTCATTCATGCGAGAGGAGGGGGCGTCGGGAAAATCAACAACCTGTATATTATGTAGACGTATTTGTGTAGAATGTGGCTGATTGGTGTTCAGTGATTTTGGAGAACATTTTGTAAAATATTATTGTTTTGGACAAAAATATATAAAATAAGTAATTATTAGGCGAGTTGTGGCCAAGCGCAAGACTATTTTGTAATACAAAAATGCTAGCATAATCAGCCTATAATGATCCCACTGCTGGGACACAGGGCCTTCTCTCTATGAGAAGGAATGGGCTATAATCCACCACGCGGGCCCAGAGCGGGTTGGTAGATGTCACATGTCTTCGAATTTTTGGTTCTAGGACATGGCGGTTTCCTCACGATGTTTTCATTCACCGTTTTGAGAGCAGTGGTGATGAAATAAATTACATAAAGTAATGCGCCTGCCTGGGTTCGAACCCACGACTTACTGTTCGTAAGTCGGGGCCGCCACCACTGGGCCACCGCTGCTCTCCTAAAAATGTTAGAATCGGTACAAATTATAAAATACTGACTGTGTGACAGTTGTTCTCTTAAACAATTCAATGGACTTTGTTGCATTGCACAAAGATTTGTCCTGTGTGGGAATCGAACCCACGACCTCCGTCCTAGCAGTCAGGGTCACTAACCACTAGACCAACAGGCCAATCAATCAAAACGTTAAAACACTTTAATTGTGGATTCCAAGAAAATCACATAATCAAATCAAAATCAAAGCGCCTGTAACTGGCCTACTTGAAATAAATATTTCAAGTAGGCCAGTTACAGGCACTTTTGAACTGTCGACAAGATAAAAATGCAATGAAGCTACAGTCCCAGTCACAAGGTATAAAAACTGTGAAAGTACTGTAGTTGCCCATTCCCTAGCGTAGATATCTATGGAGGAGAACAGGCAAGAAACTCCATGGACACTCTTTTAAATCAGTATATTATTATTTATACATAAAAACCAACAAAAAAAAAACTATTGATAACTTACTGACATTCTGACAAACTCATGATGTGTTCCGTTTTGTGGTTTTATGACATACGGACCACAAACCACCAACAAGTGTTGCGTTACAACTGTTCTTTGTATCAGATTAACTTACCACTCCGATCACTTGAGTAATGAAGATATTGATATATCAACGTCACAATCTATCCCCCTCCTAATCCAAAACCCTATTCAACATATATTAAACCTTATCACCTTCCAATAAGGATAGAAGTCGGAAGCAAATCCGATCATCGGAATCTTTTTATTAAGTCCCTCGTCTGTTCTATACACTTTCGTTACAATGTCTTACAAGTTCGACAATAGGCAATTAATACCAAGAGCAAACTTCGCAGTAACATTGAAATTGAAAGAAAGATAAATTCGTGAAGTTGGCAGAGCTGAGAATTGTTCCGGCTCCCCTACAGTTTCTTGAGCCAACAATGTTGCCTTATGACTTTTGATTTATAATTATAAGGTTCTGTTGAGCTAACTCAATTTGCGGACGAAATTAAGAACAATTAAGTTTATTGTACTTTTGTAATTTCTACTTATTTAAGTTTGAAGTATTCTAGCAGTTTTTATTTCTAAGTTTTGTTGAAACACACACGCACATAACATCACACATACAAATGACGTCATCATCATCATCTGCCCAGCCTTTTCCCAACTATGTTGGGGTCGGCTTCCAGTCTAACCGGATGCATCTGAACCAGTATTTTACATTGAGCGACTGCCTATTTAATCTCCACAACCCAGTTAGTACTGGGTAACACGATACCCCTTGGTAAGACTGGTAGTCAGACTTTTTTGTACCGCTAACTACCTGTAACGACTGTTAAAAATCTACAAATGACAGCCGGGACCAACGCCTTTAACGTGCTTTCCGAAGCACGGAGGAAACTCAGTATGTAATGGGTGGTCACCCATCCACAGACCCTAGAGAAGCCTATATATAACCTTTGTATAAAAAAATAAAAATAAAATAACCTAAAGATCGACCCGAGCGGCTGTTATTACAACCAGTCAGCATTGAACATTGTAAATCTTTTCACCTCAGCATAGGCTTTCTACAAAGCTATAAGCTGGAGCGAACACAATAGCAGGATTTATTTATTGAAGGATATCAACAAACACAACAGCTGACGGGTCAGAAATATCTAGGTCATTATTTCTTTCAAACGCATACAGGCGAACTCAGAAACAAACCAAATTGATCAACAAATCTGAGCGAAGGCAATTCACACTAATATTTTTTGTATAAAGACTGGCCTGCGTAACGTCAGCCATTATATATAATATATTAAAAAAAAGCAGCCACGCATAAAAACTACAATACTACATAACTTGCTGTTGTAGATACAAACAAGCACCTATTGTATGAGACTAAATCTTTAGACGAAGCCCCGGGCAACAGCCAGTCTTACATAATTTTGACTGACAGTCAATACAAAGCTTTTGAAAAACCAAAGACATTCAAATAAGTGAAAAACCTACTTTGAATTTTGTATGGTAGTCAATAAAAGTAAATTCTATTGGTTTATTATTAAGACGTATCTGATAATGGTTCATGTCGATAGCTTTTTTTTTTTGGTTGGGAAATCATCAAATGACTCCTCCCGCTCTTAGCGGAGCAGAAGGGAGTGTCAGACTTGTACTGACTAAAACCCATCCATGTTCCTTCCTTGCCCTTGTTCTAGGGCCACGGTATCTCTTTCGAACAGTCCCACAGCCCTGGCAGGATAATGTCAATAGCTTCGTTTCATACTATTTTCAAAATGATCATAATCATTATTATCATCTTTGAGATGTCCTCTGCAGAACATAGGCCTCCCCCATGAGTCCCGACGTGTTATTATTTTTATTTGACCAAAAAAATAATAATATGAGTAATAGGTTTGCAAACAAACCTACGGAGGACGCAATACGTCTTTCAAACAGTCAAAACAACATCGATAGATATTTTGCTCGTATAACTAACTACTTCATTTATTTTTCTACCAGTAGGTATAATCTTCAAGTCTTTCGAAATGCTTTTAGCAAAGTTTGTGAACGCCTCAAGTCTTGAGTATGACTGTGCCAAAGATTTTTAGGGTTCCGTAGTAAAGGAACAGAAAACATAGTTTCACCTGTCTTGTCAGAAATGAGGGCATCCGCAAGAGAAACAAGGTTACCGACGTAGCCCGAAGAATTGCCAAACTTAAGTGGCAGTGGGCAGGGCACATTGCTCGCAGAACGGATGGCCGATGGGGCGGTAAAGTTCTGGAGTGTCGACCGCGAACCGGGGCCTCACACTAGAAGGAACGATGACCTGGTGAAGGTTGCGGGGATCCGCTGGATGCGAGTCGCACGGGACCGGAAAATGTGGCGACACTTGGAGGAGGTCTATGTCCAGCAGTGGACGTCTTTCGGTTGAAATGATGATGATAATGATGACCTGTCTTGAGTCATGTCTACTGCAAGTACTGCCTTATTGGTCCAGTGTTCGCTACGGCTGCTACTAGAATGAGCTATTAAGTTTCGACCTGGAAATCAACCTAAAGAGTTTTTTCAATTTCAATTCAATAAGAATGTCGCTGCCAAGAGCCTGGATTTATGAAGGGTTGATGGCAAGAGCCGTATTACATGTAACTTAAAAAAAACCCGCCAAGTGCGAGTCGGCTCGCGCATAAAGGTTTCCGTACCATTATAGTAGTGCCCCTTTAATTTAATTTTTAGTAAATTTTCGCATTCTTTGAAAATATTAACGGTCTACTTATTACGGAACATGAGATGAAGCCCGCACATACCGAGTTTCCTCCGTGCCTCGGAAAGCACGTTAAACCGTTGGTCCCAGCTGTCATTTGTAGATCTTTGACAGTCATTACAGGTAGTCAGTGGCCCAAAAAGTCTGACAACCAGTCTAACCAAGAGGTATCGTATTACCCAGTACTAACTGTTTTGTGGAGGTCAGTTAGGCAGTCGCTCCATGTAAAATACTGGTATTCAGCTGCACCCGGTTAAAATGGAAGTCGACCCTAACATTGTTGAGAAAAGGCTAAGCATGATGATTATGAGATACAGCCCGCTAACAGAAAGACGGACGGACGGACAGACAGCGGTGGCTTAGTGACAGGGTCCCGTTGTTTACCCTTCAGGTACGGAACCCTAAAAACGGTGGAATTGTAGATGTGTTATGTTACACCTCTGCCTAAACCTTCGGGGTAACGGTGTGACACTATTTATTATATTTTATTATTTTTGAACTACGTATCAAAAAAATAAGATATACTACGGAACCACAAACATTTACACGTGTACATTCTCTCACTTTTTTATCGAGAAGTTTTCTAAAACTCACGAACTCGTCAAGAATGTGTCGCTTGTGACCTTTCTGTAGCGAGAGTGGATGAAACAAAGCGAGACTTAGAGACTTATCTCGCTCTCCCGGGATTAAAAGTTTTTTTTTTTTCTTATATTCTTACGGGAAATGATTCAAACTTTTCTCTAGACAGAGAAGTTTTTGAACAAATGATGTGGAGCGAAATAGTCATAGTTGTAATGGGACTATTTTATTGATTTATTCAGATATTTATGTGAAAGGAAATGATTGCATGAGGTCGGTTCGATTCCCAGGTTGGGCAAAGTGCTATTGGGTTTTTCCATCAGGATTTTCTAAGTAGCAGCCACTGAGTCTGGATTTGTGCCCGATTGATGGGAATTGGCTCGTCCCCTATTACATGGGACTTAAACATAACTGGCGAAATGTGGGTGTTCTATTAGGTACGCCTCTGCTTAACCCTACGAGGATTACAGAACAATGGGTTATATGCTTAAATTTGAACTCATTTCAAGTTCTAATTTATAACATATAGAGCGACTAACATTACAAAACAACACATTATAAACATTATTCACCTGTGAGCTAATCCTTTTGAAACCGAAACTGGCGAACAAACATTTGAATTCCCAATCCCCGTCAAAGGTCCTCAATAAATAACCACGTTTAAACAATATTAAACATAAATATCGTGACGTCACCCCGAGCTACCTTCACAAATGAAATTCCACTTGATTCACTTATTAATCCAGTGTTCAGGCTCGGAGTGTAAAATTAATTAATGTAACTGGATTTCACGGATGTATTCGGTCGTATTGTGTTAATTGATATGGATACAAGTTGCTATAGCTTGCAGTTTGACTGCCTACAGATGCGATTTTTTTTTTTTCGGAGGCTAAATCATGAAATGACTTCTCCCGCTCTGGGCAGAGCGTAAGGGAGTGTCAGACTTGTACTAACTAAAACCCATCCATGTTCATTCCTTGCCCTTTGTGTTCCAGGGCCGCGGTATCTCTTTCGAACAGCCCGCAGCCCAACAGCCCGCAGCCCAACTGAAAATGACCCTTGGTCCACTTTGGCTAAGAGTCGCGGCAGATAGACAACAGTGGAAGATGTTGGAGGAGCCCTAAGTATGCCGTAAGGCACACCGAACAAAGAGACATATTGTAGCAAAGTAATCTATGTAGTCAAGACACGATTGAGAATTCGAAACTATTACTTATAAGCACGACTGCACAAGAACAACAGCAATCACAAAAGACACAGAAACACAATTAAAAGGTACAAATTACATGACTATAGTATAAAAACAGGGTGTCAATATAAAAAAAGAAAAACATATTTACTTAAAAAAGTTATAGTAACATGACACACACACACATCTATCTGCATATTCTACAGCTGTGCAGGTGGCTACATACCTAATACCTACATAGAAAAAGAAGAACTACCTATCTTTGAGCCAAATTTCATACTAGTCCGTTCAGTAGTTATTGTGTGAAAAATTACAAACATCCATCCATGCATGAGAGCAGCGGTGGCCCAGTGGTAGCGACCCCGACTTACGAACAGTAAGTCGAGGGTTCAAACCCAGACAGGCGCATTACTTTGTGTAATTTATTTCATCACCACTGCTCTCAAAAACGGTGAAGGAAAACATCGTGAGGAAACCGGCATGTCCTAGAACCAAAAATTCGAAGACATGTGACATCTACCAATCCGCACTGGGCCCGCGTGGTGGATTATAGCCCATTCCCTCTCATAGGGAGGAGGCCTGAGTCCCAGCAGTGGGAACATTATAAGGCTGATGATGATGATGATGATGATGATCCATGCAAACAAACTTTCGCATTTTTAATATTAGTAGAATTGAGAACATAACATAACTGTAATCCCCGTAGGCTAAGGCAGAGGTGTACCTAATAGTACACCCACATTTCGCCAGTTATGTTTATGTCCCATGTAATAGGGGGCGAGCCTATTGCCATCAACACATATTAATACATAACATCACGCCTTGTAACCCCCGAATGGTTAGGCAGAGGTGTACCTGACAAGTCCCTAGACCCACATTTTGCCAGTTTGTTTAAGTCCCATGTAATAGAGGATGAGCCTATAGCTGATACTGAGAAATTCCTGATGGAAAAACCCAATAGCACTTTGCCCGACCTGGGAATCGAACCCAAAACCTCATGCTCAGCAGTCGCGCTTGCGAGGTAGTCAAATAGTAGAATTTACCAAATTTCATATCCTGACATTCTTGACGTCCAAATGATTCCGGAGTTGAACGTGTACAGCTAAATAACTCTCACGTTTCAAACTAAAATCTGTTGTATTAGTTTTTTTGCGTAAAGTTACTTAGTTTGATGTCCATAATGCTTGGTTAACGGCTTCGTGAAGAGTCTGTTTACACCCTGTATATTTGATGGTCACCCATCCACGAACCAACCTAGGTAAGCGCGGTATAAGCAGAAAATCGACCCGAGCTTTTGTTATTATTTGGTTACAAGCTACTTAAACTAGTACCTACATTAAGATATCATTCTGAAAGACGGAGCAACATCAAAAACAAATGAAAATCGAGTTTCCAAGCCAACGGCCATATAAAGAAAGGCAACGTTCCAATATAATATTGTAAGTAAGTGTTTCAATCATTTCATGCCTTCCATCGAGAGTCGTAAAACAGAATATTGGACTGATAGATATGTCTGCTACATTAAATATATCTATTCTTTGTGGCGACACTTGGAGGAGGTCTATGTCCAGCAGTGGACGTCTTTCGGTTGAAATGATGATGATAATGACGTACTGTCTTGAGTCATGTCTACTGCAAGTACTGCCTTATTGGTCCAGTGTTCGCTACGGCTGCTACTAGAATGAGCTATTAAGTTTCGACCTGGAAATCAACCTAAAGAGTTTTTTCAATTTCAATTCAATAAGAATGTCGCTGCCAACAGCCTGGATTTATGAAGGGTTGATGGCAAGAGCCGTATTACATGTAACTTAAAAAAAACCTGCCAAGTGCGAGTCGGCTCGCGCATAAAGGTTTCCGTACCATTATAGTAGTGCCCCCTTTAATTAAATTTTTAGTAAATTTTCACGTTAAACCGTTGGTCCCATGCAGCTGTCATTTGTAGATTTTTGACAGTCGTTACAGGTAGTCAGTGGCCCAAAAAGTCTGACAACCAGTCTAACCAAGAGGTATCTTATTACCCAGTACTAACTGTGTTGTACTGTGTTGTTGTGGAGGTCAGATAGGCAGTCGCTCCATGTAAAATACTGGTATTCAGCTGTACCCGGTTAGACTGGAAGTCGACCCTAACATTATTGAGAAAAGGCTAAGCATGATGATGATGAGATACAGCCCGCTAACAGACAGACGGACGGACGGACGGACAGACAGCGGTGGCTTAGTGACAGGGTCCCGTTGTTTACCCTTCAGGTACGGAACCCTAAAAACGGTGGAATTGTAGATGTGTTATGTTACAGCTCTGCCTAAACCTTCGGGGTAACGGTGTGACACTATTTATTATATTTTATTATTTTTGAACTACGTATCAAAAATATAAGATATACTACGGAACCACAAACATTTACACGTGTACATTCTCTCACTTTTTTATCGAGAAGTTTTCTAAAACTCACGAACTCGTCAAGAATGTGTCGCTTGTGACCTTTCTGTAGCGAGAGTGGATGAAACAAAGCGAGACTTAGAGACTTATCTCGCTCTCCCGGGATTAAAAGTTTTTTTTTTTTTCTTATATTCTTACGGGAAATGATTGGAACTTTTCTCTAGACAGAGAAGTTTTTGAACAAATGATGTGGAGCGAAATAGTCATAGTTCTGATGGGACTATTTTATTGAATTATTCAGATATTTATGTGAAAGGAAATGATTGCATGAGGTCGGTTCGATTCCCAGGTTGGGCAAAGTGCTATTGGGTTTTCTATCAGGAATTTCTAAGTAGCAGCTACAGAGTCTGGATTTGTGCCCGATTGATGGGAATTGGCTCGTTCCCTATTACATGGGACTTAAACATAACTGGCGAAATGTGGGTGTTCTATTAGGTACGCCTCTGCCTAACCCTACGAGGATTACAGAACAATGGGTTATATGCTTTAATTTGAACTCATTTCAGGTTCTAATTTATAAAATATAGAGCGACTAACATGACAAAACAACACATTGTAAACATTATTCACCTGTAAGTTAATCCTTTTGAAACCCAAACTGGCGAACAAACATTTGAATTCCCAATCCCCGTCAAAGGTCCTCAATAAATAACCACGTTTAAACAATATTAAACATAAATATCGTGACGTCACCCCGAGCTACCTTCACAAATGAAATTCCACTTGATTCACTTATTAATCCAGTGTTCAGGCTCGGAGTGTAAAATTAATTAATGTAACTGGATTTCACGGATGTATTCGGTCGTATTGTGTTAATTGATATGGATACAAGTTACTATAGCTTGCAGTTTGACTGCCTACAGATGCGATTTATTTATTTTTTCGGTTGCGAAATCATGAAATGACTTTTCTCGCTCTGGGCAAAGCGTAAGGGAGTGTCAGACTTGTACTAACTAAAACCCATCCATGTTCATTCCTTGCCCTTTGTGTTCCAGGGCCGCGGTATCTCTTTCGAACACCCCGCAGCCCAACAGCCCGCAGCCCAACTGAAAATGACCCTTGGTCCACTTTGGCTAAGAGTCGCGGCAGATAGACAACAGTGGAAGATGTTGGATGAGCCCTAAGTATGCCGTAAGGCACACCGAACAAAGAGACATATTGTAGCAAAGTAATCTATGTAGTCAAGACACGATTGAGAATTCGAAACTATTACTTATAAGCACGACTGCACAAGAACAACAGCAATCACAAAAGACACAGAAACACAATTAAAAGGTACAAATTACATGACTATAGTATAAAAACAGGGTGTCAATATAAAAAAAGAAAAACATATTTACTTAAAAAAGTTATAGTAACATGACACACACACACATCTATCTGCATATTCTACAGCTGTGCAGGTGGCTACATACCTAATACCTACATAGAAAAAGAAGAACTACCTATCTTTGAGCCAAATTTCATACAAGTCCGTTCAGTAGCTATTGTGTGAAAAATTACAAACATCCATCCATGCATGAGAGCAGCGGTGGCCCAGTGGTAGCGACCCTGACTTACGAACAGTAAGTCGAGGGTTCAAACCCAGACAGGCGCATTACTTTGTGTAATTTATTTCATCACCACTGCTCTCAAAAACGGTGAAGGAAAACATCGTGAGGAAACCGGCATGTCCTAGAACCAAAAATTCGAAGACATGTGACATCTACCAATCCGCACTGGGCCCGCGTGGTGGATTATAGCCCATTCCCTCTCATAGGGAGGAGGCCTGAGTCCCAGCAGTGGGAACATTATAAGGCTGATGATGATGATGATCCATGCAAACAAACTTTCGCATTTTTAATATTAATAGAATTGAGAACATAACATAACTGTAATCCCCGTAGGTTAAGGCAGAGGTGTACCTAATAGTACACCCACATTTCTCCAGTTATGTTTATGTCCCATGTAATAGGGGGCGAGCCTATTGCCATCAACACATATTAATACATAACATCACGCCTTGTAACCCCCGAATGGTTAGGCAGAGGTGTACCTGACAAGTCCCTACACCCACATTTTGCCAGTTTGTTTAAGTCCCATGTAATAGAGGATGAGCCTATAGCTGATACTGAGAAATTCCTGATGGAAAAACCCAATAGCACTTTGCCCGACCTGGGAATCGAACCCAAAACCTCATGCTCAGCAGTCGCGCTTGCGAGGTAGTCAAATAGTAGAATTTACCAAATTTCATATCCTGACATTCTTGACGTCCAAATGATTCCGGAGTTGAACGTGTACAGCTAAATAACTCTCACGTTTCAAACTAAAATCTGTTGTATTAGTTTTGCGCGCTTAATCCTGAAATTTGAATGACGTTTGTAATTAAAATTGTGTTGGCAATATTGTTGATATTCTGTTTGGGATAAGTGCTTTAATATGTCAGCAGTATTGAGTCGGTGGTTTTATGTTATCAGTTTGGTTTAAATTACTGATTTATGAATTTGATTTACAATGTTTGTTATGGAACTTCAGGGCGAATATCAATCGCCGTGTTTACGGCGCGTTCGTGTTTCACGCGCGCCTCAAAGAGATCTCAGCAACAGGGAGGGGCCCGCAGGGGCCGATGCCTGCCAGGGCTGCGGGATTGTTCGAAAGAGATACCGCGGCCCTGGAACACAAAGGGCAAGGAAGGAACATGGATGGGTTTTAGTCAGTACAAGTCTGACACTCCCTTCCGCTCCACCCAGAGCGGGAGAAGTCATTTGATGATTTCCCATACGAAAAAAATCTGCATTTAATAATGAATAAACACACAACAGGAGCATAATCAGGATATAACGTTCCCACTATTGGGACACAGCCCACCTCTCTACGGGACGCAGTCACCACACTGAATCATTGCGGGCTGATGGACGTCACATATTGTCTTCAGGTTCCAGGACTAGGGGACAAACATGTTAACAAGTCAATACCAAACTAATACCTCATCATCTGCCTAGCCTATTCCCAACTATGTTGGGATCGGCTTCCAGTCTAACCGGATGCAGCTGAATACCAGTATTTTACATGGAGCGACCTACCCAGGGTCAGATAGGCAGTAGCTCCACCAACCAGTAGCCAGCTAACCAGTTAGTACTGGGTAATACGATACCCCTTGGTGAGACTGGTTGTCAGACTTTTGGGCCACTGACTACATGTAACTACCGTCAAAGATCTATAAATAACATCCGGAACCAACGGCTTAACGTGCTTTCTGAGCCACAGAGGAAACTTTGTATAAGGGTGTAAAAAGACTTAACGAAGCCGAAAGGCACTTGTTCTCCCCATCATTGCGATCGTTTTTTTGTTCTAAACCATACCTGGGAACCTTCTAGGTACGGTGATATTAGGGGTCAAAGTTCCAACTTTTTCACAAGTTTTTTTTAAAATGACGACTCCCGTACTATTCAATCCATCCATCAGTACAATGTTTCGAATACATTACATTGAGTCCTACCGTAAAACGTGAAATCGTTTCCCAGGAATAATTTTTGCGTAAAGTTACTTAGTTTGATGTCCATAATGCTTGGTTAACGGCTTCGTGAAGAGTCTGTTTACACCCTGTATATTTGATGGTCACCCATCCACGAACCAACCTAGGTAAGCGCGGTTTAAGCAGAAAATCGACCCGAGCGTTTGTTATTATTTGGTTACAAGCTACTTAAACTAGTACCTACATTAAGATATCATTCTGAAACACGGAGCAACATCAAAAACAAATGAAAATCGAGTTTCCAAGCCAACGGCCATATAAAGAAAGGCAACGTTCCAATATAATATTGTAAGTAAGTGTTTCAATCATTTCATGCCTTCCATCGAGAGTCGTAAAACAGAATATTGGACTGATAGATATGTCTGCTACATTAAATATATCTATTCTTTGTTATCATTCATCCAAATGTAACTATATTATTATCGTCTGCCAGACCAATTGTATTCGATCTTCAAGGTTATATATACAAGGTTATATATAAGAACATTACACATTCTTTCCCAAAGAGTGATCTAACATCATTCAAGTTAACCAACTAACCAAGACAAATCAATCACATGCATAAGGCCTGTTTCACCACCTACGATTAAGTTCCCGTTAATTTCATCATCATCATCATCAGTCTATAATTTTCCCACTGTTGGGATACAGGCCTCCTCTCTATGAGAGGGAATAGGCTATAATCCACCACGCGAGCCCAGTGCGGATTGGTAAATGTCACATGTCTTCGATTTTTTGGTTCTAGGACATGCAGGTTTCCTCACGATGTTTTCCTTCACCGTTTTTGAGAACAGTAGTGATGAAATAAATTACACAAAGTCATGCGTCTGCCTGGGTTCGAACCCACGATTTACTGTTCGTAAGTCGGGGTAGCTACCACTGCCACCGCTGCCCTTCCGTTAATTTACTTGGCAGATAATTTCACACAAATTTTGTTCCATTTTTGAATTTATTCTGTAAGTAGTGGCGATTCAGACATCGTGAAATAGGCCCTTTTTTTTTACGGATGGGAAATCATCAAATGACTTCTCCCGCTGGGCAGAGCGGAAGGGAGTGTCAGACTTGTACTGCATAAAACCCATCCATTTTCCTTCCTTGCCCTTTGTGTTCCAGGGCCGCGGTATCTCTTTCGAACAGCCCGCAGCCCTGGCAGGCGTGAAATAGACCCTTAGTGTCATAAAAGTAGAAAATAGAAAGAAATATATATTTTTTTTTATATTAAGAGGGCTATCACATTTTTTCTTGTATTTGAGCGTTTTACTCGAGTTCTGATGTGTGATTATGGTTTACATATGACCACAAATATAAAAAAAATATATGCCCGGGAAAGTTTGATTATTTTTCTCGGGAATGTTTTAAACAAATATTTCAATTTGTTTACGTACCTACATGAGTAAAAACCTTGTCTATCTCTATCTATCTAAAGGGTTTGGTTTCCGCACTTAGTCCCTAAAGGTGGACCATTGTGCGTGAGCCATGGTGGCCGTTACTCCAACCAGCCCACCTCCCTCCAGAAGCAGATTATATTTCGTGGTCTTCTCAGGGCATCCGCGAGGGATCTTGGTGTACCAAGAGTCTCCTCGCGGATCTGGGTGACACCGGTGCACTCGAGGAGCACATGCGCCACCGTTTCCTCCGCCTCCATGCACGCTCTGCACAGAGGGCTATCCGTGATTCCTAGGGTGTGGAAGTGTTTATTCAGTGAGCAGTGTCCAGTGATGGTCCCCGACACCAGTCGCAGGCTATCTCTATCCAGGCGCAGAAGGCGCTTGGTCAGCTTTGCATCCAGGGATGGCATAGCTTCCTTGGATTGCCTGCACCCTGGTGTCGAGGTCCACCATTTTTCCGCTTGTGTCTTAGTGTGCTCCTTTAGCCAGCCCCTTAGCTGCTTAAACGGAAAGGGCACAATGGGTTCGGGTCCGATGGCCTTTGTGCTGGATCCCCTTCTGGCAAGCTCATCAGCCGCATCGTTTCCGAGTGATCCACTGTGTCCTTTGATCCATTGCAGTGTCACAGTGTTGCGGTTTAGCACCGTAACACGTTCTAGGGCATTGTGACATTCTAGTATTAATTTTGATGTGATTTGGTTTCTCTTTAAGGATTGTAGAACTGAGGCACTGTCTGAAAGTATACGAATATGGGTATCCGTAACTCCCCTGGCTTCTATGGCGTGTGCCGCTTGGATAATGCCTACACACTCAAAAACCTTGTCTCTGCAAAGGATGTTTCATAAAATTCTACTTTTTGGCATTTTCTCTTTGATGCTTTGTTACATATTATATTATATAAAAATGTCTATGGTACAATTGAGTGGTGTACTTTGGAATGCTTTAATCAATTTTTTTATGTTTCATACAGAAATACACAGAAAAAATTCCGTAAAACAGAAAGATACTGACCTTTTTTCGTCCGAAATGATATTTTTTATCTATGAAGATATAATCCAAATTCAAAGAAAAAATATTTAATAAGTAAGGTTACTATCTGACCTTGCTTGAAAAAAATAATTAGACCATTTAAAAGTAAAATACTACTTGAAAACAATTGTTTTATGCAATGCTAAAAATCAATATAAATGTCGGAACGGGCGGTCCTTAGCTTGTTTGGTCATTTTGGTTTGTTCCTGGAATCCGAGGCATAGCTGTTTGCATGTGTGCGTAGTATACCTCGCTAGATGCACACTTGCGCATCCACTGCCGCATGCTGTCTAATTTACCTAAACTGAATTCTTTAATTTTGTGAAAGCCCTCTTAATGCTGTTGGAATAATAGTAACGCTGTTGGATTTTAAATGCTTGATTTGGCATCGAGAGTTTTGACTCCATAATCAAAATCAATGATGGATATTCGTATCCATCATTGATTACATGAGTCGATACAATATGAGAAATTAATTAAATAGTTATCCTATTCATAGCAACAAACCTTTAATTGAATTCCAGCTTGTTGGTCTAGTGGTCGCAAGCACCAAGTCCTGGGTTCGATTCCCAGGTTGGGCAAAGTGTCTTTTGGTTTTTCCATCAGGAATTTCTCAGAACCAGTCACGGAGTCTGAATTTGCGCACGGTTTATGGCAAAAGGCTCGCCCCTATTACATGAGACTAAACATAACTGGCGAAATGTGGGTGAAGTATTAGGTACGCCTCTGCTTAACCTTCGGGGATTACAGGCGTGATGATGGTGTTATGAATAAATTACATTTCATTCACGCTTTTTCCACAAACTTCACATTTCATATTAAAGTCTATATTAAAATCCACCTACCAAGAGAATACCTCCACTTTGTATTTCTACGTTTCCTTTTTAGTAAACAAAAATGGTACTATACTCAGGTTTCTGCATCACTTTCAATGTTTTATGAATGTTTTTATTCGTAGAAAAGACATGAAAAACTGCTTCAAATATGGTTTACAACAGCATCATCATTGTCAGTGCTGTCCACTGCTAGACAAACTTGATTACAATCGCAAGTCATTCAACTCAGTCAATAAGCCATTTAAACACTTTTATTTTCTCAATCCTACTCTCCAAAATAAGACCAACAGAAAAACAACTTTAAGTACAAGTAATTAAATATTGAATTCCAATATTAAACATATTCATAGTAACAAAGTACCTCGCCTCCATATTGTCATAGCGTAAAGCGTAACAGAAGCCTATAAAGTATAGCGGCACATATTGATTCGAAATTCAAATTGAAATTTGAATCTGGCCGTTGATTAGAATCGGAATGGGCAGCCGAGCTGTGACTCGAATACATAAGCGATTCAAAATCGAGTGATTTGATCGCGTATCGATACATTCGTTGAGTTTCGACGTATCGAAATGAACGAATTTGATATGTTTTCGTGATTATTTTTTCGGATAGACTAGAATAAAATATGTTGGTTTTTAAATGTTCATATTTTGGTTCTCTGCATCGTAAATGATAAATGAAAAGTTTATTTCATATTGTATAAAGATTTTCTGTTTTGAGAGGCAAAAATGTTATCTTATTGTACAAAATTTAATATTTGTCGCAAATGACAAAAAAAAACTATAAACATAAACCAATGATACAACAGTACGGAACAAAAAAAGATGACAGCTAGCTTGCACGTCGTGGACTGCGACAAGCAGGTTACCACTCAGCATGATGCTATGCTATGGGGGGCCATAGCATAGCTCTGGTTTTCAGAGGTCACCCGAGAAACAACGACACACGAACGAGAATGGGTGAACGAGATCAGTAGTAGTTTTGCCCAAAATCGGTCTTGGTCTTGCGAAAATGCAAGAACAAAACCAAGACCGACCGGCCAGCGAGTGCTACCTCAAAATCGGTCGCAGTAAAAAATTGGCAAGGGCATTCCGACAATTATGAACCTATAGTTTCAATCGTCCTCTCTTTGATGTGAACACTTCACAGGTATTTACTTCTGTAACACTCATTTTATCGTAAAAAGTAAACACAGTACGTACAAACGCGCATATGAAGTCACTATTAATGAGAATAACAAATTTACTTACCCTCATTGTTTTTGTGAACGCAGTGTTGTAATTTTATAGGAGGTGCGTTTTTTCAAGTGTATGAAATGAAACATTTAGAGACTGTCACTCGATACAATGTTTTTCTTGGTAATAAGTTTTATGTTAAGTAAACAATATGTATGAATATAAAGAATATTTGATTTGTTATTCTATGATATGAAAATAAACATAAAATTTTATTTGAAACAAAAATCGATGATTTAAATATATCTTCGAAGCAATTTTTCTGCGTATTGATTATTCTATGAAACGATAATATCAGAAAAAAATTATATGAAACGAAATTCTATGAAAGTTTTGTCTGTAAAACAGTGTACAACCGATCTAGAACAAAAAAAATATCGCTATGACGGGGAGAAGTGCCTTTCGGCACGGTAATAATATCTACAGTATTGTATCTTCATACAAAAGATCGGAACGCGAGTCATACCTATACGCGCTCGAGGCGGTGTGCAGCTGGGAGGCAACAGTCGCGAATGCACCGCACTGACGAACGAACGTTGTGTTGATTTTTATAGCAGATAGCGTGCGATTTGAGATAAAAGTACGTACAAGTATTTATTAAATATGCCAAAGGGTTATAATAGAGTATATTGTGCTGTCTTTGGTTGCTTGAATTATTCAACACGCATCCAGAGATATCATTTTTTCAAAATACCTAGAAACTCCGAAAGGTAAGACTGTAAAATATTTTGTATACTTACCTACTGGTAATACGTAATTTGTTTATTTTTTAATAGGAGGAAACTAATAGGTAGTTTCCTAGGCTAGACTATCTACTTAGGTACTCATGTACTTAGCTACTTACATATATGATTGAATTAGACAAAATATCATTATGAAATGATTATGAGAGTAAATAGTGGGTATCTCCCTAGTGAGATTGACCTACATTATAATTTAGGTACCTTTTAAGTAATATTTTCTAGTATTTATTTATTTATTTTATTCATTAACATATACAATTGTTTTTACAGGTAAGACTAACAAAAGTAGTCATTAATTGCTAATTATAAGTTACCCAGTGGATAACATATTAAGTGTCACCCTCTGGAATTCCGCCAAAGAGCAAGAAAATAAGTCCATTCGCCGAGAGTCACTATTAAGTATTGTAACTGCACGAATCACTGGTGCAAACTTTAATAAGTTTGTACGTGTTGCCGGAACTTTAAAGTAGGTAGATAGAGGTTTTGATTGCTGTAGGTAGCGCACACACGATGAGATGGTTGGATAGTAAGTAACGTTTGCCGCGGTTCGACATCGGATGGGTGACCAAACAAATGTTTTTTGGTCACCCATCCATGGATGTCGAACCGCGACAAACGAGTTGCACCGTGCTGTAGGTAATGGGGACGTTAATAAGCTGAGATGAAAAAAGATGTTATTATTATACTTACTCGTCAGCTGTTTCTTGCATTTTGGCTGAGTAGGTAGGTGTTGAAGTTTGTAAGGATTATAGTAGATGACATGAGTGTATGACATTTGTAGAAGATGACATTAAAATAGTGTAGGCGCGGCAGCCCTATCGCGTGCGTACTACCGCCCGGCTGTAGGTAGTTATTTCAAGGCCAGGGCCGAGTCACAATACTGATTATATTTATACTGTGCTTTCGGCTTCGTTAGGGGTCTTGTTACACCCTTTATATGTGTTACGATGTTCTATTGCAATATGTGGTTTACTAGCGACCTTGACTATAGATTTTAAGGGTTCCGTACACAAAGCGTAAAACGGGACCCTATTACTAAGACTCCGCTGTCCGTCTGTCTGTCACCAGGCTATATCTCATGAACCGTGATAGCTAGACAGTTGGGATTTTCACAGATGATGTATTTCTGTTGCCGCTATAACAAAAAATAATAAAAATATATTTTTTAATAATTAAAGGGGGCTGCCAAATGAGAAACTTGTTTTTTTTTCGGTTTATGGTACGAAACCCTTCGTGCGCAAGTCTGACTCGCACTTAGCCAATTTTTATTATTGATGAAGTATTGAAATGTTTTATTGCGTATTTAGTTTCGTAGATTAACGTTATTAATGTTCCAGACTCCAAGATAGTCTAGCGACAAAGCACACTCAAATATAAATAATTCATTCTAACTACGAGCTCCCACTTAACTAAAGTGCCGTATTATATTACAATAAAATTGTTTTTAATTCCCCAGAGAATAATTATGTAAGATCTTGACGGCTCCTTAATTCTTTAAGATTAATTTATTTCTCATTAGCCTGATGGGAGAAATGTAATGGATAAGCTGCGGACACTCGGGTGTCTATGTCTTGGATAAATGCCGTACAAATGTTAACTGTAAGCATTTTTGTAGGTGTATTTTTACTTACTTTGAAAATAAAATTATTGTAGTTTATTTTCGTGAAAGACATTATTTTGGGCGTTTTGGAAAAAAGTGGATGGTTATAGTTTTTAGGGTTCCGTACCCAAAAGGTAAAAACGGGACCTTATAATTAAGACTCCACTGTCCGTCTGTCTGCCTGTATATCACCAGGCTGTATCTCATGAACCGTGATAGCTAGACAGTTGAAATTTTCACAGATGATGTATTTCTGTTGCCGCTATAACAGCAAATAATAAAAATATAAATTATTGAATAATAAGAGGGGGCTCTCATACAAGAAACGTGTTTTTCGGTTTATGATACGGAACCCTTCGTGCGCGAATCCGACTCGCACTTGACCAGTTTGTAGAATAACGTCATTGCGACTAACTTTCTTGAGAAAGGAAAAAAAAACTTACAAAAACTTTATCAATTGTTAATTCATTTGAACGAATTAACAATGTTTTTGTGATTGTAAATAAACACTTCAAGCTTTTTCAATAATCAAACTAAACAATTTTGCTTTCACTTACGAGTAAAAAACACCCCTTGTTATACTCTCGTTGGGTTCATGAATGTTTATGAACAACCTTTTTGTATATATTTCAAACTCAAACTCTCAAACTCAAAAGCATTTATTTTCACATCAATTAGACCCTTACAGGCACTATTGAATGTCAGAAAAACAAATAAGGCTAAGCTACAGTCACAGACACAAGGCATAATAACTTGTGAAAGTACTGTAGTTGCCCATTCCAAAGCGTAGATCTCTATGGAGAAGAATGGGCAAGAAACTCCATGGACACTCTTTTTAATCAAAATATTGTACAAAATCTTAGTAACATCATTCATGTTGAGATTATACATATGTGAGATCGATATTATCGGCTATGTGAGGAAGATATTATCGGCTTAACCCGATTTCAAGCCAAACTATTTTGTCCTAGGTCAAACCGGTTAACTGGCGTGATGGACGTAGCACCACTGCGCGGGACTCCGGTTTCTGTTTGTAGGGCATTCTGCTTCGAACCTTACTTGTCCGAGTCGGGGTGCTCCACGTCCCGAGCTCACTTCGCTCGGTCTTTAACCTAGGATGAACTAGTTTGACCCGACATCAGGTGGCCGGCTTAGGACAAATTAGTTAAACCTGTAATTGGTTTGACTGGTAACTTATACACGTTCCCTACACTTATAATTTTTTTTTTTTTTTTAAATATTTACTTGCCGCACTTACAGTTTGCAGCAAAGCGTGCAGCAAGCCAACAGCATAGCGTACTGACTAAGTAAACTTAACTACTACCGCTAAACAATTGCATACAATAATTAAGCATAGCTTTACTGCTACTCATAAACATATCTAGATCCAGCTCCTGAGCAATCAGGGCGTTAAGTAAATTCATCGCCTGGGTTGTGGCCCCATATCGACTTACCAGGAACTATCCCGCTCTGTGCCCACATGCTGAATTCAGCCCATTCCCTCATATAGAGAGGAGGCCTGTTTCCCAGCAGAGTGATAAAAATGGTAAAAGCATTCTATAAAGGGTGTAAAACGACTCTTAACGAAACCGAAAGGCACTTGTTCTGCCCGTCATTGCGATCATTGCTTTGTTCTAGACCATACCTGGGAACCTTCTAGTTACAGAGATATTGGGGGTCAAATTTCCAACTTTTTCACAAGTATTTTTAAATACATGTTGTCAATGTAATTTTTTTACTTATGGCACCTTCAACAGCCGGACTATTCAATCCATCCATCATCACAATGTTTTGAATGCGTTACAATCATAAACGTGATTCTTCACCCCAAAAAAAGTCGTTTCCTAGCAATAATTTTTACCTTAAGTTACTTAGTTTGATGTACAGTCAGCGTCACGGTGTGGGTACCCTTTTTGAAAGCACCTACATTCCCAACTGGGGTATCCAATTGATGCAGCCCACCGTACAGTCGCCAGCACATCAAGCTACCACACTTTGACCTTGAGCGCGTTATGAGCAACAACAGCGAGAATCGTGCGAAAGAGATAAATATCTTTTTGTCTGTTCTTGCTTGTAATGTTTCGTGCTGCAGTGCGTGCGTGAGGATGTGTGCGTATGCGCGTCGTAGTGTAGAATAAAATATACTTGCCAAAAAACTAGTTTGGCAGGTTGCATACTTGAATGGAATCGAAATAATGGCATGGTAGTAAAAATAAGTTAGCGGTCACGGGACGCCCGGCAGATTTGAAATATCTATATTCGGAATTTTGATTATGATTATTTTTGTATTATATGCTTTTACTGTTTTTACATTTTTTTTAACCTGACCTGTAATTTTTGACAAATTTAAATAAATAAACTAAACTAAACTAAATTTATGTAATATTTGAATTCGTAATGAATAAAAAGAGATATTATTTGACGTAACTTCTATGATTTCTGTAATAGTAGCTGTTGGTAAGTAGCGAGATGTATTGGACAATGAAGAAATGAAATGATAACTGAAGTAACTGAACTGAAGTATGTTTACATTGTAATCACCGTACCGTGCGCATGAACATGCCTGAATCTCCTTATTTGCTTGAAAGGAATACGAACAAATTGCACTATAAATAAACAATTCGTTTCATTGCTCGTTTTAATTTTAGTTACAACTAGCATAAGGCACAGATTCTACATTTTAAAATATACCTACCTCTAAAGATAGGATTTATTTTACTTTAGAGCAGAAAAAAAATACGAAGTTTCATAACCAAAAATCTAACTAGAACCGATTGACGAGTAAATTTCGCTACTTCCACACGAAATGACTTACTGGCCAATTTAACGTTTCAACCATTATTCAAATTATGTAAAAAATCGATTCAATTCGTATTGTGGCAAGGACGCGGATAATAAAAGAAACCTAAAAATGAACCTAATAGTTATGTCGTATAGCGTCGTTTTTGTTGGAAAAATTCACACCGAGTCACGACGCGACGCGACGATTCTGCGCGCATCCTCCACTCAAAATATAACTTTGTTTACTACACGAAAAGATACACATTTCATCGGACGCGTCTCGCGGCGGCAGCGCGCAGCGCATCTAATGAAATGTGTATCTTTTCGTGTAGAAAATAAAGTTTATTTTGCCTCGATGTGCGTGCAGCGTCGCGTCGCGTTGGATCTCGGTGTGAACTGACCCTATGTGGTAACTTTCAAAAACGAAACAGATCAACAAACGATCAAAAATTAACATTATAACTTTATTTTTTTGGGAAGAGGTTGATTTGATGTGGTGTGTCATTTCTCGTGACGCTGGTTTTACTATATGTATATGTTTCTCATCAAAAACAGGTAGTCGGCGCAATGGCTAAAATACCTATGGAAGCTCATAATCAATTTAATGTATCAGAAAAGGACTTAGGATAGAGTCATACGAGAACGCGTGTGAAACCGCAGGAATAATATCAAAATAAAATGCGGAATAACAATCTTAATAATTTTATTACTAAACATTAATATTTTTAAAATTCAAAACTTAAATCAAATAGTCTAAATTAAAATATAAGTAAACTATACAAACCACAGAAAATATAAAATTAAACTATGCGATAGATTAGAAACAAGCTTTTTTTTACTAATGACTGCCAAGCAGAATTAAATGGTGCCACCAAAAAAAGTAAGCTTTTACCTATTATATTATATTTTACCAAATTAGTATAATTTGACTGGGCTATATGTATAATAAGGCCCGACGCCCACTGCGACACGGCATGACAAGGGTTTTTTTGTTATACTTCAGATGATTTCGAACCTTATTTAGCACCGCTAACACTCACTTGTTTTCTCATTATAATCTCACAGCCTGCACGTTCACCTCCGGCACGTTCTGGCATGCCGTAGCATCCCGAAATGTGAACGCTATTTATAATGAAATAAGATCGCAAATCTTTCGCGCTTACTAAAATCCCTTGTCAACCCGTGCTGAATGCCGATATTAAAGAAATATACTTCTTTCCCCAATCGAGCAATGGAAAAATAAACGTTTGAGAAAGTGGCTGGAAATACCTAAACCTTTTATTTTGATAAATAAAATAATAACAATATTGAAATACTACTTAATTTTTATAAAACTGTGCTACTATTTAATTTAAAAGTTTGTGAGAATGGATTGATAATTATTACTTTTTCATGCCTTAATGGCTGAACGGATTTTAGTGAAACTTGGCACATAAATAGACCATGGAATTAACAAATAAGATTTAAGCTTTCTACGGAACCCCGGGTGAATGAAGTGCATTATTTACTATTGCCATCGAAGTTCGTCATCTAAAGATACAGTCAATATGTCTTCCCGGCGCCTCCTGACTACGAACACGAAGTCAGCGGGCGCGGGGCGGTAGCGGCCGCGGAGTCCGCCGCTTTAGCGCGCGGTGCGGGGCGCGGGGCCGGCTCGGTGTTCGTCAAGGCCTAACGGCGTCCATTTAAATCTAAAACAAAGAAGTAAAATTCAATACTTGCTTCTTGATTCTTTATTATGACATTTCTTTTTTTTTTTAATTGTTTCCCCACACTAAGAATTACTCCTGTATCGTGGGTGCGTTTACAAACATTTAAACTCACATACACAAACAGCTAGACCAACACCAGAAACAACTACCTGTTGTTCCGTGTGGGAATCGAACCCGCGACACGCAGCGCAGCAGTCGATCGTTCAGCGACTGCGCCAACCGCGCCGTCAATTAAAAAAAAAATTGTACGGCCAACTTAACTAAATGAGTATGGGATGGTTAAAAATTATTCTTCAAAATAGGTATAAACAAACAATCCGTCGAATTGAAAACTTCCGTCATTGTAGGTGGTAAAGACGAAGCTTTATCTAATAGTAATAATACTAATAACATTCACTGAGTAGTATAAGCTGGCGCGTGGCGCGGCGCGCGTAAAACTACCTATGACTATAAAAAAAAATATGAATAAGTTAGGGTGTTAAGTGTGATAAAAAGGTATACATAGACTCACATTGTATGCAGCTGAGGTTATTCGGCCATCGTGGCTCTTGCATAGAGCCGCCCATCTACTTTTTTCTGGAACAAAACAAATAGCTATAGTTTATTTGCACATTATTAGTATTACTTAATAGGCAACTTATAATATGATTCCCTACAATAATTGCTAGCTTATTATTATGAAAATATATATTTACACACAAACAGCACTAAAAAGGCCTTATCCCTGCAATTATCCCTTATCAACAGACACAAAGAAAGTCGAGTAATTGCGTAGGTATTGACTTTAAAATAAAATCAGTACCGACTTAAAAAAAACAATGTCGCTTGGAACAGCGCGCAGATTTAAGAACTTACAATACCGGGAACTCATTATGAAAGAACACAATAAAGATACCTATCGAATAGGTAGTTATGGCGAGGCAAAGACATTTATGGGTGTTTCTCGTATTTCGTGCATATTCCATGATATTTCTGAGTTTCTTTATTGTCGAATAACGTTGTTTTTTTTTTCTAATATTATTAATATAATTATACTTAGAAAATCTTAGATCATTTTTCGATTCATTCTCTAAATAACGAAGAAATTGTTATAATACCTACGTCATATAAAAAATCGGGAAAAGACGGTAATAAGAACGTAAGGGATTTAGCCATCAAGAGTCATAAAACCATCTAAAGAAAACACTCACAAGCTTCAACATTTTTTCAATATTAGCCTTTGTATTGAATTAAAAATTATAATCATAAAAAAATATTACTCACCGTTATTTCTGCCGACAAATTTCTATCACCACATCCACTCAGTCGAGTCCCTCTCTATAATATTATTATTATCGGCGCCCTAATATCTATAGTTTTAAAAATATTGTCAACACACAAAACTACGAACATTGTTATGTTCGTAGTTTTGTGTGTTGACAATATTTAACTGCGCGAACCGGCCTACTCCAAGAATTTTTATTGACTGACTTAAAGGATAAACAAACGAAGGGCGCGGGAGCAAGGAGGTGTGGCCTATTACAAGTAAGACATGATTATTGGCTCCTAAGTGTTAGTATACGCAACTATTGGGTAATTTTGGAAACGTTGAAAATTCCACCAATCACGCCGAGTGTACTTTCTTTCTAACACAGCAGTAGCTGTTGTAGTTATAGATATGTATAGGGTTTATCTTGACGTGCTGGCGACTGTACATAATGCTTGGTTGACGGATTCGTAAAGAGTCCGTTTATACCCTGTATATAAAAAAATATAACATTGTTGGAGTAGATAAGTCACCGTTAAATACTTTCTTCACAGAGAGTTCATACAATCGTAACTAACGATATTCTGGTATGCTCTATTCGTAATGTATTCCTACTGAATAGGTTTAGTAGTCGGGGTTGGCGAGAAAGTAGACATAATCAACAGTCCCGCGTAACATTTTATGAGATGCACACGTGCAGATGACATTGGTTATATTCTGAGTTTAGTATGTATTAGTAGTTCTTCTGCCTCGTTGGTCGAGTGGTCATGAAAATCATCATCTGTGAAAATTTGAGCTATAGTTGAGCTATCACGGTTCATGAGGTGACAGACAGACAGGCAGATAGACGGACGGACAGCGGAGTCTTAGTAATAATCATAATCATAATCATTTATTAATTTGCGAATATGGGTACAAAGAAAAGGTCTTAAATAAACAATAGTGTCCATTAGCCATATCCTACCATAAGGCATGCAAATTTACACACATTATATAATTTTATCCTGTAAATATTCAGTGACAGAGTAATACGCTTTTTTTAGTAACAGTGTTTTGATATTGTTTTTAAATATATTCGTCCCGTTTTACCCTTTCCGTACAGAACCCTAAAAATCATCATTTAGGTACGTCTGAGACGGAAAACTAAGTCACAGAGCGAGCGACTTGATTAATTAGAACAAAAACATAGCACGTCTTACTTCCAATCAAACGAAAATTCAACCTAGAAACAGATTTATCTTCCAGGCTTAATAATCGAACATTTGAATCTGCAAGCATTCTACGACAGTCGTTGGATTTTCACTATTTAACTACAAAACAAAAAAAAAATTTTTTCATGTCTTTGTGTGTTTGGTGGTTTTGCAGTTAGATAGTGAAAAAGCCATGTCGAAACAATCGTAGACAAAACGATCTGACGTCGAATATACCATAGTTGAAAAGTCCTGTCGTCGAAACCAACCAATGCGAACCATTCTGTCGGCGAAACATCCATAGGTGAAACGTTCTATCAACGAATCTTTCAATAACGAAACATCCTGTCGATGATCAGTCCAAGGGAACAACGACTGTCGGAGAACGCTTGCAGAATCCGAACATTTTCGGCGAACAGTAAATAACTAAACACAGAAAACCAACAAACACAGTTCCATAATCAGACATCAAAAGCACATTCAAATTACACCCACACACCACAACGCCGCAAAAATCCTTCCTCACTGCCAAGGTGAAACAGCTCACAGTATACATAGCTTGCTCAGCTCACAGCTTATGTAGCTTGCTCAGCTCTCGGCAGGATTCAATTAATGTCCTGGTAATGAGCGCTCTGGCTGCTGGCCAGCTCTTGACTCTTAGAGATCCAACTTTTTTTCTAGATTTTTGCAGTTGTTACACTGTAATCACTTCTTTGTTCTATTAAGACGCCAGTTTCACAGAGAAACACACTGCCAGGGAATTTTAAGCGAGGTTCAGAATGTTCCACTTTTGCACTGGAATTTGTTCCACTTTTGGAACATTGTGAAATATTTTTTGGTGTTCACTTGGTTTCACCGAACATTTTTTTGTAGAATAAATTATACTGTGGCTGTGAGTTTTTGGGAAAATAAAGAGAAGCCATACTTAATGAAAAGTGCCACTATTTACTTAAAAAATATTGATTGTTGTTTAAATTCACAGTATTTTTTTTTTAATTCAACTCTTACCTAATAAGTCAATTAGTGAGGTGAGGTAAGGCAGAGGTATATACAGCCATATTTCGCCAGTTATGTTAAACTCCATTGGAGCAACCCCAATGCCATCAAAGAGGCACAAATTCGACTCGATCCGACTCGATCCGACTTCCAAGCTGCTTCTCAGAAATTCCTGACGGAAAATCCAAATAGCCCGACTTGGGAATCGAACTCAAGACCTCATGCTCAGCAGTAATGCTGCTGACCAATCGACGAGGCAGTCCAAACATTCCACTTTGTCCCAGATGGGGCAAATTACTGGCACAGAGTAGAAAAATCCGAGCTAAAGCAACCAGGTTTTTACAAAAATGTTTTCTGTTTAGTATTCTAAACGCAGGTTAAGCCAGTTACCCTAGTTAACCTCGGTCTGCTGCGGCTGAACTCAAAACACCAATATACATCATCCGCTTGGAGCTGGATTTAGAAATATATTGGATTTTCACGGATTTTCTGTTTCATTGGATACGGCGCAGTGTATCGGCGGCTGTAGTTTTAGTTATTTATTTATTTATTTATTTATTCAGTAGTGCACATACATTTTATTTATTCAAGTTGGTGCCAACATAAACTCATTAGAGTTTTACCGTGCACCAAAATCATCGACTACATAATTTCGAGAATTAACAAAAAATAATAATAATAAAAATTATAATATGTTAATAGTTAGTTAGTTGGTTAGTTAGTTTAGTTAGTTAGGAAAAGATTGTCTAGGAAATCTTAGTATTTTTCTTATTCGTAAGGAAACTCATATAGTTTCCTTAATTGTATTGCTGAAAATATTTGTAGTTATGTTATCGAGCACTATCTTTAAATCTCAACCACAAATATTTTAAAACTCTACTATCTGTCCTATTGAGTACTAAAATGGCCATTTGTCCCTAAATAAAAACCAACAAAAATTATTAAAAATCTCCATAGTGGTAAACTTCAATCAATTAGGCATAGTTTAATTGGAAAAAAACACAACTGGTGAATGAAATATGTGTGTAAGTACCATAAAGTTTAATACTCAGCCTATCTTCTTATTAATGTTGAATTTTAAGGAAGAGCGCTGTTGTCTGAGATACAGATATTCATTTATCTAGTTCAGACACAGATGTCTTGTCGAATTTGTTTATATAAGCTTAACTAAGATAGTTTTTATTAATTATGTAATGTATCCATCTCACTTGAACTGAATAAATTATAATAATTATTATTATTATCTCTCCTTCAAAAAACATGATGCTATCTTACATTACTTCCTCGCATTCTTTTCCTTACTTATATATACATATATATACAGGGTGTTTGGCGCATGGACCAACACAATATTTCCAGGGATTTGGGAGGTCATTAGCTAGGTTCTACCCAGACACCCTTTGTCCCAAATGTCACGGTTGGTTACATATGATTTTTTTATAAAAAATGAAAAAAATGCCCAAAATGTTTCCTTTAATTCAAAATAACTTTTTTGTTTGTTTTTTTTTTTGTCTTTTGTTTCTTTTTTAACCTAGCTAATGACCTCCCAAATCCCGGGAAAAATTGTGTCGGTCCAAGCGCCAAACACCCTGTATAATATCCATACTTTAATATTATAAATGTGAAAGTAAGTTTGTTTGTTTGTCACCTTTTCACACCTAAACCACTGAACCGATCATCCTGAAATTTTGCATATACGTTGCCAGGTATACAGAAAAGTACACAAGGTACATTTCATCCCAAAAAAAAGTACTGTTCCCGAGAAAAACAACAATAACGTTATTATGCTCATAGATGGCGCCACGTGTCTTTCGAATCATGATTAAATTACAAGCAGAGTACCACCCAAATTGATTGTAAAATTCTAAACTAACGTAAGCGAAGCCGCGGGCGAAAGCTAGTAAGCTATAAACTGCCAACACGAACCCAAAGGAGTGAATAGTGAAGCCAACATAATTACGACGCGTCTACTCACAATAGCTCTCATCTAACTATCCCAAGCAATTACTGTAGGTGTCTCCCGTTGCTTTGCTGAGGTAGACACATAGTGATAGACGGAGCGGGTAGACAACGTTTTATAACAGACTAGTTACTACCTAGACACGAGTTGCCATGGCTACAAGGAAGTCTTTCAATAGACTATAGAAACAGGTTGGCCGAAGCAAAGAAACCGGTTCAGGTGGAGATTCATAAATGACTCTGCCCTTTTTTTTTCGGATGGGAAATTATCAAATGACTCCTCCCGCTCTGGGCGGAGCGGAAGAGAGTGTCAAACCTGTACTGGCTAAAACCCATCCATGTTCCTTCCTTGCCTTTTGTGTTCCAGGGCCGCAGTGTCTCTTTCGAACAGTCCCGCAGCCCTGGCAGCCATCGGCCCTTGCCGGACCCATATTCTGCCTACCTCTTCTTCAAAAAACATGATGCTATCTTACATTACTACACCTACACTACACCCATCACGAATCCAAAGGAGTGAATAGTGAAGCCAACATAATTACGACGCGTCTACTCACAATAGCTCTCATCTAACTATCCCAAGCTATTACTGTAGGTGTCGCCCGTTGCTTTGCTGAGGTAGACACATTGTGATAGACGGAGCGGGTAGACAGACACTTCATTAATACACTAGCGTTCCCACGCCTACTTCACGTGGATGCAATAGCGACAAGTCAAACCATCGAGATTCCATGCCAGTTCTAAGTTACTAAATGTTTACATCACTCACGCCTGTAATCTATTAGAATGTATCTATCTAATAGAACACCATTTCGCCAGCTAAGTTTAAGTCCCATGTAATAGAGAGCGAGCCTATTGCCATCAACCGAGCGCAAACCTAGAGTCCGTGATTGCTACTGAGAAATTCAACACTTTGTTCGACCTGGGAATCGAACCCAAAACCTCTTGCTCAGTAGTCGCACTTACAACCACTGGACCGTTTTTAGGCAGTATTTTATATATTTCTATAAAAGCTCGTTTCGGCCATCACTAAGGCCTCTACATAACGCATTGCGTCGCATTCTCTCGTGTGATATGTCTCATTGTAACTCGCGACTGAGCAGCAATGCATGTGGAACCGCTTAATTTCGCTGTAACAATGTAGTCGTAGCCATAAATGAATGATAAATACGGGAAGTTTATTAGATTCCCAGCATTTTAGCTATTTTGAAAAGTTTAAATAAATTAATAAGTAAATTGACTGCGGAATTATTTCTTCTTTAAATTAAAAAAAAACGCGTTAAAACGGTCAATTTTTTTCACTAACTGAATAAATGGTTTTTGTCCTTTCCAAACGTCTCTACTTAACCTCTCGGCGAAAAACAGGCATCATATTATAATAGGTACCAAATAATAATCATGTAGAAAAACAATTGACCTCTATTAGTTTAAGTATCCTGGGCGGGGGTGGTCTATTAAATATACATAAGTACCTACCTAGTTTAGATTTCACAATTTTCTTTAAGTACATTGAGTAATATTAAAAAATGGCCCAAAGTTTAAAGCCCCTGATAGCAATGCAAAAGCTTTTCAGCCATAAACGGGATCTACACCAAGGATTTGCTCTTGCAATAAAGAAAACATTTTCCCCAACAAAAGTACTAATTCAAACCAATAAAGATAACAATAAAAAACAATTGCCAAACTTATTCACAATTAAAAAACAAAACACAGTTTTCCAGCGATTCTACTCTTGAGAGTAAAATTCTTTACAACTCATACCTCCTTAAGGAGCCCTTTGAAAAAGTTGGGGATGAACGTGAAAAATATCATTGTTAATCCTAAAGTTTGGGGGATATCACACGGGGGACTGATGGCAGATAATATACAGATAGATAGACAGAAGGTCAACTCTTGAAACGAGTTAATGCACGAAGATGAGAAGCTTCACGTATAGCGAGTCATCATCTGCCTAACCTTCTCCCAACCATGTTGTAGTCGGCTTCCAGTCTTACCGAATGCAGCTGAATACCAGTATTTTACGTGGAGCGACTGCCTATCTGACTTCCACAACCCAATTAATATACTGGCTAATACGTAATTTGTATTGGTAAGCCTGGTTGTCAGACTTTCGCGCCATTGTCTTCTTGTAACGACTGTCACTAACGAAACTCGGTATGTAATAGGCCGTCACCTATCCACGGACTAATCTAGCAAGCGAGGCTTTACCAAAAAATCGACCAGAGTGGCTGTTATTACTTTAGCCACGAGCTCCTCAACGTACAGCAAGTGTAAGTCCAATTGCGTCGTATGAGCTACTTTGAGATCGCCGTACGTACAGCTGTATCAGAAAAGGTCTGCACTTCGGTCAATTTCGTGTTTCTGAAATGGCACGAACGTCACACCATAGAGTGACCCTTCACAGAAGCAGAGCTTCTAACTTGTGTACCACTGCACTTCTTAGTAGTGCGCTATCATTGCGTTTGTATGAAGTTTTTTCTTTGACCGATTACTCTAGTCGTAGATATAGTCGTAGATATAGTCATCAGTCACTCAAAACGTTTCAGTTTTTTTTTTTTTGTATTGCATATAGTTTTTAGTCTATAGCTTTCTTATTGCAGTAAAAAAGAGGGATTAATAATTAGTCCATAATTTATAACTGAACTAGATATGTTTTAATAATTGATCGTTACATCCGCAAGAGAACCAAGGTTACCGACGTAGCCCGAAGAATTGCCAAACTTAAGTGGCAGTGGGCAGGACACATTGCTCGCAGAACGGATGGCCGATGGGGCCGTAAAGTTCTGGAGTGGCGACCGCGAACCGGAAGACGTTGCGTTGGAAGGCCTCCCACTAGGTGGACCGATGACCTGATGAAGGTTGCAGGGATCCGCTGGATGCGAGTCGCACGGGACCGGTCAATGTGGCGACACTTGGGGGAGGCCTATGTCCAGCAGTGGACGTCTATTGGCTGAAATGATGATGATGATGAATTGATCGTTCGTATTCTCGAAGGCAAAGATGACCCCTGAAGCGCATTCTTTTCCTTGGAGAACTGTACTTTTCTATGTGTGCGTGCAACTGTTATCGATCGTTATGTGGAGTTGGCCTTTTGCCTTCCTATCTATTCTGTAATAAGGACTGAATGAATAACTTGGGGTATAAGTATTATCTGTGAAGTACGTCATTAAATGTTTGGAGTGAGGGTAGTCGGTTATTGTGCGCGCGAGATAAGTGGCGGAATTTATGGAGCAAGAGTTTTTATAGCGTATGCTTAGTGCTTCACGTATGTTGTGTTTGTGTGTAAGATTGTTGCGTTTATGTCGGCGCAGGGTTTGTGTTTTACAATGTGTTCAAACACATATAAAATAACACCTTTTTTTCTTATGGGATAAGGCAGAAATTACATAAACATAAGTTTAGCGAGAACTACTTTGTATTTTAACTATACCTAACTATATACTTGCTATTTTATAAAAGTTTATATGGTGTCCAGTTTCTTGGATGGCTTGAACGTCGTAATGAAAACTGCAACCTATTGTTAACTTAGTTAAGTTTCTCTATAAGTGAACTGTAATTTGTTCTTTGAGAAATATATTTCTTTAAACCGAAAAATACCCTACAGCCAATGAAATTGTACACAAGATACGTTACGTTCATAGTCACCGACGTTTAAAATTTGGTCGCGCTGGTACATATCTACCTGTAGTGCACACATATTAACAAGCTCCACTAATGAATAGTAAAAAACACAACCCTTCCTTGGCAGTCGGGTAAAAAGATAGATACGCACTAAAGTAAAAGAGATAGCTATCATTTGACGACTGCGATTGCGCTACAAATGTTTTGTCGAGACATAAATTATGATTTTCTCGACGCGGATTAAAGACAAGAAATCTCAATCGGGACGTTTTCGAGTCCTCGCAATGCGGACTCGAGACTTCGAGGCATCACTATCAACACTACATATTATAAAACAAAGTCCTCCGCCGCTTCTGTCTGTCTGTTGGCGATAGACTCAAAAACTACTGCCAACACCGATTTTCATGGTGTTTTCACCAATAGGTTTTAGTATATAATTTGCCAAGTTTTTGTACACATTGGCTTAAATTAATTGATATTTGTTGGAGGGCGGGAACGGGATCAAAATTTCATGATTACTTTTGGTCGCGATAACCGACATCCACGCGGGCGAAGCCGTGGGCATCAGCTAGTTTTATAAATAAAGTAATATCATTGCCTAGTTGCCTACAGTTATAATATTAACACAAAAAATATCTATAAAAGCGACATAACCTTATGGAGACCGATCCATCCATGCAGGAAACTAAACAAGACAGAAGTTGGAAGTCCCTGAGCTGACGCAGATAAGTGTAGTTTGCAACTACGCTACACCGTACATTATAGTACTGGTCTGAGTTATAATAGGTTAACGTGTATTGGGATTTAAATGTCATCAGCGTAATTACAACTTCGTCTCAAACTTCGAACTCGAACTTGAAACTTCGTGTCCTTCTTCGTTTTATTATAATTTTACTGCATCGCTAATTGTGAAACCATTTTCTTTTTTGTGTGTTTTGTCCTGTGCGGGCTAATAAATACTTTTTCTTTCTTTTTTTCTTTTTTTCTCCGGCTAACTCAAGAATGGCGGTGAAAAATTTTTGAGATTGTATAGTCGAAAGTCGGGATTCTTTATCAAACAGAAAACTCTGAACAAGTACGTGTTGATAACATAACATCTGAATGTTTTCCACGAAGACATAGATGTTGTGCCTTAGTACGCACAACGGCTGATCAAGCTTTACAAAACCAGTTTATACGGATCTCTCACTGTACACAAAATATATAGAAAGCGAGGCCGCCTTATACTGGAAACATAAAGCTTAATCAGGCGCTGTGTGTACGTTCACATTTCACAAAATATTTAGGTCCCATGTAAAAGGGGAGAGCCGATTGGCATCAACCTGTCAGCCTCCGGACTGCTTCTGAGATATTTTTAATGAATACACCTAATAAACTACCCAACCTGGGAAACGAACCATCAATATGGCACTAGATTTTGTGAGTGCTACTGAGAAATTCCTCATTGAAAAACCCAATAACACTTTGCCAAACCTGAAGATTTTCCTCTCACTTAGCATTCAAAATTGCAGGCAGCATAAGCTATCCGCTATACGGGGACACCAACGCGAAATACGGTTTTTATTTTATTTATTATGGGACAATAAACAGCTACAATATAATATAATGTTTACAAATAACAATAATACATAATATTGCAGCCGACTACATTATCCGCATGTTAAAAAAATTAAGATAGGGTAAAAAGTGCCACTAGATTAGCATTACTAGGTACTCACATATATAAAAAAAGAAAAAAGATAAATTTGATTAAAAAAAAAAAACAGAAAAAAAGGACGAAATTAGCGGTTATCACATATTCAGTAGGTACATCATTATGAGCGCCCGCATAGAATTTTTTTATCAGTTATTAAAAATAAATTCAGCTGTTTCTTACAAAAGTGAAATACCTACATTGTCGAAATGTATGGAACAGCAGTTTTATTTTTTTTAAATAACCCATGAAAACTTGTAATACAATAATATATGTAACAATAATTTCAGAAAAAACATTGACGACATTTTAAATACAATTTTATTGTTCTCATGAATATATTCTATCCCCATATCCCATATCTTTCCGTGAGAATGGACAGCTGCGTTCTCTGTATCTTTGTAACAACCGTACTGCGATCGTCAACGCGCCTGCCAAGCGTTGCGATTATGGTAAAACCCCCCTTTGGGGGAAGCCGATGACTACCAGTATGATGATGAATATATCTATTCTAAGGTTTCACTTATTAGACTTATGTCTTAATTAACATTCAAAGTTAAAGTTCTAATAATCATCATCATCATCATCATCATCAGCCTATAATGTTCCCACTGCTGGGGCACAGGCCTCCTCTCTAGGAGAGAGAATGGGCTATAATCTACCACGCGGGCCCAGTGCGGATTGGTAGATGTCACATGTCTTCGAATTTTTGGTTCTAGGACATGCCGGTTTCTTCACAATGTTTTCCTTCACCGTTTTTGAGAGCAGTGGTGATGAAATAAATTACTCAAAGTAATGCGCCTGTCTGGGTTCGAACCCATAAGTTACGGTTCGTAAGTCGGGGTCGGTACCACTGGGCCACCGCTGTTCTAATAATATCTACCTAATTTACTTACTTATGAGAAGTACCTTTTATCCGCCTACAAACAAACATCCACTCTCTCTACTTTCGCAAGTACTAAATAAAGTAACAACTTATTACCCAAAGTTCTTTTCCCGCTTCGACTTGTCCGCCATCTTTTTTTTACAGAAGGGCCAATCGTGTTGCCAATATAAAAAAATATGTTGCAATATAATTGAACATTCAAGAGCAACACTGGTGCGGAAATAATAGAAATAATCAAGGCTTCTCTCGCTTTGTATGCAAATAAGCAATCCGCCACGGGCAAGAGAGCTTCGACTAATTCCCAGAAAACAACACTTTCTAACAAAGACTAACTGGAATTAGAGGGTATTTGTCGTACTGATATTGGTGTTTAGTGGGTGTAGTTTGTATGGAACTGTTCTGAATACGAGAGCAGCGTATATTTTGTTTCTAAATGATTAAAAATATATTTCAAATTCAAATTCATTTATTGTTTGTCACAGGTGAAAAATCAGTTCTTATAATTATATAGTGGATCGCTGTAACATACCTACTTACAAGGTGTACAATATTTAATGGTGCTTCCATAATTATTTAACATTGAAATCATTAATTAAATGTCCATCATTCATCATGCATTAATAGTTCATTCAAATTGTCGGATTAAAAAAAAATTGAAAGCAGGTTTGTTTAAAAACCTTGTTAATCACGTGAAACCTAACACATTTTTTTTTTATATATCTTCTTACATTTTTATTTTAATTAATAAACGACTGAATAGCAGAGACCGATTAATCAAGTTAAACGGTTAACCCTATAAACACTTTATGTTGAATTAACCATTAAACGACTAACCCCATATAGTATATGCGTTACCCATTTAAATATTGCTGATTAACCGGAATTAAAGAGAAAAAGCACCGAGCGCGGGGGTAACTCCGTCAATTCCTTGCATTTTATTTTTATGTTCAAAAATTAACACTGTACATGTACTGGTTATTATAGGCTGATTAACCCTACAATACGGGTTAACCTTTACTCTGGTTTTTACCTAACTCAAAAATAACCCTATTAAAACCCCTATACAGGTAATTTTTTTTTCGATTCTTGCTGAATAGCTGTCGCTATATTCACTCTTTCATAGATTTAAAATTGCCAATCACTCTTTTTGATCAATATTTAGTTTGACGCCACGGTTGGCGCAGTGGCTGAGCGATTGACTGCTGCGCTGCGTGTCGCGGGTTCGAACCCCGCACAGAACAAATATTTGTATGGCCTACTGATAGCTGTTCCGGGTCTGGCGGTTTGTGTATGTGAGTTTAAATGTTTGTGAACGCACCTACGATACAGGAGAAATTTCTAGTGTGGGGCAACGTTTTTAAAAAGAAAAAATAAAAAATATCGAATGCGACTTAAACAATCACTCTTTAAACGATAAATCGTTGAGAAATCGTAATAAGGTAGTCAAAACTCATTTCAATCTTAGTCCTCACAATGTCTCACAACCCATAGGCACAATACTCACGGCATCTTACCCACAGTTCTGGAACATTTTTCTTGATGATCTTTGCCCTTTCGGCGCTAGGTGAAGCACTATGAGATTACTCGTGTTAAAATAAAACCACTAACGCTTTACGTGACACAAATAACAAATCGTTTATGTGAACTAAATCCTGGTGCCTTCAGCTAGGGTTTATTTCTGAAGCCCACATAAAAGCGAAGGAACAGCCTTGAAGAAATTGTCTTAGACATTTGTAGGGAATGGTAATTTTGTTGACTGCCTTGCTGAGCACATGGTCCTGGGTTCGATAACCGGGTCAGACAAATTGTTATTGAGTTTTTCCATCAGGAATTTCTCAGTAGCAGCCATGGAGTCCGAATTTATGCCCGGCCTAATTGCCTACTCCCACTTCAGTTTGACTAGTTTTGGGGCTACACACTATTTAATTAATCATCATGAACCATATGTAAAACTAGGAATAAGGGACAGTGGAATAAGGTTTTCCGTTGCATTTCCAAGCATACGACAAAATATATTCTGCACTCAACTAACATCATGAATCACACTCATAACAGACTATTTGTTATTTTTCAACTCAACACATAATCTTGATAAACATCACCTCGTAACATAGCTACAAGCGTGCTTATGCACCGCATGTTCCGAAAGCAACTAGGGCGTTTCAATAATAATGCACTACTACGGATAAAGTAAGAATGGAGTAAGAACTTAGCTATGCACTGTGAAATGTCAACACATCCACCCACCGGAAGCAAGTATTAAGAAGCGACATTACTAATCAACCAATCACATTTCACATCGTCTGCCTGGCTGTGTTTGAATCAGCGTTCAGTCTATCAGATGCTGCTAAAAACCAGACTTCTGCCCCTCATGACGAAAAAGTTCCAAAGAAAACACGACCGTGTCAAACGTCAAAAGTAGCAAAAAACGCTATAAACATTTTAGCACGGAGCGAGGCAGCGGCCTCCTCTAGGTAAAATAGGTTGTAAAACTTTCGAGCTTCTGTTTATCAAAATTCGTGTCTGATCTCTCTGTCTTTACATTATCTGTAACTGAAGCTATTCTAGATGTGCGCTTTGCATACTTTAAAGCGTTAAAGACAAGCCAAGTCGACCGCAATTACATAGTACGACTTGTTTTTAGTACTTTGTTCTGGTGATGCGCTCCTTGTACTACATTTGTGCTGCATTTATTTTATAATTGTAGTAGCTCAGAATTTGATTGAAGCTTGTGTATAGGTACCGAAGTCAAAATTAACCAATGAAAAAAAAAACCGGTAGTAGATTTTTCCAATTAAAAAAAAAATAGTTATTACAAATATCAGTTGTTTCCTCCATTTTGTTGCAGTTCAGGGTTGGGCAAATATTAAAAGCTGATCATAATGAGTGAGGTTATCTGTTATTTAAGTAACACCTATGATACCTACTGCTACTTTTAAACATCTAATACTGAATGAATTAAGCAAAAATGCGGGGGCCGTTACTATATAACAAATATAATAACAAAATATAAAACATTTTGTTAAGCATTTACTAAACACAAGAAACTCAAGCATCCTTAAAGCAAAAATAACTAAAATACCGCCAGAAACCGGCGAGAAACTCACAAAAACTATTTGTTATTAGACAAAGACGAAGAGACTCTTTCACTGAAGTACAAAAAAGTGCAAGAAAAACTTAAAGACCGTGTTTGTAGTGAACAAGGAATACTTTTTATTTGTGCAGTGCACTTTAAGAAGCTAGACTTTTAAAGCTAAATGTACAGGTATAAACTCAAGCTGCAAACAAAACATTTACCAGCAGATACAACGTGGCGCCATCTATTATCATAAGATCGTTATTGTTGTTTTCGAAAACAGTACTTTTTTCGGAATGAAAGGTACAACCCTATGTTCGTTTCTGTACACCTGACAACGTACATGCAAAAAAGCACTCGATTAGAATCACCTCCACTATTTTTTAAGGAACAGTCCCGAAAGTGAAAATTGTAGAAGTTTTTTTTACTTACTGATTCCGATCTAAGCCGATTTATTTACTTGATTTGGCTCTTCAACAATGTGTACATTATTTAATTCAAAGGAAAACATTTCCAACTTAAGTATAAGTGATCCATTACTTAAAGAAGCGATGCCAATATGGTGCAAGAAAAGCATGCGTTAGGTATATTGTGGAGTTTTTACATAGAATCGCACGGGACCGGTCAACGTGGCGACACTTGGGTGAGGCCTATGTCCAGCAGTCCAGACCCCCGTACTATTCAATCCATTCATCAGCACAAAATGTTTTGAACCCGTTATATTGAGTGCTACCGTAAAACATGATTTGTCACCCCAAAAAAAAAAGTTGTTTCCCAGCAATATTTTTTTCGTACAGTTACTTAGTTTGATGAATGTACATACATAATGCGTGGTTGTCGGCTTCGTGAAGAGTCCGTTTACACCCTGTATATGCAAAATTTCAGGATGATCGGTTCAGTAGTTTAGGCGTGCAAAAGTAACAAACAAACTAACTAGCAAACAAACGTGGTCCCGACAACCTCGTGTACCAAGTCGAGATATTGTTAAACTTTTTATTCTTATTATTATTGGTTACAATTGCGGTCGTAGGACTTCTGAAAAAAAAAAAAGTGAAATTATAATGAAAAAATTAGATAGCGGTAGTTCCGATTTAAGGCAAACATCAAAAAATCCTTGACCTAGTAATATACCCACGCGTTCTTGTCATCGTTTCGAAAAAGAAGTGAAAAGTAACCCAGAATTCTAGTCAAAACTGTAGTAGCGGCAAATACGCTCCTCCCGAAGAAAAGCGTTGCTTCTGAAGCTTTTTGTTTTTTGACAAATAAACGTTAATTGAGTAACTTTTCCTTGGCTTCGTCCAAATTATTTTATTACAGTGAAGGGTTACTCATTTCTGCATCTCTTCTGAGCGCTCTTGTTTGTAGAGAGTAACTAGCGAGTTTTAAAATTGGAGAAAATATTAACAAATATTTTCACATTTCGTGTTTTCTTAAGGGTAAGAGAATATGGTTTCAAGTTATACCAACCTTTCATTTAGAAAGTTTTAATTGAAATTATGTGAAGTTTTGATTTACTTTCTCTTTTTTTTAAGCATTTTTAAGAGTATTTTTCAGTGGAATTTAACAGAAGGGGAAGAGTTTCAGTCTTTTAATCAATCCGTCTACCTAAGCCTTCTCACTATTAAACATACCACTCTATCTCTCTCTTCTACTAGATCTCTGTCTCTCTCTTCTACTAGATATGCGTGAGATATTTCACAATAATTGTCTACAGTTTTACATCCAACAAAACACATAATTCAAAACTAAAACTATACAATCTAGGAATCCATCTATCTATCTATCTAGAAATTTCTCAGTAGCAGCCACGAGGTCTGGATTTGTGCCCGGTTGATGGCAATAGGCTCGCCCCCTATTACATGGGACTTAAACATTAGTGGCGAAATGTGGGTGTACTATTAGGTACACTTCTGCCTAACCCTACGGGGATTACAGGCGTTATGTTATGTTATGTAAAACTATACAAACAAACAGGCACCAGGAAAACATGGCATAATTACATAAAAACGATAGTAAAGGGAAACTGTTACTAAAAAAGAAAACTGTCTCATCTCACATTTACAATTCAAGGATGTTTCAAAGTTCCCTAATTGATTGTTTCGGAGGTCCCTTAAGCCAGCTTTTAGCTAAAAACGGAGGGCATAAAAAAACCTTAAGACGTGAACAGTGACAACAATGGGAAGGTTCCGTGTTTTTTGAATCAACAACTTGAAGCGAGAATGAAGAATTAAACAAAAACAAGAACTATGTAAGAAAAGGTATGTTTTGTTTGTTTTGGCGACTTCTTGAATTTAGATGCCGTAAATAGGAAAACAGTCGGTGGTAGTCCCATATTAGTTTAAGTGCTTAACTAACAAATTATTTTTATTTGTTATTGCCTAACCTGGTGTTCGAGTTTTTCCCATGTCCCTCTAATTTGTCTATACATGCCGGCGATAAATACGTCTCAGGTATGCTGGTCGTCGAGGAACATGCCTCACGATGTTTTCTTTCACCGAAGCAAGGGATAATTACACAATACGCACATGAATCCGAAAAATCAAAGGTGCGTGTCTTGGGTTCGAACTCGGAACTAAACAATTTGGCAGGCCGACGACGGTCCGAATTTAAAATCATGGCACTTTCGAAATACTTCTTCATTTTACACAATAGAAAAAAAAAAACATTTTAATAATCATTTTTAACAATCCTGTAACCTTGACCAAATCATCTTCATCCATGATCATCTTGTCTTAATCCCCCTTTAATTTCCTTCCATACATTCATGTTAGCCGTTTCAATAGTAACCCGCTTTTAGTTATATCACCATTCTCACAAACCAATCTTGGTTCACGAGAAAATTTTCATTCTTCAACAAAGAATAGAAAATTTTACACGCCTTTTCACTTACACGGCAACCAAGACTCGGTTCGTAACAAGATACGCCATGTTTCAATACTTGTAACAGTCTGCAGGAGAAATCGAATTGGAAATCCGAAATGTCGAACGTATTATTACTATACAGGGTGTAAACAGACTCTTCACGAAGCCGTCAACCAAGCATTATGTAAATCAAACTAAGTAACTTTACGCAAAAATTAGTACTGGGAAAGGACTTTTTTTTGGGCTGAAAAATCACGTTTTACTGTAGGACTCAATGTAACGCACACAAAACATTGAGCTGTTGGATGGATTGAATAGTAAGAGGGTCGTGGAGGTATTTAAAATAAAAAAACTTACATTAAAAACGTGTTTTTTTTTTTAAACTTGTGAAATAGTTTGAACTTTGACCCCCAATATCTCCGTAACCAGAAGGTTCCCAGGTATGGTCTAAAACAAAAACATGATCGCAATGACAGGGAGAACAAGTGCCTTTCGGCTTCGTTAAGAGTCTTTTTACACCCTTTATACGTAGTACACTCCCGAAATTCAATGAAACTCGGCCTTTTCATAGCCTTTGCCATACCAGTCAGAATATTCATCACCACACAAATCTCTGTAAACTAACTACTTTCAATGCATAAACCGATGCTTATCTGCTCAATGAAAGTTCATCTCTATCTTAATCAGACTGGCACCCACAATAGACATCCTCAAACTCCAAACCCCAGAAATTAAACGAAAGAAACTAACCGCATTCTCAACACAAGAAAGTTTCAACTAGTTCAGAAAGGAGTCGGTAAGCAGCTATAGACCTCATTCCGTTTCAACGCCTCAAAGAAGGATCCCCAAAGAACTTTTTCAATCAACCAGCTACTATGTCTTACGGCAATCGGTATTAAGTTAATTTGAAAGGTGATGGCATCGGAAGAGCTTATTGGCCCATCTATTCTTTGTTTATTTTTCTCAATTCTCTCCCTTTTTTTTGTTCGCTTCGACGTTGTCAGAAGTAATAAAAGGTTTTCGGAGCATTTTGGAGTTACATCACTATTTCGTTTAGGATACGATGTTTGATGCGCTTGAAGTAAAAAAAAAGTGTTGTATTAGTTTGCAAAAACTATTTTTAATGGTATTAATATTTAATAAATTACAAATGATCAATATCAGTAAAACATAATACTAATTATTTATGTCTTTAAAGACATACATAATTAGGATTACTACATTCATACTTCATATAATAGAAATAAATATATATAATATAAAATAATTTTAACTTTTTTTTTTTATTTGTTTATTTATTAATTTTTAAATATATATAATATTTATTTTTTTATGTATTACTTCTTTAATGAGTTCTTTAGTATCGAGTTTTTAATCTTAGCTTACTATTTACTTACATATATTTCTTTATTGTACAATCATTTGTTACTTTCTTGTCTTTTGTCTGATTTAAGGTACTGTTCTACGGTAACCGCAACTGCAAACTGCAGCAGGAAAGACAGCAGTGTCACGACTAATTTCTGTGTAATTCTATTAAAACGGCCACAAGGGGGAATTTCACTACCTACGGTCGCGTTTTATCATGCAATATAAACTTACTTTAGTTTGTTTGTTTTGGACATTTTCATCATTGTTGTCATTGATGGAACTCAACTCTCTGGAATGGAGGATGAAGTTGGCGTATCCGCAAGCGTAGTGTAGGACGGCCCCGGCTTTGTAGATGGAACGACGTCCTTAAAATAGAAACGGAGGTGCAAAGGCGTTGTGTCGCATTTTGGAATTGGCCTATATCCAGCAACAGGCTGAGTTGATAATTTTGAACTTCTTTCATAATTATTAGTAGGTGGCTGTACAGGGTTAACTATAATAGCTAAAGCAACCCTACAGATGTGGGAGGGTTACTGGAAGTATGAGTTGTATTGAGTTAAATCTATTTGACATAACATAACATCACGCCTGTAATCCCCAAAGGGTTAGGTAGAAGTGTACCTAATAGTACACCCACATTTCGCCAGTTATGTTTTTAAGTCACATGTAATAGGGGGTGAGCCTATTGCCAACAACCGGGTACTAAGCCAGACTCCGTAGCTGCTATTGAGAAAATCCCGATGGAAAAACCCAATAGCACTTTGCCCGACCCGGGAATCGAACCCATGACCTCATGCTCAGCTGTCGCGCTCCCAACCACTAGACCAACGAAGCAGTCAATCTATTTGATATCATAATTATTTATCATCATTATAAACATTATTTGTACGCCTTGCAAGGCAGCTCATGATGAGACATAACTTTTTGATAGCACCATGTACTTACTTTTACCTATGTGTCACATATAAACATAGATCAAATCACGACCACACCAAAAATTGTATTTATAGGCTCTTGTTGACTTTTAAAAGAAAATTTCACGCCGTCGACATGTTTTTAAAATGCTCTCTGTGACATCAAACGTTTCAACCACCTTTTTTTTTTATTTTACAGATGGGACATCATCAAATGACTTTTCCCGCTCTGGGCAGAGCGGAAGGGATCGAGTGTCAGAATTGTACTGACTAAAACCCATCCATGTTCCTTCCTTGCCCTTTGTGTTCCAGGGCCGCGGTATCTCTTTCGTACAGTCCCGCTGCCCCGGCAGGCATCGGCCCTTGCGGGCCCCTCCCTGTTTGCTGACATCTCTTTGAGGCGCGCGTGGAACACGAACGCGCCGTCAACACGGCCTGTCGTCAAAAGACGGACGGACGGCGAGCTAGCCCTTTACTCACCGTTCACAGGTCCGCACGTTTCAACCACCTTCTAACAACATACGACGTTGTGAATAAATTCTGCATTCTAACCCAAATGACGCGCGCGCTCAAACATTGCCACGCTAATTACGACCTTAAAAGCAAACGAATAAAAAGACATCTTCGTATGTTTTGCCTAGCTTTCTTTTTAGTTGCGACGCTGATTAGACAAAGAAGTAGCATTTTCATAGCTTATTCATGAACGGAATCTTTTTTAGTCATTACCAACGCGTTCTGTTGTGATGAAAGAAAATTATTTTCTGCTAGCTTTTGCCCGTGGCTCCACCCGTATGGTCGTACATTATCCCATGGGAATGCCACACCGGGATTAAAAACTGCACATTTAAAGTGGTCATATTGTACTTTAAAGTAAACCTACAATTTGACAGCTGTCATAGAAATTTACTCAGTTTTTAAGGCGTAACAGACAGACGAAGATATATAGTTTCTCATTTACAACGTAAGCAGGTATTATGATGGACTGTGTTGTATATTTTCAACTGTTTTTCTCGAGTTTGTGTTCTTTTAGTTGATTATGCGGTTTCCTTAAAATAGGGAATCTTTTTTGTATTTTTGAAAAGGATTTTCTTAAAAATATTTGTTGCTTTTTATTTCCTAGCTGAAGAGCCGCGTTCCAAAATATACTGTTGCTACGCAGTTCAGTTGTAAAAAAACGTTGTTTAAATATTACATATTTTGAAAGCGACCAGTGGCGAAGGTTGCATACAACTCGATACCTACCGGCTTCCCTTTGAAAAATGGCACAGTTAGTATTTACAGATAAATAATATAATCACATGAAAGACGCACCGGCTTACCTCTTACAAAAATTGACTCTTCGCTACTGAAAGCGACTGCTACTTCGAAAGATCCCTAAGGAGCAGAAGCAGGTTTCAATTACCGACCAGACATTCTTCAGCCCAGTAATTGAACACCCAACCATAAAGCAGATCCTTGAAAGGCGGAATCTAAAAACAAGAGTTATTAAATAAAAAGGAACCTTTCATAACTTTAATTACGTCGCAATTAGCAGAACAACTTGGATGTGGGAGGTGGAGTTTAGAAGGCTTACTAACGAGGGTCTGATGTCTGCTGTGCACTGGGTTCTGACTGCATAATCAGCTTATAATATGCCCACTGTTGGGACACAATTACACAAGCCTCTTCTTTGTAAGAGGACCTACATAATTATGACACTGTCTTCGATTTTCGGCACACTAGAACTTTCGAGTCTAATATTTATTTATTTAGAGTAGTTATAGAGTTCTTTTTTTTTAAATTTCGGGTAGGAATTCATCAAAAACAGTTGAATAATCATTTTTAACAATCCTGTAACCTTGACCAAATCATCTTCATCCATCATCATCTTGTCTTAATCCCCCTTTTTTTTGGATGTGAAATCATCTAATGTCTTCTCCCATTCTGGGCAGAGCGGAAGGGAGTGTCAGACTTGTACTGACTAAAACCCATCCATGTTCCTTCCTTGCCCTTTGTGTTCCAGGGCCGCGGTATCTCTTTCGAACAGTCCCGCAGCCCTAGATAATTATCACACTGCCTTCGAAGTTTCGGTACACCAGAACTTTAGAGTCAAATTATTTATTTATTTAACTCTTCAAGCAAAGAGGTGCTTGAAGAGTTAAATAAATAAATAATTTGACTTAGGTGGACTTAATGCCATAGGCATTTTCTACCCGTCGACCTTTGGGTGATGGAGAGACAAACAGTGGTAGGTGTAAATCCGAAAATACCGGCTGGCAGGTACACCAGAACATCATTCTGAACACCCAAACATTCACACCCAGACATTTTTCGATTTTATTTAAAAAAAAACTGGCCAAGTGCGAGTCGGACTCGCGCACGAAGGGTTCCGTACCATAAACTGAAAAAAACACGTTTCTTGTATGGGAGCCCCCTTTAATTATTCAATAATTTATATTTTTATTATTTGTTGCGGCAACAGAAATACATCATCTTTGTAAATTTAAACTGTCTTGCTGTCACGGTTCATGAGCTACAGCCTGGTGACAGACGGACGGACGGACAGCGGAGTCTTAGTAATAGGGTCCCGTTTTATCCTTTGGGTACGGAACCCTAAAAACAACTGTTTGACAAAATGCAATACCTACACGGTCTAAGTAAAGTATGGAACAACAGATTAAAAAGGAGTAGTAAAGTATGGAACAACAGATTAAAAAGGAGTAGTAAAGTATGGAACAACAGATTAAAAAGGAGTAGTAAAGTATGGAACAACAGATTAAAAAGGAGTAGTAAAGTATGGAACAACAGATTAAAAAGGAGTAGTAAAGTATGGAACAACAGATTAAAAAGGAGTAGTAAAGTATGGAACAACAGATTAAAAAGGAGTAGTAAAGTATGGAACAACAGATTAAAAAGGAGTAGTAAAGTATGGAACAACAGATTAAAAAAAAATACCGATGAAAGCTATGTGGCCCTCCCACATAGAAATTTTTCGTCGTTTTGTTTTTATAATATAACGAGTTTTGTTTGAACTTCAACTTCTGTCCACACAGTCTCACTTCGTATCATTAGCGTTTACATTTTAATGTCTAGATCCAAGATGGCGGGCGCCTATTCATTTATACATTAGTTAATTGCTTTTAGAGCACTTTGTACTACCGATATTTAAGCCAGGCAGGTGAGGTGAAAAGATTTTCGTCCTAAATAAGTATCATCTTTAAATTAACGGCCTTGTTGCTTTTATTTTAAAACAGGATTCTTTCAGTACCCCGGCCTTTTAAGAAGGGTTTTAAGTTGATTTAAAGAGAGTTTAGTCATCGATTGTGGTCGCAAGTGCGATTTTTTTTTTTTAAACTAAACGTTGCCCCACACTAGGAATTCTCCTGTATCGTAGGTGCGTTCACAAATATTTAAACTCACATACACAAACAGCCAGACCCGGAACAACTTTCTGTAGGCCATACAAATATTTGTTCCGTGCGGGGATCAAACCCGCGACACGCAGCGCAGCAGTCAATCGCTCAGCCACTGCGCCAACCGTGCCGCCATCGACTGCTAAACATGAGATCCTGTGGGTTCGATTCCCGGGTTGGGCAGTGTTATTAGACTTTTCTATCACGAATGTTTTAGTAGCAGCCAAGGAGTCTGGATTTGTGTATGTATTTTTCATAATATATTTCATACATTTTGATCATTTATACACGGCGGAATATGAAGCTTTACATTTCCAGTATAACGTGGCCACGCTTTGTATATATTTTCTGTACAATGAGAGATCCGCATGAACTGGTTTTGTACAGCTTGATCAGCCGTCGTGGGTACATATTGCCCTTTTGTAGAACTAGCTGTTTTTTTAATTATAGAGGTGTAAAAAACGCTGGTGTGGTCTCAGACCAACAAAAAAAGGAAGACGGCGAGCCGCGAACATCGAAATTGAAGCCAAAAAATCGTGCTCCTGCAAGTAAACATACACGCTCACGCACACACCTACACTAAAACCATGCTCATCGCTCCCAGTACGTCAAGAGTCGTCGTCTAGATAACATTCATAAAAAAAATAGAATTATGCCTTCCTGTGTAGTGAAAACCTACAAAAACAATAGCAAATCACATAAACAGTCTCACGGAATCACTTTTCACTTTTCACTAGTACTTGAAATAAACTCGTTTTTTAATTAATCAACTATGAATATTTGTAACTTGGAACACAAAACCTCAACGAACAACAGCAGTGACATTATGTGCCAGGGTGGCCTTAATATGATTTCAAATTTCCCCATTCGATTAAAAATAATGAGCGCGGATAAATTAAGTTAAAGACATGATATGGTATGGATATAGTAAGTACTATTTCTTTACATTTATTTTAATTTCAATTTTTAATATCAACAATATCTTACTTACAACTGGAAGTCATGGGGAGAGGCCTTTGCCCAGCAGTGGGATGATGCAGGCTAACAGTATCAGTAATATCTTACTTGTACAATATTATCGTACCGGTACAATATTATTCCCCAATTATAGGGAAAAGCTTTAACAAATGGCAACCCTTCAAAACACACATAGATAAAAAGGTGGCTTCACTTTTAATGTTCGCGGCGCTCCGTCTTCCTTTTTTTGTTGGTCTAGTTGGGTGTGGTCTAGAATTACGTTCTGAGTCATGGTAATAGGTAGTTAATGTATAGCTAAGATAAAAATTATGAGGAAATAACGCGTTTCTTCTTAAGTGAAAAGAAACCAATATGTAGGAAAAGTAATAAATAAGTAAGTAAGTTGTAAACATTGTTAATCTGATAGTAAGATGTAAATTAAAAATTGTTTGTGAAAATTGCACTGAACTGTACTCAAAATAGACCCGATAAATATTGAAGAAATAAAGATGGCTTAAGAGGAAATGCGGGTTTTCTTTTTTTCATACAAACGCTCTCGCCTGTTTTCTTTCTAGTTTATGACTTTAAAGCTATGACTTTTTTTTGAGCTCTTTGAGTTATAAGTCGAGCTCACGATAACTGACAAATGCTTGCACTGACTGGACAGATCCGCTCAAATCTGTGTGATTCTTTCTTCCAAAGGCCATCTCAGACACTAATCTGCATAGTCCTCATGTGAGTAAACCAAGATTATGTCTGGACTTTAGAAGAGACTATGACCTCTGAGTTTGTTTCGGCTGTTTCTTCTCAGAGTAGTCAGGTACGAAACACCGGCCCCATCTAGCTTTAAAAAACATGACGTGTAAAAGTGTTTGTAAAAACCTACTTGCAAAATAAACATCATTTATCATCATTTATCATTATCATTTACAGTTAAATAAATACCAACCTCTTCTATGTCCCTGTTTTGTCTTTGATGATACATAATCTGCATAAGCACTAGAACCTTTACAAAATGCTCAAAATTACTTATTTAGATCGCCTGTCAACAAAGGCTTCGGTATACAGCGACACAGTACATATCCTTTTTATTCAGTTAATGAAATATCTTTTAAATTGATCGAATATTGGAGGAGGAAATAGTCGAGACCCAAACCTCGAATTATGACTTTTTACTATAGCTGTCCTTATCGCACCAATGTCGGATTCACGCTCGCAAAGCGACAGCGATAGTTTCTTCTAATACCCACCATGTTTCCTCTTAACTCAACTTTGTAACTAGATAAACATTACCTTAGTAGTCTGCTCAACATAACCGAGGAGTATACGGGCAACACTAACATAAACGCAGCGATCAAGTAAAGTGTTGCCATATAACACGTCATACCGTAGGTAATGTTGCGCACTATAGCGTTTACGAGCGCGTTCCGTACTATTACCGACATACATCTACCTGCACTGGCTCCTAATAGGCTCTAGTTAGGGAAGGAGATGGGTAGACTATCAATAGGAATACACAGCCTATGGGACTATGTATACCAGGTGTAAACGGACTCTTCACGAAGTCGTTAACCAAGCAATCTGTATATCAAACATTCAGACCAAATAAAAAACTAAGACACAGCACTGCCAACAGTGACGTGAAGCCGGTTTTGTAAACATGTGTGCACTGTGAGCTTAGTTTTTGAGCGTAGTTTAGTTGTAGTTTGATGTAAATGTGTGCGTGTGAGCGTGTGTGCACAGAGCGAGGCGTGGTTTTGCGCATGCCTCACTGTATTGTTCGCAGTGCTATGTCTTGGTTTTTTATTTGGTTTGAGATCAAACAAAGTCACATCACATCGCATCATCAGCCTATAATGTTCCCACTGCTGGGACACAGGCCTCCTCTCTATGAGAGGGAATGGGCTATAATCCACCACGCGGGCCCAGTGCGGATTGGTAGATTTCACATGTCTTCGAATTTTTGGTTCTAGGACATGCCGGTTTCCTCACGATGTTTTCCTTCACCGTTTTTGAGAGCTGTGCAGAGCAGTGGTAACGACTCCGACTTACGAACAGTAAGTCGTGAGTTCGAACCCAGGCAGGCGCATTACTTTGTGTAATTCATATCATCACCACTGCAAACAAAGTAACTCTACGCAAAAATTAAAAACAAAAAATATGGGTTGAAAAGTCACGTTTTAGTCACGTTCCTAGATATGGTCTAGAATAAAAAACTGGCCAAGTGCAAGTCGGACTCGCGCACGAAGGGTTTCGTACCATAAATGGAAAAAAAACGTTTCTTGTATGGGAGAAATAATTTATATTTTTACTATTTGTTGTTATAGCGGCAACAGAAATACATCTTCTGTGATAAGACCTTGGTAAGATTGGCTGTCAGACTTTCGGGCCCCTGACTACCTGTAACGACTGTCAAAGATCTGCAAACGACAGCCGGGAACAACGTCTTAAAGTGCTTTCCCAGGCTCGGAGGACACTCGGTATGTAATGTAAATCACTACATATTATAAAACAAAGTCCTCTGCTGCGTCTTTCTGTCTGTTCGCGATAAACTCAAAAACGACTGCACCGATTTTCATGCTGTTTTCACCAATAGATAGAGTGGTTCTCGAGGAAGGATTTAGTATACAATCCACGCCGGCAAAGCCGCGGGCATCAGCTAGTTATAATTAAAAAAACATAAAACTGTAGTTTTGATGACTTGAATGTTGTTCCAAAGAGGTAAAAAATTTTAAATTCACAACATTGATAGATTTGCCATCTTTCAAAATTCCAGACATTTCTTTGATGAAACTTAACGGACACTAAACTTCAAAGACTAATTACTCAACTCAACTTAATTGTCAATTAACTTAACACGGCCAATTAATCGAGAATTTATTGTGCAATTCGAAGGCACATGCTCCGGAACCCATTAATAGGCTCATCAAAGTTAGTCATACGGATGTCGGTTGTCATGGAAACAGTAACGAGGCTATTTCGTCAGCTAACAGCTCGGACACACTCCGTTAGCTAGCACTAGGTTAGGGTGTAGGTAGATTGTAGGAGAAAATGTGAAACGTCTAATTGCGTTTCAGTAGATGACAATGCATTTCTTATCGTGGCAATTGGGTATCGCTAAAGATCGTAACGTTTTTAACTAAAGTTATGATTGAGTACTTATTTTTAAAGGAGATGTTTCACAATGTATGGAGCCACGGCCATGTCTTTGTACACCATACTAAAAAATGGGGTAACACAATCAAAACAGTTTTCAATCATCCAATTACTTTAAAGCATAAGAAAGTACACTTGAAATCGTCATGGCGGTAAACTGTCATGTTGATTGATTATTAACATTTGACATGTTTATTTCTGTCATATTACATTGTGAAGTGACAGTAGACAGTTCACGATCGTTGATCAATGGTCGATCTATGGTTTACTGTGATTGTTTTTTAACCACAGATTACTTAAATTGGCGAGACACCATATTGAAAGTCGATAAAAATAATTGATAAATATCAAATTATTACAAGAAAAGTATGCATTTATGCAATTAATCTGTATTTTTCCCGAATTCCACGGATTTTTCTCGATTTTTCGAGGTACTGGACGTCGCACGAATAGTAGAATACCGATCTTGTTGGGTTTCGAAACACGCACCAAAGACGCGCAACAGTAGAATGCCGTTATTGCGCTCGCGTGATGCGCACTTGACGCGAGCGTGTCTGACAGCTGTAGAGAATACGAAAAGCGTTGTTTTAATCGAAACTTAACTGGAACTGCACTGCAACCGCACTTCTTTAGTTACGTGAATTAGCCCACAGGTGGTATTGTAGTAATAGGGCACTGTAAATGTATCCGGTTAGACTAAGAGTCTTAAAAAATAGACTAAGAGCCGATACGCAACATAAATGTGAAAGGCTGGGTAGATTTATACCTCAGTTAAATTCATTTTTAAAATCATACTTATGATGTCCCTAGTATTGTATGCATTTAAAACAGTTTCGTACTACTAGCTTAACCTTCTGAACACGATTGTCACATATACGTGACAAGTAACCGCGTGCCTTGTACGCCAAACGACACAAATATGTGACAATATGGTAGGTGAAATTGTAGCTCGGCATGGAGGGCACGAGCGTACGTTCATGCTCTGGTGTTCTAAAGATTAATAAACTGTGCAAATAAACCCACCTGCTGTGCTCTCATTACGAATATTCCTCTAAATATTACCTAAAAGGCCCCAGGGAAGCTGTGTACAGTTTAATACTACCCCATGGGTTTTCCAAACGAGCACATTGTGAAAACTATATAATTTTGAAACACACTGACAGGGTCGTAAGCTCGCGTTAATTTAAAATCTGACAATCAATTCGGCTTGTTGTAATAATATAATTCAATCATGATTCGAAAGACACGTGGCGCCATCTACTATCAGAAGAACGTTATTGCTGTTTTCCTCGGGACCAGTACTTTTTTCGGGATGAAAGGTACCCTATGTCTGTTACAACGTAGGTATATGCAAAATTTCAGGATGATCGGTTCAGTGGTTTAGGCGTGACAAGGTAACAAACAAACTTACTTTCTCATATAAAGGGTGTAAACAGACTCTTAACGAAGCCGAAAGGCACATGTTCTGCCCGTCATTGCGATCATTTTTTTGTTCTAGACCATACCTGGGTTCTTCTAGTTATGGAGATATTGGGGGTCAAAGTTCCAACTTTTTTACAAGGTTTTTTTTTAAATACATGTTTTTAATGTAAGAATATTACTTTAAACACCTCCAGGACCCCTTTACTATTAAATCCATCCATCGGCACAATGTTTTGAGTGCGTTACATTGACTCCTAATGTAAAACGTGATTTTTTAGCCCAAAAAAAAAAGTCGTTTCCCAGCACTAATTTTTTGTAAAGTTACTTAGTTTGATGTACATAATGCTTGGTTGACAGCTTCGTGAAGAGTCTGTTTACACCCTGTATAATATTGGTAAGGAAATAAGGATATGGAGTTTTTGAGAGAAAAACTGCCTTTAAAACGTTTACCGTACCGTACCGTTTACGTTTACGTTTACTGCGAAATGTTGAATGTATTTTATTTACACCCCGGTTATTGCAAAATAGTGGCGAACACTGGTTTACATTCATGAATCGGGAAGTTTTTTTTTGTTTTATCATTGAAAAATCCTCAGTATCATAACTTGAGAATTTCCCAAAATTAAACAAGACTATTATCTTCAAGACATCTTATAAAACGTCCTATGCAAAAATAGAGGCCATGCTATGAAAAACGCAATAACACTTACCAGTAGCGAAGGGTCAATTTTTGTAAGAGGTAAGCCGGAGTACGGTCGGCTGCATCAATTGGGTACCCCAGTTGGGAACGTAGGTGCTTTCAAGAGGAGTACCCACATCATGACGCTGACGTACATGTATTTCATGTGATTATATTATCCTCGGAAAGCACGTTAAGCCGTTGGTCCCGGCTGTCATTTGAAGATCTTTGACAGTCGTTAAAGTAGTCAGTGGCCCAAAAAGTCTGACAACCAGTCTTACCAAGGGGTATCGTATTTCCCAGTAGTAACTGGGTTGTGGAGGTCAGATAGGCAGTCGCTCCATGTAAAATACTGGTATTCAGCTGCATACGGTTAGACTGGAAGCCGACCCCAACGTAGTTGGGAAAAGGCTAGGCAGATGATGATATTATTATTTGTCTATAGAATACTGACTGTGACATTTTCAAAGGAAAGCCGGAAGGAATCGAGTTGTATGGAACCTTCGCCACTGACACTTACCCCAACCTGGGAATCAAACTTAGGACATGCTAAGCAGTCGCTAACCACCACAAGACGAATACGGCACTCATCATATTACCCCTATGTAACGCAACTCCCTCCTCGCTGACTCAGCAATATGACCGCGTCTCAACAATACATTCCCACAAAGACTAAGCTGTGGTTTAATTGTTTGTTACCCCATTCAAAATTCTACTCTAATTAATTTAGTTTAATTATACGAGTTAACGAGGCGAGGTTAATGTCTTGTTTTGTTGCTATCTTACAAGTACGACTCTTGAGAAAGATGTACTTAACAGAACCTTTTGTTCACGTCATAATTTCATTCTTAGTATTTTGTGATGCGAAATATTTCGTTCTCAGGCCAACTGTTTCATAATAATTAGTATCTTCTAAGGTAGGATATAAAATAGTGCTTTTAAAGTACAGACGCCAGCACATCAAGCTACTACAATCTGTCAAATTTCTTTAATAGATTTTCAACTTTAGCTCTGAAACATTAGGTTCAAGGTTGGTTGGGAGAATCTGACAGTTTCGGGTAGCTTGACCTGTTGGCGTCTGTACACGGTAATACTTCGAATAGTGCTTTATTTTTTTAAGTTTGGCATACTTATATTAAAAATACGTAACCTTAACACATTTTAAGATTAGGTATTTCTATTAAATCTATACAACTATTCAATTATATAAATTGAAGTGTCTGTTTGTAAATTCAAAACGACAGCTTACGACAGTTTACTGAATGCATATGGAAGTAGGGCACGTATAACAAACAAACAAAAAAGTCAATTGTCTGTCTGTTTCTTCAAGTAATCTCCAAAACGGCTGGAACGATTTGACGGGACTTTTAATGCAGGTAACTGATGTTATAAGGAGTAATGAAAATTATTAGGGTTCCGTGCAAAAATTAAAACCCATCAAATTGTTAACAAAACCCTATTCAAATGTTAAAAGTGATATTTTTATAATAATTTCATGCGAACGCGGGCTACATTTAGTTTGGCAATTTTGGAAAACTATGCCGTGGGTTAGGCCATAGGTTACTTTTATCCCGGTTACGATCCGAAGGATAATTTCCGACTTCCAGACAGGCGAAGCGAGGGCAAAAGCTTGTTAGTCTACAAAATAACCTCTACTGTGAGATGCCTCTTCTGTATACGATGCTTGGTAGATGTCTCATGACTTCTAGTGTTTATGGTTTTTAGTGTCTATGGTGTGGAGTTTGTGGATGGCGTTTTGTTTAGTGTTTGTGGTGTTGTCTCATGACTTTTAGTGTTTGTGTTTTTGGACCTGACATATATCGGAACGTATATAACATATCGTTTTCTTCACGATGTTTTCTGTCACAATTTTGGCACGGTACATTAAAAAGCACTTTACTAAGAACAGATAATCTTATTAAAAATAAGTTTTTTTTTTATTTCTAAGAAGAACATACTTACTTATTCTGACATTTACTTAGTCAAGATTAAATTAACGTCATTCAAACGAAATATTACAGCACATCAAAATTATTTGCCTTTCAGCAATATTAATGTAAATGGAATGTATTATTTAGCTGTACGTACATTAATAAAATATTATGCAAAACATTAATCCTCTAATGGAAAATGTATTTCAATGACAATTCTGGTAGAAACTTTTGCCGCTGTTTCACTCGTGTATAAAAGATACATATAATATACTTAATAGTACACGAAAATAGACCAAAAAACAACTCCCTTTATTTTTGAACTGCATTAACCCAAAGCTAGGCAAAGTCCTTCCCACATGACTTCCTATTCTTTTCCTTCCTTTCTTCTTTTGATTCGGTGCTAATATGGACCACTGGTCTTTGATTTTGTAATGCTGGTCCCCCTTCTCCTACGATGACTGCCACGATGCCTTCTGGCTGTCAAATCCAAAATTAAACTGACAGATGTCAAAATCATACGTCAAAAAATGTTTAATGGAATGCGAAGCCAGCATTTTGGTTGGTTACCATTGAAGTGTGGCCTGTCTACTTACTGTACAAGCTAGATTTGGGATAACATGTTATTAGTATTACTTCAAATTACACTTACGGCTTTTGAAGTAGAGAGAGCTTTTCCGGTAATAGACTTTGATGACTATCTCTTAGACTTTCTTTTCGTATGCTACGGTTACTGAAATTATTAGCACATCAACAGTTAACACCCACAGAAAAGGAAAAAATCCGGCCAAGTGCGAGTTGTACTCGCGCACCGAGGCCCGAGGGTTCCGTATAAAGTTGTAGTTATTTCGTTACTAAACTACATATTTGCAGTTTTCAGATTTTTTCCTTTACATGTGCTGTAAGGAATTGCTTCATGCCAATTTATTTGATTCTAGGTCAACGGGAACTACCATAATATATGTTTTCGACCTAAAACCCAGGCTATTGGCTACTTCCCATTGACCTAGAATTGTCAATTTTGGTTAAAAACAAGGTCTTACAGCACAAGTAAAGGGAAAAAAAGTCCATAAAATTAAAAAAAAGTTGAAAATTAAGGTAATTTTTGGTATTTACAAGTTTGGTATCTTAATTTGCCCATATGTTTTTATCGTGGTGACTCAGGATTTTGATTTTCTTACACCTAATCTTATAGACCTCAGTATCTGGTATAAATTTCAACTTGCTAAGTCCACCCATTCCTGAAAAAATCGGTGGTGACACACGGACAGACAGAGAGACAGACGGATAGGAGAGTGATCTTATAAGGGTTCCTTTTTTACTTTTTGAGGTACGGAAACCTAAAAATAAGACGACCATCTTAATCCAAGACCACAACGACCAGCAAACAAACATTCTCCAACATCTATAGTAATCAACCCCTCACCGTGCTACACTAACTAAAGCCAGAACAAACGTCTTGTGTCTAACAAACAGAGCGACCGCAGACACGAGGCGTAAGCCGTCAATGTATACCTGCCTCATAATTTGCATGGTTAGACTTCAATGCTGCCGTGACTCAAAGACGTTACTAGTGCCTACATCCTTTATGAGTGTAGACCAAAGGGCAAAAAAAAAAAATATGTTAATGTTAATATGTTTGATTTGCATTTTTTTTAGTACTGGATTATTGTTTCTTTAGAACTAACTCAAGACCGAAAGGCCTGGAAAACTCACAATGGTTTTCGCATTTCTGCAACGTCTATCAATAGGATTAACATGAGTTTTTCGGTGGTGTATGTAATATCAATAAATTTTTGACTTTGCCATCATAATTATTATTGCTGATTTATTTATTTATTTATAGTTAATTAAAACGGTATAACACCAATTACAGTAATTAACATAGAAACAGAAACAACAAAACAAAGCAAAAGTAAAAAATCCATTTGATACCATTCAATGACTTGAATTAAGTTACAATTATATAGGACTAACACGGAACAGTGGACACTCTTGCATACTTTCTCTCACAGAACATCAGACATATACGCATTACCTTTCTCCATTCATCCGCAAACACATCACATTCAGGGTTGGCAATCAGAAGGGCGTTGAGCATCTTAAGGGTACGACACACCGGAGATTCAGCTCTGGCGACAGTTTTGGATGACGGTGGGGCGAACAGATTGTGCCGGCGGCACTGACGGTGACCGATATAAAACGTCCGTCGAATCCCAAACCTTCTTGTGTTTTCTATTCAGCTTTGCTAACTAAAATGTAACTTAAAGGTATATGACCAAATTCCCAATGTTACTTATACGTTACTAATGTAAAAACATGCACATATATAAAATATATTTCTTACATAAAAAACCTATTTAAAAAAAAAGTATATTTCTATATTTATCCCACGAAAAAAATAACTTCGTTGACTTTCATCATCTGCCTAGCCTTTTCCCAACTACGTTAGGGTCGGCTTCCAGTCTAACCGGATGCAGCTAAATACCAGTATTTTACATGGAGCGACTGCCTATCTGACCTCCACAACCCAGTTAGCACTGGGTAATACGATACCCCTTGGTTAGACTGGTTGTCAGGCTTTTTTGCGCCACTGACTACCTAACGACTGTCAAAGATCTTCAAATGACAGCCGGGACCAACGGCTTAACGTGCTTTCTGAGGCACGGAGGAAACTCGGTATGTAATGGGTGGTCACCCATCCACAGACCAACCTAGGCAAGCACGGCTTAACCTAAAGATCGACCCGAGCGGCTGTTATTATTTAGCCACGAACTCTTCTTCTTTGACTTTAAAACCTGGAAAATAATGTCATTAATGTTTTGAAAAGTTTAAATCTGGCGCACAAAAAGTTATTCAAATCATCTCATAATTGCTTTGTCATGTGAATATTAATCATTCTAAATATTTGCATAAACAAAGCCAATAGCATCAAACAAAGAGCCACTTCCATGACCATTCAATTTAAATTCAATGCGCTTTACTCGCAATTGTAAACCTAGCCTAATTTAATATTGATGCTCGAATTGTAATTGCTGGTAGAATATGCAGCTGAAAATTGTATCGGTATGTTTTTCTAAACTGTTATTATTCAAAAATAAAATTAGTTAGCTAAGGTTCTTCAAGTCGACAGTGATGCAGACGATTTTTTTGATGCACATGATAATATTTTTACTTTAAGTCTATTTATAGTTTATGAATCATGCGTTATCTCATTGAATAAAGCAAAGGCTTGAAAAATCGCTGTTTATTAATTCAGACACCACGATCTCATTTCTGGTTCTTGTTTTTAATGATATTGGTCTCGTTTTTAAGACATGGCAGACGAATATACTATTCTTTTTGTAGCTATAACAGGAGTTGCCCTTGCGTCTCATTTTTATTCAAGCTGCCTTAAACAGAGTGTACTTGGACGTGAACACAAAGCACTACTAGCTGCGATGTGCTTTGATAATACTTTGTTTGATAAAGGGTGTAAAAATACTCTTAACGAAGCCGAAAGGCACTTGTTCTCCCCATCATTGCGATATTTTTTTTATTCTAGACCATACCTGGGAACCTTTTAGTTACAGAGATATTGGGGGTCAAAGTTCAAACTTTTTCGCAAGTTTTTTTTTTAAATACATACTTAAGACACCTTCACGACCCCGTACTATACAATCCATCCACTAGCACAATGTTTTGAATGCGTAACATTGAGTCCTACCGTAAAACGTGTTTTTCACCTCAAAAAAAAAAGTCGTTTCCCAGCAAAGTTACTTAGTTTGACGGCTTCGTGAAGAGTCCGTTTACACCCTGTATGTCCTGATTAGATATTCTATTCTGCAAATCAACATCATAAAATGTAACCCGCTACTTCCTCTACCTTGGACCACAGCCCACACACTACTCGAAACACAATGCACGGTCTCCTTGTACCGCAAAGGATCGTAGCCACTCGTTACCAAGTTTTCATTCATCCATTTGTGCATATCCCCCGCTTGTCCCCTCTCAGGCCACAATCAGTTAGGAGAATTCTCGTTATTTTCTTTGTGAAAAAGAGTAGTTTGGGGTCTTTCGGAATATGGAATAATTTCCTAGAGAGAATTTTGTGGTGTCATAATTTTTTTCGGTTGTTGAATTGCTGTTGAAAAACTTTTTAAGTTTAGAATGTGACTTTTTTGTGTTATTAAGGTTCCGTGTCCAAAGAGTGTCAGGGGGACTATTACTAAGAGTCCGTAGTCTATCCGTCCGTCCGTCCAACCGTTTGTCACAGGGTATCTTTGGAACTGTAACAGGTAGACACTTAAAATTTCACATAATAATAAAATTAAAAATAAGACAGCGAAAAACATGTTTATTGAATAAGAACCCACCCCCATTCAAGAAAATTGTGTTTCGCCGTTTTTTACCGCATTTTTTTTAAATTAGTAATTCATAAATATAACATCACGCCTGTAATCCCAAAAAGATTAGGCAGAGGTGTGCGTATCTAAAGGAATTGAATGTTCAAATTGCTTATTTAGCCTTTAATGTCTTGTTCACAGGTTCTGTAAGCTCTTTATAAGAAGGTATTTATTGGAATAATTTTATTAGAAGTTCTGAAATACCTTTGACTATTATGGGAGCTCTCAACATATACTGGAGCATCGAAAAATTCAATAACAGATGATTCTAGGAAAATCCTCATATTAAAATAAAATGAAATGTTCGAGTACTCCAAATATTGTGCCTTTATCATTTTCTCTGAACTTATTTTCATTGCCATTATGAGATTTTTTGTGGCAACGGTATTAACTAACATATTATTTCTGAAATCTGAAGGAAAATCTTTTCACCAAACCTATGTGCCCTAACATGTCACTTTTTCACAATCGCTACTGCTGAGTACGAGATCCTGGCTTCGATTCCCAGGTCAAGTAAAGTGTCATTGAGTGCTGACATCTAGAATCTTTTAGTGGCAACCTAGATCCTAGATCTGAGTTCGGTTGATGGCAATATACCATTTCATGGGACTTAAACATAAGTCATGGAATGTGGTCATACTAAAGGTACTCTTCTGCTTTAACTCTTCGCTACAGGCGTGATGTAGCAGTGATAGCCTAGTAGTGAGATTGTCGGATTTCTCAAGTTCGAACCCAAGACCTCTGATTTTTCGGATTCTTGTGCGTATTATATAATATATATATATATATTTATTAAACTTTTTGCACATAATGTAAAAAACACTGTACAAAGGAGGACTCAATGCCTTGGGCATTTTTTACCAGTCTACCTTAGGGTGATCCCTAATGTACATACATCAGCAGAGACAAAATATAGTAGGTGCAATGATACAGATAGTTTCCAAGAATAAAAATTATCACTTACTTCAGTGAAGGAAAACATCTTGAGGAAACTAGCATGCCTGAGAGATATTTCTCGACGGCATGAAAAGCCAAGTTAGAATTACCTGTTGGTCTAGTGGTTAGTGACTCTGACTGCTAGGACAGAGGTCGTGGGTTCGATTCCCACACAGGACAAATCTTTGTGCGATGAGTACGATTATTTGTTCTGTTTCTGGGTGTGTAATTTATCTATAATATGTATGTATTTAGAAATATAAAAGTATGTTTATCAGTTGTCTGGTTGCCATAGTACAGGCTCTGCCTAGTTTGGGATCAGATGGCAGTGTGTTGGTTGTCCCAAGATATTATTATTATTATATTATAAGTCAGAGACCCATGGCGGCATAACAACTCTGACACCAGGTTAGGCTCTAACCACACGATAAAGAGACAGTTATGATATTATCTTCATTTTAAAAATCCACAAGAAAGCAAAAAGGTTCTTTACTCAAACCGCACAAACGCTAAAACCGAGCATAACTGAAATACAAAGTGCTAAAGAAAAGCACTTTAAGCACTTTTAAGCATCCATTCTCTCACATCTATCTAAACAATGTTCCTGAAAATGCTTAAAAGCATCGTTCTATAGAATGTTCTGGCATTTTTAACGAGCACAAATATTGTAGCTACGTCGGCGTTCCCAATGGGGCTTGCTTTATAATTTGCGTGGCTTGGAATTAATGATGTAAGATAAATGTAGTCTTGACTTTGATAGGCAGTTGAGAGAAGGTTTTCGGCTGTTCATAATTTAGCTTCGTACTCTGTATGTACCTTTTTGCAAAAAATGATAATGCTTTACTTTTAAACATTGAGTTCGCCCTTACTTTAAATAATGTCCCCGCCAGCCTCATTCTTAAGGAACTTTCGAGACATTACTACAACGTACCACGACCAGGTACGTACGAACCCCCTCCCCTGCATACCCACCCCACATACCCCCTTACGTACTTTTTCATACTTAACATTGGAAAGCCAAACTACCCCAGGGTTAAATTAAAATAGCTAGCGGCACCTAGATCCAATTATCTTCATCCTTCTTCATCATCATCATCTGCTAAGCCTTTTCCAACTATGTTGGGGTCAACCTGCAGTCTAACCGGATGCAGCTGAATACCAGTATTTTACATGGAGCGACTGTCTATCTGACATCCATAACCCAGTTAGTACTGGGTCATACGATACCCCTTGATAAGACAGAGTTTCGGGCCACCGACTACCTGTAACGAATGTCAAAGGTCTACGAATGCATCTTAGATATCGATATAATTTACATTTGAGGTTTATCACTAGGTGCTGCGGGACTGTTCGAAAGAGATACCGCGGCCCTGGAACACAAAGGGCAAGGAAGAAACATGGATGGGTTTCAGTCAGTACAAGTCTGACACTCCCTTCCGCTCTGCCCAGAGCGGGAGAAGTCATTTGAGGATTTCCGATCCGAAAAAAAAAAAGATCTCAAAACTGACTTTAGAATTTGGGACACCCATTGCAAATTTTCACCATTTCACCAACTCAACAAAAACACACCTTAAACCAAAATGTAACAGCGGAACCAACCCTTAGGCGGACATACCTCATACCAAAACCTTACGTCAAGGCAGGCTGCAACGTTCAAGAGAATGCCTCTTTTATATTTCGAAGACGAAATGTCAGGCAGGGAATATTCGTGGAGTTATGTGGATGTCCCCTCGCCCTACCACAGGACACTTTGTTCAGTAGACATAATTATTAGTATAAATTTCCTCGCATTATTTGAGAAAAGTACTATATAAGCCTTGGCCACAATTTGGCATTGATGGACTTACGTATGTGTGCCTCCGCTTCGCCTCGGCCCAAATTTACACGTTCGTCCATCAATGCCTCTGTTGCTGGCCGCTGCAGTAATGTACTATAACAAACAGTGTTTCAGGTAACGTCGCGCCTGTAATCCCTGAGGTGTACCTAATACTTAGTACACCCACATTTTGCCAGTTATGTTTAAATACCGCGTTATAGGGACGAGCCCATTGCCATTAACTGGGCACGAATCTAGAATCCGGGGCTGCTTGTAAGAAATTTCTATAACACTGCCCAACCAGGGAATTGAACCCAAGACCCCTTGCAAATCAGTCGCGCTAGCGACCACTAGACCAACGAGGCAGTCAACAGTATTTCAACTAAGAACACATGATCGGACTCAGCTCACGCACACATGCAAAGCGTAATACGGTAAAGGTTGCATCGAGACACATGGTCGCATTTTATGAGTGTAGTGGAACATACCACCACCATACACACCATCAAGAAACCACACCATCGAGAGAAGTGAAAGAAGTGGAACCAGACAGGCTAACTAAAAAAAAAAGTTCACCAAAAAAAAATAGTTTTTTTTAGAAAAACGTTGCCCCACACTAGGAATTTCTCCTGTATCGTGGGTGCGTTTACAAACATTTAACTCACATACACAGACAGTCAGACACAAATATTTGTTCCGTGTGGGAATCGAACCCGCGACACGTAGCGCAGCAGTTGATCACTCGGCCACTGCGCCAACCGCGCCTTCATTTTATCACCCGCGTTTGACTTCACAAAAAATACCAAGTTAGTTGGGGTATCCATGACATCAACTGGATTGTGCAGGTCAGATAGCCAGTCGCTCCATGTAAAATACTGGTATTCAGCTGTATCCAGTTAGACTAGCTGCCGACTCCAACATATATGGGAAAAGGCAGATATGATGGAGTATTCCCATTTGAGCACCGATTTCAAGAGCACCAAAGATTTTCCCTTTTGAGCAAAGGAAATATCTTTGGTTCTAAGCATTAGTGCTCTTGAAATTGGTGCTCAAATGGAAATATTCTGATATGATGATAAGTTATACGAGTTCTTGGTTCACTGGTTATTATTATACTACGGTAATGTGGATCCCTTGGAAATGAGCGCAGGACATCTTGTGAACATACTGACGGGGCAGATGAAAAGCTTTGTGGCGGGATAGAAAGATGGCGCCTTTGTTCCGTAGCCTAGATTTGAAAAAAGAAGGATTTTAAAACAGGAATGGTGTGGGTTTTTTAAAGGCAACCTTCGGCAAACCGTTTTGATTGGAATATCATGGGGTATGGGGAGTTGGAATAAGATTTGATGCTATATTGAAAGGGTGAACGTCATGGTATAATCCTACATTAAAAAACGTATAATTTTCGTAATTAAATGTTATGCAAAATTTCGACTATAATACTATATGTATTCATTCTGCAAAAAGTAAAACTAAATATTTTGCATGACACATAATTTAATGGATTTCTTGAAAGTAACGCCAGCATCTATGACTTGAGTCACTAGAAGTTTGAAACACTTTAAATTTCACAATAAAAATCCTATATAATAATCCTTTCCTTTTTTTTTGATAATCCTTTTTTAATTCCTCTATAGTACATTTTGAGCTGCAAAAGTCACATTGCAAAGTCTAGCAAACACCTGCACCGTTTAAAAGCGACGAAACAAAAACAACTGCTACATTTTTACAGACACTATTTTTCTACATAATTAGTAACCATAATTTTTCTTGCTACAATAACAATCAGTATGTCGCATTGGCGAAGTCCCAAGACATAGACATTGCTTTACTTTATGGTAAAATTCTGGAACCGATAACGGATTACTTTAGCTGAACCGCCCAACTGCAATGAAAAACCGCAATGATATCCTGGTTTTATGTATTTCTTTGAAAACGCTTCTGAAGATGGCGGCTGTGCCGCCTGCTGCTGCGGTTGAGCAGCGACCGCAGCAGTGCACAAACCAATAGTGCCGTCACTAGTAGTAACTAACAAAGCAACAATATCTACGTATTCACTGATAGAATGTTGCTATGTCTTGGCCCTGAGGCAGTGGACCTGAGTTTAACAAATGACTCTCGCGAAACTGAAAGAAGAAAGTGCCGCTGCTATCGTGGAGGTGACCACGCATTCGGAATTAATCCGCAGCGACATTGTCACTTGCGGTTATTATCGTCCACCGTTGCGGTCTGCCGTCGACTTCAGAACTGTACCTTATATATAATTAGCCTTTCGACCAAGACGGGAAGTCAGTAAATTATGTATGCGTTCAATTATAAAGTCCTCCCCTGGGACTGATACCGTCCGTGATCTTCCATTGTCTGCATAGTTTAAGAGAGAAGATGGAAAATGTGGAAAGAATGGTGGGAAAACATTTGAAAATCTGTGAATATTAACTTAATTTGAACTATTGAGAATGGTTTTTTTTTCTTTTTTTTTTCGGATGGGAAGTCATCAAATGATTTCTACCGCTCTTGGCAGAGCGGAAGGGAGTGTCAGACTTGTACTGACTAAACCCATCCATGTTCCTTCCTTGCCCTTTGTGTTCCAGGGCTGCGGTATCTCTCTCGAACAGTCCCGCAGCCCTGGCAGGATTGAGAATGGTCTGCATCGCAAAAAATTACACAAATATTTACACGAGAAAAGAATGTGTATAACTAAGTTTGTCACAGAAATTCTAACATCTCCGAAACTAGGAACGACTTTGACGATTTTTCTGCAAACTCGAATTCTATGAAGGGTTAGCTAGAGGAGTTGCTATAGTACACAGACTATTCACCAGTTTAGTTCAAATATGACATGGGGTGTGAACTAAACAGAAAAAGCAATTTTTCAGTTTAGTTCAAATCCCATGTAACGTTTTGCATGCTAATGCCTGTTACAACCAAGTTCCTGATGGGAAATACAAAAATACTTCGCCCAACCTGTCAACGTATATCTGTTTTTAAAATCAGTTGCAAGATTTAACCGGGTGCAATGTATATAAACCTTCTTCTTGATTATTTCACATAGGCCCAAATGGGCACTTATAAAACGTCGACAAAAAGGTGCACGGTTCGGTTGGTTAACAACCTCAACAAATATACAAATATTGCAAGTTAAATAAAACCTTAAAAAAAAAACAAGATGGTAGCGTATGTCTAGTGACTGCCTCGTTGGTCTAGTTGTCGCAAGCGCGACTGCTGAGCGGCAAAGTGCTATTGGGTTTTTCCATCAGGAATTTCTCAATAGCAGCTACGGAGTCTGGATTTGTGCCCGGGGGAAGGCAATAGGCTCGCCCCCTATTACATGGGACTTAAAAACATAACTGGCTTGATATGGGTGTACTATTAGGTACACCTCTGCCTAACCCTTCGGGGATTACAGGCGTGATGTTTTGTGGTAGCGTATGTCAGAATGTTGTGCTTGTCCCTTCGTAAATATAATCGTTACCTGCCTACAAGGAGTACCCACTTCACGATAAATTAGAAAACTAATACCTATCTATAGAAAGGTACTCGCAATTCTCAACAATATTGCAAAAGACGCAGCAATCCCTTCAGGCCCCCCTATTATAGTTGCCAACAATAAAGTATCATCCACCCTTAACCAAGGGGTATGAGCAGATGAAAAGGGTGCCAGATAATAATTCCGACAAGTTTCATATTACGGGAGGTATATTTCGGTATTTCTTGCCTTTGTCCCGATAAAGTGATATATTTGTGTGAAGAAATATGTACGATGTTCTACGGTATCACAATCATCGTAAAAAGGTTGAATTGTGTTCGTATTGATTGGTTCCTTTCTAGTATTTGATGAAAAAACTCGATAGTACTTTGAAGAAAGTACATTATAACTAGATTCTTATATAAATGTTTTTCTTTCTGTTGTAAACTAGGTATTGCCCGCGACTTCGTTCGTGTGGAAATTTTGAGGAGTAGGTGTGAGAAAAAATGCCTATGTCCCCAGGATATAATCTATTTCTTTGCCAAATTTCATTATGATCCGATCAGCCGTTTAGCCGTGCAAAGGTTTTTTTTATGTATCTTCAGACTTTGTCCAATACCAAACAAATATTATACCATCAAGCATCTGTTATAAAAACATTGCAAAGCCGGGGAATAGCTAATATTTCTTTTTTCTCGGCGAACCGTCAGCCAGCTCTATGCCTTAGTAGCGAACATTCAAAGATGCCTAGAGTATTCTTGTAGGCCGCTTGTTACACCGGAGTATAATCCTACCTTGGCTTTGTTTCAAATTCTTGGCTTCGATAACTGATAAAAGGAAAACATGCTCTAATTGAGTTCAGTGTATGTGATCTTTTAGGTTTTTTAAAGTTTTAGTAAACCGGTTTTTTAAAGCTTGTCCAAATTTGTAAACTCACATACACAAAGAGAAAGACTACCTGTAGATCATACAAATATTTGTTTCGTGCGGGGATCTAACCTACGACAGGCAACACAGCAGCCAATCGCTTAGCCACGCAACCGTGCGCAACCATACCGATGCCCGTTAAAACAAACCAGCGCCAGAGTGGAGACGCGTATCGGTAAACGTAGCATGGTGATGCCCTCGATCATAAAAAGGTTAGGACGGCAATGGAAAATGGACTACGACAAACTGAGTTGAGTTTTATGATTGACGTTACCTTGCATTGATACCGCTGCTGCCAAAATCTCAAAATCTACCAGGATCATAGTGGTCCTGGCCCGTCCCGATAGATTTAAGTACATACAGCCAAAAGCTATTGCCATGATTTACCACTCTTATTACCATATCCAAGTGGACCGATGACCTGGTGAAGGTTGCAGGGATCCGCTGGATGCGAGTGGCACGGGACCGGTCAATGCGACACTTGGGAGAGGCCTATGTCCAGCAGTGGACGTCTTTCGACTGAAATGATGATTACATAATCGAGTTCATTTACCCACTAAACTGAAACTGTGTACTAACAATGTTTAATGACAGGGTGCCGAGATGGGACTAAACGAAAATCAACCGTCTCAAAGAAAACAAAAGATTTCACCCCAATAACACCGCGTCGGTTAAAAATATAAATAAACTACTTATGAGCATTACGGTGTAAAAGCGGCCACGTCACAGCTAGCTGGATGTAAAGTTGTATTGTAAAGTAAAATGGAATTGTTGCGGGTTAGCGTACCATTGCTATACAACATTTATATTTTCCAATTTTATCATTCTCACTTCTAACCAAAGGTTACCATGGAATTCATTTTACTTTGTCGTTCTTCCTGCTTAGGAGGAAATCGGGAGAAATGGCGGCTATCTAGGTTTGTCTGGGAGTAAGTGGGAAAAATTGGATGAGTTATGACCTTTCTCGTGGGTGAATTTTGTATTTGATCGTCGTGGAAAGCTATTTTAAGTTAAAATTTAATTCAGCTACCTACATGAGAAGAAAAAGCAATGCATGGCCAAAAGTTTGAAATTCTAGCGGCTTTATTCAGCGTATAAATGAATATAACAACAAATGTCCCACTAGAAAAAACTACTGGGATAAAAGGGTATATTATTATCCTAACCTATAAGGTGATCATCATGAACTATCTGTGTGCCAATTTTTCATTAAAATCCGTTCAGCCGTCAAGATTTGAAAAGGTTACACATATACGCAGTTATTTTCGCATTTATATTTAGAAGGTACGCAGTTTTGTACTTTCTAAGTTTAGCTTGGACATCACAGAGATCGGTGAAAGAAAACATCGTAAAGAAACTTGGACTTGCAATTAATATAAGTCTGAAATCGTCAACTCGCCTTGAGCAAGTGTGGTGATCAATGCTTATGCCTTCTCTGTATGAGAGGCCTTTGCCCAGGAGTGGGACAGTAATATGCTGATATACTTTCTTTCTTTTAAAAAAAAATCGTTGCTCCACACTAGGAATTTCTCCTGTTTCGTGGGTGGGTTTCAAACATTTAAACTCACATACACAAACAGCCAGACCCGGAACAACTACTTGCAGGCCATACAAATATATGTTCCGTGCGGGGATCGAACCCGCGACACGTAGCGCAGCAGTCAATCACTCAGCTACTGCGCCAACCGCGCCGTCATATTTTAAGTCTTCGATCTGAGTTTAAAAAACAGGGCACTTACCAGCTAATTTTGTATCTAAAACTACAGATACTATAAATAACTGCCCAACATTTTACTTACAACCTTCTCTAGTCTCCAAATTGAAACTAAACGAAGCATTAACTCGATCGAAAACAGTCTAAGAGAGAGCCTGTTCAATTACACAGACATACTAGCAGGATTGTTAATGGGCACTTAACTGAAAAAACCTAATTACAGACTTTGTCCCAGAAGTATTATTGAATCGAAACCCTTGTTATTGGAGAGTAATGAGGCAGTTCTAGTTTCGTTCTTAGTTGTCTGGCTGTCTATAACATGGAGACTGTGGGTCAGACAATTAAGGATGTAAAAAGAATCTTAACGAAGCCGAAAGGCACTTGTTTTCCGCGTCAATGCGATCATTTTTTCGCTCTAGACCATACCTTCTAGTTACGGAGATCTTGGGGGTCAAAGTTCAAACTTTTTTTTTTACGTACGTGTTTGTCATGTTAGATTTTTACATTTAACACCTCCACGGCCAGCTTACTATTCAATCCATTCATCAGCACAATGTTTTGAGTGCGTAACATTGATTCCTACCGTAAAACGTAATTTATCACCCCAAAAAAAGTCGTTCCCCAGCAATAATTTTTGCGTAAATAAAAAATAAAAAAAAATAAAAAATTAAATAAAATTAAATAAAATTTTAATAAAAAAAAAAAAAATTAATTGCTCTTGTAATTTCTAAATTGGACTACTTTGGTTTTTTAAAGGTTTACTTTTAAATTTAATGACTGCAGCCAGTCAGTTACTGTTGCCAATGTTTCGTTTATTTCATTTTCATAAATAAGATCATCTGAGTCATCATCTATACATACATACATACACATAAATAAAATTGGAGTGTCTGTTTGTTATATTAAAATAACCGCTTTTTACTAAGTGCATATGGATGTATACACGGTACATATACCAAAACAACAATTTTTACAATTTTTGTCGGTCTGTCCGTTTGTTCCGGGTAATCTCTGAAATGGCTCGACCGATTTTGACGGGACTTTCACTGGCAGACAGCTGATGTAACAAGAAGTAACTTAGGCTACTTTTATTTTAGATAAATAATTAGGGTTCCGTGCAAAAAAATAAAACGCTTGAAATTGTTAACAAAATACGATTCAAATAGGGAAGTGCTTATAATAATAGGGATTTTTAATAATAATTTCACGCAAACGTAACGAAGGTCGCGGGCAACAGCTAGTTAGAGATAAAATTAGTCGCATCATCGGCAGAGGTGATTAATAACGGTTGGAAGTTCGTTTATATATAGTAAAAATAATGGGGGCCCCAATATACTGCCTTGAGCTACACCAAGTATTACATTTTCAAATTCAGATTGAACTATCTCCACCATTTTTGTTGACTCATTATATACCTCAATAATAGTGGCTTGCTGTCTGTTATTTAGGTAATTTTCTGTTAATTTTAGTGCTATACCTCTTATACCTACATTTTCTAGCTTATCTAGTAGAATATCATATTTTATTCAGTCAAAAGCTTTTGACATGTCAATGAAAAGGCACATTGTTTTTTATCATTTATTTTATGCCAGTCTGTTTACACCCTTTCTGAAGGATGATATGGCACGAAAGGAGGTGTCTGATGAGATGACGAGTAATAGAGAAGCATGAAAGAGGAAGACACGCTGCGCCGATCCTAAATAAATTGGGATAAGGCAGGAGACTGATGACTTATGTCGTATATGTTTAATTAAATGTTTTACACATATATCAACTTTATCTTAATTAAATTCTCTAAATGAAAGTGAAAACCTAATCAAAATCTGTTGTATTTTGAAGAATAACGCTGAACGTGGTCATATTGGCGAACAAGAAAAGCAAATCAGTTTATAATTATGAATAGTTATAAATAGATCCACCTTCTAATAGCGCCATAAATGAAAATCTACATTTTCATGTTTTATTACTGAAGAGCGGGCATTGTTTTACTACTCGGTAACTAATACAATACACTACCTCCCTCTGCACAATAGCACGTCCCAAATAACCCAGTTATCGTTTCAAACGCCTTATACCGACACTGACGTCCAGCCACGTCGGCCCGATCAATTTGTTGGCTATAACTTAGGACAGACTCTCCCTGAGGTGTATTTTAACACTAGACTAGATAGGGTGATGCTTACGACAGGTATACCTCGTGGGTACAAGCCTGCCTGTGCCTGTGTTTCAGTCCAGTTAAACAGTGTTACATGGAACTTGCAAAATGGGTGTCCTAATGCAACTGTGGTTAAACTTTCGGTGATTACAGGCATTTTTTTTATAAGACGTTTATTTTTTATTTTTCAAGAGCCTGTACTGTCCCACTGCTGGGCAAAGGCCTTCCCCAATTCCTTCCACGAGCTCTTGTCACGAAACAGCCCTCACGGTTCACTATGCCCGTTTTGGAACGCAGCGTGGTGTAACGAACCCTGTCTTGTCTTTTGACACCCAGAATGCTGCGTTCCATTGCCCTTTGGCTAACTCCAAAGCGGAGCTTCTGATTCTCGGTGAGTGACCAGGTCTGACGCTATGTTAAAACATTGCCCAGTCTAAATCCGTAAGTCCAGTCTCTCCTGTATCGTGGGTGCGTTTACAAACAATAAAACTGACAAACAGTTATAGCAGGAACCACTATCTGCCATACAAATATTTGTTCAGTGCGGGAATGGAACCGACACGCAGCGCAGCAGGCAATCGCTCAGCCACTGCGCCAACCGTGCCGTCAAAAACCGCCGCCGTCCAATAGTGCTGTGTATAATGTAATGTCTATGTAAAATAAAAATGTAATGTAAACAATGTGTTTAATATTCACTGGCAGGTGGAGAATGGGGTAGTTTACCAAAAAAACTAATTAATCCGTCAGATAGATTTCCAAAAAATATTTGACACGTATTTTTGCTTTTTTCACGTAAACAAAACATTATATAGAGCGTCGAAAACTCGTATGATGTCATAATGTCAGTACACTGTTACTGGCGGAGTGACGTCACAAGCCCTCACTCATGATATTTGATGCGTTTTATCTACGTCAGTTTTTATTGATTTGGTAAAACAAAAAACAAAATACGTGTCCAATTTTTTTCGATAATCTAACTGACGGACTAAATAGAATCATATTTTTTTACACAGGAAACATCCCTATAGTAACATATTCATTAGTATTAAGAAAGTTTCAATTTAATATGATATCCACAACTAATGACAATATTTTGATTAATTCCATTTAATGGACTGCATTTAATAGGATTTAATAATTCAATCAGTTATTTGAATTAAAATACAATATTGTCCATGTGGCCCAGCGGTAGCGACCCCGACTTACGAACAGTAAGTCGTGGGTTCGAACCCAGGCTGGCGCATTACTTTGTGAAATTTATTTCATCACCACTGCTCTCAAAAACGGTGAAGGAAAACATCGTGAGGAAACCGCCATGTCCTAGAACCAAAAATTCGAAGACATGTGACATCTACCAATCCGCACTGGGCCCGCGTGGTGGATTCCCTCTCATAGAGAGGAGAACTGTGTCCCAGCAGTGGGAACATTATAGGTTAATGATGATGATGATGATTGTCCATCATTAAACCGTTCGCGACAGTGATAATGTCGTTTGTTACCATTCCTCATCACCTGCCTAGCCTTCTCCATACTGTGTTGGGGTCGGCTTCCAGTCTAACCGGATGCAGCTAAATACCAGTATTTTACATGGAGCGACTATCTGACCTCCATAACCCAGTTAGTACTGGGTAAGCCGCTATACCGCTTAGTCGGCACATACGCAGATATAAATTTAAAAATTAATTAATTAAACATATAATGGATCGGCAGTAGGATCCATAGGTTTTACGCAATGTAGGTATCATTGTTAATAGGTTAGTGACCTGTATGAGACATCACGCATTAATTGAATTAATCTTTTTAAGCTATTGCATAGCTTCTATCGCGGGCCTTGAGCGTGGAGACCGAATCCAGAAATTCCGTAACATAAATAACCGAACACCTAGTGCCTAACACGTAGTGTCAGATATTGACAAGCCTAGATTATTATTTTTAATCTACTGCTGGAGCTAGGCTGCTGGTGCTGGGTTTTTACCTATACAACCTAACCTCCTAGCTCCAGCAGTAGATTAAAAATAATAACCTAGGCTTGTCAATATCTGACACTACGAAAGTTAATAAATAATTATAATTACATAAGTTGATAAAAAATGCTATGCTAGCTATAATAGCTTTACCGCGGCAGTCTCCGAGTGCCACACGTCTTTTTTTTTATTTAATTTTTTCCTTTGTTGGTTTCATCTCATATAGAATATAGTTTGTCATTTATTTTTATTTTATTTTTTAATTAAGTTAGCCCTGCTACAGTTAACATTTGCTAAGAGTTTGTTTTTATATAAAAAAGTAATCTGTGGAAAATGTTGTGGGTAGTATATTTGTTAAGTTTAATTTTAAGGCAATACTGTTTATGCGTAATAAACTACTGTTTGTTTTCCCAAAAGTAATAAATAAATAAATAATACGGTGCCCCTGATAAAACTGGTTTGTGACCGTTCCTATGAAATTGAATTGATACGGTACACCTTGTTGCCAGACCGTGTGTGCGGGGTGTAGTGTTTCAATTAGTTAGGAAGGCACTTCGGCAGACGTGTGACTATTAACATGTACCCAGACTAACATAGAGTACCTACGGGAAATGAATCGATATATTGAAGCAGGCGTGGACCGACAATCAACACATAGAGTAAACGTTACGTAAATTGGAACGTTTTTTTAATTTTAAATGAGTCGTTTCACGCATAATAATTATTTTGTTTTTAGCTTTTAAATGGTTGCGCTTCGAGGAATAATTTAGTTGCGCTTAAAAACAGTTGCGCTTTGAGGAATACCCCAATTTATGTCATGATGGGCGGTAATTATAGTGCTTGTGGCAAAAAAATTAACCAAATTGCTAAAGTATCATTTTCGATTCAAAAACTCTCGTACGTGTTGGGGCTTCTATTCCCTAGAACTCGAAAAATAATTTTGTGTTTGACCTACATTCATACCTATAACTCATGTTTTATTCCCATGGGGGTAAGCAGGAACTACACAACGCCATTTCTTCCCAGAAAAGTGAGGTTAAGTCATCGAAAAACTAATAAAAATTTCTTATTCTTAAAAGTCAAGGGTGTCCTTTTTTTACACGATTTTTATAGCTTCACCTAGCTTAAGCTAACTAACTATGTAAAAAAGTCTTAGAACCTACTATTGGGTCTTTTACAATGCCTTGTAAATTTGATATTCTCCGGTTGCCAATCGAGCGGAGCGTCCATGTTTAGTTTGGATACAATGCATGGTAACCCAAGTTACGTCATTCTAAATCCAATATGGTGGACTCCCAAAGATGGCGGATTAGTTATTTTAAATGAATTCTCATGATATGGGTATCAAATGAAAGGGTTTTCTGAGAAGGTACGAGAAATGAAATGACGTCACTCTAATCTCAAGCGTGTGTTTTAGTTTTTTTTTACTATAATATTTATTGTTCAAGGCTTGTAGGAATTTGTTACATCCCAAGCGAAATAAAATAATTTCTCCAACTATAACACTCCTTTCTACCCACATTATCCACTAGAACTAGCACGGAATCCAAACTCAGTCCGCAGGTTGCAGGTAGTTCTCGTACTCCTTGTAAGTGAGTTATTAAACTAAGTCTTGATATATACTAATGAAGTACAGGCGAGACGGTGACATTGTTCAAGTTCGACAGATGTCTTGGACGGTACTATGTAGTTTGTACTTAGACTTAGCCTGCTAGCCCCTCGCTACTTGTTGGCTAGGAGCTGGGATTGAAGTTTGAAACTGTTTGGAATATTGAAATGTTACGTTTCTGGATGATGATTCATTTTTATATGATGGCAACCAGCAGCGAGGGGCCAGTTTTTGTAAGAGGAAAGCCGGAGTATATACACCATGACTTTTTAGTCGTCTGACAACGGCAGCTCACTTCATGTATCCAATGACTACTGTACATTCATAACAAAAAAAAATAGTATTTAAGAGATGAAAAAAAATAAAAATAAATATTATTCATTATTATGATGCATAACGTAGTTGAAACATTCTGTTGCGAGCGAAGATCTATCTACTCGACTCGTGCGATGGTTAGGTATGTTCTACTGTTTGATACGTAAACATTATTAACAGAATATATATATACAAAGTATATTACTCTGTTGGTGAATTTCTAAATGACAAACTTTTATAATGTTGACATTTTATTTTATTAATTTTATTTACTTACAACATTTAATTTTTACTTATATTGACATAACTCTGACGTTTCATGCATGTAATTTTAATTTTAATATTGACATAGATGACATAAAATTATGTAATGTTATCGTTTGTTTGTATAGTATTGTTTGTAATGTTATGTTGTGTAATTTAATGATTTTAATTATTTAGTGAACCAAATTGCATTATTATTTATTGATTTTGTTAATTTATTATTATTTATGTAAGAACCTAATTGGAAAACATTTTATGCCTAACGGCGGGACATAGATAGTTTCTGAATTTTATTTATTATACCACCTACTGTTTACTTATATTCACAAAATAAATTAATTTGAATTTGGATTTGAGGATGTTTCATAATTCTAATGTATTATTTATTTTTCTTTGTACCTATTATCTTAATTAATGGTAAAAAAAAACACGCCTAGAGGTATTTTATGTCGGATACATTGAGTGGACCAACTTTGTCAGACGACTAAAAAATCACGGTGTATATTTAATGTGATCATATTATTTGTCTATAGAATACTGACTATGCCATTTTTCAAAGGGAAGCCGGTAGGAATCGAGTTCTATGGAATCTTCGCCACTAATGGCAACCAAATGTATTGTCCTAACTTTATATAAAAAAAATAGTCCGCGCCTGTTCAAATTCGCCAGGTATGTTTATGTTGTAACGACCCATGTACCTAGATATTACGGGGCGAGCTTATTTATCATCAACTGGGCAAAAAACCAGACTCCTGGACGCTACTAATAAAATTCCAAATGGAAAACCCTAAGAGCGCTTTGCCGGACTTTAAACGATCAGTCAGTTAGTCACAGATGAGCTTTGGTTTTATATAATCTTAATATATTAAGAATTCCATATCAAACCTTCATGGCCCGGACTTCGCAAACGCGACTGCTTAGCACTGCGGACCTCAGGGTCCGAGGTACCCCACCCGTGTTGGACAAAGTTTTACTGGGTTTTTAACTAGTAATTTCTCAGTAACAGTTTGAAGTTCGCGGTGTTATACCCCCTTATTATATTTTTTTTTCGGATGGGAAATCGCGCGCGGCGGAGCGGAAGGTAGTGTCAGACTTGTACTGACTAAAACCCGTCCATGTTCCTTCCTTGCCCTTTGTGTTCGAGGGCCGCGGTAGTGTTATACCCCCTTGCCTTGGAAAGCACGTTACGCCATTGGTCCTACGTCGTATCTCTCTCTGGTCATGTCGGATTGCCATCCCATGAGAGTGCGGGATAAGAGAGTGCATCTGTACTTGCGCACATATTTCCCGGGTTGATTGTTGTTCTCAGCTCATCATTATTCTCTCTCCTTTATCCCAAATAATTTGTGGTCGCGCAACATGTCTTCTTCGATACTTCTCTATTACTCGTCATCTCAGCAGTCACCTCCTTTCTAGCCATATCATCCTTCACACAGTCCATCCATCATTTCGTTGTTATTCCTCTATTTAACATCTTCGTCATTATATGACTGTTTTTAGCTCTGACTGAAAAAACCAGCCAAGTGCGAGTCGGACTCGCGCAAGGGTTCCGTACCATTATCTATAAAAACGACAAAAAATCAAGTCTTAAATATTTATTTTATTTAAATTTAATTATTTATTTTAAAGTGAATATACAACTAAATATTCTGTGAATATTTCAAGCGTCTACCTGTCACCGTTATTAATATCGAGCAAAAAAACGGCAAAAAATCACGTTTGTTGTATATACAATATATATACACACCCTGAAATATTTGTTTTATTCAACTGTCTATCTATCATGGTTCATGAGATACAGCCTGGTGACAGACGAACAGACAGACAGCGGAGTCTTAGTAATAGGGTCCCGTTTTACCTTTTGGGTACGGAACCCTCAAAAGTCAGGACGACTACTATTAAGGCATAGAATGTACTTTTGGTAGCCCCAGCTCCTGAACTAACTCTCAAAACGCGAAAGTGCGACGGTCGCCGGCAGTTGTATTATGCACACGTACCCCTCCCCAGCCGCCAGCGATAAACTGCTCGACACGTACCCTTGTACAAGTTTCGATTGGATATCGGTTTTAGTTCAGAATATTATGTCGTAATGTTGGCAGTTCTGAAATTATGCCTGCCCAATAATTTTAGTCGAGGAACATGGTAAGTTGGTAGGACGTTCGGTCTTGAGAGATAGTTTGTATGTCTGAAACGTGGTATTTTGAGAATGCTGAATTTTGTTTTCTATTTGGTATTTATTGAAAAGCAGAATTAATTCAGAGGGCAAGTAGTAATCGCTTTAAAGCGGTTCGTACTGCTACAACGAATTTCAACAGGTTTGACATAGGGTCAGAGCTATGTGTGAACATTGTGGACTTTGTAGATTCCCAGATGCTTGTTAACTTTTTATCTTGTATTACATTTTTTGTGTAATACGCAGCGACTTATTGTCTGGCCTTCGCTGTTCCCTCATACTTAAGTACTAATGCTGTAACATGATAATATTGTAATACCTACCAAATGATTTGAAAAGAGTAACCATGGAGTTTCTTGCCGGTTCTTCTCCATAGGAAACAACCAAACGAACCGTGCACCTTTTTGTCGACGTTTTTATAAATGCCCATCTGGGCCTATGTGAAATAAAATATTTTGATTTGATTTGATTTGAGTAGAAACTGACCCTGAAGGTCACAAGCATTTCGGTAGCTTAAGTCAATCAATGCCTTGTTTCGTTCTGTCACCTGATGATATGGAGGGAAGTGGGAATTATGGTTATCCTACTCCTCAGCTATACTTTTCTGATTAATTTCGTTGCGGGATTCAAGACAGTTAAATTGTTTTTCGTCGAGATTCATTGTCTCGGCGCTTTTCTGGAAGTCGCCACTGTTAATTATGGCTTTTAGGAGTTACAGTGGTTTCGGAATAAGGTGACGGACTTATGTCAATCCTAGACATATTTGTAACATGTAGGTATAGTAGTGATTTTCACAGAATCTGTTAAACCTTTCAATAAGTTTTGATTTTATTGGACAAAAACCATTTTTTTTTCTGATGAGAAATCATTACATGACTTCTCCCACTCTGGGCAGAGCGGAAGGGAGTGTCAGACTTGTACTGAATAAAACCCATCCATGTTCCTTCCTTGCCCTTTGTGTTCCAGGGCCGCGGTATCTCTTTCGAACAGTCCCGCAACCCTGGTAGGCATTGGCCCTTGCGGGCCCCGCCCTGTTTGCTGACATTTTCTCTTTGAGGCGCGCGTGAAACACGAACGCGCCGTCTACACGGCCTGTCGTCAAAAGACGGACGGACGGCGAGTTTGCCCATTACTTACCGTCCACAGGTTGGACAAAAGCCTTACTCATCATTGAAATTGATAATGGATGAGCGTTTGCTCAAAGATGAAGCTAAAATTACAGCGAAACGAAAACAAACGCAAAATATATCATTAATACCTTACACGTCACCATTCATGCCAACAGTTGAACAGCAATTCATATTCATAGTCCCAATATGACATAGCAACTGTAAATATTAAGCTATCTATAGTCCATCCAATATGTCCGGACGGGAAAAACTGACAAGTTTCCAGTTGTTTCCACTACACAGAATTGTGTGTAACGAGTAGCCATGGTTTGTGACAGGACATAACAGATGCACTGATATTTTGGCGCAGTAAAGTCTTGTTTTTGTGACTGGATTGCAAGATTCTAGCATAAAATTACAAAATATTTTGTAAGAAAATATAGTAGCAAAAATTTTCTTATGTGCTTAATACACTTTTGGAAACACGGATTCCTTCAAATTGAACTTATGTGATAGAATAAATAAAAACATAAACGTATCAACAATGAACATTAAAAAGAATTAGCATAAGCATTCGAATTCTATTCGAAATTCGAATTATTTTCTAGACAAGACCTTCGTGACCGATATATTTCCAGTAAAAATACTGGCCATACAATTTCCCAAAAAAAAACAACGTTTATTGAAACCAACAAGTCCTGTAACATACTTCAATTCAAACCTTCAATTAAGGAACGTCAAAAAATTGTGACGGACATCCCCAGATAGACCCGGCCGCCTGTGAAAAATGTTTCATTTCGCAAAATTTTCTAGCACCACGCATGTACTCTTTGGCGTGACAAATTCAATCAACGCGGTGACAACACGTTTCGTATATCGGGGACGTCCCCCGAGTCCCTGTTTCATTATACAACAATTTCATGCACACTGCGTGTAGGTGAAATACGTTTTTAGAACGAGCTTTTGTATTGATGCAATTTTGGATGAGTGTTGCTGTTTTTGGAACATCACGTTGGTTGAGTTGTCAGTTGGTAGTTTCTAGAATATTATTGTAAAATGACTTACTTCAATTTAATCACTTACGATATTGACATGACATGATTGTAATTATTACCTATTCCGTATTATTGTTATAACTTTATTATACTTTTACCACCTACCTACCTATCTGACTTAAATATACTTTTATGACTTTATTTCTGTATTATTGTTTTGACTCAATTTATTATGATATTCTAATGTACTCAACAGCAAACCAGCAATGTGCTTTGCAGTGCTCTGACAGGGTTCATGTACAAAAACCGACAGTAATGTGTAAATGTAAAATGTGTGATGTGCATGGCAGCAAATAAATAAATATTAGAATCACAGATGAAAAGGTGGCTGTATTTTACGTTAATATTAAAACAAACCTTGTGGAGGTCACATCGCTCTTAAAAATCGACTTCACAAATGATTCTGTGACGAAGTCACTTGATAAAAATGATAGATTACATTATTAAACGCAAGTACGAGGTAAATTGATTGATGTATGACAATGATAAAGTTTTTCACTTGACAGTCGTCGAGATGTCTATTAGTAAATTCGATAATACATTATTATCTGTCTGGGTATATTAGACTTTGGAACTATGTGCTTTTATGAAGGGTTTTTCTTATTAATATTCAGCAGCAAGTATATTCTACTCGAATGTTGATGTCGCTGAAATAATCAAAATATGTCCTTAATTTCCACGCGGTAAACTATGTATAATAGGTAACTAAATATTACACGAAGCCTACTAACAATTGTTTTCCCCGTCATTGCGATCATTTTTTTGTTCTAGACCATACCTGGGAACCTTCTAGTTCCGGAGATATTAGGAGTCAAAGTTCCAACTTTTTCACTAGTGTTTTTTTTTTAATACATGTTTTTCATGTATTTTTTTTTACTTAAGATACCTTCACGGCTGCCCGTACTATACAAACCATCCATCAGCACAATGTTTTGAAAGCGTTACATTGAGTCCTACCGAAAAACGTGATTTTTCACCCCAAAAAAAAAGTCGTTTCCAAGCAATATTTTTGCGTAAAGTTACTTAGTTCGATGTAAATAATGCTTGGTTAACGGCTTTATGAAGAGTCTATTTACACCCCGTATAGGGCTTTTGCTGGATTTTCCATCTTAAAACTTCATTTTTTTTTCATTGGTGTAGTGGTTTTTTTTATGTTTTCACGAGGGTTCCATTTTTGGGTCGCCAAAAAAAGGCGTTGCTATTAGATTTCTCCATCAGGAATTTCTTAACAGCAGCCACGTAGTCTGAATTTGTTCCTGGTTGATGGCTGGTTGAGGCTCGCCTTCTGTTACATGAAACAGAATGAGACTTTAACATAACTGGCGAAACGTGGGTGTTCCTATTATAGTCCAGTACACCCACCACGTTTCCACCCACTCCTGCATGACCTTTCCAGGATTGACGTGAGTGATTTTAGCGAGTACCTATTATGATTAAAAAAGGGAAACTATTTTGGACACTAGTGAGAATGTGTTGTATATTACATGACATCACGCCTGTAATCCCCGAAGGGTTGGGCGGAGGTGTACCTTATAGTACACCGACATTTCGCCAGTTATGTTTTAAGCCCCATGTAATAGGGGACGAGCCTATTGCCATTAACCGGGCACAAATCCAGTCTCCGTGGCTGCTACTAAGAAATTCCGGATGGAAAAACCCAATAACACTTTGCTTGACCTGGGAAACGAACCCAGGACCTCATGCTCAACAGTCGCACTCTCGACCACTAGACCAACAAGGCAGTGTGTTGTACATTCAAGGTACATAATGCATACTTTTGTAGAGCGCTTACCATTCAATCCAATCCATAAGCAGAAATTATTACAGAGGACATTTTTACTTACTCTTGTCTTATAAGGAGGACGCGACAAGGAACTATCATCTGCCTAGCCTTTTCCCAACTACGTTAGTGTCGGCTTCCAGTCTAACCGTATGCAGCTGAATACTAGTATCTTACATGGAGCAACTGCCTATCTGACCTCCACAAAATGAAAATCATTCAAAATCAAAACATTTATTTCAAGTACAGGCACAGGCACTTTTGAACTGTCGACAAGATAACAATGTAATGAAGCTACAGTCCCAGTCACAAGGCATAAAAACTGTGAAAGTACTGTATTTGCCCATTCCCTAGCGTAAATCTCTATGGAGAAGAATGGGCAAGAAACTCCATGGACACTCTTTTAAATCCGTATATTTTTACAGAACCTTGGTTACATCATTCACGTTGAAATAAATGGTACATTATGTGAGAACGATGTAGGAAGATGTGCACGTTAAAAGTGTCCATAGTAAAAACAAAGAAATTAACAACTCAAAAATAAAATAATTAATTCATAAATAATAATTAAGCGCCCGTTCACGAACATGACGCATGTATCAGCACCATTTTGAAGGGAACAACCCAGTTATATTGGATAATACGAAAGGGCCACTGACTACTTATAACGACTACCAAAAATCTAAAAATGACAGCCGGGAACAACGGCTTAACGTGCTTTCCGAAGCACGGAGGAAACACAGAACGTAATGGGTGGTCACCCAGCCACAGACTTTACCCTGGCAAGTGTAGCTTAACCTGAATATTGACACGACCGGCTGTTATTATTTAGCCAAGAGCAAGACAAAGCAAGACGTTGCGTTGGAAGGCCTCCCACTAGGTGGACCGATGACCTGATGAAGGTTCAAATTCAAATTCATTTATCGCATTATTCATTGATTGCTGCAACATACCAATAAGGTATACAATATAATATATGGTGTTTCCATATTTATTTAACATTGAAGGTTGCGGGGATCCGCTGGATGCGAAACGCATGGGACCGGTCAATGTGGCGTCAATTGGGGAAGGCCTCTGTCCAGCAGTGGACGTCTTTCGACTGAAATGATGATGTAGACAAGGCAAAGGATACTACAAAGGACCAAATAACCTTTTAATCCGATAAATATCTAACTTCAGCCTAACACAAAGTAACTAACTCCGGAATATCCGCGTATCCTTGCGCAAAAAAAAGGAACTTTTTAACTATACAAGTTTGCGCATCCCTTGTTTAAGTTGCGCTAAGTTGTGCTAACGGTCGAACTTAGCTCGCTTATAGTGCTTCGATGTTTGTCGTCTGCCTTCTAAGTTACATCAATCACTTTTGTTGGGAGAATATCGTCGGCTGTGTTATGATGGCTTAGAAGTGTCCCTGCTTGCTTAAGAGGATTTGTTTTTACTAGGATAGAAAACTTTGTCAACACAAAAATAAGACTGGTTGTTAGACTTTCGGGTTTTCGGGTAACGACTGTCAAAGATCTGCAACTGACAGTTTTTTCTAAAAAACGCAATCACAAACATTTAAACTCACATACACAAACAGCCAGACCCGAAACAAGTATCTGTAGGCGAATACGATAATACATTATTACATACAAATATTTGTTCCGTGATTACATACGGACCGAAACGAGGTCGCTCACAATGGGCCTAATTAGAAAGCTTAAAGTCACCCAAAGGGCAATGGAGAGGGCTATGCTCGGAGTTTCCTTGCGTGATCGAATCAGAAATGAGGACATCCGCAAGAGAACCAAGGTTACCGACGTAGCCCGAAGAATTGCCAAACTTAAGTGGCAGTGGGCAGGGCACATTGCTCGCAGAACGGATGGCCGATGGGGCCGTAAAGTTCTGGAGTGGCGACCGCGAACCGGAAGACGTTGCGTTGGAAGGCCTCCCACTAGGTGGACCGATGACCTGATGAAGGTTGCAGGGATCCGCTGGATGCGAGTCGCACGGGATCAGTCAATGTGGCGACACTTGGGGGAGGCCTATGTCCAGCAGTGGACGTCTATTGGCTGAAATGATGATGATGATTTGTTCCGTGTGGGGATCGAACCCGCGACACGCAGCGCAGCAGTCAATCTCTCAGCCACTGCGCCAACCGTGCCGTCAAAGTTTCGAGGCACAGCGGAGTTTCGGTTTTTTATAAAATCTATCTACGGATCGACCTCGGGTTTTAGTATTTAGTTAAACATCCATCATAAATAATATTTCATAACCCATAGTTCATCTCACACAATATACACATTACAAATATTCTGCAACAATAATTCACATACAGACACAACTAACGTTGCTAGATATAATCAAGATATAGGTACCTCAAGTAGTAACCTTGGTGGAAGGAAACTATATTTCGACAGCTGTAGGGTTGAAACTCTGGGGCCGAAACATAACGCCTAGTTGACGCTTCCCGTGACCCAAGGCCTGGTTTTTACCTTGGCCAGAGGCTAAGTGTTGCAATACAACGTGGCAACGCCACCAGTCTCTTGGGCACATTACCAGCAGACAGCGTTGAGGAGTAGTTTTTTGATGCCCTTTTATAGTTTTTTGTTAGTTTAGTTATTTCATTTTAATTAATACTGTCGAGCAAATGATTAAGGCTTAGTAAAATCATCTTCTACTTAGCCTTTAGTTATTTAACTGTCTCGGTTTGTGGTGCTCACCAATCATGGTCACGAGCCATTCTTATATAATACTAGCTTATGCCTGGGGCTTCGCCCGCGTGGAGTGCGATAATTGTGCCACGGGATTATACTATTGGGATAAAAAAAAAATATCCTATAAAATGCTGCCCTATGACACTCACAAATAATGTGGCTTTCTATTGGTAAAAGAATTTTCAAAACCGGTTCAGTATATCCAGAGATTGGAGTATTCCCATTTGAGCACCGATTTCAAGAGCACCAAAGATTTTCCCTTTTGATCAAAGGGAATATCTTTGGCTCTAAGCATTGGTGCTCTTGAAATCGGTGCTTAAATACTCCCAGAGATTACCCCCACAACATCACAAACTCACTAACTTTACCTCTTTCTAATATAAATAGTATAGATACAGTAAAAAATAATATTTCTAAACTCACAACTCGTCTCTAACTTGTCCGAAACAATAATTCACCCATACAACTAACATTGCAATAAACACAGCCCAATAAACACCACAAAACGGTGTCACAGTGGAATATTAGCAGTAGTACACGCGAACTAAATGCATAAATTAATTATAACTTTGCTGTAAGTTCGCCTCGGTGTTGTTCTATTAGAGATAATGGCGACTTTGTTTGTGCTTGCACTGAAATATGTGGGGAATATTATATGGGTACATGGGTCTATAGGTGTTTAGTATAGAAGGACTAAACTTCGCATTGATTTGTCAACACTTACGTGTACCATGCACGTACGTGTATGTGTGTGTGTGTGTGTACGTTCGTGTTCCATGCGCGCCTCAAAGAGATGTCAGCAAACAGGGAGGAGCCCGCAAGGGCCGGTGCATGCCAGGGCTGCGGGACTGTTCGAAAAAGATACCGCGGCCCTGGAACACAAAGGGCAAGGAAGGAACATGGATGGGTTTTAGTCAGTACAAGTCTGACACTCTCTTCCGCTCTACCCAGAGCGGGAGAAGTCATTTGACGATCATTTCCCATCCGAAAAACAAAATTATAGACAAGATGTTTAGTGATTGGTCAAAATACTTGCGTCAAAATGTTCTTCTTTCGTTGCAGCACAAGGTGCAATTATAAGCTAGTTGTGTGACCGTCGGGTCTCGAGTTCGAACCCAAGACACACACCTTTGATTTTTCGGATTCATGTGCGTATTGTATAATAATCACCTGCTTCGGTGAAGGATCACATTTCACATCGTGAGGGAACCAGCACGCCTGAGAGATATTTCTCGACGGCATGTAAAGCCAAGACAGAGGCCCATGGACGGCTTAAAAACTGACACCAGCTTAGACACTAACCACATAATTAAGAAAGCACAAGTTTTACAAGAACAAACCGGTTAAACCGTGGGGTGGTTCAATAGTTTAGGCGTGAAAGGTAACAAACAAACTTATTTTCGCATTAATTGTACTATAATACATAGTTAGGAATAGGATATGACGGCACGGTTGGAGCAGTGGCTGAGTGACTGGCTGCTGCGCTGCGTATCGAGGGTTTGAACGACGGAACGGAACAAATATTTGAATGGACTATAGGTAGTTGTTCCGGGTCTGGTTGTTTGTGTATGAGTTTCAATGTTAATGACACACAAGAAAAACGAGAATCTGACTGTAATGTCCTAACATTACAGCTGAGTTCTCGAAAACGAGAACTCAGCTGTAATGTTAGGACATATGTTAGCTAGGTCTCACACGAGAAAAATCTCGTGTGAGACCTAGCTCTGCTGAGAAACAGGCCGCCTCTCTGTAAGGAGTGCGCACTACGCGGGCTCAGTGTAATAGAACTCACAGGCCTTCAAATTATTGGCTCTAAGACATGCATGTCGGTTTCCTCACGATATTTTCTTTCACTGTCTGTGATGGCTAGACCACCACTGCCCAATAATCGATCATTATCTGCCTAGCCTTTTCCTAACTATGTTGGGTACGGCTTCCAGTCTAACTGGATGCATCAGAATACCAGTATTTTACATGGAACTACCGCGCTTATCAGTTAGTTCACTTACGCAGTTACTACTAAGTAATACGAAAAAGCTAATACTCGATCAAAAGAAAAAAAACAAACTTACTAGAAAGATAAAACGCGATTCAAATAGAAACACCAGCCTCATTTAATTTCCCCAATAATCGCTGACAGATATCGCACTCCGTACTTCATTACCACCGCTTCGAATTCTGCCTATTCCCTCACTACGAGCTCCTATTAAAATCGCACATTACGCAGTATACGCTCCAATTACGCGCGTCACGTGTCCCATAATTATTTATCGCCATTACGCGACACGTAATCACCGCCACGGATGTCGTCGATAGCCTACAAATATAACCTTTTTAGGGTTTCGCAGCGAAATGGTAAAAAGGAACCTCTTATAATTTTTACATGTCCGTCTGTTGGGATTTCACACAGCTGATTTTACTCGGAAAATATAATAAAGAAATATAGAAAATTGGGGAGAGGTGTATTTTGTGGGCCAGAACTAATGGTGTGTGCAACTGTGGAACTGGTTTCAAATCAATTCACTGCAAGATAATACCAATTAATAATTAATAAACTGTCATAGTTTTTTTTAATAGTAACTGTAATGAAATTCAAACATAAAATGTTCAGTTGGTAAAATCAATACTGCGCATGTGTCAAATAACCATCCCGACTACGGAACCTTTCACTGTGCATGGCCTAACACGCCGGCCAGTTTTTGAATCATTTCAGGAATTTAGACGCCTTTCGCTTTTTAAAAAGTAAATTCTGATGATCGTTGGCGACAGTTGGCGTTCGTGTTTATGATTCGGAATTTGAATGTTGAAAATATGGCTGCGGTTGGCAGCGAATGTTAAAAAAAAATGTTTGCAAGAGTATACACTCTTTTATTTATTAATTGGGAACAATTTTGAAAGCTAATGGTAGATGGTCAATCTATTTCGAAATATAAAATGACATTACCAAACTTCCAACCAATGACGATGCTTGGAACCAGCTATGCTAGCGCCATTAGTTCCACAGTTTCTATCCCCACTGCGGATGTATTTTTTGAATACATTGCACTATGTTACTTCTTGCATTTGAAAAGAATATCTCCTCTATAGAGTATTATACCCACTTCTACTCATTTTATTGGTAAGTCATCCATCATCATCATAATCAGCCTTAATTCGATTATCTTGATTTATATGTAAAGTTTCTGGATCTATGCTTTGTTTTAAACTTATTCTATCATCTATGATTCAAAAATAATTGCAATAATGAAAATGTAATATAAATAATATTGTGCATGTGGTGTTAGCCTGTAAGTAATTGTTGCACTTATAAATGTATATCGTATACTTTTAAAAGAATTGTAACGTGTAAACAATTGTAGGCTAACCTAAATAAATAAATAAATGAACACTGCTGAACATTAAACTTCGCAAAGTGTTGTCACATTGACCGATCCTGTGTCTTTCGCTTCCAGCTAACCTTATGGTCTAGGTAAGTGTATGCTATAAAGGGTGTTACAAGACTCTTAATCAAGCCGAAATGCACTTGTTCTCCTCGTCATTGCGATCATTTTTTTTGTTCTAGATCATACCTTCTAGTTACGGAGATATTGGGGGTCAAAGTTCCAACGTTTTCACAAGTTTTAAATTATATAACTTTACTTTAAATTGCTCCACAACCCCCGTACTATTTATTTATACATCAGCACAATGTTTTGAGTGATACACGGAGTCCTACCGAAAAACATGATTTTTCAGCCCAAAAAAAGTCTATTCCCTGTAATAATGTAGGCGTAGAGTTACTTAGTTTCATGTTAAAAATACTTGGTTGACAGCTTTGTGAAGAGTCCGTTTACATCTTGTATAATCTATCTTTGAGTTTGACGAACAATCCACTGTAGAGAATCGTCATAAAAGATTTAAAGGTATCTATTACACGTGGAAAAAGTTTTGCAAAGATTAACTCCTAACCAAGATGGCAGGAAACAAAGGGAAGTAAAACTATTTAAGTACCTTATATCATATGTATTAAAGATTTACATAACATCGCGTTTGTAATCCCATAAAGGTTTCTGACAAATATTAGCTATAAAGTTGACAATCTATTAAAGAAATTTGACAGATTTTAGAAGTTTGATATGCTTGCATCTGTACTATAGTTAGTAGGTTCACCCACACACCGCTTGTTATGTTTAAGTCCCATGACACGGGGGGAGAGGCTATTGCCATGCACCGGGCACAAATCTAGACTCTGAGCTGCATCTGAGATATTGCTGATGGAAAAACCCAAGAACACTTTGTCCAGCATGGGAATCGATCCCGAACCCTCGAGCTCGGCCGTAGCGTTTGCGAGATAAAGGAGGCAAGATTAGCATACCGCTACATTTCATTCAAATTATATCAACAGTGTACATCCCCCTTCTGATCACAAGATAGCCGCCCGAGCGCCCACGCGACAGCTCGCCGCGCGCCCGTTCGCTCGCCGTAACGCAATCGCGTTCTTTCTAAGCGATTACTCTCACTTCATGCGCGACTTACGCAGGATCAATTTATTTTCAATTTTTTCACGCACAATGTAAAAGAATTGCAGTAATGCAAGACAATTTTAAAGTGCGTAGGATTTTATCTGTGCCATATAAGAGGTCATTATTTTGAATGTGTCATTGGTTGCAAATGTTTGAATAAAGAATGAAGTGCATAGTCTTCTTTGGTTATTCTACTGGCAATAAAAACAAAAGCCTAGGAAAGTAACGATGTCTTTTATAACGTTTCGTAGATAACTTTCAACAGGATTGTTATAAGCTTTTGAACAGTTTTTTTTTAAATAATAACGTTGCCCCACACTAGGAATTTCTCCTGTATCGTGGGTGCGTTTACAAACATTTAAACTCACATACACAAACAGCCAGACCCGGAACAACTATCTGTAGGTCATACAAATATTTGTTCCGTGCGGGAATCGAACCCACGACACGCAGCGCAGCAGTCGAGTTGTATAAGTAGGCCCTCAGTTCGCTATAATAGCGATTTATTAAAATACCAACCAAATTAATCAATTTTTTCACTCTCAAGTAGGTATGTTTAACACTGTGTCATCCGCAAAACGACAAAGCACTATCACAAAACAGTTCCAGAACATTTCGCAAGGCATTTGTCTCAGAACAATACTACTGTATTCCAGCTGCGCGGTGCTCGCACCACGTAACGGCTCCAAATTGGATGTCTGGTCGATTTACGCGTGACGGGGGATTGAGATTGCCAACTTTTAATTCGAAGGGTTTCCGAGACGAACCCAAAGATGTATGTAGTAAGTTCACTTGATTCTGTCTTTTGGTATACCTAGTGTATAATAAAATTCCCAACAATATTAAAGAGCAATTATTTAGAATATTTAAAAAGGGTCTTACCACATAGCCGATAAGACACTTTAATTAAGGAATGATTTGGATTTAGAATTTTACTAATATTTATTTCAAGTTGTTAGATTTAGTTCTTTTTTGTTTTGTTTTTAAAATTGATATTAATTTATGTACAAGGACTCTCTAAGCATTTTAATACCTACATTATTTAATAATGTAATTTATTATTATTCTATTCTAGTAGTATATTCATAACCTGTCACGTTAAAAAAAAAACGTAATACCTGCCCCAAATTTGGTCTTGTTTTTCTAATAATATGTACCAATACCTAAAAATATGTTACATCGTAATTCATCCCTTTTTTCATGGCTTTATGGCAGAATTATATAGGATAAGTTCTTTTTATCCTAGTAAATCCCGTTTGATTTTTCCAAACTCCAAATGTTGTTTGAAAAACATTTTGTGACAATTGTTTATTAAATAAATCATCAACATCACCCTCCGATTGCACTCTGAGATAACAAATTCTCTCAACTTTCATGTCAGCGAATTTGAAACCTGCTTAAAATGAGCAAATACCGTCGAATTTAAGGAGCACCCTCGCGTTCTGTAAAACCAGATTAGATTGCCCCGCGGCTGATTTCAAATTAGATCGCGCGTCAAAATCTTATCGGGAACGCGCGATCAAAATCGAATGTCGTTACGAAATTACGACGCACCTTTATTTCAATAAAACCGGAAGCTTGGTAATTAATATTTGGAAAACCAATGAAATCTGAACATCATTTGTGTCAGAGGAAAACATTTTTTATAATTCTCCCTTTTCTCCCTTCAAATTAATTAAGTAAAAAAAGAAAAAAACAATTAGACATTATACGTTTTTACTCGACTTCCTGTTGCCATCACAAAAAGAAAATAAGACAAAGGAAAATAAATTAAATTGTAATTTGAACGTTTCGGAAAAAAAAATGTTCCCAACAAACGCCTAACGAGTTTATTCAATAAAAACGTGGCCGTCTATCACACCGGAGCGTAATTTTACATTTTAATTTCGCGCATGATATCTTCTTACAGACCATGTTAGATTTAAATAAACCATTTTAGATTTAGATAACCGATTTAACGGGCTCTTCTTCTTCTTCTTGTATCAATATTACTTATAAATTACACAGTTTGGGGCCAGTAGGTGGCCACGTTTATTGCAGCGGTAAACGAACACCTGGGACACTCCAGCAAGTGGGGCATAGTTTGAGAACATTGGCTGATTACTGGTGTATAAAATATATGCTTATGAAGTGATATGTATTACTATGGTAATAATATGTATCGTGGTACACACATACATGTTATTAACTAATATTCGTGCATCTATAATAGTGGAAAATAACCTCCATAATTTCATGGAGAATAATAACTTTTAATACCTTACGACAATTTTTCTATTATTGTTTTATACTACAGCACAGAGGCTGAAAAATTATCGTTTTAAATTTTTAATTTTTAAAAACATTAAGGCAACTTTTATATCCCAGATAAAGTCCATGATGTTGAAGAACTCTATCTGGGACGCCGTAATTCGTTCACAGATAAAACGGTGTGACAGTCGGACCAAAAACTTGATTAAATAAAATTATTTACAAGAAAATAATACGTAGCGGCATTTCTCTTATAATTATATTGTCTGTGAGTGACACCGTTTTACCCAAGAGACAAAAGCTTATTTAATCAATTTCAATTTGTATTACAATACTTTCTTTTTCTCTTTTAGTCTAGATTTTGTCTTGGTTTAACGACATTTATTATTCTAGTCCTGTGATCAAAGACATCTGAATTTACTTACGATAGACGGGACAACGCAAACAAAATTGTAATAACATCACGCCTTCAATCCCCGAAGGGTTAGGCAGAGGTGTACCTAATAGTATACACACATTTCGCCAGTTATGTTTAAGTACCACGTAATAGGGGACGAGCCTATTGCCATCAATCGGGCATAGATCGAGACTCCGTGGCTGCTACTGAGAAATTTCTGACGGAAAAACCCAATATCCCTTTGCCCGACCCGGGAATCGAACCCAGGACCTCTTGCTCAGCAGTCGCGCTTGCGACCATTAGGCGCAGTGTCCTGGTCTCAAACATGACAACTAACCGGGGAGTCCCACATTTGATTTCCATGTTAATATCCCACAACAGCTTCCAAAAATCTGAATTTATTCCTACTGACATTACGCTCGCCCAATGGGACTACTAAATATGGCTGCTAGTCCTTTTAGGAAATACAGCCGTGACATAACGTTACGTAAAGTAACCAAAACATTCCAAATTCAAAATCGTGCCATCATTCGTCTGCACCGCTCCTCAATTGTCACCGACATCTCTTTGCGGGCGCACGTCGAAAATCAACGCGTCACGTCGCTATGATTTCCTTTTTTCTCTTGTTACCCACAAAATTTGCTTGCGAACACGCTACGAGCCGTTTGTCTTACTCCAAGGAACCGTAAATCCGTGACCGAAATAACTTCGTGACAGTTTTCTTGAGGAAAATACCTTATTGAGTTCCCAAATGCCGTTGAGAATATGAACTGTCATACACAGTGGAGTGCCAGTGTTTCAAGGATTTTGGTTTAGTTTGTATCTATTGGGGGATTTGAGGTATTAGAATATTCAAATTATGAGCGGGTTTTCTGCTTGTTGAGCTCCAGAGATTAATATTTCAAAGATATAAGAGGATTATGTGCTTACCGTTACAGTTTAATGAAAGAGAAAGATTACGGGTGCAATTCCAACGGTTTTCCTAGACGCGATATTGCGCGGTTGCTTTTATGATGTGGAAAACCACTAAAAAGGGATTTCCCTAAACCCGCGGGGACATAAAAAGGACTGTTATTCAACTGGAGGGTGCAAAATCATGTGACGTGATCTAGTCGTAAATAAAATTGTTTTTTTTTCTTTTAAGAATTATAAAGGAGTAAAGTTTCACTGCTTGATCTTTGAGACTTGCATTCTCTTTGCTAAATAATGGCTAAAGTGAATTTTCACTATAATAACTTTTTTTTTTTTTAATATAAAAACTTTTTAAGAATCGTCTCTTCACATTGTCCAACTAAAAGAGAATAACTTACATTCCACAGAACAATAAAGGCAATGAATCTGCGTCCACAATTCAAAAAATTTAAAATAAAACTAAAAAAAGGAATTCAATTGTGATTCCCGACATGCGAGCCTGGGGCGCGAGGATGTTTCTTTGCACGTCGTAAAAATGTCCCTCCCTACCCCTCCTTTACCCTCAAGGTACATGACAGATAGGGACAGAAGTTTAGGTCCATAAAACGAGCGAAAATGTACACACATAGACACCCCTTTTTTTACGGATGGGAAATCATCAAATGACTTCTCCCGATCCGGGCAGAGCGGAAGCGAGTGTCAGACTTGTACTGACCAAAACCCATCCATGTTCCTTCCTTGCCCTTTGTGTTCCAGGGCCGCGGTATCTCTTTCGAACAGTCCTGCAGCCCTAGACATGCTTCACGTACACTCAAGTCAGGAGCACTAATGTGTTTACTCTAAGTAAAATTCGAGAGAGACTTGCTCGTGGAATAAGTATTGTGTAACTTTGATCAGAGACCTATTAAATAACTGTATGGGTTCCTAAATAGAATGTTCGTAAAAACATAAAATAACAAGCAATAATTTGGAGAAAATCATTTTTAAAAGTTGCTAGGTGCGTTAGTGACCGTGACTGTACAAAGCGTATAAGGGCGAATGTGTAGACCCTACTGTTTTTTTCACATATTTTGACTTTGCAGAAGCTACTTATGGCTAAATACAGCTGGGTGTAAACGGACTTTTCACAAAGCCGTCAACTAAAACTAAGTAACTTTACGCAAAAAATATTGCTGGGAAAGGGTTTTTTTTTTAGGAGTGAATAATGATGTTTTGCGGTAGGACACAATGTAACGCATTCAAAACATTGTGCTGATGGATGGATTGAATAGTACGGGGGTCTTTAAGGTGTCTTAAGTAAAAAAAATACATTAAATACATGTACATGTACATATTTAAAAAAACACTTGTGAAACTGAACTTGTGACAGGGAGAACAAATGCCTTTCGGCTTCGTTAGGAGTCTTGTTACACCCTTTATTAACAGCCGCACGGTTCGATCGAAGGTTAAGCTACGCTAGCCGAGGCTAGTCCGTTTTTGAGTGACTATTTACTACATATCGAGAGCCCTTCGTGTCTCAGAAAGCACGATAAGCCGTTGCTTGATCCTGGCCCTTCTTTGTAGACCTTTTATAGTCGTTACGGATTGTCAGAATCCTAATAATTTGACCACCAGTCTTACCAAAGGGTATCCTGTTACTGGGATGTGGTAGTCACATACGCAGCCGCTCCATGTAAAATACTGGTATTTAGCTGAGTCCGGTTAGACTGAAAGTCAAATTTAATGTTTTTGTTCTAAACCATACCTGGGAACCTTCTAGTTACAGAGATATTGGGGGTCAAAGTTACAACTTTTTTTTTTAAATTCATGTTTTTAATTTAAGATTTTTACTTTAATCACCTCCAGGACTTACTATTCAGTCCATCCATCAGCACAATGTTTTGAATGCGTTACATTGAGTCCCACAGCAAAAAACGATTTTTTAACCCAAAAAAAAAGGCATTTCCCAGCACTAATTTTTGCGTAAAGTTACTTGGTTTGATGTACATAATGCTTGGTTGAAGGCTTCGTGAAGAGTCTGTTTACGCCCTGTATGTGTGCGTCTCGGTAGTTGTATTAAAGCGACCTTCTGTTTCATCTTTTTGTTGCTCTGGGTACTATCGTCCTCCCCCTTTGAAAGGAGACAAAAGAAATAGCGCGTGACGTGAATGGGCCCCGACACGGATTGATGTCCACGGACTAAGCAGGTTTTTAATATAAAAAAAATTGGTGCGAAACGATAAATGACATTCTTTGATTTTATGAAGGCTTTGTTAATAGGGTATACCCAATAGACAACATTTCTTTTTAACATTGTTTTGTGAAAAAGTATTTTTTATGCTAAACATTTATTTAAAGCAATAAATAGGAGCTCGTGGCAAAATAATAACAGCCGCTTGGGTCGATTTTTAGGTTAAGCCGTGCTTGCCTAGGTTGGTCTGTGGTTGGGTGACCACCCATTACATACCGAGTTTCCTTCAGGCCTCGGAAAGCACGTTAAGCCGTTGATCCCGGCTTTCATTTGTACATATTTGACAGTCGTTAAAGGTAGTCAGTGGCCCAAAAAGTCTGACAACCAGTCTTACCAAGAGGTATCGTATCACCCAGTTAATACTGGGTTTTGGAGGTCAGATATTCAGTCGCTCCATGTAAAATAGTGGTATTCAGCTGCATCCGTTTAGACTGGAAGCCGACCCCAACATAGTTAGGAAAAGGCTAGGCAGATGATGATTTATTTAAAGCTATATATTTTACGAGGATACGGGAATACAGTAGTTTTCACATGGTTTTACAGCTCATTTACCTTTATAGTGTTTTATAATCTTTGAAACGCATTCTGAAACTTTTTTATGTATTTACGTTTTCTACGTAACACAAAAAATGTAACAAAAGACTCGTATTCTGACTATTTTCCCAACAATCTTTAAAATAGTCGCTAGTACGACTGCTGAGCTTGACGTGCTGGGTTCGATTCCCGTGTCAGGCAATTCTATTAAAGGGGTTGGTTTTACGCACTTAGTCCCTAAAGGTGGACCATTGTGCGTGAGCCATGGTGGCCGTTACTCCAACCAGCCCATCTCCCGCCAGAAGCAGATCAGACTTCCCGGTCTTCTCAGAGCATCCGCGAGGGATTTCGGTGTTCCAAGAGTCTCCTCGTGGATCTGGGTGACGCCGGTGCACTAGAGTAGCAAATGCGCCACCGTTTCCTCCGCCTCCATGCACGCTCTGCGCAGAGGGCTGTCAGTGATGCCTAGGGTTCCGGACAAAACGTTATTGGGTTTTTCGCCCCCTGTTACATATAACTTAAACATAACTGGCGAAATGTGGGTGTACTATTAGGGACACCTCCGCCTAACCCTTCGGGAATTACAGGCGTAATGTTATATTATAATCGAAACTGAAGTAAATGTTCTGTAAAGGTTAGAAATATAATCGGAAGATACCATATGGTATCGCAGTTTTTTCTTTAGTAGAGAATTCCATAAAAAAAAGACTTCCTTACACACACTATTCACCATATTATTAACTTGAATCAGGTAATATAATATCCTCCCAAATAACAATAAATAGTATCTATTTACCTATAGAATTCTACCTATCGGTATCCCAATCGGTATATCTATTGGGTATCTACCCGAATATTCCGTTACCCGCCCACTACCAAATTATTTACGCTGCGTACGCCAAGTATAAACAATATATTCCCAGCCATATATAATGTAGCCACCGCTTTATATACTTGCCACAGACTATTAATTCAATTAAGACCCGGGGCCATTGGGACGCTGCAACGTGAATTTATCTTTTTTCCACCACATATTGGTTACTTGGAGGTGATATTTATGTTGGAATCATTAATTATTATATTGGAAAATGGTAGTTCAATTTTGTTTTAAAGGTCCCTAACAGTTTCGCGGTCTGAAAACAGGAAACACTACTGTTTTCAGCTCAAATTTCTCAATAACCATAAGGTACCTGGTATGTTTTATAATGTAAAATTATACATCACTTATATGTCTAATAAGCGTACCACATTTGTTTAAAGTACTAATTAAATTAATTTAAAAAAAATATCGTAGACTTACTAATGTATGTACTATAAGCCCAGTTTGTACAATTTTTTTTCAGATTATAATTCATTACTAGTTAGCCAAAAAACCTGGTGTTTTGTGCTTACGTAAAAACGTATGTTTGATTTTTATTCTTCCCAATCCATGTTCAGTGGTTATTAAAATATAAATTCGTACACTTACTAAATATAAAGGTGATATATAACTGTACATTAAAAAAAATACCAAATACCTTATGGTTATTGAGGAATTTGAGCTGAAAAAAGTAGTATTTTCTGGTTTTAGATCACGAACGAAAATGGTACGAGTTCGCAGCCGACTGCACACAGCAGCAGCAGACGACTTGTCGTTCCGACATGTCGCAGCGAAACGTCGGAGCATCATGTCGTTGCAGTCATGATGCTGAACCGCAGATGGCTACATCGGATGGCAACGTATTATATAAATGCCATAAAAACTACAGGCATTGGTACAGGCACAGGGTAATTGTAGCATTAAATTATAGAAGGCAATACCTACCCGTACTGACATAGGCAGTAGGTACTAGAATAACACGTACCTATAACGAATTAATACTTAAAATGCAATTCCTTAAGTGCACATGTATATCCAGCATAAATGTTTAGTTTTATTTATGGTACAATACAAGATTAAAAAATAATTCTATCTTGTTTCTTAGTGTATTGTATATATCTGTTTATTTAATAGTGCTATTTTTTCATATTCATGATTCTAGGAATAAGTTATCTTTTTAGGGTTCAAAGGGTAAAACGGGACCCTGTTTCTAAGACTCCGCTGTCTGTCCGTCTGTCTGTCTATCCGTCTGTCTGTCTGTTCGTCTGTCACTAGGCTGTATCTCATGAACCGTGATAGCTAGACAGTTGAATTTTTCACAGATGATGTATTTCTGTTGCCGCTATAACAACAAATGCTAAAAACAGAATAAAATAAATATTTAAGGCGGGCATCCCATGCGGACCTGTGGACGGTGAGTAATGGGCTAGCTCGCCGTCCGTCCGTCTTTTGACGACAGGCCGTGTGGACGGCGCGTTCGTGTTCCACGCGCGCCTCAAAGATATGTCAGCAAACAGGGAGGGGCCCACAAGGACCGATGCCTGCCAGGGCTGCGGGACTGTTCGAAAGAGATACCGCGGCCCTGGAACACAAAGGGCAAAGAAGGAACATGGATGGGTTTTAGTCAGTACAAGTCTAACACTCCCTTCCGCTCTACCCAGAGCGGGAGAAGTCATTTGATGATTTGCATCCGAAAAAAAACAGAAAAAATCCCATACAACAAACATGAAATTTTGCCGTTTTTTTTCTCGATATTAATAATGGTGACAGGTAGACGCTTCAAATATTCACAGAATCGTTTTTGTATATTCACTTTAAAAATCAAATAAATATAATCAATAATAAAATAAAATAAATATATTAATTAAATAATTGTAAAAGGCCAGTTTTATTAAATGTACGTCATTCTGACATCGAGTCTGATCAAGGGGTATCATATTATCCATTAACTAGATTTGGTGAAGGGTACTTTCAGTCGCTCTATGTAAAATACAGGGGAATACGGAATACCTGTATTTTTAATGAGCTTCATCCGGTTAAACTTGAAGCACGTTGGGTCGCCAACGTGGTTTGGAAAAAAAGGCTACGCAGATGATGAAATTGGTTAAAAAAATTAAAACATGTGTGCAATTCACACGTGGTAGAAGTGAAACCTTCAAAAATTCAAATCACAACGATGCTAAAGAAGTTTTCACTTCAAAAATAAAATTTTAACTGACCATTTTTTTCAACATATTCGAGAAAAGGTGAGTTCTGTTATCGTACGGAAAAGGGTTGAAGTTATAAATTGTGTATTTATCATTGAAACATATTTAAAAATTTAATAAACTATTAGATAAATAGCGACCGTTGGAAGGAATGGAGGGAGGCCTTTGCCCAGCAGTGGGACAATATGGGCTAGCTATAATAATAATAATAATTAGATAAATATTATTACTACAGTGTAATTAAATGTACAAATGATTCAATCGTATCAGCATAGAGAATCAGCTAATTGTTATGTCTTTGTCTTTGTCAACTACTAACAAAGTAATGTTACATTGTCATCGGGTCATTATTAAATCATCATCCCAATCATTTTATTTATCAACAGGGTGCGTTCTCACTATGTCGTGACGACATATTATCGTGTCGTTTAAAGCGTCGGCGTCGTCAGATGTTTTCACATATAGGACGACACGATTAACTGTCATCCACGACTTTTGCCAACTAAACACCAACGATAAATTAATCGTCACGACATAGTGGGAAGGTGGGCTAATTCTAAGCGGTAATGAGTTATCGGTAAAGACTTAAATACAACCCATACTGTAAATATTATTTTAATTTATAGATATTAATCAGAATAATATAGTCAGTAATAATTTACCCGGAATTCAGCAAGGGCTTCGAAGCGAACGTCAGTGATGAGCGCGATAGTACACAGAAATAGACAAAGGTGTCATTCTGTAAGCGATAACGGTGATGGATAAGGAAAAAAATGTGATTGACACAGTAATAAGGAAAAGCTAACCTAAAAAAAAAATTAAAAAAAAAAAATCTCAAAAAAATCATTAATTTAAAAAAAAAAATAACAATCAATCATCATAATCATCATCATCATTAATCATTTTCATTATTTATCTCAAAAATGAATTGTGAATGATTTTTTTTTTTTTTTTGCTTACCTCGAAATAATGCTTTGAAAGCGACTGCGGCTTGTATAGTAGCAAATTATCTTTTTTAAGAAAATCAAATGGTTACATCTATTTGGTAGGTCTAAATACAACAACAACAATACAACAAGCAAAACACAACAATACAAAATACAATTTGTATTATATTATAATGTATGTTGGTCGGCAAGGTATATATCTATGGGTCTAAGTAGCCTGAAATAAATGTATGTTGTTGTTGTTGTTAAATCCGCGACTATTTTAAGTGTGCAATTCTCGGCGGCGTTGCATTGTCAAGAAAATTTGCATCGATATATCCCATTATACAAGATGTAACATAATATACGCAAGACCTCTTGTGTGGTGTCTCAAACCATGAAACTGAACAAGTTTTGTTCTATGACTTTTAGAAATTCATTAGGTTTTTTTTTAGTTTTACCGTACATGTTGATCAGTTGATCGTGTCAGTTCCTATAAAAAAGTCCAAATTTTTTTTTTGTGAATTTCAATAACTCGTAGAACAAAAGTTGATCAGTTTCTTGGTCCGAGAGACCACACGGGAGGTCTTGCGTTTATTATGTTACACCTTGTATATTCTCCCGCCGGTACAGATGAGTTGGTTGTAGTGAACCCGCAGGCCTGTCAATTTATTCTAATTTCTCCACCGATTTCCGATTACCCTAAAATCTGTACCGATACTAAAGGGCTAATTCGCCTGATAGGTTACCAAACTAAAACTATCGATAATCCTGACATCAATTTCTCGCTACACCAAAGTGATCCAGGCAGTCTTATTAAAACTTAATCAAAATTTCTAATTTCGGCTGAGTTCAGCTCTAAACTTGGCTGGTTATAACCGGTAGGAACCCGATCTATGTGTGTGTATATGTTCGTATTGTTTCCATGTTTTTTGTACACACACTCTGTGTATTTACACCCTAGTGATTAAATTATGAATGCTGGCAATGATTTGAATTGATAGATGTGCTTTCACCGTGCTTAGATGACCCTATTCAATGAATACTTCATGGAAAAGTCATGCAATGGGGTTAAATGAACTAACTGCATTGATGATTTTCATGATTGTGAACCTGTAACTTTACACGTGTTACTGACGCGTCTCAGTTTTCATCAACATACAACCCGACACTGACCTGCAAATTGCAAAAAACGTAAGAAAATTTGAATTTCGCGGGCTACCCGTACGCTCCACCTAAATATGTCCGTAAATAGAAGGTTCCTAGGAATGGTCTAGTATAAAAAAAAACGCAATGACGGGAAGTACATGACTGTGCCTTCTAGCTTGGTGCTGGTGTTTTTACACCAGTTATATACTGTTAGAAACGGATGGATATGATTTCCAGTATGAATGGGCGAGACAGTGCTATTCAAAAGTAACGAAAAATCAGAAACATGATATGTTTTGACGCGTTGTAACGGTACTCTTATAATTTAAATGTTTGGACCCTGGGTAAAAGTAAAATATTGAAGTAATATATTATTTTAGTATTTCAATAAAACTAAAATCGAACAAAAGAATATTGGAAACGAAAGGTTATTGAGAATGGCAGATAGTAATTGAATGTCTGTTGGAATTTTTGATTTTCCAATAGATTCCAGTGTTCGTTTTATTGGAAAATATAGACAGCGTGAGTAAAATCTGCATCTGATTTTTCTGAACCAGATAATTTATAAAAAAAACTTTAACATATTGAACTTTGTAAAAAATGATTTTTTCCGTTTCTAGTTAATGCAAATACGGTCACATGGCGCTCTTATAATTTTAATCGCATTTTTTTTTTTTAGTAAATGGCTTATGTTTGGCCACAACTCGCCAGCCAGGCTGCGCTGCGAACCAGGGTGGAGCACGCTTGCCTAGAAGAAACCGATTCAATCGAACTTTGAAGAAGAGATCCTGATTATACTTACATGCCAGATTGAATTCCAGTTCATTCTACTTCTCAGCCCTAATACCATGGGCTGCGGGACTGTTCGAAAAAGATACCGCGGCCCTGGAACACAAAGGGCAAGGAAGGAACATGGATGGGTTTTAGTCAGTACAAGTCTGACACTCCCTTCCGCTCTGCCCGGAGCGGGAGAAGTCATTTGATGGTAACCCATCCGAAAAAAAAAAGCCCTAATTATACGAGATTGTTGTAGCTGTATTACAGTTTAGTATCCTTTACTATACCGGCCAACGTTTTGGAATACGCTAATAAAATAAGGATTCCCAATAAAAATTCACTTAAACACGAAATTTTAAATTTTCACGTTACGATGTTGTTCGTCACCTGCCAACAAAGTTGCATGTGCCAGAAACACCTTGTTAATTCTGAACTTTATTTTTTGCTGATTAAGGTTAGTTTTTGGTTGTGAACGCATAGGAATATAGATCTAATAGTGTTGTGTTGTTAGAAATTGGAAGTCACTGTTGGCAAGTAATGGCCAATCGTGACAGGAATAGCATTTGAATTTCCTCGATAGATACACTTTATATACTGTAGTACGCAGAAAAATTTAACACGGTCCCCCTTTAATTTTCTTTTGTGGGAAAGAAATACGTGATCGAAATACTTATAGTGTTTGCCCAGGGATCGGGACTCGCTGTTTTTTGTTTTTACTTTTTTTTAGTTATTTAATTCTCTAAGTTGATAACGCCTTTTTTTTTAGTTCTCTTTGGTTCAATCTCTTGGGGTTTTTTCTGTTTCGCATTGATCATAAACAAAACAAATCTTTTTTCTCAGCAACTCTCATCCAGTTGCTACCAGCCACTCTGCGAAGAACGTCACTCCACCGAGCCTGAGGGCGTCCCACCTTATGTGTGCCGATTCGTGGTCTCCACTCAAGAACACGTCTACCCAAACGGTAATCGTTTCTACGGCTAAATAAACAAAACAACAAAATAGAGATTTATCTGGTTTTGGAAAATAAAGGGTGAAAGCAATAATTGGTCATGCCCAAATTAAATCTAACCCTTAAACACTTTCTCTCCGAAAATATCCAGCCGTAAAGCTAATGTATTCCGATATAATTGGAAACGTCACTCAAATTTAAATAAAAGTCTTAAAAATCTCAGTATAGTTTCGTTTTGCAAAAAGCTGGGCCTGATTAAATTGAGTTACGGTAGCGAACGAAACACGGGTAAACCTTAAAATCCAATCAATATTCATCCTGGGAGACTGCAATTTTGAAATTTCTCTCATCAGGCCTCGAAAATAGTCAATTGTGTCATAAAAAACTGTATTTTTATAACTTTTATTGGGTTTTTACATTGGAAAATTCCCTGCAGTAACCCGGCTTCTGGATTCGTATCCGGTTGATGGCAATAGGTTTGCACCCAATTTCATGACATATAATGTAGGTTCTCGCCTCCGTCTTCTTTCAGCCTGTACACCATGCCTCGCCCTTCGGAGAATACAGGCGTGAGGTTACGATAGTAATTAGTGTAAAAAGACCCTTCACGACGCCAAAATGTACTTGTTCTACCCGTCATTGCGATCATTTATTTTTTCTTGGAACCGAGTTACAGACATAAATGAAGGTTAAAGTTCCTAATTTGGCACAAGTATTTTTGTGTGTCTGATATGTCTTTAAATAATTCCATGACCCCGGTACTATTCAATGCATCGATCAACATAATGTTTTGAGTGTGCTACATTGAGTCCTACAGTAAACCGTGATCTTTCACCCCAAAAAAAAAGTCGTGTCCCAGCAAAGATTTTACGTCGAGTTTTAGTATCTTATCATGACTTTTCTTGACATCTTATCTTGACGTTTGATATACAGAATGCTTCTTCGACGGCTTCGTGAAGGATCCGTTTACACCTTGTAGGTTAGAATATAACAATAACAAAATCCAACCATAAACAGCGATGGGTATTTTTTTAATTTCCCCGTCTGCCCACGAACAGCAAAAAGGTCCGCCATATTGAGGTTTTAGGAGGAAAAAAATCGAATAAAGGACAATAGGAAGGCCGGTCCATGTCATAATCATATTTTTCTCGCACAAAGGAGTTCTTACGTTAATGTGGACTGGTAATAAATGAAAGTCAGGACCATATAAAGCATGGTTTTTTTATTTTCCCCTTCGTGTTACTAGGAAGAGATTTTTTGCGCGGGAATTTTTGCAACATTGCGGATTTTTAGACAGCGTGATAAAGGAAACAAATTACATGATAGATTGTTCGAGACGTGTTGACCCATACCGTTTAATAGCTATATATGAATTTTAATTTATTTTCTCTTTGTTGATGAAGTTTATGTGTTGTTCCTTCATCGATGGAAAAGTTCTAGTGTGATCACTTGGATTTAACTGGTGAATTTTGTTTATAATAACAATAAGAGCCAATGTTTTAAAAGTTGAATAACTTCAAAGGCATTACAAACGGCTTAACGTGCTGTTCGAAGCACGGGGAGCACAGACGGTCATATTTAAATTCCAGATTTAAAAAAAAACTGAAATTTTGGGCCTCTAGTTTGTGAAGTTGATAAAAATATGCTTGAAGAACCTTTACGATAATTGCTCAACTTTTCGCAAGAGATTATATTCCGTTGTAATTTTAGTGTAGGCACATTTGACAAGTACCTTTACCTCCCCATATAGTCATAAAGATTAGGCCATAAATCATAACGAGACGCAGTGGAACCCGTCTCTCTCGATTAACTTTTACTACCTAAGTAGCAGCTACCTACTTATCATTTTGAGAGGTTTTAATTCACCTGCCAAAATATCTCGCCTGTAGGTATTCCTCGAAGGCGTAAGTAGATTGCCAGTGGACCGTTCAACCGGCGAATTTTCACGCTAAAAATATGCCCAGTTCAGCAAAATGCAACTCTGACAACTGATACACTGTTCTATGACAATTAGAAGAATTTTAAACAAAAATTAATAACCTTTTAAGAGAGATACTTTTTGGCCACGTACAGGAACAATTTCGTTTTTTTTTTTTATGTTTTCTTTTGTAATTTTGTTTTATTGTTAATTTTTTTTCTTTTTTGTGTTGTCCTATGCGAGACTAAAACATACTTTTTATTCATTTCTTTCTATTGCTAATCACAGTAAATTGTGTCGACTTTTTTGTTTGACGTTTCTTCTAAGCAGAAACATAAAGAAACCACGCTACCGATAAAAAAAATTTGTTTATTAAGTTCAATAACACTAATCACTATCATATTCTATACATCGAACACGGCATCGATCCTTCCATACGATCTAAAAAAAAAATATTTCATTTGCCTTTGTCCCATATTACTAACGGCCAAATATTGATTTTTAATGAGAAAAGGTTTTATTTGAACAAGAGGTACTTAATCTTCTATGACTGTACCCGATCTTTTTATATCACGTCTCTTTCGCCACAAATAATTCAATTAATAATCAATTTCCCCGATTCAATCAATCCTGGAGTTTTACGATTTTACAAGGAACCCCAACAAATCTTTATTACTCCCATCTGATTTTACTTTGAAGCATTGATTGAATCCAATCACTGCGTAATAGAATAACGTAGAACAGAAGGTCAACTTGACGTGTGCGGGTTAACAGCAACCTAAGGCGCGAATTATACAGAAACGGCGTAAGGTCAAGGCGCGGCGCAGGCATGGTGTCGCTTCAAAACATTTTCATATAAAATGTACGTAGGCGACGTGTCGTGAATTACACTCAAACGGCGCGGCGGAGGCACGCCGTTCTTTCGTTTCTTTATAAATTCCACGCCAATTGGCGCTGCTGCGCCTGCGCCGCGCCTTCACCTTACGCCGTTTCTGTGTAATTCGCGCCTTAAGACGCTTAATGTTCCTTTTTAGCCATCAAGTGTATAAGATCTAAGGGACACTTATTTCTGCCAGGGCTGCGGGCTGTTCGAAAAAGATACCGCGGCCCTGGAACACAAAGGGCAAGGAAGGAACATGGATAGGTTTTAGTCAGTAAAAAAAAGGGACACTTATTTTGGCAATACAACTATTTTTATAGTATTATTTGTGTCGAAAAGTCGCATTTCAACACAATTTACTGTGATAAACACTAGGTTATTGAATTGCTTCAAAATCCTTCTGTAGGCTAATTCACGTAATCTTAAGACGCGCCGATGAAGTTTTGGTGCAGTTGCAGCGCAGTTTCAGTTAAGTTCAAGTTTGAGTGTTATACGGTATTCTTTTAATTTTTGAACTGCGCGTAAGTTGCGCGTGAATTGCACGTCAACTGCACGACAACCAAACTGATTTTTAAAACTTACATTTATAAAAATACAATTTGATGCCAACAAAAGTAAATAACGATGAACTTATGTTGTACGAAACTGCACGTTGATCGAATTGAAACTTATAAGCCGTCATTTTGAGACGTCAAACGAATAGTAGAATACCGATCTTGTTGCGTTTCGAAACACGCACCAAAGACGCGCAACAGTAGAATGCCGTTATTGCGCTCGCGTGACGCGCACTTGACGCGAGCGTGTCTGACAGCGGTAGAGAATACGAAAAGCGTTGTTCTGATCGAAACTTAACTGAAACTGCACTGCAACCGCACATTTTTTTAGTTAGGTACGTGAATTAGCCCACTGATTGTGATAGAAAAGTGTGTCAGTTCTCAGTTGATTTTGCTGAATTGGGCCTATTTGGCGCAGCCGGCCGTGAGACACACAATATACATTTTTTTTTGTTTAGAGTTTTTTTTCTGTTTTATATTGTGTTTGGGGCATGTGACAAATAAACATTTTTTCTGGTTCTTTTGTCTCACAATTAGGGTGCTGATGTCTACGCCATGTAAGATACATGCGACACCACCACCTTTAGGGCCGACTCTTGGTATATGATAATGCGATATTGGTCCATATATGCTCTTAAAACTAATTTGCTTGAAGCCAAGCTTAATTTTGTTAGAAATGTAATATCCATATCATGAGTATCTGGTACTTCTAATCTACCACATTAGGTACCTCGGCGTAACATTTGTACTCTCGCACATTGCGCCCTCCGGCAGCACTCGCGAAATTGGACCGACATCCGATCTAAATTTGAATAAAATTACTTTTATTTCATTTTTTCGTTTCGCCTCGCCATGTGTGCCACAGTGCGACTTTTGGCGGAGTCTGCCAACCGTCGCCTAATGTCGTTTCAACAGAATTATTTATGTGATATTTTTGGGTGTACTACATTTTGTTAGGCGCTTAGGAATGTTTAAATTTATATTTGCGCACATGCCTAGTGCCTACTGTGTTGGAAGGATTTCTTTGACTATGAGGACATTTTTCTTCTGAATTAAAAAAAAAATACAACCTTTGATAGATTGACATACAGGAGAAGCTGACGCTGACGAGCGTGGTTTCCTTCGTGCCTCGGAAAGCACGTTAAGCCGTTGGTCCCGGCTGTCTATTGTAGATCTTTGACAGTCGTTACAGGTAGTCAGTGGCCAAGTGTGTGGTGGAAAGTCAGACAACCATTCTTCCCCAGGGGTATCGTATTACCCAGTACCAACTGGGTTGTGTCGCCACATTGATCGGACCGCATCCAGTGGATCCCCGCAACCTTCACCAGGTCATCGGTCCACCTCATGGGAGAGGGAGGCCTATGTCCAGCAGTGGACGTCTTTCGGCTGAAATGATGATGTTAATCAACTTTGTTGTGGAGGTGAGATAGGCAGTCGCTCCATGGCGAAAACTGGTATTGAGCTGCATCCAATTAAACTGGAACAAACCTACCCTAACTAGTTAGGAAAAGGTTCGACAGATGATAGGTAAATTGTCATTCATTTTTTTTTACATAAAGGGTGTAAAAAGGCTATTAACGAAGCCGAAAGACACTTGTTCTCCCCGTCATTGCGATCATTTATTTGTTCTGGATCATACCTGGAAACTTCTAGTTACGAAGATATTGGGGGTCAAAGTTCCAACTTTTTCACATGTTTTTTTTAATACATGTTTTTAATGTATTTTTTTTTACATAAGACACCTTCACGACCCCCTTACTATTCAATCCATCCATCAGCACAATGTTTTGAATGCGTTACATTGAGTCCTACCGTAAAATATGATTTTTCGCCCCAAAAAAAAAGTTTCCCAGCAATAATTTTTGCGTAAAGTTACTTAGTTTGATGTACATAATGCTTGGTTAACGGCTTCGTGATCACTCTGTTTACACCCTGTAGAACAGTTCTTGTGTCTTTAAAACCCCTTGAAATCACCACATAGTTCTAACCCACAACATTTTATTCACCTTTGTTTTTGGGATTTGAATCCTTTTAATTGTTGAAGCTTTTCAACAATTTCTACAGTAAAAGCAAATTATCAGAATCCCAAAGCGATAAGGTACGAAAAGAAATGAGCCACATTGATTGGCTTGATCAAAGTTTAGATTATTGCTGATCAAATTGATCAAAGTGAAACCAGTCAAAGGGTTCCCAACTTTTAAAGTGATCCATTGTACGGTTACCAATTAACATCCCAATTATTTTGACTGACATAGATATTTTTTGACGTGAATCATTTTCTTTTTCGTGAATAGGTATTGTTTCATTCAATTAAAATGTTCGAGGAATTGTGTTGCTACGTCTCAATTTCTAGTTTCTACCTAGCAACAACCTTGATAAATAACAGAAATAATGAAGAATAAGGTTCTTAATTATACCTACTAGTAAATCGTATTTTTGAGTATGTGATACATTCGAACCTTAAACTACAACAAAATACAAGAGAAAAAAATAACAAAAAAATAACAGAGGTAAAATTGACACAGTGAAATAATTGTTTATGATAAGGGGCTGCTTAGAGCAGCAGTGGCCCAGTGGTAGCGACCCCGACTTACGAACAGTAAGTCGTGGTTTCGAACCCAGGCAGGCACATTACTTAGTGTAATTTATTTCATCACCACTGCTCTCAAAAACGGTGAAGTAAAACCGGCATGTGCTAGAAAAAAAATTCGAAGACATGTGGCATCTACCAATCCGCACTAGGCCTGCGTGGTGGATTGTAGCCCATTCCCTCTCATGGAGAGGGGGCCTGTGTCTCAGCAGTGAGAACATCATAGGCTGCTGATGATGAGGGGTTGCCTAGTAAACGATTAAGGATGGCTTTTTGTTTAGAAAGAAAGTCAAAGTGGAGATTAATAACATCACTGTAGCCATTTACTGCCTTACACATTCTTTCAACAAGCGTATTGGCTCCCAAAACGGTTCTTCTAAATGGCGTACAAAGAGGTGTGATGGCACAAGCTGGACACAGGCACAGGCCTTCTTTTTATTAGAATGAGTGGGCAGTAACCTCCACATGTGCCTAGTGCGGGTCGGCACTGTAGAGACTTTAACCTTCGTGGTAATTTTAGGCATGTTGTAAAGAAAAAATTGGGTGCCTGTAAAGTCGGTATACGGGCGAAAGTTTTACGTGACAACGACTTTGAGTGGTAAAATAATTTTAATGTGAATATTCATTCGTATAGTAGGAAGAAGGATGAAATAATAGTAACAATTTAAAACATTTATTTATACAAAGAATTATATTTAAAACATTAATTTATACAAAGAATCTCGCACTGAATTTCATATTAACAAAGTGCCTTTCACTTTTTATGTCTGTCTCTCTCGCTCTTAGGCGGGCTAGCGTGCCTCTCACTCGCTCTCATTGTGAGCGCATAACGTGAGCGGAGCGTAACGCAGTTTCTTGAAGTGTCACCCGGCAAACCAATTTATAAGACGTTGTCACGTCAAAATGAAATACACGATAAGGTTGGCATTTAATTTAGTGTGACTTTGCCAATTTAATTTTTAGAATTTGTAATGTATTTTTTTTTTTTTTATTAATTTATAATGTACATCTCAAATGACCATAGTTTTTAAAATATTTCAATTTATTTTTTTAATTTGGAGTATAGACAGTTATTTGATAGGAAAACTATTGTGTTAAGTTAATTTATATCTATTATTTTAATTTTTTATCTTTATTTGTCTCTGTTTTGGTTTTATTTTTAAGTGTGCCTATTAACAAAATTATGGATAGTGATATCTGAAATAAATGATTTGATTGATTAGAACAAGAAACGTTGAAACAGCTTAGCCGTCCGTTCGTGCCAGGGCTGCGGGACTGTTCGAAAGAGATACCGCGGCCCTGGAACACAAAGGGCAAGGAAGGAACATGGATGGGTTTTAGTCAGTGCAAGTCTGACACTCCCTTCCGCTCCGCACAGAGCGGGAGGAGTCATTTGATGACTTCCCATCCGAAAAAAAAAATCCTCCGTTCGTGTGAATGATACATGCAAGTTTAATCACGATGTTTCCCTTCTCCGAATTGAGGGCAGTCATCATCATCATCAGCCTATAATGTTACCACTGCTGGGACACAGGCCTCCTCTCTATGAGAGGGATTGGGCTATAATCCACCACGCGGGCCCAGTGCGGATTGGTAGATGTCACATGTCTTCGAATTTTTGGTTCTAGGACATGCCGATTTCCTCACGATGTTTTCCTTCACCGTTTTTGAGAGCAGTGGTGATGAAATAAATTACACAAAGTAATGCCCCTGCCTGGGTTTGAACCCACGACTTACTGTTCGTAAGTCGGGGTCGTTACCACTGGATTGAGAGCAGTGGTGATGAAATAAATTACACAAAGTAATGCGCCTGCCTGGGTTCGAACCCACGACTTACTGTTCGTAAGTCGGGGTCGTTACCACTGGATTGAGGGCAGTGGTGTTGAAATATGTTATTATTTTATAAAAAGACAATTTATGCAATGGCGAATTGAATCGAATTAACAAAAACATTTATTTGGAATCACCAAGAAAATGGCAATCTAAATTGTGTCGGCACAGAACTGAGCTACTAACTAGTTTGACGCTTTCAGTAGCGTCCATCCTTGTTGTAGTAAACAATAAGCAGGGCACGATATTTAAGCGTTTCGATCCATCCTTTGTGGTAATCCTGGGTAATATAGTTAGCACATTAAATCGAACTTAAAAATAACTACAGAGAGTGTCACTTCTGCCAACAATTTCTAAGACCACAAGAACACAAGCTGGATTTCGATGCAGGTTCCGTCTCAACAATATATTAAAAGCTTAAAATCAACACATCACGTAAACCCAACATGGATAACTAAAATAGAAGCGATCGTTAAAACAAACAGTTAGTGCAGAATCAGACTAGTTCACATTAACTATTTAGTTTCCTCTCGTCTCTGAACTGTTCGAACGCGTTGCAAACAAACTGATTTACGATACGAACATGGTTCTGCTACTAAGCGTCGCTTATATTGATGCCTAAATATAAAAATTTGGAGTATAGACAGTTATTTGATAGGAAAACTATTGTCTTAAGTTAATTTATATATATTATTTTAATTTTTTATCTTTATTTGTCTCTGTTTTGCTTTTATTATTAAGTGTGCCTATTAACAAAATTATGGATAGTGATATCTGAAATAAATGATTTGATTGATTAGAACAAGAAACGTTGAAACAGCTTAGCCGTCCGTTCGTGCCAGGGCTGCGGGGCTGTTCGAAAGAGATACTGCGGCCCTGGAACACAAAGGGCAAGGAAGGAACATGGATGGGTTTTAGTCAGTACAAGTCTGACACTCCCTTCCGCTCCGCCCAGAGCGGGAGGAGTTATTTGATGATTTTCCATCCGAAAAAAAAAGGAATTGTAATTTCATTTCCAGGTACATAATTAAGCGTTGAAAATCCTTCTGTGTACTTTTACGAAGGTATTATTTTAGATGTCACTGTCTATATGAACGTTAGTTAGACCTCATATTTAACAAGGTCATCATCTGACTAGTGTTTTACCAACTATGCTAGGGTCGGCTTCCAGTGTAACCGGATGCAGCTGAATACCAGTATTTACATGGAGTGACTGCTTATCTGACTCCACAACCCAGTTAGTTACTGAGTAATACGATACCCAATGGTAAGACTGGTTGTCAGACTTTCGGGCGACCGACTACCTGTAACGACTGTCAAAGATCTACAAATGACAGCCGGGACCAACGGTTTAACGTGCTTTCCGAGGCACGGAGGCAACTCGGTATGTAATGGGTGGTCACCCATTCACGGATCGATCTAGACAAGCAAGGCTTAACTGAAGATAGATCCAAGCGGCTGTTATTATTTAGCCACGTCACATCAACATACCTAATTATAGTACACCCACATTGACTGTGCTGTGTTTAGAGATTGTTTATAGCAAATCTCATTATTATAAATTGTATGTCTAAGGGCCTCTTTCACCATCTCCACGTAAAGTGTAGATTAGTTACTCGCCGATTAGCGTTAATTGGCAAGTAAAAGTGCCGAGTATCTTCTGTCAATTTCACAAGCGAAAACGAAGCTTTGAGTAACAATTTGCTGGTTAAGTGAATGAAGTATCAAATCGTACGTTGCATTCGTTCAATGTGACGTCAACAACCCTCGTCAAACTGCATATGGGGTTCTAGGTAGAAGATAAAACAAAGAACACCGTTTTATTTATTGCAGTTGTCATTTTTTGTGTGTTCGTCTGTTGTTGTTTTGTTGCGTGGTATTATGATTAGTTTTAAGTAAAGTAATGAAAATATATAGAAGGATTTAAAAAAATACCACGCACCTTTGCGTTTTAGGCGATATATTTATTTTGTTTTTGGAGTTTTGCACTTCGATACATCAAATTTTGCAAAAAAAAAAACAGTTTCATCTAGGTCCATAAAATATTTAACATAGAATTTAAACGTTGCATCGACAGTTCTAATTCATCCAATTCATGATCAATTAGATCTATTCAAATATTAATATCAAATAAAGCTACGCACGAAATCACAACGGACCACTTTTAATATTTAACCGTCAAGTAAACACACTAATCGGCAGAAGTCCTGGTAAGTAAGTTACGGGTCGGTTTATCGTATGAGTAGTGTTACTCGAACGTCGTGAAATTCGTACATGTAGTTACGTGAGACTTTAACTGGCGAGTAGCCTACTTAACACTTTACTTGAGGATGGTTAAAGAAGCCCTAAGAATACGGTGTAGAAGGGACAATGACGCGAAAAAGTTTACCACGTATTTGGTACATCATTCCGAGCGCCCCCCCTACATAGAAAACCAAAGGTTATTAAAAAAAAACAACTGCTCCATACATTTTCACCGTATAGGTATTGCATTTTTGCAGCGTCGGTGTCCCGCTTCCACCCAGTTTCTTTTTTGACTGATTTCGCCATATTATACAGGATGTAAACAGACTCTTCACGAAGCCGTCAACCAAGCATTATGTACATCAAACTAAGTAACTTTACGCAAAAATTAGTACTGGGGAACGACTTTTTTTGGGTTGGAAAATCACATTTTTTAGTAGGACTCAATGTAACGCACTCAAAACATTGTGCTGATGGATGGATTGAATAGTAAGAGGGTCGTGGAGATGTTTAAAGTAAAAATCTAACATTAAAAACATGTACCTATTTCAAAAAAAACTTGTCATAAAATTGGAACTTTGACCCCCAATATCTCCGTAACTAGAAGGTTCCCAGGTATGGTCTAGAACAAAAAAATTATCGCGATGACGGGGATTCGTTAAGAGTCTGTTTACACCCTTTATATGGCAAAATGAGTCAAAAAAGAAACTCTGAAACGACTTAAATTATTGTAAAAAGGATTATAATTAGTTCTTTAAAAGCTAGATACAAATAAAAAGAACTGGCCTCTCCGAAGTTTAAATTGCATTAGTACTCCTTGCGCAGTTTTAAAATAAAAACGGAAATATGAACCCTTTTATTTTTCTTTTCTGTAACGAACTTCATTAAAATCAGTATTTAGTATTGTCATCAGCTTCAAAGTTATTCAAATTCTCGATTTCAATCATTTACAATTCGACGAATAAACACAAACAAAGTGCCAGTTCATAACATCATTATTTATTTATTATTTATTTTCATTTTTTTTTTATTTTTTTTTTTTCATTATTAACTACGTACTACTATTGATATTATTATCTTTTAATATCCTGCTAAAGCTTAGGAAGACCAAAGAAACTATGGATGGACTGTGTGAAGGATGATATGGCAAAAAAAGGGGTCAGATGAGATGACGAGTAATAGAGAAGTATGGAAGAAGAAGACATGCTGCACCGACCACAAATAAATTGGGACAGTGGCAAGAGAATGATGATAATGATTCTGCTAAAGCGGCCATTTCAGGCCCTCTGGTATTTTTAGTAATAGGGATCTTACTGGTACCAAAATAATACACAAAATCGTCTTAAAATACTTTAGTTTGTTCATTTAGTTTTGCTGGCCTCTTCCTTGAGCAGCTGGTAGACATAGGAGAAATCTTTCTGGCCGTATCCTCGGGATTGAACGATACGGTATAGCTGCGTCGCCACGGCGCCGAGTGGGATGGGTGACCGGATGCCGAGGGCCATTGTACTGGCTAGCTCCAGATCCTGAGTGAGAAAAAAATATTTTTAAGCATTACACATTCAGTATATCCCGTAATGGCAGAGGCAAGTGTCGACGAAGATGTTTTAAGGGTCCTATGTAATTAGGGTGAGCTTATTGATGGCAACTAATTTAGGCCCCCCAGTCATGGATGAAGTAAGCCACCACCACCGCGATCTGCCCAGATGGAGGATACATTTGAAGATTCCTCACAGAAAAAAAGGTACAAACCAAAACCAGTTCCTACTGAATTATTCAAAACTAGCTGTTACTCCGACCTTCGTCTACGTGAAATTATTACTTCCCTATTTTCTTGGGTTTTAATTTTTTTACACGGAACCCTAATCCTTTTTCAAAAATAAAAGTGGCTTAAATACATTACTCCTTATAACATCAGCTATCTGCCAGTATAGTCCCGTCAAAATCGATCTAGCCTTTTCGGATATTAGCCGGAACGGAAAAATTGTAATAAATACCGTCTTATGCATTCAGGAAAAAGCTGTTATTTTGGAAATTACAAACAGACACTTCAATTTTGTTTTTTTTTTTGTTTATTTATATAGATATAAAAATATAATAAAATAGCCAAATCTGATCAGCAAACTCAGAATCCCATTGTAATTATTACATCAATGAGGTATTCAAATACTGATTCAACATACACATTTTTACTATTTTTGCCGGTAAGTACATGCATGATAATCGCAACACGAAGTAGAGATATTATAATTATGACGTCACGGTTCTTATTTACTCGTGAGAAACAAGTTCATATCTTATCAACTTGCGTAGATGATAAGAATTTAATAAACTAATAGTTGTTATTCATTATTATCAGTATAACGCAACATAGCATTATTTCTGATATTCATGATAACGCTTCGAGAAGTATGGAAGAAGAAGACATACTGCGCTGAACCCAAATAAATTGAGATAATAAATATAATAATTCGACGACCATCTTTCGAGGCTCTCCTGAGACGATTGGATCAAGGGCCTGATTCAGAAGGCAGTACTCCTCGATACAGCTTGCATTGTGAGGAGGTTCCTGTCTCTGGAGCCCTAACCACCTGTAGCTTGTATCCTGCTGCCGACACCGGCGAACCGCTATTTTTTTATATTTTTAAATGTTTTTCATATGGTTTCTTTAAGAACTATTTAAAAATGTTAAAAATATGTATATAAAATGAATTAACAGAATAATAATTCATTTATTCACTCAAGTAACAAGGACTCCTTAGCATACACAACACAACTCATTAGCATAAGGGCAAGAGAATGATTGATTGATGAGAAACAATGCTTTGTGTGTGAATGGTCTTCGCAACAACCAATGTACTTTAGTACGGTCAAAGCACCATTATCACCTAGCAGATCTTATAACGTATATAGTATAGCTCATACCATGGAAAATATAACCTAGTCAAGTAGTTACTAAGATTGTTATTGGATCTAACTGATCAATAGGCCGAAACGTGGTCATATAAATCAATTCACATTAATAAAAGCTAACAATTAATAACATCTAATTAAACTCTGATCCTAAACGTCAAAAGATTCATTACAGAGAAGAAGTTTAAGAAACTTCTGATGGAAAATCCCTGTAACACGTTGCCCGACCTGGGAATCAAACCCAAGACCTCAGCAGTCGCGCTTGCGACCAATTGAACAACGTGGCATCATCATAATTTGGCCCAATGCAACAGTGGAGCTGGACAATAAGTTCCCCGTTCCTCCTCAGTTCTCTGTTTCTGAATTAAATAATTGCCCTCACTTTAACCATGAGTTCGTTCTTGAATCCACCATCGTAATTCCTGCTAGAAGGTGCAGTAGCGACCAGTCCGGGAACTGGACAGTACACCTCTGTGGACCAAGAGCGGGCTGAGGAGTTGTTTAGCACGTCCAGCAGCACTTGAGGGTCCAGACCCGCTCTGGAAAAGAAAAATAAGCCAATGGTTAAAAGAATTGTTGTTTTTTGTAGAAGATTAACGATTACTGTTTTTTGATTCCTAATAATTTCCTCGTAGACTGCCAAGATTCTAATAAAAAATTCACAAATTACCAACCACCTACCGTAATTTCCGTGACACGGAGGACACTCGGAATTTAATGGATGAACACCCATCCACAGCTGTCTGTGGCAAGCGCTGTTTAACCTTAAAGACCGACCTTAAAGAGCGGCCGTTTTTATTAAGCCACGAGCAGCGAGCTCAGTAAGAATCAAAATCGAATGGATTATTGAACAGAAGAGTTCATCAACATCATCATCAGCCTATAATGTTACCACTGCTGGGACACAGTCCTCCTCTCTATGAGACGGAATGGGCTATAATCCACCACGCGGGCCCAGTGCGGATTGATAGATGTCACACATGTCTTCGATTTTTTGGTTCTAAGACATGCCGATTTCCTCACGATGTTTTCCTTCACCGTTTTCATAATCAAGAGATCATAATCTAAGGAAAAAACAAATACTCAAATACTCACTTAATACCCATATGCATACACTCAGCTGTAGCCATCCCAGTGATACCCATGAGCATGTTGTTGGTCAGCTTGGCGACCTGTCCGGCGCCAACCTCTCCGCAGTGGAACTGCTTGGCGCCCATGGCCTTGAGGAAGGGCAGGGACCGCTCGAAGTCTTCCTTGCGACCACCAGCCATGAAAGCTAGGGTGGCGTTTTGGGCGCCCATTACACCTGAAATGGGGGATAGAGTTTTGTATGGTTTATTTAGGGTTTAAAAATTTCAGAACCTTAAACATCTTTTTCTTGTGCTCTTTCTGTGAGAGGATGGACAAAAGATGACATTTACTAGTTATGTTTTTTGCAATTTGCAGGTCAGTGTCAGGTTGTATGTTGATGAAAAATAAGTCGCGCCAGTAACACGTCTGAGATACAAAATTACAATCATGAAAATCATCAATACAACGCATTTTTTTGGATGCGAAATCATCAATTAATGACTTCTCCCGCTCTGGGCAGAGCGGAAAGGAGAGTCAGACTTGTACTGACCACAACCCATCCATGTTCCTTCCTTGCCCTTTGTGTTACAGGTGATATCTGCGATATCTCTTTCGAACAGTCCCGCAGCCCAATGGGTGCCCCCCTTAAATATTTATTTTATTCTGTTTTAGTATTTGTTGTTATAGCGGCAACAGAAATACATCATCTGTGAAAATTTCAACTGTCTAGCTATCACGGTTCATGAGATATACCCTCTAAGTTCATTTAACCCCATTGAATGAAATATAGATTTTGCAAAAAACGTAAGAAAATTTGAATTTCGCGGGCTACCAATACGCTTCTACCTTAAATATTTTTTCTTTCTTCTTTTTTCTTATCAAAGCGTTTCCTATTTTTTAGTGGGCGGTCCTTTCATACAAGCCTACAAGGACTTGCTCTTATAACCTACTACTCTTCATGATAATAAGGTTTCTGAACAGTCTGCTTGCCATATGACTTGCCGTAATTTTGGGCCTTATGCACGTCACTGTATTTCTACGAGCTCAAAGACTTACAACAAAATTGGCCTACACTTTTCGGCAGCTTATGTCAAAGCAATACATTTCAAACTTTACCCTCATCATTGTTGCATATAGAAGCTTCCTTTATTAGGGCTTTTTTTTGCGGATGGGAAATCATCAAATTACTTCTCCCGCTCTGGGCAGAGCAGAAGGGAGTGTCAGACTTGTACTGCCTAAAACACATCCATGTCCCTTCCTTGCCCTTTGTGTTCCAGGACCACGGTATCTCTTTCGAACAGTCCCGCAGCCCTGGCAGGCCTTAATTAGAGCCTGAGATACGTTTTATGTGTTAGTTTTTATTTGAAAAATCTTTTCTGTTTCAGTTCAGAGGGCAGTTGAAGAACCGAGGTAATTTTGGTTTCAAGATAAACACTGTATAATGCTTCCTATCTCATTTTCTCCCACGTTAAATCTTATATATTTTTGTGTCTGTCTCTTTTGACTGTCGCTTTTTCGTTTCATCGACTTTCAAATCGCAATGATGCTAAAGAAGTTTTCACTTCAAAAACTCAAGATTGCATAACGCTTCATCATAATTATTAAAAATATATAATTTAAGAGATTAAAATAACTGTTTGCGCTGGCGTGATTCGGCTATGATTTCATTATCTAGTGATAAGTTTAATTTTGTCACCTTCTGGATATAACTATCATAATTTCGGTGTTGCCAGGTATTTATTGTTCACCCAATATTTGATATGGGCTTTAGATATCCGATAATATATTTTATCTTCATATACACACGATATGTGGGATATTCCTTATCGTGGAGTTTATTGTATAACTGTACAGCTAATAATGTCCTCATGGGAAAACCTAATAACACTTTGCTCGACCCGAGAATCGATCTTGCATAGCATATTTCGACCTAGCATTTATTTCACACAACATAACACGCCTGTAATCCTCGAAGGATTAGGCAGAGGTGTACCTAATAGTACAATTACATTTCACCAGTAATTATGTTAAAGTCCCATTACCACAGATCCAAAAAACTAATAACAATTTATCCGACCCAGGAATTGAACCCAGGACCTCTTGCTCAGCAGACGCTCTTGTGACCACTAGACCAACGAGGTAGTTAATTTAAATTTTGAATAAATAACTTAAGGCTTGCCCATAGCATTGAGATCATGCCTAAACAACTTTGATGTGAAACAAAACGATTTAACAAGCAAATAATTAACTGGTTTGTGGAATCCAACATCATCAAGGTTAACTGCGTTGATAACCTTATCACAGCAGTGATGCAACAATAAGATTTGATAAACAAAATCACGCTTGTCAATTCAGTCGTTCTTACAGTAAATGTATTATTAATCGTTATCAAATTGAAGATAAATGTTGAGGTATGTGTGTGCCACGCATATCATATCTTTTTTTTAACAGGTTCACTGGCAAGTTTTCGATTAAGGGCGACAATCGGAGGCCGAAATATTATATTACTTTAATTTGACTGAAAAACATTAAAACAATAAACATTTTTAGCGGTAAACTGGCTCATACAAGGTACTCGGTAGTGATCTCGTGCCAGTGCGAGACCGCACCCTTCCTCTGCATCCCACATCTCGCGCCCGCTTTGACAGAAATATCATTTTAAGGTGGATTTATTTATTGTTTAAATATTGTATTATGATAAATTATTGTTTGCTTATACAGAATGGTAGCGACAACGACGCACAAACGGTTATCACGTATTAAGTCATCATTCCGGGGTATGAAATAATGTGCTCCCCTTATAAAGGGTGTAAACAGACTCTTAACGAAGCCGAAAGGCACTTGTTCTCACCGTCATTGCTTTCAACCTTCTAGTTACGGAGATATTGGGGGTCAAAGTTCCAACTATTTCATAAGTTCTTTTTAAAATACATGTTTCTAATGTAAGATTTTTACTTTAAACACCTCCAGTACCCTCTTACTATTCAATCCATCCATCAGCACAATGTTTTGAGGGCGGTACATTGAGTCCTACTGTAAAACGTGATGTTTCACCCAAAAAAAAATGTCGTTTCCCAGCACAAATTTTTGTGTAAACTTACTTAGTTTGATGTACATAATGCTTGGTTGAAGGCTTCGTGGAGAGTCTGTTTACACCCTGTATATATGGGGGGCCACATGGAAATTTTTATCAGTAATTAAAAAAAAACTGTTTTTCCATAAATTTTGAGCGTGTAGGTAAGTTTAGCACTTTTATAGGAAACAGCAGAATTTAATTGAAATTACCGATGAAAAATTTATATGTGGGAGGGTTCAGAATGATGTACTAAACACGTTTGTGCGTTGATGACCCTTCCACCCCGTATCAGGATCATCAAGCTGATGCTCCATACATTTGTGTCGAATAGGGTTCAAAAAAATATATGGGAGAGCTTAATTTTTTTTCGATTATGAGGATAGTTCCATGGCGAAAGTGGTTCAGTTTGATTATACATAAGACCGATAATAAGATTCTTATTTTCAGGTTATTAGGTACTTCTGCCTACCTCCATGTTAAAAATGTGTGAGTTTATGAATGTATGATATTCTGGTAACTGAGCTTTCCTTTATAAAACAGATACAGAGTAAGAGCCCACGCACATTATAAAGAAAGAAAGAATAAGGTTTATTTGACGTCAGTACATTAAGCACACAGAATAAAAAAGATACAAAATAAATGACGAATACAAAAAAAAGAATAATAAAAAAAGGAAAATACATGATATACATGTGCTGTGTGCCTCACGGCTGCGTCAAAAAGGTCCATTTCAGCATTCATGCCACCAGCGATTAAGGCCACCAATCGCCGCTACTAAACGCGACCACCAGTGGTTCAGTCAGACCATTACAATATGCCGCCACCAGTGACACCACTGGTGCCTGGATGCGGCCTTCAGTGGCTGCCACTTGCGGCAGTTGTTCAAGTGGTACTCGACAGAGGCGGACGTGTGTTTGCACACCCGCAGCTTGTGGCTCGGAGGCGGCCACTCAAACGCTCGGTATGCGCCGATACTATACAAAATGTATGGAGAAACGCGTCCGCAACTTATGGCGGCCACTAGTCGTTCTAATGTGGTCGCCACTAGTGGCTCAACGTGCAGGGGCTCTAAGTACATATTTGTTTCCGACATAAGTTATTTACGAACGTTTCTTCGTAAATAACTTGTTACCCATTTGTTACTCTCCGTTTGACAGCTTTCAATTACTTTGAAGTGCGTGGGTGAGCTCCTAGCTACCTAGGGTTGAATGTTTCATCCTTTGTTATTTTAGATGTGTAGCAACTTGAAATTCTTGTAATTAAAACAGTAAACAAGATGATTGATGTGATTAAATGGTTAGGTCATGTGGAGAGGACGAGTGAAAGGCGACTAACAAAACGTATTACAAGGCAGATGTGAGTGGCAACACCGGGAGGGGACGCCCTATAAGGACATACGCTGACCTCATTGGTGAGGTTCTTTAGAAAGGTCAGGTGCGTAGTCCAGATGTATGAACGTGGACGAGGCAAAAGGAGTATGTAAGGATCGTAGCAGGTGGCGTTCTGTGGTTTCTGCTTACCCCCATGGGAAAAGGGCGTGAGTTTATGTATGTAAGCAAGATAACTAGATGGGCTGCCTATGCTGCCTAAGCTGTGGTCCCAAGTGCGGTTGCTGAGCATGAGGTCCTAGGCTCGATTCCCAGGTTGGACAAAGTGTTATTGAGTTTTTCCATCAGGAATTTCTCAGTACCAGCCACGGAGTCTACCCACCACTCGCAGCTAACTTCAGAGCCTTCAAAAAGTTTGAACAGCCAACCATCTGACATTACACTGAACTGAGGCCTTTTAGGGAGAAGTGTTTTTATTTCGATATACTATTTTTAAGGAGTGTTATGTTTTCATAACAATAAACGCTCTCAACCGGCGAGCGAGTATGACCAGATGTATGGACGTGAACGAAGAAAATTAAGTATGAATGGATCGTAGCAGATGGTGGTGTCTAGCAGTGGCGAAGGTTCCATACAACTCGATTCCTACCGGATTCCCTTTGAAAATGGCACAGTCAGTATTCTATACACAAATAATATAATCACATTAAATATACAACATTATTTTTAGTATATGCGAAACGTGAATATAGTTTGTTCAGAATAAGTAACTGAATCGATTCCAATAATTATTAAACCATGTTATATTTTGTCCCAAAAATATTTGAAAATGGTTACAAGTTGGACAAGACGACGCTGGAGGCGCGGGCGCCGTGTGATGGGTGAGCATCTTTTTATACGGACAACCAAGTAACAGAACAAGCTTATAACTTTGTGGTTTTTCATGACAGGTACATTTTTGAAATGTTTACGTAGATTCTTTACATAAAAATAATTAGACACGTGTTTCGGGTTTCGCATATACTAAAAATAATGTTATATGTACTCCGGTTTACAAAAATTGACCCTTCGCTACTGGTCTCTAGTATCTGCCAATTCCATGGGGAAAGGGCGTGAGTTGATGTAGGTATGTATGTGTATGCAAACGGTCTTTCTTTCTTTAAGCTTACCTCCTGATACAGGAGCGTCTGTGAAGCCCTTGCCACTCTCGAGAGCGATGGGGAAGATCTCTTTGGGCACGTTCGGGTCAACAGTACTCGAGTCAATGAGGAGAGCTCCTTTACGGGCCTAGAAACAACACAATATTCAAATTATTAACAAGATTACATAGTTTTTTTTTCGGATGGGACATCATCAAATGACTTCTCCCGCTCTGGGTAGAGCGGAAGGATTCTCAGACTTGTACTGACTAAAACTAATCCATATTCCTTCCTTGCCCTTTGTGTTCCAGGGCCGCGGTATCTCTTTCGAATAGTCCCGCAGCCCTGGAAGATTAGCTAAAAGTGAGTTTCCCATAGACGGGCTGAAATCCTGAATCTTGCTGGGCAGTTAAGAAGCTCATATCAAGTTAACGAGCGACCTAGGAATAAAACCCAAGCTGGGCCCCATACCACGTAGTCGCGACAAATAGATGAGAAGGACAATAATTTGTTTTTAAAGGATTCTGAAGATAATATCGTCATTTCTTAGAAATTATTTCTTGGAATTCGGTCCGAAGGTGCGTTTACAATAAACGATTACGCTCCCAACGTATTTTTTCAACAGTTTTGCCCTCACTTTTTATTGTTCGCTGCTAAAGAGCCCACTGGCATGAATGTATAAATGCATTCATTAGCATTTATTTATATTTTTTTCTTTTTATGCACTTATTTTTTTTTTTTAATTTTTTTTTTCTCTGTTATCTTCAAAGAATTCACAGAAATGAACGATGATTAAAATTCGTTTGACGATTAATGCATTTAGTGATTTGCGGTGCAAATGGGCCTACCTCCTCGCGGTATGAACGCAACACACAGTTTACTTACAACCCTGTATCACCGTTACATGAGCAGCAAAAAATATTTTAGCTCTGTGAATAAATCGCGACTACCTTTCACAATTCTATCAAAACCAAATGATGTGGTTGGTTGAAGACCCCAAAACTTTCTCCATAAAGACGGAATAGTTCTTAAACATGAGTTCTTACAACCAAATGAAAAAGTTGTTTTCTCTCTAAAGTTCATCTTTTTGACTTGTTTGATGTTACAAGTTAAGTAAGTACTGTTTCTCAAAAGTTTAATTAATAACTTAGAAAAGGTGTACGGTGGTCAGGAGTTCGTAACTTAGTACCGCAACATCTTATATATCCGCAAATATCATATTACTTGACCGCGGGGAAGTTAGACGTGATCTCCACTTTCACTGAAGGAAATATAATATTTGTGCGATGCTCTTCTAAGTTTTCGCACGGTTTTGCAAGAAATCTAGTGAAATTCAATATTATAATTTCAATTAAGCACGTTTTATGCCACGTATAATTAGTTCCTACTTTCAAATTATCTTATAGAATACTCATACTTATTTAAAATCTGTCAAACTGGGTAGAATATGCAATCTGTCATTTTTTCAGCAAGATTCAGGTTTGAGAATTATTTTAGAAAACAACCAACGGTATACGAGAACCAGAAATTCAAATGTGACAATTTCCAACCTGCAATCCAATGGTTGGAACGTTCTGGAGTGTCATACTTCAAAATCCAGATTTTGTCCCAACAGTATGTAGCGACCTAATTTTGGGAGGAGCTCGTGGCTAAACAATAACAGCCGCTCGGCTCGATCTTTAGGTTAAGCCGTGCTTGCCTAGGTTGGTCTGTGGATGGGTGACCACCCACTACATACCGAGTTTCCTCCGTGCCTCGGAAAGCACGTTAAGCCGTTGGTCCCGGCTGTCATTTGAAGATCTTTGACAGTCGTTAAAGTAGTCAGTGGCCCAAAAAGTCTGACAACCAGTCTTGCCAAGGGGTATCGTATTTCCCAGTAGTAACTGGGTTGTGGAGGTCAGATAGGCAGTCGCTCCATGTAATATACTGGTATTCAGCTGCATCCGGTTAGACTGGAAGCCGACCCCAACATAGTTGGGAAAAGGCGAGGCAGATGATGAGTATGTAGCGACCTGGACAGTCTGTCATTCGAGTCCTGGGGGGTGCAATTAGTTGTGCAAGACAAGCAATAGAGAAGGTGTGGCATATCCTGTGTTGGGGCTCCACACTCCTATTGTGTCCGAAACAGGTCGATTATACCCTATCTAGCCGAATGCCCGGCGCACCCTGAACTGCAGCCAGCACTCGATAATGCAGAGTCTAGCTGACGAATCCTTTTACCACTATGACTTAAACCTCAATGTAATGCTTATAATTATGCTATAAAATGTGCCTGTTTTCAATGAAGATTCCTCATCATAGTTCAGCCTTTAGACAATAGATTCACACTCTGGGGCCTTGCCCAAACTTCACCAGAAGCACGAAGGCCCGTCCTGTGCATCTCGCGCCAAACAGATTCTCGCTATCCTCACCAGGTTATCAATCCTCCTTGTGTGTGACCTATCAGTGACTTTCTCCAGGTCCACCTTGGGTTAGTTCAATTCCCACTAGAATGCAGGTTATACTCACATGCTTAACCACCCCATCTTTGCCAAGGTACGCGTCCAGCACGATTTTGTTGCTAGGCAGAATGGAGACGACGACATCAGCGCCATCTACCGCCGCGGCGATGGAGGAAGCTTCAGTGATGCCGTTTTTGGCGGCTGCTGTTAGAGCCTCCTTGGATGGGTCGTAGCCACGAACTGCGAATCCCTGGAAAGAATGGTACACGTTTAAACTTAGGAACCCAATCCCACCAACCTACGGGAGTGTGATGAAAACTTCTGCTTTTAAATTAACTGACCAATTAGATGAAATGGTATTTAATTTCTGGTGTGTCAATGACAACATCCTGTACTTTCTTGAAAATTTTGAGAAAATAGATTCGGATCGAAATTCTAAAATTAAAAATAATCGAGGAATCGACTTAGAATTATATAATTAAGGCTCGTGTATTTCTAGATGTTAGAGTAATTAATCCGACATGAAGACAACGATAATGTAGATTACGAAACCAGGATTTTTCGTAATCTCTACATCGTCCAGCGTACATTAATACCTCTAATGGGCAAACAGTAGGCAGACGCCTGTAATCATAAATATGGAAAAAGAATAAAAACGAATACCACACTCTACAAATACGTTACTGGTACGCCGACAAAATAAAACTATTTGGTATACATTTTGCTTTTCCGTTCACCATTTTCTGCGAGCTAACATTCGCTTCATTTGTCAAAGAGACCGGGATTTTCGTTGAAATCATAAACACTCACTAGGATAAACCACAATTTGGCTTAGCTTGGATTTGCAGAATTTTTGGTTTATTACCTAGCAGAAGTGGTTGTGCCACTTTTTTCTAACTAATACTCTAGAAAGTGTTGAAGGATTTTAGGTAGGTATTTGTCTTATGATCTGTCGTTCCAAAAATTCCGTTTCACAAAATAGCCGAATTTAGACTCTGTAAAGTGCAGCGCACTTAACAGATGGATGGGTAGCTAGCTAAAGCCTGGTACTTTTCACCTTAACATTTGTGCTTTAATAAATGGTTTACTTCCGATTTTCAACTATACAAAATTCAAATACCCTGTTACAATAATATCACAAACGTCATAAATTCATAATAGACAGCCAATAAGAAAAACACTACAGCGATTTCCTTATGGCGTCTTATCTAATATGTCACTATTTAGTCACGGTAAACACTATCTAACAAATTATGACAGATACTGTCCGTATTGGGCAAAAAGAAAACAAAAAAAATAGTTTATTGTCACAATTAGCATAACCAGTACATTTAAACGTGTTTGAAGCCTCCTTTTAAGCAAAACAGAGCCTGTGTTAGGAGACTCAGCGCTTCCATATCATTGCATACTTATACTTACTATGAGTTGCAAAAAAGTAGTATACTGTGACATTAAGAGTACACTTATTATTATACGATGTGGGTGTGGTGTGTTGTGATGTTGTGGTGTGTATAGTGTATGTTGTGGTGTGTATAGTGTATGTTGTGGTGTGTATAGTGTATGATGTGGTGTGTATAGTGTATGATGTGGTGTGTATAGTGTATGATGTGGTGTGTATAGTGTATGATGTGGTGTGTATAGTGTATGGTGTGGTGTGGCGTGGTATGTACTCGTAATGCGGCGATATGTGTGAATAAAATAGAGAGAGAAAATACTAACTACCTGCTTTACTAGGTTCTAAATTATTTTGCTAGACTATTTCGCCACAATGCCTACTACTCAAAGTATTTTTACTGACTAAATTTCTATTTTGTAAGCCTAAACTAATCAGTCGACCTAAGATCTTCTTCTAATGCATACACATTACTTTCGGTCTTTTATGAAAACATCGTGAGGAAACCAGCATGCCTGAGAGATTCTTGACAGCATGTAAAGGCCTAGTCAGAGGCCCATGGGCGGCATAAAACCTCTGACAACAGGTTAGGCACAAACCACACGAAAAAAAAAATTGGCTGTCTGTAAAGTTGGTTTACGGACGATAGTACGTCATAAAATCGAGTGGAAGAGAGAAATTAACTATACAACCTAACTTCCTAGCTCCAGCAGTACAATAAAAATAATAATCTAGGCTTGTCAATATCTGACACTACGAAAATGGCGCATACGCACAATGAGCGCAACGGGACCGGGACACTTTTTCGTGCATGCAGCCGGCGTTCATCGATTTATTAGACGTTGTCACGTCAAAAAAAAAAGAGCAATAATGATCTAACCGCAGTCTATCAATATAGACTTATTAGCCATTGATATCTTGTGAAACTTGGACTGCATCGTTGGTCTAGTGGTCGCAAGCATAACTGAGCAGCATGAGGTCCTGGGTACAATTCCCGGGTCGGGCAGGGTTATTGAGTTTTTCCATCAGGAATTTTATAATTAAGTAGCGGATACGGAGTCTGACTTTGTGCCCGGTCGTTGGCAATAGGCTCGCCCCCTATTACATGGGACTTAAATATAACTGGCAAAATGTGAGTGTACTAATTAGGTGCACCTCTGCCTAACACTTCGGGGATTACAATGTGTGATGTTATGTTATATCTCTAGAAAATCAAGACTATCCTGGCATGATAAATAATAGCTGCTTTTTTGATGCTGAAATCTTGTAGCCACTTCTACAACTAGCCAGTAGGTGAAAAAGGTGTGTTGTGCTGCAGTGGCGAAGGTTCCATACAAATCGATTCCTACCGGCTTCCATTTGAACAATGGAACAGTCAGTATTCTATAGACAGTTATTATAATAATATTAAAGATACTCTGGCTTACCTCTTACAAAAATTGACCCTTCGCTACTGTTGTGTTGTCTTTTGTGTGCACTGAATAAATAGTTTATCTATCTATCTATCTAAAAAAACCAACATTCCATGTTACCGATTTCGTCAATCGAGAAATAGCCACATTCTTATAACAAGGCTTCTCGGCTTCAACCCAAATCACCTACAAACGGACACATTGAAAGTTATTGATAAAAAAATACTTTTCCGACCTCAAATACCCAAAATATGGCATTTGCTTAGAATTTTATTCATCCAGTTTGGAAAGGAAAAAGGAATTGGTAATATTTTGTATGTCCAAGTATGCCAAGGTAAGCCTACTTAAATAATTCAGGGCACTGCGGGCTCGTATTCTAGATTGATGACGAGCTGATCTAGGAATATTTCGACGGCAGCAAAGAACAAACGGCTATCTACAAAATCACAAGTTTCCAGGAGAGCGTTTTTAACGCGAAAATGTAATAACTTCTACAAGATCAAAGTTAGCTTCTTCAATTTGTAATAGATAATCATAAACATTTTTTTTCATTAAAAAATGAAAAACATATATACCTGGATAGAATAAAGAATTCTGAATTCATTTATGTATTTTGCAAAAAATGTCGATTTGAGGGTAACACAAATTGTATAAAGAAAAACAACAGCTTTGAGTTCCCATAACGGGAGCATAGGTAGGGCTGCCAGTCGTCCCGCGTGAGGCGAGACGTCCCGTTTCCAAGGCTAAAATAATGCGTCCCGTGGTTTGTGTCTGCGAGGCGCTAATTGTCCCGCTTTTTGGTAACACTGGCCTAGGTTAGAAAGAAACCCTATTCAAATAGAGTACGGGGTTGCGTACGTGCAACGGTGTTGGACGCCAGACAGTTATGAAGAAAAAAAAACGGGTTGCACTCCGGGAGTGCTGGCAGAAGTGAAAACTTGAAACAACGCCATTAAAAATTTTGCTCAAATGTACCAAATCACGAGACAAGAATATAATCCTTCAAAACAAAAAGCTAGTTGATTGTGCAAAGTGCTTTATTAAATTATTTGTGTTAAAAAAATGTGATGACTAGGTACTTTGTGAATAGCGAAGAGTTATTTTCATTTCAAATTTAAATAATAAAAAAAATGTTTTTATATCGTTTTTTACTATACATTTGGAGTTAGGTCCCGTTTTTTTTGTCAACCCCGCATATGAATGTCAGGTTTCCCACAAAACCGTAAATAAGCGTGGAAAACGATTTGCAAGAGGGTCAAGGTGGAGGTTAGTGAATGTCACCAGTGCTCTCACTGTTTCCTTTCACCGTTTTAAATAATGATAGGGCGTTTTTAATCATCAATATTAATGGTAACCTAACTACCTATGTGCCCCACATCCGACAAGCAACTCCGCAATGACTCCAAAAGTGCATCAAGACCTAACTGTTTGTAGAGCAACCGTTTACAACAAGTTTACCTACATAGAATTTGAACAACATTTCTTTTTCTTTTTTTTTTTGTTTTCTTTTTTTTTTCTTTTAAAAAAAAAAAACGTTGCTAGGAACTAGGAATTTCTCCTGTATCGTGGGTGCGTTTACAAACATTTAAACTCACATACACAATCAGCCAATTTGCGGAGAAGTCATTTTTTTGCTTTCCATTAGTGCCCGCACACTAATACTTGCAAAAAATAAACATAAAACCCCTACAGAACAATTGTAATAAATTGAGACGAATAAAATAGTAAAAACTGTAAAGAAACCATTAAAAAATCAATTAAAAAAAACATTATCCGACGAGCTCTTGTCACCGTCGGCGTCCCAGCTGTTTTAGAACCCAATGGCTTGGCACGCGACGATGGCAAGAGACCGGACGGCATGTCTTTGTTTCCTTGGAAGATGGGTAGGCCTTTAGTGTGGGACGCAACATGCGTCGATACTCTTGCGCCATCCCATCTTCCAAGCTCATCGTGCTGTGCTGGTGCTGCCGCTGCGGCTGCAGAGAACCTCAAGCGGCGTAAATATAGAAACCTGTGTGGTAACTATATTTTCGAGCCGTTTGGGGTTGAAACTCTAGGGCCGTGGGGTCCGAGTGCTCATAGCCTATTTAAGGAAATTTCGAAACGCCTAGTTGACGCTTCCCGTGACCCAAGGGCTGGCTTTTACTTTGGCCAGAGGCTAAGAGTTGCCATACAACGTGGCAACGCCGCCAGTCTCTTGGGCACATTACCATCTGACAGCGTTGAGGAGGAGTTTTTCGATGCCCTTTTATAGTTTGTTGTTAGTTTATCTATTTTAGTTTAATAGTTTTTATTTAAAAAAAAAACAAAATCATTCAAAAATGAAAACATGGAGGTATGAATTGGTACCCATAGTCTTCAAAAATAACATAAGCTCTTTCGTCAGTTTTTGTTCCCACTTAGGTAAACAGAAATCCAGTGCACAAGAATAGGGCTTGCTAGGTTACACGAGACAAAGCTCAAAATACTAAGATAAGCTGATGCAAAGGTAGCTCCACAAAAAATAAAGTCGGTTTGGCCCCTTAAAACAAATTAACAGAATTCCTTTAAAAAATACAAGCCTAAGAGGTCTTAAAAATCCTTTTAGAATTATCAGGGCGTTCCCTTAAATCGAACTTATTCTTGTTCGGCGCAAACCCTGTCGAACCTTAAAATGGTTTACGTAAGAAGCAGCCATCTACATAACTTAACATAATCTTTGAATCAACTGAAAGGATTTTAATTTTAAATTACAGTTAATGTACCATTAACCAGTGAAAGAGGATTCTATCTTGTCGTTTTTTCGACACTTATTGGAAATTCACTTTGTGGCCGTTCTGTAAAGATGACAGTAAAGTATTTGATGAATATTTATGGTTTTTTTATGCTTATTGAGATACGATATAATAATTTATGTATCGTTGTGTCAATTTAGCTCTAGTCTAGTTTATTCATTCGAAGCAAATAAATAAGGAGGAGCTCGTGGCTAAATAAGAGCCGCATTAGTTAAGACCAGGTGGAACAAAGGTGTTAACGAATATAATACTGGATAGCCTTTTCCCAACTATGATGTTGAGGTCGGCTTCCAGTCTAACTGGATGCAGCTGAATACCAGTATTTTACATGGAGTGACTGTTTAAATTGACCTCCACAACCCAATTAAAACTAAGTAACACGATACCCCTTTTTTTCGGATGGGAAATCATCAAATGACTCCTTCCGCTCTGGGCGGATAGGAAGGGAGTGTCAGACTTGTACTGAGTAAAACCCATCCATGTTCCTTTCTTGCCCTTTGTGTTCCAGGGCCGCGGTATCGATTTCGAACAGTCCCGCAGCCCTGGCAGGCGTCGGCCCTTGCGGGCCCCTCCCTGTTGCTGACATTTCTTTGAAGCGCGCGTGGAACACGAACGCGCCGTCAACACGGCCTGTCGTCACAGACGGACGGACGGCGAACTAGCCCATTTCTCACAGTTCACAGGTCCGCGTCTACAGTGGCCGGAAGCCACCACGTGACATCATTTTGTAGCCTCTGGTCATATTGATGTAAATGTAACGCAAGTTCGTCTGTTCGGATTATTCTCTTAGTATTAGATAAGCCTCTACCGAAATCATTCTCTAGTTTTTGAAGAGTTTAACAGTCCCAAAATCCAAATATTTTATTTCATGTAGGCCTACATGGGCACTTATAAAATATCGTACAAAAGGTACACGGTTCGGGTTGGTCGTTTCCTATGGAGAAGAAATAGCAAGGGTAGAAACTCCATGGATACTCTTCTAAAATTACTTGGTCTTACAATATTATTATGTGGCAGCGTTAGTACTTAAGTTGAAAGCGTCAGGGTAGCTCGCGAAATTCAAATTTTCTTACGTATTTTACAATTTATGGCATGTTGTTGATTTCCATGATTGTAACTCTGTAATTACATACGTGTTACTGGCGCGACTCATTTTTCATCAACGTACAACCTGACACCGACCTGCAAATTACAAAAAACGTAAGAATGTTGGATTTCGCGGGCTACCTTGACGCTTGCACCTTATGTATGGGAGAACAGCGCAGGCCCGACAAAACATAGTTCTTCCATCAGCCGTCCCGATTTTGACCGTGAAACTCCAGTACAACCTCAACGAATCCAGCAACATCAAATATTCTACGAGCATGATAACGCAAAGCTGACATAAGCTCTCATTCAAATACATTCGTCCTCATTTTCCCCCGTGACGTTAGGCCCGAGTGAGTGAGTGAGTGAGACAGACATTCGGGCAGTCGGTCAGTACAGTGGAATACAGTCGGATGTGTTCAGGTCAATGTCAAAGAGTTTATTAATACATCGACTCGTTTATCGTAAGTGGTGACGTCGCGTGGAGCTGATAGTAGGTAAGATTGTTTGTGGGGACCATTTCTCGAATATGTTTGGGGATTTAGGGGGTGTGTTTTTTGGTAGTTTTTGATGATCTGTTGAAGTAAATGGAAAGTAAGTAAAACTTGTTTGTTAAGATGTAATCACCTGTAATTTTCAACAGCCTTGCATTTTTTCAATTTCGATTGGTTCGGCTTTTATTTTAACGGAATGTAGCTAAATAATATGTATTCTCGAAATCTGAAATTGTATCGATTTTTTTGATCGATAAAACTCCCGTTTTTTCACTTTTTATGATGTTTAAACAAGACCATTTTTAGGGTTCCGTACCCAAAGGGTAAAAGCGGGACCCTATTACTAAGACTCCACTGTCCGTCTGTCTGGCTGTCTGTTACCAGGCTGTATCACAGTTGTAATATTCACAGCTGATGTATTTCTGTTGCTGCACACAACAAATAATAAAAATATAAATTATTTAATAATTATAGGGATAATGGGAGGCCCCATACAAGAAACGTGTTTTTTTCGGTTTATGATACGGAACCCTTGCTGCGCGCGTCCGACTCGCACTTGGCCAGTTTTTTTTAAGTGACTCATTCTATGACGGTCTATTGTGTTGCTGGCTCAATTCCTCTCAGAGAGAAGAGGCCCACGCCCAGCAGTGAGAACATTCTTAACTATTGTGTTGAGTAATTTGGGAGTCATACAGTGTTGAATGCATGTCTTTCATGACAGACTGCGACTTATCAGAAGTTATCGGCTGAAACTCTGGGGTTATTAATAATATGGCTTCGTATATGAAATTATTACTGATTGATGATCATAGAAAATCAGAGAGCACCCAATACTCGATCATTGTTATTCCTTTCATTCTGAGAGTACATCAATCATCATTTATTTATATTTACAAAATTTAGCACAGAAAAATATCTGAAACATCTCGCCTGCAGTCATTAAGGTTTAGGCAGATAAATACACCCATACAGTTTAAGTCTCAGTAAGGTGATAGGTCTATTGCCATCAACCGGGCATAAATCAGAAATCCTAGATTAGGAATCCCAGTAACGTTTTGCCTGACTTAGGAATCGACTCCAAGACCTCACACTGCAGTAGCATTTGTGACTGCACGACCACCAGGCAGTCAAAAACATATACAAATATTTTCACTACTGTTTAGGTAAGTGTGTACTAACTAGGCCCGTAACTTTACAAGAAAAGCCGATTACTAATAACGATTTAATATTATTATATTATCATAATTGTTGTGTAATTGCCAGTAACAGATAGGTACGGTGAACAGAAGAGATACTGTACTGGCAGATAGCTACAACTACATTTATATATTACTAGTTAATGCCCGCAGCTTCGCCCGCGTGGATGTCGGTTATTAACCAAAAGTAATCATGATCCCGTTCCCGCAACAAAATCTTGACAAATTATATACTAAAACCTTCCTCGAGAACCACTCTATCCATTGGTGAAAAGAGCATATAAATCGGTGCGGTACTTTTTGAGTTTATCGCGAACAGACAGACATACGCGGCGGAGGACTTAGTCTTATAATATGTAGTGATAGTGATGGTAGTGATAGTGTTAAGTAATGTGAGGGGAATTAATTATTAACTAAATTGATTACCAACTAAAACAGCCGTCATTCTTTGACGTGCCAGTGTCAATTTGCTTAACAGTTTATTTTCCTGACGATACCTTCATACGTGTGGACTTACATATGTATTAGAAAGTGTGTTCTTGCCTGCATAGTTCATAACAAACTCTTGTTTACTGTGACCATGGAAACAGTTATAAAAAATACAATATTTAGTATAAGTTGACACAGAACGCTCATGTTTGCTTAATACATGGGAACTATATTTTTTACTATACAAGGTAACACATACATCTCTCCATAATGTCTCTCACATTGTCGTTTTGACAGTTTCTTAATGTTTAAAATTTTCTTGAACAAGTAAACAAAATAATTGAAAAACTATTGTGTCGCGACAGAAGAAATAGAACTTATCATTCTAAATATATTCTAATATAATCAAAGAATCAACAGGAAACCTTGAAATTAAATGTATTCCAATTCAAATACGTTATAATTTAATGGTAAGCAATTGTATTAATGAACCATTATTTGAAAGAAATTCTCTTTAAAAAAGGAACATAATTATAAATAAATTTTGAAAAAGTTTATAACACAAACCGTGTCTTAACGACTTTAAAATCAACCATGTATTTATTTATAAATTCCACAATATAAAGCTAGTTTGAATACAGACGCGCATTATTGACATTAAAATTCCAGCCAGTACTTTTCAAACCTACCTGTTTAGCCAAGTTGGCCGCCATAAAACCTCCCATATTTCCAAGGCCGAGGAAAGCCACATTTTTGTCAGGAGCTGAGCTGTATTTCCTTGTCACTGTTAAAAAACACTGTGTGCCTCGCGACGCCATTTTGGATTTCTTAATTTAGACGCACGTTGTTTAACCGGCGCACGCGCAGAGCAACTAAACCGGCTGGTCGGGCCACGTTGCGTTGATACTATTATCAATAACGCTATCGACATACGAAGATAGTAGGAGTCATTCGTGGAATGAGTAGCGTAATTGATGTAGGCGTGGCTAAAACATAATACTTAGATTCCTTGTTTCAAAAAAAATTGATAATTTAGTAATGGACATACTTTTTGAATGTGTCATTTTCAAATTAATTAGAGGTTGGGAACGGTATTAAGGTATTGTTTATAGTTGTTACTTACACTTAAGTTCCAACAATGAAGAACTAAGTGCCATTTTTTTTGTTATTTTGTTTGTTTGTTTACGGTAAAAAACCATAAAACTGCAAACTTCTATGTACTTGTTATTTACTCTTCTAGCAATGTTAAATATTTATATTATGACGATTAAGATATATGATATATTTTACCTGTATGCTCTGAAGTGGTAGGCAGACTCTGAGGTGTTACACGTACGCACGACGGCTGATCAAGCTATACTAAACCAGTTTATGCGATTCTCTCATTGTACAGAAAATATGAACAAAGCGAGGGTTTACTGGAAATGTAAAGCTTGATGTGCCGCCGTGTGTACCTACTCTTAGATTTGTCAGTATAGACCATTATGCCTTCAAAATATCCTGAAGCAACTATCGTCGTGTGTAGCTGGCCTAATCCCATTATCATAACAAGTACCACACACTGATGTCATTATGTCAGACAACATGTTTTTGGATCAACATTAACATAAACGAGTTACTCTTACGTAGATATTATCAATACTAGATCCTTCGTAGTGCATGATGTTTTTTTTTTGTTTTTAGAAAAAAAAAAATCCTTTTATTAAAAAAAAAAATAATAATAAGAGATTAAAATTTGTAAATAAGGCTGCTTCATTTCTTAGATACCTATTTTTTATTTTCCTGCTGTTTCTTCTTGTTTTAATTATTTACAAAGTTTGAAATATAATAGGTGAATACAACATGAAACGTTTATCTCTTTTCAATGAAATTACATAATAAAATAAATTTACATTATTTTCAAGCTTTAAATATACTTACTTAAAATAATAATAAACCTGTTTTTAACATAAAAAGTGCTCAAAACGCTGGCGGTATAGCCAAAATTATTATAAGATTTAAAAAAAAAACAATTATTAAAGTATAATATAATTTAATTGAAGTTAATCTAATTGAAGTTCTTTAATACTCTCCAATATAATCGCCACGTCTAATACGACCGCAGAGTTATCATTTGCAAAAGATATACCAAGATTTGTTAAACCAAGGTCATCGCCAAGCGCTAATAATTTTACAGTAATCAGTTGTTTAAAATTAAATTGACGCCTATCTGTCGTGGACTCGATCGCTTTCTATAAAATAAAGGTGTGTGGTCACTAATATCTTAGAACCAATTCTGTTTCTCACTACTTAAACGTTGACTAGATACTATTAAACATCGAGATAAATAATGTCTAGATCAAATCAAAAGGATTTTATTCTTCTTGTTTTCTTATGTAGGTAATTATTTTTATAATACATTTGCTCGTAAGGGGTCTCTTATTTCACCAATTTCAATATCGTATTGTATCTCATTACGTACTTGTGCGGTAATGTAAAGTAAAACGCACGGTTTCAAGATGCTCCGTCAAAACGAACGGTACTTTTTTAAATCTTAGCAAAGAGTTTTTATGTCAGAAAAGTGGTCAAAACTTTATGAATAAAATTAACTTTGGGAGATAAAATATAATAAATAAACATTAAATTCTTTAATTTAATTAATTTTGACAATAGATTACAACCATTTTTCTGTAACAAAAACACAAAAATATTAATTTACTATATTAGTAATATTGGCTGTTTTTGTGCCTTTGCCTTGAAAAAAAAAGCGCTAATGCGCGCGGCTCACTAATTTGTGAACAAGTAAAAATTATTCCGCGCGCTTTTTCTTTTCGCTGTATTGTTTTTATTTAAAAATGTCGTCAAGTAATGATGAATTTATTAATTCGACACCGCCTGAAGTCTTAGCGGCAGCGAAAAAGGCTACGCTAAGAATCTGCCCGAAAAATCGACCGATTGATACTTACAAGCGTATCAAAATTTCGTTTAAGAAAGTCTGAGTTTTATTGATTTCCTCGCAAATATGTTATAAAACGTCGTATGACATACGTGCGCTTTGATAATTACAGCCTCTGCTTTCTTATAGCCCTCGCCTACGGCTCGGGCTAGCAATATCGCCTTGGCTGTAATTTTCAACTTACTGCACTTATATCATAATGTACTATAATTACTGGGATCTTGTAATTTTAAATACCTATCCCATTTATAAATCCATACTTGCCGTTTAAGTTAACCCTTAAATAAACACTGATAATAAATTACTTGAATGAAATAAGAACAGGAACAAAAACCGGCCAAGTGCGAGTCGGACTAGCGCACGAAGGGTTCCATACCATAAACCGAAAAAAACACGTTTCTTGTTAAATATTAAATCATTTATATTTTTATTATTTGTTGTTATAGCGGCAACAGAAATACATCTTTTGTGAGAACAAATAAACTGTCTAGCTATCACGGTTCATGAGATACAGCCTGGTGACAGACAGACGGAAGGACAGACGGACGGACAAACGGCGAAGTCTTAGTAATAGGGTCCCGTTTTTACCCTTTGGGTACGGAACCCTAAAAATGAGTTGATGAGTTTCTACACAAATCTTTCTATTAACATTAATTGTACCACTCTTGTACTTTTCAATAACTACGAGGTACATAATGAATTTAAATGTAAAAAGAACTGTAGCGCCATTTATGTTGTCCCGAGAAATATATTCTGGAAAACTGAAGTGCCTATTCCTTTTTACTTACATTATTTTTGTTCCACTCACCAGCCGCTTGCTATACTTGTCTTACAGGCGCAAAGTATTAAAGTACCTATAACCAGCGACCGATTAATCGGGTTATAAGGTTAACCGGTTAGACCCATTTGTTTGATTAACCGTAATACGGGTCATCATCAGCCTATAATGTTCCCACTGCTTGGATTCAGGCATCTATGAGAGGGAATGGGCTATAATCCACCACGCGAGACCAGTGCGGGTTGGTAGATGTCACATGTGATGAGAAGTAAATAAAACAACTGACTGTTGAGCAGAAGGTTCGATCCTCGGTGGATTCGATTCCCGGGTTTGCATTAGGAATTTCTCAGTAGTAGCCACGGGGTCTGGATTTATGCCTGGTTGATGACAATAGGGTCGCCCCCTATAACTATCTTTTACCATTCGGGGTTTGCAGGCCATAACATTTTTAAAATTTAAAACAAATAAAACCTCAAACACATGATACTCTACAATAAAAGTCAAAAACCAAAAACTATTCGAAACTTTTTTAATTTCCATTCAAAATAATATGAATATTTTATGACACGAATATGACATACTACCATTACACGTCACCGCAGAGCAATTTCATTTGCATCCAGACACATTTTTATTTACAATTCATTTGTTTTATAACTACTGTTTCGCCAAATTGCTCAGTTATATGAGTTGCTATGCCACTGCCAAGCTATATTTTAACCGTTGATTTAAGCACTAGTTTGGTATAGTTTAATTTAAGTCTGGCTTTGGCAGTTTAAGTTTTAACGCATTTCTTCGGAAGTTCTGTTTGTGGAAGAAATTATTTTGTTTGAGAGAATTAATCCTATAGAAGTTTGAAAAACAGCGTGAAAAGTTCCACATCCGCAGCATTGCACAGAGAGTGCTGGTTTTCCTGCTCGTCGGTTGTTGTTGTACTGTTGTATTGCTGTTGCTGTTTTCGTGCTTTTGTATCTAAATAATATTCTAATCTCGCGGGTGTCGTGTATGATGTGTTGCTCGTCAAGGCGGCAATGATGCCGCCAAAATCTAACAAAGAATATGTTAATACACGTAATACTGGGTTGGACAGTAGATTTTTAAAAATTATACTAAATATTTTGTACTACTAGATAGTTCAACAGTTTACATAAAGTAATGTGCCTGCCTGGGTTTGTACCGACGACTTACTGCTCGTAACTTGGGGCCGCAACCACTGGGCCACCGCTGCGCTCTCTTTGGAAGAAGAACGAAAGAAAAAATATGTATTTGTCGCAGGGACAAAATTAGAAAATAAAAATAGTATTCATTTAGACAGGACGGAACAAAAAAAATGTTGTTATTGTAGTTATTATTGTTTTATAAAAACTAACTTCACAGCTGACAATAAATAACCATAATTCACATACATACCATACATATTATCCATATTAAACATTACGTCATTTAGGAAGTACACAAAAAAAATAGCAGAGAGTGACTCGAATAATTAGTATTATTTATAGACTGCGTGCCTGTGTCCCAGCAGTGGGAACATTATAGGCTGATGATGATGATGATGATGATTTGCCTGAGTTTAGTTGGAACAGAATACTTTGTATCTCTGTTGTACGGTCCTGTGGCAAATTTTTCCGATATCCATGCTGACGTAACCAAGGGGAAAAGCTTGTACTGCATAAACCTCCAATATCGGCATCACCGAAAACTTACCAAGGAATCAATTTTAGTTAGTAACTGTTGAGGCAGCAACAGAGGCGTGAACACAACAATTAAGTTTCAGCTTTGTGATCACTTAGTTTATAACTTGTCAATAGTTCGCCTAATATTAAACACGGCGCTTTAGGGTGCTTTCCCAACAGAGATGTGCTATGCAGCTATGCTGCGAGGATGATATAGCTAAGCTGTGAAACTATGTGACGGTTTCCACTTATACTAAGCTATGTGGCAAGTAAGATGTGCTATGAAGATGCGCCGCCACAAAGTAGCTGCGCGAGGAAGATGCGCAGCTCAAGTTTTGCGATGTATCGATAGTAGGAAAACTCTGCTCTGCACATAGCTACACAACGCGCGACCATCCATAGCACACATCCTTCCATATAAAAAACATATCTTAGTTGAATCCGTTTCCACCAGTGCTAAGCTATGTGCACCAAAGAATATGATTGGTGGATAATCTAACGCATCCTCAGCAACGTAGCATAGCACATCTCAGGTGGAAAAGCACCTTTAGTACATGCTGTGTTTCTAGGACAGCTCTTTGTGAGGGAGATCCTTCCGGGAAGCACTAACTAACAATATACCTACCTATATCTGCCGAGATAATATGGAAGGCAGCGTAGTGCAGAGACAAAGGTGAAATACTTGGTACATTTCAGATAAATCTCTCATCATCATCATCATCATTTCAGCCGAAAGACGTCCACTGCTGGACATAGGCCTCCCCAAAATGCCGCCACATTGACCGGTCTCGTGCGACTTGCATCCAGCTGATCCCCGCAACATTCACCAGGTTATTAGCCCACCTAGTGGGAGGCTTTACAACGCAACGTTTCGGTTCGCGGTCGCCACTTCAGAAGTTTTCGGCCCCATCAGCCATCCGTTCTCGATGTTTCTTTGTTGAGTTATAATTCCTTTATTCATTTTTCTTACTTACTATTTACATTTTTGGCCAGGAGTACCGCTTTCTGAATCAAGCCCTTGATCCAGCTCGATCCTGTTCAGGTGTTGGTGGAGGCTTTTGCCAATTAAACCATTGGCTGAAACGACTATCGGCACAATGATCGCTAAGCTCATATCCCTAGGGTTATTATTATTAGCCATTTGCGTCTCACTGCAGGGCAAAGGCCTTCCTTCCCTGTTTCCAGTTATCTCTATCCAGTGCTGTTATTTGCCAGTCCTTGTTAAAAAAGTTATTTAGCAACAATTAAAGGTCGATCGTTGGCAGAACAAGAGGTTTATTTTCATCGGATGATACGAAGAGATTAGCATTTAACTAACAAACATAAGAGAACTGAATACAGTAGTAATAACAGAATTCCAAATTCCATTTTAGTTACCACAGATAATAATTACCGTTGACATTCTCGATAGGTTTGGCTTTACATTATATTTAAAAACATATTATTTTAAGTCATTGTTTTTTTTGGATTATATAATGCGTATTTGTAACCCATGCGTATTATATAATTATCACTTGCTTCGGTGAAGGAAAACATCGTGAGGAAACCAGCATGCTTGAGAAGTATTTCTTGATGGCATGGGGATCCAAGTCAGAGGCAATAGCCACAACGTAGGCACTAACCTTACGATCACGAAGAAGATTTTAAACAGCAGTCTCTGGGCCAACAGGTCTCAATATTTGTCGATGATGTTAGTTATCCAATAGTGTAAAGAACGCCATTTTGCCATCGATCTGTCACAAATACAGAGTTGGGGCCTATAATGACCAAATCCTGATGTCACTTGTCTTCAAATGTTTCGTTCTAGAACAAACCGGTTTCTCACAACGTGTTCCTTCACCGTTTTGAAAGTAAAGATAATAAAATTAATTAATAATGTACACCAAGTAAAGTGCTTTCTTAGGTTCTAACCCACGATCTTAAGCTCGTAAACCACCACTTCCTCAACAAAATAACACCTGAAAAATCATGGGAAATCATAATCCCACGTAATAATGCGCTAAACACGGGCCCAAAGTACTTCCGCCTAATTTATCGGAGCAGACAATAGACTGATATTGCGTAGGGCGGGTGGCTCACTTTGTAGGGTGGGTGGATAGTAAAACTGCGCCATGTTAATCATTCGTGTTAATCTAGATATAAATGATGATCTATGATAAACTTGTGAGGGTTTTTGCTTTGTTGAAGGTGTGTAAGTTATAATTTTCGTCCGGATTTTAAAGTATTTTGAAAGCATTAATTTAGATTTATGTATATTTGGGTCAAATAAGTTTTTGGACAACATTTTCTTGGTCTTTCAAAATGAACTCAGTTTTCTGGTGTTAAGGTAAATACTTTGAGCAGCGGTGGCCCAGTGGTAGCGACGCCGACTTACGAACAGTAAGTCGTGGGTTCGAACCCAGGCAGGCGCATTACTTTGTGTAATTTATTTCATCACCACTGCTCTCAAAAACGATGAAGGAAACATCGTGAGGAAACCGGCATGTCCTAGAACCAAAAATTCAAAGACATGTGACATCTACCAATCCGCACTGGGCCCGCGTGGTAGATTATAGCCCATTCCCTCTCATAGAGACGAGGCCTGTGTCCCAGCAGTGGGAACATTAAAAGGCTGATGATGAAGTTAAATACTTTGAGCTTCAGATTGTGTAATAAATCAGGCATAAACTTTTTCTCAGAAATGAGGACATCCGCAAGAGAACCGAGGTTACCGACTTAGCCCGAAGAATTGCCAAACTAAAGTGGCAGTGGGCAGGGCACATTGCTCGCAGAACGGATGGCCGATGGGGCCGTAAAGTTCTGGAGTGGCGACCGCGAACCGGAAGACGTCGCGTTGGAAGGCCTCCCGATAACCTCGTGAAGGTTGCGGGGATCCGCTGGATGCGAGTCGCACGCGACCGGTCAATGTGGCGACACTTGGGGGAGGCCTATGTCCAGCAGTGGACGTCTTTTGGCTGAAATGATGATGATGAATGATGAAACTTTTTCTCAAATATTATATTTATGGCGGAAAGATCTCTGCGGGTGGTTTTCAATATCGCGACTGCTGAGCGTAGGACTCTGAGTTCGATTTCCGGGTCGGGCAAAAAGTACTATTGGGTTTTTCCATTAGAAACTTTTCAGTAGTAACCTGGATTTTGGAAGTTGGCGGTGTGATGTGCTATTTTTCAAGGGAAACCCGGTAGGAATCGAGTTCTATGGAACCTTCGCCACTGCGGCACCGTAGAAACAACGGAACAATCGACAAAATGAAAGATGTCTTTTATTGAACTGTCATTTTGTTGATTCTTCCGTCGACAAAACCCGGGGTTGTGCCACGCGTGCTGGTCGTTTTCGATTGGCGTCCCACCGGACTAAAAGGAACAGAGTTCACCTGTACCTGCGCATCCACTTGTGCACTCTAATATCTCCTGTGCCGATGCCTAATCTCCACTAAGATTGGCCGTCATGCCCGAAAATGATCGGGACTATAAATTTTAATCAAAAATTAATGTCAACTGATCACCATGAAAAACTCTTAAAGTTAATGTTGACTGAAATCAACATTTGAGAATTTGTTTATTGATGATACTCAAATGTTTATAAAAGCCTAACAATTAGGTTTTTCTGTGTAGAAGATACATTATGGAAAATCAAAAAAGTTACGAAATAAATATGAATATTATTTTATTTTGACAAATATTTTATTTTTACTTATTTGCTAACAATTATATAGGGTGACTGGTAATTAGTGACCGATACCTAAACACGTGATTGTATTCATGATAATAAACAACTTTTACTAAGGGACCAAACTTGAAATCGCGAAAAAAAATTCTGCTGTTTAGTACATTTTAACCAGTTAGGCGAACATAAATTACTGAACAGCAGATTTTTCTTTCTCGATTTCAGGTTTAGTCCCATAATAAAAGTTGTTTGTTATCATGAGTACAATCACGTGTTTAAGTATCGGTCACTAATTACCAGTCACCCTATATATAACATTTATAAGTTTTTAAGCGTAATCTTAATCCGAATTACAGCCAATAACAACACTAATTTACCCAACTGTGACAAATTAAGTTGGTTAAAAAAAATGACTGCTTACTTACTAATTACATATTTGTACATTATATTTTAAACACTGGTATTTTCAGGCTTCGGTGTACATACAAAAACGACTCTTGCGACCAGCGCATTAGTTTTAAAGTCGTTTTATTTTGTTTTCTTCGTCATCACTTATCTTAGCTTAAAGGACCTTCTTATTGTAAATGTTGAGTTGTTGACTCGACGAGAGGTTACACCCGACATTTTCAACTTCGGAATAACTTGGATGTCAACCAGAGTCAAAATTTCAGCTTCGAATTCAGATTTTATTTGATTTTTGTAGAAATTTTACACCGTTCTGATTCAGAAAGACATCAAAGAAATGTAAAAAGCCTGTTCCATCAATTATTGTATCTTATCATCTATTATATATCTATTGATTATGTACCTACACAAATATACAAGATATGTAACGTAACATAATTTTAAATCATTCTAAAATTTCCATTGATTGGTTCATTCACTATCTAGCCTCTGATAAAATATAATCTTAACTTTTAAAACGACTGTAAGAGGTATGAACAGTTTTTTTTTATAGATTGTAAAAACCTTGAAACAAAATATAATACCTATAGGTAAATTATCTTATCTATGAAATGCGAAAAAATATTACTATAACCTGTTGTTATGTCACTTCATAAAATTATGAAGAGAACAATAAACATTAATGTATGGAAGACAATTTTACTGTTAAACTAATCATTGTGATTTTTTTAACAATCAAAATAGCTATACGTAAAGGATAGTAATAGTTTGTTTAAATTTCACTCGGAACCAACCAAAAACATACCTACGCTAAATTATATCTAAAATCACATAAACCTTCATATAGTAGACGATACAAACATACAAATAAATACAATTATGAGTTTATACATTAAAACTTAACACGTCTATATACATTTCATTCGACCTAACCTGCACAGTTCCATTTATTCAAGGCTTAATAAACTAATAATTTATACAACCAGAAAATCTAACTAACCAATTATAACTAACCAATTATAAACTGAAACTTTACCAATCATGGCAATCATACCTTCAAAATAATTACTTAATTAAGCTTAAATTACTTCAGTAAATATTATAACCTGGTCATTTCGTGTAATGGGAAAGAGGGATACCGGAATTCAAGACCTTGAAGTCTTTTAGCAAGAAACTCTTCTGCTTGCACCTGCATTTTTTCGTCAAAATGTTCACGCCAGCCTCCAGCTTCACCTGCAAATAAAAACAACAATAAATGATTAAATATTTCATAAGCTCAGAAAAACAAAATTAAGTTATTTTATTAATTTGTTTAACCAATATTAACATTAACTTTTTAGATGTCGCAATATCGTTTTTACGTTAACAATTTGATAATTATGTTAATAATATCATGTTTAACGTTAACATATTATCACATCTTAACAGTATCATTGTTAACATTAACAATTATTGTCTGCAGTTAACAAATAAAAGGCAATGTGTTTAAAATATTCCATAGTGATATTGAAGGCAATTTCACATTTTGAACTAGACCTTTCGCGTATTTTATCAATACTGATAATATAATATCACTATGATAGATAACAAAATCAGGTGTGTTCAGAATTGAAAGAATCTTTAGGTAAAAGGTGTATTACTCCTTTATTAGGTTAAACTAACTATATACATTGATAATTAAAAACTATTAAACTAAAATAAATAAACTAACAACAAACTATAAAAGGGCATCGAAAAAACGCAACCTCAACGCTGTCAGATGGTAATGTGCTCAAGAGACTGGCGGCGTTGCCACGTTGTATGGCAACACTTAGCCTCTGGCCAAAGTAAAAGCCAGCTTAGGTAAAAAGGTTTAAATTTCATTGATATAACAAAAATGACAAATAGAAAAAAATATATCAAAGGAATAATTCCAAAATGATACCAAAGGAATTATTCCTTTGATATAGTTTTTGTTAATTGTCAATCAGAGATAAAGGTGGCTTTTCAACAATATTTTTTTAATTTTCACTATTATTTTGACTGTTTCGTCAGTCCAGTAGTTGCATGCTAGAATACTAATAATATTAGGGTCCTAGACTATACTAGATATCAGACTATCCAGGTTCAATCTACAATGTTACTAGCAAAGAGTTCCAAACTCCATTCTAAGAGGTCTCTCAAAATTCTCTCCTTATATGGGCTTGACCTCTTTTGTCCTTGGAGGAGTGATGTAACTAATAGGAAGTTACATTATTCCTGAGTCTCATAGGTTATATTTAAAACTAGCTGTTGCCCGCGACCTTCGTTTGCGTGAAATTATTATTAAAAAATCCCCATTATTATAAGTACTTCCCTATTTGAATCAATTTTTGTTGCCAATTACAAGGGTTTTTTTTTTGCACGGAACCCTAATTATTATTTATCTAAAGTAAAAGTAGCCTAAATTACTCCTTGATATATCAGCTACCAGTGAAAGTCCCGTCAAAATCGGTCAAGCCATTTAAGAGATTAGCCGTTGTTTGTGTTGTTTTGGTATATGTACCGTGTATACATCCATATGCACTTAGTAAAAAGCGGTTATTTTAATATTACAAACAGACACTCAAATTTTATTAATCTGTAGTATCCGACCATTTCAAGAGCGAAGCCGCAGGTAAAAACTATTGTTTCATTGTTTAACTAGCTGTAGCCCGCGGCCTTCCTTCGAGTGAAATTTTTATAAAAAAGAATTTTCCCCGTGTTTGCAACATTTTTCATTGATGCTCCGCTTCTATTGGTCGTGGCGTGATGTTATATAGCCTTCGTCGATAAATGGCCTATCCAACACTAAAAGAATTTCGAACCAGTAGTTCCTAAGATTAGCGCGTTCAACCAAACATAATGATATAAATGATGATGATTACGATTAGTAATTCATTTTTCACCTTTTCTGACGAACTGAATAGCGTCACCAGTGCCGTTGTTGACAGTTTTGCTCTTTCGAAGGTTATCAAAACTGAGGTGTTCCGCTAACGTTTTGATCTGGATATCTGAGTAGTCTTTGTTCAGGAACTTGCATACCTCCTTAACTTCTTTTACCAAGTCCTGAAATTATAGTGTTTTGTTAATATTTATGATATTTAAGTAGAATTGTAAGAAATTTGATTTTCATTTAGTATCGGAAACGAGAAACAAAAAATGTCTCAGTAACTGTAGTAGCGCCGGGTTTTGGTCAATGCCCGAATGACGGCAATAGGCTCGTCCCCTATTACATGAGACTTACATATGTATTACTGGCATAATAAGGGGCAATATGGTATTTACACCTCCGTCTTTTATAAGAGGAATGCTTTTGTGTAAGTACTATTGGTGTACTAAATACCTTTTGTGTAAGTACTATTGGTGTACTAAATACCTTTTGTGTAAGTACTATTGGTGTACTAAATACCTTTTTCATATCTTCATAGTACACAAAGTGGAGGTTCGGATGATGCCTCTTTGTGTAGGCTTCGTTTGCGTGTGCTACGACTGGTGTCCATGGTACTGTGAACAAATATGGTACATCATTGTAGATATCTTACGGAATAGGCAGTCAAAATTTTGATCAGAATATTTGCTGTTTGAACCATTGGGAAATTTTAAGGTTATTTGAAAAAACAATCTATAATTCATTAGCTTGCAGATTTAAGTACTTATAAGCCCGTCTAGAATTGATCTCAAACATGCTTGGTACACACGACTACCAATCTAGCTATGCAAAACCAAATTGAGCTGATCTCTCATCGTACGGGAAGCTGGTTATGTCTAGCTTGATGCGTCGCCATGTGTACACTTGGCCAAACAGTTTGTTTTAAATTCACACTCTGAAGACTAGAAGTACTTACACAAATCTCTTCTGAAGGCTTCCCAGAAGTGTGTTACATTCGCCCTCAAAAATTTCTTTGCACACATTTTGTGTAGGTAATAACAAGAGACAGCCACATCCCGTGGATCTCTCGCTACATATATCACTTTGGCAGTCGACAGCAGGGCCGGAGGTAGCATCGACAAAGGAAGATGAGTCTTAATAAATCGAGGTGAAGGTGCTTTGTCAATTGTCTTCCAACTATCTACTCTCACTGCCTCGTTTAGACCTTGGAAGCTTCCTAGATTGAAGAAGTTTATTTTTATGAGTTCGAAAGCTAGTTCTGGGAGTATCGGTGTAGTTCTGTGAAGGAGAAAAGAAATTGGTTAGCTTTTTAGGGTTCTGTACCCAAAGGGTAAAACGAGACCCTATAACTAAGACTCCGCTGTCCGTCTGTTCGTCAGTCACCAGGCTGTATCTCATGAACTGTGATAGCTAGACAGTTGAAATTTTCAGAGATAATGTATTTTTGTTGGCGCTATAACAAAAAATAATAAAAATATCAATTATTTAATAATTAAAGGGTGCTTCCATACAAGTAACGTGTTTTTTACGGTTTATCGTACGGAACCCTTCGTGCGCGAGTCCGACTGGCACATTTTTTGTCGACATCGTCTTGGTAATCTTATATCTGGGGTATGGTCAACAGACTATATCAAAACAGAGTGGAAGGAAACGACCGTACGTACCCAACAGCGTTGAAATAGTTTATCAGAAAAAAAATGTGCTGGTTGCACTTTGCTCGTCAATCGGTCGGTCCTTACTCAGTACTGAATACTCACTAGTAATAAAGGGTGTAAACAGACTCTTAACGAAGCCGAAAGGCACTTGTACACTCCCGTCATTGCGATAATTTTTTTGCTCTAGACCATACCTAGGAACCTTCTAGTTACGGAGATGTTGGGGGTCAAAGTTCCAACTATTTCACAAGTTTTTTTTTTTTAAATGAATGTTTTTAATGTTAGATTTTTACTTTAAACACCTACAAGACCCTCTTACTATTCAATCCATCCATCACCACAATGTTTTGAGTGCGTTACATTGAGTCCTACTGTAAAACGTAATTTTTCAGCCCAAAAAAAATGTCGTTTCCCAGCACTAATATTTGCGTAAAGATACTTAGTTTTATGTACAACATAATGCTTAATTGACGGCTTCGTGAAGAGTCTGTTTACACCCTGTATTATCATTAACACTAGAAACGGGATATTAACCATGTTTACTTTTAAGATCTGTTATGTTGTCTGTTATCTGTTGTTAATAATAATGGTAGTGACCATGACAGTTTAAAAAATTTTACTGAGTACACTGAATGAAGTACTACTGAGTACTTCACATGGACTCAGTGTAATCTGATTGTCAGATTACACCGACTCCGTGTGAAATAGCTCTTCGAATTTCAAACTTTTCTCCTTTTTGTTCCATATCGTACATGTTTCTTTAGCGTTCATTTGCACTAGTTAGCCTTGAACAAGCCGTAATCGCTGACGCTATTACTTCAAAAACAAATTACTCATAAATCGATTAATTTCATATAAGAACTTCATGATATTAGTTTTTTTTATTATCATTATTGATTAACAAATGACATGTATTTATCGTATCTGTAATCTAAAACATTTTCGTTAATAAAAGATACAATATCTTATTTTCTAAGTATGCCTACACGCTAATACGTATACACAAATACTAACCATAAAAATACTTATGGCATCGTATGATTATGATTTTGTGATTAATTTATAATGTTACAAATTCAACGATAGCAAAATTCGTACTTGAATTTGATGATATTCTTACAGTTATTCACTTATGAAGTTTGTTGAATAAATCACTGTCAGATACTGATGTAAACCTATTGGAAAATCCAAATAAGTAATAATCCTCATTATGTTTTTGAACGAGTCAAGAGGACCAGAGAGGATATGGACGCCTGTCTATCGAGACAACTGCTTGAATTTAAAGAAGAGATGATGAAAATGATGTCTCTTTTTTCAGTTAATCAAGGTAATGAGATGTCAAAAATCTCTACTACTCTGAAGGAAATTCAGCTATCAAATACCAATATTGAGAACTCAATAGCTTTTCTTACCCCACAAAACGATGACTTCAAGAAAAAAATTCACCAATTAGAAATCGAGGCGAAGAAAGATAAGGAGTACATAGTTACATTGGAGAACAAATTTGAGGACATGCTAATTGGCAGTAGAAAATCAAACTTTGTAATTAAAAACGTTCCAAAAAGAAATAACGAAACCAAGGACGATCTTATAGATCTGACTACATTCCTGGCGCAAAGCATTAATTGTAAAATTGATAAATATGACATTAAGGATATTTACAGACTGCGAGGTACCAACAGGGACAACAATCAGTCACCTATTATTGTTGAAACGAGTTCCACTCTTTTGAAGAACGAAATTTAATATTGAAGATGGTAAATATTAAACACAAAACTAAACTATGTTGTAAACATATTGGCTTTAAAACGCAGGAAGATACCCCCATTTTTATTACGGAGCATTTAACAACAAAAGGATCTCGCCTTTATTTCCTCGCCCGAGACTTAGTATAAAATCAGGCGCCTATAAATACTGTTGGACAGCCTATGGTAAGGTGTATGTAAAAAAGGACGAACAATCGCAGACCATTTTTATTAAAAGTGAAGACCAGATTCACAGTCTGACCCTGCAGAAATGACTACATACATGTTGCTTCCGGTATTTGTGCCACTTTGTGTTTTATTCTATAAATATTGTATACTGCATTACGGCTTCGTTCCGTGTTTTTTATGCAGTCACCCGCTTTTCACTGTATATTGTTCACACTTTTTGCGCGGTGCTAATCACCATAGCTGTAAATAGTTGCCATATAACATGTCTTAACCTTACATCACTTAAGCTTACACAAAACTCATATACATGCATTATACACTTACAAAACAATCATTTAACCAAAACATTATTATTTCTCATAGACTTATACTACGCATCCCCAACCAAAACATATTTATACATAAACACATTCTTCCTTACACTTACAATACATTCAATCGCTATTTTCACATACCTCACACTGCGTTGTGTACTACGGTACATTAGTAATACAAAAAGAACAATCGTTAATTACTATATAAATTCTACATTATCTTTTCTTGTGACCATTAATTTAAAAACCATAAAATTAATTATGAGAGTACAATAATTTAAGGTATTTGTTCCGTGTTATGACATACATCCTTTTAAAATTCCAACTAAATGAGTGATACGCTTCAAACAGTTATTGATATAGATAATTTTGAGATTGCGCGCACCATTGAAAGCGACAGTAATGAGCTGTCTAAACACATTTTTTTAAAGAAAGTGACCTAACTATTTTCTCACAGAAAATGATCTGTAGAAGCATTTATTGTAACTTTTATGATTTTTTATTGACAATATCTACATTTAACTTCGAATCAGATATCATAATATTTACAGAATGTAGGTTAAATTCTAATAAACCCATTCCTCTACTTAACAACTATAGTTCATATATGACTTCAAGTCAGTTAAACCAAAATGATGGGGTGGTCGTTTACGTGAAGAGTGCACTCGAACATCGGGTTACAGAAGTATCACTATGTCAGGCCTCTTGTCTAAGCCTGGAAATATTGAATAACGTCATTCTCTGTATTTACCGATCACCATCAAACTCAAACACCGACTGTTTTGTCAATTCGCTCAACAATCATTTGGAGACCATAACACAAAATAAAAACATTATTGTGGCAGGTGACATAAGTCATAAGTGATATTAATATTATACCTAAACTAATTGAGCAGTCCCATGAACTGACAAACAGAACGAACTACCTCAACATGTTGTCTTTAGACGGTATCTTTCCAGGGCACCTGTTGCCAACGAGAGACAAGTCATGCCTGGACCACTTCATGCTTAAAGTAGATAAGAAAAAGTTTTCACCTACTATTGCTATCCTTAATACCACAGTAACTGACCATTACACAACCCTTCTAGTTTTGTCTAAGCAAAAATGTTTACAAAACATTCGTAAAACCAAGACATTTGTTGACTTTGATCAGGCCCTACATTATCTAAAAGAAAAGAACCTGAGTGAGTTACTTTTCTGTGATGATCCGGATTCCCTGTGTACTCTGTTGATACAAACTCTAACTGACTCCATCAAATTAAATACAATAACATTAAAGATCCCTAGAAAAAAACGCATCCTAAAACCATGGATTACCAATGGTATTTTGCGCTGTATACAAAATCGGAATAAAGTCCAAAATAAACTTCGACAGGATCAAACCAATGAAATTCTAAAAATATCATATAGACGTTACAGGAACCACTGTAACAATTTGATTAAAAAACTAAAAAGACAATATGAAAGGAATCTGCTATCTAAATCAGTTCTTAATAATAAACCACTGTGGAAAAATATAAAAGCTATTACCTACTCACAGAAAACAAATAACTATGATGCAGAATTGCTAAAACTTCAGCCAACCCCGTCTGATTCTGTAAATTTTATCAACAATTATTTTTCTAAAATTGGTCATAACCTGGCTACTGCTGCCTGGCTACCTGCTGGCTGGAAGCCGACCCCAACATAGTTGGAAAAAGGCTAGGCAGATGATGATGGTCATAACCATCAACAAATCCTACCTACAACCGGTAATTATGCCTTCGGTCAGAGCAGTAACGCATCTAATCTAGTAAATTATTTTGTGCTTCTTGAAACTGACCCTGAAGAAGTATACAGAATATTAATTAACCTAAAAGCTGACAGTGCCCCTGGCTGGGACAACATCTCTACGAAATTTTAAAAGTTTGTAGGCATGGAAGCCGTCCCTATCATAGCCCATCTTGCGAACCTCTGCTTTAAAACTGGCATCTTCCCTGCCCCGTTAAAAATAGCCATTATTACTCCTGTGCACAAGGGTGGGGGTAGTGACGATATTAATAATTATAGACCAATTTCTGTTCTTAGTAGTATATCCAAAATTATTGAAAAATTAATTAATGTTAGGCTACTTAATTACTTAAACCAATTCAACATCATCTCTGACTCACAGTTTGGTTTTCGTCAAGGTATATCTACTGAGGACGCCGTCATTTCACTAACTACATTAGTAGCTAATCGTCTTGACAATGGAGATAAGTGCCTAACTGTCTTTTTAGACCTTAGAAAGGCATTTGATACCGTCTCTACGCCTATCCTTGTAAGCAAGCGGGAATGAGTGGGTATTAGAGATCTGATCTGATCTTATTGATCTGTTTAAGAGCTATCTCGCAAATAGGAAGCAGAGTGTCAAAGTGGGGCAACATATAAGTGATGTCACAGATGTATCATACGGCGTCCCCCAAGGATGTGTATTCGGTCCAAAGCTCTTCTTGTTATACATAAACGACCTGTGCAACATGAAAATTCCTAATGCCAAAGTCCTGTCGTACGCCGATGATACAGCTGTCATCTTCTGTGGTAGGACATAGCATGTTGTGCAGCTTAGTGCTGAAACAGGAATTTCCCTGATTGCGAATTGGCTCAATGCTAATGTCACATTAAATACCTCCAAAACAAACTTTATAAGTTTCTGCATCTGCAACCGTACTCAACCAACCGGCGATTTTCGAATCACTATACACACTTGTGATGGTACTAATGTTCATAATTGTAGCTGTTCGAGTATTGGCAAAGTCTCTAGCACAAAATATTTGGGGGGTTATGTTGGATCAGAGACTGTGCTGGTACCCACATCTTGAGCAAGTTGCAAATAGAGTCCGCAAGCTAAATTGGATTTTTAAGACTCTGCGTCACGTGCTGCCTAGGTCTTTACAGAGTAGCGGTAAGCCGGGTGGACATGTGCTCACTCAAATTTATATTCCTCTTGCGCAGTCAATATTGTTATACTGTATTCCTGTTTGGGGTGGGGCAGCAAGATCTAAATTCATATAATTAGAGCGAGCACAACGAGCCCTGCTCAAAATAATGCACTTTCAAAAAAGAAAATATTCTACAGAGGACCTTTACAAACTTAGTGATGTATTGTCAGTTAGGAAACTATACATTACTCAGATAACTCAGATATACACTCTAGGAGAAGGAAACACAATATAGTTCAAATACCTATAACCAAGACCAAATTCGGATCTATGCAATTCAGTAAACGATCAGCTCAATAGGGTATGTGACAGGAAGTCAAAATAGTTACTTTTTTATGAACTGTCAAAACGCAAAATGTGTACGTGATTTGTATGAAATAGCACGTTGTTACGTCATACTTATTTGGGATCAAATGTAATACTTATTATCAGTAAATCCAATTTTACAATTATATTGTCCCCCAATATTTAATTTCTGTACGGTGATGGTAGTTTTTAAGATGAGTGGCCTTATTTCTACGTATTTTTATATTTTATTTATGACCTTGTCAACTAGCCTATTGTTTAACAAAATAAATAAGGAAATTTTCATATATGCAAAACCTTATCATGTATGTAAAGAAATGTTAATTGACTGGATAAAACCACTGACATATGAAAATACTGAAGCCCTCCTACAAAACGTAACTTAATACATGTACACGACCCGCTCACGCTCACACACACAGCCTCTCCCATACTTACACACACATACTCATACAACCACACACCCACATCCTTAACACTCATTACAACCAACAACACACACACACTCACTCATGTTCTCATAATTATATTTTGTTATTTTATTTTCTACACCCATGTACTGTTTTTATTGTGTTTTAAGTAAGTAGTTGTGAAGGAGTGGAATCCTCTAATACAGGCATTATCTGCTTAAATGAAGACTCCAAACCCAAATTCATCATCAGCCTTTTAATGTTCCCACTGCTGGGACACAGGCCTCCTCACTATGAGAGGGAATGGGGTATAATCCACCACGCGGGCCCAGTGCGGATTGGTAGATGTCACATGTCTTCGAATTTTTGGTTCTAGGATATGCCGGTCTCCTCACGATGTTTTCCTTCACCGTTTTTGAGAGCAGTGGTGGTCATGAAATAAATTACACAAAGTAATGCGCCTGCCTGGGTTCGAACCCACGACTTACTGTTCGTAAGTCGGGGTCGCTACCACTGGGCCACCGCTGCTCTCAAACCCAAATTGTTTGACACAATAAACATTATTATTATTATATTATTATATGAAGTCAAAATTTAAATATCATATCTAACGGTAGTCCACTACGTCTAGATGGAAAGAGCTGGTTTCCTTGAAGAGGCATTTGCCCAGCAGTGGGATGAAGCAGGCTCATAAGTAAGCTCTAGAGTTACAAGGATCTTTTACGCTTAAGAATGACATTGTTCGGGGGTGCGCTCAAATTCAAACTCATATTACAGTTAAACCACTTCAGACACTTTTGAATATCAAAAAAACATTAAAATATGTTACGCTATTGGAAAATTGGTGAAAATGTCACATAAAATGTATTGGAAAAGCAAAATTGCGTCGTTAATTGTGATTTTTGCCACACGCCAAAAGATCCATAGGTAGTTTTATGAAACTTCAATAAGATCTAATACATCCTACCTATACATAATAAACCGTTATCAAGTATATGACGACAATATAACATTATTAGTAATAGGTACTCACTCTAGCATGGGGAATCTCTTGTGAAGTGGTACTTCCTTTGCCGTAATGTAGTCTAAATCATTCTCCGCCAACCATACCATTTCTTGAATCCATGTCGTTCCTGAAAAATAAAGAATTTAATATTTAGACAAGTTTAACATTAACACAAGTTTAACATTAAGACAAGTTTAAAATTAAGACAAGTTTAACATTAAGACAAGTTTAACATTAAAACAAGATTAACATTAAGACAAGTTTAACACTAACACAAGTTTATAGACATTTTAATTCAGCTAATAACTACATATTGTGACTGCATTACGAAGTTTTAAAGCCATCATCGTGGTAAAAAAAAATGTGATATGCGTTTTGTATAGTTCCACCTCTTTTTATAGTACTGGATCAGTGATGGCTCTAATATGGTCAAATAAATACAGTATGACCATTCCCCCGGCCTTATTTTTATGTCAGAATATAATCGGAGAAGTTTTTGAAGCTACGACCAAAACACACAACTATCTCTCTAGGTATCTCATTTTAGCATCTACAGGTTAAAAGACCTATTCATCATGGCCAAAACCTTGAATTGATCAATGTTCTTGCCCTTCAAAATTACGTATTTATCATGTGATTCACCATATTATATCACACACTTAAATATACGAAATTCGCTGAGTCACGATATATATCGGAAAACAACAGTTCACGTTGCCTAAAGCCGTAACCAATATCAGTAAAATTTGTCGGGATTACGTCCGTCCCATATGTATTTTATCAGACGGATTGACTTTATCGTGAATCGTGATAACAAAACCGTCGAATAAAGAAATAACTACAAAAAAATTCAGTAACAAACTCCTGACCATTTTGTCTGACAGCTAACATAAAACTTTTGAAATAACGGTTTTATTAGTTGCATCGTTTTTGAGTTTATTTAGTGTTAAGTTTTGATAGCAATGTTGTCAATCATGAGAGTTTGGTTAAAACTTAACATGAGTGGTTAAATTAGAAATATTTTTAATATTATTAAAATTGTACAATATTTTTTTTTACTGAGGCTATTGGTTGGCCTAATAAATGCAGTGACAGTGGATATTATGTAGATCAGTCGGCGGCTAAAGATTCTAATAACTTCTTACTATAACCAAAACTCATTACAAACACTACTTATCTACCACGCTCCAGAGAGTTGCTCTTGGGACAGCCACTACAGCGACAAGAAATGAAAGAACAGTTGGAGACTGCTTAGAGCACGCGGCACGCCACGACTCACTGCTACGCGGACGTGACACACGCGCATGTCGGTTCCCGCGATTCGCAAGGCGTGAGACCGAGAACGGGGGACCGTTATAATCACACTCGAGTCCGTCGCTGCGTTGGAAACTACGGTGGAAACTCAAACTAGTCATCTCACTCACTCTTCCGCACTTTTATCACGCGCTCTCGTCAAGCTTAGGGTTGCGCCACATCGACGATGCGCTTGGCATGACGTGACGGTTCTAAAGGATAGGAGTATGGAAAATGCGATTTCGTGCTGCTAGATGAGGTTCAAACACGTGGCAAACACGCTACGTTGCCGCGCCAAGTCGCTCTCGCAAAGAGCTAGCGTTATAATGATATCCGTTTTAAGTACATATATCTTCTTAGTCCTATATGCGACGAACGGCATGTCACGACAACATACAAGGCCACATGTGATGTCATGTCCTGTAGTCTTTAATTATCAGCTAATCAGAACATATAAATCTAATCGGATCGGTCTAACCGATTGCACAAGTGTACACGAAATGATCGCGTCAATTCTGTTTGATTCACTTCAGGGATCGATAGCCTAGTAGGTGACCGTCGGACTGCCATAGGTCTCGAATTTGAGCCCAAAGCACGCACCTCCGATTTTTCCGATTCATGTGCGTATTGTATAATTATGACTTGCTTCAGTGAAGGAAAATATTAAGAAACCAGCATGCCAGAGGGATATGTCTTGACGGCATGTAAAGCCATGGGCGGTATGAAACTCTGACACCAGGTTAGGCACTAACCACACGATAAAGAAGAAAACTTCAGGGAGTGACCTATAGCTACGTATTTTGTTCACATGAGAACGAACAGGCTTCTAAAGGTAGTTTTTTCTGTGTATGGAAGATGACTAAAATGTACAAAGAAACCGTGAAGTACTCACCAGATCTAGGGAAGGTGATGACCCAGACATCATCAGGCCGCACCTGCATGTTATATATGCCTTCTGCGTGCTTTTTGAACTGCCCGGGCATCAGATACCCATTCTCTCCGCATTTTACGAAGGGCCGTGTATAGCCTGCAAATAAAAGTCAATTATAAATTACTGTACAATAAACTTCAAGATTCTTTAACAGCCAATAAATTTAAACTTATCTAAGGTTCAAAAAAGACCTCATCAAAGTGACAATCTGTCAGCGATTTAGATGGAAAGTCAACAAGTAAAGTATTGGATTGAACTGCCTCGTTGGTTTAGTGGCTGCAATCAACCTGCTGAGCATGAGGTCCTGGGATCAATTCCCGGGTCGGGCAAATTGCTATTGGCTTTTTCCATGAGGAATTTCACAGTAGCAGCCACGGAGTCTGGATTTGTGTACGCTTGATGGCAATTAGCTCGCCCCCTATTACATCAACATGGGACTTAAACATAATGGGTGTACTATTAGGTGCACCTCTGCCTAACCCTTCGGGGATTACAAGCTACCAGAAAGTTTAGGTCAATTTTGTTGAAAATTGCTGAAAAAACACAAAACGCTTTGAAAATCAGTTATTAAAGCCCAGTTGTCATTTAGTTAACTGCAAGTGACATTTATCCTTAGAGTGGTACAACAAAGTCGAGGTTGCTATAAATGGACACTTATACACATCTCGTTCGAGCTTAACACAATGCCTATTCAATCCATTAACATTCTATTCTAGGAGAGGTCTCTATTTCTATAAAAAAAACCCTTTTAAAAATTAATTCAGGTTGCCGTTACAAGCACGAGCACTTACGAGGATATGTAAAAAAAATAAACATTTTAAAAGACCTATTCAATGTTGCGAGAATTCTACCATATTTCATTCAAGGCCTGTGCGACGTAAAAACATTTTTTAATATACAAATACGATTCCACTAAAAGCTACCTTTTCATATAGTGAGAGAAATGCTGTGGATTTTTTTTTTATGAATTCCAATTTTAAATGTAGGATGTGTATGGAGGTTAGTACTCTTACGGGAATGATAAGCATGATGTTCTTTTCAATGGGAAGACAGTTTAAAGCTAGTTGTAGATGGCGCCACCATAGCTAGGCCGCTGACCAATGGAGGCTATCGCGCATGAATTCGCCGCTAGAGGCGTTCGTGTAGAGTAAGGTCTTCCGAAATGTTAGATGTCATAGAGTTTTCGCGTGTTACGTGCTTTTTTAGCACGTTTTTTAACTAATATTCATGATTCTGGTCTAGATTGAGCAATTCCTGATTAATTATGACTTGAAGATTTTAAGTAGCAACTTAGGATCTTATTTGTTAGTACTTGGAGGTAGAATGATTTTTAAATGTTTCATACTTGTTAATGTTAGGGAGAATATTTGTAAATAAGTATCTGAAGTTTATCATCATCATCATCAGCCTTTAATGTTCCACTGCTGGGACACAGGCCTCCTCTCTATGAGAGGGATTGGTCTATAATCCACCACGCGGGCCCAGTCCGGATTGGTAGATGTCACATGTCTTCGAATTTTTGGTTCTAGGACATGCCGGTTTCCTCACGAAGGTTCCGGTTTCCTCTGAAGTTTATACTATGTTGATATACGAAATGAAATAAACTTTTTATGTTAGGTTATTTATACATTAAATTATAAAATAGAATTAATGACAGGACCTTACTCTACAGTGGCGCCATCTGGTGAGCTTAAAAACGATAGCCCACGTTAGGTCAACCTTTTTTGATATATACATTACGTTACCAGATTTTCAACCAATGACGATGCTTGGAATTAGCTATGCTAGCGCCATTAGTTTCACAGTAGCCGTGCCAATTGAAAATGAAACCCAACGACCAGATCCTCCTTGCCACGTTGTTTACGAATTGACAAAACATTATAACATTACTTTAGTATAAATAAGTTTTGTATTATTTAACTCGTCATCAGCAGCAAGTTGATGAGGAGTTAAAATGGAGGACGAGCGGGTTCGCGAGAGGTGGCGGGAGTGGAGAGAAGCCTTTGCCCAGGAGTGGGACAGAGCTAGTAAAAAAAAATTAACTCATAATACCTTTCTGAAGAAATGCTCTAAATTACGGTGAAAATTATGCCAAAATGCGTTGCATAGTTTAAATAATCTACGCGGCCAACAATACGTCACACAGGAAGTGACTTAACTATTATTCATGAAAGTTAATATTAATCATTTGATCATTTCCGCCAGTTCATCATTAGGTTTCAAACTTTTCACGGAAGTATCTACTTACTGAACCACTCAAAATTATAATACCTACCCTCTTGAATTATCAAGGTTTTTTGAAGAGCTGTACGTAGGCAGGTATTGAATAACTAGTATTTTAAGATAGGTACCTACTTAAGTAACACTTAGGAGATATTTGGCGCTTATCAGTGTGATAAGATTGTTTTTACAATGCAATACATATGCGTGGGTGGCACGTAGGTAGGCGATATCTAAACGGGAGCTCTCGTTATCATGAGCTGTAAAATGCCGTCGGTTTCTGCTGTTAAGCTGTAAAATTGCATAAAGAATGCAAGCTAAAGGTAAGATCCTTTTTTTTCGGATTGGAAATCATCAAATGACTTCTCGGCGGAGCGGAAGGGAGTATCAGACTTGTACTGACTAAAACCCATCCATGTTCCTTCCTTGCCCTTTGTGTACCAGAGCCGCGGTATCTCTTTCGAACAGTCCCGCAGCCCTGGAAAAGTAAGATGCTACCACAAGCATTTATTTACCCCAGTAAGAGTATTGCGACGGGTTATTGAAGTTATACTTCTTTTGGCGCGATGGAGAAAAATGAAAGTGAATTTTTACGATGCGCGCGCACACCGACACCTTAATTTAACAGCATGAAGTTAGCTAGTCAACATACACCCTGAAGTTAGCTTAGTGTCAGATATTGACAAGCCTAGGTTTTTTATTTTTAATCTACTGCTGGCTGAGATAAGGCGATAGATATTTTTTTTAAAAAGAAGTATAACTTCTAACGCGTGTACATAAGTACACACACACACTTTTTTTATATATCAATGATTGCGACCCAGTCATTCGTGTTAAAACAAATGACAATCATTGCAAAAGAACGTCCTCTCAACGATTATGCCCGTTTCGTCACTGTCCCGGTTATCATGGAAAAACAAAAGATCACGATTCACAACTGTTTCAAAAGTTTTTCAAGTTCAATGGAACGTGGAAACAAAAGAAGATCAAGCTGGCTAAAGAAATCTACAGCACCTTCACCGACGTTTCTTCTCCGATTGTTATCACTGTAAATTTCACAGTGAACTTTATACATAACATCGCGCCTGTAATTCCCGAAAGCTTGGACAGAGGTGTACCTAATGCTACACCCACATATCGCCAGTTATATTTAAGTCCTATGTAATAGGGGGCAAGCCTATTCCCATCAACCGGGCGCAAATCTAGACTCCGTGGCTGCTACTTAGAAATTCCTGATGGAAAAACCTAATAACACTTTGTACGACCTAGGAATCGAACCCAGGACCTCATGCTCAGCAGTCGCGCTTGAGACCGTTGATTTTGAGTTGCTGTAACTGAAAATTCTATCAAAATAATGATCTTCGGCCTGTTATATCCTACAACAAGCTCTCTTTCGGATAAATATCAATTTTAATGTATGACTACCTAGTTGGTCTAGTGGTAGCAAGCGTGAATGCTGAGCATGAGGTCCTGGATTCGATTTCCAGGTCGGGCAAAGCGTTATAAGGATTTCCATCAGGAATTTCTCAGTAGCAGCCACGGAGTCTGGATCTGTGCATAACTGGCAAAATGTGGGTGTACTATAAGTTACACCTCTGCCTAACCCTTCGGGGATTACAGGCGTGGTGTTATGTTATGTAAATGTATAATTAAAATGATGTATGATTAAAAATATGCACCCGTAAGTACACTTAGTACATTGACATTTAGCACTTGTTTGCTCCACAGAGTAAATAACAATATATTGTAAACAGATTATAATTTATCATTGATTAGTGCAAATACGTAGCTAATTAGTACTGTAGAGCGATTATTATAATACATGTGTAATCTTTGTGAACAAAATTATGGATAAGCTCTTCATGTAAGGGTACTACTGAAAGCGCATACGTGATATACAGGGGTATAGTTGATATACAGGATGTAAACGGACTCTTCACGAAGCCGTTAACCAAGCATTATGTACATCAAACTGAGTAACTTTACGCAAAAATTATTGCTCGGAAACAACTTTTTTTTGAGCTGAAAAATCACGTTTTGTAACGCACTCAAAACATTATGCTGATGGTTTTAAAAAAAAAACGTGAAAAAGTTGGAACTTTGACCCCCAATATCTCAGTAGAAGGTTCCCAGGTACGGTATATAATAAAAAAATGATCGCAATGACAGGGAAAAGAAATGCCTTTCGGCTTCGTTAAGAGTCTTTTTACACCCTTTGGATTTAAAGAGTGTCCATGGAGTTTCTTGTCCATTCTTCTCCATAGAGATCTGCGCTTTGGAATGTGCAACTACAGTCCTTAGTCTGTTCACTGTTTTTGTTTTTCGAACTGGTTTAACCTACTAATATTATAAATGCGAAAGTTCATTCTGCGAACTGGAAATTATGCGAATTGGACGTTTTCCATAGCTGGACATTTTACGAATTGGACATTCTGCGTTTAAACGCTGAGGATGTATGGATGTCTGGATGTAGAGATGTTTGTTACACTTTCACACAAAAAATACTAGAAGGATTTGGATTAAATTTAGCACACAGATAGTTTATAACCTGGATTAATACATAGGATACTTTTTATGCCAGTAGTGACACCCCCGTGACACAATTATCGTACTCCATGCGGGCGAAGTCGCGATCGTAAGCTAATTTGAAAAAAAGTGCTTTTTTTGTTGAAATAAAAACTTATACTTATTTTAAAAAGACTGGCTCTATGTCTATTTAGCCATTTTCCACCACGTTCTGGCAAATAATTTTGTAACTAAAATTAGTTCTGTTGCCACAAAATTGATTTATAGTTTCGTGCAAAATGAATTTCATTAGCGGATGTCAGAAACACGACTATAAGAGAACGAAATATTATTTACGAAGAAAACATTTTCTTGGACTATTTTTCGCTGAATTTTCAGAAATATATTGACCATTTTGTTATATTAATTCAAGTCCTACACTTTCTAATCTTTATGTTTTTGTAATGATTACTGTTATAAATAAGTGTCTAATCTTCAAAACTGTTTTTATTTACCTAAGCTTATCTTCTAAACTAAACATTGTTTTAGCATAATTATATTTCATGTTGAAGATTTACGAAACTTTCAGAAAATTTCACTCCCTCTTAGAGGTGTACTATTTCCCAGTTACAGACTGCGTCTCCACCATAAATGTGCGTGGATGTGCAGCGAGAGATTTCATCACCATCATCATCATCATTGCAGCTGAAAGACGTCCACTGCTGGACATAAGCCTCCCCCAAGTGTCACCACATTGACCGGTCCCGTGCGACTCACATCCAGCGGATCCCCGCAATCTTCACCAGGCCATCGGTCCACCTAGTGGGAGGCCGTCCAACGCAACGTCTTCCAGTTCGCGGTCGCCACTCCAGAACTTTACGGCCCCATCGGCCATCCGTTCTGCGATCAATGCCCACTCCAACAAATCATCGGGCTACGTCGGTAACCTTGGTTCTCTTGCGGATGAAGCAGAGACGAGAAGTGTGCATTAAACTAACCAATGGCATAGTAAGCCTAGCCAGAGCTGTGATAAAGACGCTGTATTATTGGTTAGTTTCACACACATACTTCGCAACGCATCCCCGCTCATATCTGGTGGAACAAAGCCTTAGGCTGATTTTGCTATAATGTATTGTTAGCCTTATAACATAACTAGCTGATGCCAGCAGCTTCGCCCGCGTGGATGTCGGTTATCGCGACTAAAAGTAATCATGCAATTTCGATCCCGTTCCCGCAACAAAAACTTGTCAAATTATATACTAAAACCTTCCTCGAGAACCACTCTATCCATTGGTGAAAAAGCATGAAAATCGGTGCTGTAGTTTTTGAGTTTATCGCGAAGAGACAGAAAGACGCGGAGGAGGACTTTGTCTTATAATATGTAGTGACGTAGTGATAGTGATAATTATACCATAACCCACCACACAGGCTTAGTGCGTATAGTATAGTACACTACCCTACAGTGAAAAAATATTGTTCCTTGGTAACCAGACTTAACCCACAAGAACACTACTCACTAGGTTATCAAAATATCGTAAATGTACAATTTGTTTAAGTACAACAGCACTGAATGAGCTTCGAACGATGATAAAGCGATCTCGATGCGATAAATGTCTTAAATGATTAGCTATCTACCGACGTACACATTCATAATTATGTGACATCATATCTGCTTATAGTTTTTACTATAGGCCGAAGGTCTTTTTTCGAGGTCTTTTTTCGTATCCAAATGTGAAAGTACGTTTGTTTGTTTGTTACCTTTTTACACCTAAACCACTGAACCGTTCATCCTGTAATTTTGCATATACGTTATCAGGTGTACAGAAACGAACACAGAGTACTTTTCATCCCGAAAAAAAATAATGTTCCCGAGGAAGCCAACAATAACGTTCATATGATAATACATAGATGGCGCCACGTGTCTTTTGCATCATGATTGAATTATTTTATTACAAGCAGAGTACAACCCGAATCGATTGTCAGATTCTGAATTAACGCGAGAGAAGCCGCGGGCAAACGCTATTAGAGATTAAAATTAGCACTGGTTTATATGATTGAACCTATTATATGCTTGTTTTGGCTGTGGGGCAGGATGGGGGCATATTCCACATAGAGCGACCATAGCCATGTATTTAGATTTATTGCAAATTGTACCTAACAGGGAAACAAGACACTTAAGGGAGGAGGCAGTGGGCTACGGGACTGTTCGAAAGAGATACCGCGGCCCTGGAACACAAAGGGCAAGGAAGGAACATGGATGGGTGTTAGTCAGTACAAGTCTGACACTCCCTTCCGCTCCGCACAGAGCGGGAGGAGTCATTTGATGATTACCCATACTAAAACAAGAAAAAAAGGGAGGAGGCAGTGGAAGTGGCCCTGCAGTGCGAGGATAAGGCTCCAATGATGAGGACGATGATGATCACCTAACAGTATAATCATGGCACATAATCGTGACGTGCACTCATAAAAATATTATCTTTTTACAACATAATAATCGTAACTAGTTATAACTTCGTGTGCATTGATAGGTAAAACTTGTCACGATTTATGTACTAGAAAAATGAGTTTAAACACTAAGAAAACTAATAGTCCGGTCAATTTAATTAATTTAAAAATATTAACTCTCCCTTGTGTATATATTTATGAAGCTGTAATGTTTATAAAATCAAACCCAAACTTGTTTGATTTTTGCACTAGGGCCAGACACAAAGACAAGCTGCGCATCGTAGCCAGTAAAACAAAGCTTTTACACCAAAGCATCTTTTGTATGGGTCCACGTATCTTTAATAATCTGCCACTTTTTCTCAGAACTATGAGCGATATATATACCTTCAAAAAAAAAACTACTTGAATTATTGATAGATAAATGTTATTACTCCGTAAGAGAATTTCTAGATGACAATACATTGAAGCAAATCCATTGAATGAATAATTTGTTAATTTGAATTAAATATTGTACTAGTTTAATCATAATGTATTGAATGACAATTAGAATGGATGTATTGTAATTTAATTTAAATATATATTTACCAAACTTATGACCTATGATCCAAAATGAATTATTTAAATTTGAAGTCCATTAAAGGATTTGTTAATCTGACATAAATATTTTACTATTTTGCCAATTTAATCAAAATGTATTGCATGACAGATTTGATGTATTGTAATTTGTATCTTAATTTTATTGTTGTTTGATCTCAATTTTATTTTATTAATTAATTACTAGTATTGTATTGTTTTTGTCGAACTGTTACATAAACTTTGTATGCCTCAATGGCGGGACATAGCTGACACCTGTATTTAACACAACATCTTATGAACCGATGATCCACAATAAATTATTTGAATTTGAATTTGAATTTAGACATAAAAATAGTGGTCAAATAACAATAATTCCCGGAAAGCCAAATATTGGTGGAGAGCTGGGGTTTACCATTACAAACAAAGTTTTAAAAATCCCCATCGATCCTATGTGTGCTACAAAAGTTATTCGGGGTCAAAGGGCAAAATTTGAGGTTTTTTGATTTTTTCTCGAAAATGGTAAGTTTTATCAAAAAAAGAACCTCAAACCAAAGTTGTAGATCTTAACATTTTCCACAAAAATGGTTCTTATGATTTTTTTCCTAACAGTTACCATTCGTGAGTTATCGCGTTTCTAAGAGTCACATTATACATTACACACATTTCAACGCCACCTGTGAGGTAGCAACAATACCCATCAAGTTCTAGATATTACCGTATTATTGATATTGCTATTGATTATTTTAATCATATTCATACTCTTGAAAGTCTACTTCAACAGTCATGTCTTCTTCGATTTCGTTTTAATCGGTTCCAGTGTAAGGAGACATGATAGTTGCACTTGTTTCTTGTTACTGTTAGAAGAGGAAGAAGAAGAAATCGAAGAAGACATGACTGTTGAAGTAGAGTTTCAAGAGTATGAATCTGATTAAAATATCTAAAGAAATCAAAACAATATTTAACCCAATAATCAATAGCAATAATCAATATCAATAATCAATATCAATATCAACAATCAATATCAATAATAAAGTAATATCTAGAGCTTGACGCGTATTGCTCCCTTAAATTATCCTAAAATTGTCATGACAGTTAGTGGAGTAGGCCTACAGGGGAAACCACGGTAAAAAAACGTGCCGAGTACACTACCTCACAGGTGTCGTGGAAATGTGTGTAATGTATAATGTGACTCTTAGAATCGCGACAACTCAGGAATAGTAACTCTTAGGAAAAAAATCATAAGAACCATTTTTGTAGAAAATTTTAAGATCTACAACTTTGGTTTGAGGTTTTTTTGATAAAACTTACCATTTTCGAGAAAAATCCAAAAAACCTCAAATTTTGACCTTTGACCCCGAATAACTTTTGTAGCACACATAGGATCGATGGGGGTTTTTAAAACTTTATTTGTAATGGTAAACCCCAGCTCTCCACCAATATTTGGCTTTCCGGGAATTATTGTTATTTCAAATGTCTAAATTGACCGGACTATAACTAACGGAATAAATATATAATTAGCAACCCACCCCTGCGTCGCACGGCGTCACTTATTGGGTCTAAAACTATTTTATCTTTCAAGCTGGAACAAACCATACACATTCACAAAATTTCATTGAAATCGTTTGGGTAGTTTCTGAGATTAGCATGTACGAACACACACGTGATTATATAAAAAATACCTTAGGTGAGGGAGGAGAGCGAAGACCTTTGTAACCACTTTTCGCGATTATAGATTTATAAATAAATATACTAAAATGGTAATATAGGTAGGTTACCAAGAGAACTGAGTTAGAAACAACACAGTATTATCATACAAACATCAAATACTAAGACACAAGATAACCCAGATCTGTTTCCGAGGAACGCGCTACAGATGTTGTCTTATCTTAAGATATTGTGGAAGATAAAGCCTCTTGAATGTTGTTACAGAGGCTTAACTTAGTAAGATGAAGTATTGAAATACGGCTTGGTTTAATAGTTCAGGAAGTGATAAATTTGTTGGCACGTGTATCGAGTTATTGAAATATTTAAGGTTTATCAATGGATTGACGTAAAACGAACTCATGGAAATAATTAGGGGAGGCCTTTTCCCAGCAATGGGATAATACAGTATAAAAACAAACAATGGATAATTTTTGAAAGGTTTGAAACAAACATGATAATTGGCAAATTTAAAAAAATAAAGCTAAAAAGTTAAAGCCATTGTTTCTTGCAAGAAAAATTTAGAATTTATCCAATATGACTTTGAGCTTATTTATCATGAAAACTGGTGAAGGAATTTCCACATCTTGATTTTCCATGCAATAATTAACTTGGTTCCATTCGATTCTAACCAAATAACTACAGGCTATTGACATTTTTGGTAACTACGAATTACATTTTTACGATTGAGTAACTGCAATTTCGACTTATGTTTTACGAAAAAACTGCGAGAATATGTTAATAAAAAAAATCCGTTATTATCTTATCAAATTACAGGTAAATTTTGATGCTTTTATCATGCAAGCAATAGTGAAATGTAGTGGAAATTCAGACCAGGCGCGTATGAAGCGTACAAAGTTTCAGTTAATTAAATTGTTCCAAGTATTCTCCGTGGATAATTTAATTACATTTAAACAGAATAGTTTGATGTTCATTATTAATGCTCATCAGACTAACTATTATTTGAACAGCTTTTAATAAGTTTGTAATTCAGGTATTGATTATTTTAACGTTCCTTAATGCAATAAATTTCGTAGCCATGTTTTTAAGTTAAAAAAGAACATATCATACTGTTTTCCCCAAAACTGGATAAACCGCATCCAAAATACACAATAAAATTTTAATTAATAAAAATTTTGAAAAAAAAAATTTTTCATTTTTTTTTTTTAATTAATAAAATTCCTATGAAAAGACACTGCACGCACCCAGTAGACATTTCCTTATGATCTTCTCCTCTTCGGCGGTAACATTTTTCATTTGATACGGCAAGTCCAACCAAGGTGTCATCGCTGCTATTTCACGTACGCACGTTCACGAACTGTGATAATAATTTTCAATACCGAGCCTTTTCAATATATGTATCTTTTGTAATCTAATCATTGTATCGATTCATCTATTGCCCTGATAACACTGACTGGCCAACGAGAATGTCGAAATTAAACGCGGCCTGATAAGGAAGGGTGATTAGAACAAAATACAAGTGTCAAAGTTATGCCGGTTACGTCTATTTGAAATGAGTAATACATAGCTGACTGTGCTGTAGACTCACTGCCCTTACGTCCTCCTACTCCTCCGCTATACCTCACTATCTACATATTATAAAACAAAGTCCTCTGCCGCGTCTGTCTGTCTGTTCGCGATAAACTTAAAAACGACTGCACCGATTTTCATACTGTTTTCACCAAAGGCTAAAGTGGTCAAGGAAGGTTTTAGTATATAATTTGTCAAGATTGTTTACATTGGCTAAAATGTAATGATATATTTGTTGGAGGTGTCGGAAAAAAATAAGCCATCTGGGAGCTTTCAATGAAAATGATTACTTTTGGTTACGATAACCGACATCCGGCGAAGCCGCGGGCATCAACTAGTTTTTGATAAATTTCGTTGCGGGATCCAAGACAGTTAAATTGTTTCTCTGGGACTTCGAGCTTCATTGTCTCGGCGCGTTTTCTGATGGTCGCCACTGTTGATTCTGGCTTTCAGGAGTCGCAGTGGTTTAGGAATTGTGTGGCGGGCTTGCCTCTCAGAGAGGAGAGACATCATAGGCTGATTCTGTAGTTACATAACATAGCTCTCTATCTAAATATAAAAAGCGAAAGGTCACTCACACACTTACCACGAAATATCGAAAACCGCTTGAAGTATAGTGATGAAATTTGGCAGGGAGGTAGTTTATAGTTAGTAGACGTCTGCTAAGATTTTGCGACAGGGCCGAATTAAGGAGGTCTAAGGGCGCAAGTTTGTACGAAAGCCTTAATTTTTTGTGCTATAAACTGAAATTTGGCAGGGAGGTAGCCACGAGGACGAAGTCGGGGGCAACAGCTAGTAAGCTATAATATGGTATAAGTAGAGTGGATTAGTTTGGACTGTCTGGTATTGTCTGTTCTTCTTTATATACGCAAATACAGACGTGATGTAATATTATTAAAAAATGGGATTGAACAGATATTCGTGAAATACAGTGAAGACACGTAATATCCTCATCATCATCATCATTTCAGCAGAAAGACGTCCATTGCTGGACATAGGCCTCCCCAAGTGTCGCCACATTGACCGGTCCCATGCGACTCGCATCCAGCAATCCCCGTAACCTTCACCAGGTCATCCATCCACGTAGTGGGAGGCCTTCCTACACAACGTCTTCCGGTTCGCGGTCGCCACTCCAGAACTTTTGGAACATACAACCTGACACTGACCTGAAAATTGCAAAAAAGTAAGAAATTTTGAATTTCGCGGGCTACCCTGACGCTTGTAACTCAGCCTAAAATTAATGTCTTAGAGAATCACGCCTACGTAGATGATATAAGGCTCTGATAGCTATTTTCTGCAGAATAAATATAGACTCGATGTCTGCAGCCCGTCCCCATAGTAAAATACCGTATGACATAATACTATGAAAATAACTAAAATAGACTAGCCTCGCGGTATCTACATCAGTAAATTGACGGATTTTTCTAACAGCATATGCTGCTGAACTCAGCCGTCCTGCAAGAGATGTTATATGCGGACCCCATTGTAGCCTTGAGTCGAGCGTGATCCCCAGAAAAACAGTATCTTCGACGAATTCTAGTTTTCTTGATTCAATACTATGTCACTAACAATACTTTTGACATTCGGTAGGGCAAATCTTATGCATTTCGTTTTTTTCCCATTTAATACTAAATTATTCGCGGTGAACCAATCATGGACCTACAGTAGGGCGTAATAACTTTAGATTATGTAAATAAATACCTTATAAATTTAGGAATGATTCAAAATTGCTTATTTATAATAACTAGCAACCCGTCCATATTTCATGGTTTTAAACACCCAGATTGCTTAATTTTATTCTGACTGCTTCGTTGATCTAGTGGTTGAAATTGTGACCGCTGAGCATGAGGTCCTGGGTTCGATCTCCGGGGCGGGCAAATTTTTATTGGATTTTTCTATTAGGAATTGCGTTGACTGCTACTGTAAAAATCCTGATGGGAAAACCCAATAACACAATGCCCGACCTGGGAATCGAATTCAGGACCTCAGGCTCTGAGCAGTAGCGCGTGACTCCAATAGACTAACGCGTCTGTAAGTTTTTTTTTTTTTTGTTAAAATTGTTTGCCTTAGTAAAAATAACCGTTTAAAGGCAGAGAATTTAGTAAAAACTAGCAATAATAGTAATAATACTATTTTTGTATTATTTTCCTTATTTTTTAAAATAGTTACTTTATTTACTAAAGTATTGTGAATGAAGTGATTATAATTAAATCCTAATAATCTCTAATCATCTGCAAAAAAACGTAACAAGTGCTAAAAATAAATAATTTTACCTTTTTGTTATCAATTTATTTGTGCACGACACATATTTACTGTAATAGTTTTGCCAAGATTAGCTCTTATTAGTCATCATAGATTAGTTCCAGGAATATTATAACTTTTCCTGATTTTTCACTGAAAACTTTGAACACATCAAACTTATAAGATCCTTACTAGTAACGTAACGGGAGCACAAATCATCATCATCATCTGCCTAGCCTTTTCCCAACTTTATTGGGGTGGGCTTCCAGTCTTACTGGATGCAGCTTAATACCAGTACTTTACATGGAGCGACTGCCTATCTGACCTTCACAACCCAGTTAGTACTGAGTAATACGGTACCCCTTGGTAAAACTGGTTGTCAGACATTCGTGTCACTGACTACCTGTAACGACTGTCAAAAATCTACAAATTACAGCCGGGACCAACGGCTTAACGTGCTTTCTGAGACTCGGAGGAAACTCGACCAACCTAAGCAAGCGTGTTTTTACCTAAAGATCTATCCGAGCGGCTGTTATTACTTAGCGACGAGTTCCTCTTCTGTCATCCAAAACATGGCCGATCATCGTTTTCTAAATTAACTCTAATTAACGTGTTGTTTCTAATTAACGTGTAAACCCATAACCCTGGATCTAGGTGTCGGGTGGGATTCCCATCCATTTAGCAAGGAATAAATAACACCATACGCCATAGAGAACACCTGTTACGATATAAATTATATTTATTGTTGTCCAAATATAATATACTAGGCTTCGCTCGCGTTCGTTTAGAATTTGACCATCAATTTAGGTTTGTACTCTGCTTGTAATAATATAATTCAATCATGATCCGAAAGAAACGTGGCGCCATCTATTATCATAAGAACTTTATTGCTGTTTGGAAAAGGTACTTATTTTCGGGATGAAAGGTACCCTATGTCCGTTTCTGTACACCTGACAACGTATATGCAAAATTTCAGAATGATTGGTTCAGTGGTTTAGGCGTGAAAAGGTAACAAACAAAATTACTTTTGCATTTATAATATTATATATGTATCAATAAATATAAATATAGTTAGGATAAGGATGAAGATTATGTGGTGTGGCCGTTTACTTTTTGACAGCATATTGTATGTTTTAAAGTTATATAGGAGTGATTATACGACTTACATTAATTTGATTTAGTCTTAGGTTTCCCTTAATTTAAATACTTTTGTCATTTTATCTATAAAGAAACAAACATTCTATTTTCCTTACTAGAAAACGGCAACCACTGCAAACCGCAGTGACAAATTCCCCCAATTGCACTCCATGAAAACGCTTCTGTAGGTGTCAAAATTGCCGCCTGTTTCCGTTTTCAACGAATCACCAAGAAATAAGTCGTTTCTTTTTTCGCATGGGAAATCATCAAATGACTTCTCCCGCTCTGGGCCGAGCGGAAGGGAATGTCAGACTTGTACTGACTAAAACCCATCCATGTTCCTTCCTTGCCCTTTGTGTTCCAGGGCCGCGAGAAATAAGTCGTGTCACTACTTCTGTGCAATCTGGCGGCTTGCAACAGTGCCTTGTGGTTACGGTACCTTCACTATTGCACCTTTATTAACCGACTTCTACAAAAGGAGAAGGTTATGTATTCCTCCAGAATCATTTTATTTTTTCGTGTAGATTCTAGGATTTCTCTGTGATTACTGGTCCGATTTAGCTGACTTTTTTTCATTCAGTTAAGAAAGCTGGCGCAATGGTCCCATATAATTTGTATTAACTTTACTAAGGTACTGTATGAGTTATTCTTCTTTATAATATGCAGATATATTTTTTTTCTTTTATGTTAATGATGTGCTAATATTTTCTAGTTCCAATATAAAATTGATGCTTGGAAAGATTTTGTGAGATACCACAACTAAAAAGGGTAAAATAAAAACTTAAAAAAAAAACAGACTTCTAAAAAAAACCAGTAAAATGTGGAAAATAACTTTACTTTAGGAACTCCGTGGCACAAAACAATGAAACAAACAAAAGTCACCGACTTCCGAAAGTAAACTTATTTTCCACTTTTAAGTGCTTTGTTTTGAGGCAGTAAAAAAGTTTTTTTACCTTTCTGCAGCAGACTAAATACATATGTTAAGGTGAAAAACGAAAAAACCACGAAACATAGACTAAAAAAATAATGGAAAGCTCATGGGATCATTCAACCAGTAAATGTCTGTCATACTTTCAATTAGAAACTACACTGACTCAGTTCATCAGTACCCTTAGAACAATTAACGTAATCAAGAGAACGAAGTTTTCACCTAAAATTAGCGGTTCTCGCCAAGGTAACGTTAGTTAGATCAAGGCCTCGGAAATTACTACTGGTAAATTAGTTTATTGCTTCTGCACCCGATTAGGCTGCTTTGGAGTAAATTAATGATTCAGTATGCCCTCAGTAACCCAGTAGGTACATAATTGAATATCCCACTTCTGATGGCCTAAACATGTGGCAGTCGCTATAACTACTCTCAACAGTATTGACGTAAGTTTTTCGATAGGTTATGTCAATGATTTAAATTTTTGACGTTTACACAGAGGACAGGGCAATCTCCCAAACTGCACCACCATAAAAACGTTCCTAATTCTCCGACTGGCAATCTGTTCAAGCAGCCTTTTAAAGTCGGTCCCACCTACCTGGGGAGGGGGATCCCGCTGAAACGCTAGCTAATTTTTGACCCCCAGTTGTCAAACATGAACGGTTCATTGTCACTTGTGAGTTATCTTAGATAGTTATGCTGTTTCAGTAACTGTTCCATATATTTCATTCCGATCGAAGGGTTACAAAGGTGTCAGTAGGCCCTCGAAGTCGGCCTTCTAAGTCTATCTCGGCCTTTCTACCAAGCGGGACATGCACTGACCCTATTGTGATGTTCTGACGTTCCGCAGGTAGGTCAAACAGCCAGATGTATGAACCTTGACAAAGCAAAAGGAGAATGTTGGGCATGTCGCAGGTGGCATCCTGTAGTTTCTGTCTAACCCCAGGCGTGAGATTATGTATCTATTTTAGATAAAGAAATGGACTTTCACCGACCAATATTGTTCTCAAAAGTGTCAAAATATGTACTGTACGTACTAACCCAAAGCAGTTTGATGTTCCTTCGATTTAATCTTTGAATCACCAATGTTTACATTATTCATAAATTCGTATCTGATATTGGTGCCGATTCCCTTGTTCATAACTAAACTAAATTTAATTTGAGTTCATCTTTTTCTTTCTATTTCATTATGAAAACGAAGATAGACAGAAGATAAAATATTAGTTTAGTCCTGTCAAATTAGTCAGCACCTGACGTAATTTGATGTAATTTTAGTAGTCAACTTTTTAATCACGTCTAAACTTGTGTCAGGCGCTGGTTAATTTGACAGGACTAAACTAAAATTTATCCTCTTTCCTTTTCTTAATGAAATAGAAAGAAAAAGATACACTGAACTTAAATTTGGTTTAATTTGTAAACAAGGGAATCGGCACCATTGAGTTGTTTTTTTTTTTTTTTGTTTGCCTTTTTATTTGCGTGCGTGCATCGATGCACGCACGCAAATAAAAAGGCATATGGGAAATGGGTATATTATAAATTGATGTCTTTTAAAAACCTTTTGTTGCATTTAAATGCAAGCTGTACAGTTCTTGGCTATAAATATTAGGAATATGCATCGAGATTTTATTAATAGGGCCTTTTTTTTGTTGATGTCCTTATGGATACCGATCGTCTGAGCGAGCGGAGGGTTATGTGGGACTCTAACCGACTAAACCCCATGACTACCATGAATCGTGGGCCTGGGAGATATAAGTCCGAGTACATTCGCGCTGACCCCCGACCGGTATCCGCTCGTCATTCCCGGCGGGGGCCCATCACCAAGTGCGGCCTATTCAGCGGCAAAAGAATTATTGACCCTGTTAGTGTTACTCATACATTTATAAATTGTCTCGTTCTAAAGCTAGATGTGATTGCATGTCACATCTAGCTTTAAAACGTTGATGTTGGTTGATGTAGTTTGCATGACACATCTAGCTTTAGAACGAGACAATTTATAAATGTATGAGGTACAGAGTCTGGTTTTGTGCCCGGTTGATGACAATACCCTCTGGTTGTGTACTGTGAGGTACATCTCAGCCTAACCCTTCGGGGATCACAGGCGTGATGTTATGTAATAATATCAGATAGATTTTTAAATTGATTGATGAATCACGACTCACCCATACAAAAGGTAGACGTTAATGATTCACGGATAGATTGATTTGAGTGAAGTACGATCACACTTGTCAATGATGATTTAATGAGTAATACGAGTACATGATTCGTTAGTACGTTACAGTTACGTCCAAGAATGATTGAAAATGCGTCAAGTATGACGCAACTGTACGTAATACTATTACATAACATCACGCCTGTGATCCCCGAAGGGTTAGGCTCAGTGTACCTCACAGTACACAACCAGAGGGTATTGTCATCAACCGGGCACAAAACCAGACCCCGTAGCTGCTACTAAGAAATTTCTGATGGAAAAACTTCTAATGCGACTTCCAACAAGGTTGCGTTAAACGTTTAACGCTACCATACAGGGGGTATTAAAGCAATGTTGCGTTAAACGTTCAAAGCACGTTGAAAGTGAATACGTGGCACTCGAACGCATGCGCGTAGTATACCTGTTTTCATTTCCACATTACGAAGTTTCACTTCTTCCGCGCGAAGGGGCTCCACGCACTATTTTTTTTTTCAGATGTGAATTCATCAAATGACTCCTCCTGCTCTGGGCGGAGCGAAAGGGAGTGTCAGACTTGTACTGACTAACACCCATCCATGTTCCTTCCTTGCCCTTTGTGTTCCAGGGCCGCGGTATCTCTTTCGAACAGTCCCGCCTATTACAGTTGCCTGACTTGAAAATCATACCCAGGACAACATGCTTGGCTAGATCAACGTAGCGACTAGTTGTCCAGTGCGTCCGAAACGCATCATCATTATTTCGTCCTTATCCCAATTTACTTGGGGTCGGCGCAGCATGTCTTCTTCTTCCATACTTCTCTATTACTCGTCATTTCATCAGTGCATCCGAAGTTCTAGAGAAAAACCAAAAAAAGTATTTATTTTGTCTTGTATTAATGTCTTGTCCTTCTCTTACCTGGTGTCTTGACAAGTCCCCATAGTAACAGTGTTACTGTATGAAGGTTTCTTAAAAACGTTAAATCTAATTTTTTTATCTCACACTCAATGATATAACTTTGGCGCGTGTATAGATACCAAAATATGATTGGAATCAGTCAATCCATGAATCACCAATGTTTATATTTTTATGTATCTTGTGACGCATGAAACAAATTCGAAAACGAAAGTTGTTTTCTAATGTTTGGAAATATTGATGCCCAACTGTAACGCACTTTAAGTAAATGCATTTTGCCAAACTATTTCAAAATGTACAAAGTTATTCGAAATCATAATAATTTGACACAACTTTAAGCCTTACTAAGTATATATATATAATATATATGTATATATATACATTGAAGTTTCTGTTTGTAATTTAAAATAAAAAAAAACAGGTTTTTACTGAATGCATTTGAAAGTAAATTTTTCAAGTAGCCGTGGATGGCCAAATCCGTAACTATGAGGAATAGCGAAAATTACTCAAAGGAGTCTCGAACCCAATTTTGATGAAAACTAAAACTGCATTATTGGATTTTCAAAAAAAACAATATTCAATATTATATTAACAATATTATATTATAAAAACACACACTGTATTATTACACCATTCGGTAATGTCGCTATTAATTAAAGATAAAATTCTGGGTAGTAATATTTTTATTATAATTCCTCGAGGACGAAGTTCACGGGCAACAGCTAGTCTAAAATAAAATAAAAGTAATAATTTGGAATGAAATTAAAACCGAATTAAAATACCTTTTTTTCATAACATATCTGTTTTTGAGCCATTTAAACATGGCTCGCTTATCAATACCTATTAGAAAAAGATCAAGTGCTTCTCGAGTGTGACCACACTAAAACACACCTTAATCTCCTTAACATAAACGTAATAATTCAAAACAGTCATACATAACTGAAATGATTCGATCCGAAATATTTGAGGACAATCTCTTTATCTATGAGTGACCAATAATGTTTATATTTTATACGCAAAAAGTGACTCATACATAATACGCACGGAAAATATATAAACGTATCAAAAGAAAATGTGCGTGAGATGAGCCTATCGCCACACGCTCATCTACCTCCTCGTCTATCTACGCGCAACTAATGAAAAACCGGCCAAGTGCGAGTTGGACTCGCGCACCGAGGGTTCCGTATAAACTTGTAGGTATTTTGTTATCTTGTAAAATTTCGTGATTCTAGGTCAACGGAAACTACCATATAGGTTTTCGACCTATAGGGTACTTCCGGTTGACCTAGAACTGTCAATTTTGGTTATAAGTAAGGTCTTACAGTACAAGTAAAGGAAAAATTCCGAAAAATAAAAAAGTCGAAAATTAAGGTAAATTATGGTACTTTATTAATATATTATTACTCCTTTATTCATTTTTATCCTTATTATTTACATTTTTAAATATTTTACTAACAAAAATTACAATATACAAAAACATTTAAAAATATAAAAAATAGTAGCCCACCGGTATCGGGAATAGGGTCCAAGCTACCGGCGGTCAGGGCTCCAGAGAGAGGAACCTCCTAACAATACGAGCCGTGTCCAGGAGTACCGCTTTCTGAATCAAGCCCTTGATCCAGCTGCCTAACGAGAGCCTCCTCAGGTGTTGGTCGAGGCTCTTGGCAATTAAGCCATGGGCTGATACGACTACCGGCACAATGATCGCTGAGTCCACATCCCACATGTCGACAACCTCGCGAGCTAAGTCAAGATACTTGATTTGTTTATCTTTCTCGGCTTTCACGAGGTTCTCGTCATGCGGGACCGTAATGTCAACAATCATTGCGCGCCGCTCTGATCGATCCACCACCACTATATCAGGCTTATTGGCTACAATAGTCCTGTCAGTGATGATGGATCGATCCCAGTACAGTGTGATATTGCCATTATCGAGAACTGGATCGGGCACATACCTATAGTACGGCACTTCCGATTCCACAAGGCTGTATTTTAGAGCAAGTTGCTGATGGATAATCCTGGCTACAAGGTTGTGTCTATGCAAGTACTCTCCGTTAGCCAGACGAGAACACCCGGAGATAATGTGACGGATTGATTCGCCTGGACGGTGGCATGCCCGACATATGTCAACCGTGCCGTCCTTCACAATAAATCTCCGGTAGTTATTCGTCATCATAACTTCATCCATAATTGCACAGACAAAACCTTCGGTTTCTCCAAAGAGGTCCCCGGAACGTAGCCAGGCTACGGACGCTGATAGGTCTACATCGGGCCCATGCAGTGCCCGGAAAAAGCGTCCGTGAAGCTCCTTACTCTGCCATACTTCCCTGCGGTCGTTAGTGTCAAGTACTACAGGTTTGCGCCAGTTCTCTTTAGCCAAGGAGAGCGGGGTGAGGCCCTTATCCACCGCGACCACATCTCGATGCATCCCCACGTCGGCTTCTAGGAAATATTCCCTGAGACTGCATATCTCGCGATTGTGAAGAGTCTTAACATTTAAAAAGCCTCGACCCCCACACTTCCGCGGGATATACAGTCTCATAACCGAAGAACGTGGGTGATGCATTCGAAATGCCGTCAACAATTTGCGGACCTTCACATCCAAGGCGTCTAGTTCTGTTTGAGTCCATTTGAGTATGCCAAAAGAGTACATCAAAACCGGCATGACCCAACCGTTGAAGGCACGCACCTTATTTCCGCCTGACAAAAGACTATTAAATACTTTTTTCAGGCGGCCAAAGAAGCGCTCCTTCAACGATTGCTTCATGTCAGCAACATTGATGCCCAGCGCTTCTGACATACCCAAATACTTATAGGTTTCGGTTGCTGAGAGGGATCTAAGATTTATGGAATCCGTGAGCTTGGTTCCCACAGATTCCACAATCTCCCCTCGCTTTACATGCATGACCGCACATTTGTCCACACCAAATTCCATCCTGATGGCACTACTGAAAGTTTCAGTTACCTTCAGTAGCTCCATCAGTTGCAAATCGTTGGGGGCAAAGAGTTTCAGGTCATCCATGTAAAGGAGGTGAGATATAACTTGACCACCTCTCTTCAACCGATAGCCTAGCCCTGAATCCTCCAGCAGTGTGCTTAGAGGATTCAAGGCCAAGCAGAACCAAAGCGGACTCAAACTATCGCCCTGAAATATTCCTCGCTCTATATTTATCGGTTCGCTATTCCTCTGGATTTGCCGACATCCTGGATAGCGAAGAACTGTCCTCCATTGCCCCATACATGATATCAGGAAGGTGCGCAGAGTTGCATCAACTTTATACAACTCTAGCACCCTCATGAGCCATGTATGTGGCACCGAGTCATAGGCCTTCTTATAGTCTATCCAACATGTCGACAGATCCTTTCGTGAACGGCGAACCTGTTGACTAATGGCCATATCAATGAGGAGTAGCTCCTTAGTACCGCGGGACCCGTTCCTACATCCATTTTGAGAAGCAGACATAACAGAATTTTCGTCAATATGTTTAGAGATTTTAGCTCTCAAAATGGAGGTAAGAACTTTATAGACCGTCGGGAGACACGTAATAGGTCTATAATTTTTGGGTTCCGCAGTACTACCTGATTTATGGAGCAGGTGGGTTATTCCAGTCGTCAGGAACTCGGGAAGCGACCCTGACTCTAAGGCTGACTGAAATAGGGCTGCCAAGCGAGCGTGCGACCTCTGGATCCATTTAATCCAGAAGTTATACAGCCCGTCCGGTCCTGGAGATTTCCAATTGGGTAACGGACGGACTGCACGAGCTACATCTTGGGGGCTGATTGTGATCGCCCCCATTTCTGGTATTGAATCGCACGCTCGCTCGACCTCCCGAGTCCATTCACCCTCGGTATGACTGACAGGCACCGACCAGATGCTGCGCCAGAAAGAGCACATGGCGTCATCATCCGGTAGACACGTGTCAGACACACCTTGGTCCGGTCGCTCCCATGCTCTATAAACCCACCTTTCATCGCTTTGGAATGTGCGATTCTGAGTGTATCGTTCCACCCGCCGTTTATACCTACGAATACGGTTTGCCCATGCATACACTTTCTGCTTCAGGAAGTCGATGCGCTCTGTGATACGGGACATATAGTCTTGAGGACTGATTTCAGTCCCCGCAAATGCCCGCTTCACAAAGCGCATAACTCGAGGGCGAGTGTTGCCCCCCCTGAAGCAGATTAGTTTGCCGATCAGCGCTCTGGCCCCACCAATACGTCGTTCAATCCTGTACTGCCAAGCTGGTACGGCTGGTTTCGGTTGTTTAGCTCTGTCATCTGGAAATTTGACTTGAGCTAAACGACATGCCGCAACAGCCGCACAATACAGGATTGAATGAGCATCAGTGAGGTTTTCGCAGTTATCAAAATAGTTTGACAACTGCGAATCCAGAACAGCCACCAGCATCCTATTTTTATTATGCATGGGCAAACGAGGTAAGCGTGGTCTAAGTTCGGGTGTCATGAACCTATATTCTCGAATCGCACCCTCCAAAGCACTCCTCATATCCTCACTGCACTGGGTACTTACATTAGTAACCATGTCATTACTCACGTCGTTATCGCGATTTCGTATTGTGGTGGTAGATGGTAGTGGGACCACACCCTGCGACGGCGTGGCAATGACATGGCTACTCTGCATTTCAATCCGCAAGCGATCAAGCACGGTGTCATCCAACATACGATTACGCTGGATGACTCGCACCTGATCCGATAGTCGTTGTGCCGACACGTTGACAGCTGGCTCAAGCACCTGAAACAGAGAGAGCATCCGAACACGGTACGCGGTCAGATTGTTTCCCCCCTCTGTAGCCCCATAGTATGCGCGCATGACGTTTTCATTAATGGATTGCGTCCATCGCATGCGCTGCACACTTCCGCCGGGAGCTGGGACCCTATCAGAGGCCGGTGGGCCTCGAGGTCCTAAGCCGTCCGGTGGCCGGCGTCCTCCCCGTCGACGAGCAGGTGGTGGCGTCGTTGGCGGAGAGAAATACTCGTCGCTCGAGCTCGACGCAACTGCCACGGCCGGTGTCACAGCACTCACGATGGGGCTGGATTCCGGCGGCGGCGAGGCGGAGCTGAGCGACGGGTCCGGAGGTGGTATGCGTGCACGTCGAGCAGCTGATCTCGTCAACATTTTTATCATCTCATTTTCATCTCTCTGTTATTTATTAATTTTATCATTTTCACTTTGACATATGTCGTATGTCACTTGGTATCCACAAATTTCTTGTAAAAAGTATATTGTTATAACATGGGTTTATCTTGCTGTTTTTGAAGAAATGGAAGTCTAATATGTTCAAAAAAAGGGAGAGGATGTGCCAGACTGTTAAAATTTATACTTAAATATAAAAATTGCAAAAAAAAGATTGAGATAAAAATTTAAAGATGCTGTTGACATTAGTGTTGCCAGATTATTACTTATTATTATTATTTCATCATCATCATCATCAGCCTATAATGTTCCTACTGCTGGGACACAGGACACAATAATAATAATCTTTATTATTATATTATAGCTTAATTATGGTACCCAGGACCTTAATTTTTATACACCTAATAGGGACTATAGACCGCAGTATCTGGTATAAATTTGAACTTGCTAGGTTCGTTTCGTTAGTAGTTCGGTTCGTTAGGTACATTCCTGAGAAAATCTGTGACGACACACGGACAGACATACGGACCGACAGACGGACACCAAGAAGTACATGAAGAGACTCCTAGAGGGCTAGAAAGCCCTACAAATCAACTAGTTGAAGATTCTGCTAATGTAACAGAAACCCAAGCAACATTGAAAATTGCCGAGGATGGTCTAGTAAAACAAGGAATTGCTTGCCAACGTTTAGGTACAGACGGTTGGCAGAATATTTGTTACACAGAGGGTCAGAAAAAGTTTCAAGCTATTCCCGTATTCACAAACCTGAAAATCAACAACAGTCTAGCTAAAGTTACTCCACCTTGGCAACTTGTGACAGTTTTAGAGAAAATGAACCTTAGATTAGGGGCCATAACTCATTTATTACTACTACAGCGTACGGGAGTTTCAAGAAATATATCAAAAAGCTACATTGGAGGTTAAATCAGTTTTAAGTAAATGCTCTTTGTCTCGTTTCGTCAAACTTCGGACAGCCTACTCCAGTACATTTGTAGGAAGAGAGCAGAAATTATTCATCAAAGACGAAGCTTGTACAAACCATCTAGTCAAATTTTGCAAGAGCTTTTGCATAGGATCCTTCCATCATCCACACATTTGTTCGCCGAACCTCAACTCTCTGAACTCCTGAAAGAACAAGGAGGTATCCACCAGATCTTGTCTAGCAAACACGAGGCTAAACAGGGAAGAACATATTCTTCCCAACGATCAGGATCATGGAAAAACCACATTTCTCGGAGACTTTCAAGGACCTTTGTACCTATTTTCTGTTCCTTTTTTATTTCTGTATTGAGTGTGTACATAAATTGTTAAATACAATAAAATAAATAAACAATTTTCAAGAGTCGGAAATCGAAGATGAGGTCCTGAGACCTCATGTTTAGCAGTCGCGCTTAACAGGAATGAAGCAAAAATAATATCTACTCACATTTTTCTATTCTATTTCATCATGAACTTAATATTGAATAAGTACTAAAACTTACTGGTAAAAGTTTTAAGTGCGTCATACGAGTCACACTCCTGACGAACTTAACACTTTTCCCACCTGAATGAAGCACTTCATAAAATCCTAAAAATAATCTCTATTCACACCTGACATAACTACCGTGTTTTGATACCATAAATAAAATTATTTTATCTATGAATCACAACTGTTTTCATTTTCGGTGTAAATTTTCATACAAGGAAAAATAAATTATAGTTATAACACATTTGCTCGTAAAGGGTCTCTTATTTCACCAATTTTTATTCGCACAAGTACGTATTGTATCTCATTACGTACTTGTGCGATAATGTAATGTAAAACGGGCGGTTTCAAGATACTCCGTCAAAATCAAACGGTACTTTTTTAAATCTTAGTAAAGAGTTTTTATGTCAGAAAAGTGGTCAACATTTTATGAATAAAATTAACTTTGGGAGACAAAATATAATAAATAAACATAAAATTCTTTAATTTTATTCATTTTGACAATAGATTACAACCTGTTATAATTTATCTGTAACAAAAACACAAAAATATTAATTTACTATAAGTATTAATAATACTGGCTGTTTTTATGCCTTTGCCTTAAAAAAAAGCGCTGATGAGCGCGCCTCGCTAATTTGTGAACAAGTAAAAATTATTCCGCGCGCTGTTTCTTTTCGCTGTATTGTTTTTATTTGAAAATGTCGTCAAGTAATGATGAATTTATTAATTCGACACCGCCTGAAGTCTCAGAGGCAGCGAAAAAGGCTACTCTAAGCCTCTTGCCCGAAAAATTGACCGATAGATGCACAAGCGTATCAAAATTTCGTTTAAGAAAGTCCGAGTTTTATTTATTTCCTCGCAAATATGTTATAAAACGTCGTATGACACGTGCGCTTTGATAATTACAGCCTCTGCTTTCTTGTAGCCCTCGCCTACAGCTCGGGCTAGCAATATCGCCTCGGCTGTTCTTTTCAACTTACCGCACATATATCATAATGTACTATTTCACCAGTTTTGTTTTATTATGTAAACTTTATCTAACGCCTTACCGATAAGATGATTCCATAATACATATAAACAAAAGTTAGTCATAAAGGGTGTAAAAAGACTCTTAACGAAGCCAAAAGGCACTAGTTCTCCCCGTCACGCGTCATTGCGATATTTTTTTTGCTTTAGACCATACTTGGGAATCTTCTAGTTACAGAGATATTGGGGGTCAAAGTTCCAACTTCTTCACAAGTATTTTTTTAAATACATGTTTTAATGTATTTTTTTTACAAAAGTAAAGTTACTTAGTTTGATGTACATAATGCTTGGTTAACGGCTTCATGAGAATCTGTTTCCATCCTGTATTTCTCCATTACCTAATTAACTGCTAGGGAATGCTTAGGGCTTACGCTTAAGTCCTCATGTGTACTTCTCTTAATTGCAAAAATAATCAGCAAACAAAAATTCTATTGTATAAACTGAAGCCTTTTTTTTTTCAAAAAATCTTTTCCCCGCACTAGAAATTCTCCTGTATCGTGGGTGCGTTTGCAAACATTTAAACTCACATACACAAACAGCCACACCCGGAACAACTCCTTTAGGCCATATAACTATTTGTTGACATTTGTTTTTTTTTTTTTAAATTGTATGATGAAAAAGTTGCAAAATGTTTAATTTTGGGGAAAAAAATTGGTAAAAACTCAGGAACCTGATCTAGCAACCTTGCTCTCACCCTAGTGTAAATGAACCTACCTAATTTAAACCAACCTTTGGTGACTCTGTGAACGGTTCACCTATCTCCATTAATCATAAACAATAATATGTTTGATTCCAAACCCCATAGACCTCCTTGATGTATAAACAGTCATAATTATATAACGGCCACACAAAGTAAAGCTTACTACAATGCTCCCACATTTTCAGGAAAACTTTCGGTTGGTAATGGCATTACCCTACATTTGCACTACTTAAAATTCCGACTGAAGATAGCAAGTACCACAAACTACTTTAAATAAGTTAAGTTCACAAGCGCCTTTGTACGTATTTCGGCACACATTTGTAGTATTCCTTGTATTTACAAGTACATATATTGTTGTTAAAGGGCCTCATTTCAATATAGTATTTAATACTTTTCACAAAATAAGTAATTAAAACTCATTTTGATTTCCTAAAAATATAATGTGACAGGCCTGGTACACTGTGGAGGTCTGTCCCGCTTGGGCGGACCACCGCCGTGTCCTCGTAGCGGTGATCGGCGGCGGCGACCTATCGCGCCCGGCCCTGGTTCAATCCATGGTCCGGAGCGAGAGGGAATGGGACGCCGTCACCTCCTTATGCGAAGCAGTCATGCTAGCGAAGGAGGTGAGAGGGAGAAAATCTCTCGTCCTAGCCACCGCGAGAGACGCCCCGGGTGTCGGGGTTCACGTGGTGGCTTCCGGCCACCACAGACGCGGACCTGTGGACAGTGAGTAATGGGCTAGCTCGCCGTCCGCCCGTCTTTCGACGACAGGCCGTGTGGACGGCGCGTTCGAGTTCCACGCGCGCCTCAAAGAGATGTCAGCAAACAGGGCTAGCGGCCCGCAAGCGCCGATGCCTGCCAGGGCTACGGGTCTGTTCGAAAGAGATACCGCGGCCCTGGAACAAAAAGGGCAAGGCAGGAACATGGATGGATTTTAGTCAGTACAAGTCTGACACTCCCTTCCGCTCTGCCCACAGCGGGAGAAGTCATTTGATGATTTCCCATCCCATATTAAAAAAAAGCAGGCCTGGTTCTGTGATCACAAGGTATAGGCTGGTCATGCTAGCTTGGAGCTGTAAGCAAGTGGTGATCAATGCTCGGGCCTTCAGCATGAGTAGAGACTGTTGCCCTTCAGTAATGACGTTAGGTAGGCTGGTGTTATTGTATTGTTACCTTATCATAATATCATAACTACCCGTTATTTACAGCACTTAAAACCAATCAATAACCACTTCAGGTGGCCACTTCTAATCCATCGACTTTCCTGCATCTGTCAGCATAACATGCAAGAGTATAACTTAATTATACAAACAAACATTTCTTACCAGAATACCGCTTACGCAAGTTGATCGTGGAGGGTTTGAATTCCAATCTAAGAAGATTGCAAGAATTGTGTGTTTCAAAATGGGTACACCATAAACCGTTTGGGGAAAAGAATCTGAAAGTTCAGTAAAACCCATGGTAATTTAAAATTTTCCCGTGCTGACTTAATCCGTGATTCAGTTTGGCCCACTCTCCCCTAGGGGGGTAATTAGTCATTAAACTTCCTTGGGTTCGAAGCCACTGATGTTGCTTTTAAATTATCTCTGCACTTGATATACACCTTACGCAGGTATTATAAAGATGATTTTGGAATGGTTTGAGAGTGGAAAAGTTTGTGTAAAACTGCCAAGTTTTAAGTGGTTTAAATTAGTAGATATAGAATTTTTAGATTGGAATTATGAGTATTGCGTTGTGTACATACATTTATGATAATATTTTCGATTTAACGAATAGAATAGTTTCAACGCGTTACTAAGGGTTAATATATATTTCTTTAATCTAAATAGTTATAGTCTTCTAAAAAGGTTGTATTGTACTTGGTTCCAATAAAAACAATTCTACGTACCTGAGGTATTAGACACACAATAATTGACAATCGTTTTTCGTATTTGTACGGTAGATTTTCGATAGCTTATGTCAGCTGTCAATAAAATATTTTTTTTTACTGTAAAAGTATTTTAGATTCGTTAACGGTGTTAGAATGTCGTTTTGTGCAAGCTCTCTGTTCCTGTATTTTGGTTGGAAGTCTTTTTATGAAAATACAGATATATTCTTTTCAAAAATGAATTTATGCTCCTGTTAAAATCGTTATTCAAGTTCATAAGCACTTGTTATTACCATAAATAAAAACTGGCCAAGTGCGAGTCGGACTCGCGCACGAAGGGTTCCGTACCATTATCTATATATAACATTAGACAAAAACGGTAAAAAATCACCCTTAAATATTTATTTTATTATGTTTTTAGTATTTGTTGTTATAGCGGCAACAGAAATACATCATCTGTAAAATTTCAACTGTCTGACTATCACGGTTCATGAGATACAGCCTGGTGACAGACGGACCGACAGACAGACGGAGGGACGGATAGCGGAGTCTTAGTAATAGGGTCCCGTTTTACCCTGGGTGCGGAACCCTAAAAAAAGTATTGACTCCCCGTTCCAACAACGTATATTGTTCGCCTTTTGAACCATCTTTAATTTCGTACTAATTACTTTAATGATTTTCCATACTGATGCAATCAGTCTGAAGACACCTACCCTATTACTTACACCCCCATACTTAATAGAGTCAGGTGGTACTTAGAAGGGGATCCATGGATAATTAATGGTTTTTGGGGGAGGGAACCCTTCAACAGCCCCTGGACTTATGAGAGAGGGTGTTTTCCCCCAAATATCATAGATTTTGGGCTACAAATCACGTTTCTGCCGCTTCAATTACGGTGTGTATGGGAGAATGCATCTGGCACTTCATGACAAGTATTGATCGCCATGTATAGGTCAATTTAGCCTATATATACACTTGCTTAATTGTACTGGTTGGTCATAGGCCGGTAAAGACCTAAAATAAAATTAAAAAGCCACTGTGCACACTTTATTTTTCTTAAATAGAGATAAATTATTATAGGGTAGTTGACCAAAAAAATCGAATTAGTCCGTCAGATAGATTTCCAAAAAATGTTAGACACGTATTTTTTTTCTCGTAAACTAAAAATGAGGACGATGCAGTGCGTCGAAAACCTGTGTGACGTCACATTTCGGTACACTTTTTAGCGGAAAGTGACGTCACTAGCCCCCACTCATGAACTTTGATGCGTTTTATCCTCGTTAATTTTTATTTATTTGATAAAACAAAAAAAGAATTTAGACATTTTTTAGATATTTTTTATTATGATGAAACTTACCGTTTCGCTGAAAATCGCGAAAGACCCGTTTTCAATTTTCAGTCAAGTGGGAATTATTGTTACCTCACCCCGATATTTTGGTCTAATTTGACCGGACTACCTGGTTTTTAACCCCCAAACTGGTTGACTTTTTCAATTCATATGTACTTTCTAAGTTTACCTTAGAAACTGACATCAGTGAAGGAAAACATCGTGAGGAAACAAGGACTTATATTAATGTAAGTTTGAAATCGTCAACCCGTCATGAGCAAGCGTGGCGAACAATGCGCGTGCCTTCTCGGTATTTCCATACCGCACACACACACACACACACGCATTAAGGTATGATTCCGAACTACGCTGCATGCAGCAGTTCTGCCGCAGCAGTACTACCGCGTCACTACTGGTCCCCATACAATTTCTATTAGCTTATATGAGATTACTTTCCGAGCTAGGCAGCAATGTCGCGGCAGCAATGTAGCGGCAACACTGCTGCGCGTCAGTGTCGCCCTGCCACCGCGACAGACCAGTAGGGACGCTACTACGGCCGCAGAAAGAGTACCTACGTGAATGTTGACATTTAAATTGACAACAAAAGGATGAATTTCTCTGATTCAGAAGAGGAAAAGTTAATTAAATGTTGGTCATCAATCGACATCTTGTTCAACTCAAAGTAAACTAACGAATACACAACAACGCATCACCACGAACAGAACGACACTGTCGCCTTGCTCAGAATCAGCGCGGCAGGCAGCACTGCTGGGCAGCACCTTAGTGGCAGCACTGCGGCAACAGCACTGCTGCTTGTTGCCGAGTTCGGAATCATACCTTTAAAGGGCTTGTTTTTAGCGACAGCACTAACTAAAAAGAATTGATGCAAAAGTAAAAATTGTTTTTTTTTTTTTAATTTTTTCTAACATGTTGTCATCGTAACATCAAACTGTCCAAACATTATCTTATCACAAATATCTTACTGATACAAGTGATACTGGTACAATAATAGAATAGTTATATCAGCATGCATTGCAGCAAAAACGAAGTCACAACAAACACGGCCCTTCGTTACTGTAGTTGACATTTTCGTCCAGTCTGAGACAATATTATCAGAACTTATATCCAAATAAATGAAATATACAAACATTGTAATATTAGTACATGGGAAGAAATGATATATCGTATAGAAAAGCTATGTAATTTCTACTCACTGTGGACGCATTTGTGAGAGGTAGCAGTTTTAAGAGTAGGAAGAAGTGGATATGATATAGATGCCATAATCCTTACTTCTTTCCTTACTTAAGTTTGTTTGTTACCTTTTCACGCCTAAACCATTGAACCGATCATCCCGAAATTTTGCATATACGTTGTCAGGTGTACAGAAACGGACATTCATCATCAGGGTACCATTCATCCCCAAAAAAAATACTGTTTCCGAGGTAAAGAACAATAACTTTATAATGCTCTTAGATGGCGCCACGTATCTTTCGAATCAAGATTGAATTACAAGCAGAGATTAAATACTTAATGAATCATCATAATTTCAGCCGAAAGACGTCCACTTCTGGACATAGGCCTCCCCCAAGTGTCGCCACATTGACCGGTCCCATGCGGCTCGCATCCAGCGGATCCCCGCAACCTTCAGCAGGTTATCGGCCCACCTAGTGAGAGGCCTTCCAACGCAACGTCTGCCGGTTCGCGGTCGCACCTCTAGAACTTTACGCCCCCATCGGACATCCGTTCTGCGAGCAATGCGCGGGCATAAGCTAGTAAAATATATTACTATCTTGTAACTGTCTAGTTGATATAATAGTCGACTGCGGAGCATGGTATGAGGTCCTGGGCTCGATTCCCAGGTCGGGCAAAATGTTATTGGGTCAGAAATTTATAAACGAAGGTTAGAAGGGTTAGGCTATATAGAAATATAGCCTAACCCTTCGGGAATTACAGGGGTGATGTTATGTTATGTGTTTTGTTATAACTGTCTTGTAAGAACCCATACTAGATTTTTTTTTTAATTTCGGACAGATGCTTTAGATTTCCTTGCTCGTAGCCAAGTTCTACGCCGTGTTGCTACGCCGTAGCTACGCTACGACATCGGAAATTGAGACCTCTATTGATATTTATGGAACGCACTTGTTGAAATTAATTCTACTAATAATAAGTGTAGTGTATCTATGTAATAGATATGGTAACACTGTCTCACAAACACAAGTGGTCGGGTAGCTGTCACTAATGACAACTGTCAGTCACCACTTATGGCGGGAGTTGAAAGGTGCAGCGAACCCTGGACTAGGGCTTGGTGGTGTTGGTGAGCCTGTGATATAGTTAGTAAATTGTGTAAAATACAAAAGTACTTGAAGTTAACGTAATTGACTCAAATCTACACCGACGACCGAGATATTATACTGTATCTACCTTTTTTGGGTGCACATGGAACAAGACAAATTAAGAAATTCTTCGTTTCAAAAGAAAAATGCTTTGCAATTTGCTTATAATCAGCACAGATGTTAAATCAAAATTCCATTCAAATGAAAAATTGTATTAAAAAACTGCCCAAGTACGAGTCGGACTCGTGAACGAAGGGTTCCGTACCATAAACCGAAAAAAACACGTTTCCTGTATACGTATCCCTTTAAATATTAAATAATTTATATTTTTATTATTTGTTGTTACAGTGGCAACAGAAATACATAATCTGTAAAATTACAACTGTCTAGCTATCACGGTTCATGAGATACAGCCTGGTGGCAGAGAGACTGACTTTATTGCAGCTTTATTGACTGCTTTATTCTTTTCCATAGGAAACAACGTGTATGTGAAATAAAATATTTTGATTTTGAGACGGATGGACAGACAGCGAAGTCTTAGTAATAGGGTCCCGTTTTTACCCTTTGGTACGGAACCCTAAAAATTATGTTCATAGTCAAAATCAAACAAAATATTACTGCCTTCTCCAGTCTTCCTCGTCTCTGTACACCGACTCAAGTAAGTCAGGTTACACATGTTTAGTGATAAATGGTGTAACAATGGGGCTTCATTAGCGTCCCGAGACACATTAATTAATTCCACGTCACTGCCTACACTCCGATGTGTTCCTACGGAACCCTCCGTCTTCTGCTTTGACATGTCGAAATACGCTGGGAAGAGGAATCGATTTGGTTGATATTGGAAATTCTTTTTCGATGTAACTTTTCTTAGGAGGTGCTCGTGGCTAAGTGCTACACGGGTCGATGTTCAAGGTTAAGTCGCGCTTTGCAAGGTCGGTCTGTGAATGGGTGACCATTAATTACATACCCAGTTTCCTCTGTGCCTGTATATATGTATAGCTTATACAGTCGTAACAAGTACTCAGTGGTCCTAAAGCATGAAAACCAGTCTCACCAGGGGATATCGTATTGTCCAGTATTAACTGGAATGTGGAGGTTAGACAGGGAGTCGCTCCATGTAAAAATCTGGTATTCAGCTGCATCTGGTTAGACTGGAAGCCGCCCAACAAAGGCGGGAAAAGGCTAGTAGTATACCTACTTCTAATTATCACTGTTATTTAACAAAAGTATCTATAAAGGATGGGTGACTTCTCCCGCTCTGGACAGAGCGGAAGGGAGTGTCAGACTTGTACTGACTAAAACCCATCCATGTTCCTTCCTTGCCCTTTGTGTTCCAGGGCCGCGGTATCTCTTTCGAACAGTCCTGCAGCCCTGGCAGTGGGGAAGACCCTAGAATGCCACCTCTCTGTGTTAATCGCCTTTGTTTTCACTAATAACATTTGTTTTCAATTTATTACTCCAAAAACCAGTTGTAAAAACATTAATTTCAAGTTTTCAACTATAACGAAGTCCAGCGACTGAGTAAGCATGAATATTACAATTTTAATTCACTCCTGAATTCGCGAGGCAAAACTTTAATTAAGAAATAATTTTAGAGACAAAACTGGACGCCATCTGCACGCGACTGTACTGATCCAATGTTTTAATATAAACTTAGAAATTTAATTAAATACTTCGTTTATAATATAATTGTTTCTGTAATAACTTGTGAGCGCGATTGTACTTGTACCTTTTATTTCTAAGCTTTGGATTCTGCGAAAATATGTTCAACCGTCCCTTTGATTTAGTGCTCGTAAGCGCAAGGTCTGTGGGTTCGATTTCCGGTCTTCGTAGCCCAAATTGCAACAGACGGTCCTTATTACAGTTTACTTTTTTAACGTGATTTGCAGGTAAGTACTTAGCTTGCATAAACGTGTGTATGTACTAAACAATTATGTTTATTCCTTCGTGAAAATACGTCATGTTTTAACTAACTGTCCCGGCCATGTATTGCAATGCGACGTTAAACACCAAAGTTTCAACACCATCGGATAAATAGCTTAGTAGCGCATAGAGAAGAAACATTCATTTTGTTATAGAGAAGATTAAGCAGTGATTCTTGCCTTACAAATCTTAAAAAAATTCTTAGCCCAAGGGCGCTTTCTCACATGTCACTATGTCGTGACGATTAATTTATCGTTGGTTTTTAGTTGTAGAAGTCGTGGACGACAGTTAATCGTGTCGTCATTTATGTGAACACCTCCATTTAAATACACAAACCACGACACTTTAAACGACTTGATAATATGTCGTCACAACATAGTGGGAACGCACCCTAAGTAGGATACAGGGTGGAAGGGACACTGACGCAAATCCGCTGTTCCATAGATTTTGACTGTGTAGGTATTGCACTTTTGTAGGAAAGAGCTGAATTTATAAAAAAATCCTATGAAAACTTTCGATGTGGTGGGGGAGTTAAGAATGATGTACGGAACACGTGGGAGCCATTTTGGCGGCGGTGTCCAATCCACCCTGTATACAGGTTGTAAACAGACTCTTCACGAAGCAGTTAACCAAGCATTATGTACATCAAACTAAGTAACTTTACGCAAAAATTATTGCTGGGAAACTTTTTTTTTGAGGTGAAAAATCACGTTTTACAGTAGGACTCAATGTAACGCACTCAAAACATTGCGCTGATGGATGGATTAAATAGTAAGGGGGTCCTGGAAGTGCTTAAAGTAAAAATCTTACTTTAAAAACACGAATTAAAAAAAAAACTTGTGAAAAAGTTGGAACTTTGACCCCCAATATCTCCGTAACTAAAAGATTCCCAGGTATGGTCTAGAACAAAAAAATGATCGCAATGATGGGGAGAACAAGTGCCTTTCGGCTTCGTTAAGAGTCTTTTTACACCATTTATAAGGTCCCATTAGATAAACTTTTAGAAATCATTCAGACCACCAAAATAAGGATATTGGTAAAAATAGCAAAAATGCATTCGATACTTACAAGAAAACAAAATCAACTTACGAAAATACACTAAAAATGCCGGCAATTTATTATTTTAGGTCAAAATAAAATCACTTTAATCAGTGTTTTTTTTGCTTGGATACTCGTATCTTTGGATAGACGTACTGAACGCTGTTTTATTTGTCCATCTATTTAAATAGGACCTTATATTTACAAAATATTAAGATCCACAAACTTTGTGAGCCAAATACCGACCAATACCACGGAATGGAAGCACTGTGACTGGTGACCACATAGAGACTGGTCCGCTAACCAGGACACAGTTCGTAAAACCACATAAACCACCACCCCACCACTGTTTTGTGGTTATCCCCGAACTAAACGTGACTGACTAGCGCGAAGATCAGACGGCCGATGGGGTAAACAGATACTGGAGACCACGCATTGGAAAGCGCAGCGTGGGACGGCCACCTGCCGATGGACCGACCTTGTTAAAACTGCAGGGAGTCGCTGGATGCAGGTGGCATTGGACACGTTGGAAATCGATTGGGGAGGCCTATGTTCAGCAGTGGACGGCAACGGGCTGTTGATGACGATCTCTTCTTCTTCGTCGTGTCGATGATTTCCCTTTTTTTAAATTAAATTAGTTTTGACCAATACTCTGCCACCTAAACGGCGTTGGTACTAGCCTCGGACAGGTCCCTCAAAGTGCACGAGTAACCACACATAGTGCAGGCTAGGAGGTGAGCCATTGTTTGCGTTGAGGCACCGCACTCACACATGGCTTCATCAGAATATCCCCACCGGATCAGGTTGATCTGCAGCGGCCCACCTGGCTTCGCAATCGGTTTAGGGTCTTCCAGGTAGGCCATGGCAGCAGGAGTCCCGATGGGATCCTTTCTGTAACTTCGACATAATGATGATGATGAAACGTGACTGAACTGAACATAAATCATAAATACTTTTGTATATTCAGGAATAAAAGTCATGGTATAGCGAAATAATAACAGCCGCACGGGTCGATCTTCAAGGTTAAGCCGCACTTGTCTAGGCTAGCCCGTGGATGGGTGACCTTGTATTACATACCTAGTTTTCTACTTGGCTCAGAAAGCACGCTAAGAAGTTAGTCCTTGCTGTCATTTGTAGATCTTTGACAGTCGTTTCAGGAAGTCAGTGAAGTGGTGCGAAAGTCTGACAACCAGTCTTACCTAGGGGTATCGTATTACCCAGTACTAACTGGGTTGTGGAGGTCATATAGGCAGTCGCTCCATCTAAAATAGTGGTATTCAGCTGCATCCGTTAAGACTGGAAGCCGACTGCTACTTTGAAATTCACAAAACACTTAACCCAACCCAGGAATCGAACCCAGGACGACATGCACAGCAGTTGACCACTAAACCAATGAGGCAGACAGCAACAGCCTATTACATAATGTCTCTCGCTACTTATAATATGACAGAGATATGACCAACTACAATACCAAATACTATCAAGTACCTACTTAAGTCCGATAAAACTATTTATCTGTCATAAAACCATTTATAAAATTAAACCAAACCGGAATATTTGCCATTCCAACGTTATGATTAAACTCGGCATACAATACAGGTATACATCAAAAGAGGACCTTTTAACTCATTCAAATAAATTCAATTGAGAATTACTTGACTGACTAACAGCCAGTAAGTTAATATTTTTACCAACTTACTTTAACACAGAGACATTCGAAGATAGAACTTGTGAAGTTTGAAATAAGGTTGATGGAATATGAATGGTTAAAGTTGTAGGATTTATCCCTGGATTAAATCAAAATGGCTGAAGGAAATCGGCCAAACGGAAAGTATTAGATTATACACGAATCAATAAGAGCACAGTTTGCTCGCCGGTTTCACAGTTAGGCAGGCTTCAAGCCCGAATTAACATCAGTCTGTGATTAGATGCCATTCCCAGCTATGGGGGCTTTTGTAAGCGGTTTTAAATGCGTATGTATAGAGGTATTTGTATGTGGGTGATTAGGAGGGCGCTTTTACGCATATTTTATCAGGTAAATACAATTTGAAGGATCTTTCAACTTTTTGAACAAAGGTGTTGGGGATAAATCCCTAATTCTTGAGTTATTTTTATAATAAATCGTGCAATGAAATTCTCTATTAGGTCTTCTTTCTTTTTCGTGGGGTTAGTGGCTGACCTGGTGTCAGAGTTTTTATGCCGCCCATGGGCCTCTGACTTGGCTTTATATGCCGGCGAGAAATTCCTCTCATTCATGCTGGTTCACTCACGATGGGAGGCCATTGGGGGGTGAATTTACAAATAATTTTGATTCCTTATTACAGTATAGTCTTATTACAGTTGATTGTACTTAAATTACTTGACCAATAGCGTATTTGCCAAATTACTAATTTGACAAATATCAGACTTGACCAATGTCGTTCAATAAGAATTCCTCTCTTTCGATAAGAAATGTTTTGCGCGAAATGTTACTAGGCACAGCGATACTGTGCGTTTTCTGCAAATTATTTTAAGATCGTTATCGACGTAAGGTCGATGCTCGTTGTTCGAGTGGTCGCAAGCGCGTCTGCTGAGCATGAAGTCCTGGGTTCGATACCCGGGTCGGGCAAAGTGTTATTAGGTATTTCCATCAGGAATTTTTCGATAGCAGCCACGGAGTCTGGATCTGTCCCCGGTTGATGGCCATAGGCGCGCCCCCTATTATTTAAAACCTAACCCTTCGGAGATTCTCTTAGGCGTGATGTTACTTTATGAATTTAATTTTTTTTTTTTTAAACATTGCCCCACACTAGGAATTCCTCCTGTATCGTGGGTGCGTTTACAAACATTTAAACTCACATACACAAACAGTCAGGACCCGGAGCAACTCCCCGTAGGTCATACAAATATTTGTTCCGAGCGGAGATCGAACCCGCGACACGCAGCGCAGCAGTCAATCGCTCAACCACTGCGCCAACCGCGCCGTCATTTCAGACAGTTGGAAGATTTTTTCTTACAGACTAAAAATTATACCATCACTGATCACACACAAGCTACGATCCATGACTTAGTTTTAATTTCGCCCTAATGCATATCATCATTGTCATAGCATGACCTTCTCCAGTTATCAAGCTAACTTCCAGAGTTTTCTTATCAAAATCGATTCGATGAATCACCCGAGAAATTATTTCGCTCACATTACACTTTTACAAATAAAGCCATAATCATCATAACGGCGTTAGTAATTATTAATGATAAGTAATAACATGATTTTTAAGTCCCGCCTTAATCGCCTTAATTAGGTTTGTACCAGTATTTAACAATCACGCTATAAATAATTTTACGCTTTAATGCTTTAATACTTTTATGCACAAAAAAACATACCCCATGGGTACGTAGGATAAGTACCGGGATAAAAAGTATCCTGTGTCTATGACATGGCCCTGAAACGTGAAAAAAAAGCCGACTGATAGACAGTTTCTCTCCCATTGCTAGTAAAAGCATGGATTACATCACGCAGTGTGTAAATAACATTTATTTTAAGACAGTGTGTGTGTGCGTGGCTTATTCCCAGGAGCTCCAAATCTATTGTCCTCCAAACAATTTCTCTCCATACATTGAGTCCCAACAGCTCCATAATTTTATTAGTTAAAAAATAAAATACTATATATATATATTTTTAATTTGGAGCCGCTGGGAATAAAGTTATGGAGCGCCTGGGAATAAGCCGTGTGCGTGTGTTTGTGTTTTTTTGGACTGTGCAAATCCAAGACCCTAAAACCAATGTATACCTACTTAAGAAATGTTGTACACAGAGGCTGTTGGTGAAACAATATTAAAAAATAGATAAGACAGTATAAAAAAAAATAAAAAACAAAAAAACATATCATCATCATCATCATCTTCCTGTCGTTGTCCCATTCTACTTGGGGTCCATTCTCCCCTGTCAGATGTCACGGCATCATTTAGGTACACCTTTCTCTTTCATATCATTCCTCACACAATCCTTCCATCTTTTATTTGGCCGTCCTCTCCATCCATCAACATTCATGTTCATCACTCTTTTACTCACATGAGTTTCATCCCTCCTCGTTACATGTCCATACCAAGATAAACGACTACCTTTCTGTTTTTCTGTTACAGGCGCCACTTTCAAACTTCCTCTAATATAGTCGTTCCTTATTTTATCCACTCTTATCACTCCACACATCCATCTCAACATTTGCTACATGTAATCGTTTTTCATCCATTTTTTTTCACAACTCAGCATTCTGATCCATACAGCACGACAAGTCTTATCACGGACTTGTATATTTTCCTCTATCATTCCCATATCATTTAAAATATAACGACCTTCTATGTGTCTACTCGTGGGACCTGTAATTGGCTCTCTGTCGCTTATACTATTGTTATTCATTTTGATTGGCCTGTTGGTCTAGTGGTTAGTGACCCTGACTGCTACGATGGAGGTCGTGGGTTCGATTCCCACACAGGACAAATCTTTGTGCGATGAGTACGATTATTTGTTCTGTATCTGGGTGTAAATTTATCTATAATTTGTATGTATTTAGAAATACATAAGTATGTTTATCAGTTGTCTGGTTGCCTTAGTACAGGCTCTGCCTAGTTTGGGATCAGATGGCGGTGTGTTGGTTGTCCCAAGATATTATTATTATTATATTTATTTTAGCTGTTGGTTCTCCTTTTTTTCTAAATAAATAAATAAGAAGATAAACAAATAAATAATCTACTATTTGCTACAAAGGTGCAATGCCCTACACGGTCAAAATGTATGGAACAACAGATTTTTTGGATCTCAGAATGATGTACTGAATACATGCTATGTCCCTTTCCACCCCGTATCTTACCTTGGCAGAGTGCGACGATGGAAAAGTCAAACATTACCCTCCTTTGCGCCGCCCGATCGGGTAAAATACAATTGGATTGTTATAAGCTACAGAAAAGATTACATCAATCCTGCTCATAGATGTTGTAGAAATACGAAATTCTTAGAAACCGATAGTCACTTGTCTTGTATCCTTATCGTATAAAACAAAAAAAAATATTAATTTATCTTCGTTCTCGTATAGAAGCCACACGGCGATTACATATTATTCCAAGTATTCAAACATATTATGCAGGTTCGCTCGTTGTACTACAGACGTCAAAGTAACCCTTTTTAAGGCGTTCTGTCAATCCTTTTACACGAGTGGCCTGTGGGTGTTATATACGCGCCGAGCATACAACGTCCTGCGTGTTCAGTTTAACAATGCTTTTAGGATGCTGTTGGGACTGCCATGGCGCTGTAGCGCTTCAGGAATGTTCGCGGAATCTCGCACAGATGGTTTCCATGCCATCATGCGAAAGAAAGCGGCCTCCTTACTGCAGCGCTTGCATGGTAGTGACAACAGCATCCTGAAAATGATAGCTGCCAGACCGGACTGTCCCTTCCAAAGACACTGGGTGGGGATAGTCACAGGTCTAATTAAATAATTTGTAAAACTAACAATACTAACCTACTTATTTAAGCAACATTGTTACTAACACCAAAATACTAATAAAACTATGTATCTATTTGTGTATGTTCTAGGTTAAAATTTTCTATGGGTCTATGCCACCTGAAAATAAAAATTATATTATTATTATTCCGTTTATTCATTTATATACACACATTTTTTAACATTTTTAAATATTTCTTAAAAAATCCATATAAAAACATTTAAAAATATAAAAAAATAGCGGTCCGCCGGTGTCGGGAACAGGGTCCAAGCTACCGGTGGTTAGGGCTCCAGAGACAGGAACCTCCTCACAATGCGAGCCGTATCGAGGAGTACTGCCTTCTGAATCAGGCCCTTGATCCAACTGCCTAAGGAGAGCCTCGAAAGATGGTCGTCGAGGCTCTTAGCCATAAGGCCATTGGCCGTTACGACAATCGGCACAATGATAGCCGAGCTCACATTCCACATGTCGACAACCTCATGTGCCAAGTCGAGATATTTTATTTGTTTCTCTTTCTCAGCTTTCACGAGGTTCTCGTCATGCGGGATGGTGACATCGATTATCATTACGCGGCGCGCTGATCGGTCTATCACCACTATGTCAGGTTTATTGGCGACAATAGTCCTGTCTGTAATGATAGACCGATCCCAGTACAGTGTGACATGGTCTTTCTCGAGAACTGGGTCGGGCACATACTTGTAGTACGGTACCTCAGATTCCACAAGTTTATATTTCAAGGCAAGTTGCTGGTGAATAATCCTGGCTACTTGGTTGTGCCTGTGCAAGTACTCGCCGTTAGCCAGACGAGAACAACCAGAAATAATATGTCTAATGGACTCACCCGGACGGTGGCATGCCCGACACACGTCAACCGTCCCGTCCTTCATAATATATTTCCGGTAGTTGTTCGTCAACATAACTTCGTCCATAATCGCACAGACAAAACCTTCAGTTTCCCCAAAGAGGTCACCGAAACGTAGCCAGGACACGGACGCTAGAAAATCTACATCGGGCCCATGAAGAGCCCGGTAGAAGCGCCCGTGAAGCTCCTTGCCTTGCCATACTCCCTTGCGGTCATCAGTAGTAAGTACTACAGGTTTGCGCCAGTTCTCTTTAGCCATGGACAGCGGGGTCAGTCCCTTGTCCACTGCGACCACATCTCGGTGCATACCCACATCGGTTTCTAAAAAATATTCTCTGAGACTGCACACCTCGCGGTTGTGGAGGGTCTTCGCATTTAAAAAGCCTCGACCTCCGCACTTCCGCGGGATGTACAGTCTCATCACTGATGATCGTGGGTGATGCATCCGGTTTGCCGTCAGCAGTGTACGGACTCTCCTGTCCAGGGTATCGAGTTCCGTCTGAGTCCATTTGAGTATGCCGAAAGAGTACATTAAAACCGGCATGACCCAACCGTTGAAGGCGCGCACCTTGTTCCCACCTGAAAGAAGGCTATTTAATACCTTCTTCAGGCGTCCAAAGAAGCGCTCCCTCAACGATTGCTTCATGTCAGTCACATTAATGCCCAACGCTTCTGACATACCCAAATACTTATAGCTTTCGGCTGAGGAGAGGGATCTCAGGTGTATGGAATCCGAGAGCTGAATTCCCTCGGATGCCATAATCTCCCCTCGCTTTACATACATGACTGCACATTTGTCCACACCAAATTCCATCCTGATGGCGCTACTAAAAGTTTCAGTTACTCTCAGTAACTCCATCAGACGCAATTTGTTGGGGGCAAAGAGTTTCAGATCATCCATGTAAAGCAGGTGAGATATGACCTGGCCATCTCTTCTCAACCGGTAGCCTAGACCTGAATCCTCCAGCAATGTGCTTAGAGGATTCAGGGCTAGACAGAACCAAAGTGGACTCAGACTGTCGCCCTGGAATATTCCCCGTTTAATCCATACAGGCTCATCGTTCCCCTGGATCTGTCGACATCCTGGATATCGAAGGACCGTCCTCCATTGCCCCATACAGGACTCAAGGAAGGCGCGTAGAGTTGCATCTATCTTGTACAACTCTAGCACCCTCATGAGCCATGTATGTGGCACCGAGTCGTAGGCCTTCTTATAATCTATCCAGCATGTCGCCAGATCCTTGCAAGAGCGACGAACCTGTTGGCTAATGGCCATGTCAATGAGGAGTAGCTCCTTAGTACCGCGGGATCCATTCCTACATCCATTTTGAGAAGCAGACATAATGAAGTTTTTGTCAATGTGTGTATTAATTTTCGCTCTCAAAATGGATGTAAGAAGTTTATAGACCGTCGACAAACACGTGATCGGTCTATAATTCTTGGGTTCCGCGGGACTACCTGACTTATGGAGCAGGTGGGTAACGCCTGTTTTTAAAAACTGTGGTAGTAACCCAGACTCTAAGGATGACTGGAATTGGGATGCCAGGCAAGTGTGTGAACTACTAAGCCATTTGAGCCAGAAGTTATGCAGTCCGTCCGGTCCCGGTGACTTCCAGTTCGGTAACGGACGAACTGCTGAATCTAGTGGTGTAACCAAAACTGGCTCCATTTCTGGTATAGGTTCACACACTCGCTCGACATCACGCATCCAGTCAGCCTCAGTATGACAGACGGGCACCGACCAGATGCTGCGCCAGAAAGAACTCGTGGCGGCATCATCTGGGCGGCACACGTCTGTCATATTTTGCTCGGTTCGCTCCCAAGCTCTGTATACCCACCTTTCATCGCTCTGGAACATGCGATTCTGCGAGTACCGATCAACCCGCCGCTTATACCGCCGAATACGGTTCGCCCATGCATAAACTTTCTGCTACACAGAGTAATGCGCCTGCCTGGGTTCGAACCCGCTACCACTGGGCCACCGCTGCTCTCCTTTGTCCTTTAGTGTTAGTACACAAACTAAAATAAACTGACATGAATACAATTACCAGAATTCTGATAATAATATGTGCACAGTCGTTGTACTCTTATCTATGGTCAACGTCATTATATATTGTTGACACATTCGTACAATTAGGTATTTGTGGTTTAGTATCGAAATCCAATACTCAGTTAGTTGTTGGTTGTGGTTCCTGGTTCTAGGTAAGTCTATAATGATTATTGGAATTTCCAAGAGTTATTTTAAAATTTGATAACTATGCTGTTCACTATAATTGTGCGTATTTTGCGCACAATTACTAAAACAACAGTCTTCTTCTATTTCGTGTGGTTAGTGCGTAACCTGGTGTCAAAGTTTGTATGGACTTCCGACTTGGCTTTATATGCCGTCGAGAAATATCCCTCAGGAATCTTGGTTTCTGTGTACAGGTTAATATAAAATAGCAAAATTAAAATATGAATATTCGAGCAACCATCAATTGTCTCTCAAAAGGCACGACACTGGATTTCAGTAGCTACTAACTTTCGTAAACCTACTTACTAAGGGCCCCCACTGAAATCTGCGACATCGTGTCGTGACGCAGGGATGCACGGCGCGCTGCAAAAACATTCGTCGTCGTGCATTTCTGCGACATTACGTCACACTTCGTGGAACAGGAATTCTTCTCTTGTACTTTTTGTTTTTGTAGACATGGTGATAACAAACTTAAAAGAACCCCAAATGAAGATATGCTCATTCTAAAATACTCAAAAAAAATATCTTCCTCTTTTCTCAAAGTGTAGTATTTTCCAGTAAAATATATAGTTCCCATCAGGGTTCATAATCGTAATAAGTGGATGAACCCAAAATCTTCTTCTCTTTCTATATCTATTTAACAAGAATAGCAGTGCAACACTCTTCTGGCGATCCATAACACTACTTCTAAAAACACGTCCAGTGCGGTTGACTATCGTCAAAGGTATGGTCACCTGAGCCAAAGCTTAGTCGCACAAAATCGCGTCGTGCTGCAGGTTACTGCGTCACGACACGATGTCGCAGATTTGTGTGGAAACCCTAAGACCACGTTCACGACTTGGACTTGCGTCAAGAGTTGTGCGCGCTCGTCATTTGTTTCTGTCACGTGAGCACCGCAAATTACATCGTTCTCGCAAGATAAAAGTCGTTTCACAGTAGTCGTAGCTCATGGCAAAGCGGTTAACGTAATGCTTTCAACAAAAACAATCCAAAACGCTCGAAGTTTATAACTTAAACGAAAAAGGTCCCCGAAGTTAGCACAAAGATTTAAAGTATTCATTATACGGGCTGCCGAGAGCTGATAGTTGTTCCTCGACCAGCCCTGGTACGCCTGGCGACTGCACACTGCTACTTAGTGCAAGTGAAATGAGAGAAAGAAAATAATATTTATTCATTTAATTTGCAGCCAGTACTAATAGTAGGTAGATAAAGCTGTTTATGTAGGAACTCGTCCGAGGACATACTACCACCATATTATGTAATGGATTCGCCGCTAGAGGCGTTCGTGTAGACTTGTAGAGTAAGGTCTTCCGAAATGTCAGATTTCATAGAGTTTTCGCGCGTTGCGTACTCTTTTATCACGTATTTTAACTAATATTCATGATTCTGGTCTAGATTGAGCTATACCTGATTAATTATGACTTGAAGATTTTAAGTAGCAACTTAGGATCTTATTTGTTAGTACTTGGAGGTAGAATGATTTTTAAATGTTTCATGCTTGTTAATGTTAAGGAGAATATTTGTAAATATGTATCTGAAGTTTACACTATGTTGATATACGAAATTAAATAAACTTTTATGAAGTTATTTGTACTTTAAAGTATAAAATAGAATTAATGACAGGACCTTACTCGACAGTGGCGCCGGTCCAGTCGGGTCAGTGGCTCGACAGTGGCCATCAGGTGAGCTTAAAAACGATAGCTCCCATTCTCTTCGTTCTGCCTCGTTGACCTAGTGGTCGCAATCGCGACTGCTGACCATGGGGTCCTGCGTTCGATTCCCGGGTCGGGCAAAGTGTTATTATAGAATTCCTCAGTGCCAGCCACGGAATCTGAATGTGTGCCCAGTTGATGGCAATAGACTCGCTCGCTAGGCAGGACTTAACATAACTGGCAAAATGTGGGTGTACTATTTATTAGGTACCACTTCTGGCTAACCCTTCGGGGATTACAGGCGTGATAAGTGTATGTATAAATGAAGCTACAAAAAATCCACCGGTCATAATCTAATCACGTTTCAGTGCGTGTGTTATATCTCACCATATTTTATTCATGATTATCAAGGATTAGGCTCTTGGTACAATCCAAGTGTGACTGCACTGCCCGATAATAAGCACATACCTAATAATTAATGTCTTATTTGATTACATTTTGGTTCATAATTAGTACAGGGAGGGACTGGATAGCTGAATAATTACAGCCGCAGGGGTTAATCTACCAGGTTAAGCAACGCTTGTCAAGATCAGTCTGTGGATGGGTGATCATCTATTAGATACCGTATTTCATCTGTACGTCTGAAAGCACTCAAAACCGTTGATCCCGGCTGTAATTTGTAGATCTTCTTTGACAGCCGTTACAGGTAACCGAAAAGTCTGACAACCAGTATAACCAAGGGGTATCGTATTACCCAGTTCTAGATGGGTTGTGGAAGTCAGATAGGCAGTCGCTTCATCTCAAATACAGATATTCAGTTAGACTGCATACGGTTAGACTGAGAGCCGACTCCTACTTTTACGAGCAAAATAGTTACTGATACAATTAGTACATAATTTTTTTATTCAAGTACACAAGCCCTCAAATATTATTATTCTTTGGATTATAAAGAGATTCTTTTCGTAAGTTACTGCGTAGTACTTAAAGTCCATTAAGCTGATAATTACGAAAATATTTGTAAGATAAAACGATCAATTATCATAACATGTATATTACTCAATGATAGGCAAGAATTACAGTCCACGTGCAAATGTTTTGGCAAAAACGCCTGATAATCGAACCGATGATGAAATGATGAGATCTGGTGGTCCCTTGAAGCATCCCAAGTGGTCCGCGGAGCCATCCTAATAAATAAGATAGGTGACAACGAGTGGAAACAACACGATCCGCGCAGGCGCACATCCGAAGGCACAAAGCAGAAACTGATCTGCAATCCTTTCATTGTCAACGTTTCTGAGGTGCCTGATGAAATTGAAGAAGTCATTGAAATGCATCGCGACTGTAACTTAAAAGATACATTCGAATCAGGAATGAATCTTGAAGATTTATGGAGCCAAAAGGCAATTTCTTTACTTCGAGACATTGCTATACCTTGTTTACCTAACTTTATTTTCATCGACATTTATAGTGCCGGATTCAACCAGTAGGAAGAGTAACTAGCAATTGCTACGAGCGCAAACGGGGCCACCCGTATCCAAACCCGCCCATCGCCGCCTGAGCGTAATTTCTTGAGTGAAACTTATTCAAACCCCCTAAAAAACTCGGCTCACTTCGCTCGCTAATACATCCGAAGGCAGGATAGCAAATGGAACATAAATATAGCTATAATTACCTACAGATAGTTGTTACGGGTCTAGCTGTTTGTGTGTGTGAGTTTAAATGATTGTAAACGCACACACGATGCAGGAGAAATTACGGCTTATTCCCAACAGCTCCAAATCGATTGTTTTTCTAACAATTTCTCTCCATACATTGATTCCCAACAGCTCCATAATTTTATTAGTTAAATAATAAAATACTATTTTTTTTTTATTTAGATCCGCCGGGAATATAATTATGGAGCGCCTGAGAATAAGCCGAAATTACTTGTGTGGGGCACCCTTTTTTTAATATATGAGGCCAAAGCAGACATATTTGACTAGAACGTCCAAAGTGTGCATTGTTTTTGTTAGGTACCAAAGACAGCACGTACTTATCTCGTATCATGCGATTATCACGGCATAAAACATTTATGCCGCATTTGTTTTTATGTGTGGATTAGATAATTGTGTAATGAGCGTAATTCATAACTTTTTTCTTTTTTTATATCCTGGTATTAATGCAGAGTCACTATGATAAAATTTCGGACGTAACATGGCCAAAGGTTTTGTGGGTCCAAAAGCCTTAACAGTGTTGGGTATAATGTAGGCTTAGGGGTATAAGGACAAGCGGAGCACCGCCGTGTAGATTGTTTTAACACAATAATGCGCAAACGTGGAGCATCGGGCAGCTCGAGTCATGGCCAGTTCTAACGGGGTTTTAGAAATGATTATTAGCAGAGTGCACTGTCAATGGTTCACTGCTGTCAGTTGCATGTACCACCGTATCGTGTTGTTTACTAACACTTAGTTTAAAGACTATTTGGCTAACCCTATAACAGCCTCCGAAATAAAGATTTTTAATTTGAATTTTAATGTAACTACATTTTTAACCACGACCTAACATAACACACAAATGTTGCTGAACTGGTTTTGGAAGAAGGCGTATGCGCCGGCCGGCGTTCCTGTTCTCTTTTGTGTAGTGTTTGGTTTCATCTTTGTTCAGTGTGAGTGGGCCTCCTGTGTAGTGAGGTTGATTTATAATATTTGTTTGAATTTTCAATCGGTGATAAAAAAGTGAGTTAAATACCTAGCAATTAAGATTTTTATCTTTCTAGATAGCTGTGATTGCAAAGTGAAGCAAATCTTTGTAATAAGTGAATAGTTTGATTTTATATACATATATATAGTTTGGTTTGTACCTACATGTTTTTCTGCGTAAGAGTTGTCATGTCTACTGTTCCAAATAAATAAAAATATTATTAAAAGTTTATAAAAGTGCTCAAATTACAATGTTAAACTGGAAATAAATGGATGAAATTGAATGGATAATGGATGCCGTGATTTATACCTACTTTCTGCTACCACAGAAGGCATATTTATGATAAAAATGAGACGAAGGACACATGGTCTGTAAATTGTACGTATAATTGTTTTTTATCGTATCTGCTTTATAGCAGAATACTATAGAGTTCACATGTAATCTAAGCTAGGTCACAGGTTGGTGACCTGTTCCTTTAGCGAAAACCTGGTACATACCTAACCATTTTTCATGTTTATGTTCTGTAGGTATTTTCATGTTGATGATCAACCAAAAAAGGATTTTTTTTCCGGAAATCAATCGGTCATCACCATCATCAGCCTAATACTATGAAATGCGTCGTGCATTTGATAGTTATTATTAGTGGAATGTTGTATGTAATGTATTTTTAGTTTTTCTTTTTAGTTTTGTTGTGATGAAGACTTATTTCATCGTGAAATATCCATCGCCTATCCGTGGCACGTGAACACAGAAAACATAGCAATTTATTTATATTCCACGGAGGTTGGATTTGTACCCGGTTGATGGCAATAGGCTCACCTCCTATTAGATGGGACTTAAACATAACTGGAGAAATGTGGGTGTACCTACTAATGGGTACAGCTCTGCCTAACCCCTCGGGGATTACAGGCGTGATGTTATATTATCTATCTAATACCTTTAAACAAACAATTCTTGTATATTTATAGGGCGTAAACAGACTCTTAACGAAGCCGAAAGGCACTTGTTCTCCTCATCATTGCGATCATTTTTTTGTTCTAGACCATACCTGAGACGCTTCTAGTTACGGAGATATTGGGGGTCAAAGTTGCAACTTTTTCACAAGTTTTTTTTTTTAATACACGTTTTTAATGTAAGATTTTTACTTTAAACACCTCCAGGACCCCCTTACTATTCAATCCACCCATCAGCACAATGTATTGAATGCGTTACATTGAGTCCTACTATAAAACGTGATTTAGCCCAAAAAAAATATCGGTTCCCAGCACTCATTTTTGCGTCAAGTTACATAGTTTGATGTACATAATGCTTGGTTGACGGCTTCGTGAAGAGTCTGTTTCATCTGCGTAGCCTTTTCCCAACTATGTTGGGGTCGGCTTCCAGTCTAACCGAATGCAGCTGAATACCAGTATTTTACATGGAGCGACTGCCTATCTGACCTCCACGACCCACTTAGTACTGGGTAATAAGATACCCCTTGGTTAGACTGGTTGTCAGACTTTTTTCGGCCACTGACTACCTAACGACTGTCAAAGATCTTCAAATGACAGCCGGGACCAACGGCTTAACGTGCTTTCCGAGGCACGGAGGAATCTCGGTATGAAATGGGTGGTCACCCATCCACAGACCAACCTTGGCAAGCACGGCTTAACCTAAAGATCGACCCGAGCGGCTGATATTATTTAGCCACGAGCTCCTCAAGAGAAGAGTCTGTCTACACCCTGTATAATCTGAATCTCGAAAACGACTCCAATGATTTTCATAAAATTTAGTATGCAGGGGATTTCGGGAGCGATTAATCGATCTAGCTAGGTTTAATTTTTAGCAAACGTCGTTATATCCGTGTTACCGAGCAAAGCTACTGTTATCCAGGTACGTTAAGAGATCCTCCACCAGTAACTGAACGTATACGTTTAACGTATAATTATGCGAATTCCGTATTATTAGGAACCTTAATGAGAAGGCATAATCAGTCAAAGCCAAACCGTCAAGCAATTAAATGTAGATGTTGATTAGAACTAGAGTCGTGTGCGCTCAGCCCGCAACACTCCTCCACTTCCCTCGTTAGCTACTGCGACATTTCAAAGCAATTTCACCTTTGTGGCCCACTTTGATCTCGACACGGTTCGATTTAATTTTATCTTTCTTGTTAATAATTGGGAAACCGAAGTGTTTCATTTGAGCACTGTTGGCCAAAAATATTTGGGATATTTAAATAAGCTTGGATGATTAAAATTGATGAATAAGCAATTTTCAAAGGAATTATTAAGTTTTAGGACAGGTTTTGTTCTAGGAGCCTATGGCTTAATAAGATCTGCCGATCGAGTCGAGTTTTTGGTTAAGCCGTGCTTACCTTAATTGGTTAGTCCGTGGATGGGTGACCCATTACATCCGAGCTTCCCCCGTGCCTCGAAAAACACGTTAAGCCGTTGGTCCCAGCTGTCATTTGAGGACCTTTAACAGTCGTTACAGGTAGTCAGTGGTCTGACAGTCTGACATCCAGTGTTACCAAGGGGTATCCTATTACCCAGTAATAACTGGCTTGAGATGGTTGACTATGAATACCACACATTAAAGATTTAACATCAGATTTATTCGACCAGTTGTCCAGACATCGTAAGGTTATGAATCCTGTCCGCCACTGTACCTGCGTTCATAAAGCGTACCAGCAGTAATGCGTTATTCATTAACATTGTCCCGATGCTCGCGATGAGTTCGCGACTGTACTTATCTGTCTGTTCGTCTGTCACCGGTGATTCATAAGTAATGAAACGAGCCATTAATATTCACGTGTAAAAGCTTCGAATGAATCTTAAACGATTTCTCTGTCAGAGTTTTTATTTTCATCTCCACTGAGAGATGCAAAAGAGTTTGATAATGTTGACTAGCTAACTTCAGGGAGTCGGTTTTTCGTGACGGTGTGCGCGCGCATCGTAAAAATTTACCCTCATCATTTTTCCCTAATGCGCCAAACTTCAAAAATAAACCGGTACTAAAATAAACGTTTAAAAGTTAAAAATAACTTTACTTTCGGAAGTCAGTGACTTTTATTTGTTTCATTTGTTTGGAAGTATGTCTGTAGGGAGAAATCTTCGAAACTACTGATCCGATTCCAAAAATTCTTTACCAACAGGAAGCTACATTATCACCGGGTGTCATAGGCTACATTTAAAACGTTCCCGTGTGTTAGTTTCCGTACATAACGGGAGCGAAGCCGCCAGCAAAAGCTTGTAGTATAAAACATTACCCTCCTTCTGGCGCAGTCGGGTAATAACTCTACGATAAATCGATCTGAGCTTAACTTTAATTTTATCTACACACACACTACACTCACTATTACTTCACTATTCAAATCAAATCAAATCAAAATCATTTATTTCGGATAACTAGGATCCATAATGGTAGGTGACAAACACATAAAATTATGATTACAAAATTAAAATAAAAACAACATCCACAGACACACACACAGACAGTACACACACATAGTACAGTACAGACATACACACACACAGACAGTACACACACACACATAGTACAGTACAGACACACACACACAGACAGTACACACACACACATAGTACAGTACAGACACACACACGCACACAGTACAGTCCACACACACACACAACGTAAAGTACCTACGTTCAGTTCGTTTAGTTTTAGTCTCAGTAATAGTGAATGGCTCTGAGGAATAATAATGAGTTAAATACAGTCTGAATCATATAACATTACTTTCATTTCCAGAAAGACAAAATGGCATCCGAAGAATTTCCGTATGAAATTATAAATGTATCTGAAGAAGAGGACAAAGTTATTAAACGCTATTACAAAGGTAAGTTATAGAACGCATTACCTTTTTGATACGCAGTCCTCTTAAATAACACTTAGGGAACCTTAATAAAGTCTTAATGTTATTGTTCATTTGAGCAGAAAAGGTAAATAACATAAAAACATCTTTTTAATAAGAGGTTCGGGAACGTAATCTGTGGTACCAAATAAAGCCGTGGCCTCTAATTTCGGGCTCAGAATGTGTCATCACTTTTTTTTGTTTGCTCGCAACTGCATACAAGTTTAAATTTAAGTAGTCTTCAAAGGTAAACGACCTTCGAAAACGGCAATTCGAGTTCGAAGGTGGAACTCCAGATTAGCCCTTGAAATTCAAATTTCCTTGAGTTTTTTGCAATTTGCGGCAAGCGTATCATGCGCATGACCACCGTGGAAATTAGTTTTGTCGACGGAAGAATCGAAAAAATGATAGATTGTAAAAAAATTGGAACAAAAGTACGGAATGCCTAATGCCCGTTTTCACCAACACTAAGTGACACCTAGCTGAATGCCTAATTCTTGTTTTCACCAACGCTAAGGAATACCTTGCCCGTTTTAACCAACACTAATTGTCACCTAATTTCTGTTTTCATTAACACTAAGTCACACCTAACTCAATGTCTAATGCCCGTTTTCACCAACACTAAGTGTCACCTAACGGAATGCCTCATTCCTGTTTTCTGAGGGAGCGCCTGTACAAAATGTTCGACGTTGTAGTGTCGTGTCCGACACCCTTCTGCTATGCTGCTATATTATTATCGATTTACAGGTTACATTAGACCATTCATCCGAGTAGGTCCGAAAGGGTACATCTCAAATGCAGGTTACGGAGACCACGCCGCGGAGATCTACAACCTGGAGGTCAGACCTGATGATATTTGGGTTGCCACTTTCTCTAGATCAGGTAAAATATGATTATACTCACAGCTATTCCATATATTTTGACCTTAGTGTATTAATATCGGATTTATTAATCGGGGGAATAAAAATTTAATGGAATACTGAATGGGCGACTATTATATCAATTAAGTAACTATTTATCCGGTCATTGCGGCAAGGAGAACATAGGAAGCAAGATCAAGCGAAGCGAGTTCGGGACTTGTGGTACCCCGACTCCGGCAGGTTAGGTTCGAAGGGGGTGGCGGAGTCTAGTGAGCGGGCGAAATGCGCGACATATTGCTGGAGTGGCGTCCTCTGCAGGTGACGATCTCGAAAAACTCAGGTCTCCGCGGTCGTGCTCTGTGCAGGCGACGCTTGAAGCACTTCAGTGGCAATCCACCGCTACTTTCTGTGCTGATACCCAAAAACTCGGTGCGCAGTATTATAAAGACTCCGGCATCCCCTTTGTGTTATATTACTTTACACAGCAAACAGAAATAGGAGCACCGCGCAGCAGGGCTACGTCGACTACGCCTTATTTACAATCTAGTAGTTAATAAGCTTATTTCGTTTTTTTTCTGAGTCCTTGAATTATCACACTGATCGTATTGAACGACTAGTAAGTCCAATTTGTATGTTCAAGTCGCCGTTTAAAACATTTGTATTCGTCCACTGTTTGTCGCCCACTTATTTTTGACCCATAACCCTATAACCCTAATTAGTAAGAAGTGTACCTACAGTACCCCTATGTATTGTCATGTAATAGGGGCGAGCCTATTGCCATAAATCGGGCATCGAATCCCGTATCCAGGCTGCTGTGCAAATAAGAATTTCTTGTTGAGAAAACCTACATATATTCCCGTCTTTGGAATCGAACCCAAGACATCAAGCACTCTAGTAGCGTTGCGACCACCTTACCACCGCCGTTGTTAAGTTATGAACTAAATATGGATATTATTTACGTTTCAGGAACCACTTGGTTACAGGAGTTGGTGTGGTTGGTAGCGAACAACCTTGACTTCAACACAGCGAGGGCTGTGTCAGTCACTAAGAGATACGCTTATATTGAGTAAGTTCTTTTTTTTCACGGTTTTTAGCAACGGTAATGGTCTAGTCACAAGTAACAGCCACTCGAGTCGATCTACAAGGTTAAGTCGCGTTTGCCAAGTTTTGTGTGTGGATGGGTAACCGTCCATTACATAGTGAATTTCCTCTGTGCCTCGTAATACATGTCAAAATGTAGTTGTTCCGGCTGTCATTTGTATTCTTTCAGACGTTACAGTGGCCCGTAAGCCTGACACCAGTCTTACCAAAGGGTTTCGTATTACTCACCTCCTTCTGCGAAGCAGTCATGCTAGCGAAGGAGGTGGCGGAGCGTGGGAGGGAGAGAACCTCTCGTCCCAGCCGCCACGGGAGACGCCCCGGCCGTCGGGGGTCACGTGGTGGCTTCTGGCCACCTTAGACGCGGACCTGTGGACGGTGAGTAATGGGCTAGCTCGCCGTCCAGTCCGTCTTTTGACGACAAGCCGTGTTGACGGCGCGTTCGTGTTCGACGCGCGCCTCAAAGAGATGTCAGCAAACAGGGAGGGGCCCGCAAAGGCCGATGCCTGCCAGGGCTGCGGGACTGTTCGAAAGAGATACCGCGGCCCTGGAACACAAAAGGCAAGGAAGGAACATGGATGGGTTTTAGTCAGTACAAGTCTGACACTCCCTTCCGCTCTGCCCAGAGCGGGAGAAGTCATTTGATGATTCCCAATCCGAAAAAAAAAAAGGGTTTCCTATTACTAGTTTGTGGAGATCAGATAGGCAGTCGCTTCATGGAAAATACTGGTATTCAGTTGCATCCGGTTTGACTGGAAGCCGACTCCAATATTTAGACAAGAAATCCTTATCGTCAAAGTAATATATACCTACCTGCATTGGCTGATTGATAATACGTAACGTATAAGCATTCAATCAAATTGCTAATTATGGTCATGGTTAAGTGAATCATACTAATGACATCACTTGTGATTCGCCTATTCAAATAACTTCAATAATTAAGTATATTCCAGCTTTGCAATTGCCTATGTTAATTAGAAAGTAGTAGTAGATAGAATTCGAGTTATAGGCCAGTAGCAGTCAAATAAGGATTCAAGGATATAAATCAGACAACTTTTATCAAACTTGTCACAGGCACGCCACCCATAAGTCGGAGACACGAGCTGAATCTACAGACCCCAATGCTCCCCGAGCGACCTACGAAGACTTCCGAACTTTCCCGAAACTGACGTCACCGAGATACGTCAAATCACATCTACCGCTGTCACTTCTCCCGCCAAAATTACTTGAAACGGCCAAAGTGAGCTTTTTCTTTTCTTTTTTTAATGAATTTTTGCACGACATTTCTTTCGCTGATTTTTATTAACCCAAGAGAATTTTATGTTCGATCCAATAAATTGTAACCCATATTTTCGACCGAATTCCGTAGCGTCGTAATAAAATTGTTTCACTAAATTACTTATGTTCATAAAACGATATTTTCGTGATATTATATTTTCATGTTTTGTTGGATCTTTTGGAGACACGCATTTTGCAAATTGCCAGAAAAAATAAACAAATAGTAGGAATTGTAATAAAACTCATTTTTACTAACGTTTACCGAAGTAAAGCCTTTAAAAAGCCCAGGAATTTATGTAGATGTCGCATTGAGATAGTAAAAGAAAAAAAACCATCCAAATTAATAGCCTCCTCTTTTTAGTCGGTTTTTTAGACTTTTTTAACCGACTAAAAAAGAGGAGGCTATTAATTTTGATGGTTTTTTTTCTTAACTAAACTAACTAACTAACTTAACTAACCTAACCTAACCAATAACAAAAAGTCAAACACTGTTTCTATCTTTTTCTCATTGAAAGGTTTTCTACATAGCAAGAGACCCTCGGGACGTGGCGGTATCTTTTCACTTCGCTCACAAGCTGTTCAGGTATTTCGACGACACTGTCAAGTTTAAGGAGTTCTGGGCGTTGTTCAAGAAAGATTTAAGTGAGTATCAGACAATCTTTTGCCTTTCGCAAGCTACTGCTGCACATAAGTCTACTAGGTGAGTCACAATACAAGTTCATTGCTTTCCACATTCAGACAGATAGACTTAATGTGAAAAGCAGCCACGTTTTTGAGGATTTAGGGACGTATGAGGAACAAGGTGTAAAGTTTCTCATCCGCTAATGTTAAGGCAGGATCCTTTTTGTTTTGGGATGGGAAATCATTGACAACTCCTGCTCTGGGCGGAGCGGAAGGGAGTGTCAGACTTGTATTGACTAAAACCCATCCATGTCCCTTCCTTGCCCTTTGTGTTTCAGGGCCGCGGTATCTCTTTCGAACAGTTCCGCAGCCCTGATAAGGGAGGATCCTCCGACCACAGCCAGACGGGTGATGTGTCTGGTGGGAAGGTTGTGGTCGGGATGTTGTATACAATATATTAGAAAACTCTGTCCGATTCGAAAGGGCCATATAAGTATGCCAACATTACCAAATAAAAAAAAAAGAAAATATAGCTTGGCCGTTTTCTTACTACAAGAACTATTGTATAACAGAGAAGTAATGAACGGTGAATACATTTTGCACTTTACGTCCATTGTGATAGTAGCGAAACTGCCAAGCCACATGTTTTGACTAAGGTGTAGAGTTTCTGAAGTTAGGGCCCGGGTAGAGTTAAAAGCTTGGCTCTACATGACATCTGATAACTTTTTGACAGTGTGAGCCATTATATGGTCTCGTCTTGGCAACATTTTACGTGAAAATGTTTTTGGAGGGATTTTTTTATATATTGTATATACTTATCTCACAGATAATTTTGCAGGATTTTTAAGTTCTTCACTTGTTAATTGACGGTTTTTGGATGTGTCCTTTCAAGGTCGTTGGGGGCTGCTGCTACTAGATTTACTACCAAGACCAACTAAACTTGAAGAATAACTTTATGCCGATCAATGTTTTCTTTTTCAGTACTGCACACACCTATATTTCCGCATATGGAAGAGGCTTGGCTAAAGCGCGACCATCCGAATATGATGTTCCTGTTTTACGAAGATATGCAGACTGTAAGTCTAAGTATATGAAGTGATTAATTATAATGATCATTTTCTTCATATAGAACATTATTGGGGGTACAAATGGACGATATCTCACTTTCTTCAATTTACCATGCTTTCCTAGAGATACACACAGAAGTTTTTTTGATGTGAAACTTCTAATGCGCCTTCCAACAAGGTTGCGTTAACCGTTTAACGCTACCATGGAGGGGGAATGAAAGCACTGTTGCGTTAAACGTTCAACGCTCCTGGGGAGGGGGAATAGAAAGAGACAGAGCGAGACTCAATGCGTGACACTCGAACGCATGAGCGTAGTATACCTGTTTTCATTTCCACATTACGAAGTTTCTCTTCTTCCGCGCGGAGAGACTCCAGGCACTATTTTTCTTTTAGTTTTGGTGCAGCCCCATACGCTGACATGAAAATCAACGTTGCGGAACCAACCGTTTTTAGTTTTTGGCCCTCTTTGAAAACTGAAAGTAGGCCCCTACCCGAAGAGATCTGCAACTTCACTGCATAGTATAAAACAAAGTCGCTTCCAGCGTCTGTCCCTATGTACTCGTATGCTTAGATCTTTAAAACTACGCAACGGATTTTGATGCGGGTTTTTTTAATAGATATAGTGATTCAAGAGAAAAGTTATATCTACATTGGAATCGTGCGAAGCCGGGGCGGGTCGCTAGTTTAAAATATATCACTCTTTCTGTTCTCTCTGTTACCTTATCACTCCCTATCTATTCAGCTATCAAGTTTTTATGCTGGATATACTTCCTGAAAAACCACCGGGTCAGGTGGCGTTTTCTATTTTTACGACTATCAAGTGGATTGTCATTCTTGACTTCTTCTTTACCGTTATCGCTGATGATGTCACTTTCTCTAGTTCCTTTGGTCATCTGAAACGTGTATAAAAACATAGATGAATTTAATTATTGTGTCCATGACTCCATGCTTTAGTCCAACAACCCGTGCTTACCAAGGGGAATCGTATGACCCCGTACTAACTGAGCTGTGGAGGTGTGATAGGCAGTCGCTCCATGAAAAATACTGGTATTCAGCTGCATCCAGTTAGACTGGAACCCGACCCCAACGTTAAGGAAAAGCTAGGTAGATGATAAGTCCAAGATCCCGTGAACGGCAGACTTATGTATATGTAATCAACTTTTCTTATTCCGTTTCCAGGACTTACTCAACGTTATAGAAAGAGTATGCCTGTTCCTGAATAAGAAGTACACTGACAAGCAGAAGCAAGATCTCATAGAATATCTCCATTTTGACAATATGAAGAAAAAGCCCATGGTGAAGGCGGACAGTGAAAAAGATAACGAAGTTACTTTCTTTAGGAAAGGTGAGTAAGAACTAAGAATGCTGATAGAAATGTCACTTTTACCACTTGGAGACCAAACTAGAGATTAGCTGGATCAGTCATCTATCACTATCACTATCATCACTACATATTATAAAACATAGTCCTCCGCCGTGTCTGTCTATCTGTTGGCGATAAACTCAAAAAATGCTGCACCGATTTTCATGCTGTTTTCACCATAGGATAGAGTGGTTCTCGAGGAAGGTTTTAGTATATAATTTGTAAAGTATTTGTATTAATTGGTTAAAATATAATGATATTTGTTGGAGGTGTCGGAAAAAAATAAACCGTCTGGGAGCTTTCAACGAAAACGCTGCCTAATCCCTTTGAGATATAACAAAATGATGTATGGTGAAATTGTGTATCTTATATAGGTCTAAAGAAAAGTCAGTACTTTTGGTCGCGATAACCCACATCCACGTGGGCGAAGCCGCGGGCATCAACTAGTATCACATAATATTTTATCAAACTATAGATTATTATCGGTTACTTATATCCAGCCTCGCGAACAAACCGGCTGAAACCGAATTGCTATCAATTTCATCTGATTACTGGAATCTGAATCTAATATAGTCCCCTGTCTGACCCTCTCAACACAGTTACTGGATATTCTGGGTAACACGACACCCCTTGGAAAAACTGGTTGTCAAACTTTCGGATGTATGAGTTCCCGTTATAACTGTCAAAGATCATACGAACGTTAACAGCTTTGGTATGTTAGGGATGGACACCTATCCACGAACTGACCTCAGTAAACGTTACTTAACGTTACATTAGGCAGAAGTATACCTAATAGTACACCCACATTACGCCAGTTATTTTTGGAGTCCCATGTAATAGGGTGCGAGCCTATTGCCATCAACCAGGCACAAATCCAGACTCCATGGCTGTTAATGAGAAAATCCTGGTGCAAAAACCCAATAACACTTCCGGGAATGGAACCTAGGACCTCATGCTTAGCAGTCGCGCTTGCGACCACTAGACCAACGAGGCATCAACAGTGTAGCTCACCCTAACAGAATCGCGTCGGCTGTGCGAGAGAGATAGAAGATAGGTGGCAGGGGAATCGGGGGTAAAATTTAAATTTGAGCTGACATCCCCCTGCGCCCTTAAAAACCCTTTAACATTAATGTCGACAGGTAAATCCGGGAACTGGGTGAAATACTTTGACGAAGAAATGACGAAAGAAGCTGAAGAATACTTAGAGAAGAATTTAAAACTGACTGACATGCGTTTTCCTCATGTAAAATAATAAATAGTTTTTTGAATGAATACTCTTTGTTATTTTTCACACTTATATCTGTTGTTGGTTGCATACTTGCAGATTAAACGAAGCTACATGGAATTTGAGAGCAACAGGAAATTGCCGTGACTTAGGTACGTGTTGCCGTGACTTAGGGCTATGCTCGGCGTTTCTCTGCGTGATAGAATCAGAAATGAGGAAATCCGTAGACGAACCAAGGTCGTCGACATAGCCCAGCGGGTTAGCAAGCTGAAGTGGCAATGGGCAGGCCACATAGCGCGAAGATCGGACGGCCGATGGGGCAAACAGATACTGGAGTGGAGACCACGCATTGGAAAGCGCAGCGTGGGACGGCCATCTGCCAGGTGGACCGACGACCTTGTCAAAACTGCAGGGAGTCGCTGGATGCAGGTGGCATTGAACCGGACACGTTGGAAATCGATTGGGGAGGCCTATGTTCAGCAGTGGTCAGCAACGGGCTGATAATTATGATGAATGATAATGAGGTACCTGTTGTAGGTTCTGATTCAGTGGTTGAATCTGAGTTTCAGTAAATTATTCCATCATCAGTGCCCTCAAAACGGTGAAGGAAAACATCGAGAGGAAACCAACATCGTCTAGAACCAAGAATTCTAAGAAATGTGACATCCATCAAGCCACACTGGGCCGGCATGGTGGATTACATTACAGCCCAGTCCTCATAGTGATGAAATCTGTGTCCCAGCTGTGCACACAGTATAGGCTTATTATGAGATTGAAGTAAAACAGAATTGTATCTTCCTACAAAGGTAAAGGGAAAGGTAAGGGAGTCGCTGGATGCAGGTGGCATTGGACCGGACACGTTGGAAATCTATTGGGGAGGCCTATGTTCAGCAGTGACGGCAGACAGCAACGGGCTGATATGATGATGATGATGAAGACAAAGGTAAAAGTAATACATTAAAGTAAACAGGTATCTATCAGGATACAAAAGCTATATAACACGACGCCTCATTATAAAGTTTTCTTACAATTCTTTTCTCAACACACATTGGCATTTTTCTTTGTATTATTCTCTGAAATACGCAAATAAATAAGGTGTGAAGACGCATAGCAGCATAAACAAGGGAGTCGAGCTATCGAGTGCATTGTTGTGCAAATTGCCACTCATCCCTAGGGTTACCATGCGTCCTGATCTGTTCGGAAGCCGGAATCTTTATTCCGGCTTTTTAGCTCCCCATCCGGTCTTTGCAATGCACAATGCTGCAGCATTGTCACTTGTCCGGCCTTTTCTACTTTGTTTAAATATACATTTGAAGTTTACTGAGTACTAAAAAAGGTTTCTGCGTTCAATCAGACGTTTGTCAGGACTTTCCAATTTCTGGAATGGTAGCCCTACTCGTCCCATACGATAAGACGCGCGCAAAGTGTTCCAGAGACAATTATTTATTTTGTCCAAATGGTGCGATGGCGGGAATAACGACTATAAACTTTTGTCTGGATGTATGTTTTGTTCCCCTTTGCTGTGAAAACAAAATGGGAGAATACTTTTCAAATAAGGCATTCTTTACATTTTGTTTTTTCATTTTTCTTTTTCTTAGTTTGTATTATTCTTTAAACATAACTAAATAAGTTGTAAGGGCAATGTGAAAGTGGATTTATTTATTTGGACTTGCAAGATTGGCTGCTGGGCTGAGTGTCGCGGGTCCGATCCCCGTACGGAACAAATATTTGTATAATCTGCAGGTAACTGTTCCGGGTTTCGCTGTATGTGTATGTGTGTTGTAAGTGCACCCACGATATAGGAGAAATTTGTAGTAGGGCAACGTTTAAAAAATCGACCTTAATAAACTCAGAACGAGTGCTATTGAACGAAAAGGGTGTGGCTAAGGTAGATACTTAACTTATCTATCCACTATGAAGAACGTTGAATGTATATTCAGAGACGACCCCACTGAGACCCTTGCATTATACAACTATTAATTTGGTGGAAAGAACACCAACGCAAAACCTTTGCCACGTATTCATTACATCATTCTGAACCACATTCAAATTTTCCATCGGTTTTTTTTTTAAATCAGCTTTCATTTTGACCGTGTAAGTAGAATAAGAATAAGAATAAGAATAAGAATCATTTATTTGCATAAAATACAGGTGTTACCAGTTGTTACAATTGGTGGTTTAGGCACAAACCATATTTTGCCTTTTTAGGGCATGCAAATATTATACATTATTATGTAATGCGTATCTAAATTAAATATTACAACTTTTACACATATTGCACATAAAACTATACATATATCTTAAAATTAAATTTTGTGTTGCAGAAATTCTTGTAAATTGTAAAAACAATTTTCTGTCAACCATTTACGCAATTTATTTCTAAAATATTTAAATGGGAGTTCTCTTATATTTCTAGGTAATTTATTAAATATAGAAATACACATATGAAACACATTGTTTTTAATCAATGTTGTATTGCAGAATGGTATCATAATTTTTGTTGGATCTCTTGGCCTCTGCTTAGTGTAGCTGTCACCTTTGAATTTAAAAAATTCACTATGTTTCCTTACAAATACCGATACTTCAAATAAATACATGCTGGTCAAGGTTAATAATTTAAGTTTTTTAAATAAAGGCCTACAAGATTCTAGAGGACCGACACCGCAAATAGCACGAACACATTTTTTTTGTACAATAAACGCCTTTTCATAGTCTGTTGAATTATTAAGTATTGCACCTTTGTAGAGTACAGCGTGTGATTGAGACAGTGATTTTTTTTAAATTACTGATGACTTTCTATATGACCCCACCCCCTTTTTTTTTCGGATGAGTAATCATCAAATGACTTCTCTCGCTCTGGGCAGAGCGGATGGGAGTGTCAGACATGTACTGACTAAAACCCATCCATGTTCTTTCCTTGCCCTTTGTATTCTAAGGCCGCGGTATCTCTTTCGAACAGTCCCGCAGCGGCATCGGCCCTTGCGGGCCTCTCCCTGTTTGCTGACATCTCTTTGAGGTGCGCGTGGAACACGAACACGCCCTCACATAGAAATTGATCATCGGTAATTTCCACCTTGTATTAATTTATCAATTGCTTGTATCAATTTAAGCATACAAAAGCTAAAAGAGGTAAAAATATCCTTTTAACAACATTCAACTCATCTTGTCTGCCACCTTTTTTATTTCTTTTTTTCATCGCTGTCTATACTTCGCCAAGCACTTCCAAGTTTTTCAGTTTTTTTGTGATAAACGAATCAAAGTATATATGTACAGTAAACAAAACAGATAGGTATGCAGGGTCGAAAGATATAGTTTTAGTTTTTTTAGAAACTGTTGCACATCTTCAAATGAAATTTGAATTAATTTAACCAATTGATTATTTTTCTTCATTTAATTTTAATTTCATTCGAAAACATCGATCGATTTTTAAGAAAAAAACAATTATATCTTTCGACCCTGCATACCTATCTGTTTTTTTGACTGTACATACATACCCTCTCTTTGGCAATAGGTAAATTATATTCTAATCAACAAGTTAATGAGTAGTTGGCTCACCGCCTTCAGGTGAGAAATCCCGAAGTTCAGTTACCTGTACTGTTTATATTAGGTTTAATAAACAAGTAAACACCTAGAACTTGATGTTTGTGTTACTATCATGTTTTGATGTGGTTTCGAAGGCAAAGGTTGATATTATTTACATAGACACAAACCCCAGCAGTGTACTCTCTCTTGATCCTGTTGATTGTTAGCAAATAATCTTATCTCTTAATCTGAATCACTGATTTTTCGGATTCATGTGCGATATTGTATAATTATCATTTGCTTCGGTGAAGGAAAACGTCATGAGGAAACCATACCAGCATCCCGGAGAGATATTTTTCATGTAAGCCAAGTCAGAGACCCATGGGCGGCATAAAACTCTGACCCCAGGGTAGGCGCTGATCACACGAAAAAGAAGTAGAAAGATTTTATAGATCTGAGGTTTGCTTAAAAGGTTACGGTAGGTGTATTGGCTTAGCGATTGGCTGCTGCGCTGCGTATCGCGGGTTCGATCCCCGCACGGCACAAATATTTGTATAACCAACAGGTAATTGTTCCGGGTAAACACACAGGAGACATTCCAAGTGTGGGGTGACGTTTAAAAACAAATATTTTGATAATTTCGTTTTCACTAACACTAGAGCCACTTAAATGCAAGCATTGTTTGTTTTTTAGCGCATCCTGGGCCAAGCGTTCAAAAATCAAAGCGCGTTTTTATAAAAAAAAAAAAAAACTAGAAAAAGAGTGTAAAAAGACTCTTAACTAAGCCGAAAGAGATTATACCTGGGAACCTTCTAGTTACTGACATATTGGGGGTCCAAGTTCCAACTTCAAAAACCTGCAAATCCCATTTTTAAGTTTTCGTAAATATCCCAAAAACAAAAACAAAAAAAAAAAAAAAACAAAATAAAAAAAAAATCGTCTCCGCTTTGTATGAAGGGATCGTAGATTTCTCTTACACCTTGGCCATTAATATTATACTTACCAATGAAGCATTTATTTACACCTATGTACTTGTAAATAAAATCAGTGTTAAAAGTTTTGTGCATTTTGCTTAGAATTGTATCAACACCATCATTCTATCTGTGTCGTCTTTAACTCTTTCAGCAAACTAACCACTTATTCTAGGTTGTTTAAAAATATTTCCACGTCATCTATCGACAATGCACTGAACTATTACGCTTTTTAAAGTCATTGTTGACCGTGTGTTGTGAAAACCGCCATGGTGGTTAGTAAACTAGCCCCCTTATTCCTCAAAAGCCTTTTTTGGTATTTACGGAAAATATTTTTTTTCTTTATAACTAAACCCTAAACAAAATGTCCAGTTGTTTTATTTATAAAGTCATCAGATTAAAAGTGTGACTGAAGGAGTTAAATGATAGGCAGAGATAGAATTATGTTACTTTAACATGTTTAGCGCTAAACGCATTTGAATGAGTTGTGGCGCAAGCTATTGGTGCCGATTCCCTTGTTCACAAACTAAACTAAATTTAAGTTGAGTGCATCTTTTTCTTTCTATTTCATTATGAAAAGGAAAGAAGATAAATATTAGTTTAGTCCTGTCAAATTAGTCAGCACCTGACGTAATTTGATGTAATTTTAGTAGTCAACTTTTTGATCACGTCTAAACTTGTGTCAGCGCTGGTTAATTTGACAGGACTAAACTAAAATGTATCTTCTGTCCTTCTCTTAATGAAATAGAAAGAAAAAGATGCACTGAACTTAAATATAGTTTAGTTTATGAACAAGGGAATCGGCACCATTGTCCTTTTACTTGTAGATATATCAAAATGCTATAAAAAAATCCAACATGCAGTCACAACACAATAGTAAGGTGTAGAAAAAAAAAACAGAAATATTTTTTAATCCATTTATTATTTTCATTGTAAACTCATACACTTGTTCTATCATCAACCGTTTATAATTTACGTTATACACGTCGTACATCACGAGATGAGTCTTAAACACTAACGCTCTCCAAACATTGTAAGAGACGACCGCCATTTTGTAAACAATAAGAGATAAAGAATATTTGTTGCAAGTGGTGTTTGAAAAAGGAAGAAAGAAAAAGTTATATTATGAAAGTATTTAAACAGTTCTTGAGGTAAAGTATTACAAAGAAATACATCTGCGAACAATTTTTTTTACTCAAAAAATCAAAGTAGATTTATTTGTCTGTACGACTACATGAAATTGGAAATTAAAAGACTTCTATTATAGGTGTAAAATTATCCTAATTAAATGTTTCAAGACATTTTATATGCATATTATCATTAGCAATCGAAAATATAAGAAAACAGATTCTTAAAATGGTAAATCGTCTCCTATAACGTGTGAAGTTTCAAATGCATTTACTTTACGTTTAACATACTCGGGCGCACCATAATTGACTTGAAAAAGCAAAACAATCAATAAAGCGAGATTTCCAAAAAAATAATATTTGTAAACAAAAACAAGTACATTCTAAATTCAAATAATGAACCGCTGCAAAATAATCACTTGAGTTTTCAGTAACAACATAATTTATGGCACTTTTTTACAGAAAGGAAACATAAAATACAGTCTTCAACGAGTTTTATTTAAAAACGTGAGTAATTAGGGGTATTATACACTTGAGTTGTAAATTTGATTCAGCAGTAATTGTTGGACAACAAAGGCAATCCAGAGCAATTACTACACGGCCCGTGCCGATTGACAATTACTGATCAGCATCTACGCTCGTTGAATCATGTTCGGCTCGATTCGGAACAATTCGAGCTAAACCAGCTTTATATTTTTGATTTTGCCGTCCGGCTGTGCCGAATCATGCCGAACCGAATAAGTGTATAACAACCCTTTCAATTATGAACTGAAGAAAAACGACCGAAGTTAAGAGTTTCATGTGGATGTTTTAGTAAGCAATGACTTAGCGAACTTACTACGAGAATGCGGAACAAAAGTTACTAATCCTTATACTAATTGATGTTCATTGACATTATTTTAGAAATAAAAGGCTAATTAATATATTCGAAAATTCGCGTCTCTTAACACTTGCTATTTAGGTAAATATAATTACCAAACTACGGTAACTTTATTGTATTGTAGGCAAATTAAAAGCAAATAAGCTTTCGAGCTTCAAATAATTAAAGCAACTTCTATTCCCGGAATTGCTAATAGAACTTTAACTTCGTAAAGTTTTGGCGCGAATTATTTAACGATCTGATACATTGCCCGGTAAGGCGTACCTACACACTGATTCGGGTCGGTACTGATTCGGCATTCCGACCCGAATCAATGTGTAGCATCCCTAAGAAATCACCTCGTTAGAACCGTAACATATTTTACAACTGTCTAAGTGTTATTATTTACGATTATAAATAATGTGCAGTAATTACATTGAAAAATTTGTGTATTCTTACAATGTAGAGATAGTTTAGGTTTTGTTATTGCATATTTTATTCGCTTCGTTTTGAAATATACACACATTACGACACCACAATTTTACGTCGTAAAAAAGAGTTTATATAAAAATGTCATAGTCTCAAAAGTGACTGTTTAGCATAACCATTCACACGAGAAACAAATCACAATCAATTATTAACAGCCGTTTTCTCCATTCTGATCCCAATGACTACTTAGAGTACTTGAAAGCTATTGCTCTATCTATTGGCCGAAATAAATTAGTTATTACCTAGTAGAAACATGAATTAACGTAAGGGATATTCGACTTTGAGCGATAATCCTACCGTTGCTAATCCAGTAACAAGCTCAATATCCCTTACGACATTTCAAATCTCCACCGTTCTTATTGCTGACGCTACTGGGACCGAACGAAGTTAACTATGATATTGACAAGTAACTCTTCTTGCTGTACAAACTTGAACCTTATTCACTAACTAGACCTTATAACATACTTAAGTTAAATTATGCATTATCTTTGGCGATTACACTGCGTATGGTACCGTGAAATTTGAGAAAACTTAAAAATACGTTTGATCATAAAAAACCGTACGAACATCGTTGTAAAGTCTCACAAAGTTACCTATTTTAATACTGAGATACAAAATTGTTCGCGTTTCAGAATAAAATGGTACCATTCTTACTTAGTCTACATATAAGATACAGCTAATAAGATTATCCAGGAAACGTATTCTTGAAAACAACCCTTAACATGGTTAATACACTATCCGAACGAGCATCTAAGCGACGCCAAGCGCCATTTTTTATGCAAAGGACGAAATAAATATTTGTATATTTTTTTAGATTATTTTCAAGAATAAATCCCTCTACTAAAAGATTATTAGTTACATTTTGTGGTGTTATAGCGAGAGCAGTACTTTCCATTAAAGTTAAACTACATTGTTTATAGATAAACATCAGATTAATTCTTGTTCATCAAATGGCAGTTATCATTTGCACCTTATTTACAATTTATTTATGTAAATTGCTTCTACCAATTCCACTTCTTACTAGTTCACACACGATGGAATGCTTAATTTTTATTATTTTATTTACAATTAATGGATTAGCTGTAAATAAAATAAGTTTAAATTCAAATTTAAAATTAAATAGCTCTAACTTATATTTACATTAGGTCCACGCAATTTAAATCAGTTTTTAATTTTTGAGCCACAAGATGAAAGCTAAACAATATTAATAACTATACCCAGTGGAGATTCCTATTCTTCCAATATTATTTCTTCTAGTCCGAAAATAATCACAAAAAAAAGGTTGAACGTAAATGACAATTATCTACTGTTAATATTATGTACATTCTTATGTTATTTAGAGATATACAATGCAATAAAATTTCTACGGTCGGGCTCCGAGCCTTCTACTTTTTAATGTATTAGAACCATGCCAAATTAATAATTATTTCACCAATAATTTGGCAGATTTCATCCTAAATTTAGCGCTAAAAAGCGTTAATCAATAACTAACAGTTCGAAAGTTAGACCATAGCTGGATTTGTTCTTAAAAACTATATTGAGCGAAAACCCGAGTCCAAAAACATACGAAGTCTTTGCTGACACAGTCGTCACTATCAACTTTAACGTGAAGGTTATCAACAAAATTGTTATAAAATATTAGTCGTCAAGATTTGCTAACACAGCCATATTAGACTTTTATGATACAGATAAATAAACATATATATAAGCCGCTGCTAACTTCTAAACCATATAAATGAATTGTCAAACCTTTAGACTTGCTAATAAAAAGATTTATGTAAAAAAATAGGCCTCAATCAAGATGATTTTAGAGAGTAGTTACCAAAGTAACATTAGCTAAACATTTGTGCTAAAATATGCCCTACAAAAATTCGAGACAGCAAAACTAAAGTCGTCAAAATATTTTAGACATAAATATTAGACCAGTATTCACAATAAATTACAAAGATTTTGAGCAATCACGCACAGGTAGAAGTTATTCGTTCAATGAAACATCTGCGCTGACAGAATGTTTGCATTTTAAAAGATTTATTCAACAAATCATTTTCAAATCAACTAATTTGAATCGATTTTTGCTCATGCCATTTTTTCCAATCATATTTATTGTAATTTTCTTCTATAAACCTTTGCGTTGAAATATTCTGTCAGCTTAAAGACACAAGTATCCACAGTTGAGAGCATTTTCAGTCATATATTCACTTAAACTCATTAAAAGAATATTCACTCCGTATTCGCTATGATTGTCATAGCGAGGCATCGAGTGTCGAGAACGTCACGTAAGTCGAAGGTTCACTGGGGTCACATAACAGCGTCAGAGGGGTCGGGATGCACTAGGGAGGCGTCAGCGTCAGAGGAACACATCCAGAGGAGTTAGGGAGGCGCGGGGTTGCCCCTAGAGCTCGGTCACGGCGTATAAGTCGCGCGAGTCCGCGTGCGGCGGGTGGATGCGCTCTATGCGGTCGCGCTCGCCTCGCTCGGGGCGCTCGGGTCGTTCTGCTCGCTCGGGTCGCTCGGCGCGCTCCGGTCGTTCGGCTCGCTCGGACCGGTCGGGGCGCTCTTGTCGCTCGGGTCTTTCCGGGCGCTCTTGCCTGCGGCGGTGAGTGGTATGTGTGGAGTGTGGCTGTGCGGGCAGGTTGTTGCGTCGCGGGCGCTGCAGCGAGCGGTACTCCAGTGCTGCAGCCGACAGCGGCTGCGGCTGGTCCGGGTGCGGCTTGCGGGCGGGCCGCACGGTGGCGTACTTGTCGGCGGCGGGGGCGTGGGGGGCGTGCGGGGGGTGCGGGGGGTGCGGCGCGCTGAAGGTGCCGAGGGACACGGCGGCGGCGGCGGGGCGCGGCCGGGGCGCGCGCGGCCCGAACGACGCGTACTTGGGGTCGAAGCGGTTCAAGCTCGTTGAGCGCCCGGATTGACCTGAAAAAATATGAATTTAATGAAGTTTTTTTTTGTATTTATAGTGTCACTTGAATGATTCTTAGCTGTATTTGGACTTGTTGGAGTTAGTTGGAGTCAGCTTATTTTTCTATAAATTCTTGCCAAACATAAATTGCTGCCATCGCGGGTAAAACCTGAATGAGGCTGGCACAAAAGTGTTAGAGTGGGTGAAGTTTAAACGAAAACCACGTTTATTGCTATAATAATAGGGAAGGAATGCTTACCTCCGTTGTGTTCAGGTGGGCACGCGCCGCCGGGCCGGTCTCAGTAGAAGTCGCTGGACTCCAGCGTCTTGCACTGCTTGCTGAGCGTGGCGTACTTGCCGTTGTGCGGCGCGCGGCCCAGCGTGTGCGCGCCCGAGTGCGCCGCCGCCGCCCCGCCCCCCGCGCCGCGCCCCAGCGTCGCGCTGCCCGACATGCGCGACCTGCACACGGGGACAGCTTGTCTACAGACGGACCTAACGTACAGCCAGCGGCCTGTAGGACTTAGCATATATACTAGGTTTAGCATCGCTGATGTTTCGACTTCATCAATGATGATACTCTAAGGGCGAATATCACCCCAACAAAACTGAATATGATCACAAATTTGGACTATGTTATAGACCTGACAGTAAAGACGTTGCTTTAGAAAATTAGCAAAGCTGTCTAACGCGGTTTAGATGTGCTGATCGCGTTCAATGCCGTTACTGGGATATATCCTGATTTCCTGAATATTTTTCGTTAGCATAATTACTTTGTATTTGAAAAGTTTGTCAGTTAAGATGGTATACCAAGCTTCCTCGATACGTCCATCGGTGTTCAGCGATGCTAAAAGAAGTATACTGCTTAAGGCCCTTAGCACATCGAGATTTAGAAAGAAAAATGGCTATTGAAGGTAACTTGAGTGCCATTAAGATTCTTTCTAAAAACCGATTTGCCATATCGGTGGCCGCGTGCTGTAATTATTTTCGAAACACACAATTACATATTTCAGGGCAAGATGCGGCTAAATATCAGTATTTTATGAAGATGAATTAAAAAAGACAGAAGATGAGTTTAAAAGGATAGGGGATTAGTGGAGAGGGATGATTCGTGGGGATAGAACGGAGATGAGTGGAGAAAGTTCGGACAGAGGTTGAGAAAGAACGAGGACGAGTGGAGGTACTTCGGAGATGAGTGTAAAAGGAGGGGAGATCAGTGGAGAAGAATAGGGGATGAGTGGAGAAAGATAGAGTATGAGTGAAGCAGGATGGTGAGTGGAGAAAGAACGAGTATAGCTAGAGAAAGATCGTAGATGAGTCGAGAAGAAGGGAGGATGAATGGAGAAGAATGGGGAATGAGTCGAGAAATATCGGCGGTTTGAAAATATTATAGTCAAATGAAAAATACAAATATCAGTCGCTGTCACACAGAGTAATAATGAAATGAGAAAGAATTCATTTAAGTGCATATTTCGGGATTTAAGATAATGTGGTTTTATAATCAACAACATACATAGTTCAAAACTTCAAAGTGCCAACTTTCCGGAAATATACAAGTAATAAACTCAAGCCCATCGGGCAAGGACGTCACAAATAGTTAACCCATAAGTTTTCATAGTTACCTTGGCTTCTCGAAGTCCATGAGTTGAACATCAGCTCCGTAGGAAGGTGGCTTGGCCGGGCTAGACAGAACGTTAAACATAGTTACCGTGGCAAAGGGGTTTCTTGCCTAGTTAGGCAACCACACAGATCTATAGATCTACGCAGTTAGGCATTTTACTGCGGATTTTTTGGGTTAGTGACAGTTTTTTTTTACGTTACACCCCATTATACTTGAAGAGTATGTAAAAATCACGGTGTGTTATTTGAAAGCTAGTGAATTTCGTCAGAGAATTTCTGAAAAGCATTAAGCGGACTAGTTTTCTAGCGTATCTATCAGTAATTGTGTTGATACATGTCAAAATGAATATGATGATAAGTTAGTATGATGTCAAACTGTGTCATAGCTAGTGTCAAATAAGATGGCAATAGCAGTCATTGACCTACCTTCTTTTGTTTGAAGCGTTATTACATGGCTAACATAAAAATCTTAAATACAAGCTCTTACAATACATTGATATTATACTTTTTTTTTTAAATATCTTGAATTAGGTAATAACCAGTAAATTCAGGTAATAGTTTTCAAAAATTAAAATCAATAGTGTCACCCTAAATTTTAAATGCAAAAGATGTTTGCAAGTAATGGAGAAGGTCTGTTAAAGCCCATTGTAGATGGCGTGACCATAGCTAAGTCCCAAACTGACCAATGAGATCAATCTATGTATTTTGAAATATCATTAACAGATTTTCAACCAATGACGAAGCTTGGAACTAGCAACGCTTACCTTCTTCATTGGGCACAATATCTGCAATGTAAATCCCTTTCTCACTATAACCTAAACCTTAACCTGGTGACATGACACGATTTGAAGAGCAAAAGGGCAATGACCGCTATCGCCACCTCCCCCGACAGCCGGTATCACCTGGGGCGCTCCAGGTCCATGAGCTGCACGGCGGCGCCGTAGGAGGGCGGCTTGCCGTTGTTGTAGGGCGCGGCGCGCGGCAGGGTGCGCGGCAGGGTGCGCGGCAGGGTGCGCTCGGCCTGGCTGGAGCCCGACGACAGGAACGGGGCCTGCTCCTCGCCGCCGCCGCTGCGCCTGCGCACGCCGGAGGGTAAGCCTGGCGCGTGGCTACGGGGGTATGACGAACAGAAGGGATGTTCCTCACACCACTTTGCAAAGGCACCCCGACATCCGCCCTAGGGTTACCATCTGGATTTTTTCGGTTTTTTAGCAATCCGGATAGACTTTATTCAGTCTTGTCATTAATCCGGAATTTAAAACTCAAGAGGATTTTTTTAAGAAAAAAACAAAATTTAAATGACTACCGAAAAAACAAATCGAAATCGTACCCCTCCTCAAGCCAGACGGGTGTTGTGTTAGTGGGCTATAGTATAGCCCGACGGTTGTTGTTGGGCTGTTCTAATCTCGCAGATACTCCGCTTACACGATATGTCAAGATGATGCGTAGTTCGAATGTGGTGCTGTAGAGGCCGCCATATACGACAACGACACATCTAGTGCCATGGGACGCAACTTTTTAGCAAATTGACCTACGTCTCGGGTAGGTTCTGTTAAAAAGTTAGTTTAGGTTATTTACTTATATTTTAGTTAAGGATTAAGTTATTTGGTGATCAATCTAGGCAAATGCAACAATCTTGCACGATAAACAAGTGTTACAAAAAATCACATATTCAATTAACCCTTTTTGGGAAATATTTCGAAAAAAACCGTATAGTTAATGAAATAGTCATATTCACAACAGACCATTCAGAACAAACGCTTGCGGCTAAAAGCACGAAAATTAAGTGTTAGAAAACATAGTTAAATTCAGTTAAACACATTTTCAAAAATAAAAACCTATTAATACTATACTTGACGAAGTAAACCCACCACCAGCCGAGATGCTTATAAAGTTAAATTACTATGATATAGTATCACTTACTTGGTGTTGATGTATATCCAGGCGTGCGAGTCGACCAGCACTATGGCAGTGAAGAGGAAGCCAGCGGCGACGGCCGCTAACAGCTGTAGCGATAATGCCTGAAAGAACATAATTATTGTTAAACTTGATACTCACCACATTAGGTTTAGAGTATTCAAGGTGAGTAACGCACGAACTTAAAAACTTATTTTGATCCCGATTTTGGTGAATCGGCATTAAATGTCCGAATTCGTCATTCTGAGTCTTTGAGCAAACTTACCTAAAAACATATTGTGCTGTACAAAATTCGTTCCAGAATTTCAGCCATACGCGTATTTTGAAAAAAATAGTAAAAGGGAGAAAATAGCAATGGAACAAAAATTCTTTAAAAATTCCGGGGGTCTCACAGCTTACCAAGTGAGCAGATCCCGCTCCGAGCGCACCTAGAGCTGTCTACAGAGCTATCTACATTGTATGTGTGCATACCTGCAGGCCAGCGTCGCAGGCAGCGCGTGCGGCGGCCACGAAGTAGGCGCGCGCCATGCGGCACTCCAGCGCGCCGCTCAGTGCCACCAGCGCGCGCTCCGCCTCGCCCGTGCCCGCGCCTAGCGCGCCTAGTGCGGGCTGCAGACCTGTGGATACACGAATCATTTTTTTAAAATCGGTTCTATGATACTATTGAATAAGGACTATTTTATATACATCTGGGTAATATGGGAGAGCAGAGATCGCGTAATTTGCACGAAACCGTTAACGTTCTGTTGACGGTACACAAAAAAAAATACTTCAGGTTAATCAACTTCTGTATTCAGGAAATTGCTCTCACAAAACAGATATGGAAATTTAAAAAAATGCTTAGTCACCTAAGCATTTTTTTAAATTTAATTATCATTTTTTATTATTATTTTTTTTATTTATTTTTTTATTTTTTTTTAAGCATTTTTTTATTTTTTTTATTTTTTTTTTAATTATTCGGGTTTGCTCGAGTCGATCTTTAGGTTAAGCCGTGCTTGCCTAGGTAGGTCTGTGGATGGGTGACCACCCATTACTATCGAGTTTCCTCCACGTTAAGCCGTTGGTCCCGGCTGTCATTTGAAGATCTTTGACAGTCGTTAGGTAGTCAACTTTTTGGGCCACTGACTACTTTAGTCAGTGGCCGAAAAAGTCTGACAACCAGTTTTACCAAGAGGTATCGTATTTCCCAGTAGTAACTGAGTTGTGGAGGTCAGATAGGCAGTCGCTCCATGTAAAATACTGGCATTCAGCTGCATCCGGTTAGACTGGAAGCCGACCCCAATATAGTTGGGAAAAAGCTAGGCAGATGATGATGATGCTTAGGTTATAATTACACAATTTATTAAACTGATAACGGATTGGTACCACAAAGTGGTATCAGCTCAATTTCTTTAATTACTGATTAGGACAAACCATAAGGAAATTTTACGATAATATAACATTCGGGGAATTATTTGATGTCAGATTTATAACCATAGAAAAGTGTGATCGTACCAGGATCATTGAACAGTTGCGGCGCCCCCCGGGCCAGCACCGCGAGCGCCTGCCGCACGGCCACCACGGCGCGCTGCGCGGTACGCAGCTCGGCCGTCAGCACGTTCTCACGGGACACCTTGCACGACAGGTAGTAGTGCACCATCTGGGGAATGACAACAAAGACATGTTTTTACAAACTGTATAATCTGTAGTAGGCCTACTAACAGTATAATTCGATCATCATTCAGAACGAATGACGTGCAGTACTTCATGTAGGCCTTTTTTTTACGGATGGGAAATCATCAAATGACTTCTCCCGCTCCGGGCAGAACGGAAGGGAGTGTCAAACTTGTACTGACTAAAACCCATCCATGTTTCTTCCTTGCCCTTCTTGTTCCAGAGCCGCGGTATCTCTTTCGAACAGCCCGCAGCCCACTTCATGTAGGCCTTGAACAAGCATTGATATAACGAATGTTCTTCTGCTTTCCGTATCTAGCGGATTCCGGTGCACCATATGGTGGACCATCAGAGACTGTTGCATCGCCTATCCAGGCTATCATTTTCTTACCAATATCGATGTTACGTGGGGAGCTCCACATTGGAATATCTTTAGATTCTCTCGGATACCATGCCTCAGTACTAAGCCCGCCAGCCAGCACACCAGCAGCGCGCCCAGTGCTGCGTACCTATAGTGCAGGTAGTACGTACGTCGATGGGCAGGTTGTGCGGCGCGTGCAGCGCCAGCGCGGCGGCGGGCTCCTGGCAGGCGTCGGCCGCTAGCACTGAGCCCGCCAGCCAGCACACCAGCAGCGCGCCCAGTGCTGCGTACCTATAGTGCAGGTAGTACGTACGTCGATGGGCAGGTTGTGCGGCGCGTGCAGCGCCAGCGCGGCGGCGGGCTCCTGGCAGGCGTCGGCCGCTAGCACTGAGCCCGCCAGCCAGCACACCAGCAGCGCGCCCAGTGCTGCGTACCTATAGTGCAGGTAGTACGTACGTCGATGGGCAGGTTGTGCGGCGCGTGCAGCGCCAGCGCGGCGGCGGGCTCCTGGCAGGCGTCGGCCGCTAGCACTGAGCCCGCCAGCCAGCACACCAGCAGCGCGCCCAGTGCTGCGTACCTATAGTGCAGGTAGTACGTACGTCGATGGGCAGGTTGTGCGGCGCGTGCAGCGCCAGCGCGGCGGCGGGCTCCTGGCAGGCGTCGGCCGCTAGCACTGAGCCCGCCAGCCAGCACACCAGCAGCGCGCCCAGTGCTGCGTACCTATAGTGCAGGTAGTACGTACGTCGATGGGCAGGTTGTGCGGCGCGTGCAGCGCCAGCGCGGCGGCGGGCTCCTGGCAGGCGTCGGCCGCTAGCACTGAGCCCGCCAGCCAGCACACCAGCAGCGCGCCCAGTGCTGCGTACCTATAGTGCAGGTAGTACGTACGTCGATGGGCAGGTTGTGCGGCGCGTGCAGCGCCAGCGCGGCGGCGGGCTCCTGGCAGGCGTCGGCCGCTAGCACTGAGCCCGCCAGCCAGCACACCAGCAGCGCGCCCAGTGCTGCGTACCTATAGTGCAGGTAGTACGTACGTCGATGGGCAGGTTGTGCGGCGCGTGCAGCGCCAGCGCGGCGGCGGGCTCCTGGCAGGCGTCGGCCGCCGCCACCGCGCCCGCCGCCAGCACTGCGCCCGCCAGCCAGCACACCACCAGCGCTCCTAGTGCTCCCACCTATAAAACACAAAAAAATCACTATAAAACACCGTATTACACAATGTAAACCGTTTATTGTCACTCTCAAACCCAACACGTGGAAAATAATCAGCGACCGCGAATCCATATGAGCTTACGCGATTCCAAGCCTAATGTGCGGGTGTTGTGGTATTGTCTGTAAGCCATGTCATAACTTTAAGAGGCCTCAAAATAGATCAATATGCGATAACAGACATAAATGTCTGTTTTTGTCAGAAGGGGGTCTGAATGATCAGGCCTGAGCCGTAGTAGCAATTCAGAATGTCATGTTAAACTCACACATAGCAGTAAGAGAGCGCGTCGCGAGCGTCGTGCAGCGGCAGCTAGCAGAGCGACGCAGACGGCGCCGCCGCAGCACCAGCCCGCCATGCCGCCCGCCCAGCGCGCCGCCTCCCACACCCACGCACGCTGGAAAAGAAAATCAAGGAGTATTTGTTACCATTGTTTTTTTGTATGGATTTAGTACTTTTACCAATTTAATCCGCTCATACACACTGACAGACTGCCTGACTTGTGACATTGCATACTGCCAGTAATAAGTTTCTGGGAATACAAAAACATATGGTGCAATTTTTGTTAACCGTGTTTCTACCTACCCTCATGGGAAAAAGACGTGAGTTTTATGTATGTATGTGTTCACAAACATGAGAAGAGAGATGTTAGTCAAAAAACGCACATTTTCAAGTTCAACTTAAAACCCAATTAATTAGACGCCTCGAACAAGAAGACATACCGCGGAATACTGAAGGCAAAGTCAAGGAACAGTTCGCGGAAAAGCTTTGATACGCAATCGCCTCCACAAAATTCAAAAACCAAAATCTCATCTGCTTTAGGCCTTCAACAAAAGTAACTCTATGAAACTCGTAACTAACTAACCTTCATGAAAGCATCAAGATTCAGCGCAGCCAGCGGTCGGCGTAGATTGTCAGCGGCTGAAGCGGCAGCGCTGGCATTATTCCTCAGCGCTGACAGCGCTCGCAGTAGCGTGCCCAGCGCCGTCTGATTGGCTACGGGTGCGTCCAGCGCGTCAGCCAGGCGGGCCAATGGGGCGCGCGCTCGGGATCCCATCGCTTCTTCCAGGATGCTTGACTGAAAGTGAGAAAAAAAAAAGTTTTTTAGGGAAAAAGAGCATTTGACTATTGATCCTGACGGTAAACGATTGCCTTTCACAACATCAAGTACTATTTCTCGATTCAGAGGCAAGAAAATTCACAATTGGTAGAAGTGAAACCTTCAAAAATTTTGGCTTCAACATAAACACTGTATAATGCTTCCTATCGAATTTTGTCCCACGTTAAATCTTATGAATGTATATGTCTGTCTCTTTTAACTGTAGCTTTTTCGTTTCATCGACTTTCAAATCACAACGATGCTGAAGAAGTTTTCACTTCAAAAAGCAAGCCTAGTTGGTCTAGTGAGAAATTCCTGATGGAAAAACCCAATGATAATTGGGTTTTTCCATCAGGAATTTCTCAGTAGCAGCCACGGAGTCTGGATTCGTGCCCGGTTGATGGCAACAGGCTCACTCCCTATTCCATGAGACTTGAAACATAACTGGCGAAATGTGAGTGTAGTATTAGGTACACCTCTGTTTAACCTTTCGGGGATAACAGGCGTGATGTTATGTTATAACATAAAAAACCAACCATCCAACACTGAAAATAATGGGCACTTGCAATCAATATTTTTCGCTGGTCGCTCTAATACAGGCTCTATTCCTAGCGTGCAAAAGCAATAGAAATGTCCAATCATCACCTGGTTCTTAACAGTATTAACGAGTGCTGCCAGCTGGTTGCCCGCCTGGATGCTCTGCAGCATGGCGTTGTGCAGGTCATCGTTGCCGAAGAGGCCCACGCCGATCGCGCCGCAACACATCACTGATAGGATCATCAGCGTTATCTGTGAAAGATTGTGCTGGTGAGCCAAAATTAAGGTAACTTTAATTAAATACAGATAGTAAGCTAACTTTTTGAACTTTGTGTAAAATCACACAAGTTCTTCTTTCAAGTGTTTGAAAGTAACTCCCCTGCGAAACGCCTTTGTCTGTGGATAGTTTCAGGAACTTTGGTTACTACAGATATGTTCAGTTCTCCAGCTAGTTTAGATTTTATAATCTTGTTTTCATAATTATAATTTCTTCAATTCCATCATTTTTGGCTGACGAGGAATTTCTTAAACAATCACTTCATCATTTGCCTTATCCCCCACAATTTACGAAAACTAAAAGCTCTCTTCATTTTACATAAATATATTTAAACTAAACGCACCAAAAAAATCCCTTTGATAACCATAAATTCCCTTTTGATCTCCAAATAATGACAGCAGAATCACACACTTCTAAACGTCTCATAAACTAAGACTTAATAAGATCTTCAAAAAAATATTTACGCTATCTCAAAAGCCGGAGATCAAAGCTGCCTAGTTCAGTGTCCAATTTTATTCCTATCATTAAGTAACGGTTTTAATAAGAAGTTCATAAAAAAAGCCATCTGATCGGTTCAACATTTGCTTGAAACACGTCACAGTATAAAGACAAACCAGTAAATCAATTACACCCTTCTTTGTGGGATCATACGGGGACAGATAGGCAGTCGCTTCATGTAAAATACATTATACATGGTTAGACTGGAAGCCAACCCCAACATAGCTGGAAAAAGTCTAGGCAGAGTTGCCCACTAAACTTTTTGTACTACTTACATAAAACGTAACCACTTGTCTCGATGTGAAAGCCCCGACTTATTCACGAGTAACTTTTTACCTACCTGAAGCACGGTTAGAATTCGTGTAAAAGCTTTTGATGTGTGTGCGTGTGTGCCGAACCAATCATTTGTTCCTATTTGAAATACTGTATGTTAATACAAATATCATATGTCTGTCTACTGTGAACACGTGTTCTCTGTGAGAATTATTTTGATTGTGTTTGCAGACTATTTATAGAGCAACGATACCCTCGGGGCGAACATGATGAGTTTATCATTCGTTGACGGAAAATAGCTTTGAGATGTGTTCATATTGAGATGGCAGACTTTGGGCCTGTAGGATGTTAATACTATTATGTTTTGTTGTACTGAATCTTTTAGTAGGTTTTAGACTTCTAAAATGTAAGACCACACATGCCCGTGCGAAAAAACTTTTAAAGCGCCTGTTTGAAGGCTATTCGCAAGTATACCACCGTGTGCAGCAATGTTTTATAGTACCATCGGACAGTCTGCCAAATATTTTCTCATAGAAGCTTTCTTGCACGAGTCCTGACCACTTATTAATAAATCAAACTTCGGGAAGAGCTGTCTTAAAGGAACAAACGATGAACTCAACATGAAGAATAGTTATAACTCAATGTTCACGTATTTGAAGGTTACAGCGATGGTGTGCGTACAATGATTTATAAATAAACCTCTACGAGAAGGTTCCGTCAGTCATTGAAGTCGAATGACGTACACAAACCTTAAATCAAGGAAACAGATTTTGTACCTAAGTATCTATTTTGGTCAAAGACTCAACGGACTTAGCGGAAGCAAAAAGATGAATGGATGAATCACTAACCCACACGTAGAAATCAACAAAAGGTTAATTTAGTCTATGGCAGTCAACTATGTACCACGTATAGGCCTTTCTTGACTTACGCCGTAACTGCACAGCATGAATGAGGGAAATTACCATGAGGTTGCTAATGAGTACAACACTAATTATGCAATTAAGGGACTCCGGATTCAAACAATAGGACGCTTGGAAATGGCTATAACGGTGAAAGTTTTCCGTAAGTACTTAGCGAAGTAAGTAGGACTTGCTTAGTAATAAGATTTTGTTGTCAGACTAAGTTCTGTTGTCTCGTTTGCATGAAATCTGTGCCTAAGTGAAGGATACGTAGTAAACCTTTTAGAAAGGAGTTCGTCTTGAAAAGTACTATCACGATACCTATTTTTAGGACCGAACAGTTTTGCTGATCCGATTACGGTTTAAAGGTGCTGGACTTTCAAGTAGTCGTTGTTGCAGTAAATAATGTAAACGTTTATTAAGTAAATAGGTTTTTACAAACATTTTTTACCAGTCAAAATAAATATCTTTTTAAAACAAGATGAGGTGTTACGTAACTGACTACTCTGAGAATTAAGAAACAAACTCAGAGGTCACCGTCTGTTTTAGAATTTAAACATAATCCTGGTCAAGCTACATGAGGACCATGCAGAGTAATGTCTGAGATGGTGTTGTGAAGAAAGAACCACACAGATTTGAGTGGACCTGTCCAGTCAATGGAAGCATTTGTCAGTGATCGTGTAGCTCGATTCATAACTCAAGAAGCTCAATTATTGGGCAGGTTGAAAAAAATGCTAAAACTGCCAAACAATAGATAAAAACTAACTGAGACGACAGAAAAAAACTCACATAGTCCTCAAATTCACAATAACACAGTGATCTTACTGACATGAATGACAGGAACATACATTTTAGCTATGCCTCTGGGATGGCAATACATCTGTGACGCCTTTAGTATGCAAGTGATTACTGCTGCTTATGGTCACTTACAGTCAAATGCATGTGCAGTGCATCTTAACATCACGTGAGTCGTCGATTCCTCTGCCATTCAATAACAAATAATACGTTTATTTTTACAGGTTATTTATGTTTGGATTTGGGCATGCAGAACCGGAAGCGGTTCTGCATTCCGTAGTTCCGATGTAAGTATCTAACCTTCAAAGCGGTGATGCTTCTCGGCGGCCGTTGCTTTCTGTCGCAGCATCGTGTTAGCAGGTATATGAGCAAAACAGTCAGCGTCAGGATCAGCCATGCGCCTGGTATTGAGCCGAGGATTCCCAAGCTCTGGAAAAAAGAGGACATTTTGTTATAAAAAGAATATATTACAGGCACGAATTATTTTGTCAAGTATGGTACAGATCGCGGCACGTAAGGAAATTTATTGCCATATTTGCCATTATCCAGATACAAATTAAGTCAGACAAACTAGTGTTGCTACTGAGGGTGAGGGACTTTTGATGGAAACTTCCGACATGGGAATCAAACCGAGGACCAGCGCATTCCCTACCCATACTCAGTACTTACACAGCGCTTGAGATTACTAGATACGAAACTGTTAAGCATCTTCTTAACACCTGTCGAAAAAATTTCCTTAATCATAGACCGCCATTTCAAGAATAGCTCTTGCCGCTGTCAAACTTACAGCAAGTATGCAAGGGCGACCTCTCCCGCAGGACATCATAAAGTACCTTTGCTAATTAAAACTAATGAAGTATTTCCGCGGTATTATGTACATTTGCGTACTAGTTCTCTATGTAAACTTGAAACAGTCGTGCCAAGTATAGTAAACTTCAATAATGAACCTGCATATCCCCTCGCTCCTGGGCACAAACAAGCCGTAATGAAGTGTCATGTTGTGTTGACAAACGTGTCGTACTGAGCAAGTACACGGTTCCGGGACACACGATTTGTTGAGCAGATGAAGTGGAATGGGGATGCGTTGTTGCTCTTATTGAGATAGTGATCTTTCGCCGTAGCGTGCTATGGACGTATTACAGGTCTTAAGTACACGGTGGATGTGGTCTTAAACCTCTCTGTTTATCATCCTAATTTGATACTTTATCCTACGAAATATGAAGTTTTCCAGTTTAGGAGTGTCCACTATACAGTGTTCGTGGATGGCCAAATCAGAAACTATGAGGAATATCAAAAAATGCTCAAAGGAGTCTCGAGCTCGATTTTGATGAAAACTTAAACGGCATCATTGGATTTTTGAAAAATCAATATCTCCCTAGCCAGGAACCGGAACCTGATGTTTTTTTGAAAAAAACACACTGTATTATTACACCATTCGATAGTGTCACCATTAAGAATCAAATTCTGGGATTTCATATTAGATTCTTGAAACCAACACAGAGCGATTGATGGTTTTGCTTTACTAGATTCTTCTTCTTGGTTTTGTCAATGATTCTTATATTTAAATGGATTTCGACTGGAACTCCGAGCTACATAGTAGTAGTCGGAGTGGCACAGTCCAGTTCACGGAAACCTTACCTCCAAATAAACAGGTGAGTTGGGCGCGAAGGTGTCGTTGACGCGGTGCAGCGTCACGTTGATATGCGGCAAGGCGTGCAACAGCCGCGAGAGACGCGGCGGCGAATACTCGTCCGAGACGCCCGGCGCGCCCATCGCAACCTCTCACTATCACACCTGGAGAACAAATGACATCATTATTAAGTTGTGCAGAGGAAATGTAACATCATCATTACTGTTCCTGCTAGCCTCCAATATACCAATGCTGAGCAAAGGCCTGACCCCATGACTTCTAAGTTCTTTACATCCAAGGATATGAATGTGGACATGAATGTTGATGGATGGAGAGGAAGAGTTAGGCCAAAGAAAACATGGATGGATTGTGTGAAGAATGAGAACGAGAAAGGAGTAAATGATGCCGTGACGTCTGACAGAGGAGTATGGAGGAAGAAATCGTGTTGCGCCGACCCCAGATAGAATGGGACAAGGGCAGGAAGATGATGACATCCAAGGCTATCCATCCCACCATTAAATACGAGCTCATGATCGCCATTCATCGGAAAATAGACCTCCCCTAAGCGTTTTCCCAATGAATAGCATTGATGAGTTGCGACAAGTCTAACCGGATGCAGCTGAATTCCACTATTTCACATAAAGCGACTGCATATTCGACCTCCAGAACCCAGTCGTTGGTAAACGACTGCCTTCCGGATATTCTCACAAACTTCGCAAGTTCACGTGTTTCTTTCCGAATAATTATGGCCATTATTCGGAGCCGTTCATACAAGAAAAGCGTAACCAAGTTTGTTGCAGGAACTACTTACTTCGGAGACCCAATTAAGATCATACTAACCTAGTTTTTTCCGGTCTATTGACACAAGACAAAAGGAGCTCGTGGCTAAATAATAACAGCCGCCTGGGTCGATCTTTAGGTTAAGCCGTGCTTACCTAAGTTGGTCTGTGGATGGGTGACCACCCATTACATACCGAGTTTCCCCCATGCCTCGGAAAGCAGCCGCCGATCTTCAAATGAAGCCGTTGGTCCCGGCTGTCATTTGAACAGTCGTTAGGTAGTCAGTGGCTCAAAAAAAGTCTGACAACCAGTCTTACCAAGGGGTATCGTATTACCCAGTACTAACTGGGTTGTGAAGGTCAGATAGGCAGTCGCTCCATGTAAAATACCAGTATTCAGCTGCATCCGGTTAGACTGGAAGACCCCAACATAGTTGTGAAAAGGCTAGGCAGATGATGATTCACACGAGGACAAAAACAATGAAACTTTAATTGTAACTCGAACCAACACTGTTAGCTAATTGTGAACTAAAATAACTGTTATACTCGCAAATGTGGACCATCTGGTATGAAAGCTCACACGAATAACAGACTAACTTAAATTCACTGTGACTCATTGAATTACTAACAATATTTTTAGGATAGGCGTTTTCAAAACAGGTTTTCTAGACTGCTTCGTTGGTCGATAGGCCGCAAGCATGAGTACTGAGCATAGGGTTTAGGGTTCGATTCCCGGGTCGGGTAAAGTGATATTGGATTTTTCTGTCAGGAATTTTCTCAGTAGCAGCCACGGAGTCTGGATTTGTGCCCGGTTGATGGCAATAGGCTCGCCCTCTAATACATGGGACTTAAACATAACTGGCGAAATGGGCGTATTATAATTGAGTTCAGCTCTGCCTCAACCTTCGGCAATTACAGGCGTGATGTTATGTATGTTGTCAGGTCTTTTATCTTTGGCACTAGGTCAAATGAACGTTATCGTCTTCCCAAATACATTATGGCATACTTAGGTAGCTACACTTTGATAAGCGCCAGTGATATAAGTTAAATAAACATACTTCAAGTATGTTTATCAATGCAAGTAGGTAAGTGTTGTCGGTAGGTGCAGTTACAGTAACTGAATCGGTGTGATAAAACGATTATGTAGCTCATGCCTACTTTCGCACTATGACTACTTTTTTGTACTTTCAAATAATCGGTAGCATAATGCAAACATTTTGAAACCACCACACATTCGCTCTTAAAATGCCTACAATCGCATATTGACAAATATATTTCTTAATACATTATCCTAATCGCAGTATCTCTACTTTCATTGAAGCTGCTACTACTTTTAGTTTGTTGGTGGCAATGGCGTAACTATACCATTTAAAAAAAAATCGTCACGTTTTTAATTTAATTTTTATAAATCTCTGAAGTGAGCTACCCAACAGTATTACAAAATAATATTGTGTGCATTTTATAATAATAATTGATCCATTTCTTATGAATACGTCTGAATTTTTAAATGGTTTTTAATTGTGTCTATATTTAATTGATTTGTGTACTTATATAAAATTTATATTTTTTTTACAAAATTTTGTTAAATTGTTTGGTTACTTCAGATATCTACACAATTTCATGAAAAGCTTTTACATGTTGTTGTATGTTGAATTGTTGACCAACATTGCCCCTCTGTCAATGTCATACAAGCGCCAAAATATCCTTGTAGCACTGTAACTAGGCAGTTTACCCAGTTCCCCGATCTAATTTAGCATTTATGGAATTTTGGAAAAGTTCGGGTTTGTAGAGCGTTATCGTCTCTGCTACTAATGAATCCTCTAACTCATGATACAAGCGTGGCAGTCCCTGCCTAAAACTATATAACGGTAAGAACTGTATTATATAACATCACATCACGGCACGTCACATCACATCACGTCACGTCACGTCACGCCTGTAATTCCCGAAGAGTTAGGAAGAGGTGTACCCATTATTGGTACACCCACATTTTGCCAGTTATGTTTAAGCCCCATGTAATAGGGGGTGAGCCTATTGCCATTAATCGGGCACAAATCCAGACTCCGTGGCTGCTACTGAAAAATTCCTGATAGAAAAACTTTGCCATACAAATAACATTTTGCCCGACCCGGGAATCGAACCCAGAACCTCATGCTCAGCAGTCGCGCTTGCGATCACTAAACCAACGAGGCAGTCCCAACTAAAACTACATTATATCTTTGTATATTTAAGTAACCAAACAAATACTCTTTTTTTTTCGGGTGGGAAATCATCAAATGACTTCTCCCGCTCTGGGCAGAGCGGAAGGGAGTGTCAGACTTGTACTGATTAAAACCCATCCATGTTCCTTCCTTGCCCTTTGTGTTCCAGGGCCGCGGTATCTCTTTCGAACAGTCCCGCAGCCCTGGCAGGCATCAGCCCTTGCGGGCCTCTCCCTGTTTGCTGACATCTCTTTGAGGCGCGCGTGGAACACGAACGTGCCGTCAACACGGCAAAAAACAAATGCTCTTATTGAAGCTTCTTCAGAAAATCCGAAATAAAACTGCTAGCAATGATACTTTTCTCTTGTTTATTCGTGTCATAAGCGGTAACCTTTTTTAAAAAAGAACTCTTTGTTAATCTTTAGCACGTCGTACCAGTCACGTTCTCGTGACGAGAGGACTTAAATGCACTTAATAGAACAACAGGAATGCAACTAGTTTAAGTGCATTTCAAATAGAGTGCGGAACTCGGAGATCTTGGAATACAGTTGAATGCTAATTGACTTCGACATATTCTATTCTCCATATTACTATCCACTAAAACACCAGAGGGTGCTGTGGGACCCGGCATTAAAAAACGCTTAACCGCTATTGGGTACTCGAGGCCCGGGTTCCTTTTTTAATGTCGTAATTTTGAAATTGACGTTAGTGACACTGACAGTTCATACAAGGTCACGCCAATGGATATAAAGAGGAGAGTTTGTAATTGGATGTAGGTAATTTCTGAACTCCGAATGCTAGTTATTCAATCTATCACTCAAACTCAAACTCAAAAGCATTTATTTCAATTAGACCATTACAGGCACTTTTGAATGTCAGAAAAACAAATTAGGCTAAGCTACAGTCACAGACACAAGGCATAATAACTTGTGAAAGTACTGTAGTTGCCCATTCCAAAGTGTAGATCTCTATGGAGAAGAATGATAAATAAATAAATAATGAACTGATGGAAAGCTCCACTATCTTTGAGTGACACCGACGTTCAACGCAGATGAAGGGTCGGGGGAGGACACGCGGGCAGAAGTTTGTCGAGTTATATATCGATAACATCAGTTCCCATTTTAAAAGGTTTGTGTTTTCATGCGACTGAAAAAAACCTGGCCATTGCGATGTCGGACTCGCCCACGAAGGGTTCTGTACCATTATCTATACAACATTAGACAAAAACGGCAAAAAAAATTACAAACAAATGACTATTCATTTTTAAAGTGAAAATACAACTAAATATTCTGTGAATATTTCAAGCGTCTACCTATCGCCGTTATGAACATCGAGCAAAAAATCACGTTTGTTGTATGGAAGCCCCGCTTAAATATTTATTTGAATCTGTTTTTAGTATTTGTTGTTATAGCGGCAACAGAAATACATCATCTGTGAAAATATCAATTGTCTAGCTATCACGTTTCATGAGATACATGCAGCCTGGTAGACGGATAGACAGACAGACAGATGGACAGACAGCGGAGTCTTACTAATAGGGTAACGTTTTACCCTTTGGATACGGAACTCTAAAAACAAACAGTCCTACAGTTCAAAGAACCTTATAAAGTTACTACCATTCAAAATGAAACGTTGTTGTCCTATAAAAAACTCCAGCTAAGGCTCAGTAAAAACAAACAATAATATCTCCCAAACATATGTATACTTATATAACGAAACGTAATCCTCTCACGAGACAAAATTTTCCAGACAGAGTTTTGATATGTGCGCAAACTTTTCTTAGACCAACTGTAGCCGATGTAGCAAAGGATTCTTTACCCTATTGTTTTAACCTTATAGCGCATTCTTGCTTAACAGAGGCTGGTCTGAAAACGGATGTTTTCCTGTCTTCCCAATGTCTCCCGCTTGGTTAAGATACACATAGGTACTTGTACTTGGTACTTACCGCAACTGTCTATCAGTATCTCTGCTTACGACGCCATGTTGGGCCGGACTGATGGTGCTTCACTTTCACCGAGAGGACATCTGTAACAAACGATGGGGTAAGATTAATTTATGGTATACTCTGCTGGATGTTGTACTTTATTATGAGTGGAATAGATTCTGTATTGGAAACAAGATTAGCTTTTGCGTGTTTTAGGTCAAAATTCACCCTAAGGGAATATATTACAGGTATAAAGAGTATTGCTATGACCTGACCTAGGCCATAGTCTATCTGTACGCTTTAAAATACACCCTTAAAACCGGAAAACTAACAGCAGACACGGTTACTTTCGTATAATTACAATACATTATTGGTTTTGATAGGGAAAATGGATCCCAGGAAACCAAAACGTGTTAACCAATACCAAACAGGAAAAAAAAATAGAAACCAATAACAACTAATAACACGTCAGGAAAGTGATTCAGTTCTAAATAATCAAGATAGTCAAAATGGGACGTATAACACGGTCAATAAGGTAGCTTGTTGCTTCAAACTTTGGAGCTTGCCTTAGTCAAAACACATCGACACTGACACGCTGTTTACTGAAAACTTAACCTAACAAATAAATTTCCCTCAACTCCCTGACGGTAACATGAAACCACCATACAGTTCTCCTCAAAGCTTCGCCGTGACATTGTAAAACAATCACAATGAATTACGTTTATGTCTATTGAAATCTTTGTTTCCAATTGCTGCTATTATCATTTAAAGGAGTTTAAGCTTTATGTTTTTTAGAATTAAATTGATTTCAGCATGACTATTCAAAAAGTCGTAAAAATGTTAGAAATTGAAGCGGAAACTAAACTTTTTGTGTATTAAAGTGTTTTTATTCGACCAGTGGTCCACATTAGGCCTGGATCGAACTGCAAGTCATGGTGGGAGGACTTTGTCCAGCAACGGTATGACGCTGACTAACAGTATCAGTATCCAAAAAATCGTTTTTGTTGACATGTTTGGATACTAAATCGCGAGCGCAGTACACCAACCAATAGGCTAGTTGACAAGGTCTAAAATAAAATATAAAAATACGTAGAAATAAGGCCACTCATCTTAAAAACTACCATCACCGTACAGAAATTAAATATTGGGGGACAATATAATTGTAAAATAGGATTTACTGATAATAAGTATTACATTTGATCCCAAATAAGTATGACGTCACAACGTGCTATTTCATACAAATCACGTACACATTTTGCGTTTTGACAGTTCATAAAAAAGTAACTATTTTGACTCCCTGTCACATACCCTATTGTTTGAGTGTACGATCCATACGTGGCCTCCGACCACACGCAGCGTGAGTCTCAGTGCTTCCCATTAAATACGCCAACTACGGCCCGTTGTTGCTCAGTGGTGTTATCGCCACCATTAAAGTTATCTCGAATGCACTCGCTCACATTTCTCAGATAACTAGACACTGTATAAACTAGGAATGACCGCGTGGTTTAGGATAGTGTTTCGAAACCAGACGAGAATTTTGTGTCGGAGATGAACGGTTGTGATATCTTCTGTTATATCATAGTAATTTGTTGGTATGCTGGAGTGGAGACCACGAACGGGACGGAGGAATGTGGGAGACAATCGACTAGGTGGACAGACGATCTCATTAAAGTGGCCGGAAGAAACTGGATAGCCATGCCACAAAACCGCCAAAAGTGGAGACATTTGGAAGCGACCTACACTCAGCATTGGATTGAAAAAGAGAGAGAAAAGAGAAGAGAAGTTGTTAGGTTTACTTTTGCGGCGAGCGCTTTTTTTTTGAATCTGTATGTTTTTGTTTGATTTATTATATCATCCACCACATCATCACCTCGCCATGACTGTCAAAGATCTACGAACAGCAGCTGGGACCAATGACTTAGCGTGCTTTGAACAGATAAGTTGCTTAACCTTGCAGATCACCCCGCTGTTATTACTTAGCCATGGCCCATGAAACTTAACAATATTATCTTAATTTTCCACAACGTCCAAAATTGATTCATAAAAGCTCATTATACTAACACACGTCAAATCGGGAGTAAGTCAATCGTAAAATATACAACAAAGCAGCAAATAATGCTAGCTACAAGTCTAAAAAAACAGATACTTGCAGATTCAGAAGCGGTGGACGATCTCACACTATGATAAACGCATAAAATCATAATAAAGGGACATTATGAGACAAACGTTGAGCGGTGTCACGCAACGAATTACAGACAATTGAGACGAGAACGCGGCACCATTGAGCTGTTTGTGTGCAAGCAGCTTTTAATTATACTCAAATGTGGTGGAACCTGAGAGCTACGTTAAAGTATCCTCTCTTATTGCCGCCAGTCCTCAAATCCGAAAAATAGCTTCTACCGAAAGATATGAAATACCAGGTCGAGGATAAGTGGCATGCACTAACTTGTACCGAGTCCACGTGGTGGATTACGGCCCACACCCTGTCAGAGAGAGGAAATCTTTGGTTTTGCTTTTAGATCCAGCCACGTGGATGTCCTCTAGTCTGAGATGTGCGAAAGGTGAAAAAAATTAGACTCCTAATCACCAAAACTACCTTTGACTGTGAAAACGTCATGGGTGAAAAGGTGTAGACAGATTTAAGGTTGCTATTACCTATACCTTAACGAGTCTCCCGCATAATTCTCAGCGTCTATACATAATTTATGGGCGAACGGGACAACAGTGTGCTCATAACTGGTCAGGCACGCGCCCATTATTATTTCGTATTGAAATTCCGATACTCTGACGGCCAGTGCGTTCCGATGCATCTTTAGCAAGCATCTGCAAGAGTCGTCCGAGAATAATGGCTCGGACACGACAAGAGAAATACCACAAGTGTTGAACGCCAGTTTCCACAGTAATCGAATGCATTTTCCTTATATTTATACTGTCGTCCACACCTATATGCTAGTTTATATAGATGCAAATCATGGTTTGTCATAAAGCGAGAGCAATGGTGGTAACGGGCCCGACTTACGACCTGAAGGTTGTGGCTTCAAACCCAGGTAGGCGCATTACTTTGTTTAAAATATTTTCATCACCACTGCTCTCAAAACATTGAAGGAACACGTCGTGAGGAAACCGGTACTTCTTAGAGACAAGAATTATAAGAAATGTGACATACACCAAGCCGCACTGGACCCGCGTGGTGAAACAGCGCACTCCTTCTCATGTAGAAAAGACCTGTGACCCAGCAGTGAGAACATTATAAGCTGTGCTATGCAGTTATAAAGCAATCACATCCAATTTTCGAAATCGATTTTAATTTCAACGGCAAAAAACCCAAACATTCAATAAAACACTTAACTTGATTGCATCAAAAAACGGTCACGTTAGCATTCCAGCTGCGAAACACTTAATAACGTAGCCTAGACCGTGTCGAAAGCTGGGAGCTTCTGACTCATGACTCGTTTCACAACTTGTTGACGCGAAAAGCACCTTTTTTACTGTAGCTGAACTTGGTCCACATTCCCTTGTATGACCGGTGTAATCTGGACTACTAGATGCTCGGCATTCTCGTGGGCCTTCGTATTGCGTGTGAGATCTTTAGCAAGGTAGATTGATTATCCAATTAACGATGTTGATAAAATTTGCAATGGAACTGGTTTCTTTTTTGTAGTGGTTGGTAATTCCAAGATTTAAAACATCAATACTACAAAGCTACTTGCTACTTTGTACAAGATTCATGGTTGCAGTCAAAGGACCTTTGCGCTGCCATCGATGATGGTGCGGAAGAGGTGAAGTATTGGGCCCATCAAAATTAATAGAATGAAAAGGTAGACCGAGGACCGCTCGCGAATATTTGGTGGATGCTGTTGGAAAAGGACTTGTCTTTATGGCAGCACCATAAAGACAAGTCCTTTTCCAACAGCAGCAGCTTACGGAGACCTAACTCCAGCTGTGGTGGTTTTGCTCCAAAGTTCCTTACACAACCAGTGTGAGAACAAAGGAAGGATTTCTTCAAATCCCTCCCCAAAATGAATAAAAGTTTATATAGCAGTTCGTCATTTTGCCAGAGGGAAAGCCCATCAGGCAAGACAGTTTGCTACACAGAATGGCACTCGAGTTTTATCCGTTTCTAAAAATAGCTAACGCATTTGAGCCATGCGAATAGTTAGAAGTACTAAAACTAGATCGATAGAAAGCTCTAGTCGCGTGTATGGCCTCGTAAACTTTTATTGCTAACATAAGGACGGACTGCTCACATCGACACACTGTTCTGAAGTTCAGAACACTCGGTTAGTTACTCATACATGATTATGGGGATATGAGGAAAAGTTTCTGTTGTTGTTCAATCCCGGATAACAGAGATAGGTATTATTGTAGTGGCATCTAAAACTATAAAGGGTGTAAACAGACTCTTAACGAAGCCGAAAGGCACTTGTTCTCCCCGTCATTGCGATTATTATTTGTTCTAGACCATACCTGGGAACCTTCTAGTTACGGAGATATTGGGGGCCAAAGTTCCAACTTTTTCACAAGTTTTTTTTAAATATTATTAAGTATTTAATGTAATATTTTTACTTTAAACACCTCCAGGACACCCTTACTATTGAATCCATCCATCAGAACAATGTTTTGAGTGCGTTACTTTGAGTCCTACTGTAAAACGTGATTTTTCAGCCCAAAAAAAAGTCGTTTCCCAGCACTAATTTTTGCGTAAAGATACTTAGTTTGATGTACATAATGCTTGGTTGGCGGCTTCGTGAAGAGTTGTTACAAGAGCTGTTTACATCCTGTATATGCATCACATTCATAACTAACGCAGAGATGAGGGGATTCTCTCTGACCTGACGTCACGCGAATTCTTACAAGCAGAGTTATCCGCGAGATTTGGATGATACATCAGTTCGACCCATCGGTCTTACCAAGGGGTATCGTATTAACCAATACTAACTGGGTTGTAGAGGTCAGATAGGCAGTCGCTCCATGTAAAATACTGGTATTCAGCTGTATCCGGTTAGACTGGAAGCCGACCTCAGCATAGTTGGGAAAAGGCTAGGCAGATCATGATCAGCTCGAAACCATCGGTCAGACAATACTCTACTACTCACAACACCCATCTGGTTGGAGGATTCTGCCTTTTCTATGATGGAGATGAGAAACGTTGCACCTTATTCCTCAAACCGCTATACTATCAATGTAATATTACTGAATTAGGCGACAAAAGGCCTTTAAAATCCTAGCAGTCTTCTCATGGAGAGTAAGCCATAACTTGCACAAGGCTTTGAAGAAAACCTATAACTTCTCAAATTTTTATATTCCTTCCTACTTCTCACCCAGAACAGACACTCACAAAGAAAGCTGACGCGCTAGTAAAGAAGTTTTCACACTAACTCAAGTAGCCAGAACTTCATCAAAATTTAGATAAAGTAACCATGTAACAAACTAAAGAATTTTTTTACTATGATATTACTGTTTGACTGTTCCGTTAATCTAGTGGTTGATCTATTGCTGAGCATAAGGTCTTAGGAATGCTTCCTAAATAGAGCGAAGTGTTATTAGGTTTCTCCATCAGTATTTTTTTCTTAGTAGCCAGTGTGGAGTCCAGATTTGTGTGTGCCCAGTTGATGGCAATAGGGTCGCTCTCTACATTGGAGTTAAACATAACTAACAAAATGTGAGTGGACAATTAGGTACGCCGCTGCCTAACCCTTCGAAGATTACAGGCGTACTGTTAAGTAGATAAGCTATTACCGTACGGTTCGCAGTGAATAAAACAATAAATGTACATTACTATTATTATACAATCGATATTGACCTATAGTCTGCCCGGCCTCACGGAGTCACGACAGCGAAGTAATAATGTTATCATGACTTGAAACATTGTTGCCAGTGCAATTTATCTATTGAGTTAGAGAAATTGTGCTTTGGACCACAGACTAAGGCCAGTTGCACCACAAGTCACTAAACGCTAAACTTATTGAAAACAATCGTCCTGTTCCCGTCAATCAAAATCAAAATCAAAATCAAAATCAAAGCATTTATTTCAAGTAGGCCAGTTACAGGCACTTTTGAATTGTCGACAAGATAAAAATGTAAAAATGTAAAAATGTAAATAATCGTTTCATGACAGAGACAAAGTGGAGTTTTAAGAATGTTTAACGTTAAACGTATGAAAAGATCAATGGTTTAAGAGTCAGTACCGCTTTACAGTAGATGTAAAATTCAATAGACAACAGTAGCTAGGTTTAGTATTGCTGTCATAAAAACTTTAGTATCCCACAGACATAATGCAGCAATAAAATCAAAGAGTTTCTAAATATAATTGGCCTTGATGTAACTATTAAAGCTGTACACTATTAAAGTATATACAATAAGGAAAATGTTACCAAAATAACACCTAAATCATCCATTACTACGTCTATTTATTTCAGTTCAAGCCTTGTGCCGTATAGGATATTCTGTCGGCATTTCGGCAAATGTGCTCATTTTACTTTACTCAAACACCTATCTTCGCTTCACGTTTCCTTGAATACCCATCCCGCCATCAATAGTGGCGACAGAACTGACAGATCAGATACCCATGGGAACATGGGTGTAGACAAATGTGGAACATCACCGTCTGTCGGAACTAATCAATGCGTTCCCATTTCAAAATGCGTTGCCAGCGCGGCATATCCGCGTATTGTTCCCAGAAAATCAGAACGAACTGTGAAAATTGGAACATCTGCCAATGTTTGGTGTCAATGTATAGAAAGCTACATTATCTGCACTTTATTTCAGCGAAATTGGCCGAGATCGACAACTTAATGTACAGACACCAGCACATCAATCTACTACAACCTGTCAAATTTCTTTAATAGATTTTCAACCTTTTCGGTAAAGCTTTAGCTTCAAGATTAATTGGGATAATTTGACAGTTTCGGGTTGCTTGATGTGCTGGCGTCTGTATGAGCAAAGAGGTCGTGTATTGTATAAAACGATGACTCACTGTAGATCCGACGAGATTTAAAGTTTCTTAACCGCCAAAATCAATCGGAAATGCAACGTGACACAACACTTATTGCTATTTAAATAGCAGCGTTTTTTCTAATACCGTTTAGTAGTCTGCTGGCCAAAATTAGCCTTAGGAAACGAGTGCAAGTGGTATGGGCGCACCAAATATAGAATAGGATATTGCACCAGACATACCGTTACTCGATCTCGAATGCTGGCCTTTGTGGAGGGGTACAAGCAACTTGATTCAAAGCTGTTCGAGTTTGGTACATGAGCCGATAGTATGTCATCACCACATACAGAGTGAACTGCGCAAATCGATATGCGACCTATTAGATCATGCAATCTAAGGTTTCTAAACTGTATTATGAGTATAAAACTGCGTAAGATGCATACAATATACAGCGGCGATCTGTCTTTTTTAAATTTATTTCGAAACCATAACCATTTAACGCAGACATGTTTCTTTTTTTAAATAAAGCAAATCCAGTCCCATCAAAAAGGTTGGAAAGTTTAACTTACTTGAGTAGATTATTATGCAAAATAAATAATATTTGGTCGAAGAACAGGATAATAAGTTTTGTATCGAATAAAAAGAGCCATGTTTTAACGCAGTAAAGGCTTGATAACAAGGAGGATGAGAGAACGGAATGGGAGGCAATGAAGGAAACGTCTTTAGCAACGGCAAATTGGCAATTTCCAGAAAATAAAAGTTATTTTTTCTTATTTTGTCGTTTATTACGATACGATGAAATATTGGCACTACTAAGTATGTTAGGTAAGCAAGGTAGACTCATGAAGACTAGCAATGTATGGACAGTTAAATTCATTGGATTCAGCCCTTTCTACCTAAGAAAGGGAAGACCCTAAGACGATGGGAAGTCCAATGACATCCATTGGACCGTACCAGTACCAACCCTCACTTTACCCACCAATCAGGGCTAGGCAACAATGAAAAGTTGTTATAAAAAAGATGATGGCTAATCAAAATGTAGGCATGGGATTATGAAGGAAGACGAAGGTAGAGAGAATGATAGCGGGACGATTGACAGAGAGGAAGGAAGAAGAAAAACATGTTGAGCCAACACCAAATAAAACCTCCCCCCAAAATAAAGAACAAGAGGACGATAAGGTATATTGTATAAACAAAAGAAGATAATAGGTCTTCATATCCAAATTTATTCTTCCAAACAATGCTTCCATTAACCTTCAATTTAAAGCGCGCATCCAATCAATCAGTGTTGGCTATTGTAAGAGATAATTATCACTTACAAGCCATTGTCTCCAGAACTTTCTACTTCACTGGACAATGATAGAGTGTAACCGATGGAAGTTGTATGAACTTTGTTTTCTTCAAACTTGGTCTTTGAAGCTTGTGTGACTCCAAAACTAACCCTGGAAGTCTTGGTACAGACATAGGTACATAAACTCACTATTTTTGCCTTGTGTACTTGTGTAGACTCAAACTACAGAACGCTAGTTTTTACGATCCTTACATTCTACTTCTTGTTTGTCCACAAAGTGTAGCTATGATTTTTTAAAATGATTTTGTTTATGATGTTTCTTCCAATATGGTATCTTACGATAATTTTATTTGTATAAGGACGTCTAGAAATTACTCAAGAATTTGGCATTTGAAAGTGTTACTTTTACGAGAGCATTTCAAAACGTAATGTCCCGTTGTTACTTTTAATGCGCCGTCATTCATTCAATCTTATCTAAACAACATATCAATGTTCCAGCCAGACAATAATTTATTTACCGCAGTTACAAATTCCAGTTTATCTGATTTATCACGTTGTGAATTTTCGCTTCCAATTCATTTTTGAAGTGACATTTCGGTTTCAATCATCAGTGACGTTGAAAAATTCAGCAAATTACCAAAGCGCCGCATTTCCAATAAAACTACGTTTGCCCATTCACTTGACTTGATTGTGGTTCTCGATTGTAGCTATAAAATCAACGATTACTCGTCGCATTGTAAACACATGGCGAACTTAACTGTGCCAACGGCAAAGTACACAAATTTCGAGCCACGTAAAACCTGACTGGGAAACCGGTGCAAAGTTGTAAAGTGACATAGTGCATGAGCTGTCTTATAAAGTGTGAAAATTTACTCCCCAGGCACATTTGGCAGCGGCCCTAAAGTTGGGACCAAGCCAAGTCTGCCAAATGAAATGCTATCAAAACAGTCGCCCCGTGAAGCTAACTATGACGTATCTGAGAAAACGGACCCACGTTACTGAAGTTCAGTGTGCTTGGCACGAGCGAAAAATGAAGTAAGTCCAATATCAGGTACAGTTCGGGAACTATTACTTTTTCAATTCGGTCGCCACCGAAAACCTTCCCAAAATGTGAACACTCTCTCACTATCCCCAAAAACACTAAAAAACAGCTATAAACATAACTTTCTGACATCATTAAGCATCAATTCATGATTGTTCGGAACCACTGTATCTCTTCAAACAAGTCATCCACTTGAGCCAGTCATATGTCAATTTTATGCAACGCAAATGGTTTGGCGACATCAATACACAAGCGGCCGCATACAAAGCTATCAGGAGTACGACAGACCACGGGACGCCCATTGTGAGACCATTGTGGTTATTTGGCTATTGTGATTCTGCACACGAGTTCCTAATAATAATGCGTACGTGTGTCCGTTGCTACATGATGATTAGGTGTTCGTCAATGCTGGTCTCATGACCATAAATCTTTTGCGAATTAGCGTACATACTCGTAGTAGTTGTCCAACAAGGCCCATTTATTATTCCAATGATCGTTGTCTAGAACATACTAATTTTATATTTTGAACAAGTGACATTTTCATCGTGTCTTCAGGAGTAAATGTTTTAAAGCTAGAAGCATATTAATTTTTATAACTTAAAAGGACCAAGCAACAAATTATTAGCTGTTACTGTGCCAGCTACTGGCAAGAATACATTTAGACTTGACCTTAGTACCATAAATAATACCGACATACATCCTTACCACTTACTGCAACACCTCTAATAAGCATAGCCCTCCTGCATTCACTGAACAGAATAATTGGATAGCTTCGGTCTAAAGCCCAGCCGTATCGAATGCAGTATTGGAGTCAAGCTCCAGTGTGATATCTCGTAAACAATTTCATACACCACTACCTCTGCATGGCAGACGTAGTCACGTACTGTTGCATACGTGGCCATTTACGTCCCAGTCAGAATCTCGGACGATGCGACTCGAGCGAGCCACGACCTATGTTGCTTGTCACTTGTTTCCTTTGCGTTATGTAATCTTCTTCGTTTACCGTCGTATCTTCTTCTTCTTCTATCGTCGTGTCGCAAGTTGCATGGCAGGAACCGTGGCTGAGATGCTCTAAGCAATTTATTGTCTCTGCAGTAGTTGTCGCAAGTCGCAACTCGCGTGTCGCAATGCCATAAAGCTCGCGGTCATGCAGTGAGAAAGCAAGACCAAGCCACGCTTCTTGGATCCCCTGTATTGAATAGCTTACACCATAAATTCTAGTCTAATTCGGGATAAAACTGACACGCGAACATCGTTTTACTCGTAGGAAGCGGCAGAGATGATTCATTACAGGATTTCCCACAACGGTGGGTGGTTTGTTGCGGTCGATAATGCGTGACGTTAAGCACCTACATAAATAAAATGGTAACACAAAGGATTTGAACATGCCTACTTTCGATTAAAGCTATTTTTATCATGGGGCAATGTGTTAACCAGAAATGAGGTTTGTAACTTTGTACGTAAATCTATTTAGCTGATTGGCTGAAATACATAATGGGCTTTTTAGTTTGATAAATTCTAGATAAATGTTAGATAATTATTTTCTTTCATACAAAATGCTGACCAAAAAACACTGGAAGCCGACTCCAACATAGTTGGCCAAGCAGCAATTTCATACCATGTCATTTCTTTTTTGCTAATGACAGGTAAGGCAATAGAAGATCATCTATACAATTGTATTAAAATAACTGGTAATAAAGAAAGATACGAACATTAGAGGAATCCCTGATGTTGGCCATAACCGCAGGTTATAGTAACAAAGTACAATGATGTTGTAAATGTAACAGAAAATTGAAAGCAACTGAAAAACGAACTAACTCATCAACGAGTAGCTCAACGTGCTAATGTAGCTAATGGATTAACAGAATCGCTGTAGTGGACAGATGATGGACACTCGGTAGATAACGTCTATCTGATATCCGGACACCGTCCGGCAAGTATCCGGCACCGGCACCGGAAGCTACAGTAGAAGTTTATACAGCTGATGCCAAGTTTCGGCAACTCTATTCGGAGTAGATTAATTTTGGAATTATATTAAATGTCAAATGCGGATAGTCTGAAATGGGAAGTCTGGTTTGAGTGTAAACTGCAATAGAGTCACTGCAGTTTACACAGAAGAAACCTTTTTGCTATAAATCGATGCCAAATGTTTGTGATTTCTGATAGATTTTAGGTAAGAGAGTTGTAAACGGAAATTAGCTTCCGCTCAAATAACACTCAAACATTGGGAACCCTGCAGAAATCTATGAATTTCTACCCGGAAATCCAAATGGGCATCCCATTTAACTAAGCTAAGCGGACCGTAGAAAAATAACGCAGTCCCAACAAACTTGAAAAATGTGTAGAGTACATAAAACCGTGGGCTGGCGTAGCGTGTGCAAAATTAAACGGACAACACGGCGAATATTCATAGAAACAAGCCAACGGGACCCGCGTAAAAATTTAAAGTCATTTTGCTCGTACAACACTGACATTTATGCGTACGTACCGCATTAAATAAATAATATATTACCCTTCTCTTCTCTTCAATAGTCTTTTTAGAAGTAAAAGCATCTTAGCATTCATCTTATATTACAGAGTACAGACCCTCCTCTTTCCGTTCTGAGTTTATTTTTTCGCTCGAGACTCAATACCATCCGATGCGGCGATGTAACAAATTGATTTTATTTCCACGTCTTACTTTCATCCCTTTAAAACATCTTTGGCTGCATTGCAGATTCAATTGCATCTTACCTAAACTAAATAAATAAGACAATTCTGATCCGAATACCCGTTAGATATATTTCTTTTTGTGGAAAATTTTAGATTTAACGCCGAAATGGAGGATAGTAAACGTTAATAGGATATTGAAGTCCATCTTCATGTACATATATCATCTATCAGTCCACAGCAAGACTTCTCCGTCTGTAGGGAGAGACCCTCTAAGGAAATCGCAACGCACTGCCTACAATCTAATTATAAATCAATTGTCTTGTTAGGACCCGCCAATCCGGCGTACCGTGGGGCCTAAGAGCTCAATTTGTAACTACGTACGCCCAGCAACTGTTCGCTCTAACCTAGTTTTACGCGCGAGGAAGTTTCCAATCAAATTTTAATGTGTAGTCAAGGCGATCTAATTGAATTACCTGACCAGATTCGGTGTCGCGTCTGGAAAACAAACCGGCTAATTGAAACCAAGACGAGGCAAATACCGCCTTTGTATATCTATTTGGTTACCTACAGTTTTCCTAAAGGTTCAGTGATAACATCACTCATGACGTTAGGTGTTCACACCTGTCTCCCATGGAGGTAGCCCGAAACTACAGATCGCCAACTGCTAGGATCCTTAAATACTCTTTAGATAACAAAATACAGGGTGTAAACAGACTCTTCACGAAGCCGTCAACCAAGAATTATGTACATCAAACTAACTAACTTTACGCAAAAATTAGTGCTGGGAAAAGACTTTTTTTTTTGGGTTGAAAAATCACGTTTTACAGTAGGACTCAATGTAACGCACTCAAAACATTATGCCGATGGATAGATTGAATAGTAAAGAGGTCCTGGAGGTGTTTAAAGTAAAAATCTTACATTAAAAACATGTATTTAGAAAAAAACTTGTGTAAAAGTTAGAACTTTGACCCCCAATATCTCCGTAACTAGAAGGTTCCCAGGTATGGTCTAGAAAAAAAAAATGATCGCAATGACGGGGAGAACAAGTGCTTTTCGGCTTCGATAAGAGTCTGTTTACACCCTTTATGTACATATTTTCAGCAAATTAACCATTTTTTAATCAAAATTGCTTAAAATCTAGGTGGAACCCGTTCTTGAAATTCCTCTTAGAAGATACGAACATCAAATCAAGACATTTCGAAAATCAGATTATACAGAAACGTCGCAATATCAGAAGTAGCTTCGAGAAAAGAGCAAATCAAAGAAGGTATTTCCCAGAGCTAGTGCCGAACATAATCGTCTTAATTTGACGTTAATAACTTGAGTAACATCACTGCGAACATCAAAGGGATTAATTTAAGTTCCAAAAGCGATTACATTACTTGGACAATTTATTTTATAAATATTTGGTAAAATTAAGGACTTAAACCAATCCTTACAGGGTAGACTGGGTATTGTAATAGAACTTTGGACATTATAAAAAGCTTATGATAAAAAAAACCGAAGAAATACGGCGAGCAGCTTGACATTAAACAATGTACATCGTAAATTTTCAGGCAACCCTTTCAGTAAGCACGTAACCATATGTTTGTTTGGGATGTTGTTACGAATACGTCCATCACTGTTTTTAACGTTAACTTTGTCATTAATAACTTCATTAAGTTACAATTGTTGCTTAATTAAAAGGCAGTAAACAGCAGATAAGAACGTTTATGACATAAAAGTTCGTTGTTTCTTTCATCGAGATCATTATTCTTCAGTACAATGACCCGCTAATTCCGACCGTGAAAAGAAAAGTCCGAGGGTCTAATTAAGAAATGCTGCTAATATTTCATCAAGAGCCGCGAAAATTAATGGTTCTCTCCGCCTTTTAAATAGCTACGCGCATGCGTTGTTATAGTATAATAATAAAACAGATTTTAAAGAAAAAATGGGCACTTAGCTTTGTTAATTCATCTGAAATTTATGCTTCCACTTTAAGTGGTATGGTAGGACTAATAATTTCCTTTCGACAAAGATTTTAATACATGAATTATGCAGTACAACCCATCCTTTCAGATTCAATTAAGTCCCATGTTGGGCGTCATTAATACATTATAACAGTTGGCGCCCAAATGGGGCTAAAAAGCTTAATTTTATTTCGACCACAATCCAGTATGTTTATAAAGCTTATGCTTAATATGGTTTGAGTGCGTGTGGTAGTCGCAAAGCCAATTACTACTTATTATGGAACCGATTAAATCCATTTATAATAAAAAATACCGTAGAGTCTACACCACGTTATTCGCATCGTACGGTAGATACGATAGCCCGGCAGACTGAAACTATTTTTATTCCTACTACGGCCTATTTAGCCGATACTATGGTCGAACACACGTGGTAGTGGTTATAGTACCGGTGAATGGAGCACGTGGTGGGAAGGCGCGGCCGCTCGATACAACGGAGGCTGCGCTCTGAGCCTCGGCCCCGACATTGCCTATCCGACGACTAGGGCTGCCTTACGTCCGGAATTTAAGCTGTGTCCCGAATCTGGAGAGAATTCAAAAACGACCGGAACTTTCGAAGATAGAAAAAAAGAACATTGGCAATGAGGCATTGAGTCCGCCTTTGTATGATTATTTTTACTTTTAACCGTTTTTATTTAAAAACGTCGTGCAGACGTTTTTAAATAAAAACGGTTTTTTAATAAATAAAAATAAAACAATAAAAATACTGCACAATTCTAAGGAAAGAGAAGGTTAAAATATTCTTCAAATGTCCTGATTTTTTATTTTTACACCTCGGAACCCTACGGACGGCCAATATCGTAAACGGACTTATCCTGTATAGACGCAAGGCGATGGAATTTAGGATGATAAGCTTTCATGTTACTACTGGTTTTTATATTGAAATAGAATCATACTAAGGCTCAAATAAGATGAGAAACGAATAATAATATCCCGTTTTTTCGAAATTAAATTTTATTTTTATTTAAAAAAGGCAATTTTGAACCTTCTCCACACTAGATAGAGTCCCAAGCACAGCTCTACGCAAAACGTGGCAGAAATGAAATGACTAGTTTAACACGGTCCTCGAACCCGTTTCAGTAACATAACGAATGTTGCAAAGCGAGAGCTCTTATTGGCTGGTCGAGTATGAGATGGTTGAGATATGGATGTGTAGGTTCAAACCATTTAATTGACGTGCCCTTATTAAAGTACGGATTGAAATGGGTCCATTGTCGAGATATCTTCTAGGGAAAGTGCTGATAGTTAGGCTTTTTCTACCGTTTGAATGGAAAATTTTCAACTGCTACAAGTCATCTACGTTCGCAATTGATATTCAAAATATGTGATTTATTTTTGAAGGGAAATCTCTTTAGCATCGTTGTGAGCAGCGGTGGCCCAGTGGTAGCGACCCCGACTTACGAACAGTAAGTCGTGGGTTCGAACCCAGGCAGGCGCATTACTTTGTGTAATTTATTTCACCACCACTGCTCTCAAAAACGGTGAAGGAAAACATCGTGAGGAAACCGGCATGTCCTAGAACCAAAAATTCGAAGACATGTGACATCTACCAATCCGCACTGGGCCCGCGTGGTGGATTATAGCCCATTCCCTCTCATAGAGATGAGGCCTGTGTCCCAGCAGTGGGAACATTATAGGCTGTTGATGATGATCGTTGTGATTTGAAGTCGATGAAACGAAAAAGCGGCAGTAAAAAGAGACATACACATAAATTCATAAGATTTAACGTGGAAGAAAATGAGATAGGAAGCATTATACAGTGTTTATCTTGAAGCCAACATTTTTGAAGGTTTCACTTCTACCACAAAAAAAAACATGTGTGAATTGCACACCTGTTTTTTTTTTAAAAGTACCTTTAATACTTACATATAAACTTCAGTTTGCGTTACCACTTCAACAGTTTATTAATAGAACATGTACTTTTAAAATCAACTAAATTTACAGAACGGATATAATTTTCACTGGAAACAAAAAAAATAGAGAACCTTATGCTTGAGCAGCTGAAACCTTAATGTAATGAACAACTTACTGTGATGGTATTTATAAACATTTTCGCTATTTTATCTTTACTTTATCAAGCCATTTAGGTACTTATTACTGTGAATTACCAAAACATTCCAGTTGACTTTTAAATTAAAAAAAAAACCGGCCAAGTGCGAGTTGGACTCGCGCACTGAGAGTTCCGTATAAACTTGTAGGTATTTTGTTATTAAACTACTCATTTATGGTTTTCATATTTTATGATTTATTTGCAAGTGTATGGTTTTCAGATTTTTCCCTGTACTTTTAGTATAAGACGATATTACTTGCCAAGTTTCATAGATCTAGGTCAACAGAAAGTATGTACCTACCCTATAAATTTTGATTCCCTCGAGAGTATCGAAATAAACGTTTTTTGCGGCATAAACGGCCGTATCTATTTTTAACGTTAACGTAGAAGTTTGAATTTTACACAACTTCAAAGGACTGTAGACCTGAGTATATGGTCAACTCTATACTCGACAGACGGACAAGAAAGTGATCCCATAAGTGTTACGTTTTTTCTTTTTGAGGTACGGAACCCTAAAAAGCCCCTGTATGTAATCTAGTGCCCATTTTGCCAATTAAAGAGTTTAAAAATAATTACAAAAACAAATTAGGCTCAATTCGTTAATATCTTGATGAATGTACCAAAGGTCATACGTCAATAAAATAAACTGTTACTTTTAACCATAATATTTTGATTATGCGTTCATATTTATTTTGCAAAAAATAAAATCTCAGTTCGATAATAATACAAGGAGCAATAAACTATATCTTCCACCACACAAAATAAAATGTTATCAATTTTTTAAGCAATTAAACTTAATGTTTGTTTGGTGAAATTGATAAGACCTTTAATCTGTGTAACTTTTAAACTTTCAGTTCAGCTGAATTCAAAACATGTATGTTTAATTAATCATTATGACGTAATGAGAATAATGTCAGAAATCGGGGCGGTTTAAATAATGTTATGTCAAAACTTTTTTTTTAATTCGACAAGACTGTATATCCCAGCAGGTCAACCTACCCGAAACTGTCAGATTTTCCCAACCAACCTTGAACATAATGCTTCAGAGATAAAGTTGAAAATCTATTAAAGAAATTTGACAGATTGTAGTAACTTGATGTGCTGGCATCTGTACTAAATTTGACAGGTGGATGACGTTTTTCTTGGCAAACAGCGCCACCCTGATGTATCAAGGAAAGTTGTTCAAGTAATACTTGTTTATTGCCAAGCCAATAGTCACAATGCGGGAGATAGGCGCTAAGCAACGGGATGGAAGGTTCTGATAAAGCTATTTCGGCTTTGTTTTGTATAAATGTCGTTCCGTATGTATGAGGGTAAAGTTAATGATGTCGAGGATACTAGAAAGGGAATATAAACGCTAACATATTGATATCAAAGTTTTATTTTTTAATGGCATCTCGCAGGTCAAACTGACTTCTTTTTAACCGGACTATCCTGTGGGTGCCTTGAGTGTAAGGCCTCCAGCCAGGGACAAAATACTTATAACCCCTGTGGGATACGAGTCTCGGCTTAGGGCGTCGCTGCTCGCTAGGGAGGGCAGCAGAGACAGGCTAGATCTGAGTGAAGTATTTTTACTCAGTGTGGGAAAGGGACAGAGCTATACAAGTCGTCTAGCGCCATCTCTTTCTCACACTGGAATTGCTCCTGCTTTAAGACGTCATGGTAGACCACCAGCTCTCACTTGATAAATGTATTCAAAACTGTCGCAATCATCTTGAATGTTTCATTTATTATGTTAGCTGAAGACGCGGTAATTTTTAGACAAGTACTGTTATTTTCAAGATATGAAGGCTTCTGTATGGCTACATTTTAAGCAGCGTGCTTATGGCAATTTGTAGTAGAAAAGGGCATGACCAGAGTAACGATGTATGGTCACTGTAAAAGATTATTTGGCTGGAAAAGATTACGATAGCTGAGATGATAAGTGGGTAAAAGAGAAGACTGGAAGAAGTGGAAGACATGCTGCGCCGATCCAAGACACATTGGGATAAAGGCGCAAACCCACGGCGGCGCACGGATAGGCTACGCACGTGTGTTAAGCTTCGCTTTGCAAGAAAATGTATGTGATTGTGTCCACTGCAAACCACGGACACGCTATGCATCAATTGACGTCATTAGTACATGCGTGGCTTGCTCAAATAAGGCGCGCACATAGTTCAACGCTGTCAACGCCATGCACGCTGTGCATGAGGTACACGCTATACACGAATATTAACCCACGACTATGCCGCGGTGAGCCACGCATGCTACATTTGTGGGACATAGTTGAGAGCAGCGGTGGCCCAGTAGTAACGACCCTGACTTACGAACAGTAAGTCGTGGGTTCGAACGCAGGCAGGTGCATTACTTTGTGTAATTTATTTAATCACCACTGCTCTCAAAAACGGTGAAGGAAAACATCGTGAGGAAAAATTCGAAGATATGTGACATCTACCAATCCGCACTGGGCCCGCGTGGTGGATTGGATTATAGCCCATTCCCTCTCATAGAGAGGAGGCCTGTGTCCCAGCAGTGGGCACTTTATAGGATGATGATGAGTTGTGGGACGTGGGTGTGTAGCGTGTACTGCAGTTGAAACGTAGACCCACGTGTCAAACAAATGAATGCACGCAGCTAAAATGCGCCGCATGGCCATGCACTGTGAGCGCCGCGGTGGGTTTGCGCCCTAACGGCAGGAAAATGATGATGAAGTAAAGGTTGTTAAAAAGAAACAAAACACGTTCGCTTCTAGCTTGCATTTTGAACCCCATCAAGTTCTATCAACCTTTAACTAACGCGAGTATGACAAAAAGCAATAAATTCTGTTTGTCCGTCAAACACAACGGAACTTGAAAGATTAGAACATTGATTGTTTGCAAACGACCACCTAGACAAGCTTTATGGTTGCTCACACTGTATTTGTATACTGGTAACACTGGTCAGATTTAGAAGAACAAATATACTTAGAATTAGTTAGTGGTTGTGGCTAGTTTAGCGGTTTTGTGTAAATGCGCTTTATTTTCTTTAACAAGTCTTTAATTAACTGTGTTTAGCTTTTTTAAAACACTGTTGTATTAAATCAGTAAACTTATATTTACCTTCCTGTACCTTATTACCTTTTTTTGGAACGCAGAAGATTGGTTTAGTTTCTGCTACATGGAGTAGACTAACCAGGATTTTGAACGTCATTGTCAGAGACGCTGTTGGTAATCATTTAAGCAATTGTTTTAGCAGACTTTATCAGATTTTATCTATCCGCTAAAGGACACATCTTCGACAACAATTCTTGTCGTGATGAAATTTTAAGCCATTCGGGTTAGAAGTGTTAGAACCTAACTCGCCAGGATGCGAGATAGACTCAAGTACCGTTACACGACGGGGTCATTTTATAGCACGAATAAAACAAACACATACGCCATTTAAAGTCACTTCACCTCTTTAGTAGCTTTTTATAGGTCTCAGAGCTAATTTTGTTCGAAATATCGTAAATGTAGACATTATACGATTCTTAAAAGTCATAAAACTTATTGTATATGTAACTTCATCCTACACATATCGTAAAGTCAGTCTTTATATCCGATAAACGAGATTAATGGACAACACTATGGGCACACTGATGAAAATCAGTTTTAAGTTTGTTCCGTAATTCTAAAAAATAGTACGGAAGAGATTAAAACTAGCTTACTCTTCTTAGTTTAGCAAATCAATAAAGAAAAAATTCAATCTAGTTTCTCTTGAAACTAGATTGACTTAGCAGTAGTTGGAGTTTAATTCAAAATACATCCAAAAATCTCTTTAACTTTCAAGGTTCACCAGACTCAACACATAAAGGTTTTTAATCATACACTTCTGAAAATAAACCTTCCATTCACAGTTACAACCCTCAGCCATTATATCCTTTATTATTTTATATTGAACTCCTATCCGGCTCGAAGGACTAAACTATAATAAATAAAGAAGAATGAAGACATTCGACCTCCATTATATTTACGATCGTGATTTAGAAGCAATAAGCGAAAATATCCTTCAGGAATATCCCTCGGATTTTCTGAATATTTTTGCCCATCATTCCAATTTTATATGCAAGCGAATTTCTCCCTTGAAACTTGTAATAAGTCATTCGTAGTTAAGTGGTGCATGTCTGGGCTCTCCAAGGGAATTGCAGGAAAAAACAAGTAACAATAGAAGAATTGTGAGAGAAGAAAAAATAAAAGCCTTTCAGTCTACCTATTTTGAATATAAACTTAATTAACTACTTATCCTATCTAACAAGGAATTTAAATAGCATCTTAGTAAATGTCTCAATAGATTTGAATCGTTTACAGGTTTGTTAGATTTAATTTAACAAACTTTCTTTTCAATTTAGACAATACATTAGCGAATACAAAGGATTTCCGATGTCAAAGTCGATTGACCATAATACCGTTACGCTACTTTCTATCAAATTTCTTGGTACAGTCACGTTCTGGAATATAAGCTGACTCACAGGCGGACAATCGAGCACGGCGCCAAAGAACTCAATTATTTCAAAAACTTCCTATTGTATCATAAAATGAACGCATTTTCAAATATTTTTTTACATTTACATAATGCAACGCCGTCATTATAAACCAATATCTATGAAAGCAGTCGTTCAAATTTCGGACGAGCACGAGGAAATATTTCCAGCCAGTGTTTTATTGGAATATTATGGCTAGTCGAGTATTACTCGGAAAAACGACTATTTTCCCCTTGTGGGCATGAATCAGCTAAATACGAGCGAGTGCATTCTGTAGTATGCCTTTCATCGAGTTTAACTGAAGAAGTCAAGTAATACGTAGTAAGTTTTCAATTTTACTGTAAAATATTTGAATATGTTAAAAAAACTTAGAAACTTTTCTGTTGGGATTGAATAACAGAAACTATAGTAAATTAACAGATGCATACATTGATAAAATGTTAAATACATTACACGCAAGCCCTGGATCAAAAGAACTGAAAGTGCATGAGTAACAGTAATATTAAATACAAAAGGTTATATTCCACAAGGACCACGGAATACAACCATAGACATGGATTTATTTATGGCACCGAGTCCCTTCAGAAGGTTCGATATTTGAACTTGATATGTCATTTCTTGATATTATGTCTGATATGGAAGTATGTTCGAATCGTGACATTAAGGATATTCGAGTCACGTAATACGATTTATTGACGACGCCGGCGGAGCGAGACCAAAACAATTGAATGGGACACCATAAAGGAAGACTTGATGAGTGCCGTTACTTAAATACTAATAAAAAGAAGTCAAGTGTAAAACAACAAAATAATTACAGGAGATGATATCAGCTTTTAAACATTATGGTTCATGCAGGTAAGGGAATTCCATATGCAAAGGTACGGCCGTTAATTCGCATTCTTGAGATAAACAATGAAATGATACCCGTTTGTAAATCCCTACAAAAATATTGAGAAAAGTATTATTTAATTCCTATTAAGAAACACTTCTCTGAATATTTTTTAAATCACCCTTGATTGGAAATAAAATTAACATAACATCACGCCTGCATTTCTCGAGGGGTTAGTCACAGGTTTCGCGGGCTGAGTCCCATGTAATAGCGATGGAGTCCCATCAACCGGGAACAGAATGGACTGCAACTAAGATATTCCTAGATGAAGTCTAAAAATTAGAATAAAAAAAAAGCCGCAATCTTTTAAATTGCATCTAAAGCCATCAATTTTAAACTGTCCAACTTATAACCGAGTCCTCTGAGTCACACAGTGACTCACTGTCTCACGGATCAAAAACAAAAACAATGACATACCTTTCGCAGAAGAAAAAGCTCCGTTATTTATTGTTTCAAGAAAAGCAAACAATAGTTCCTCCAGCTGCCAGCGAATTTAAATTATTGTAGTTTTGCATGAAATATAATATTTCTATCTAGTTTCGAAAATTATGATTCTGATGAGCCTTTTAATATTTACTAAGCTTTTACAAACTCGTCTGCATCTGCCTAGCCTTTTTTCCGCTCATCCGCTGCCAGTCTAACCGGTTGCAGGTTACATGGAGGGACTGCTTATCTGACCTCCACAAACGATAAATGGGTACCGGGATACCCTGTGATACGACTGGTTGTCAATCTTCTATCTACCCTAATAACAGACGGAAAAGGAGCTGAATGTAACGTGTAAACTTTACAGATTGTGATATCTTAACTTAAATATCACATTTCGTACGCTAGGAAATAGTGAAAAAAAAAAGCGATTTACTAAACGAATCATATGTCGTCGGCAGACGCTGTCGATAAAACGTGCTACATATGACACTAGCCACGATTGGCCACGAGCGAGACGCCCAAGTGATACACGACTTACGAAGATAGAGACCTTAGTGTCTGTGAGGAGAAAATACTCACAGTGATGGGAACTGCAGAGTGACGAGACCCATGCGAAGAAAACAAGTGACGTGCGCGTCTATCGCTTGACACAAGTCTTATCGCGCGGTGTATAAAAAAAACCAAAACAAATCATGAATGAAAAAAAAAAAAACAAAATCACGTACAGAAAATTCTCGAGTACAGTCGTATATTCACGTAACCCTACGACTTCCGGGGGTGGGTCCAATGGGCCTTTGTCCCAGCTAGCCCTTTGCAAGCCTCGCCTAATGAACCACTAGAGATAACAAATTCGCAGCCACCGGGACGGACTGAATGCCAGCCGAAACATCAACGCGTAAATCGTCACAATTTACTGTTTAGTATATACGAAGCAGTTGAAATAACTATGAGATAACTTTAATAGCGGGAAGCTAAAAAGGGTCCCTCATAAAATCCTATTTTAATGGCTGCATGTCATCATCTACCTAGCCTTACCCAGCTGCGTTATGGTCGGCTATCAGAGTACACGGATGCAGCGGAATAAAAGTATTTTACATGGAGCGACTGCCTCTGATCTCTACAACTCAGTAACTGCGTAATAAGATACCGCATGGCAAGATTGGCTGTCAAACTTTCAGGCTTCTGAAGATTTTCGAAGTTCTATGAATGACAGCTGGGACCAACTGCTTAATGTGCTATGACTGACCGACCTTGAAAAACTGCATAACTGCGAATATCGACCCGTGTTGCGGTTATTTTTTAGTGGAGGTAGTTCAAAAGGTAGAAAGGTATTCAGTATTTAAAAACAATCATTACTTATTCAATAAACAATTAAGTGTTACATTTCATCAAGTCTCCGGTCAATATATTTTACTATCAAGCGTAATCGGTCGAAGCGTTGTTTGAAATAGTACGTAAACAAAATCTCCCGTAAAAAAAGGAGTTAATTTCAGTAATGGCTGCCGCCGGTCGTCATTGAAAACTGTATTGCAGCCGTAAAATAAAGCAATCAGATTTATTAACCGATTTTAAAGTGTAATCTGTACTTTGGAATCTAATAAAACAATACGAGATATGATGTCTTTATTAATAAAATATTCATGAACGTTATAAATGACAAAGTAACTGTCAGTCTGTCTCTGTGTTACTTTTATACTCGTCAACTGTAAAAGCAAAACTCATCTTTTTAATAATCATTTCACAATTTTTTTTTAGTCTAAAGCAAACAACGATTCAGTCGAGACGCAAGAACAGCCGAACTTCCAAACAAAATTGGGCATTCTCCTTTGTGACAATTTTCAAACAGGAAGAGCAAGACAGCTGTACCTACTACGTTCCGAGGAGATAATTTTCAACCATAACGTGGGCGAAGCCGCTGCCAAAATCTAGTACATTATAAATCTTGCAGACTTACTTCAAACAATATTCAGTCAATACTTTGATTTTGGACCAAAAGACCATTACACAAGCAGTGACAGGTTAAAGCCCTCAGTCAAGCATAAATTGCTAACAAAAGAATTCGAGGTTAATACAATTTTCAGCGGCATATGGGGTTTTCAGCGGCTTATTGATTTAACAACCCGCTGGAAGGCACGCGCTCACTTTATTTTTAATATTAAATCAACAGGGAATCCAGGGATATAAATTATAATTGCCTCCTAATCCATTACATAAACCCTACACACGTGTAGGGTTTATGTCCGTCAGACACTAGGCGACACCTAAGCGAATACCTAAACAAAGTCGGATGATATTGCTAATGTGCATCTATCTATCACGCATCTAGACCTGTCAGATTCTCTGTTCGATTTTCGGAATTAAAATTGAAACAATGAAATCATATTTAGGCACTTATTTTGACGTCATGCGTTATATTATCGAGGCTAATTTAAATTAATTGTTGTTTTGTTGATAATTTTAATATTAAATTGAATCATATTGGATATCGCTTCCAGACCGAACCGCAAGCACAATTAGAATCAATACCGAGTGATTATTTTAATCACACACATAATGCTCGTTGATTAAGTATTATCGATTTTTGCCTAAGGCTCAGTTGCACAAACGAAGCGATCAAAGAAAACTTTAATGCAATGCCCATTCATCTCTTATAAAGAAAAATATATTAAAGATCGGGTATAATGACTACCCATTAAACTCCTACTAATATTTTTGAAGCAAAAGATTTCATTCTCATACACAAACTGATAATAATAAATCAAGTTTTCATGAATGTATAAAGACACAGAGAAATGTTTAGATTTCTCTATGATGTACAATGTTTCACTGAAAGGAATATAAAGGAACCAGAATGTTTTACCGCCTCGCCGAAATGGGAACTTACACCGCCATTTTGTTTTTTCAGCACAAGAAACAATGTTACAGATAAAAAAAAATGGAATGTTATGAATTTATGATAGATAAGTGGAATGAAACGTAAAGAGGAATGACACATGTAAACGTAGAGAAGACGAAGGACGTTAGTTACAAAGACGTGATAAAATAAAATCCAAGTTTAAAAGAAAATCAGTGCTTTTATTTGGCCTACATCGAACAAATCCCACATATTTCTTGGCACGAAGTTAAAAGTATGACCTTGAATTTTCGGGTCCCAATCGACTTTTTTCTATAATTGTATGTATGTCCCTGCGCGGACCACCGTCATTTTGGCTCAATTTACGTGTCGCGATCTGTACAAATGTTTTCTAACAGCACGTTTATTAACGCCATTTGAGCACCAATAGATCCCAGTATTATGCAGAATGATTTTATTGGCTTTTGAATTACATTTCCAGAAGGAGTGCTGTTGGTAAACATTTGTGACATAGTCTGTAGAAATTGAATTGGAAAAACAAGATGGCGGCGTTCGTTCAGTCTATGACCACGTGCGAAATGATCCATTTACTATACCTTTCTTCCTTTCCTTTTTTTCAAGCGCCAAAGGATCCTTAAAGCTGTAAATGGTTCATTATAACCGTTCAACTAATGTTATTAAACATGTTGATATTGTACTTAGAATTCCTGTCTTGTTTACTGATAAACCCGGTCTTATGGTAGGCGCCGCGCACAGTACGTACAAACAAAGGGTGATCCCCCACACATTTGTTTACCTAGCCATCGTAATTTACATGATACGTGCGAAACACGTTATTTTATTAATATACAACTCGTCTGTATATACCTTGAGCTCAAATAAAGGTATTTCAAGCACGTCTTTTAAGTACTTTAGTTCTTTACTTAGGTATTTTAATGTAGTCTACCTCGTGTCGTTGTACATATTATTAACACAGTCAAAATTTTGTTCATGAAATAACTAAATACCGCTTGAATACAGAGATCGTACACAAAATAAAAAAAAAACAGTCGTTAATTTTACCGAGTCCTCTAGTGTTATACAAAGATATCTTGGCGCGTGGTCAAAATGGGAACAAAACGGCGCCATCTTGTTTTATAATACAACAATAATTTTACAATTGTTTACCACCGATAGACCAGCACGTGAGAGACCTTTTGATCCCTTACAGCAGGACCAGTTTAGTTTAATGTATCTCTTATTTTAATTTTTTATTATGTTTACTTTTTATATAATTTTGTTTTATTGTTAATTTAATCATTTTGTTTTATTGTTAATTTAATCATTTTGTTTTATCCTGTGTGAGACAACCAAACCCTTTTTCTTTCTTTCTAAAGTTAACAAAACCCTTTTTCTTTCTTTCTAAAGTTAACCAATCGCATCACATCCCATCACGGTTCAAGTTGTGAAAAAGAAGTGATATATAAATGAAACGCAGTCTAAAGGACAAACCGTAAAAGACTTCCATTAGGCCCATCGATTATCATGTCAATGTCATGAAGGAAAGTACTGCTAATTATATCTATATGCGTGCAAGGTCTTCGCATATAATATATAAGGTAATGTATATAATTCGTGGAGGAATTGGACGATAAGACTTGTCATTGATTTGATGTGTAAAACTGAAAACGGGAAACCAAAAATCTCGACTTGGCGCACGAGGTTTCTCGATATGTGGAATGTAAAGTACTATCACTGCTATCTGCTATCATTGTGCTGATTGTCGTAACGGCCAAAGGTCTGATGGCCAAAGCCTCGACAAACATCTTTCGAGGCTCATCTTAGGCGGTTGGATTAGGAACCTGATTCAAAACGCAGTACTCCTTGATACAGCTCGCATTGTGCAGAGGTTCCTGTCTCTGGACCCCTACCTACCGGAAGCTTGGTCATATACCAATCATACTCCCGACACTGGCGGCGGACCACTATTATTTAAATGTTCTATATACTTATTTTCTATTGTTTTCAGGATTTTATCTGTGCAGAATAGCAATTTAATGTATTAATAATTTTATTGTCCGCTGTCCCTACTTACAGATTTTAATTCATTCATTTATTTTGTTTCACAATAATAAATGCAATACAAGGGAAATAATATTTTCTATTTATAATATCTACCTACCTACATGAAACCACCAGTACCTAGACCTACTTACCTACTTACTACTTACGTATTGGTTGGCGGTTAACCCCCTACTGATTGTCATAAATATTTATTTTATATTCCAACAATAGGCAGCATTCCCAGAAAATAAACTACTTTTTGGTCATAAAAAGAATGAAACTCAATAAAACGATCTTGTTTACGAAACATTAGAAACCTAATTTTAATTATAAAAGTCAACAATTATTTGCAACTTATTTTACCTCTGACAGCTGCAATCCAAAAGCAACCATATTTTTACACAGAGTAAAGAACACTTTAATTCTGATTGACTTATCAGTGACAGGAACTGAACAGCGACCTTATTCCTACAAAAATAAAGAGCACAGTGATTTTGGCAGTGATGCAGTAGGCGATAAAATAACTGTGAACGTACTGTATACTTCACGTTGAGTTTCACCATCACATCGGGTGGTAAAATTATAGTCGGCTATCGCGTAGGCGCTTATTTATGCTCGAAAACGTGTCTGTGTCGTGTGTCGAAAACGCGACAGCAATATGTGCGTTTACCCTAAAGATAACGCTATCTCTGATAGGGTAAGTTACTGCTAGTTAGAAACGATTTTCTCTAAGTTGTGGTTTCCTTATGGGTGGATAGACCAATTACGATTAGATTATACCTAGATAACTACATTACCTGCTAGGAATTTTGTGAGTTTACCACTAACGAAGGCATCCCAGATTATTTATTATGAACTACGAAAAAAAAAACTAGATACTTTTCGATGATTTATTATAGAAACACGACCTTTATGACCATTTAGATGAATTAACAAAATCATTTACATATCACATTAACATAAGAATTTTAATCAGGTCAATACACTACTTAAAACATTATCCACAAAATAAAAAGGGTGATGCCCAAAATGTTAACATTCGCAAAAATTTTAAAAGAGAACTGGTTCTTTCTGTTCCACGGTCCGTCGAATGTTTATTGCACCACTTCCGAGTAATTCCAAGTACTGGCAAACTGAGTGTTTAATTGCCCTCGTAAAACCTTAATTCTGCGCGAATTTGTCCATACAAATGTACAGTCCGACATTTACCCGGTAAATAACCTTATCTGCATAATAAATTTCTGAATTATTTTTATCCTTTCAATCAGCTTTTTAGTGTTATTGTTGTTGATTAATATGGCCCTTTCTCATGGATTGAGGCAAAGAGAGGTTTCTGAGAAATATTGTTGGTTTAATCGCATTTTGGTGGATCGATTGATTGAGCATAATCAGCTTACACCATACCCGCTGCTAGGGCACCGAGGCCCTAGGCACGAGCGCGCGGTGTAGCGGGACGGGAGCGGCTCGGTATCTACAACGCGAACCCAGTGGGGATTTGTCGATGTCACAAGTCTTGAATTTTGGTTTTAGCTAGAACATGATGCCGGTTTCATGTTTATGTTTTCCTTCATAGTTTTGATACTCACTACATATTTCATTACTAACTTGCGCTCGCAGCTTCGCCCGTGTATTTTTTTGTGTTTACACAATAGCTTTATAAATTATAGCCTTTGTGTAATTCTGAATTATAAGTCATATTGCTGCCAAGTTTTTTCAAAATCCGTTAAGTAGTTATTGCGTGAAAGAGTAACGAAAATCCATCCATCCTGCATCCTTACAAAATTTCGTATTTATAATAGCAGTAAGAAGTAAGATTAGCACAAAGGAGAACACCCACTCCAAACATAACCACGTTGTATTTCCGACACTTACAGCAAAACCCCGCATTTCAAAATGAAACGGTAAGCAAATAAATATGAAGTCTTAATCCCGTAGTTCAACAAGATAGTAATCTCCAACATAATCGTTAAGTGATCAAACGGGCCCGAAGATTAAAGCGTTAGGTTGTAATACAGCAGCAATATCAACTAAGGTAAACTTAGTTTAACTACCGTCATCTATTAGAATAAGATGGTTATCTTGAACCTCCGTCTGTACCGTGTCAAACAGCTATAGAATGCATATTACATAGTTTCCAGAAGCTTGCTAGTCGTAAAGTTGAGTGAAGTTTAATGAAATTTCGCGGAAAACTACAGATCTCAGAGGTATAAACTAACGCCAGTTTAATACTATAGTAAGTACTTATATTTACTTTCGTTGACTAAGTGTCAACAGCTTATATTTGGATATCATAGAAACCTGAAAATAAACGATATCTTTGAGAATTTCCTATTGTGTAGATTAATTTGTAATTCGGAGTTAGATTGTCATTACAGATCGTACAGGGTGTAAACGGACTCTTCACGAAGCGGTCAACCACGCATTATGTACATCAAACGAAGTAACTTTAGGCAAAAATTATTGCTGGAAAACGACTTTTTTTTTGGGATGAAAAATCACGTTTTACGGTACAATTTAATGTAACGCTTAAAACATTGTGCTGATGCATGGATTGAATAGTACGGGGGTCGTGAAGGTGCCTTAAGTAAAAAAATACATAAAAAAAATATTTTAAAAAAATCTTATGATAAGGTTCTCCTTCTTTTGTTTGGACTTTTGAACCGACTCCGAAAGCCGACAGAAGAACATAATTTGCGGATATTATCTAAACTATATAAACTAACAACAAACTATAAAAGGGCATTGAAAAACTCCTCCTCAATGCTGTCAGCTGGTAATGTGCCCAAGAGACTGGCGGTGTTGCCACGTTGTATGGCAACACTTAGCCTCTGGTCAAGGTAAAAGCCAGCCCTTGCCCTTTTATAGTTTGTTGTTAGTTTATTTATTTTAGTTTAATAGTTTTTAATTATTAATGTATATAGTTTGTTTATCATAATAAATCAAAATTAATAACTATATATAATCTTATAAAGAGGAAAGATTTGATTTTTTGTTTGTTACGATTTAAGTCAAAAACTACTGGATCGATTTCAAAAATTCTTTCACTATTGGAAAGCTGAATACCAGTAAATATTATTAGCTATATTTTATCCCCTATATTCTCACGGGAACGGGAACTACGTGGATAAAACCGCGGGGCGCTGCTAGTTTGTTAATACATAATTCAGTTTTTTTTACAAGCTTTCCAGAAAACCGCTTTACTTATGACACCCAGGATCTGGAAACTTTTACAATTGCACCAAATAAACAAGGAGCCATCATCATCTACGTACCCTTTTCCAACTATGTTGGGGTCGGCTTGCAGTCTACCAAAAACACAGGAGTCTCGAGTGAAAATCAGCTGAAACTCTCGTCTACCTACATACTTCCTACATGATGTAAGTAGGCGTATGTATTACTATCAGACGCACGTGGGCTATCTATTCCGGGCGGGTCGTTGACCGGCGGCCTTGCTTGCTGACCGTCAAAATGTTGCACTGCAGAGGCTTAGCTGCCAAGGTCGCTATTGTTTACCGACTATGCGACTCTGACTATTACCTACATATTTCCTTTTCAGGTAGTTTGACAGATTCTTGAGAAATGATAGAGAAATGGAGAATATACCTGGCTTATAGAACATTGACCTATGTGGCTATGTATAAGCGATTAACACTTTCAGTAGGTACTCTAAATCTTAAATCTGAGCAAAATATAAAAAAAGACGTGTGGCACTCGGAGATTGCCGCGGTAAAGCTATTGCCTAGCATTTTTTATCAACTTATGTAATTATAATTATTTATTCACTTTCGTAGTGTCAGATATTGACAAGCCTAGGTTATTATTTTTAATCTACTGCTGGAGCTAGGAGGTTAGGTTGTAGCTAGCTCCAGCAGTAGATTAAAAATAATAACCTAGGCTTGTCAATATCTGACACTACGTGTTAGGCACTAGGTGTTAGGTTATTTTCGTTACGTTACGAATGTTACGTTACGGTTATTTTCGTTACGGAATTTCTGGATTCGGTCTCCACGCTCAAGGCCCGCGATAGAAGCTATGCAATAGCTTAAAAACTAATCTGTTAACCTTATAAAATTTTAGAAGTTAACTCCTATATTTGACAAGAAATGCGGAAAAACAATTTGTTTATCAATTTGGATGATATGCAATAAATAAACAGAATTTATCAACTAATATGTTATTTTCTGAACGCAGAAGTTAACTTCTTTTGCTATTTATCAAGATACAATTTCATAATAGGGATTTCTTTAGGACTGTGTGAAGGATGACATACCTACAAAAAAGGTCTCTGACTAGATGACGAGTAATAGAGAAGTATGGAAGAAGAAGACATACTCGTACTACGCCGACCCTATTGGAATGAGAGCAAGAGAATGATCAATAGGGATTTATTTTTAGTTAAACACCAATTTAGCTAGAAACTGCAGTATTTATTATGACATGTCAGCTTTAAACGCTGCAATTGAATAAGTTGAGACTCTAGATATTTAGATAAAGATAAATTGAATGGCTGACCATTACTGCGCCATTATAACACTATAGATCTAGGATAGCGATAATACCCTAAGCTATTACTATCAGGATTTACTTTATACTGTTCCAATATTACATTCTATTGTTGTACTCGTGTGGCACAAGAACTTGGCACTAGCAAAGAGAGGCCTATGCCCAGCAGTGGGTGAAGTCGGGCTGTGGATGATGATGATGATGACTCGTGTCTTGCCTACTTATAACAGCGGTAACCAGGTCAAAATCTTAGACGTAAATAAACCTCGTTAGTTACACTTTTATTACATAACTCAAAGAAAAAAATGTCAGTACAGGCACAAGGCTGCTGGAAGCCTCAATAAATTAAAAAGAAGAAAAAAAACAATAAAAAACGAGGCACAGATTCTCATTTTAAATTCTACGACATTTTACGAGTGTCATCAAAAAGTTCTGTACAGCCTTTTCGTAAGCAACTCCTACGTACAAAACTTTCTTCTCATTCCAAGGCGACTTAGGCGACTAACAAATTAGATACTTACAAGCTACGAGTAAGTATATAATTTTGGCCTTAATCGGAACTTACGACGCCATCTTGTATTATAATACCTTCATTTCCCAAACACAGTCAAAAATGTTTACCTAAACCTTGGGCCCACCTGTCAATGTCATTCAAGTGCCAGGAGAACCATGCAGCGCCGTAGAAGCTTTCGATAAGTTACTTCAACGTAGGTTGTACAAAACTTTCTTCTCATTCCAAGGCGTGTAACAAATTAGAAGCTAACAGGATTTAGAGAAACAGAACTATGCAAACGGGACTGTGACGTATAGACTCAGTTCGGCCAGAGATTCTGTGAGATATCTCGCTTCGCCTCGCCCCCGAAGTATGATCCATCGCATCGTAGAAGCTTGAATAAGCGAATTTAATGTACAGATCTTCCAGGAAAACTATAATTTTTCTTTTGACAATCATCGTGAAACGCGCAACGATAGGGACACTACTGTAAAATGCGCCAGTAAAGAACTTAGAAGCTCATCTCACTCAGATCCAGCGACGCCCTAATGCGAGGCTCGTACCCCAAAGGGGGTGGGCCCTTAGCACGCTGTCGCTTATTTAGTTTTTAAGTTTTTTACCCCTGGCTGGAGTCCTTACACTCAAGACACCCACAGGATAGTCCGGTTATGCGAGAGGTCATTAAAAAAAAAACTTTGAGGCTTTGCTTTTGTGGGGGCTTAATCCGCGGCGCGATGTTCGTGCTAACTCGGGAAACACGAAGATGAAAGAGAAGAAGAGGAAAAAATGTTCCTTTAAAAATGTGGTCTTCGGTAGAAGACCACATTTTTGAAGGGAACATTTTTTTAGGCGCGTTCGGCATTTTTGAGATGGGGAAAAACAATTGAACTCGCGACACCGTTAAACGACCTTTTTTTCGTTGCAGAGTTAGTCGTATTGCTATATATCACACGCCAAAAAAACAGTGTATAGTCAAATGTATAAGTAAAAGACTTACGCAAAAATATTTTCTAAAAATAATCCAGAATCTTGAAAAGAGGTATCATATTACCCAGTATTAACTGGGTTGTGGAGGTCAGATAGGCAGTCGCTCTATGAAAAATACTGGTATTCAGCTGCATCCGGTTAGACTGGAAGCCGACCCCAACATAGTTGGGAAAAGGCTAGGCAGATGATGACATAGGCCCAGGTGGGCACTTATAAAACGTCGACAACTTAGAAATGGACTCTACGGGTCGCCCCGAAATGCACTTGTTATCCCTGTCATTGCGATAATTTTTTTGTTCTAGACCGTATGGTCTAGAACAAAACCTGGGAACCTTCTAGTTACGGAGATATTGGGGGTCAAATTTCAAACTTTTTCACAAGTTTTTTTTTTTGTTTAACTATACGAAACTTTCTTCATATTCCAAGACGCCTAACAAATTACAAGCTAACAAGAGTCAGAGAAACGGGTCTATGCAGGCGGGATGTGACGTGCGGACTTGTGGACTCGGTTCAATGGGGCAGAAATTATGTGAGATGTCTCGCGTCGTCTCGCCCTAGATGCAGCCTACATCAATAATGCCAAGTCGGCAAGTGCATTCATAAATACATGAGTGAGAGGCGTTCGAGTGTGAACAAATTGCAATCAAATATGAGTTCAGATCTAAAGCTTATTCGCTGTTGGATATTATTCAGTACAGCGATTTTGGTATTAGGGGTTGTTTGATTATTTTCTCTTAAAATATCTTATTTAAGGAAAAATATTTCTCGTAATTTTCAGTGCAAATAGGAAAACTCATAGTATACATATAAATTAAGGCCAAGTACCTTTTTTTTTTTCGATGTGTAGGTAGTCATTAAATGACTTCTCCCGCTGTGAGTGTCAGACTTGTACTGACTAAAAACCATCCATGTTCCTTCCTTGCACTTTGTGTTCCAGGGCCGCGGTATCTCTTTCGAACAGTCCCGCAGCCCTGATAGCCAAGTACTTACAAGTACTTTGAAAAGCGCTTTGTTAATAGGATTCTCACGAAGATATCTAAGTGATATCTCCAAAGATCAATAAAAACCGATTACATCAATCCAGTCTCATATCAAACCCGATCCAAAGGAGTTACAAAAACAACACTCCTTTTTTGCCAGTGGTCTAAAAACTTACGCTAATACACGAAGTAATCAGTCAAGAACATCGATCCATACCTGAAAGAAACAAACAGGTCATCATTATTATGTAGTTCAAAGCTTCATTATATTAGTTACAAAGCATTACATGTAGTTACGAACTCATAAGTCAGAGATGGTCTTAGTACGTAAACAGACAACAATGTATCGACCTTAGGCCGATGACCTCGTCCGATCAGATGGAATGCCTGCAAACATTGTTACTTACAACAAGACATTGATTAGCAAGCTTCGGATATTGAATATAAAAAATGGTTGTCTGTAAAATCGGTTTACGGACGATAATTTTACGTGATAACGTCATAAGAAAACATTGATGAAAAGTTGCATACTTTTATGAATTGAATTGAATTGAATTATTATCACTGAATTGTCATTATTTTGAATAATACATAGAAACGTCACAACCCAAACGCTTAGGCCGATCGTGCCTCTCTCTCGCTAGTTCCGTGCTCTCACTTGCACGCTCGGCTCAGGCGGAACGTGACCCTTTTTCGTGCGAGCAGCCGGCTTTATTTATAAAACGTTATCACGTCAATAAAGTTGCATAAAAAAAAAATCGGACGATTACGCCATCTTGTTTTAAAAAAAAAAAAAAACTCAAATGTTTACCAAAAACGCGCCACCTATGTCATCAAAACGCCAAATGATCCTTTGTAAATACACTACAAAAGCATTAAAAAAGGAAAATTATGTAACTTTTACTAAAATAACAATTTTAAACACTCTATTGTTAATTATTTTCTTGATATATGTTTCATTCTGAATGAGGTGGAGTGGTTATTTTTGTACGAATTAAACTTTGTCACGCACACAAAGTTTTTCTATTACTTTGCACTTACTTAATTGTGTCAAATAAATTGAGTTTTTGTTGCTTTCATATTGTAAAACAACATGCAAGTCTTGACTTCATTCAAGTTCTATCCCACGTCTGATGGGACAAGGAGGTGTTCCTATAGAACACCCGCATTTCCTAATGAGCGAGCCTATTCCGATTCAAACCAGGCACAAATCCAAACTTCGACTGGGAAATTCATTAACATTTTACCCAACCTGTAAATAAAACCCAGGACCTCTAAAACCTATCTACCTTTAATCAGAAGAAAACTTTAAAGACGTGATCTAGAATAGAAATCTGACATAGAATCGAGTTGGTTTCCCACCGCACATAAAAGCCACGAAATGATCGCATAAAACCGTACCAATCCCGCCTCAGAGAACGAAATTGAAACTATAGTTTTGCTTATTTACAGTGTCCCTATTCCGATACGATTCTTGGCCTGCGGACAAATGTCCTATATAATACTACATAGTCCTATATGTTAAGTGGTGTTGTAAGTAGCAGTCTGTCGTAAGTCTCCGCCCACGTAAGGTAGATCCTATAATAATAACTCTGGCAGTATCTCGAAACATCGCAGGTGAGACAAAGCTGGTTTACAAGGAAATAAGTGCCAATACTGCCAATATTTTGAGATATGGCGTGCAATGTGTCTGTCGAGTTTAAAGTTATGAAGATCAAGAAGTAGAAGATGGTACAATACTGCGTGAGAGAATGTACAAGAAGTTTTAATTCATAGAGCATAGAGGCAAAATTCTAGTTCAGTAGGCTATAGACAGCTCCCTTGCGCTCATGAGACCTCTCCGATCAGAGTATGCACTCTTTAAAAAGTCTTCTCCCTACTAAGATAGCATGGAGAAATCTTCAATACATTTATCAAATGAAAAACCAGAACCCATCTGTTTGCTCTGATAAAGACAAAAACTGAGAAGACATCCGTAAAGGTTTTCGTCAGATCCCAGTTTCATAACATTTTTGTACCTATTAAACATTCTGAGTGCTCGTGGCTAAACAATAACAGCCGCTCGGGTCGATCTTTAGGTTAAGCCGTGCTTGCCTAGGTTGGTCTGTGGATGGGTGACCACCCATTACATACTGAGTTTCCTCCGTGCCTCGGAAAGCACGTTAAGCCGTTGGTCCCGGCTGTCATTTGAAGATCTTTGACAGTCGTTAAAGTAGTCAGTGTCCCAAAAAGTCTGACAACCAGTCTTACCAAGGGGTATCGTATTTCCCAGTAGTAACTGGGTTGTGGAGGTCAGATAGGCAGTCGCTCCATGTAAAATACTGGTATTCAGCTGCATCCGGTTAGACTGGAAACCGACCCCAACATAGTTGGGAAAAGGCTAGGCAGATGATGAAACATTCTGAGTGCGAAACCATAGCAGCTGATATTAATAAAAGCGATCAATTCTCAAGGGCAATAGTACGACGACACACAAGTTCAATCAACACAAGGTTGTAGTGTAGTATCAGTAAATGTTTAACGAGACTGCAGCGTCGGTCATCGATGCCATATCGATTACCGGCATTCGTGGCAATTGCGGTTCTCCTTCTCGGAATAAACCATCGATACACACATACACAATGTGTTGTACGAACGACCCATTGTTGTATTCGCCATTCATTGAGGGCTTTCAATTCACGCCGGTTGTTGCTTTCCATGAAATAAAGCAATGGAGAAAATGGATGCCCATTTTTCGTAATAACTCAGCGATTGTTGGATTACAATGGAGTTTTCTGATTGGAAATTTATTTTTGTTAATGTTTAGCGTTTATTGTTTGGGTTGAAAAGAATAATAAATTTCAGAATTTTCAATTGCAATTAATCAAAAAACTGAAGCTACAATACTTAAGTATAGTCTTTTACCACTAGCAATTAAGTTTACTAACCTGCTTTTTTTGTCAGTTCTTAATTTAATGGGGGCTATCGTTTTATAGCTCACCAGGTGGCGCCACTGTCGAGTAAGGTCTTGTCATTAATTCTATTTTATACTTTAAAGTATAAATAACTTCATAAAAAGTTTATTTCATTTCGTTTATCAACATAGTGTAAACTTCAGATACATATTTACAAATATTTTCCCTAACATTAACGAGCATGAAACATTTAAAAATCATTCTACCTCCAAGTACTAACAAAAAAGATCTTAAGTTGGTACTTAAAATCTTTAAGTCATAATTAATCAGGAATTGCTCAATCTAGACCAGAATCATGAATATTAGTTAAAATACGTGATAAAAAAGCACGCAACGCGCGAAAACTCTATGACATTTGACATTTCGGAAGACCTTACTCTACACGAGCGCCTCTAGCGGGGAATTCATGCGCGATAGCCCCCATTCTGTAGTGTCATTATACCTTTCAGTCTCATTCCTGCGGCTGTTTATCGGATGTTACCGTTACTTATCTTTTTACAGCTTTTGTCCAACCATTGTTTGGACAATGAATGTCAACAGGGTGGAACGGAGGCGACAATCCGTGAAATCAGTTTGAGTGAACAGACTGTTCCACTAGTTTAAACGAGGATTAGCTCGTGCTCGGCTTGGAATAACTTAGATAGCTACAGAAGACTATTATTCAGTTTTAACTTGAAGCTATCTTGGGTAAGCACTGCTTTGGTTGCAAAATTCCACGAATTTTACATTATTTTCAACAACAATAATAATTAATTTAATGTTTAGTCCGAAGTTCATGAATATGGATTATTTTTCGCTAAAACTACTGGCTAACGGCCAGCTTTTATGGTAAGCTGAAAGACAACTTTTCGCACTTTTATTTAAGTAAATTCTCAGAACCTGTACCTTTTATAGACTTTAGAGGTTAGACACCTCAATAGGTAGAAAGCACGGAATATCATCATTTAAATAATTTCGAAATCAAAAAATACTACCCGTAGGTATCCCCATTAATTTGGGGTCGGCGCAGTATGTTTCCTTCTTTCTTTCTTCTGTATAAGGTTATATCATTATAAATCTCTATTAAATATATATCCTAGACCAGTCAATCGAAAACTACTGAAATTACACTAAAGTTAATAACGTTCGTCGATAAACTTTTACCACAGACAACAAAGCATCCTGCAAATATATTTCTTTGTCTCTGAAATCAGAGTAGAAGCATAGGAGTCCATAAATTATATTCAGTCTACAAAAGTTACTCTTTGACGGAATGCATTAACGGAATTCAGTGAATTTCAAAGTGCAGCAATATTGTACTGTTGGAATTTTAACTCTTGATGCAGAACCGAGGGTTGAAAATTCAACCGTGTGCTTTTAGTTAGGCATTCATTCGAATCATTTTCGAAGTAATATGAGACAACGGCAGGAAGATGATTCAGGTGTTGCCTAGTAAATAGTGATAGTGTAAATGGAATGGGACTGCCTGAGCATGGTCCTGGGTTCGATTCCCGGGTCAGGCAAAGTACTATTAGGTTTTTCCATCAGGAATTTCTCAGTAGCAGCTACGGAGGCCGGGATTGTGCCCAGTTGATGACAATAGGCTCGCCCCTTAATACATGGGACTTAAACATAACTGGCGAAATGTGGGTGTACTATTAGGTACACCTCTGCTTAACCTTAGAGAGATTACAGGCGTGGTTTTATGTTATGTAAATAGACATTGGTCTGATAACGAGATCGGTAGCATAACGAACCCATACTATATTAGCCGACCCCGAAACTACTGGTGCAGTAGATTCAATTAGTTGTTTTACAACGTTTCCAATTAGGCGTTTCATCCGAGTAATATGGCTTGATAAATTAAACTAACTTTTTAACGTTTATTTACACAAGTTTAGCACTAAGTGGCTTAACAGAAAAGTCGAGGCTATCAAACTTTAAAATCATGAATTATGTGCAGTCAAGAATGTCTGAGGGGGGCTGCGGGACTGTTCGAAAGAGATACCGCGGCCCTGGAACACAAAGGGCAAAGAAGGAACATGGATGGGTTTTAGTCAGTACAAGTCTGACACTCCCTTCCGCTCTGCCCAGAGCGGGAGAAGTCATTTAATGATTTCTCATTCGAAAAAAAAAAAAAGTCTGTCTGAGGTGTGCAGCCAACTGTATGATTAGAATATTTCAGTAAACTTTATTTTGCATAATCTGTCTGTGCAACATTATCAAATTAGTTATTATTGTAACCAAAACTCCAAGCAAAGCTCCTGCCCTAATCCCAATTTATTTGGAGTCGGTGCAGTATGTCTTCTTCTTCCATACTTCTATTATCGTAATAATCTTATGAATCACCTCCTTTCTAGCCATATCATCTAACAAACGCTAAACAAATCTTATTTTTAGAGGCTAACATGTAAATGTGTCGAAGTTAACCCCAAAACTAGCCACAGCAAGTTGTTGTTTATGAGGCAGCCACGAGATCGCGTGACACACGGACAGACGGTGGCGGTAATCAATTACAAGACCCTGCCTCTGTACTCGCTCCCTGTACTCAATACACTGCTAAATACATACATTAACAAAGACTTGATTACAGAAAAATTGCACAATGTTAGCAGAGCCTGCTGATTCAGACACATAAGTATGAGGAATCTGGACAAATATTAAAGTAAAGGAATACAATCTTTTGGATGAGAATCTTTTAAAAACGGAGACAATCTTTTGGAGTAGACTGAAAAAGCAGCCCATTAAAGTGGCCGGAAGAAACTGGAAAGCCACAAGTGGACAGATTTGGAAGAGACCTATACACAGCATTGGGTGGCCAAAGGTTGAAGTAGAAGAAAAAACAGCAGACGAGATTAGAAAACAAAAGAATATAAATAGAAGTAGTATGGGTTAAGAAACAGGTTCAGCATAATGAGAGGATTTCCTCAATATACTACCAAACATGATTAAAGGCTTGCTTTAAACAGTAAAGGTTAAAATCGTTAGCAATATCGACATTTTTAAGATAGACCACTTTGAGGAAATTAAAAAAATATTAAAGGAATAGGAAGAATTCTTTTTCAGTATACTTAAAGAAAACCTCTCAGCATAAAAAAATAGGGGATTTCAACACTCTCCTATACATAATATTGATGTTTATGTTTATTTATATCAATAAACAGTGACAAACGTTACGGTGAACAACGTTAGCAGATTCGAACTTGCTGATTCAGGCAAAAAGGAATTAAAAAACAAAAAACAATGAGGAATTTAAATAAAATATTAAAAAGTAAGAAAAAAAGGCATGGAAGGCAGAAGGGTTACTGTCGTAGTAGATCCAGACAGCAACAGACATGAAGAGGACACGACAGATAATAATAAAGTATGTAGCAACAAATACAAACAGGTCCAGAATAAAAACAAATATTGGGGGATTTCCACTAATGACAATGTCTATATCAACTTTAGAACGTAGACCTCTACATGGTATTGCTCAACTTTGAACAGGAAAATAGCTGATGTCATGTTTTTACAGATAAACTGCATAAAAACGATATCACTAGAATCCACAAGGAAATGCGCAGTTCGTTCCATAAAAAAAGGCGGGTGTAAACATTGATTTGGACATAAATCTTATCAATACAATTGAGCCAATTAAAGGCCAGTGCCTTATGAAGAGACAATTTGCTGAAATCTGACCAATCACATAGTTTATTGCCGATACGATTACCGAATTATGACATCATTTATTTAATATAGATAATTTTATTTGCAATGTGCTTGACCTTATGTGTTTGAATGATAAATTCGCGAACGTTGAACTTAAGTCGGACAATGACCGATAAGTTCAATTTTTAAGACCTGAAAAAATAACTACCGTTAATTTAACAACGAAGTAGGAATGATATTTTCAATATATTTCATTTCAATTGGATTCGTACAAAGGCATTTCATCAAATCCATAACAACGTACAGACGCCAAGCACATCAAGCTACTACAATCTGTCAAATTTCTCTAATAGTTTTTCAACTTTACTACTCTAAAGCATTAGGTTCAAGGTGGTTGGGCAAATCTGACAGTTTCGGGTAGGTTGACCTGCTGGCGTCTGTACATAAACTCATTTAACTCGCATAGGTTTCCCTTAAGCGTCTTGTTTTTTTCAACTTAGACTCAACAAATTCAATAACTACAATGGGTGTTTTGTAATACATAATTGTACATTATAAACTAAATAACACTTAATATAATTATTAAACAAGTACAACCAATACCAAACCCAATGACGCATTGTGATGAAACAATAACATCGGAGTACCATTGTGATTTTAACTAGTTCTAACAAAGTTATGGCAGCCCACATAATACATGTGGGTATGTAAGAGAAAGATTTTACGATAACTCAAGATAGCGATCAACGACGTTAAGTAATGGAAATGTCGTGTAAGTTGAACTTAACTACGCAGAAGTCACCAACTGTGCAGGAGCTGAAATCTTGAATTCACGTACATTTACCGCCATATATTTTACCTGGTATCTGGTACACAGGCAATAATCTGGCTTGCAGTAGACGAAGAAATGAGGAAGAAAGTTGGTGAAACTAAATAATCGGGGCGAGTCAGAGCAACAATAGTTTCAAAGATACCACAAAAAGCCAAACATTCTAAAAAATCTAGAATAATCGTGAGAGAAACTGTTGCAGGTAACCGCATATCGTTGGACACTTAAACTAAGAGCAATAAAGTAATTGAAGAAATCCGTTTCATTCAATCACGGAAAAGAACTCGTTTTTTACCGAGAACCATTACAAATACTAAGCACGATGACATGAGAATGATAAGAATCTAAAGTACATAACATAAGGAAGTACTACTAGTGCTACCAAAAAAGCATTAAAAAGTACATGACAACTACTAGGGGAGGAATAAAGAAAGGATTCTTAAAACGCATGTTACACAATAGTTGGCACGACCCATACAACTGCTCCCAAAATGGCGTTAAGGAAATCCTTTCTCTAAAAGGTTACGACGCATTACACGAATAAAAATATGCTATTATTCATATGAAATGTCAAGTAACGCCGTCGAGGTTTGTACGAGTCTCCATCGGAGGCTTCAACAAAAGGAATACGCACGTGAGCATTTCGCCGACTCCTGGCGAAGTATTTTAACAAAGAATTCACGGCACATTCTGGAATAAACCGTAACTCATGGCAGCTACGTTCTTTTTTTCTATGAAAAAGTAAACGTCAAACCCACCAAAAAAAGAACGTGTCGCCATTTGGAGTCAAAGTTCAACCTTCAATGCAACGTGTGCCATAGTCGATGCTTTACTTTTCGACTTTATGTTCAGAACGTAAAGGTTTACATTTGGGTGAGTATCTGCAGGGACTTGGGGACCGTACAGGGTGGTTTTTTACGCGGTCGTGTGCCATTTGTGCCGCAGCCGGTGACGGAGGGTTTGTTTGAAACGAAATGCATGGCTTGTTTATAGGTGACGAGGTTTCGCCTTGCTGTACGATGGGTCGTTATTGTTTCGAGTTTTCGCTGACTCAGAGCCAGCTGTCTAAAGATTTCTGAAGCCTTACTGGTGTTATTATTTCTCACAAAGGTAAAAAACAAGTTTGTATGGAGACGTCTATTGTAGATTGTCCCAAACATTTTATAAAGATTGGATAAAGCGCTTAATTGGCTATTTTATAAAAATGTCCTCAACTAGTATCCCAAAACCGCCACATGTGGTCCACTAAACATTATTGATATATCTATCATATCTAATCTGACCTAAACCCAACCCTTATCTGAAAACTGATTAAAACTCAGAAATACTTGAACGGAACAAACTTTAATTCGGTTCCGCCAGTTAACCGAACTTTCTTGTCGTTTTGGACTATTTCGCAAGTTGGTTCTTGTGCCAAGGGCGCCGATAGCCTAATTAGGATGCTAGTATAATTCTGGGTCCCTGCCAGCTATCGTTATCTTATTCTGTAACAGATTATTAACGGTCTACTAGTGAGGAAAGGGGAGCATGTTCCTGAGAGGAAACCAAGTCGAATGGAAACGCATTTACTCGGTATCGTTCGGTAATATTTTTGCTTCGGCTGCTTTCGTTGGTCGTTAATGCACGTTTTTCTTTGGGGAATACATTTTCCTGGTAGAGTATCATCTGTAAGCAATAAGCAATCTATACGTACCTCGTATAGACGTATTCGTTTAAGCTAATATGCGCAGTCTTTATTGAGGTGGACTTCGTGGCTACAAATCACAGAGCTCGTTTCACGATGCTTATTAATAAGCGGTCATAATAGGGGCATAATGCCCGTGAACTGAATACCAATAAAATGTTCGTATGTCGTACAATCAATTTGTTGACCAGTGATTTCATCTACTCATGAGCATGACTATCAAGTCTAGATACGTCGATGACATTATCGTACTGTGGCTACTACATCGTGCTGTGTATCAAAATCACAGCACTATAATTAATGGAAATCTTGATATCGATATTTATGATGTTAAAATCCAAAAAGAATTCTATAACACGAGTAACCTTATAAAGATTGATGCATCGTCGACTGTCTATATCGTTTCCGGCAACACTATACTTGTCTTATTTCGAACATAATAAGTCCTGCCATGTCTATTTTTATTTGTTTTTATATCGAATGAAAAACAGCCTTATTCCATCCAAAACTACGTTCAAATTATACCAATTCATTGTAAAATTATAACTTTATCCTCCTTCTTTCTTTTACTTAGTAAAGTTTCCGTAAAAGGGAGGTAGGCATGGAAATGATCTCATATTTTCGTATTGTAATTAAATAGTGAACGAATAAACAACTATGCATCATCGATGACGCATTTAGCCTTAATTCCACGTTCAACAATATCTTTGTCTATTCCGTTCCTGCGGGTAATTGACTCCCGAACGATTCGTCATTCATTTGTGGACGTAAGCATTTGCTATTTATTCAAAATTATACCGTAAAAAATCATCATCATCATCATCAGCAGCCTATAATGTTCCCACTGCTGGGACACAGGCCTCCTCTCTATGAGAGGGATTGGGCTATAATCCACCACGCGGGCCCAGTGCGGATTGGTGGATGTCACATGTCTTCGAATTTTTGGTTCTAGGACATGCCGGTTTCCTCACGATGTTTTCCTTCACCGTTTATGAGAGCAGTGGTGATGAATGAATGAAAGTAATGCGCCTGCCTGGGTTCGAACCCACGACTTACTGTTCGTAAGTCGAGGTCGTTACCACTGGGCCACCGCTGCTCACCAAAAAATATAATGTAATAAAAAAAGGTTGTTAATTATTCCCTACCTAAAATATTCTTAGTTAACTCCCATCAAAAGAATTTATCAAAAAAGTTTTATCTCAGGAAAGCTTGCACGGTGCGACAAAATTGCATGCAGAAGAAACTTTGCTAATTTTATCAAACCTAGAGTTTGCTGCTAACTTTTACAAGTCACTTTTTACTAAACTTAATAACTGCTGCATAGGGAAGTTTGAACTCAATTATCTATAACATTTCCTTTAAGGAAAAAGGAAGTTTCCGGTCGTTTGTTACAGCTCTAGTTTTGACGTATGATGAGAGTTTCTTACCTCCATCGTATAAACGACGTGCGTCAATAAATAATTAATCAGCATCCTACTAATTCTCGGATTCTGTTAGTAGACGTATTACCAGAGGTCGATCATAACGCCTCGTTTTAGTTTCCGTATCTCAAAACAGTTTGCAATCTCATTCCGTTCGTATAGTTATAGGTGGAGGAGGGAGATACAGGTAGACGTTGAGAGGCAGATGTTATCGGTAAGTCCCCCATTACGACACCGATAGGGTAACTTGAGGTAACTTGAGGGACTCTACACCCTCATGTTTAGCAAGAAGCATGTAATAAAAATGTATTCTGTACTCGTAATGACACTCAAAACTATACACTTTGTATTTTACCTCTGAGCCGAGACCAAACTTACATTTCATTGAATGAAAATTGTTAATTTATGTAACATTATTTTTTTATTATTCTTTTACTGTACAAGGCGTGACTTATTATAATTAATTGAGTTAAGTTAATTAAATTGTTAATGTTGTGTAATGTAATGTGACTGTATGAGTGTACTATTTCTATTATGAGTCAGCGATACCTGAATTAAAACGTTTTTTGTGATTTAAAACGCTTTCCGAGGCACGATAGAAACTCTGTATGTAACGGATTATACATATATTACCCATCCACAGACAAACCTTGGCAAGTGCTGCTTTAGCTGAAATATGAACCCGTGCGGCTGTTATTATTTAGCCATTTTGTAAAAAAAAGATCTCATAAATATCTCTAATTGTGACAATAGTAATCATAGAAATTTTAATAATTGGTAATTGGTTGTGTAATAGTAGTAATTTTGACAGTGACGCACAAATAAAGATATTTATGAGAAAGAATTGTGTGTTAGACACTAATCGCAACTTTCTTACGAAAATGCTTAAGTACTTAAACAATGAAATAAGTACCTACACGGCTATAAATTCTAGATCCCAGAAACTCAATGCGTGCTATACCAACGCCACCTAATTTGTAAATGAAAGGAGAAACGCCTTGAACCTCCTTTAAATATTTAAAAGAGATTCTCTCAGAGATGTTAAACGCTCCAAGGCTGGCCTATATGCATAATAAATTATGTTTACAGCTAACTTTATTGTTTCGGTTAAGTAATAAAATATACGTGTGTATGTTTTATCGGAAAACGTAAACCGAGCATAACTCTTTTATGACAAACTAGCGACCCGCCCCGGCTTCGCACGGGTGCAATGCTGATACTAAATACACCACAGAAAAACTGTGAACGTTGTATATAAAAACATAGCGGCCCGCTCCGGCTTCGCACGGGTATAAAATATATAGCCTATGTGATTAAAATCGATTCAGTAGTTTTGATTTATTCATTACTGCCCGTGGCCCGCACGCGTTAAATTTGGAGTAAATCAATCCCCCTTTCCCTATACCATGAAGATTTCCTGCTATCTTTGGAATATCTAAATTCATACACTACATTTTTACTTATTTACTTTTTACATTTTTAACTATTTATTTTATTTTTACAACATATTACAGAATGTCTTTATAAACAACGTTCACAGCTTTCTTGTCATTAGACAATACAAACATGTTTTCTCTGGAGGTCACTCTTGAAAGAGCGACATTCTGTAGGAAAATTAACAGCTTCTTCCAAATCGAGAACAGTATCGACCGAGTAGTATATTTTCGTCGGCGCATCAATCTTTGAAAGAATCAAGTTATTTACTTTATCTACTTGTTCGTTAGTTGGTGACAGAATCGCTCTTTCTTTAAACCAAGATATTGTCTTATAACTTACTCTGTCCCTCTGAACCGTATGCCTATCTCGATCCCGGCTGCGGCGAATCTCACGCTCTACTGAAGATTCTCTCTCTCTCTCAGCTCTATATCTATCCCGAGCCTGACTGAGGCGAGCCTCACGTTCCGTTGACGATTCTTCATCTCTTGCTGAACGTACTCTTCTGGCATTCACTGTACTACGACCTATGTTCGAACGACGACGTCTTCCAGACATGACTTTATAATTTCTGTACAAAATGTACAAAATTTACTCAGTTCTATATGTATGATTACCTATGCACAAATTGCCATATTATTAGTATGTGCCGCAGTAAAAAATATCTAAATTCTTACCATTCAGAAACAAAAGATAATCAACAATCATAAAAAACAAAAGATACCTATTCTATTCAGTTCTTTTTTTTTTTACTGAAATACCTCAACTTAAACAACGATTTTAATTAAATTAAAAGTACTTAAAAAATAATTTGCTATTCGTGTGACTAAAAACAAAAGATAATCAACAATCATCAACAACAAAAGATACCTATTCTATTAAGTACTTTTTCTGAACTTACATATCTCACCTTAAATCACGATTTTTGAAAATAATTTCCCTAATATTAAATTGATTTAACTGTAAATTTTAATCAAGATCTTAATAGAAAATTGCAATCCATAAATTATGGTTTTATTTAATCTAATCTTATCTCACCTTATGTAGGTACTTATAATTACTATAAGTGCGATTTAAAAATTAACCTTAGAATAGAATATAATTTATATTTTAAAACTACTATCCTACAATTATTTATCGTAACTTACTTATAATTACTGATACGTTGTCGCGCTGAAAAGCACGTTTTTATAATAAACGCGTCCGATCGCTGCTAAATTCAAAGTGCTATAGGGAAAACCGCGTTTTTTTTTATGAAGGGCATCTCGCAGTTCAACCTAGGGAGGTTGTCGACTGCTTAACCGAGCTTTTCTGTGGATGCCTCGAAATTAAGGCCTCCAGCCAGAGCAACTTACAAACTAAACTACAAACTAAGCGACTACGCACTGAGGGCACCCCCTGTGGGGTACGGACCTCGGCTCAGGGCGTCGCTGAGAGAGGACAGCAAAGGGACAGGCTGGATCTGAGTGATATTATTTAGGGGCTGATTTAAGTCTACAGGCTCAGCTGCGCGGGCTGGCTCGAGCAAGGGTCGGGGAGGGCGTGTACCGGGGTTTCGCGACGGGCCTCGTCGGCGAGGACAGAAAAGGGAAAACCGCGGCCTCAGACGCGCTATTTATAGGCACGCTCTTGCCGCACCGGGCGGCCGGCCGGTACCGCCGCAAACGCTACGTCCCGCAATTTTTAACCGACTTTCTTCAAAAAGGAGGAGGTTCTCAATTCGGTTGTGTTTTTTTTTTTTTTTTTTGTATTTGTTACCTCATATCTCCGTCGATTCTTAACCGATTTCAAAAATTCTTCTTTTATGTGAAAGGATATACTTCCCGATTGGTCCCAAATTTCATCGAAATTGGTTCAGTAATTTGGTAGGTTTTCACGTTAATTGCTATATCACGCGACGACGCCTGAAGTCTTGCATGTTTAATTTGACACACTTCCTGATTTCCGATTGAATTAAAAATTTGCACGCTTATGTATATCGCGTGATATTACAATATATCGATGACATGGAGCTGATCTGATGATGGAGCTGGACGGCGGCCTTAGAAACTCCGTTATGAAACGACATATGCCCATCGAGTTTGGGCTCGTATGATTCGTCTTGACGAGTACTTTGTCTCTAGATGGTATCCAGGGTCTGATGATGAAGCTGGATGGTGGCCATAGGATCTCCATGATAAAACGACGTAACCGCATCAAGTTTGGGCTCGTTTGATTCGTCTAAATGAGTAGTTTGTTTATAGATGGTATCCAGGGTCTGATGATGGAGCTCTAAGGTGGCCATAGGATCTCTGTGATAAAACGACGTAACCGCATCGAGTTTGAGCTCGTTTGATTCGTCTTAATGAGTAGTTTGTTTTTAGATAGTATCCAGGGTCTGGTGATGGAGCTGTAAGGTCGCCTTAAGAACTCCGCTATAAAACGACAACCCCATCGAGTTTGGACTCGTTTGATTCGTTTTGACGAGTACTTCTTTAAAGTTCTGGTTACAATATAAAAATTAATTCATGATTAGAATTTGTGTGGTATGCTAAAAAGTCTACAGCTAAAAAGGGTAAAATAAAAAACTTTCTGCGAAAAAAAACCGACTTCCAAAAAAACAAAAAAAAACTAAAATAACTTTTTTTAAATTACTTTCGGAAGTCGGTGACAAAAAATGTCAATGAAACAAACAAAGTCACCGACTTCCGAAAGTAATTTAAAAAAAGTTATTTTAGTTTTTTTTGTCTTTTTTTGGAAGTCGTTTTTTTTTCGCAGAAAGTTTTTAAATCTGTAATATCTTCGAAAATATTCACTTAAATCATACGGTGTAAAGGGCCATATAGATCTATATTAAATGAACAATGTATTCAAGGTATTTAATTGGTTAAGGATTAATGCTGTATTGGTTAAAATCGCTTCGAAAATTAGCCATTATTTGTCGTAAAAAGTAAATGACAAAAAAAAGTTATTGTGGGTTATCCATAACAGATAGACATATACCATCACGGACTTTTCTGTAGACCTTTTCAATGTGTACAATACTTAGTACATTATTTTGATAAGGGTTCAGCCTGCGTTTGCAATGTAAGCGGAAAAAATGTAATTATTTACGACATCACATTAGAAACCTCAAAAATAACAGTACTTCTCCACTATTTAATGGATGTTATTATACATATAAACCTTCCTCTTGAATCACTCTATCTATTAAAAAAAACCGCATCAAAATCCGTTGCGTAGTTTCAAAGATTTAAGCATACAAAGGGACATAGGGACAGAGAAAGCGACTTTGTTTTATACTATGTAGTGATGCGACTAGATTTTCAATGCTAGTGGGAATTAGTTTCATGTCTTTTATCCCGTTTCTGATTTCAGAATTTGAAGTTGGGAAAGAGTCAAACACTAATTAAAAAATGTTTGTTTGTAAAGTCGGTTTACGGACGATTTTACGTGTTACCGTCTTAAGAAAACATTGATGAAAAATCGCATACTTTTATGAATGGAATAGAATTAATCACTGAATTATTATTATTTTGTATAATACACAGTTGCGTGACAAGCCGAACGCTTGGGCCGATCGTACCTCCCTATCGCTTGTTCCGCGCTCTCGCTTGCACGCTCGGCTCAGGCGGAACGTGAGCCTTTTTCGTGCGTGCAGGCAGCGTTCATCGATTTAGAAGACGTTATCACGTCAAAAAAAACACTTCACATAAAAAAGGTTGTACATTTCCATTTAGGTGAGACCTGTCTCGCAGGCAACCACAATTTATGCAATAAAAATTCAAGTTAGGAGAATTTAATGCATGCATGCTCTTGTGTGGTGTGTGTGAGTGTGTTTATGCGTAGGTGTGAATATGTTTTGTCTATGAAATTCGAAGGACACCTCCTAAGGCTGACCTATCCTATACTGCTAAATTATTGTTTGTCAGGTTTAAAACCACAATATCTCAATATAGAAAGCAAAAGATAGACCGCCGATATTTCGAGCTAGAGCAAAAAGACTGATTAGAATAAGTATAGAGGGTGTAAACAGACTCTTAACGAAGCCAAAAGGCACTTGTTCTTCCCGTTATTGCGATCATTTTTTTGTTCTAGACCATACCTGGGAAACTTCTAGTTACGGAGATATTGGGGGTCAAAGTTCGTAATTTTTAACAAGTTTTTGTTTTAAATACATGTTTTTAATGTAAGATTTTTACTTTAAACACATCCAGGACCCCCTTACTATTCAATCCATCCGTCAGCACAATGTTTTGAGTGCGTTACATTGAGTCCTACTGAAAAACGTGATTTTTCAGCCCAGAAAAAAAGGTCGTTTCCCAGCACTAATTTTTGCGTAAAGTTACTTAGTTTGATGTACATAATACATGGTTGACGGCTTCGTGAAGAGTCTGTTTACACCCTGTATACATTATTAAAAACGATGAGTACTCTTTTTTTGGATTAACGAAACCGTTCAAGAAGAAAACACTTAAAAGCATCTCCCTACATTTTTTACAGCCAAAACATTTTATTCTTAGACCCGTCACACTGCATCAACTGCTCCCCATCAGAACACCACATCATTTTAACCTTACAAGCAGCCCGTCCTCAAAATAGGACATAATGGAAATCAGACAAAATCAATTTATTCTAACATAAGAAGGTTGGTTGGTTGGTGTAGTGGTTGCAAGCACTGCTGCTGAGTATGAGGTCCTGGGTTCGCTTTCCAGGTCGGGCAAAGTGTTATCGGGTTTTTCCATCAGGAATTTATCAGTAGCTAGCCTATTACATCCTTCCCTTTCAAAAATGACACAGTCAGTATTCTATAGACAAATAATATACTTAATCATATTAAAGATACATACTCTGGATTAATGTCGCGCTGATGTTGTGTGTCGGGTCATTTAGCTCCCTTCAATATGGTTAAGCTGAATAGGGCTGATCCATTCGTCATGTTCGTGGACGGGCGCTGTCAGTTGGGACTGGTGATCTCTACTTAGTTTGTTTTTAAGTTGTTGATATAATCTTTAACTCTGGACGCTCTTAATGTGCACGTATTTCTACATCGTTCTCACATATGTATAATCTCAACATGAATGACGTAACCAAGATTTTGTAACAAATATTTGATTGAAAAGAGTGTCTATGGAGTTTCTTGCCCATTCTACTCCATAGAGATCTACGCTTTGGAATAGGCAACTACAGTACTTTCACAAGTTATTATGCCTTGTATCCGTGACTGTAGCTTAACCTTCTTTGTTTTTCTGACATTCAAAAGTGCCTGTAATGGTCTAATTGAAATAAATGCTTTTGAGTTTGAAAATCTTACAAAAATTGACCCTTCGCTACCGGGATGCAATAATAGGTAAACTAACTAATCCTTCGGGGATTGCAGGCGTAGGTTGTACTGTGTCCAGAGGGTCTAGACGTCCTATTCCATCAGCGATACGAAACCACGGAGTCTGAATTTGTGCCCGTCGATGGCGATTGGTTCGCCCCCCTATAACATAGGACTTAAATTTAACTGGCGAGATGTGACTTTACCATTAGGTATACACCGCCGTTTGCGAGTACTACGCACCTGACCTTTCTGAAGAATCTCACCAATAAGGTCAGTGTATGTGCATATCTATAACTCTGTCTTACCTTTCGGGGATTACAAGAATGAATGAATGAATGATATATTTATCTATATATATAATAATCAATGCCACTTTTCGTTGTAATTTTATAAGTCAAGAACGGGCTCACCTATCCAAACCAAATGTTTTGGCTTTGTTCGGACTATTTAGTAGATGGTTTATGGGTATGTAGGGTAGGTAAGGTAGGGTAGGGTAGTCGAAATATTATTTAATTGCATTATGTGACGCAAACGAAGTTGCGCGGGTCAGCTAGTTTACCATAAGTTCTTAAGGTAAGGCGTGGTGTTATTTTAGAAGATTCATGTTAATTACGTAAGCGACAGTTAAATAATTACAAACACGACGCGTCATCAAACGAGTCGTCCTCACATGGGCAGTATGGTCACATTCCTGATGTTAACACAAAACTGGTTTACTGGAACGCACGACGGCTGATCAAGCTATACAAAACCAGTTTATGCGGATCTCACATTGTACAGAAAATATATAGAAAGCGAGGCCACGTTATACTGGAAATGTAAAGCCTAATGTTCCGCCGTGGGTACAATTACCATAAGACATGCCGTCTGCCTTTTATTTATTTATTTATTGATTCTATGGAATCAGTAGCTCGCTGTTGTATTTGAACAGTTCAATTCACACCAAAAAAAAAAGTTGGTATATTTTATTTTATTTTTAACGTTTCATTTGCATATTTCAGTTTTCTCTATAAACCTCGTAAACATATGGCATTGACTATGTATGTATTGACATATTTGTATATTAGTCAATTATAGGCTTACTAAATGCATACAATTATAGGACTGGCTCGTTGGTCTAGTCGTCGCGAGCGCGACTGCTGAGCATGAGATCCTGGGTTCGATTCCCTGGTCGGGCAAAACGTTATAGGTTTTTTCAGCAGGAATTTCTCAGTAGCAGCTACGGAGCGTGGGTTTGTGCCCGGTTGATGGAAATAGGCTCGCCCCCTATTACATGGGACTTAAACATAAGTGGCGAAATGTGGGTGTACTTCTTAGGTACACCTCTGCCTAACCCGTCGGGGATTACAAAGCGTGATGTGATGTTATGTTATTTTGGCGTATTATGTAATTGTGACCTAAGTATTTCGAGTTTAACTAAAATTGTTGTCTGTAAAACTCAAAAACTTTGTTCGTACGGAAGAACCGTTATTCGTACTCGTATCTACTTATTTTATTTCTGAAAGACTAATCAAAACTCATAACGGCAAGAACAAAACAGAGGGAAAAAGAAATAAAACAAAAGAAACCCGATTCCTTACACAATAAAAAGAAACCCGATTCCTTACACAATAAAAGCTGTATTCAATCCAAACGAAATCAACATAAGAAAAAGGAAGAACCGAAGAACTCCCGTAGGCGAGGGTTCAACGACCCGTCTTATCTCGGACACCAACTTTTATCTATCTACAATCCGCATCTCCTCGCGCCTTGGAACTTAATCGATTTTTCAATACTAAGATATGGACCTTATCTCCTAACAATAAGGCATATTTCAACCCTAAGTAATCTTTACCCTGTATAGAAATCTAGCACTTCCCCTCATAGGATTAGAGGCTTCTATTTTTTGCACGTGTCTTCTCACAAAGGTTGGTCCCAATTTCGCGATGTGCCAAGTCAATGCCAATATTTGTCTAGATTAGATAAAAGATTTTGGGTCCGGCTGTGCAAACTCGATTTTGCATTGAATCGCTTTCCGGTTTAGTGTAATACGATCGGAAATGGATTTCAATGTGTTTGCGATGCCGTTTATGATTTAATCAAATCCGCTTGCAATATTGAATTTTGCAAAATTATATTAAAACACATAAATATTGAAACCAGTGGCGTTTGGATATTTATGCGTTTAATCTCATTTTAGAGCTTTGTTTGCGAGCTGTTCTGAACTTCTGCTCAATAATGAAACCGTCCAAATTGAATTTCTGATCAAACGTTCCTCATGCACCAGTGATTGTTTGGAAACCCTTATTTTTGTGTTAACACAAAGCTAACCCTTCCAATTCACTCAATCAATACATAAAAATCTCTACAGTAATACAAGAACACTACAAAACCAATAAAGCATGAACCAAATGGGGTCACACACTAAAAAACTCAAGAATAAAGTCATAGAAGTAAATGCGAGGAGACCTCTCGAACATCCGTAGAGGGTCCCTTTATAATTTATTAATCTCTTACCGAAGATGAAAACTACGGTCTAAAAGCTGCCTTAGTGCGTAGCATTAATGTGCTAACAGAATAACGAGGCTTCCCCTCGCCGACCACTTCCCTTGTGTTGCGACCTAAAAATAAGCAAGGATGCTGAGACGTAACTATTCTGTTAGCGGACATTTGTAGCCGGATGAGATTTGAGGATGTGGCGTTTGATAGCTCGTTGAGAATTCGCTGGGATTGAATGGAGACATTTTGGCTTGCAAAATGTTAGGCAGTCGTAAATCTGGATCTAGTTGACTATGAAGTTTTTGAGGACTGAGCAGAAACGTAAATTCTGATAGTGAATCCTCAAATTGTGATCATTGTTCTCTTGAGTCTTATAAATAAGGTTAAGTCTTTAACATAGTGAATGCAGAATTATGACGAGTTAATTCTTCCCCTATGAACAACAGAATGGCTCAATTTACGTAACGTTATTTGCTCTAAGAACACATTCGCAGACCCCCGTTGAATTCCATTCCACCCTAATTTAACGAATGAAGACGTTCTCTCCGTAGTTTCTCTTCGATGCTGCAGAATTTACAAATGATGGAAGGATTTTAGAATCATATCCTTATAGTTTCGTCGAATCTTTATAGTTTTATTCTTCAAATTGAATGTCATTCAATTAATTTATTCATCAAAACCACAAATATGTTCATCTGCCGTCTCTATTCTCGGAACGTCCTCTAACAACTAATGAATAACATCGAAATCCATTAAGAGACCATAAATCATTGAACCACATCTTAATTATAGTGCAACATTAAATTTAATGTTATCAGTTTGAGACCATCAAATCGTGAATATATGCATGAAATTATAAATACAATAACGTACACGGAAAGCTTATCGTAAATCAAAACAGTGTCATTAGATACGAGGCTCGTACGTACGCTGTACCGGGAGAGCGGAATCTTTAATATCTGCATGCCCAGCTAATTGAGACCCGTATCTGTTCAGAAATCGCATTAATTTTCTAGGAGTATCACAGGTCTTGTTTGAATGGTTGGTGTTTAGGTGTCCAGCCGTGAAAGAGCTCTGGATTTTGGTGGTGGCCTCCCTCAGTTGTTGGTCAGTGAACTGTGTGACGGGAGCGGGGGAGGTCAACGAAGATTGGGTGGCGGAGAGGTTGTTCCGGGCGGGAGCTCAGCGCGCAGCCTCCGCTGTATCGAGCGGCCGCGCCCGCTCCTACCCACGTGCTCCATTCACCGGTACCACCACGTGTAAACTGTCTTTCGACGAAAACCACTTACTTACATGATTTTCAGATTATAATGTTCGAAATAATAAAATATATGCGCAAAAAAAATTGGCGCCCAACGCGGGACCGACTTGTATTTTGAACTATTTAAATAAAATAAATAACTCTTCACTAATGGATTTCCATCATCACAACAGATGAACTCATATATCACACAAACCACGAAGCAACGATTATACCTCTGGCCAGTTTCCTACACAAAAATCTCGTCAATACTATAAATCACACATAAACGAATTATCACCTGCTCGCTACCGATAGTCGGCCGTGTGAATTGACATCGGAAATAAAAGTGACAGCATATGCCGATCCTGTGGGCTCGGAAGTAGGCCAGCCATTCATTAAGTGAAGTGGTGTCGGCGCATATCGAATTAGCCTTTACACCGAATCGCAGTACAAGTCAACTAGTAGAAGTCTACATCTGCATGCAAATCACGCTCGTCTATTCGAATAGTTAATTAATTTAGATTTTCTAGAACTTTGTTCTTCTTCTTTCTCATTTATTCAATGTTGAGTCATCTAATCCTCTTAGATTACATCTCTCATTTTCTTTAATTTTAATTTCATTCAGTATTGAGCGTTCAAGACAAGCTTATATCTTACTGTACTTACAAATGCTCTATTCTAAAGCCACTAACATGAGGGAAACAGTAAAATGGTATAAAATAACTAACTACACGGAAACAATATAATCCTAATTCAAACCAAACCCTCAAAAAGAGAAAACGGAGTTTCAAATAAATCATGCAATTTCATTGAAAACAACCAATTAAATATCCAGTCATGTAAAATAATTGGGTATCAACAGATTTGCAATAGAATATACCACAGATCAATTGATAGCTGATAATAAAATATGAGCAATTGACCATATTGAATAGTACTGCATAAACGTACGACCTGCGGCGTACAACTGACCGACTCAATATATTTAGATGGAATCAGATTAATGCCAATGCATTCAATTGGAATAAATGGTGACTCAAACATCGATTATCAGGTGCAGTGATATGAAGCGATAAAATGCAGCTGTCGATTTGTTAAAATATTACCCACAAGCTTTTGCCTGCGGCTTCGTATACGATTGAGATTGCCAAAAATCAAAATCTGTACCGCCGTTAATGCGCGAAAACCTGACAGACAGATAGTTACTTTCGCATTCATAATATTAATATGCATTGGATTGGCTTTAAATAACTTAAAAAAGAACAAGAGCATCTATATCTTCTAAACTTAGTTTCTAAAGCTGAAGTCTAGATAACCGAAGACTATAATAGAACAGACATCCGGAAGTATGCTGATCTTGGAATATTTAAGAGGGTCCTCTTATAACATCATACACATGCGTAACCGGAAAGTGAAACAGATCGTAAAAATAAAGAAAGATTTATAATCTCTCCTCATATAGTCATATATAATTGAGGATGAAAGGTGGATTAAAAATAATTAGGCATTGAGAGGAAATTATAGAGATCTCCAAACCGTTAATAAAGCTTAACAAAATCCCAACGAAATTGTAAGGTAATAATCTCATAGTAGCCAACTTAAGTACCGTTAAACTTGACCTCGCGGTTACATCCGTCAGCCGTTAACAAAACTACTAAATCACAACATAATGTCAATGAAGAAAATCAAAAATTGGCTCATCGATAACCTTGCGGCCATGTGATGAACCTGTTTGACTTATGATCTTTTGCTATTAAAAGAATCGATGGATGGACTGCGTAAAGAGTGATATGGCAATAAAGGAGGTGTCTGATGAGATGACGAGTAATAGAGAAGTATGGAAGAAGAAGACATGCTGCACCGACCCTAAATTTATTGGCAAGAAAATGATGATGCTATTAAAAGTAATATTTGAAGACAAGATGCGTTTACAATAACCTGTCAGAGGGTTCTATGAAAAATGTATTTGGCTGTCTACGACTCTCAAGACGGTAGTCTAGTTTTTCGACGGTAGTCTAACTAGAGGAGTAGAAAGACAAAATACTAGTAGTGTAATGTCTTCAATCCCTTTTGATTTCTTTTTGTGAGTACCACACAATATTTTTACGAAACAGAAAGAAATCCTAATTTAGAACTATTACTTTTAAAAAAGATCATCCTTTCAGCTGAAATTCGCCCTACATCAAGGAAACAAAGACCACAGCAGTATCACATTTTTGCTTCATTATGAATACCGTCAAAGACATTCCAGCATCCAATTAGCGCTTCATCCCATAAATCTGACACCGCTGAGAACAGCTATTGCTAACAAGCTCTCTATCACACTATAGGTTTGAGTCTTGACACCATTTCCTTGCCGCGCTGTATTCATATGATTTAGGTGCAGGCTATTACCAACATACTGAAGGGATAAGTGTGGCAATGTGTTATTTGAATTGATGGTCTCTGCCGCCCGAAATATAAGCGTGTACTGCCTGGGTGCGTGCATTTTTCAATGTTAAGAGGGCTATCACAAAATTAAAGAATTCAGTTTAGATAAATTAGACGGCATGCGGCAGTGGATGCCTAAGTGTGCATCTAGCGAGGTATACTACGCACACATGCAAACAGCTATGCCTCGGATTCCAGGAACAAACCAAAATGAACATACAAGCTAAGGACCGCCCGTTCCGACATTTATATTGATTTTTAGCATTGCATAAAATAATTGTTTCCAAGTAGTATTTTACTTTTAAATGGTCTAAGTAATTATTTTTTTCAAGCAAGGTACGATAGTAACCTTACTTATTAAATATTTTTCCTTTGAATTTGGATTATATCTTCATAGATAAAAAATATAATTTCGGACGAAAAAAGGTCAGTATCTTTTTGTTTTACGGATTTTTTTTGGTGTATTTCTGTACGAAACATAAAAAATTGATTAAAGCATTCCAAAGTACACCACTCAATTGCACCATGGACATTTTTATATAATATAATATTATTATATCTTTTATGTAACAAAGCATCAAAGATGCTCAAAAGTAGGATTTTATGAAACATCCTTTGCAGAGACAAGGTTTTTACTCATGTACGTGCACAAATTGAAATATTTGTTTAAAACATTCCCGAGAAAAATAATCAAACTTTCTAGAGCACATTTTTTTTTAAATTTTGTGGCCATATATAAACCATAATCACACATCAAAAATCGAGTAAAACGCTCAAATACAAGAAAAAACCAATGTACTACAACTGTACTACACCAAATTCGCTACCCATCAATTTGTGCAGAAGACTTGTTATAGAACCATGAATGTCAAAATCTTAATGCGCAGAATTTAGGTAGCAATAATTTTAGAGACAATTGAACCGATGTACACGTATTTCATAAACAACGATATAATTTAAGAGATATAGAATTGAAACTAGAAGAACATAATAAAGAAAAGAGAACAGTGACACAGCTTAGAATTGGAACAGGCATAAAACTGGGGAATTTCATCGAAACATTCCTTGGCGTTTTAATTTTAATCCGACACCATTCAATATGGCGTCCTCAGCTCGGCAACTATTTGAACATGAAACACCAAGAGGCTATTGTGACTACAGGCAATATTATTTCTGATAACGCGCTCATTGTGCTGCATTACTTTGTGCACTTTGCAACAAGGTGATATCACAATTCACGACAATGCGTGAAAGGTTGCTACAGACACAATGTAATGAAGTGCTGCAGCGCTGGTAAACTTTATAGATGACTAACGTGTACCGGTTACTAACAAGGTCTGTCTTTGATGTTGTGGGTAATGTGTCTTTACAAGACTGTTACATAAAAAAATTCAGTATTGTGCTTCATATTTTTTTGTTTATTTCATCGTTGAAATGTAATCGCCGACTTTCCTACTAAAACTTTTTTTTTTTTAATTTATGGTCTTATAATGCATGTTTGCATATGCTATGCCTATAATGTTCTTACTGCTGGAAACAGTAGCCTTCTCTATTCGAGAGGGACACGCGCAGCACGTCGGGCACAGTACGGCTTGGTAGATGTGTCATGTCTTCGATTTTTTGCCCCGAATTGCGGGTTTCTTCGCGATGTTTTCCTATCGAAGTTTCGTCTAGGTCCGAAACTCCGAACCTCCGAACTCACGATCTAAACCAAATCCGAAGTCGGGGCCGATATCACTGGGCCACCAAGAATGATTATGATTTGTTTATTTGATAATTTCAACGTAAATGTTAGATCAACCAAATGTTACGCCTGACCCTGTCACACAACCTTGTTGGCCTCAAAGATTTTGACATCAGAACCTTTTAAAATAATAATGTTATTTTTACAACCAGTTAACGTTCTGCCTGGCTTTGAGCCACGTTGTAATTGATTCTACGGATGAATTATTACTACGTACAGGGATTAACTGCAATGCATAAAATCAAAATTCTTAATGAAAAAATCTTGCAACTACTAAGACTAAACGAGAGATATCTTAACAAAGGCGAATTTGCGCCTGTTATCTTTAATCCAATTAGCATTTAAACTACTTCAACTTAAGATAGCAAATATGATTCTAACTGGAGATATCACAGCTACTTTAAAAGGAACTACTAAACTGACCACTTGAAAATCTTCAACAAAAATACTTTTTTCTTCGCAACTGTAAAGGCAAAGAAATGAGACTCGGTGTCGGGGCTCAAATCACCGAGGAAGTGCTGCGACTGGCGGGAAACTTACAACGGAAACAAGTGGAAAAGTTCGACACAATTCACACACAACGACTTCTCAAACGCTTTTAGGGACGTCGACTGCGCTCGATACGATGTTCTGGTGATCGCGTATTTATATAGATGATTTGGCAATGACTAATGCGCGACTGGGAAGCCAATGTGAACGTCGAGATAGACGCCTGAACGATATCAGCAAAGATTCAAGAAATATCAAGTAGAATGCAATCAGTAGCACTCATTTATCTTTTTAAACAAATAATAAAAAAGTTAAACATACTCAATTAGATAACACTCACAGCCACCATACTTCAACCACAATCATCACATCAAATTTACACTTAGCGTTTACAAACAATGGCGCCTCTTAATGATACAACGTTGAACGTTGCCAAAAATTCATTAATCACCGGCACACGCTTAGCAAACTCATAAAGTGAACAGCGAGACGGTCGGAATTACCGTAAAATGTACAGGATAAGTTTCTCGGCTCGCGAAGTTCAAGTTGCATTATACTCGGTGCATCCTTCGCATGAATGATATATGGAGGCGTCTCGAGCTCCTCATGCATAACATTAGGGATTTTGTTGGTAACATTGCTCTTCCAATCCAACATTATCCTAAAGAACTATCATAATATCATATTGGATTGTCTGCTAGAGTTGAAGTGCAGCATTTGCATTTGAGTAAACTTAAAATCCGACAAACCAAACAGTCAAGTAATGAATTGAGATAAACATTGTATTCATTCAATTTGTTCCAACGATCACTTTGAAATCGTCAAAGCTATTAACAGTTCGGAATATTGATTCTACTGTGAAGTACCTATAAAAGAGTCGATTGCGCTGCGGTATTAATTTTCTGCAGATTTCCCACGAACGTGATGCAATGGAGCATTATTGGCTTAACTTGGTTTCAAATTATGACTGTACTGTTTGCTAATAGACAATAAACCTGTTCTATTGCTATTTTATCTTTAATGTTATTGTTAACGATATTATCCAGTAAACTCTTCTTACATCCATTTGAAAATTCGTCGAAGGAATAGAATAGAAAAAAGAAATATTCTGATTTAGATTTATTTTCCTTTCGGTTCATTTTTATTTCAGCTGTCATTTGTGTGCCGTTCAAATTTTGGCAAAACGTATTCACATACACACGAATCCACAAATTCAGCCTATCCATCTCCATATAGAAACCATTATGATACTCAAATCAATTGCTCCGTATCTTTCAAGTTTATTCCGAAATGATTCACTTTCCATTTCACACGTTGCAAAACCAGCTTTACGACGTACTTTTAGGTAACATTTTTGAAAAAAGGGCCAGTTGAAAAAATGTGATAAACTCAAATCGAAGATTTGTTCTGAACAAGACACGAATCAATTAATTAAATAAGTCCGTTGAGGCGGATCGTCGGCAAGTCACCAGCCTCCTCGAGAACACTTGAAGCGTTATGGAGATATTAATTTTGCTCTTTTTAACGCAGTGACAACTTGGATTTTTTGCTTTGTCTTCCATGTGCCTTTGGGCACTTTAATAATACTTTTTTTAAATAGCTCGTACTTTATTACTTTTGTTTCGATGAAAAAATTCTTCGACACTGATAAGAGGCGTATACAATTTGTTTAATTAAGAATAATAAAATAACCGTTTGTTTATAAATGTTACACAGGAAGTACAGTAACCGTAACAATTTACACACTATGTATGTAACACAGCAGTTATTCACATAATATGTATAATGATTTAATGTAACTTACAAAGTAAACATGAATGCTGCCGCAATATTATTATCAGATGACGTTTCCAAGTATTTCATAGAACCACTGTAATTGTTCGAGGAACAACCGTGGTCACAAATTCTAAAGGAACTGTGTACTATATTAACGATAGGGTTTCGCGCGAAATGTTTCAATTTATTTAAATAGATGATGGTAATTGTTTCAATAGGTTTGATTACTGTAGGCTTTAGATTGGAAATCAAATTAGTAGCTTACATTATTTACTATCTGCGTCTCACAACCTGATTCAATTAAGAAAGTGTTAATGTTAAAATATAACATAAGATCACGCCTGTAATCCCCGAAGGGTTAGACAGAGGTGTACCTAATAGTAAACCCACATTTCGCCAGTTATGTTTTAAGTCCCATGTAACAGGGGGCGAGCCTTTTGCTATCAACCGGGCACAAATCCAGTCTCCGTGGTTGCTACTGAGAAATTCCTGATGGAAAAATCCAATAACACTTTGCCCGACCTGGGAATCGAACCCTGGACCTCATGCTCAGCAGTCGCGCTCGCGACCACTAGACCAACGAGGCAGTTAATGTTAAAAATTGTTTCATTTTCTTCTTGTGTCGATATACGTCACAAAACGAGATGGCCTTACAATGCGAAGACAGTCATCGACATAAAACAAGCCGATAATTCCTTGTAAACTGTTTAGTTTTCAATGTAACTGATGTTAAAATCATTCCCGGTTTACTATCAACGTGCATTGAATACCATTAGGCTCAAGTTATAGTGAATCACTTTCCGAATGTGTCGATGAATAATTCACGGCACAAAAAGTTTATTTGATTAAAACCAGCCGCTTGCGCCGGCTGTGAAAAATTAAATGATCTCTCCATGGTCAAATTCTTAAATTGTTTTAGGGATATTTCGACAGTCGACCAGAAGTCGGTGTTAATACTTTGTACTTTACCTAACCTCGCGTACTATACTAGGGTTTAGTTACCACTGACGTGCAGCCTTCTGTACATAATCGAAACAATTATTAAACAGAGAAAAAATATAATATAATAATAGATTTACAAGCTATCATAATAATAGTGGTAGTCCGAGCTAACTCAACACAATAATCAAATAATAATCATATAATCGAATATTTAAAATACTGAAGACCATTTTGATATAAAATAATAATTGACCAGTATGGGATTTGTGTCAAAAACCACACATCGATCAAAAACACATCTGATTTTCAACTCGCTCATTTAATTCACTAAAAGAAGTTAGACGTTTATAAACATAGCTAATCACCGACAAAATACAATTAATGTGGCAATTATCCGATCCGCATTGAAAATTACCAAATCAATGGAAACTCGGTTAGATATAAATCAGTAAGAGAAATCACCAGTATAGTACATGATAAACACATTGTAGTCATTAATAATGCAGAACTTAGGCTTGGTAATGACAACCCAGTTTAGAATAGGCACAATAGATATACTAACACAAGTAACATAACATATGGTTTTGTGTTTAAAGAGGAAGGACAAGTACCCAATACATAAGACATTACGGCTGTTCAATGAACAGAATTGTCCCCTGAAGTGTAAATATATTTTGAAGTCTTAGCAAATAAAGCGTTAACAATTTTCAAAGCCTCTTCAGTGCCACTAATGCCCTACTTATATTTTACGAAATCTTGGGTTCAAAGGAAAGTCAACCGTTCAGTCAGGATTAAGGTGTTTTGCGTTTACTTTTAAGGTTCGGATGAGTAGCGTAGTTGAAGCTTCTTTCAGATCAGAAACTTCGACCTTCTGGGAAAAAGAAATAAGTGCGTTTTGTTCCAGTTTGAGGATTTGGGCGGGGATTACGATGAAGTATTTGATTTTGGACTTTATCTGATTTCCAATAGCATCAATAAATCGAAATAAATCTAAACTAACCATCTGCTGCAATGCTTATCATCAATACTGAAATTATTCCTCAAATTCGCGGAAATAATTTACCAAATATACACGATCACCGTGGGAATAACATCCAAATATTCTCTTATCAGTCATTCGGTAATTCAATAGATTAACGAGACATCATTCATTCACTCTAACAATGTTTGAACATGAATTTTTCAATGAACTACTGATTTGTCAAACTATTTGCTTGTGTTTTATTACTAGCTACTGATTTTTGTCAATGGCCTTGAGAACGAGTAGCTCATCAAATACTCAATAAAAATGATTTACCGGTTATGTTAATAACGGTCGGGTTTTTAAAATTACCATAAAATCCAAATATGGTACTGACCTAGATCCGATAGCAAAATCAAACATGTCAGAAGTGGAATTGGACAAGTCCTAGGCGATTTAAGTTTATAAAGTAAAAATCACAAGAAACTTGAATACAAGTTCTTGATTTAAAGTAAAAAGTTAACAAATACTATCTTAAAAGAAACATGCGTCATTACGAAGAGAACAAAAAAAAAAAAATTCAGAGTACGGGCTAACAGATCTGACTTAAGCTTTTCACACATTAAATCATTCAACTGTTCAACGAATCGCAGACGACAGCTGGACTTCTTTTATTATTCTTGCTTGCAGACGTTTTAACTGAGTTTCGTCACGTTATTTCAGTTGACGTCATTGCGTCTATGAGCGTGAACCCGTTGAAATTGACGCTCGATGCCAATAAAAATATGTGTCATCCATCAGGTTTGTTTTTGTGTTTATGTACCTATTATTTGTGTTATTCATCACTATGAGTTTTACTCTTGGTGTCAATCAAAATGAGGTAATATAATATGTATGAGATTTATTAAAAATTACTGGCTGTCAAACGCTTATTTTCAAAGCCGACTAAAGATGAATTCAAATGGAATGAATTTTAGAACTTTTCAACGACCCACCACATACAATAAGCGTTTAAAGACCGCATTAACGGTAGATCATATCGTTTTAGTAAGGTTCTTACCTTCGCAGACACCTTTTGTAACCCTATAATCGCCGCATTATTTCAGAGCGTTCGCCCTATAAGGGAAGGCATGACGTCGCGTTTACTAATGCCCACATAACGAGCTAGCAGCTTTAGGGTTCAGATAGCGTGCTATTAACCCGTGCATGGGTTGTGCACAGAATATTATGTAGACTATGCAGTTAATCGATTTCTGACATACGTTGTTGGTGAACCCACGCGAATCGCTCGTTTTGCACAAAATTCTGACGAGATTCGAAATCTAGAAACATTTAGGTCTAATTTACATAGGACAGTCCCATCCTTCCTCCCGGGGAAAACTAGCGTAACAAACGCCCCAGCAATTCGAAGAAGTCAGTTTTCTTCATTCCCCGTTAAAATCTGTTTATTGACGCTACGAGCGTGTCTTGGCCGTGGCTTAGGCCTAAGCATCTATATTAATATTTCATAATTGGACTTTGGAGTAAGTATGCAAGGCGCGGTACATAGCTTCCTATTTGTTTGTGCTGTCAACACCGACGTATTTGGGCAGCGCGTCTTCGGCCACGGGAAGCGTTGATTCAACGCACTCCCACATCCGGGCAAGGTTATAGCATTGTCTACCATTGGTTTACTTAAAGCTTCCTGTTTAAATTCCTGATGGATTCCAATGGGATATATTATTAATCCTAAAATCATAGTCCAAATTACTCGTTAATCGTTTTCTTAAAGCAGGAGTGTCTACTCCGTTACGGGTAAGCCTCATCTTTCATGTGGTTAAGCTTCGCTCACCGTGTCGGAATTGCTGATATTAATTATTCATCAAACATGCCAGATAAAGCTTAATGTGGAGAGCCGTCTGCTCATGATAAATTGCTTTGTATATCCACTTTAGAGTTTGAGAGATTTTTAGGCTGAAACTTTCTGTAACCTCAACACACACTCATAGGTATGTAAGTGTCGGTGACGCCCCGTAAATGATAAGTAGAAACCAGTGTAACATCTTCATTTGTTAATCAAATAGCCATAGGAGATATAAATCACATAGTGGAACCAATAACTGAGCGGTAAAACAAGCAGTTCCGCTTACTTGCGCCGGCGCCGCGCCTGCGTTGATTTTGCATCGTAAATTAACGTGGTTTCAGCAAAGATATAAAAAAAGGCTTTAATCGCTGTCCAATTTTCGCCTTTGTCCAATTTCTTCTTCTTCTTCCATCTTTTGAGGCTTAATTTCTATAGTCACCTTCTTTCTAGCCATAATATGATCTTTCACACAATGCATCCATTGTAAAACAATCTTCGTATACTACATTAAAGCTCTATCGATTCTTAAGCTTTCGCATGTCAACCTAAGGAGTTGTTTTCTGCTTAACCGTGCGTACGTGCCATTCTTTGGATCCCTTATTAATGGAGCCGGGCAAAGGTCTATCTAAGCAATGAAATATTCCTTAATCCTTAGAACTCAGGTGAGTTTACTAACTTTTGCAACAAACTGCAAGAGTAACCCGTAACCCAACACGTCATAACGTAGCAAGTGTTGCAACGGTACACCGCGCAATCGAGATAATGCGATTACTTAAGTAATTATATGCGACCTCATGATTGATCGCCCGGATCGGCCGCGGTGCAAGAGATGCTAATTGAACCAGTGTGTTAACGTTAACGCCTTCGTTAACGTTATTGATACGTTTGAGTGGTTTTTGTTTGTGACTACATATCAATTGCATTTCATGCGGGTTACGGGTTATCGTTTGCGTTCGTTTATTTTTGACAGTTGAAATTGGGAGTGACATCTGTTGTTGTTTTTGGGCATTGCGTTTTGTTTGCAGAGTAAGGACCGCTTGTAGCATAAATATAATTATTTAAATGCGGTTAGCGCTAAAAGTATTTGAAACATCGCCCATTTTCCGTGAATAATTAGCACTAAACGTATTAATTCATGTTTTTCGGTGCAAATGAGTAATTAAAGTTTACGTTCAAATAACCCAGGGGAGTGTTATTACATTGATTGTTAGCAAACATATTTATTAAGTCTACATAGGCATTAACGAGCTTTCATTACTTTGGTATCATGTATGTCGGGTTAATTGTTAATTACAGCCCGAACATCGTTTACAACTTAGTGTTATGGCACGGAATTTCGGTTACTGAGTAAAAACAATTTTGGAGTCGTTATTTTAAAAGCACTGATATAAAAACAGAATATTAAATGTAGGTAGTTTAAACGATAACGGGTCGCAATCAAGTTGATATTATAAGTGGGGTTTTTCCAAACCACAACAAACCGTGTGTTATAAAAACAAACATACATGTCTACTTTACAACTGGCAACATTCCGTAACTGCTGTCACAGATAATTTAAGACAGTGCCAATGTATTTGCAATTTTCCAATATTACAAAATTCAGCCAAAAGATAAATTCTGCAAATCTACCTAACGTTTTCCCAACTCCGTGGGGACGGCTTTCAGTCTAACCAGATGCAGCTGAGTAACAGTATTTTACATGGAGCGACTGCCTATCTGACCTCCACAACCCAATTAGTACTGGGTTATACGATACTTTTGGGCCACTAACTACTTGTAAGAACTGTCAAAGATGTACAAATAACAGCCAGGACCAACGGCTTAACGTGCTTTCCGAGGCACCGAGGAAACTCAGTATGTAATGCGTGGTCGCCCATCCACGTATCAACCCAGGCAACACAAGCACGGCTTAACCTGAAGTTCGACCCGAATGGCTGCTATTATTTAGCGACGAGCTCCTTCAAATTCTACAAACCTATAACATCACTAGCTTTTGCCCGCAGCTTCGCTCGCGTTAATTTAGAATTTGACAATCAATTCGGGTTGTACTCTGCTTGTTATTCAATCATGATTCGAAAGCAAGTGGCGCCATCTATTATCATAAGAACGTTATTGTTATTTTCCTAGGAACAGTACTTTTTTAGATAAATGCTACCCTGTCCGTTTCTGTACACCTGACCACATATACACAAAATTTCAGGATGATCGGTCTAGGCGTGAAAAGGTAACAAACAAACAAACTTACTTTCGAATTTATAATACACACTAGCGGACGTCACGCAGTTTCAGCCGCGTAGTTCCCGTTCCCGTGGGAGTACGGGGATAAAATATAGCCCATTTTACTCGCTGATAATGTAGCTATTAGCTATTCATTGCTGAAAAAAATTTTCAAATCGGTCCAGTAGTTTTTAAGTTTATTCGTTACATACAAAAATACAAATTTTTCCTCTTTATAATTTCAGTAATAGTTCTTTTTCGGTTTTCCTATACTCGACCTTGCATCGGTTGAGTTAATAAACCCGTACTGCGTCCCGCAGGAAAAAAGATATTAGTAATAGTAATACATAATATATTGTTATTATATTATTAAGTAAGGATAAAGAAGTAAGGACTAGTAAGGATTAAAAGTAGATTGTTCACAGAAAAAGGCAAAATAGTAAACGACTATTCTTAACCAACAAAACAGGACAGATTACACCATACATCCGATCGGGTCCAAAGTTTGACTCATCTACGAACGACTCATCCTGCCTGCTCCTAATGATTTATTTATTATTAGCTATCAAACAATACAATATGGGTTATTCATTTATCACTCTGGCTATCGGAGCGGGGCAGCGAAGCAAACGCCAACGCGCCGCGATAACTGAGAATTTATGATAAGAACTACAATTTGCAATTGATTGCAACTATTTTCCCAGGATTGTGTTTAGGGGGAAGGAAAGAGGGGAGATATCAAAGGGCTTTAATACAAATAGTCATACTATAGTGTCAAACGGGAGCACGAGCCGAAGGCATTGAACTAGACTAAAACTGATTCATCATCTTCTGGCATTTGTCCCATGTTACTTGGGGTCGGCGTAATTTTTTTTTCTTCCATTCTCCGCAGTCAACCGTTGTGCAATCCTTTACACCTTTTTCTTTCAAAGACTAAATACTGATTGCACCAATAAAAGAGAACGTCATCTACAATGGGTTACAATGACACTGACAGCTCTTGAACGCAGTTTAAATGTTTGTGCTAATCGCGTTCAGTTTTTTGGTGGAAGCCGCCTTTACTATATGCGAAATGCTGTTAAGTCCAGCAGGACTCCAAAGAGGACGTTTTTGTTTTGACATAAGCGCTGCACTTAAACAACTGGCAATAATAATAAACAAACTTAAGTGACACATAGGTTACTCACGATGCCAATAAGCTCTTACTAAGCCTGTTCCATGAAAGGCTTCATCACACCTTTACGAGGTAGTTTGAACCCAGGGCCTTTCTGTTAGAAAACACCCTTGATACTTACAGTTCTGTTTTTATTAAGTAGCAGACAATAATTAATTAAGAAACCACATCAAAAGCAAAGGGACTTCACCCAGCAGTGGTGTAATGCAAGTTTAAAAGGGTTTAGGCAAAAATGAACAGCATCGATCTTGTCGATTTTAGGGTTGCCCGAAGTGCTACGTTCGCTACGGATGTTCTAATTTTAGAATATCAGAAGCAAAAGTATTCAATTGATAAAAAGTAATAAACGAACCAATTTCCAGACGAGAAAACTCCCAAGATAAAATACCGAAGCCAATAAATTAGCAAGTACTTAAAAGACGGAAATGGAAATCAGTGCAATAAGAAAGGAGCGAAGTCGGATAAAAAGCCGCGGTTAAAGTTCCACAAGTGGCAGTGGCAGGTTAATTAGTTAACTGTCGATCATTTAACTAAATCACACGTGGTTTTGTAAACCTTTAGCTGGTGTAACGTTTCCGTAACTACTGACCTTTATAACGTTAAGGTCAAGATAGTTCCGTCCGATCGTCACAACATTTTTTTACGTTAAATTATGTAAAACTTTGGTGGTCGTCATAAAGTTCGATTTTATATTTCAGATTTGACTGATAAATATTGAATGTGTTTTGTGACTGAATTAGCGGCTAATTATGTCTGAAGATTGAGCTTACGATAACATCTCTATGAATTTGGACTTCTTACCACTCCCAGGGCTGCGTACCTAGTTCAGGAGCCCGGAAAACTGACAGTAATTTTAAACTTGTAGTACAGCCCACTGTTTCCTCATGTTATGTACTGTGTTGTTGTTTTTATGTACTCATAAACTTAAAATTTAAACCAAAAGTTTTTATTATAAAATAATATTTGCGATCGAAGTGGCTCAAAGGTCTCACGAAAAAGCTAAATGACATTTTATTTTGGGTTCTACTGCTTTCATACATTTCGGTCAGGATCGTATTTCGTTGGTTTTTCAAAACATTAAACCAGTCCTGGTAGATTTAAAAGTGTCATGAAAGGCAATAACAATAAATTTGATGACGCATTCCGTCGAGTCAATGGCTCAAGGGAATCGAGACTTGATTGGATTCCCACCCTAACATCACAGGGCTTATAACGACATTGCTGGACTCACAGCCACCCCAACTGCATACTCTTGCACTGCACAGCACGCAAATTGTACTCTGTAATTGCTTACTTTGTTTAGTCTGATTAGAGGTCTATCGATTTGTTGTTAGCAATTAAATTCTGTTGTCCGTATTATATCTTGCATATGACGGTTTGAATCTTGTCTCAATTGAGTGTTAAATAAAGCAATGTGTTGCTTGAGTTTAAAGATGCTACAGGGCCAGGTGTTAATTAAATCAAAACATTAAAATCTTGAAATATGAACAGTTAATTCACTAAGCATTTAACATCTGGTTTTCTAGCTCCTGACAACATGAGAAACTAAGACCATTCTGAAACTGTGTAAAGTGAAACAATGTTTTATCCGTGACAGATGTAGTTTTGCAAAAAGAGACATTAACCCAATTCACAGCGGGTCGTTAGTATCACAGTCTGCGAGTCTGTTATCTCGAGAGCTATCTCTGCGGTCACCCAGCCGCTGTACCGTCGAGCACAGGCTTTATATTTTTAGTCAACATTATTATAACACTGCCAAATACTTTAATGAGGCCGGAAAGAGAACCTCGGGATTGTCACCCTGTCCTCCTTTCGTTTATGGCGGAAAAGGGAGCGAAATTAATGATGTTTCCTTTAACATCCCCCATTTCTAAGAGCTTAAGCGAAATGAGAAAATAAAAATGAGGGAAGAATGGGAATTGGAAATAAGGAATTGGTTCTAAAGTCTTCGATATACCGCAGCCACATGACGCATCAAACTTTTCAATACCATTTCGAACATGATCATTAAAACGCAGTTAATAAAATCCAAACAGAACCGCTATTAAACTGTAATTGATTTATAATCACACGTCATTTATAATCCAAAATCTGTGGAAGAGGTTTAATTTCGTTAGGAGACTAATCTGCCTAATCTGGTTTAGTAATAGAGGAAGGCGAGCAATAGCCGTGTGCATCTGGAGCCCCTCCCGCAACGTAATCATTATGATTTATGGCGCACGAGTTGGCGCGCGCGTTCCAGCCAGTTCAAAAATGACGTTAAATGACGAGTTCCGCTTCACTATTCTTGGTGGCTTCCTTGACACTCCTCTTGGTTAAGAGCTTCCTGGATTTATGCGCTTGCAATTTTTATTGCATAGTTACTAGGGAAGTAAGTGGCTCTTAAACCGCATTGGCTTTGGCAATCCTTCGCCGACGCAACCGAAAATTCATAAAATCGGCAGTTATATAATGACTGTCCGAGGTTTTTTGCCAAACATGCCATGTTACTTGCTACCTTTTAAGAACTTTGCCAGACCCATAAAAGAAATAAGTGATCCTTTGTTTTCAACCCAGACACGCGCAGCAGTTTGAAAGAAAACTGTAAAGCAGATAATGTGTCAATCAAAATGATAGTTCTGAATTCTGTTACCATGTAGGATGAAAAATGAGTGCTTTGCCCCCGCAGCCTTGTCATTTATCAGTGTCGTCAGCTCGCCATATGTCCAGTAACGATTGAAGTTTCATAGCATCCGGCCACGTGCACGGAATGACCACTGCCTATGCTTTGGTAGCCAGTAATATAATATCTAAATGGATTTTATTACAGACAACATTTTGGGAGACTTCCGAAAAGTTTAAAATTGGATGGATACGGAATCCTATACTTCTTGATTGTATAATGTCATCAAATCTTGAAAAAAACGGAGTTATTTGAAGCTCGCTACTGGTGACTATCGTACTAAAATAGGATACTTTGGTGACACAGCTGCAATCTGTTAAAGTAACTCGACTATACCTAAAGTTGTCCTAATGATCGTGGTGAGAAAAACAAAAGTTTTAATGATCTTCATAATTCAACAACACGAGAAAGAAGAAATCTTTTGCAAAAATACAATAAAAGGGGAGCAATAGAAGATTAGGTAGCAGTGGCGAAGGTTTCATACAACTAGATTCCTACCGGCTTCCCTTTGAGGGAAGAAAAGGGCACAGTCAGTATTCTATAGACAAATATTTTAATCACATTAAACATAATGTACTCTAGCTTACCTCTTACAAAAATTGACCCTTTGCTACTGTCAGGTAGCACTGGTAACATTAAGGCGGCCTCTGCGGTCGACTTCATTATAAAAATCCCAACAACTTTGGTCTGTAATTATGCAAAAGACTTTTTTTCCTTGCCATTACGGATTACGGCTGCAGTTTCATAACGCGTTGGCATTTAGTTTTTACTCACCGCACTGAAGTGCTCCGAGGTTAAGCGGAACAACTGTTTCACTCGGGAGATTTAAACGGTGTTAAACGCCATCGAATCATGGTGTTTACGGAATTAATCTTTTGATTTATTACTTGAGAAGTCGGCTAACGCGGTTCCGAATTGATATCGCATGCTCGTGAGTAAAATGGGTTTATTGAACTGTTTGTGGAAAATCTAACTTTCTAAGTATTAGGGTCCATTACACAAGTTTCTCTCTTGTACTTGGGTGCAGCTATCGTGCATACCAACCTTTCAAACCTTGTCAACAGTAGCGTGTCCAAGATTGCCATTGCTTTCGGTATTTATTGTTTAAGCTTCCAGTAAAGGTTAATGAGATCGCTGCCATGAGACAGTGCCAACACCAAGTTTCCCTCCCGACACACTTGAGTCGTGCATAGCTTTAGCATAAGTACTGTATTCAAAGATCAGAGGGGCCTACACAAGAGATCGCGATGAATTATTTATACTGATTAAAAAGCCACGATTTAGTTGCTTTTCGAGTTTCTATTCCGTGTTCAGTTTTCTACGTAGGTGCACGAATCATAAAAATAACCGATATGACTGAATCAGATTTCGGGTGAGGTTTGTGCATAAAATATGACGCGACATAATCCAACCCCGGTTGAACTTACGGGGGGTGCCCAGAAGTAATAACTTCACCCTTATTTATACTCGGAGCGGCCTTGGGGTTGTTCCCAATTAAGTCTAACTGGGTATCCCGTAGACGTTATTTTTAGATTCGTCGCGCAACTGTGTTGGTGAAAGTGTACGTTTTGTTTTGCAGTCGCGTGGCTCTAGTCTAATAATAGGCTGCCATTCTATTTCTTCTTGTTGATATCGCAAGAGGCGAGTCCAGAACAGTTTATGAACTTAGCTGGATGCGCGGCAGACACTTCGTTGTAACCTAACAGTAGCAGAATACAGACTTTCATTCTTTTTAAAAGCAAAGCTCAGACGAAATCGAAAATATTGTATATGCAGAAAAGATCATATACTTGCAGATGGTTAACTTCTGCGATGCGAATGACGCAGTAGTGGATCGCCCTTTCTGAATCTCAGCCAGATCGGATTACCTGCGATCAGCGATTTATATGTTTTATGTTAAACACCACGAAATTCTTGGAACATCCGCAGACATATTATCGACCCGGCCAGTATATTTTTAGTCAGAAATCGACAGTAGTGTTCACAATTTTTTTTTTCATCGGAAGAAAAAATACGACCCTTTCTAGGCCTAGGCATCTGCTTGAGAATCGAGGAGTCCATTCACTAGAACTGTGAAGTGTAAGCCACGCGCAGGGTGACTCACCCCCGGTGGTCGACCCGAATTGAGGTCACCGCTGTGGCCTTCCTAGAGACGGCATTGTTCCTTTTATTTCAACTCTATTCGGTTCTACATTACGTCTGAGTACCGAAAGTTATAAATGATATTTGGCAGCGGGGTTCGTGGTGAATGTTTTGAATGATCATAATAACTATTGGGTAATCTATGGTTTTAGGTGGGCCGACGTTTTACGACGATCTTAGATAATTCCAAATGTGAGCGGAATTACGCATTGAATCATTTCTTTCGCCTATTTTGCGGTTATGATGGACCCATTCTACAATGTTACTTGCACGAGTTGCATACGAACCAATTTGATTTCTCATCCATTATTTCAATCTCTTCACGACGATCTCGAAACATTCTATGTATTTCTTTACCAGTCGGAAATACGTTTCGTCCAGTCCTAGGCCTGGTTCTAGGTTAAGAATTGAATTGCGAGTCGAAAATGACGTTTAATCCTTATTCAACTCGTTACATATTTTATGGCGGCATTAACAAACGGCTTATTTTACGCGCATTTGTGCTTAGACCATTAGAAGCTCATGAAAGAGAAGATTCCTCTGAGCAGTGAACGAAAAGCATAGTTTCCTTTACCAGTCAATTCATGTCTTTCTTTCAATGCTGTTACCGGACAACTATTAGCATTTCGATTTACATTAGTAGGAACCAGTGGCGAAGGTTCCATGCAACTCGATTCCTTACCGGCTTCCCTTTGAAAACTGGCACAGTCAGTATTCTATAGACAAATAATATAATCACATAAAAGACAAGTACTCCAGCTTACCTCTTACAAAAATTGACCCTTCGCTACTGGTAGGAACATAAACATTCACAGATAGTCTAAGTAAAACACGGTACACATAATGTGCAAATATTTACCACCTTACTTTGTGTAAACATAAAAAAACCGCAAGATTACTATTATTTACACAATATCAAGTTGAAGGATGGCTCACAATGTGGCTCTAATCATTATGCAGTGCTTGTAAAATGCAAAACACACACATTTAGCATACTAAGTGATTTGAGTTTTGTTTGCATGTGCAGGCTAGTACATACCATTAGATGGCTATCTGCATGTAGGTCTGTAAATAAAAATGAAATTGACGATACAGTGACATTGTGTAGTGAGTCATGTTTGGAACTATTTTTTTCTCTGTGGTTGTAGGGTCCATGTGTGAAAGTTAGCTCTTCAGTCTATTTTTATGAGAGATGGGTAGGTAATAAGCAGAGATAGGAGTAGGAAGATTGAATTGGGGTCATTGATCCGAAACGTATATATGAGGCCATGAGGACCATAGTGGCCTAATTCAATGCACAAGCCTTTTGAGTACCATAGAAAATAAAAACAGTATTTTTTAATCAACTAGCACTTCAGAATACATACTTTTTATTACTTTACCATCTAGTGAATATTCGTTGTATCACTTTTAGACCACCCTAGTTCTATCAAAGTGTTCAATTTTAACTGAAAAAAATCATAAACTCAATATTGTAAAAAAATTAGTTAGGCCACTGGTTCTCATAGCCTAATATTAATATGGACATTCCTCCGGATTTTCGGAATTGGAATTTGTTTTTATTATTCAACAGGTAAATAATAAATTAATTTAGTTTTGATAACTTCCTTTAAATGAATTGAGTAGTAATACTAGCAACATTAACAATATTGAATTAGATCCGTAAATACCGGAATTACTTTCCAGGAAAATGACTTAGCCATATCATTCTTTCTATAAACATTTATGATACAAGTACCAAAAATCAATCTACCTACTCCGATCACTGGTAATAAGTTTACTAGATTTTATGCATTATCAGAAAAAAATCACTCTCTTACCAAATCAGGTAAATTCCGTACATATTTAAATAAGCATAAAATAATTGCTGCTATGTGTTGAACTTACTTATTTCAATCCAATGACATTAAAAGTATCTCCATATTACAGATAATGTTCCAATGACCAGTAGATTATTCAGTAGGGTTTGAACCCTGTAATTAAACAGCTACGACATCTGTTTTTACTGTAGCTATGTCTGTAGTTATTAACAGTGTTTTTTTCTGAGTCATGCAGTTCTTTTATAAATACATGGTGGAGGGGACATTGCAACACAAACTTTTACCATGTGGATTTTGTACAGTCATGGTTATTCGCCAGGGTCATAATAAAACAAAAATTCAGACTGGGATTGTATTGAAAAATTCCTGACGGACAAATCTAATAACACAGCCAGAGGTGATCCAACATGTATACATATTAAATTTTGATTAATTAGGCCTGACTTAGTTAATTATTATTTAATTTAGTTACAAAAGTACATAATTATGTTTCAATTGGTTTATTTAATTTATTTGACTAATATAAAAACAAGTAAAAATAAAGGTACCTATTTACATATGATTAACTTTATTTATTACATCTAATTTGCATAGATTATTATGTTAATTAGAATTAATATTCTACCTCTACCCATTTTACTTTTTGATTGAATACAATAAAAAAGGGTTTATTTAGCATGAATGTACTTTGCTTGAAGTTTCATCAGGGATTCCCAGTGGGAAATTGCCTTCAGATTTTCGTGTCTTTAATAAACATTGAAATGATGAAATAAAAACGCGTTGTTTACACAAACACTGACTGAAAACGTACAAATAGTAAGTTAAAGGTAGTATAAACAAATACAGATAACAACCACTTGCCTTTCGTACCTAAACGAGTGCACTTGTTAAAAAATCAATAGGATTAAAATGTAAGGAATAAAGACCCCTGTTACAATAAATAATGACATTTAGCACACGCACAGTATTATCCGTTCACCGATCCCCGGCGGCTTAACCCAGGGGTGGGTCTAATGATAAATGCCCGCATCGTAAGAATTTATTAGAACCCCACTCGTCATGCCCGAACATCGTGACTTAAAACCTCCATTTATTAATTTATACTATAGTTTCCACGGCTAGAATTTCTCATAAATACCTCATAGAATGCAGATCAAGGCAGCAAATCAAGTGTCGATGGGACAAATCCTTGCACAACCACTAAACTGAAATTATACGAAAAAAAACACACTAACACAAGGTATTCACTACTTATGAAAGCAAATCAACACAACAAAATATAACACGAACTGATTGTGTCATAAAACGTCCAACAAACATATATAAAATGTTGCATTTCCTATTTTATGTGCACCGGCAAACGATCAACACAACCACCGCTACAAAAATCTTTACAAAACTGAAAAATATAAACGAACTATGGTGGCGCTGCGATCGACGATTAGCGCAAGCGCTGTCAAAAAGTTTATTGTAAAGACCCCTATACACGTAACAAAACTGAAAGATGTAGTGTAAAAAGAACAAAAATAATTGATTCTCTCATTAATTTATAACACAATAAACTAGTAAATTAACTATAGAGGGTAAAAACAGTGTTATTCTAATTATTGGTTATTTAATTTTCTTGTGCGTTTTGTTTCTAAGTCAAACTCTACTCAATAATTATTATCTGTGTTCCTGTCTGTCTGTCATTTTGTCAAATGTTAAGTGTCAATATTCCACTTTTTTTATTTACTTTGTAGTTTTTCGTTTTTTAGTTTATTTCAGGACAGGATTGAAATTTAAAAATGCTTGACTCTGTAAAGCGTGTGATACTAGTTCTTTCTGGGAAAGGTGGTGTTGGAAAATCTACAGTTAGCACCCAGTTGGCGCTAACTTTAAAAGAAAGAGGTTATAAGGTATTCATTCAAGTGGATTTATCCTTTTTGTTTTTAAACCTCATTTGGAGACGAGTATAAATTCTGTTTGTGCCTATATTGACCTTACCTTTGTACCTTAATTGCTTCCAGGTTGGATTATTGGACATAGATTTATGTGGACCCAGTGTTCCATATTTGCTCAACTTGGAGAACCAAAGTGTCCACCAAGGACCTGAAGGCTGGATCCCAGTGTACCTAGACAATGAACAGAGGCTGGGCGTTATGTCAATAGGCTTTCTTCTAGGCTCCCGAAATGACGCTGTTGTATGGAGAGGGCCAAAGAAAACTTCAATGATTAAGCAGTTTCTAGAAGATGTTTGTTGGCAAGAACTTGATTTTCTTGTGATTGACACTCCTCCAGGTAAATTGTTATATTCTCTTGTGGTCTCTCTCTAATGGTACATCCACACCTTTAACAACATTAAGTAACTTTCTATAACTTTTGTGGCCTTTGTTTTAACTTTTTTGTATCCATTGTTACATGGTAATTAAAAGTAAGACCACAAAAACTCATTAAAACGTTACTATAAATTAAAAATTTTTGATTCTCATGTTTTAGGAACCTCCGATGAGCACATCACGGTGATGGAGAATCTCCGCCAAGTGCCACAATGTGGAGCAATCATAGTGACCACACCACAAGAGGTAGCTATTGAGGATGTTCGCAAAGAGATCACCTTCTGCAGAAAGACAGGCATACCCATACTGGGCATTATTGAAAATATGAGCGGGTAAGTCTGAACAATGAAAATAAACCAAACTCAAGATTGATACTAAGAAATTCCTGATGGAAAAACCTAATAACACTAGGTACTAGGCAGTGTTATTGGACAACCTGGTAATTGAACAACGGACTTCATGTTGCAGTTGCATAAGTTTACAAGAATACATTTTGTAACATAAAAAAATGCATTGTCACTGTACTTAATACATTTTAAAACACTATGATACAGCACATGAGGTAATAGTTTATAAAAAGTTAAAGGTATTAAAAAGTGTTTACAATGTATGTGTAAAGGGTCTTGGTCAAAGTGGGGTCATCCAACAGGATTGAAATATATCTCAAATCATAGCTCACAATATGTTCTGCAATTCATACATTGCAACAAGTACCAAAGTCACCAGAGACCAGAGACACAGCCAATTGAAAATGTTGCAATTTCCTTTATTTTGTTGAATGTTTGACTAGAATAGTCATTTGTTCTTTAAATAGATCATGTTGAACTACCATCATGTTGGCTACCCTGATGCTTCCACCTTAAACTAAGTATGTTTCTAGTTGGAGTAATAGATCAAATCTTGGGACAGACTCTTCATAAAGCCGTCAACCCTGCATTATGTTCATCAAACTAAGTAACTTTACGCAAAAAATTTGTGCAGGGAAACAACTTTTTTTTTTTGGGCTGAGAAATCACGTTTTACAGTAGGACTCCATGTAACGCACTCAAAACGTTGTGCTGATGGATGGATTGAATAGTAAGGGGGTCCTGGAGGTGTTTAAAGTAAAAATAGGTCTGTTTTGCATTAAAACAAAACAGTTATTATGTGTGTGGAGAACACACAGCATCGATTGAAGAGGCATCATAAATAATACCTTTGGACGTCTTATGATAATGCATTTATATCTCTTACCTTGTTCCTTTTTGTGTTACCTCTGTCTTTCACCCTTATGCAGAATGGCGCCCACTTTCGAAACTGGAGCGCATCTGTCACTTGCTTGTCATAGTCTTCAAACACCAGCAAGCACCTTGCTTCGATGCTGTGTGTTCTCCACACACATAATAACTGTTTTGTTTTAATGCAAAACAGACCTATTATGTGTGTTTCTAACACACAGCATCGATTGAAGACCTGTTTGCTCTCTGCTGGTGAAAGAATATCTGAAGGATTTAGATGCTATGTGAATTATATATAGTATAAACGAATATTTCGTTGTATATCTGTTAAATGCTGATACTAAAAACAATAAAACATTAAAAGTTCTCAATCTAGTGATCCTAGAAAATGTTAAAATGAACATGTTTTCCATAACATGTTATAAATAATATCATGGCAAATGAATATACTTATGCCTTATTTATAAGGTACACATAAAATATAAAATACTTTAACAACTGATAATTGAAATTCAGTGAGACTTAAGCTGAAATAAAATATTAAACTCCTTGTTATTTAAGGAATTCACACATGTATTTAACTGACAACCAGCTAGGAAATATACACGAATGATTAAATATTCTTGAATCCCTTCGAAAATATCAAGGTGTGGGAAAACTAAATAAAGAACAACTTCAATTAACAATCAACTTCAAACACGAAGTATATGATTAGGTAGCAATGCATATAAATGATCTAACATGAGGTATTCAAGTCTACTACTTGTACCCTGTGCATCCTTGTGTTTCTGATGGGCGCTACCGAAAGCGCCAAACTAGTAGCTCAGTTCTGGCCCGAAACAATCTAGATTGCCATTGACACGCCAAGAGATCTTGTAAATGCACATAATGTTTTGATGACAAAAAATATCCTCTCGCTCACAGAGAAGAGACCTGTGGCCCAAGAGTGGAAAATAAGAAAATTTACAAATCTAAATTCTCTTGAGAGAGTTCTCACTCCTATGACTGTACCTACATTAGTAGCACCCTTGGAAGACTCTCTGCTCCTCCAATCAAATTTCAACCAGTGGTCTATTCTTCAGTCAGCCTCCCGAAGGCTAGTAGCACGGACCACACGCTTCCTGCTACAAGCAGGCAAGCTCCTAAATCTCGGTCTATTTGAATATGGATTTAGTCCATCCATAAGAGAGACAATATTTAATTTATATACCTAATTATAATTTTAAGCAGGCTTAGACATACTAGCTCCTGTAAACAAAATAAGTAAGCAACCCTGTCTACCGAGGTCTATGAGCCATGCATTGCAATGTTACGTTATTCAACATACACAAATACACAAATTTGGTCATTTCAATTCTCTGCGAATCAAATCAAGGGGTAGTTCCGTATCCCCAACAAGTGGTCTTTCAGGCAGTGGTTTAACTAAGTAGATCCTCAATAATTTTGAAATTAACATTAGGTCAAAAAATAAAATTCGTATATTGTGCACTATAAGTGTACAATTTGCAAATCAAAACAGATAGTGTTTTAAGCATTACTATTCGGATCCCATTATTTAGGCTGAATGTCATGAAATCTACACCATGACAAATCTTAGAGAAGAAAACTCTTTAGGTTATTATGGATCTACTCCAATCACCATATAACAAGCCTCTTTCTTCTGCTGACAACCTTCCTTTGCAACATGGCTGCCCCCCCCCCCCCCTAAATTTTACAAGCTAAGAATGAATCTATTTTGCAGCTTGTTAGATATCAGGAATTCGGACTCTGGCTCTGATAGCTCTCGTCTCGAAGGCTGGGAACCATATTATACATAGTACGTACCCACTTCTGAGTTTAGGTGATTGAGCACTTGTTGTTAAATAGGGAAGAGAAAAGCATGCCAGTCCATAATTTCATCTCCGAATGTAAACATTGCAGAAGCTTGCCAAGCCGTCGTTTGAGTCCCAAGTAACGTACAGTCGCTCACAGGCCGACTAAACTGACATGAAAAAACATTTCACGTTGGGACACCCCACTTTCAAAAACATGACCTCCGAGGCCTGGGGTTTGGGGCAACAGAGGCCAATCTGGCTAGTCTGTTCCTAGTTAAGCGGTCGGCTAAGCCGGTATATCAATTTAACAACTCCCCGGGAGGTAAACCGCTGATAGAGTAATATTCAGCTAATCTGCTAGCCTTGACACTTTTCGGGTTCACTTATGGAGCGCTAGGGATCGTGTCCGAGCAGGGTGGCGTGCTATTGGAGAGCCTATGTCCAGCAGTAGACTGCCATGGGCTGATGATGAAACTACAATATGCACATATTCAAGGAAGGTTGACTCTGGCTGCTAATTATTGCATATATGGCCAAACAAACTCTGTGTAGATGGCAAAACAAACTCTGAGTAGATGGCAAAACAAACTCTGTGTATATGGCAAAAAACAACTCTTAAGTTAGAATACCAGTCTGATCTGGCTTAGTTAACAAGTTCCTGATGATGAGAGTTTTTCACTTGGGATCTTAACTTTCCCCCACAGCCTGTGTGGACAAGGAAGTAGATTTAACCTCACCCATGTCTAGAGGAAACTGAGTGGTCTATCAATAGTTTTATGGCACCACCAAAAACAAAAAATAAACTCTTGGCAAAACCAGCACCACCTCTTCCGTTACTTTCGGTCAAAAACAAATTCTGATTGTCTCATGACAACATAGGCATAACCTTACAGGCGGACTTCTGAACTTGTTACACGTCAGCTGTTCACATGTTTGCTTTGTTAGAAATTCCAGTCTCCGAGACATAGGATTATGATGACTTGTGGTCATAGGACAGCAAAACATAATCTTAAGTAACAAACAATAATGCAGAAACCACAGGCTCAAAGCTCAAGGCAGGCAAAGTCTTTGCCAATTGGTTACTGCTGCAAATATTCAGAGAACTGTCAATTTTCATACTTTTAGTTGTTTCTCAGCAGTTATTGATGTGACCAATGTCATTAACTGCATATAACATTGCTTCTGTTTAACTCCTTAGTAATTAAGAGTGTAAACAATATGCTCTTTGATTCTATTGTCATAATCTTGGATTAATATGGTTTAAAGAGAAACTATTATGAAGGAGGTTTAGCTTTCTGTCATTACCTTCAGTGTTAACAAAATCAGGTTTGTATTAATTAATTCTACAGCTTTTCTTAGTTATTTAGGGTGTCCTCCTAAAAATTCTGAAGCTTGGCAGAGTTATTTCAATCCCTGATCCTCATTCTGCTATAAAAAGCTTTGGTTTTTCTAACAAAAAAAAAAAGATAATTTCCATAAATGATTTGTTCATGCACTATATGGACACCGCTGTCAGTGATATAATGCAAGACCATAATCTATGTTTCATATACTTTATAACAAATCTCCATGATTATAATTACAGGCTATGTTCAATAAACATGTCTAAAACTAGAAAAATTCATATCTCAGACAAGAGCACTCTTCCCTTAAAGTAATACATTTGAAAAAACCGCTAGTGTGGCTTAAAAACAATAATGTATGGTGTTATTTCAATAACTAGATCTTATTAGTATTTTCAGTATCAAACTGATTAGTTGTTGTTTTATATTCTATCCTCAATCTGTACATTTATTTTCTTTCCTTTCTTGGGGATATTTATAAGAGTAATCAATGGTGATATTTACAAAAAAATAAAAAGTAAAAAATCTTCGTAAACCAAAACAATAGAAATATATTATCCTGTTAGTTCAATTTCTTTTAATTAGCTCTATAACCTTAATGTTATAATGAACTAGTCATTTTTATTATTTTGAATATAAAATTTAATTAAAATAAATGTATTTATTTATTGACCCTGATTTCAAATGGCCTCATTGTACCCAGAGACACATTGTTCAGTACACAGATTTGAATTGTATGTACAATCCATCTAAAGTACTTCTTGTACAGGACTAGTCAGGCTTGCTTTCAAAATAAAATTCAAAATAAGTGTTTGTTGCACGGTTAAAAAGTCAATGCATGCCATAGCCTTCAGCTGCTCTTTAGCAGTCCGCTCTTTCTGATAGGGACTAACATTAGAGATCACAGACAAAAAAAATCCCTCCATCAGGGTTTAATAGTCCATAGTTTGGTTTAGTATTATAACAACTCGTCTACCTATACCGTGTGCTATCTAGGAAGACTGAGATTAACTGTAAGGTTTCCCCAGGTTTCTAACAGATTCTATTCCATGTTAGAATTTCTGCTAAGTTTACTTTAGGAATAACTCCCTAAATTCATCATATCTTACACTGAAATATTATAGTTGTGTAGTATTTCTGTCTCTTGCGACAAGAAAAGGGTTGTTAAGGAAAACTGCAATGCGCTTCTGAAAGACGCAATATCAACACTTGATTAACTAACTTATAATAAGTTAGAAGCAGTTTCTGTTTCCGAGTTGTGTCATGTAAAAAGATTCAACACTTACTTGCGACTCACACATTATTAGTGTGTAGTTTATGTAAAAGAAACTTCTCGATAACAAGAGGTTAGACTCTTGTTCGGCGGAGGGGAAAAACACATCCATAGTCATACTAGAAGTGCTCTAAACATATCCTCCGAGGATCGCACTTTAGCACTTAGGTAGACTTGGTTTGCTCTCAGAATCGTGATCTCTGAGAAAACTATCGATCTCCCTCTCGGTGAGACGTTAACCCACAATCAGGGTGAACACTAAAACACTACCACGAGCACCAATATTCACTTTCTGTAAAGTTTTCAGAAAGATGTTATAATTTTATAGGAAAATTAAAGAGAGAAAAAATTTTGCGTCCATTTCGCGGCAAAATTTAGATGCTATGACAAGCAAGTGACAGATGCGCTCCAGTTTCGAAAGTGGGCGCCATTCTGCATAAGGGTGAAAGACAGAGGTAACACAAAAAGGAACAAGGTAAGAGATATAAATGCATTATCATAAGACGTCCAAAGGTATTATTTATGATGCCTCTTCAATCGATGCTGTGTGTTAGAAACACACATAATCTTACATTAAAAACATGGATTTAAAAAAAAACTTGTGAAAAAGTTGGAACTTTGACCCCCAATATCTCCATAACTAGAAGGTTCCCAGGTATGGCCGAAAACAAAAAAATGATCGCAATGACGGGGCTTCGTTAAGAGTCTGTTTACACCCTTTATAAAAAGAAAAGGCAACATGATTCAAGTGCCTCTATTACTGCTCACCGCCAACTTAGTTACTTGTTGTTTTAGAATGAAGTCCTAATGATAAGCTATGACTAGCCTACAAAGTTCCCACTGCCGGGGTACAGGCCTTCACCCTCTCTTTCTCCATGAGAAGGACTGGGCAATATTTAACCGAGTGAGACCTGTGTGGGTCCAGTGTAGATGGATTCTGAAACTTAACTCCGACAAACGTTTCTCTGCCAGATGAGCCGCCGACGGCATGTTTCGTTTTTAAGTTTTTCAACGACAGAACCTTTCCACTATGAATGTTTCGCCGACAGAACGATTAATTCATGAGTGAATCGACGACAGAATCTTTCACCAAATAAGGAATCGTCGACAGGACTGATTTAGGCATGGTTTAACACTACTGACTAAATCTAAACTTGGCATGAACTATAAATAATACTAAACACATAAAATTTTGCACTCACAGTCATATGTAAAGATTTCATAATTTCCGGCTAGGTTATCATTTAACTGCTTACATGTATGATGATACACAATTAATGCATGCTGGTTTTATTGTGGTGATGATTATTGTTCGTTCGTATTTTCATTTAGAAATAAGCGAACATGCTTTAATATCAACTATAATTACCACAATAAGTCATCATCATCAGACACTTCAAAATATTGATGGTTTATAACAGCACATTTTATCATAGTTTTGTGGTCTGATTACATTGTGTACGAATTTTATCTTTTAACAATGACATTGTCATTTGGATACATCCTGTGGGTACTTGTTATCGCTGCGACTATGGTGGCCACAACTGGAGGTCAAGTGATAGGTCGGAATTTATTTCTGTACTCATTTGATTTACTACCCATAATGAGGGTCCCGAACACCAGCAAACGGCAACGTGGCAGGCCTAGAAGATGGCGGGACAACTCGACTCTTATCATAAGGATTGAAGAATAACATCTATGGATAGGTATAAGTGGAATGAGGGAAGGGAAGCTGTTGCCCTGCATTGGGACACAAATGGCTGATTATAATAATAACGAGGATTGTATCTTGACTTGGCTCGCGAGGTTCTCGACATGTGGGATGTGGATTCAGCGAACATTGTGCCGGTAGTCGTATCAGCCCATGGCTTAATTGCCAAGAGCCTCGACCAATACCTAAGGAGGCTCTCGTTAGGCAGCTGGATCAAGGGCTTGGTTCAGAAAGCGGTACTCCTGGATACGGCTCGTATTGTTAAGAGGTTCCTCTCTCTGGGGCCCTGACCGCCGGTAGCTTGGACCCTGTTGCCAATACCGGTGGGCTACTATTTTTTATATTTTTAAATGTTTTTTTTTATGTCGTTTTATATTTAAACATTTAAAAATGTAACAAATGTGTATATAATTAATTAAAAGAAATAAATAACGAGGGTTTACTTCATTAAATCAGCTAAATGCAAATAGGCTCATTCCTTATAACATGGGACTTATAACCAGAAAAATGTGAATTAAGACACCTCTGATTAAACTTTGCGAAAAACACGTGAACAGATAGAACCGTCAGATTAGCTAGAAACAAGATTTCTGCTGTGTCATTAATAAAGAAAATACTAATTAATAAAAAATAATTGCCCAACTACACTTTCTTGCTGTTCTATCTAACCTCTCCTATTTTATTTTAGAATAATGTTGATGTTACTTTTCCAGGTACGAATGCCCTAACTGCAGTGAATGCACCAACATTTTCTCAAGTGGCGGTGGCAAGTCTCTAGCAGATATTTCCAAAATACCCTTCATGGGCAGTGTGCCAATCGACCCCAGAGTTGGTAAATTAGCAGGACAAGGGTTAGCAGCTGTCAAAGAACTGCCCGGCTCAACAACTAGTAAAATTTTCAGTGAATTAGTTGATCAGCTTGCCGATACTCCAAATGGTCTGTAACTTGTAAGGATGTATGACAATGGGTGTATAATCATGGGCATATTTTTTAAGGATTATTTATGCATTGCATTTTTTTTTACTGTCAGACATACTCGCCATGCGTCATGGGCACTATGGCAGTTTAAGTTAAATTGTAACCAAATGATTTTGTGATACATATTGTTTGCTAGTGATACTTATTAATTTCCTGCTTCAAATTGTTCTTGCTCTTGTTTTTATCACTGATATTTAAGAAAGTCTGATGATGTACTATATAAATGTAGTATGTAATGTAACATTATAATGTTACTTAGGCGGATATTGGAATAGGCAGTCAGGTTACAGTAAAACTGAATATAACAGAGACCACATCAGCCATTCTTCTTAGCGTGTCGATGGCTATCTAGATTGTGCCAGCCCAGAACTGAGCTACTAGTTTGGCGTTTTCGGTAGCGTCCAATTGTACTATCAACAAAGTGCTCATCAGCCATTTTATTCCATTCACACCCACTTCGTGACTGCCTATAAGATATCTGCCTCAATATTGCTCACTGTGCAATATTTAGTTTTAAGCAAAAATGTAAAATATCATTCCGTTGATAGATTATGGTGTAAATAAAACTGCATCCTGTTATTACGAGTCTATTTATTCCATTTACCAAATACATAAAACACGTTCTAAAAATGCATTGATTTCTGGATATTTTAAAAAACTAGATTTTTATTCTATAGTACAGTAAAACATTATCTTTTAGTTTGAGACACCCTGGTATTTGATGTTTATACATAACGTCGCTGTAGAATGATAACCTCGTATGTCCAGAAATCCAAACTTTACAGGAAACGAATAACATGTTTCATTTCGTCAATGTTTAAAATATTTTTATGTGCTCATGTTTTGAATGATAAAAAGGACTTCCTTTGCGTTCACGGTTTCGCCGTGTAATACGTGGTTTTAATTCGATTTTTACAAAAAAAAAGTACTTTTTTGACATACGTGGTATTCAGTCTACAGCGACGATAAGTGTGGTGTTACAGGCATTGTACAACACTGTCCCGGGCTAGGTGAACTCGAAGTGCCGCTGGAGCACGACAGACTCTACTCTTATCTACCACTGTCCTCCAGTAGCTCGGCGAGTTAGCGTCACACCCTACTTACATATACTTATTCCTTCCCATTCACTGCCATGCACTGTACTTCGCGAACACTTCGTGCCCACAACCTGTGTCCGAGTCGTCGTTATAATGAACTATAGATGACTTGTATTCATGCCCAGAACCCGACTAGCGAGTCCATAGCTACGGATACGGGTTGTGCGACCGGACGAATTATTGTTCAACTCATACGCTGGGCACTGAATGGGTTTTATTGATGATATTTTTGGATAAGCTGATCATGAGATTTTTGCCTTCATTATAAATGCGTTGAAAACATTAAAATCGGATATCAAAAATTATATTAATAATCTTAATTTATAAAATGCACCCAACTTAATTTTTTTTAATATAAATGAAAAACCTAAATAAAAATGAATAATCTAAATTCCATAAATCGAGTTTTGGCTTAGACTAGACTGCTATTACAAGAAAAATAGGGTTGTTATTGGCATTCTATACCACTGTCCAGAGATATGGCAAATACCCTTCTAAAATGGGAACGGTTAATAGCCGTCACATATGTATACAACCATCAACTTGTCAAGCATTGGAAAGTGAGCTTTATATCATGGGGCATATGGTGACATTTTCAACATTTAGTGTCAGTAGTTCGCGTGGACTATGCATTGCTCGTCGTCGTAAACTTCAGACAATCTGAAATGATGCTGTACGCCCCATAATATAGAATTTATATTTCAATGCTTGACTTCAAGTCAACTAAACACATAATTAAAATATGTCATAAAACTTAACGCGAGCTCAAGATAAATTCAAAGCAAAATTATACAACATTTTAGAGTCCAAAGACTTTGAATTTAGTTCTCATAACTTAGTATTATATCTTTGAAGTGCTAGAAAGATAAACCATTTTAAAACAGCAAAAAAACATTGTCAACATCAATTTCTTATCATATTTACCCTAAAATACACAAATGAGACGATAATTTCAATAATTTTTCCTACATCAAAATAAAAACATCACATATTGTTCTATCACATTACTAATTCCTGTATAATATTTCTAAAATCTAACATTTTAATACTAACAAGTACAGTAATACGAAACATTTACTTAGAATAAAAACATCTATATGTTTTGCTTATTGGAGCTGCCCAGTGGAGCTCGTGGCTAAACAATAACAGCCGCTCGGGTCGATCTTTAGGTTAAGCCGTGCTTGCCTAGGTTGGTTTGTGGATGGGTGACCACCCATTACATACCGAGTTTCCTCCGTGCCTCGGAAAGCACGTTAATCCGTTGGTCCCGGCTGTCATTTGAAGATCTTTGACAGTCGTTAAAGTAGTCAGTGGCCCAAAAAGTCTGACAACCAGTCTTACCAAGGGGTATCGTATTTCCCAGTAGTAACTGGGTTGTGGAGGTCAGATAGGCAGTCGCTCCATGTAATATACTGGTATTCAGCTGCATCCGGTTAGACTGGAAGCCGACCCCAACATAGTTGGGAAAAGGCGAGGCAGATGATATATGTTTTGCTTATTAAAAAGACTGGGTTTACATGACAACTAGGTTGAATCAGCCTAAACTCGTGAGGAAACCGGCATGTCCTAGAACCAAAAATTCGAAGACATGTGACATCTACCAATCCGCACTGGGCCCGCGTGGTGGATTATAGCCCATTCCCTCTCATAAGAGAGGAGGCCTGTGTCCCAGCAGTGGGAACATTATAAGGCTGATGATGATGAGCCTAAACTAATCTTGTATTTACACAAACGTAAAACAGATCCATGAAAATAATATATTTAGACCCGCTTGCACCTCCTACCTACCACTAAATAAAATATCGTTATGTCCCTTTTTAACCCTAACAAAAAGAGGGGTGTTATAAGTTTGACCACTATGTGTGTCTGTCTGTGGAACCGTAGCTCTTAAATGAGTGAACCAATTTGTATGCAGGTTTGTTTTTTATCATTGAAGACGACAAAGACAGAATTATGTTTAAGATACGTTTAGCGTTCAACGCCTTTCGTGATTCGTAGTGTAAGCGGGCTTTACAGCGAATTTCAGCAATGAAACTAAACTCAAGAGCCAAGCCTGTTCAAGAGCTGTCAGTGTTTACACTCTTGAACCTAGTTTAAATGTGCTGATCGCTGTGTTGTTCAGCTTAATTGGTGAAATACGCACTTAGTTAGCAACTTATTCATAAATGGAAAGCATTTTAGCGAAAATGCGAAGCAACTAAATAATAAAAAAAATATGCACTGGTAGTTGGATTTTTTTGTTTAAAAAAAAACAACTTGTGTCGTATTTTCTCCTTACGTCCATACAAATAGAGTCTAATTCCGTACGTCACTGTTTACTCGTTGAGCCACATGAATTGCCGGATTTCGTCTTCTGAGGAGGGGCAGCAATGGGGGGGAGCTTTTTGCAAAATATTGCGCAGTTCCTGGAGAAAATAAAAGATATTTGTGAATATAATTGACCAGGACAAAATCGATGTCCCCAGCGAACGTTATGACCCAGTTCACACGACTATCATCAGTGGTGTTAGTTGAAAGTTTTAATACATTAAAATATGATTTATTTGATCGTGTTAACGTTAACTTCGGTTTGTACTGAAACTTAATTAGCGCCATCCGATAAAAAAAATGCGATCCTTACAAATTGAAGTTAACTTTGAGGGAAGCGAGAGGGTAGCCCGCAAAATTCAAATAAGTTTAGTCAGTGACAAATAGTTTTAGTTGCCCGACTGCACTATATTTTACGGTGAACAGCTGCCTTACATATCACCGTAATTTATATAAATAATTAATAAATAAAAACCCAAACAATATATTTCCTGATAAGATTTAGTTGTACAGCAGAGACAATATAAGAATGAACGTTTGACTTCTAAACTAGACAAGAAGCCTGTGTCTTAGAAGCCATTTCTTCCCCGTGCAGTGACATACATCTATACATACAAAAACATCGTGCAAGTACTTTTAATTTTATTTGTACAAATAGGTAACTGAATATTATAGTAATTATACCTGAACTATTTTCTAATATTAATTAAGAACTTATGCTAATCAGACTTTCAGTTTATATCAAGCGTCAACAGTCAAGTGGATCGCAAAATTATACAGTAAAATATCATATTAACCATAACACCGCTTGGCTAAATATCAATTGCCGTGCCCCTAGCGCGCGACTAAAAATCGATAAAATAATAAGTACCTACAATAAATAAACTTTTTCAATACTTAGAGCTACGAGACATCATTTTAAATAATTGTTAAAAATATCTATATTTAATAATGGTAAAGTTGTACCACGCAATTAAGAGGGCTATCACATTTTTTCTTGTATTTGAGTGTTTTACTCAAGTTTTGATGTGTGATTATGGTTTATAAAGGGTGTAAACAGACTCTTAACGAAGCCGAAAGGCACTTGTTCTCCCCGTCATTGCGATCATTTTTTTGTTCTAGACCATACCTGGGAACCTTCTAGTTACGGAGATATTGGGGGTCAAAGTTCCAACTTTTTCACAAGTTTTTTTTTTAATACATGTTTTTAATGTAAGATTTTTACTTTAAATACCTCCAGAACCCCCTAACTATTCAATCCATCCATCAGCACAATGTTTTGAGCGCGTTACATTGAGTCCTACTGTAAAACGTGATTTTGCAGCCAAAAAAAAAAGTCGTTTCCCAGCACTAATTTTTGCGTAAAGTTAGTATATAATGCTAGTTATGTACATAATGCTTGGTTGACGGCTTCGTGAAGAGTCTGTTTACACCCTGTATATGGCCACAAAATTAAAAAAAAATATATGCCCGAGAAAGTTTGATTATTTTCCTCAGGAATGTTTTAAATGAATATTTCAATTTGTTTACGTACATGAGTAAAAACCTTGTCTCTGCAAAGGATTATTGTTAGTTAATAAGTTAGTCAACACTTAAAAATAAGGCTCTTATTAACAGGTTTTGATGTTTATAAAGGCGATATATTTAGCCTATGGAACAAAATGAAATCCTGATTTGTGAACAAATAGAATAAGATCTTTTGTAAGCAGATTGTATTCAAATTATGTACAAATAAAGACCTTGAAAAATCAAAAATCAAAATCTGCAAGGGATGTTTCATAAAATTCTACTTTGATGCTTTGTTACATAAAAGATATAATAATATTATATTATATAAAAATGTCCATGGTAGAATTGAATGTTGTACTTTGGAATGCTTAATTCAATTTTTTATGTTTCATACAGAAATACACCAAAAAAAATCCGTAAATCAGAGAGGAACTGACCTTTTTTCGTCCGAAATGATATTTTTTATCTATGAAGATATAATCCAAATTCAAAGAAAACATATGTAATAAGTAAGGTCTTACCTTGCTTGAAAAAAATAATTAGACCATTTAAAAGTAAAATACTAGTTTAAAACAATTGTTTTATGCAATGCTAAAAATCAATATAAATCTCGGAACGGGCGGTCCTTAGCTTGTTTGGTCATGTTGGTTTGTTCCTGGTATCCGAGGCATAGCTGTTTGCATGTGTGCGTAGTATACCTCGCTAGATGCACACTTGCGCATCCACTGCCGCATGCCGTCTAATTTACCTAAACTGAATTCTTTAATTTTGTGATAGCCCTCTTAATTGGACGAAAATAGAATGAAAAAATCATGCATGTTCTCTGTCGCAGAAATACGACACGAGCGGTAGGGGCACGGAAATATGTGTATAATAGGCGTTTTAAATAGAAAAAAAAAAACAATATTAAAGAGAATAGAAAAACAAAGTAATAAATATGTATAAAATTCGATTAAAGCTTAGGTGAGTTATACTGTAACTACGAACCCCGACTATTTCGAACCATTTTTCTTTGTACAGGCGACCAGCTACCGAGCGGCCCAACCACTGCGGAAGACAAGGGAACATGGACTGAAGCTCGCTACGTCAAGCCAAGCACAAACTTTTTGTAGTTTGTACAAAGCATGGGGATTTAACACATAATCTAAATATATAAAAGCGAAAGGTCACTCACTCATCAAGAAATATCGAAAACCACTTGACGTATAAAGATGAAATTTGGCAGGGAGGTAGTTTATAGTTAGTAGACGTCCGCTAAGAACGGATTTTGCGACAGGGCCCGATTAAGGAGGCCTAAGGCTCTCGCAAGTTTGTATGAAAGTCCTTAATTTATTGTGCAACAAACTTGAAACTTGGTAGGGGGGTAGTTAAAAGGTTGTATAAAGGGTGTAAACAGACTTTTAACGAAACCGAAAGGCACTTGTTCTCTCCATCATTGCGAGCATTTTTTTGTTCCAGACCATACCTGGGAACCTTCTAGTTACAGAAATATTGGGGGTCAAAGTTCCAACTTTTTTTTTTAAATACATGTTTTTAATGTAAGATTTTTACTTTAAACACCTCCAGGACCCACTTACTATTCAATCCATCCATCAGCACAATGTTTTGAGTGCGTTACAATGAGTCCTACTGTAAAACGTGATTTTTCGGCCCAAAAAATAAAGTCGTTTCCCAGCACTCATTTTTGCGTAAAGTTACTTAGTATGATGTACATAATGCTTGGTTGACGGCTTCGTGAAGAGTCTGTTTACACCCTGTTTAGGTAGAAAAAGCTGCATTGCAACGCATGCCGGGTACAGCTGGTATATTATAGAAAAAAATAGTATATTATGTATACAATGGATGACATATAAAATGAATATGATGTGTACCACTTGGTACACAGGTGTTTGGTGCGTGACGCGTGAAATCATAAAAGATATGCCTATTTGAATATACTGGGTGCAACAATACCCCTAAAAGAAGCCCAAAGGCACTTATTCTCCCCGTTATTGCAATCATTTTTTTTGCTATGGACCATACCTGGGAACCTTCCAGTTATGGAGATATAGGAGGTCAAAGTTTCAATTTTTACCCAAGTTAGTTTTTTAAATACATAGAAGTTTTTAAGGATATAACTTTACTTTAAATACCTCCATGATCACAATGTTTTGAGTGTGATACATTGAGTAAAACTTGTTTTTTTTCCACCAAAAAAAAAGTTGAGCAATATTTTTGCGTAGAGTTACTCAGTTATATAGAATGCTTGGTTGACGACTTCGTAAAGGGTTCGTTTACACCTTGTATTATTTTATCTCACATTTCCTTTGGCATTTTATGTTGCTAAAACAAAAGATATTAAGTAGAAGAACGTATAGGTCGCGGCACGTAAGTTGAACCAAAATGGCGGTCGTTCGCGCAGGTACAAATATGGAAGTGTTAGACGCATGATCTGTGGTTGCACGAGTAATTCAAAAATCTTTAAGGAAAAACCGTAAATTCGTCGTATCTAAATATATTTTTTATGAAGTGTACAAATGGAGTGAAGTAATTAGATTAAACGAAAGTTAAACGGAAAATCAAATTTCATAAGTAATAATAATCTCAGATTTTGTTTCAAATTTTTTTATTTCTCGAACAACAGTGGCGTGGGAAATGGTCTTTGGGTATTATTAAAATAATTGTGGTCGAGTCATTTTCTTGAAATTAAATTATCACACATTTGAAAGAAATACAAAGAACTGAAAACTTCGTGCGCGATTGTACTCCAGGGCCGCGAGGATCGGTGCGGGGGTAGCGCGGGGCGGAGTGCGCCTGCGTGGCGGCTAGTGTCACCACGTTGCTATGGTTACGCGCGGCCCCTCGTGGCGCACCTCATACCCCACTTCGATTGAGACCCGAAAATACGTTACTGCGCATAGTTCAACTTACGTGCCGCGGACTACACACGGGTCACAAAGATTAACCGGCTCACAGTTACCACAGTATAAAGGCCATATTAGACGACCTACCTTCATAGCGTTCTTGTTCCTCTGCGCGGCGGCCAAGTGGTTCACTACCGGGGCGGGGTAATCTTTGCCGATGATGCAGCTCGCGCGCTCTTGTACGTCGATGGGAGCCTTCCATGGTTCGTAACTGGAAGAGAAATGGTACCATCAACCACAAATCCAGACTCCGTGGCTGCTACTGAGAATTTCCAGATGGAAAATCCCAATAATACTTTGCCCGACCCGGGAATCGAACTCAGACCTCTTGCTCAGCAGGCAGTGTTAAGTGACGTGTAAATTTGTACCGTAACGTGTATAGAGTGAAGTGACAGAATAAACTAAAAATATGATGGAAGAAAAGTATTTTACCCTCTTGCGACGGCGCGGCCGCAGTACTCACCCGTCCGAGTTCTGCGCACCAGTGGCGGTATCTCCATACAAGTCCAACAACTTGGCTTGCTCTTATAATGTCCTACTCTTCATAATAGCTTGCCCTAGCTTGAGTCGTGCTTGTGCCGTGTACTCACATGTAGTCGACCGGCATGCGGCGCAGCTCGGGCACGTAGCGGCGCACGTACTCCCCGCTGGGCTCCAGGCGCCGGCCCAGGCGCACGGGGCAGGCGCACTCCTCCGCGTCCAGCAGCGCCTCGAACGCGGACGACGACACCCACATCCAGTTGCCGGCGCACACCGACCTGCACCGAGTCAGATACTAGTACATTACTGCAGCGGCCAGCAACAGAGGCATTGATGGGCGAACGTGGGCCGAGGCGAAGCCGAGGTACACATATGTAAGTCCATCAATGCCTGGTTGTGGCCAACGGCCAAGGCTTGTATAGTACTTTTTTCAAATAATGCGAGGAAATTAAAACTAAGTAGTACCTAGGCAGAACGTTTTATTTAAAAATACAGTTGTTGAATGTATAATTTTTGAAACGTTTTCTATTTGCAAGCCAATTCGAAATTTAAATAACACCTTTTATAAGTTACCTCCTTGGTTGCCATGTTTCAGAGTAAAAGATCGTTCCATTTTTAAAATAACACGACAGATATGAGTTTCAGTACAGCAATTTCAATTTATCTCGAAGAAGGTTGTCAAAATAATGCTCTTCCAAGCATGTTTAAGAAAAAACTATAAATATACTATTTTATTTTTTTAAGATTTCATGTCCCTAGCTATGCTACCATGTGGTTGGTGAGGAAAGATGCCACAGTTTTGCGTGGTGCAGGTATCGTTCAGATATAGACACTACTCACCAATCAGCATCCAGCAGATACTTGAGGAAGTGGTTCAGGCCGTGTTCCCAGGACAGCCAGAGTGTTCCGCGGGTGAGGAAGGATGCCACAGTGTTGCGGGCGGCGTGGTGAAGCCAGCCTTCTGTTCGAAGTTGGCGCATCGCTGCATCTACGAATGGGAAACCGGTGCGGCCTTCGGCCCATCTGAAATAATGGTGATTAACTAAATGTCAGAAGAGAGCATAAAATAAACTAATAAATAAAAAACCGCGTCGTAAAGGCTTTGAAAGGAAATACATTGCCTTAGCACAGACTAAAAGGCACACATAATATTCTAAAAAAGTAGGAGAGTGGCTCACGGCTGTGACAAAGCTCATAAAAAACGCCTTAAAACGGGTGCCAGCTTTAAAGAGTTTTATGAATACTGATTTTGTTACTTTTTTAGAGTATTGTCAGGCTTGAATCTTGTAGTCGAAAAAAACCAAGATAAAATATTAAAGTTCTAAGACGTACCTCTGTAATTCATCTCCTTCAGGATTCTTCCAGGGGATGTCCAAACAGATGGGGTTACCAGCCATCTGCCCGTAGTTAGGGTTATTCACGCTCATCGTGTAGAAGTATTCGCGCCAGATTAGCTGGCCTGGAAACAGCGTTTGAGACAGAAAATGAGTATTATTGCGTTTAAAAGAGACTGCCTTCTTTGTTTCGGTGTTTCTTATCAGAAGTGGGATAGGAAATACCCACCTCTTCCAAAATAAGGCCATATTTGGATAAAATAAAATATCTTACCGGTAATAAAATGAGAAGCGGATTCGGAAGTGAGACGACCCTGATGCACTTTTCGGAATAGGTCTTGTACAGACCAGAAAAAGCTGAGAATAACGTTAATATTAGAAATTAAGCTCTTTGTATCTAAATAAAACTTGGTAATTTTACGTAAGTCAGTGTTTATTTATTTATTTATTTATTTATTTAACACTTCAAGCACAAAGTACAGAGGCGGACTTAATGCCATAGGCATTTTCTACCAGTCAACCTTTGGGTGATGGAGAGACAAACAGTGGTAGGTGTATAAATTAGAAAATATTTTTAAATTCAGTGTTTGTTTTCTTACCTCCTGACGGAGAGACATCCAAACCGCAGTGCTGGACTCAATGATATCGGTCGCCCCAACAAGTCAGGACTGCCATGCGTAGGCAAATACGAACCCCTGAACACATTCACATTTTAATTTAACAAAAATGAATAGAAAAGATCAAATAAAATGTGTACAGATATATATATTATCACGGCAGATTTCTGCTTAATTCCGAACCGTTGAAATGTATGTTAAGCCGGTGTAATTACAGGCATCTAAAGGCTGGTTTTAAGAGACAAGTAGAAGGAGATAAGAGGCTAAATAATAATAAAAGGATACTACAACAACACGCGTCATGAAATCAAAATGTCAAATGAAGAAAAAAAAGTAAGAACATGCCTTGAGGCTCTGCTTAAAGTCATACCTGAGGAAGGTCTCGTACTCCACAGCGAGACGTTCTTGCATCTGTTTGAGCGCTGTAGTCTCGCCGCCCACCCAGCGGATCATCCGGATGTCCTCGTTCTCGAGGAACACACCCAGGTCTTCAGGTTTTGGGGTCTGGAGGGATCAAGTAATTTTGTGTTATGGTGTTCTCCTCCCTTAAACACCTCTGCTTTCGTGAATACAGATGTGAGCATGTTATGTTACATGTGACGTCCAACACTACAAATAATTAAATTGTAATGTTACCTTGTCGAAGACCGTAAACTCTTGGTAGAAGCATTCCGGCAGGCTGCCGAACTTGACTCCCGTGAAATCGAAATCGCTGACTGGCCGCGGAGGGTCACCAATGGTCATGACTGTATGCTGAAGAAAAAAAACAACATGTATTTAAGTAGAATATCTTGTTCTGAATCATAAAACCAAACATTTCTTAAGAATTTACACAGGAAAGCTAAATATTGCAGTCCGTTTCTTTTGTCTAAAAGTTGACTTACCAAAAACATCTGGTAAGTGAGCGGTGGGATGCCCCCGTTGGCTTTGATGACGGTGTCGGGCTCCCACAGAGTATGGGACACATGCTCCTTGCAGACGACGCCGATATCCTTGCACGCAGCCTTCACGCTGTCGTCTCGAGCGCGCCACACTGGCTCGCAGTCTTGCTCGAAGCAGAGTTTACGGATTCCTGCAAGACGTTGATGGTCAAGATTTATGCTATTAATCCAGAATTGGAATCCAATAACACTAGATCGAAACTGGTTCAGATTAGATGGCGTTGTCAATGGCGTTGGTAAGAACCAAGGTTACCGACGTAGCCCGAAGAATTGCCAAACTTAAGTGGCAGTGGGCAGGGCACATTGCTCGCAGAACGGATGGCCGATGGGGCCGTAAAGTTCTGGAGTGGTGACCGCGAACCGGAAGACGTTGCGTTGGAAGGCCTCCCACTAGGTGGACCGATGACCTGATGAAGGTTGCAGGGATCCGCTGGATGCGAGTCGCACGGGACCGGTCAATGTGGTGACACTTGGGGGAGGCCTATGTCCAGCAGTGGACGTCTTTTGGCTGAAATGATGATGAGGATGATGAGATGGCGTTGCTGGATATAAACCTGGGTTCTGGTAATTCAAAAAATAAGCTGTAGTAAAGTTATTGATCTCCTGCTAGTCAATAGGTATGAGAATAGTAAAAATGGGAATAAAAACAGTCAAATATTGAGGAAAATAACGATCTTGTAACCTCCTTCAAGCGTCGCCACATCACCCGGTTCTGTGCTTATCGCATCTAGCGGATTCCGTGAACTTCACCAGTCAAAGGATTCATACATTTAGAATAACAATAAGAGCGGAGACAAGTGACTTCACAATGCAGCATCCGACCACCATGTTACAATTTTGGTACGGATCCCTCAAGATGGTTAAAGATCGACCACGTACCGAACTCCTCCCAAAGTCTCCTGAACACGACGTTAGGTTTCCCCTTCAACATAATCAGTCTTCCGCCATATTTCTTGAACTGGCTGTCCAGGTCATCGAGACATTCCAGTAGATACCGCATACGGTTGTAACCAACCACCTTTGTACCTGTGAAACAAGATAAGGGCATTTAGTGTTGCTAGATGGTCGTTAATTAAGCACAACCAAAATTATGATGATCATTATTATTTTTCATCTGCCTAGCCCTTTCCCAACCATGTTGGGGTCGGTTACCAGTCTCACAAGTGAATGCCTCTTGCCTGCCTTTTGGTAAGACTGGTTGTCAAAAATGAGGGCTTGGAAAGTATTGTATTGGACCATTACAGGCACTTTTGAATGTCAGAACAATATTGCACGACAAGTTACAGATTTTTTTTTGCTTTTTGCGTCGCTGGTGAGCATGCGGTCCTGGGTTCGATTCCCGGGTCCGGCAAAGTGTTATTGGGTTTTTCCATCAAGAATTTCTCAGTAGCAGCCATGGCGTCTGGATTTGTGCCTGGTTGATGGCAATAGGCTCGCACCCTTTTACATGGGGCTAAAACATAACTGGCGAATTAGTTAAACCTCCGTTACAGTATCTTTCTCAACTCGATGTCCCATAAAAACCTGTGAACTTTTTACTAATGAGACACATTCCATTGGTCCCTTTAGTACTTCTAATTGAACTGCACCTGATAAAGTGTAGTACTTATAATATGATTTGTTTGCTTTGGAAATAAGAAAGGTGCTAGACGAACAATGCTTGTTATGTTATAACTTAGCCTTATCAACAACTGCAGAGTTCAACTTCATGATAAGAATGTTAGCATGGTGATCGTTGTCATATCGCTCTCCGGCAAAAAAACTGTCATAACATGTTATGTATTTTTGCCAGTGAGCGATATCTTAACACCCTGTAAGAACTGCGGGTGTGAAACATATATGGGTTTCTGTTTCGATGTGCTAGACTGCCCTAGGATGCTATACGATTAGATTACTATAGAAGTAAGTACGGCTGCGGTACTGGTCTTTAAAAAATTAAGACCCCTTCGCAGTTTTTGGGGAGCAGCCATAACTCTGCTGCCCTTATTAGGGTTCCGTACCCAAAGGGTAAAACGGGACCCTATTACTAAGACTCCGTTGTCCGTCTGTCTGTCTGTCCGTCTGTCACCAGGCTCTATCTCATGAACAGTGATAGCTAGACAGTTGAAATTTCCACAGATGATGTATTTCTGTTGCCGCTATAACAACAAATAAAAACAGAATAAAATAAATATTTAAGGGGGGCTCCCATACAACAAACGATTTTTTGCCGTTTTTTTGCTCTATATTAATAACCGCGACAGGTAGACGCTTGAAATAATCACAGAATATTTAGTTTTGTATTCACTTTAAAAATAAATAATTAAATTAAACTAAAATAAATATTTAAGGCGGGGGAGGTCCATACAACAAACGTGATATTTGTCTAATGTTGTATAGATAATGGCCCTTCGTGCGCGGGTCCGACTCGCACTTAGCCAGTTTTTTTTTAACATAATCTTGTGGTCTATTTTGTCCATTTTTGAGTAACACAGCTACTTTTGAAATAATTGTGTGTGGGTTGTAGTCTGTTGGTTACATAATTATGTTTTTGGCCGCATGTTTGGAAACTCAATGGAAAAGAGACAGATCTAGAAAAAGTCAAACAAGACGCAAATAAAAATCTTCTTAATCAAACCGGTTTAAACACTCCTCAATATGGATGGTATATTTGTCAATCCTTTCCAAAACTCAATCATCATTGCCAATCTGACAATCGAGACGCTATATTACGCCCAACATTCCCAACATTTTATTAATTATATTTGTAGTCTTGCAACAATTTATCTGTCATGTTGTGTCAATCTCATTATTTTTATGTCAACTGTCAGTTAAGAGAATATAATTATAGCATCTCGATTGTCTCCATGAACAAGTCACGTCGTTTTTTATTCCACCAGTCTCTCTCAATTCTACCAGCCAAAACCCTAGAAATACAATCCTGAACAGCCCTAAACTTCGAAGCGGTGACGTAGGTCCTGGTATTGTGGCTACCTAGATATCATAGATGAATTTGTTTCAGTCCTGTGACAATACGCTACTTGTTTGTTACCGAATGGTCCCTTTTCTGACACATTTCACGAATGTTCCAATTTTGGTTTACAGATTTTCTGTTTCTGATTGGTTTCTGTATTATAAAAGGTGTAAAAAGACTCTTAACGAAGCCAAAGGCACTTGTTCTCCTCGTCATTGCGATCATTTTTTTGTTCTAGACCATACCTGGGAACCTTCTAGCTACGGAGATATTAGGGGTCAAAGTTCCAACTTTTTCACAAGTTTTTTTTTAAATATATGTTTTTAATGTTTATTTTTTACTTAAGACACCTTCACATCCCCCGTACTATTCAATCCATCCATCAGAACAATGTTTTGAATGCGTTACATTGAGTCCTACCGTAAAACGTGATTTTAAACCCACAAAAAAGTCGTTTCCCAGCAGTTTGATGTACAGAATGCTTGGTTGATGGCTTCGTGAAGAGTCTGTTTACACCCTGTATGTTCCATTTGATCTAGATATCACTTCAGGATTTTGTGAAGAATGAATATGTGATCTGCCTATTTTCTTCAGCTACATCTATGTTGGCTCCAATTTCATTCCCAATTGAGACCGGATAAAATCATACGCAGTCGAGTATTGAATGACGTAAAACAACGGCTTACTTGCACTCACTAGAAGTGTTATCTTCTCTCCTATTCGTAGGTACTTGGTTCCACATTATTAGCTTTGACTTTATGGTCTGTAATTTGCTTGAAATTAATAAACTTTTGAATAGACATACCCGCAGTTTCTCCATCGAAGATGAATATAGGGAAGAAGGGAAACCCTTTCTCCTCTAGTGCAGCATGTAGGGAAGGATTGTCATGCAGGCGCAACCCGTGCCGGAACCAAAGCACGCTGCCACCAAGCATTGTCGCGATTGAGGGTTATACCTGTGGAGAAAGGAAAATAGATTTAAAGAACCATGTCTTTTATCATGACTCCTTCGTCAAGGATTGTCATAACGAGAGAGAGTCCTGACAAAAAAAAACAACGGGTTGCACTCCGAGAGTGCCGGCAGAAGTTAAAACTTGAAACAACGCCATCTAGCTTAAATCTATCTACAAATCCCAATTACCTTAAATTGCATCATAAACTTCATCATCATCATCATTTCAGCCGAAAGACGTCCACTGATGGACATAAACCTCCCCCAAGTGCCGCCACATTGACCGGACCAGTGCGACTTGCGTCCAGTGGATCCTCGCAACCTTCACCAGGCCATCGCTTCATAAACTATCATAAACTTCGTTAGAATTAAATGAGTAGAAAGAAGCCCAAGTCTAAAGAAATATAACAAGACGTAGGTAATAACGAAAGAACCCTTATAAGACAGCCCTTTAGAAGTCCTTGAACAACCCAGACGTTTGCGCAATCACAATGAGAAAATGTAAAATAATAATCATTTCAATTTCTGTTTTAAAACCGTTACATATTGAAGTCAAAAGACGGGGAAAATCTGGAAAATTTAAATCGTAATAGCCGTGTAGAAACTCTAGCAACTCTAGCAAGCAGTGTTGTCGATAGTGCCTTGTTTAGAAAAGAAAAGAAGCAATCTTTTAACAATTAAACCAAGAATTTTCGGCTACTGACGTAAAGTGATATAAAGGGTGTAAACAGACTCTTCACGAAGCCGAAAGGCACTTGTTCTCCCCGCCATTGCGATCATTTTTTTTTTCTTAACCAACCAACCTTCTAATTACGGAGATATTGGGGGTCGAAGTTCCAATATTTTCAGAAGTTTTTTTTTTTTATACACATGTTTTTAATGTACGATTTCACTTTAAACACTTCCAGGACCCCCTTACTATTCAATCCATCCGCACAATGCTTTGAGTGCGTTACATTGAGTCCTACTGTAAAACGGAAAAAAAAGTCAGCCCAAAAAAAAAAGTCGTTTCCCAGCACAAATTTTTGCGTATATTGACTTAGTTTGTTGTACATAATGCTTGGTCGACGGCTTCGTGAAGAGTCTGTTTACACCCTGTATTTTACATACGGCGACACATCAAGCTATACATATCCAGTAAAGCCTAACTCACTTTGTATCAGCTTACCGCACATTGAGGGATCACCTTAATTTGGTTTAGCATAGCTTGATTGGTTACCTACTTCTTTTATTTTTTACCGAACTATAGCTTAGGGTTATGATTTTAGCCCATATGTATGTTCATCTGTTCTCGCATAACTTCTAAACTAGGTACTTATGATTTTGATAATAAGCGTCATAACCAAATTTAATACTTTTCGGTTTTCGGCCGAAGAAAATAAGGCCGAATATCATTTTCGGTCGCTCTCTCCCTACTAGTCTTATAATGAGTAGCAAAAGAATGACCCTGAAAACTGCAGCGTAAGTACATAAGTGCGTGACATAATAACTTGTAGTCGATAGCGTTATGCAACTGCTGTCAACCGATATTGTATAAAATGTGAAGTTATGAACTTAAGAGGTGGCAAAAGAGGAAACTTGATAAGAGTAATGCGATTTGTTTTGTTTAAGTGCTGTTTCCTTTCTCCTTTAATGTGGTAATAGGCTCATACAATCTTAAACTTACTTATAAACATTAGAATTATAACTCTGATCTGCTAATGATAGGGCAGTAGGCTGGAGTGTAAATGTGGTGCTGTTCCACAAACAATGGGGCACTTAAAATCGTGTCCTGCATGTCCTGTTGTTTGCTCACTGCAGTAACTGATGGACGCTACCGACAGTGCCAAACTAGTAGCTCAGTTCTGGGCCGACACAATATAGATTGCCATCGACACGCTAAGAAGAAGAAATAGGCTGATGACTTGAAGGAATTTAATGCGGAGGTGAAGACGAAAGTGAAAAATCTAGTGGCGCAGCTTGGAAGATTTATCTAACTGGGGGAATTAAAATATAAGGGTGGTGTCGGAAAAACCCTTTTATCTTTAACGTTCTAAGAAATAGAACCAGACACGAATACATAGGATTGGAACCTAACCTAACCTTTTCTTTTTCGGATGGGAAATCAAACCCATCCATGTTCCTTCCTTGCCCTTTGTGTTCCAGGGCCGCGGTATCTCTTTCGAACAGTCCCGCAGCCCTGGCAGGCATCGGCCCATCGGGCCCCTCCCTATTTGCTGACATCTCTTTGAGGCGCACGTGGAACACGAACGCGCCGTCAACACGGCACCTAACGTAACCTTCAGTAATGTAATTTAATTTAAGTTTACAAATAGAGTAATTAGTCCTTAGTGGAGCAAGAAATTTCTCGATACTACCGCCTGTAATCCCCGAACAGGTGGGCAGAGGTGTACCTGCTAGTATACCCACATTTTGCCAGTTATGTATAAGTTCCATGAACTTAATAGGGGGCTTATTGTCATCAACTGGGCACAGATCTAGACTGCACGGCTACTGAGAAATTCCTGATGGGAAAACCTAATAAAAAACTTTGCCCGATCCGGGAATAGAACCCAGGACCTATTGCTCAGCAGGCGCGCTTGCGACCACTGGAAAAACGAAGCAGTCTTTAAAACAAACGTTAGATAATCGCGAATACTATTATGACATAATAAAACACATTAAACATTCTAACACGGAGTCGCAGACCCCTTAGGGTATGTAAATGTATGCTGGTCCTAAAATAACAAATTCAAATAATATACCGAAATAAACAAGCCTGTTATTGGTGTCAACGCAGAAAAAAACTAACAATGTAATCCATTTGAAAGCATTTTTTAAAAGGGTATGAAACGTGTGACTGTTACCCCATGAACGAGAGAAAGTCCCGGGAATCTGTTGGATACGGAAAGTAAAGAACCAGACGATGCTGCGATGGTAAGGGGAGGCATATATCTAGCAGTAGATATCTTTCGGCTGAATGATGATGAAGATATGATACGGAGAAACAAGGAACAAGCCCTGATGAAAGTTTTGAGAAAGAATGTGGATGGCTATAAGACTAAGAGAAGACCAAAGAAAAGATAGATGGATTATGAGAATTATGAAAGCTAGAATTGAGGATGATGACTACCGCGACGAAGATTAAATTACCCAACGTAAAATCAAACGCAGCTAGTGGTAAAAAGATACACCAAAGCATCAAAACGGTTTCCCTCAGCGGCATTGAAAATTGGAATCTGTATCTTGTTACCACAAGCGACGCATGAATTTACGTTGGGTAAAGATAAAATGCTCTGCCCTGCCGTCCCTGGTGTACGTTGAACTTAATACAGATGTACGGTAGCAGACATCTTGGAGAAAAGGAGCCATGCGCAGATATCCAATAAATTAAAAAAATAATTGCTCGGAAATCGTATGTCGTAACAAAGAGCTCGACTTAATCAAACATAAAATTACGCTTGTAATCCCCGAAGGTCCACCAGTTATGTTTTAGACCCATGTAATAGGGGCGAGCCTGTTGCCATCAACCGGGCACAAACCCTGACTCCATAGCTGCTACTGAGAAATAACTGATGGAAAAATCCAATAACAAAGAAACATTGACGCGCCAAATACTTAAATAGAGAAGCCTAACTATATGTAGTTACAGACTACATTCAAGCCTGATTGAAATATTGATCCAATTAGTTTAACTCTACGGCGCAAACTACCAAACAAATTGTATAAAGGGACGAATACATCATTTGAATACCCTATGTCCTATATGATGGTTAGTTAAAACGGGTCGGTGTGAAAAGTGTTAGGCTTTAATAAATAAATAAATAGATAAACTCCCGCCCCTTTCCCATGGGGGTAGGCAGAAACCACAGAACGCCACCTGCGATCCTTACTTACTCCTTTTGTTAGGCTTTAAAAGTTCCATAATGCCTTTCTAGGTCGTGATTTCTAATTCACTTAAATAGCAACTGATAAGCATTGATGTTTATGGAAAAATATGGCTAAATAATAACAGCCGCTCAGGTCGATCTTTAGGTTACCCCCTCCTTGCCTAGGTTGGTCCATGGATGGGTGACCACCCATTACATACCGAGTTTCCGGGCCTCAGAAAACACGTTAAGTCGTTGGTCCCGGCTGTCATTTCTAGATTTTGGGTAGTCGTTATAGGTATTCAGTGGCCTGAAAGTCCGACAACCAGTCTTACCAAAGGATATCGTATTACCCAGAATACCCAGTACTAACTGTTCATACATCTGGTCATACATGCACGCCACTGACCTTTCTGAACAACATTACCAATAAGATGTGTAGGTATGTCCTTCTAGGGAGTGTTCCTGCGTTTTCTCTCACATCTGACTTCTAACAGTAGAGGTACGAAACCTATAAAATATTTTCAAATTTTGAGACCACGTCATGTTAAATTAGGTGCTTTTTAGGGTTCCGTACCCAAAGGGTTAAAAACGGGACCCTATTACTAAGATTTCGCTGTCTGTCCGTCCGTCTGTCTGTCACCAGGCTGTATCTCATGAACCGTGATAGCTAAACAGTTGAAATTTTCACAGATAATGTATTTCTGTTGCCGCTATAACAACAAATAATAAAAATATAAATGATTTAATATTTAAAGGGGATACAAAAAACGTGTTTTTTCAGTTTATGGTACGGAAACCTTCGTGCACGAGTCCGACTCGCACTTGGCCGGTTTTTTTTAAATTAATTTCAGTTTAATTCAATAATGATAAGCAGGTAATTAAGATGTCACAGACCGCCATCAATTAGCTAGCCTGCTCTTCAATAAAAAGTACATCCATTCTAAATGCACAACATAGAAAACTCGTTTACCGTGTGATTTTACTAGCAACTATGTATTATTCAAGACATTACTACATTGATAATCCTAGTTCCGTTAACACTATAGAGAATCTAGCATAGCTAAACAGTCGACGCGTTGATTACAATGCGAAAACACACATCTCTGTGCAACGATGCACCGGCTATAAACAAAACAAGTTGATAAAACTAATGATCCACGTATCTTACTCTATTAACACCAACCATTGAATCTTAAAATCCATCAATCACGAGAATATAAACTAGAAAAACAATAAACAAGCCATTTTCACACATACTCACAACAAACTCGTTCAATTTCAAATCGAGATTCCCATAAAACGAAACACGTGCCACTGGTCTGAGAGACGAATGCGTACTGACGGCAACACTCCGCAAAACTCAGCAACCAATAAAATCATACGTTCTAGAATATTCTACGATTCCAATATCGTACTATAAGCAACCTTTGAAAGTCAACCGTCCAGTGAAATTTGAGCTTCGGGAACCCTAAGTCTCCATTCAAAATTGGGACGAAAAAAGGGTTGGATAGGTCAAGGGGAGTTGGTTAGGGAACAGTTTATCCAGGCCGTGAAAGCACTGGGGTTAACTGGGGTATAATAATTTAAACAGTTGTTCCAATTCAGGGACGGTTTCATGAAACATGCATGTAACTTTCATGCGCATATACGAGACGTGTTTTAGCTTGCAATCAGCCCCAGTAATTTGCAAGGGATCAGTGTATGTTTGTCAATTTCAGTCGATGATTAATTGCAGGCACTTGGTTTGTGATGTGTTTGGGACTTCGGGACTGGGAGCATTCTCCAATTTGCATGGTCACAACCAAATCTTCCCATACTTCATACGGTTAGACTATTTTCTCTCCGAACAATCCAGACTAATATTATGAATGCGAATGTATCTCTGTCTGGCCTAAATAGTCAAAAGACATTGACGGACAGACAGAATCCCTTAAAACGATTGAACGGATTTCGATGACATATAGCACACAGGGTTAGGGTATATGATACTTTTTATCCCAGTAATACGTTACCATGAGATAATTTCCGAAAAAAAGGAGTCGGAGCCGCAGGCAGAAGCTAGTCGTCTATAAAATGCTTACTAACAATCTAGCTATCTACGAGTTCTATGACGCAAACGATGCCCTTGACAACGAATGCACGGACAACAAACTGAGGATCGCAAATCAAGAGTGCAGGCAGAAACACTAACCAATAGATATCTACTACTTGGGGCCTACCATAATTCACTTCGCGGGCTGGTACTGCGTGTTGGTAGACAGCACATGAATCTCTCATTTGTGGAACTTTCCAGATCACCGCTACTATCTCACCCAGCATAGAAAAAGAAAGATCCTTGCACCACTCGGGTGTTGTGTCTGATGGACTTCTACCAAGTTGCAATTAAAGAATAACTCTTAACTTTAACCAACTAGCGTTTCTATTTCCTCTCATGAATTATCTTTTGTTTGAAACCGAGCCCCTTAAATAATAAAGTCATTTAGTCATCCATGCAAAATTTTACACCGTGTTGTGTTGTTTGACCTACTGTGCAATTTAACCATGTATTCAGGAATTGAAATTTATAAAAACATTAACTTTATTGAATTTTACTAGAACTTTCTATGGTTTTGTTACAAGGAAACTTACTTCTTGACGGATCTTGATCCACGGTCATCCAAATTTGTAAGTAGGTATTAATTCTTATGAAAATTATGCATAAAGAATTCAGGAGAACTCAAATACGAGTAATTTAGATGGGCAGAATTTGCCGATATTCGAACATGTGAAACTTTAAGAAGATACGAATTTGGTGGCCAAACAGAATAGAATATTTACTAATAAGGGTTTGTAATTAATGAATATTTCAACAGTAGCAGTAGGTATAATTTATTAAAAATAAGGTGATTACGCAATCATCATGATGAACATATAATAACAGAAATGATGATTTAAATTGAATTAACAGGCTCTACATAAATACTACAGCATTATGCAACCGTTTGTTGAAAGTAATCTACTCGTACCTACCTACCTACGTAGTTAATAATGACATCAGCACTCCAATCTCACTTTTCCATAACATTTCGAAGAATTTTAGAAGGAAATTCGGAAAACATCGCTTTATATGTTTGACTAGCTGTTGCCCGCGACCTTCGTTTGCATGAAATTATTATTAAAAAATCCTCTTTATTATAATAAAGAGGATTTTTTAATAATAATAAGCACTTCCCTATTTGAATCGAATTTAGTTACCAATTTCAAGGGTTTTTTCTTCCTAATTATTTATCTAAAATAAAAGTAGCCTTAGTTACTCCTTGTTACTTCAGCTATCTGCCAGTGAAAATCCCGTCAAAATCGGTCCAGCCATTTCAGAGATTAGCTGGAACAAACAGACAGACAGACAAAACTTGTAAAAAATGTTGTTTTGGTATATGTACCGTGTATACATCCATATGCACTTAGGAAAAAGCGGTTATTTTAATATTATAAACAGACACTCCAATTTTATTTATCTATACAGATATGTACAGATACAGATAAATCAGTCAGTTAGACAGCGTTAACATCGCAACGAGTGTTGCTGAATTGTCGAATGCATTGGGAATGCAAGTTTGTTACACAATAACCCCGTGTTCTCAGAATATCGCTATGTCAGAATATGCTGTGTAGATTGAATCTACTTGTATTGGACGTCGGCTGCACTCGAGGCCGGCTTGATTGGTTTTAGTCAACAGTCTAGATATAGTACAGATATAGTGCTCTTTCAATCAGTCTCCATTGCAGGAAATAATGAAATAACTTTATGAATGTTATTGGATGGCAAACGAGGCCAGTTCCTCCTGATTGAACTCAGCGTGTTTACCGCCGTCTATGAACTAGTCAAAGTTTGGAGGCATCTATGACACAGCGCATGATCTAAACATAAAATCCTAAATCGCGCAAGCAAAGTTATCCGCGACTTAAGACTATACAGGGTGTAAACAGACTCTTCACGAAGCCGTTAACCAACCATTATTTACATCAAACTAAGTAACTTTACGCAAAAATTATTGCTGGGAAACGACTTTTTTTTTTGGGTTGAAAAATCACGTTTTACGGTAGAACGCAATGTAACGCGTTCAAAACATGAGCTGATGGATGGATTGAATAGTACGGGGGTCGTGAAGGTGTCTTAAGTAAAAAAAAAACACTAAAAACAAGTATTTCAAAAAAAACTTGTGAAAAAGTTGGAACTTTGACCCCCAATATCTCCGTAACTAGAAGGTTCCCAGGTATGGTCTAGAACAAAAAAATGATCGCAATGATGGGGAGGACAAGTGCCTTTCGGCTTCGTTAAGTCTGTTTACACCCTTTATAGTAGAACCCGATAACAACTGTGGGGCAGTAGCCCACCCCGTCTAGTCGGAGGTTCTTCCCTTTTCTATTTTCTTTTACAATACGACATGAGCGAAGAGTGATCACGCACAAGACCAACGGTTGCAACAAGAAACAAACATTATAAGAGAAAATTTAAAATCTAGATTCTATGCGGTGCTGGAGGAAATGCTACAGTAGTATTCCTCAAATGTCTCAGCGTGGAATAAGCTCCCAGAAAATGTAGTCTCAGTCCAAAATTTAAACAAATTTCAAAATCGACAAGACATATCATATCATTCTGCAAGATGAAAATCTAGTGTAGAACCACAGGATACAGGCAGCTATCAGTTGTGTCAACTGCCTGCCTGATACGTATTTCAGACGAAAATTGCGTGTTTTTTAGTTAAATAGTTTATAGGACCTAGTAACCTATACAGACAGAACTGTCACATAACATTGACAATGTTAGAAACACAGTTTCGAATTAGTAACCGTCTGGTTTAGTCTGGCTAGAAAATCAATGGCGTGTCATTGTCACTGACAGAATATCTCCCTAGGTGGTCGACGGAAGGTCCTTTTGTTATGCTCATAACAGTTTACTACTATGAAATAGACAGATTGACATTTAAATATATCTGTGCTTATTTCTAGTGAATAGGCCGTTGTGTAAAGGACCGTCTGGTTCTGTATTAAAATGTTTTTGGACATCAATTATTTCGCAAAATTTATTTTCTACATTAAAAATAATATTGTACCCGAAATTGAAAACGGACAAGTACCTGAAAAACTTCGAGTTTAAAAGACCTTTATATCGTTCCTATTTGCGAGAACCCTCCTTTAATGAACGAAAACAGTGTGTTTTCCATGAAAATTGATGACGTAACAAAATATAATATTATACAAGAAATAGAAACAGAAAATTTTAAAGTATTTAACAAAACAAGAAAAAAAATTGGTTTAGTTTTAGAATAGTTATATTCTAAAACTCCATTTTGTAAAAGCAAGTTCTTACAATTTAATTGAAAATTAAATCTTTACAAACACTGAAGTCGAGATTTGTTTACGCAACTAATTGGAAAAGGTTTTCTTGAGAATTTCTTGAAATTGGAAAGTCACCTTACTATGTTTTCCACATTTCCATTTAACAAATTATTTAAATGACAAAGAAGACGTTTTGCCATTTAAGAAAAAACGGTTACCTATCATAAGTTCGGAAAATATTAGACCGAATTTCATTTTACCTAAAACTTTTCAACTATTATCGTTTCGTTTTTTTTTACTTCATCGAAGTCACGTCTGCCACTGTATCCGTTGACCCATTATCAATTCGATTTTTTTCGTTACTCCGACGTTTCATTTGGTCGATAAACTTTTTACCGAAGTTACACTTACCCGAAATAACATTTGTTCGAAGTATTATGTTTCCAATTCTGCTGTTAATTATTTAGTTAATGTGCGTCGTAGCTATTGCAATTGGTTATAATTTTACTATTTTTTATATTCTTTGTTTGCATACAAGCATGCAGCAAGCATGCAGCTTACAAGCAAGCAAGCAAAGTGCAAACAAGCATGCAATCAGGCATGCAACATGCAGCAAGCATTTTTTCTGTCACGGCTACGGCGCTGCGGGGTTTGGGTGCCCCACGCCAGCTTATCGTCACAGATGGTTTTAACGCTCACCACCGCAGTGACCGGCCAGCTTCAGCTGCGACGGCGGGCCTTCAAACCACCTACTCCTCAGCTCGCGGGCCACCCCACCCCTCCGCGCGGGCTTATATTACACTCTAGGGGTAGGGCAGACAAGATTACGTGAAGTTCGTTTTGCAGCGATTCGATTCTGTCACTAAATTTTGTAGCACAACATATTGAGTTTTTATGACCCTATTTTAATTTAATATTGAAAATGCTATATAGCAAAAAGTTGTTTTGTAATTCGGCGAAATATAGTTCGGTAAAATATTACCTTAGACACATGACACTTCGATGATCTAAAATAATGCATGTAGCAAAAAAGACTTCGGTCAATAGTTTTCAGAAAAATTAAATTCGAACAAAAAAAAATCGAAAATGTGATGGGTTCCCCCGTAAAACACAGAATTGGTGCACTGGAACCGCCAGACGGGGCCGCGGCAGATAACGAAGAACTCGAAGACCACTTGGATGTCTTCTTAAAGAATTGATAAAAAAATGGCTCAGAATCGGGACCGATGGAAAGAATGCGAGGCCTTTAGCTAGCAATGGTACAGTGCAGGCGAGCTATTATAATAATAATAATGTACAGAAAGACAGCTCAAATCCTTATCCGTATTATAAATGCGAAAGTTAGTTTGTTTGTTACCTTTCACGCCTAAACTACTGAACCGATCATCCTGAAATTTTGCATTTATACGTTGTGAGATGTACAGAAACGGACATAGGACCTTTCGTTCTGAAAAAAAGTACCTACTGTTCCCGAGGAAAACCACAATAACGTTATATTGCTCATTGATGGCGCCACGTGTCTTTCGAATCAGGATTGAAATACAACCCGAATTGATTGTCAAATTCTAAATGAACGCGAGCGAAGCCGCGGGTAAAACCTAGTCTTTCATAAATGTGACGCGTAGGTAGGACTCAACCTACCTTAAAAGTCTCGATATTACAGAAAATCTAGGAATTATGCTTACATAACTAAATACTCACTTCTTACACTTCAAGGCCTTCAAGCCTAACTAATCGAGAAATCGCACATCTTTCTGATGTGCGATTTCTCGATTAGTACTCAGACGCATATTTACTAATAACATTCGGAAAATAAGGTCACTGCCAGTCAGAGTACTGATTTGCAGGCCTGCAGGTGTTTTATCGCCATACGTAGTTAGGTAATGAGCTACTTGCGAAAGGAAACTATGAGAAACGAGAGAAAATTTCGAAGCCCAACCAATATAACTTTTCATTATCATACAATCGATGAAGTAAGTTCAATTACAATTCATCGTACTTTAAAGGCGTCTGGCGGTGGGTTTCCACCACACAAAATGTCTGGTAATGAAGGAGGAGAATCATCATACTAGCCCTTATGTAATATCAAAAAATCACGCTTTATCGCATGACGTAACTTAGCAGCTATTTAGCACACCTGTGTTCCCTGATATCTGCCAAAGCTACCACGACAGATGCAAGCCATTATATATGTGGAAATAAAACACTGCACTCTGAACCTAATAGTAGTGACTAGTGCGATAAAAACCAGTTTTGTTTTGTTTAAGGAAATGTATTGAAAACAATTTTATTACACAATTACAGTTTCTACAGGAAGTTCGCTCATAACTTCAGGGCCAATGTTAAGCTGTTCTGGAAACAGGTAAGATTGGCTCGAGGAGTGACGGGAACATCAAGTATGAACGCTGTAAGAGTAGAGGACTGATGCTTAGTAAGCATCCGTCCTCACGGATGCTTACTATCGTCCTCACGGATGCGAAAGTAGAATTAATGCTGTGGAAATGCGTTCCTTGCGAAGCATGTGTGGTGTAACTCTGAATGATAAAGTGAGGAATGAGGTTATACGGAAACGTTGCGGCTTAAAAGAAGATGTAATGACAAAAATTGAAAAAAGTATGCTTAGATGGTTTGGTCATGTGGAGAGGATGAGTGAAAGGCGACTTACAAAAGGTATTTACAAGGCAGATGTGAGTGGCAACGCCGGGAGGGGACGCCCTAGAAGAACATACGCTGACCTCATTGGTGAGGTTCTTCAGAAATGTCAGGTGCGTAGTACTCGCAACCGGCGTGCGTGTATGACCAGGTGTATGAACGTGGACGAGGCAAAAGGAGTATGTAAGGATCGTAGCAGGTGGCGTTCTGTGGTTTCTGCCTACCCCCATGGGTAAAGGGCGTGAGTTTATGTATGTACAGTTTCTAATAACAACAAACTGCAAAACAATACACACGGCAATAAAGCAATCCTCAGCTAATTAAATCGCCGATGTTATTATGTAAGTCCTCGTATTACGTAGGTACCGAGTTACATCATTCACGTGATGAACTTGTCCTATGTCTAGTACCTATGTATATCATGTATGTATTCAATTTTAGACTAGGTACATAGCATAGTGAGTAAGGATAAGAAGTATTATAGAAGGACTTCTGAAAAATATGAAGTGTCGGTCGAGTCTATGACAGGAAACAGACGCTTTTTAACGCGACTTTGTTTACTGCGCATAGGATATTCAACTTTCAGGGTTAAACTGTCAGTCCAAAACGTGTGCTAGGTTGTAATACATAGGCTGTTAGACTGAATTTCAGGGAAATTCAGTAGAACCGTTACTTTTTTTCTAAAATATCACATCGTAGCGGAACGAGAATACGCCCTTGTGGTATCCCTGTTTTATTTGAAGATAAGACCGCCTTTAGAAGGATGACGCGGGCAATCTTGTTAAGCGATTTACTACAAAAATGTTTACTTAACATCACATCACGCCTGTTTCCCCGACGAGATAGACAGGAACCTAGGCACTTAGCTAAGGTGTATAGTATAGCTACATTTCACCAGAAATATTTAAGTCCCATGTTACTATCCAAGGAGCTCGTGGCTAAAAAATACCATCCACTTGGGTTGATCTTTAAATTAAGCCACGCTACCAAGCTAGGCAAGGTTGGTCTGAACAATATTGATTTGATACTCTGGTTTTCTATTTAGAGTCACAAAGCCTGTGTGGCTTTAATGGTCTAGATCAAACCCGTTACGCAATCCACGTGAATGTTTTTAAACAAAGCTGTTACGCAGTCTATTTGCTTTAATCACAACTGCATTAAGCTCATTTTCGGCATCATAAACCAATTATAAAAGGTTTTACTTCGTTAAATCCTATCGTTCGAATTACGGCCTACCTAGGCCTCTATAGAAATGACAGTACCTAGCAATTTGTTACATACTTACTTTTTTTGGATTGTGATGATGAGTAAATTTTGTAAGTTACAACCCGTATGCGTAGAAATGAAGACATCCGCAAGCGAACCAAGGAGCCCGACGTAGCTAGCCCGACGAATTGTCAAACTTAAGTGGCAGTGCACATTGCTTGCAGAACGGATGGCCGATGGGGCCGAAAAGTTCTGGAGTGGATACCGCGAACCGGAAGACGTTGCGTTAGAAGACCTCCCACTAGGTGGACTGATAACCTGGTAAAGGTTGCGGGGATGCGCTGGATGCAAGTCGCACGGGACCGGTCAATGTGGCGACACTTGGGGGAGGCCTATGTCCAACAGTAGACGTCTTTCGGCTGAAAAGATGATGAAGCTGTATGCCTAATAAATGGGTTTTCTATTGATAAAACTGACACACCCTGTAGAAAGAGAGAGAGGAAGAAGTTTACTTGCACTACAACATTAACGAAAAACTAACAAATTCGAAGGCAGTGCTTGACATAAATTGTGAACTCAACCCACTTTGGGTGGCATAATTTTACATACAAACACTGCCATCTTTACACACTGTTGATGTTATAATTCTGTGCTCCATGAGTGAACCTACTCGACAATAGGTAAATGTTTGCTTTAGTTCCACTTCCCATGTGATAGTAGGTTCACCATACATCTCTACCTAACCCTTTTAGAAAAACAGATGTTATGTTATAATAAATAATTCAACTGAGAAGAAAAATTTTGTTCAATTATACCTAAACAGTGTAAATGATATAATTAAATCTGTCAAGCTCTTATTAAACAAGGCTTAAACGATTGTGATAATAGTGCCGATTCCCTTGTTCACAAACTAAACTAAATTTAAGTTAAGTGCATCTTTTTCTTTCTATTTCATTATGAAAAGGACAGAAGATAAATTTTAGTTTAGTCCTGTCAAATTATTCAGCACCTGACGTAATTTGATGTAATTTTAGTAGTCAACTTTTTAATCATGTCTAAACTTGTGTCAGGCGCTGGTTTATTTGGTTTTGGCTGGTTATTTTGGTTTAGTTTGTAAACAAGGAAATCTGCACCAATATCTATATGTATAGAGACACTTCATACTTTTTGTTGCAGGTATTGCAAGATAAACTTGAAACCTTGTGTAACTGCAATTATTATTTACTTTGAAGGTGTTAAATTCATTGGATTCAGCAGAAAAATCAAGAATACATCATTATACCATTATGCAATGCTATGACCCCTTTTCACAAATATGAGGCAAAACTTTAGTTCATGCTTAAATATTATTACAGTTTGTGTTGGAGTTTCAATCCCAAATCAGCACTAAGACTTGAAAATCAAACATTATGTGTTTATTTTCATGTTGCTGGAGTTCAAATGTTCATAACATTTTGATAGATCGATTTGAAAGAAAAAAAAAATGAGTGTGTTCTGTTTATTTAGTTTCATTATAAAAGTGTGCATTAATGGACTTTAAAACAAAACTTCTTAATGCACATTATTTAACTTACCAAGCCCAAATAGTTATTTTTAAAGTGAAACTCGAAATTTGGACATTTAATCTCTGATTTTTGACATCATTCTACTTTACAGGGTCCTGATGAATAGAGGATCAAAAATTACCAATTTCCTAACTGGTCAGAGAGGCATGTTATTTTCTAAAACCGGTTTTGATATTAGTTCCTAGTTCAGTTCTCTACTTATTATTTGCTAAAACTCACCTCGGAAAACTGAAATCAGCTGATCGAAGTTTTACTCGAGTCCCATTTAGTTTAGTCTTTTCAGTGGCTATTTCGACGTAAATGTAATTACTAGTAACTGCCAAACAACGCTAAATTATTTGAATGTCAAGAATTATCTAACACGTCAAAATAATAACAGAAAAATAGATAACTTCTTGAAAAACACATTTTCAAGGCAAAGTATTGAATATCGCGAACAAGGATTGGTGTTGCCAACAATCGGTGATGGGTTATACACAAATATAAGTAAATATTTAAGTCTAGGTGCTAAATTCAGGAGGTAAAGTTGTAAAAAGCCAAAGAATATAAAAAAATGGACGGAAAAACAGCTAATTAAAAGTTTATGTTATCTTTTTCTTTATGAAATATCTGACAGAAATTATTTTTATCTATTGAAAAGAGTATGTTTTGAACAAATAATTAGTAATTTAAAAGTTAAAAACAATATATCTTTGCAATTTGAATGTAATAACGTGAAGACTTCCTATAAAATAGCGATTCAATTGAAACTGAATATGGTTTTTAGGGAACCTATTATTTTGGAGCTTGTAACTCTTTTTAGAAATCATTGGTCGTTGTCATTCATGTCACTTGTCAGGACTCAGTGGCAAGTGTCAAATATAAGGATGCCCACTAGAAAATCATCTACACATTATAAATCGCCTAATACAAAAACGTCTACGAATCATAGAGGTATATTTAGAGTTGGCATTGCTGGACCTTCCCCTCTGCCAAAGTACAGACGCCAGCACATCAAGCTAGTACAATCTGTCAATTTCTCTTACAAATTTTCAACTTTATCGCTAAAGCATTAGGTTCAAGGTTGATTGGGAAAGACAGTTTCGGGTAGCTTGATGTGCTGGCGTCTGTTCATTTATTTGATATTTGACCATAGGAAGGCTAACTAAATAGGATGGCCTATGCCGTCACACTATCTAGTGTGACGGCATAGACCTGGGACAACGGGAACGTATGAGTAATCAAATGTAGTGAAAGAATATTTCGTTTGTGACTCGCTCCATTTTGCTTCCATAACTTATTTTTCTATGCCTGGATAGTGAGTTATTAAACCATTTTTTTTATTTGTCTATGTATGACTATCGTCTGTCAATCTGTCTGCTGTCAATACTCTATTCCTTCCTAACCTAAAACGAGAAACTATCTAAATTGAAGAAGAGAAGCAAGATAATAACAAAAATGAATGGCATAAGAATAATCAAGAGCCTTCCTCTTCAATGGCGTTCGTTTTCACGATGGTAAGGGGCCTATTGTAATGACTCATTAACAAAAAAATAGGTTATCAAACTTGACTGACACAAATTCGTTAATAAATTATTAAAGGCCTGTATAAAATTGCATTAAGAAATAAGTGCTTGAAATCTAAATAGATCTTTAGAGGTATAATAAAAAGAATCCTTCAGTAACACTATATGTAATTTTTCAGTGCTGTACTCTGCCAAGAGGTAGCTCAAGCAGCGACTCCTCTGTCCATACCGGTACCAGAGGGCGTAGACAAACCCGTATCCCCAAAAATCGAAAAGATTGTCTCTGAAATCACCAACTTAAACCTCCTTGAAGTATCCGAACTTAGTCAAGTCCTGAAGAAGAGGCTGAATCTTCCTGACGCTCCTGTGATGCCAGTGGGTGGCTTTGCCATGGCTGCCCCTGCACAAGATGAGGAAGAAGCCACCCCCAAAGCTGTGAAGACTAGCTTTACTGTAAGTATTTTACGAGGGTTCTAAGACTGTTTTTCCGATAGGAAATATGATTATATTATCGGATGATACCATTTTTTTTCTGTTATTATTCCAATTTGACAAATTATTTTCTTAAAAATTTCAGGTGAAACTCACAAAGTTCGACGATAAACAGAAAGTAGCACTCATAAAAGAAGTCAAGAATCTCCTAGAAGGATTCAATCTTGTACAAGCAAAGAAGTTTGTTGAAAGCGTACCCACTGTCGTGAAGGCTGACGTGTCCAAGGATGAAGCAGAGAAACTGAAGGAGGCCCTCAGCAAAGTCGGCGGTGTCATAGAAATAGAATAGATGCAATATAGTCTAGATTAAGCTTTTAGTGTGTAAATTATTTAGAAAAATAACGAAATAAAAATATGAAACTGCATTTGGATTTATTGTCTTTCTTTGTTCCTTTTTAACAACTAAAATGAAGGTGCAGCTTTTCTGTTCTAAAACTTGTTGATATCAAACTTAGAGATTGACAGAAGTTCATAAAGCAAGATTCCATGGTAAATTACCTTAATTTTTGTGTGTATTTGTATAAGATGCCTTGTCAGATTGGTCTGGGGTTTGGTTCCCTGGTTAAGCAGTGTAGTTTGGTTTTGTGATTAGGTAATAAATTGTTAATAAGTATATTAGTAACACAAAAGACCCTTTTTAATATGATTTAAGCTGCATCTGGCAAAATTTGAAACCCTCTGCTGCTACCCCTTAAGAAAATATGATGGTGATGTTAGCAAAAGAAAGTTTCCTAAATAGAACTTCAAAATTATGGTACCTTAGGGTGGTTGAGTCAGAGTACCCTGCCAAATTCAAATTTTCGTACGTGTTTTGTAATTTGCAGGTCAGTGTCAGGTTGTATGTTAATTAGTCGCGCCAGTAACACGTATGTAGTTACAGAATCACAATCATGATAAACATCAATACAGCCCTTTAAGTTCATGTAACCCTATTCAATAAATATTTCATGAAAAAGTCATTCAAAAGGATTAAATGGACTTACAGGGTTATATTGATGATTTTCATTATCGTAATTCTGTAACTACATACGTGTTACGGACGGGGTTTCAATAAATTGTAGTCTGGAGGTAAAATCCAGACTATTTAAAAATAATGTTAATTGTATGAAAAAGTCAAACAAAATTTTTTTTTATTTTACTGCCTGAGTAACTGATGGGTTTGTTATTTTATTTAAGGTGGAAGCGTCGGGGTAGCCCGCGAAATTCAAATTTGCTTGCGTTTTTTGCAATTTACAGGTCTGTGTCAGGTTGTATATTGATGAAAAATGAGTTATTGAATGGGGTTACATGAATTTAGAGGTTGGTATTAATGATTATAATTCTGTAACTACATACTTGTTACTTACTTTTTTATCAAGTACGGAGTAAAATATAGGTAAATATTTTTTAATAAAGATGAATGTGAATAAAAAAAAGTATTCAAATATCCGGGGTGATTGCTTCAAAAACCGGTGTGCTTACGTTTCCGGTCCTGGGGGGCAGGTTTTAGAGATGGCAGCCCTACCCTCAGTAGTACTCAACTTTGGTAGTGTCCTTCCCAACTTTATGGATTGTTCATAGAGTTCGTTAGTTGAATAATAAATGTGGCACATTACAACCTTTAACCTTGACTCCATCATTACAATCATGAATATCTGATGTTATACCAAACGCCTGTCTTTATTGCCTGCGCAACCTATATTGCCGCGTTAACCTGACTGTCGTTTATTATATAATTAGGATAAGAAACGTTGAACTCAATTACCAGAGCACAGGATAATGAATCCTGGATTAGCTGATGTAGAAATGCTTTTATTCAATGACCCATATTTTCACTAAGCTTGGATAGGTGCTTCCTTTATATTAAATAGGTAGAAGTCACCATATCAACATTAATAATAATGTTGCGTATTAAATCAAGTTCTCTCAAATTCTCATCTCAAGCATTGTGAAAAAAAAATCTACATATCTACTAAATTATAATAATGTAGGTATAATTTACCTCATAAGTATTCGGTAAAAAAGAGAGGCATATATAAACATCGGCATCGGTACCAATACGTATACCAAGTATCAGAAAAAATGCCCTTGAATGACTTATGACATTTAACACAAAAGACCTCGAGATTGCGGCGATGCACAAAAACTATACAAACATATCCGATTATAGCTTTAATGTATAGATTCTAAATGCTTACAGAGTTCCTTAAAAAAAACATATTTAGCAGTTAGTATATAGGTACGCGTAGAGACAGACGGACAGAAAAAACGTGATTACCATAATTTAATTACTTAGATAATATCTACGATTCGTTTTTCGGCCTTGCTCAGCTGGAGAGCGAGAAACGAGTTATCTAGGTCCTGTAGTTTGTGTTTGACTGGCAAGTGGAACCGATGACTTTGTGATTTACAGATTGTTTAGTGATTATAAAGTAGACATTTTATTCAACATATAGCGAGAATCATGCTTGTTGTTGTGTATTCAATTTTGTATCAAAAAACTCCATTTGCGACGCGTCAGTGTTTTGGGTGCGTTATCAAATCTATAAAATGTTGATAAAAATGTAATCGTAGCGGGGACAAAATAGTGCCAGTAATCATTATTACTCAGAAGATGGAAGTGAGCAAATATTTGAAAAAGTTCAAATTGCTTGTGGAATACGTTTTTGAGGGAAAAGTGGTGTTGAACGAGAACACGACGGAGAAATTGTTGAATTTCCTTGAAGACCGTAGTGACAATAGTGAGTAGAACTATGTTTTATATTGTGTTTATGTGTATCTTGTGTTATCTATGACTTGCAAGTAACAAACGGTCTGTAACCTCATCTTATTAACAATTCTTTTTCATAATAATATTGCACCAAACTTAATCATCGTCATACAACTTCATAGATCTATTTATTAGTGCACATCGTTTGATATACACAGTGTGTAAAAAATATAACAATCCTTTTTTGGGCAGTCGTGTAAAAACACACATTGCCTAGCTAAAATCTACGCATTCTGTGCATCAAACTAAGCACAACAACGTGCAAAGCAAGCTGCTATGAACACAACAATGCGCACATGAGGGCGTCCTACAGTAACATGGAGGGATCCGCAACAAGGGCCAATGCCTACCGGAGCTGCGGTACTGTTCGAAAGAAATTCCGCGCCCCTGTAACACAAAGCCCCCCCCTGCGCGCCCCTGTAACTGTAAGTGCGGCAAGTAACTGTTTAAACAATAAATAAAGGGCAATGTCGAAGGAACATGGATAGATTTTAGTCAGTACAAGTCTGACACTCCCTTCCGCTCCGCCCAGAGCGGGATTTCATGATTTCCCATCATTAAAACCAAAAAAAGAGTCGTAAAATTGGTTGTCTGTAAAGTTGGTTTAATATTTATAAATAAAGAATATTTTGCTTAATCCTAATTATTTTTTTTTAAACTCTTGCACTTCTGGTCAAATTGGTACTTCCCCCAAATTCTTCGAGGATGGCTTATATTGCGCTACCTCGAACCAGCCCTCGCCGTACACATACAGTTCGTTTCGCCACCTCTTTCTGGGCCGATCAGAACTACCCATTATCTGGAGACTTTTACCCAGCGCAGCGGTCACAGTGCTTGCGGCTTATGTGACCCACCCAATACCATTACAGCCTGGCAGCTTTCTTGCCAATGTTGAATTTGCCAATTTTGTAACGCAGGTGTTTCGAACTTTGGCATTTAGTAAACACGAAGCCAAACTCTTGAGACTTGGTGAGAAACCCGGCTGAGCACCGCAAAATTAGAAATCCGTTCCTTTTCGTTTCTAAATTCAAGTTTTTAAAGATAGCTTAAGGAATATCACCTCGTTCATGGTCAGCCGAATCTTGACCTAACCGAAGTGAATCGGTCGTATCGGAGTCCAGATCACCCTCGAACATTTTCCCTCCATATCTATCGCCTCTCTTCGCTAATCTAATCAATCTGGCGTTAAATATTCACCAATTCTACGGCACACTACTTGCTCTGTCATGCTATTTAAATAAATGTCTACGTAAAACTTGCCTCGTTCATCACTATACAGTTTAATGAATTAATTATGGAGTTTCTTGCCGGTTTTTCTCCATAGGAAACAACCAACCGAACCGTGCACCTTTTTGTCGACGTTTTATAAGTGCCCATCGGGGCCTATGTGAAATAAAATATTTTGATTTTGATTAATGAGATTTAGGCACTTACCCTGTATTCATTATTTACCTAATACTACGGCTATCTAGATATGTTTGATCTCCGCCTGAATGACTGGTGATATCCAAGGCTTTAACTTTTTTCTAATAGAAGCTGGCGTAGTCATTATTCGTCATTTTTCACGATGGGGTGACCATGCCATTTCGGTTCTACGCCCTATTTATCTCGCTCAAGCGGAACCAAGCTGTACTACAATAGTACCCAACTCGATCTATCTACACGTTAAGTCTCGATTTATCTAATGTGCGTTTTGTATGTTCCAGGTCCTGGTAAATGTCTTCTGGAGAACCCTTGCTTCTCCGATGTTATATTTGATTCGGTCGCAAACTTGAAAAATGCTACGACGTCAGTCAAAATTTTCTTATTTGAAATCATTACGATGCTCTTCAAGAATGAGCTTCAGTTCACCAAAATGCAAATGCATGGATTACAAGGCCCGACGTTCAAATATTGCATTCTCAATAACTTGAGTACGAAGATTAAGAGCCGTGGCCTTCACTTGGCTTGTATAAAATTGGCAACCGTTCATATAACACACCTTTCTGGATTGAAATTACTTCTAGAACATAAAGTATGGGAATACATACTTCACCCGGGCACCCACCGAGCTCCCGCTCCAATTTATACAGCAGCCTACAAATTCATCACAAAATTAGTGAGAGAGTTGAACGAATATGAAATGGAAGCAGAACTGACAGAAGTGTTGGAGTACGTCGTGAGACCGATCATGACGAGCGAATATCAAACAGTGAAAGTTATAGATCATGAAATGGACAAAGTTTTTGCTGAAAAAATTCGCTCGCACATGTATGCGCTGTTACAAATTTTAATTGAGATGGAGAATGTACCTGTCAACCATGTAGTGTCTATTTTGCGGTCATACTTTTTAATAGAGCGTCCTTTGATGCTCGTTTTGAAAGCGTCTAGGTACTCTTGTCTGCTGGGCTGCGTAAACGACATATATCTCAGATTTTATTACGCTTCTCATAGACACTTGCTGTTCAGTGGTAGAATAGACGAGTTTTGTAATGAATTTACTGTTTTTTACCATAACAGTATAATACGGTGCATCAGAAAACGAGAAATCCAGGCTATCACAGATTTATCTATAAAGTGTAAGATATTCTGGTCAAACTTCGAGAAGACTTACAAAGATAAATTACCTTTACCGCTTACATTTGAGAGGAACGGGCAGAAATTAGAGCTGTCCAATCAGTTCGTAGTGTACTGTGTGGAGCCATTGTTGATTTATGCATTTGAGAACAAGCCTGGACGTACGCAAGAAGAAAAACACGAATTTCTAGATAAGTTCCTTACTAAGATTGGAAAAACTTTGACGGAGCACATCTTCACTGCTTGTTATACATACAAGATACTGATAGGTTCGAATGATTTGACAGCAGTCGCTATTGCAACGATTAGAGAACTTTTTAGATTGAAGGGTCATCTAAACGCAGCACAAGCAGGCCTATACTTTCAGAGTCTCTTCCATATTTTGGATATTTTCATAGTATCTGACGGCGCAGGGGGACTGATTCTGAACGAGAGTCCTATAAAAAGTCCGAACGACGCGAGACTGCTATCGCTAGTACTGGATGCAATTCGAATGTTGCTGAAGGAACATAAGATATTCTGGTACGAGAATGTCGAGATCGCCAGCCTTCAAGAGGGATTGATGAATTTACTGAGACAGAATTTTTTGAATACAAAGGTAAATAGAATATTCATTATTTGTTTTAAGATTATTATTCAACAGACAAAGAGTAGATAATAGGTAGTATTGTAGTTTACAACTGTCTAGAATCATTAATGCCTCAACAACATTGACTAGACGATTCCTGAGTATTAGCAACCCAGACGAGAACTTGTAATGGACGAATAATGGTGAACCCAACCCGGCTTAAATTGTATTTTCAATTACAGCAAGTAGTCCAAGTATTAGATCTGATAGACCTGTGCATGAAGAAGTTCCTATCTCCAAACATGACCTTGCTGGTGGAAAGTCGGCAGGAGAGCACCCTGACAGAGATAGGGGCTGTGATGAAGATGTACATGCAGCACGAAGACTGGGAAGTGAGGGACTCCGCCTTAAACCTGCTGCTAAGCGGCACAGATATATCTTTCATAAGTGAGTATTGAGAACGGACGGCCGATAGAGCAAACAGATGCTGGAGTGGAGACCACGCATTGGAAAGCGCAGCGTGGGACGACCACCTGCCAGATGGACCGACGACCTAGTTAAAACTGCAAGGAGTCGCTGGATGCAGGTGGCATTGGACCGGACACGCTGGAAATCGATTGGGGAGGCCTATGTTCAGCAGTGGTCAGCAACGGGCTGAAATGATGATGATGATGATGAAGTGAGTATTTATTTAATTGCGCTTTATGGAGTTAAAATGACATTGGGCAGCACACTTAGAAAAGCGCGGCGCGCGGCGATAGCAGGTGGAGTAAAGGTGTCGCCGGTAAATTTTGGCGCTGGATCGTGGATGGGCTATCCCAAGCAAAAAGAGGCCTATAGGTACCCAGCAGTGAGTGAAGACAGGCTGTGGATGATGATGATGAAGTGAGTATTAAAAGTGGGAGAAGGCCAAAGAAATAATGAATGGAGTGTGAAAGATGATATGGCTAGGAAGGTGACTACTGACTGAGAAAACGACTAAACGAGGTATGGAAGAATAAGGCATGCAGAGGGAATGCCAAATTAAGGCCCACTTGCGCCAAGCACGGTTAGCACGGCTGGGTTAGCACGGTTAACTCGGAGGTAAATGCTACTTTGGGGTTAAATTCTATTTATGTCTTGCACCATCAAGAGTATTTAACTATGAGTTAAAAGGCAAAGGCCTCCCCTTTCACCTTCCAAATTTTTTTTAGAAATAGCCGTCGAGGTAGACCGCGGCGAAGGTGGTGTAACGATCTGACCTCGTTGGCGGAGCGAACATGGCCAGATATTGCACAGGATCCTATATTAAGCTACTTATATAATTATATTTTAATTTCCAGAATACATACCACTCCAAAAGGTGATCAGCGAGAACAAGCTTATGCTCCTTGCTGCGAAAGCGGCGCTGACTGATCCAGAGTACTACGCGCAAAGCACCGCGCTCAGGTGCCTGGCTGCCGCCACGAAGATCGAGAGCATATGGAAGGAGGTGCTCGTCGATAATCCTCGTATTTGTGTAAGTTTTTGTGAGAGCATATCTTCTCTTGCTTGATTTTGACAGGTTTCCCTAACTTCACCGATTGTTGCACTCTCAAACGCAGGTGAAGAAAATGTCAAATGAGCATATACTTACTACGTTTTGTGACATTGAGCCTGTGGTAGTATAGGAACAGTAACTCAGTAGTATCCACCATTATAGTTTTTGTTTTAGCTGTTAACGGGAGTAAAGCCAGTAAAAGTGGAGGAAATACACACATCATATCTTGAATCTTTACAATGTGTCTATAAAAATGCTATGTTATTTCAGTTGCAACTAGTCTGCATAGTAAGAAACCATCCCGAAGGAATGGTCCGGAAAGAAGCAGCGAATGTCCTGACCAAGTTCTACATGAATCAGAAGGTGGCACAGAGCTTCCAAACTAAGTTACACGAGGTAATGCTGGCCGCCGCGTTGGACGACCTGCACTGGGAGGTGCAGTTAGCAGCGCTACAGTTCTGGAAGCATGAGATATCGAGCCAACTTACGTACAGGGGAATGCTTGATGGAAATTTCCCATCTGTCACGTTCTCAAAAGAAAAGAGGAAGATCATTACGTTACATGACAAAGAAATTCTACGACAACTCACTTCAATAATGCACGATCTATCTTCAATAGGCTGTTTAACAGTACTTTACGAATGTATGAACGAAGTATACAATATAGAAATTATGGAAGTAGCCTACTGCATGGCTACAGAACTGATAGGAATACTAGATAAATACAAATTCGGAGTCATTAAAGATAACGCTATTACATATCCAATGGAAGCAAAAGTTGAACTGAACGACGAAGACGAAGAAATGGCAATGGATTTGACTTTCGCGAGTAATACAGACACGAGGGACAAAGTTATAGATAGTATAGTAAATACGAATCAATGCGAGCTCATAATGAATCTACATGACAGTTATTTACAAAGGAATACGGATCAAATGGAAGAAGATTATAGATTAAACATTCCACGAAAAGAAATGATACATCCAAATAAGTTTCTAGAAACATTTAAAGGAATGGATTTTCGCACAATCATAAAAGGCAAGAAGAAATGGAATTCTGAAGTGTATAATAGTTTAGACATATTGCTAGATGAAATATTAGATGTTTAAGTTCTAAGTTTAGGCACAGATAGTACTATTGTATAAGTTTCAAATGATCTAAGCATTTAGACATGTATATGTAGTGAATTTTTAATAAAAAAAAACATTGATTATAAAGAAAATATAATCTCAAGCTTAGTAACAGTAACATTATTTAAAAGTAACACAGTTAACACCTTAACGCTAGTAACAATCTAAAGAATTGGCTTCATGGTTAACTTCATATAAACCAAGAACATCATCGAGAAGCGACGAGAAGCTTCGAATACCGTCGTTCCACTTTCTTTTATCTTCAATAATCTGCTTAAAATCTGTGTTTTTGAAGTAAGTAGTAAATAAGTAAGGCGACGCGAATTTCATTAGTTTTATCTTTGGTTTTAAAGGTGGCTCTATCTTGGTACTTTGCAATGTCATGTGTCTTTCGTATATGCTTGCCAGTAAGTTTACATCATCTACTTTGAGTATGTCTTCGATGACATTGTCAGAGCTCTGTATGTCCAACATATCTACATTATCGTCTGTCTCTACCTTGTCCTCTTTGATATGACTAAGGAGTTCTTCTACGCTGGTTATTTCTCCCGGCTTTGGCGTCAATAAATCTGGCACGTTATGTCTTTTGAGAATATCGTACAATTCCTGTACTATGGTTAGGGTAGCATCCATTATGCATACTTCAGTTTCATCGTGAAGTAACGTAACGAAGACGGTGAGACATCCAATGGCTGATAGTTCGTCAAGAATTTTGATGAGTCTCTTCTGTATTTCTGCCTCGTTTAGTGTGACGATTTTTCTAGTTTCCCTAGAAAATGTAACTGGAGGAAAGGTGCCATCGAGCATACCTTGTCCGCTGAGGTGGAAGCAGATGACGCGCTTCCAAAAGTTGAGGGCGCTGATTTGCACCTCCCAGTGGAAGTCAGTAAGGGCGGAGGAGACCATGTGCTCGTACAGGGTCTGTGTGAAGTTGGGACACAGCTTCATATTCTGGTACAAGCTGCAAAGGACATTGCACGCTTCTTTTCTCACAATGCCTTCTTCGTTGTTGCGCAGAATGAAGAGTAATCGCACCTGGCAAAAAGTAAATTGCAGATATAATAACAGAAAATATGGAATGGGTTTTTGCGCTGGAATCTTTGCTTCGAGACAGCGTTTGTCACTTGGATGAAAAGCCAACAATCGTCGAAAAGACAAAAAGATCCCTCGCGGAAAACTTAAATAAAAGTTGCAAACACTTCACGCTATTAACGCAGAACTAGTCAGTTTTCTTCCCAATTGACTAGTGCAAGTTTACAATCATCAGTTACCTGTATGTCAGGGTACTCTACGATCAGCTGCTCCCACACCACGTTGATCCTGCTGGCAGCGCCGATGCACTTGAGTGCCGACACCCGTACGTAAGACTCGTAGTCATTGAAAGCGATCGTTGCTGCTACGTTAATGAGGTTGTTTTCCAAAATTTGCTTTTGGAAGGGAGGAAACTCTGAAAAAAAATATAGCTTTTATAATACACATAAAAAATAATTGGTCGTTTGGACGTGAATTACTATTAGAGTAGGGGCAGGCCAAAGAAAGGATGATATGGCTATATAGGCTGTGACTGATAAGATGACAACTATTAAAGAAGACACGCTGCGTAATCCCAAATAGATAATAAGGGCAGGAGAATGATAATGATGATGGTTGCTGTAAAGGTATGATGGGCAACTTGGTTTTTTTTTAAGGTTACTCTAAAAGGTATCGATAAAAAAAGCGCAGTTTGCGATGGGTCTGATGATGAATATGATGTTGAAGGATTATTGTGTTGCGGCTCGGCCTCGTCAAATGACGGCAGCCTTTTATTAAGGAAGTTCATAAGACAAGAGCTCATTTGGGTAAGTTAAATAAAATAAGATTAAAAATTGGGATAGTAGAAAAAAAATACAAATACCACATACTTATATACGCGATATCGGTGCAAATGTGCAACAATTCCAAGGCAGTGTCCCTGATCTCCCAATGTCGGTCCTGCATCTTCCTGTATATGAGCTTGCCGAGGTCATGGATTGAGCCACCAGGCTGTGCATCCACTAGTAAACTTAGATTTGGCTGCAGGAACTTTTTCACCGTCAGCCCTATCACTTTTAGGGATACCACCACGAACTGAAAATGAAAGGTTTGTTTTATTGCTAGCGTTGGATGATAAGAGCAAGACGCAAGTGAGTTGTAAAGCTAGTTAATGCAGGTAGTATTGGTAATGTAAATTAGCAAGCGAACTGTAAAAATGTGATAAGAATCGATACCTAAATATGGGGTCGAAGGGACACCCACCCACAAACGGTTACCATGTATTTAGTACATCATTCTGTATAGACAAAAAATAATGATTTGAAGATTTTTGTGGGACTACAACCTCATTATTTGAAGCAGTTTAGAAAGTCAAACGTTTTTGTTTTATCTTTATTAGCTATCGATAAACATCAGATCTGTGGAGTTTCGCTGGCTAACTGAATTTGATCCTGTATAAGCTATAATTCTCAACTCACCTTGCAACTCAAGTTAGATCTCTCCAGATTGTTAATAACAATATTATACAAGCACATGATTTCTACACTTTCATGCCAGTTGATGTTTCTATGTGTGACCAGAGACAATACGTTGTCCATCACATACGTCATCACAAGGTTCTTCTCTTCACTGTCTTCGAAATGCTCCAACTTCGGGTCACCGTTCTTATCCAGCGGATTATATTCTTGAAGTACGTAAAACAAAGCTTGAAACACTAAATTCGATTGCTCATCATTTAAATAATCCTTTAAATGGATAAGTTTCTTCACACACTGCAGTATTACTGCCAACGTGTCTAATTCTCCAGTCAAATCTCTCAAAGCATAAGCGGCTTTTGCTGTATACTGGCAAGAGAGGTTTAATAGTCTCTCTATGTAATCGTGAATTCTTGCATCAGTCAGAGTTGATCGAGGCTTCCCATAAGTAACAAAGACCAAAACAGGCACCAAGAATACAAACAACATTTGGTTTTTCATTTTAATCCGCTTCTGGTCATCCTCTTGGTACATACCAGGTTCCTTATCCTGACACAGCTTATTCCATATGATGTTACAAGCTGAACAGAAGTCTAAAACCAACGTTGCGCTGCGACGCTGCACAAACGATTGGATGACATTAAAGTTGAAAGCTGCTACTTCAAGAAAATCTTCGGCAGTGTAAAGTGTTCCGGGCGCCATGGGCTTTCCGAGAAAAACTTTCGCGAGTGTCAACCAGAACATTAATTTCAAAAAAGCCAACGACAAGTCGTCTGTGCGTATTCGCTCGTGCGCTATGTACAAATAGGAAGTAACTGAGAATTCCTTTATTAGTATACTCATGAGTAAAGTGACAGTCTCAATGCGACAATCCTTGCTTACTGTAGCGAGCAGTATCCGTATGGTAGGTTCTACTGCAATACATATTTCTTCCTCCTCTTCACTGGTTAGTGATTGCACATTAATGAAATCGTATTTACCGATGGGTTGTATTAAGTGGCTGACTATTATTCTGATATTAGCAGCATCGCCGAGATCGTTGAGTTTCCAAAGGAATTCTGACATGAACTTATATATTTGGCGTACAACAAATACTGTTGATTTCTCATTGCATAAGCTAAATATTTCTTTCCATACACCAGTTTCAAGAATCCAAGCTATGCCGGAGTTGTGTGTTATAATTTGTAGTGCTGCTTCCATATATGCTACTCTTATGCTTGGGTTGGTGTTAGGTTCACAGATATCTTTGAAGCCTGCGCGTAGTCTTTCTCCCTGTTTAGCGATCATTTTGGCGAAATGTAGCTCTTTCTGTGTAGCGATGGCGAGGACCCTTATGAGGAACACTTTGACTGTATTGTGTGCATTGTCGGCATGGTCTAATGCTTTGATTATCATATCAGACAGTAAAGGCGCACTCTTGAGGAATGCCACCTCTGAAAAGAAAGAAAGATATTCATGTAAAACCAAATTTAGTTGGATACGTAAGAAGAAATTAAACTTAGAACGTCATCTTTGCAGAAAGCTGTTCTAGCCTTTGATTGTTTCGACAGATTTTCTGTTAGCTATACATGTGATTTTAAAGGCTTCGCACATAAAACATGATCACCACTAAACTTTACTATAATAGTTAAGTTTAGTTGCGATCATTTTTCGACATCGAGTATGTTTCGATGTATGTAGGTTAGCCCCTCATACGTGGCATGTCATATATCCGCTCATCTACCTCATCCCTACTTTTGTGCTGTTATTCATGACTTTAGTCTTTGACCGGTACATCATCAGTCCAACAGGCAAGCCTCGAGGGCTTGCCATGCTCAGATCTTGGAGCAACTGTTGTAACTCGGCAGCAGTCGGTGCAAATAAGATAATGTCATCAGCGAAACGAAGGTTAATGAGTTTTTTGCAAACGACTGTTATACCTTTAATGGATCATAGGTCTGCTAGGTTCTTGAATACCTCCTCAAGGGTGCTAGTAAATAATTAGGGGGAGAGCAGGGAGCTTAAAGCTAAAGTCTTCTAGCCATTCTCTTAAAGTTAATTAAACCGGGTAGGATGACATAGGTGTTATACGTACTGGTAGTTTGTGCCTAGTAATGCTACTATGATTCATTTTATAAATCTTCCGAATTTTACGAAGTATTTATTATACAAATTTGGTGTTCAGTTTTTTGCCAAGTCATGATCATCCCATGTGAGATTTTTGCTAGTTATCGACAAGTCGCAACAAAATAATGTTTGTGTAATAACGAAATGAATGAATAATGCACGGTGAGTTGTAGATAGTGGCTTTAAAAGCCAGTGCCCAGTGGCGTCAAGAGAAGCAACCCAAAATACAAAACCGCATTAGTTATGACTGGAGGTCTAAAGTTTCATCTCTTGTCTTAGAAATATGTGGCAGTCAGTAAGGTGGCAACGGGCTGAGCTGAGATTATTAAGCGCTCGTATAATGTGCTTAAGTAGGTACCGCTAGGCTATTATGTGGCCAAGGACAAGGACACAAGTCTTAAGACAAGTCGATTTGGAGGGCATGATTCAAAGTTTATAATTTATGATAGGAAAAAGCAAATGCATAAGTTTAGTTTGCATTATTATTATGTTAGCTACTTTAATTTAGCTTAAGGAAATATTTGTTATATTTCACTTACATACGCATTACATAATAATGTAAACTTATATTTGCATGCCCTAAAAAAACTAAATATGGTTTGTGACTTTGTGTCTAAACCACCAATTAAAACAACTCTTAACACCTGTATTTTAAGCAAATAAATTATTATTATTATCGGTGACCAATTTTTTTAATGTTTGTGTACTTTTTTTTGTAATGACTTGAGGCTAAAAAGATTATTTTTATACGTTGTACTTTGGTAAACACTAGCGGCTAACCGGCGTCATAATTATCTTGCCCTTATCCTGATTTATTTGGGGTCGGCGCAGCATATCTTCTTCCATACTTCTCTATTACTTGTCATCGGGGCATCTAGGTAGACGCGAAGATAGCCGATGGAACAAGGCTTTGTCCGAGTGGTGTCCAAGGTTTGGCAAAAGAAACCAGGGCCGTCCTAAAGCTAGTTGGGTTGACGATATCGCCGATGTTGCGGGAATCACTTGGATAAGGGACGCACTGAACCGGGAAGTGTGGCAGAGAAATGGGGAGGCCTATCGTTTCTTTGGTCTTCCTATACTCTAAAAGCCATCCACATTCGTACTCAAAATATACCTATAATCGGCTAACCTGCATATTACGAGCTTACGAGGTATTTTTTATTGTTCTCCAATTACCTATAATCATTGACATCATCTTTATAAAAAGCCTGATGACAATGCAATAATTTGGATCTGGATCTTATGCTGCCGGTTACCTTATTTCATAATTATAAAAGAACAAATATTGGTTTTTTCAATGTCTGTTACATATTTCAGTAATAAAATATAAAAAAGCTAAGTAATAGCAGCTGAGTCTTGTCGACAACCTCGCGAATCAAATCAAGACGTTTGATTATTATTGGAATTATTGATGCCGAATTGACTAATATTGTGATTGTGACTTGTTGACACATTTTTTTGACGTTTCACTGCTAATTTAAAGACCCAAACCGTAATTGTAGATATCCATGGTAGGGTTCACTAATTAACGAAGAGGGGGCGTTTTGGGGGGTTGTCTTGTGTAACTGACTTTTAAAAAGTGCTGATTTCAGCATAATTCGAACAACTTATATTTTATTTAATAACTTTCCTAAGCATTTCGAAATATCGAAACGCCTAACAAAAATCCGAACATTTGCAAAAAAGTCACAAAAAGCGGACATAATTATGTGAACAACTTCTGGTGCGTTCTAATTATGTTTACAGACATTATTTACGTGTATGTTTGCATTCGGCTTTTTGTTAATACGTCCCATATGTTATATTATCATCCTACACTGTATGTAATTAATATTAAATACACTAATCTTGTTTGAAAAAACGTATGCATAGCTTCTGGTCATGATTCTGAAGAGCTATGCGCACGCACCTAACGACGACGTCTGTCCAAACCAAATGTTTAGCGCTCGTGATTGAAATTATGGAAGTTTCTAATGAAGTTGAAGATTTTACTGACGGGAAATCAAATCGGGCGGGCTTTTTTTTATTTTATTTTTTTACGGATGGGAAATCATCAAATGATTTTTCCCGCTCTGGGCAGAGCGGAAGGGAGTGTCAGACTTGTACTGACTAAAACCTATCCATGTTCCTTCCTTGCCCTTTGTGTTCCAGGACCGCGGTATCTCTTTCGAACAGCCCGCAGCCCTGGCAGGCATCGGCCCTTGCGGGCCCCTCCCTATTTGCTGACATCTCTTTGAGGCGCGCGTGGAACACGAACGCGCCGTCAACACGGCTTGTCGTCAAAAGACGGACGGCGAGCTAGCCCATTAGTCACCGTCTATAGGTCCGCGTCTACGGTGGCCGGAAGCCACCACGTGACCCCCGACGCCCGAGGCGTCTCCCGCGGCGGCTGGGACGAGAGGTTCTCTCCCTCTCACGCTCCGCCACCTCCTTAGCTAGCATGACTGCTTCGCAGAAGGAGGTGTCGGCGTCCCATTCCCTCTCGCTCCGGACCATGGACTGGACCAGGGCCGGGCGCGATAGGTCGCCGCCGCCGCTACGAGGACACCGCGGTGCTCCGCCCAAGCGGGGCAGACCTCCACCGTGTCCTCTGGGCGACCCTCACAGTGGTAACACCCGGGCGTTTCCTCCCGCCCGATTCGGTGCAGGAGCTTCCCGAAACAACCGTGTCCTGTGAGGACCTGCGTCAGGTGGAAGGTGAGGGTGCCGTGGCGCCTCTCCAGCCACTCCTCAAAGAGGGCACTTATCGCCACTATTGTGGCGTGCCCTGCACGGGGTTGCGATAGTCGCTCTCTCCATGTCGCCATGAGATCGCGCCGGAAGTCTGTCGGCAGCGCGACAATTTGCCGCGGCAGCGGAGTTTCCCCCCGGCGTAGTGCCTCTACGCGCCACTCGTGTAGGCGCGCGAGGACTATCGCCTCCAGATCCCATGGCGGCAATCCAGCAAGGAGGCTCGCCGCCTCGCCAGAGATCATGCGGTACCCCCGGACTAGCCTTACGGCTACCACCTTCTGGGGCGCGTTCGGGTAGTGGGCGGCTCGCCGCCTCAAGGAACGCGCCCACACCGGGGCCCCGTAAAGGGCCATGGACCGCACGACCCCCGCGTAGAGCCTCCGGTAGGAGGCGTTTGGACCCCCCAGGTTGGGCAGGAGCCGCCTGAAGGCAGCCCCGGTCCGTTCCAATTTGGGGGCCAAACGTCGGAAATGCTCCACGAAGTTTCACCGGCTATCGAGGACGAGCCCTAGGTATTTCAACGTCGACTCGACGCCGATGGGAACCCCTCCCGCCGTTACTAGATCCCGACGGTGGCGCATTCCGAGGCCCATGAAAGCACATGGCCTCGGACTTGTGCAAAGCCACCTCGAGACCCAATTGCCGGATCCTCTCCACGACTATCGCAACCCCGCGTGTCATAAGTTCGGCCGCCGCCTCGTACGACCTCCCCTGCGCCAGCACCAGCGTGTCGTCAGCGTAACAAACTACGCTGACGCCACAAGGGAGGTCGGCGCGCAGCACCCAGTCGTAACCGATGTTCCACAAGGGCGGCCCCAGAACCAATCCCTGTGGAACACCGCACGACATCTCTCACCGGTTCCACTGGCCGTCGCGACCGGGGTAAATGACGGCCCTATCCGTCAGGTAGTCCCCGAAAATACGACGGAGGTAGGTCGGCACCCGGTGATACCGGAGTGCCTCCCTAATGCAGCTCCAGGGTATGGAGTTGAAGGCATTGGCGATGTCAAGAGACACCGCCAAAACCACCCCACCCCGGGACACCGCATCCCCCGTCGTGAGGGCTCTCACGCGCATGATGGCGTCCACCGTCGAGCGCCTCTTACGGAAACCAAACTGGTGTTCCGCAAGATCCGGCCCAATCCCCGCAAGGTGCTCGGCGAGGCAAATCGGGCGGGCTTGTATTATGTCCGAAGCAAAAGTATACTAGCTCATTTTGGTGGCATATAGATATAATAATTATAGGCCTCAAACCCGGTAGAAAAAAGCTATGAGGTACTTCAACTACCTATCTAGAACTTTATATTTATCTAGAAGATTACGAATGTTGTGTATGATCGCACATCTACGCCTCCAGAGCTACAAGATGATATTGTTATATTAATCTATACTAATATTATCCTAATCTTATAAAGCTGAAGAGTTTGTTTGTTTGGTTGAACGCGCTAATCTCAGGAACTACTGGTTCGAATTGAAAAAAAATCTTTGTGTTGGATAGCACATTTATTTAGCAAGGCTATAGGCTATATAGCATCACGCTACGACCTATAGGAGCGGAGCATTAATGAAAAATCTCTCTTATGTGTCGCAGACGAAGTTGTGCGGGTCAGCTAGTTAATCATAAGTATTTCGATAAATCATTTGTTAAACTTGTCAAAACCCGCCTTCAAGTTAGTTGTAAGTAACATGAAATCAATGGTTTCGTTTGATTCATTAAAATATAATCATTTTAAATTGTTATTTACAGTACGGTATCTAGAGTGTCAAATAAACCTAGCTAGTGTAACACTCCGTGATGGGTCTATTAAACCAAAGGTAATCATCATATAATTTTTTTGAAAATCCTAACAACACTTGTACACACGGCGACACATCAAGCTATACATTTCCAGCATAAGATGGCCGCACTCTGAATACATTTCCCATGCAATGAGAGATCTGCATAAACTAGATTGTATAGTGTGACTGTTTTTTTTTTGCTGAACCTAGTCGAGTCCATCCAACATACAGTCGCTGTTCCAGGAACACAAGTAATATACGAAAAAGTTGTTCCAGTCACGCAACGCGAATCGTTTAAAGCATATTTACTTTTGTACATGTTTAATGATAGCGTATCTTTTCTTATTATTGTAACAGAGCTTGGTAGACCTCTTTAGAAGCTTAGCTTATTCAACACTTTCTGAGTTAAATGGTATCGGTTATTACTGTGCCGGTTCTTCTTTGCGTGTCGATAGACTCAAATTGTATGTAATCACCTGTGACCACCGTAGAAGCGGGTTTTGTCGACGGAAGAATCGACAAAATGACAGATTTCTTATGTTGATCTGTCATTTTGTAGATTCTTCCAAACCCGTTTCAACGGTGGTCATGCTACGCGTATTGCACAGCTCTAGCGTTGGTTTCGTCTTCTAGCTGACTAATCCTCTAGTAAAATTTTGCTGACTAGGACCTCGTCCACTACGCGGCCACGACCACGAGTAGTCGCATGACTGTTCTTGAACAAAACCTGGTCGGACACCCGTCGTGCGTCCAATCTTACTAGTTCCGACTAAGTAGCTTCTGCGGCCAAAAATGTCGTGGTTCATGGCTGGGTAGTACGCGAGGTCTGTTATCAATTCACCAAGATAACTCAAACTGTGCCACTACAATCCTTTCACGCTTATTTGACCTCTGACAGATGCAGTTGAACAGCAGCTTATTGTCCGTAGAAATACAGCTGAGTGTAAGTTGAAATGAGCATGTAACTGTCAAGTTAAGGGCACTCACCTGGCTGCTCCAAACGAATTAATGAGCAGCCAGTTTAATCTGGTATCTGGTATCAAATAGGTGACATCAACAGTCTCGGAACACAAAATATTCCTGACTTTATAAACTGCTTGCTATATACTGCGCACTGCAGTCATTGCCGGCGGCCTGATTTTAACGATCTAGATCAGGCGGCTTTGGTGTGTAGACAGCTATACTTTTGGAACTTACCATTAAAATGAAAACAATGTCAATAATTACAATAATAGTTGACAATTTGTTTACCCATATGGAATTGATTAGCTGCAAAAATATTTGTTGTGCTGATGGTGACTCAGCAATATTTTACAATTAATTGTAGACGTAATTTCAGATTATGATTGTTTTTCAATTTGTAGGTTCAATCATTTCATGGTTTCATATTTATATACTGGATGGAAGGGACACCAATGCATAAACACTTGTCACATATTTAGTACATCATTCTGAACCCCTGTACAAGATCTTTTTTTTAAACCAATGTTTCCTCCAAAAGTGCAATACTTACACAGTCGAAATGTATGGAGTGGCTAACAATAAAAAAAAAACTAAGTGGGGGCTTCAGATATACTGAATATGTGGTAAGCATTTGGGCATTGGTATCCTTTCCACCTAGTATTCAAGCTTATAACAGACAGGGATCCCACAAATGCAAAAGATTATGAGAAGGCTGATTGATATTTAGGGAATTTAAAACCGGTTCCATCGTAAATCCCAGTTCCTACTACTGACTGGTACCAGTTCTGCTTGACTATTAAGGAAACTAGCCAAGATGACTTTTAATAGTGCATAGTTATTGCAAAGAATCTCCAAAATTACATTTTATTTTGCAATTGAAGATATTTAATTACGTTTGTCTAACTAAGAAAGGGTAAATTATTTATCAAGTCAGAACCATTTGTTAGAATGAGGATAACTAGTAAAATAATTTTCTGACAGCACACAAGTACAACCAAGTTTTTGCAAGCATATAAATACTATTGCATGTATAGCACTATCAGCTTGTTTGTTTTAACAATTAGTACCGAATCAAAAACAAATACTGCGGCTGTTGCACAATAGATAACTAAGTAGTATATCTACATTTCCCGAATACTTACCAGGATCGGCGCAGTTTGATAGTTTCGTGATAAGCCCATCGGCGTAGTAACTATCGAGCACATAGTTCGGCTCGGTAAGTTTTTCAAACAATAACTTAATCTTATTTTGTATCTTAACACATTCCATCTTTGTGGCGGTTTCACTGCAATTCACATGAAGACAGAAACTTTACTGTAAAAATAGTTAAACCCCACAGCAGTAAAATAATTAAACCAAGGCAACTACAATGATTAAACTAAGAATGCGGTTTCAAACACAACAAAACACATCTTGAAAAGGTGGTCCCATTCGCATTATCAACTTCTCAAGTGAGTGACCAAACCAATATTTAATAGTCTATGGACCAAACCAATTGACAGTGACACTCGTGACAAACATGTTAAGTGATAACAGGTGACCATCGACATCATTGACAGCTTTTTCTCTAAAGTCTAGAGAAAACCACGTAAACTCGACTAAATTTAGTTTTGATACACCATAGAAGATAGAAACGACAAAGCTGGGCTCACCCCCTCTGCCAAAGTACAGACGCCAGCTGGTCAAGCTACCCGAAACTGTCAGATTTTCCCAACCAACCTTGAACTTACTGTTTCAGAGATAAAGTTGAACATCTATTATAGAATTTTGACAGATTGTAGTATGTACAGACGCCAGCAGGTCAACCTACCCGAAACTGTCAGATTTTCCCAAACTACATTGAACCTAATGCATTAGAAATAAAGTCGAAAATCTATTAAAGAAATCTGACAGATTGTAGTAGCTTGATGTGCTGGCGTCTGTACCTTGATATGCTGGCGTCTGTACATACAGACGCCAGTACATACATCAAGCTACTACAATCTGTCAAACTTTAATAGATTTTCAAGTTTAGACGCATATTTAATTATATATACATAACGGGGAACCGGGATCATTCGGATTTTTAGAAATCGTGACGTCAGCTCTGCTGACGTCACGATTTCCACCGCTAGGCTCACTCATTGCAAAAATGAATACACACAATGTATCTACTCACGTTTTAATCTTATTATTAGCAATACACAATTTAAAAAAGCCTTAAAATCTAAATTAATAATAGAAATCGTACTCACAAGATATTCTTGTCAAGACACAACTTTTTAGCAATACACAATTTAAAACAGCCTTAGCTTTATGTATGTATGTATGCAAGGGATAATCATGTAAACTATTTCGTAGTTGCGGGAAATAAAGCGAATCAGTGTTGCCAATTTAGCATATTATATGCTAAATTTGGCATACTTTCTACTTGTGTAGCATATTTTTTCAGCTCTCAGCATATAGCATATTTTTTTAGCATATTTATATAAAACATGAAAACAATGTAAATCACAATCTTTCTTGAAATAAAAATTGATATCGATACCTAACTCCAACAATTTCCCCACCTCACTACTAGTGAGTCACTATCATGGTTGTAACCCTTTTCCGGGGCGAATATAAAATTCTCTGTGCTATGGGATTCACCTACTAGTATCCATTCCCCAGTGCCAGCGTCGCTTAGGCGCCTATCTGTCAAAATTGTATAAAACTGTGGACTCACTCCTATCCGCTCGCTTGCTTTAGATTCCAGAAAAACCGTCGAACTTTACTCATATGAAATTTGACATTATTCATCATTTTATAAACTAGAATAGTTATTTGTACTATTGAACAAAGAAACAATAAGTATGTCTTAGAAAATCTTCATTTAAAAAAAGAAAAGAATCCACACACCATAGCATAAAATAGATGGACCATCATGGCCGATTAACTTCATTTAATCATTGTAAAAAAGAAATCGTGTTATGATGTTGCAAACTTGCGTCCAAATGTTAGATAATCTAATAAACTATGGTTTAAATGCGTTTTGAAAAGACTTTACATTCTTTAAAATAGAATTTAGAGTCGTTCAATAAAAACTATTTTTTGCCATCGATCGTCGCCAAGAGTTTCGGAGTTTCGTTTTCCGGTTCGAGTTTTGGTTTTGGAAACAATCGTTGCCAGAACTGGCCACAGGCAAGTGACTGGATATCATCGTCTCGTCATATCCGTGTTCCTTTTAATGTTTTTATTATGGCGCCTAAGTATAACCAACATTACCGGGAAGACTGGGAGAAAATGGCAGACTTTAAGGAGTGGTTGAAGCCCGTTGAAAACGACACTTCGAAAGCGTACTGTAAGTATTGTAAGTGCGACATGATTGCAAAATTGTCTGTATTGAGGCTACATATTCCATCAGCAAAGCACAGAAAAGCAATAGAGCCAATGAAAAGTCAAAAAAAAATTAACTTCCCTAAAGTAAAAAAAGATCTGAACACCCAGAAAGCGGAATCTTCACTAGCTTTGTTTGTTTGCGAGCACTGTGCAATTATGGCTGTAGATCATTTATCGGAACTATGCAAACACCGATTTGACGACAGCAAACACAGCGACATCAAGTTACATCGAACAAAATGCACGAATATTATCAAAAATGTATTGGCACCACACTTCATTCAAGAAATTGTGACAGATTTAGGAGATCAGGAGTACAGTCTCTTACTTGATGAATCGACAGATATTTCGGTACTTAGAATGCTTGGTGTTTCGATCAGATATTTCAGCCGATCATTAAAAAATATAATTTCCACCTTCTTGGGATTAGTTGAGATTGAAGACGGAACTGCAGTCAGCATAGTGAACGGCATTAAAGGATTATTGTCAGCACTGAATATAAATATTAAGAAATTGATCGGTATCGGCACGGATAATGCTTCGGTCATGACAGGAACTAATAGTGGAGTGCACGCATTGTTGAAAAATGCAACTGGTAATGACAATTTAGTCTTAGTCCGCTGCGTGTGTCATTCTTTACAGTTGGCTATGTCTCATGCTTCAGCAGAAACCCTACCACGAAATGTTGAGTTTCTTATAAGAGAAACCTATAACTGGTTTAGCCATTCATCAAACCGAAGATTCTTTTACAGAAACATGTTTCAAACGATCAACGGTGGCTCCGTTCCATTGACAATTCCACAGATGTGCAATACTCGATGGATATCAATTGAACCAGCGGTCTGCCGTATTTTAGATCAATGGATAGAATTAAAAACCCTGTTTGAAATTGCCAGGCGAGATGAACACTGCTATACGGCAGAAATACTATACAACATGTATAATGATCCACAGAATCATTTGTACTTATTATACCTAAGACCTATCTTACAGGAAGTTCAAGTGGTTAACAAGTTGTTTGAAAGTAACGATATTGACCCAACAAGATTATACAATGATTTGATTGGCTTAGTGGAATCGATAGGTCGGCGTATTCTAAACCCAACGACAAGGGTAGACATTTTAACAGAAAATATAGATAGCTATTTAGATCCGAAACCATACATGGGATATGCTTTTGAGACCAAATTACTTGAATACAATCTTCAGCCTGATGCAGCAAACTTTTTACGCCAACGTTGTAATAATTTCACTCTGAAACTTGTGACAGAACTACGTTCGAGATTACCGGTTAATTTTAAAATACTTCAGAAGATATCCATGTTTTCAGTTCAAGAGACTTTAAAAGTAGTTAAGCCATCCATTGTCGAAATAGCCCAAGAGTTCCGAGTAAATGCAACTATGATTGAAAAACTGGTATCTCAATGGAGAAACATAGTTCACATTAAATGGGAATCTTTGACTTCCACAGTAATGTTTTGGAATGAAGTCATGCAATATAAAGATGCAGCTAATAATAACCCCTTTGCAGAATTATGTGAGTTTGCAATGTCTCTTATAACATTACCGCATTCAAATGCGGATATTGAACGTGTATTCAGCCAAATGAGTCTGGTAAAAACAAAACTCCGAAACCGTTTGGCGGTAAGAACCCTGAATGCCATTTTGTACGTCAGATTCGGCCTAAAAAGAGCAGGAAAGTGCTGTTATTCTTACACAGTTCCGGATAATGTACTACGCAGCATCGGAACCAAAGAGAGTTACGACTCTGGTTCTCAGCCTTCCACATCAGCTGATGCCGACGAAGATGAAGACATTGATATTCTATTCCCCTGATTTAATTTCTTAATAAATACTGACACTAAAATTATGTTGGCATTTTTTTTGGCATTTTTTAGAGTAGGTTAGCATATTTTTGGAATATTTTTTACACCTTTCTAGCATATTTTGAAGTAGTTGAGTTGGCAACACTGAATAGTGCTATACATACGATTGTGACCAACCAGTCGATGTCAATAAGGCTCGTCTGGCTGTTCACAATGGTGTGCTGGTGCCTACACTTATGTATGGGAGTGAGTGTTGGGTATGGCAAACGAGGCATGAAAGTAGAATTAATGCTGTGGAAATGCGTTCCTTGCGAAGCATGTGTGGTGTACCTCTGAATGATAAAGTGAGGAATGAGGTTATACGGAAACGTTGCGGCTTAAAAGAAGATGTAGTGACAAAAATTGAAAAAAGTATGCTTGAGGATGAGTGAAAGGCGACTAACGCGTGGCAACGCCGGGTGGGGACGCCCTAGAAGAACATACGCTGACCTCATTGGTGAGGTTCTTCAGAAAGGTCAGGTGCGTAGTACTCGCAACCGGCGTGCGTGCATGACCAGATGTATGAACGTGGACGAGGCAAAAGGAGTATGTAAGGATTGTAGCAGGTGGCGTTCTGTGGTTTCTGCCTACCCCCATGGGAAAAGGGCGTGAGTTTATGTATGTATGTATGTATTTGGTAGTCGATTTTTCGGATCTGCTTTGTTATTGGACATCATGCATGGCTTTCGTGTTTTTAGTAAAATGTTAGTCTATGGTCGTTGGGTGATGATTGTTCTAGAATTGTGTTAGCGCTTTTTTCTGTCAAATTTTTATCTGCAATCTGTAAGACAACTCGCTGTCTGCTGTTGAAATTAAACTGAAAAATTGTGCGAAGACTGTGTACGTGAAACGAGTGAATTACTCAATTCAATACTAAGTGACAATAGTTGAGTGTTTTTTTGTTAGTGCGTGAGATGCCTTTGAGAGGAAGAAGTTTCGTAAGTGATCATGTTATATGATATCTTGTTTCCTTCCGATTTGTGTAGCGATGTCGTGCGCAGCGTTGCTATCTCATGCATGTATTAACACTGCTTTCGTCCGGCGTCCGGATTCCTGCAGACGCCCTTGTAGTCAACACTCATCTGCATTATTTACATACTAACCTAATAACTCGGTATATTCATGTGTAAAGTGCTGTGACGATTGCATCGATGAGTTTCAGTTTTGCTTGCTTACAGTTGCAGCACATTTTTGGCACACTCCCAAGTGTATTATCCTTGACTGTGTAATAACTAATATAATAATTAACATTAATTTGGGCTCAAACTGAAGGTGTCGCCAGAGGTCTGATATGGTGGTCTTCCACAGGATGGTTGATACGTGCCTGCTATAACACAAGTGTTCCTGAGTGCCTCCTAACAGCCTGCTTTTGAGGTTAGTCACACATTTTGTTGTCTCTCTGCTGTAGGCAAACCAATATTTGAACAAGAATTGGTCATCCATTTGTGAAGTTTGCACTTGAGTTGTTTGTAAAATTGTGGTGTTCTAATCATAAATTGTGCTTAATAATGCATTTGCATTTTGTGCCAAAATTGTGAAGTCCTGCAGTGCTGGGAAGCCAAATTTTCAGACCAGAAACGTCAAATATTGATGTGTCTACAAGTCTACATGTATGGACTGTTTGCACTGCTCTATGTATGGTGGCAGTTGCTACTGCTGTAATGTTGGAAGTTGTATTTTGCAATGTAAATATATTTTATGGCTCTATTTTAGGCATATCTGCTGTTAAAATTTTATGTTCCAGACTTATTACTTTGTACAAAATTTGACGTTTTGTTTTAAATATTTTATTAAAATCAATAACTATACAATTTTATATGTACCTAACTAAAAACTAGTTCTAATGTTACCTAGGTATACTAAAAGTGCATTACAACAATGATTGAGCAAAAAATCTTTACACCTTTGAAATTATCACTTCACTCCTTCTTCAAACAAGGATGTAACTGCATATGCAACTAGAAAGTGTTCTTAGAAGTCTTAAAGTACCCTTCAAAGAGAAAGTAGTGTTACACTATGACAACAGAAAAGAGAATTTTATTATTTACAACTTTGTAAAAGTTATTGGCTAAATTCTTTTGGTGTCTGGCCAAATCATTAACCTCTTAAACATTCTTTCGTTTATTGAGAAGTTCAATATTAGAGAAGAAAGTCTTGTTATTCGTAAATATTATTTTTATTTGAAAGTAAATTGTCCTAGAACCAAAAATTTCGAAGACTTTTGGACATCTACCAATCTGCACTGGGCCCGCGTGGTGGATTATAGCCCATTCCCTCTCATAGAGAGGAGGCCTGTGTCCCAGCATATGGGGTGATGACGATGATGATGAATGTAAAATACTGGTATTTAGCTGCATCAGGTCAGACTGGAGGCCGACCCCAACATAGTTGGGAAAACGGCTATGCAGATGATGATTATTTTTATTTGAATGCTGAGAAATTGTGTAATATTGTTTTCTTTTAGCATTAAGTAAACTACAATAGGCCTACAAATGATGATAATGTTTTTTTTTTATATCTTTGCATACTTTTTATATAAAAGCAAAAACAAAAAAAAATGGTATTTGCAGACCTAAAAACTTGTAATTGTCACCACATTTAGAAAGAAGAAAAAAAAATCTCTGCCACTGACAAATAGTAAAATCTTTGGAAAGGGTTATAAATAGCCAAGCTTAGTTTATGACTGTTTACTCAATGGTTTCACGTTCTTTACAGTTATCCAAGAATAGATAAAGGACAACACCATTCCTTTAGCTTAACATAGTTTCTATAAAAGGAGCAAGTAATAAAAAAAATATGATGTAATTTGGACGTATATTTGGATGTATCTTACATGTAATGTTTCCTCTACCACTATGGCCACACTTTTTCGTAGTTTCGTGACTATCGACTTAAAGAGAACGAATATTCGCCGGGACTGGACTCTATGAAAGGTTAGATTGAGGTAAATTTTGCCATATTACCAGTTTTATTTAAATATTCACCTCAGTATAGAATAGCGCTCTTCTTTCTCTCACTTAAATACGCGATTTTTCAAAAATGTCTTTTGTAGAATAAAACTACGTAATGTTTTAAATGACCTATATGGTGCACAGTAAAGAGTATTCGAATCTATCTATCTATCCGTAGATTATTATTCTGTGTAGTTGGTCGTACTCGTACTATTGTCCTCCCGTCGATAGTTACAACATATTTATGGGAACATCCATGCACCTGGGCACGCCCCGCCCAACTTTATTTATACTCTGACTAAACTGATTGACATTTATTGCTGCCTACACAAGTATTCTCTACTAATAATAAATTCCGTTATGTTGTGCGTTGAACTCTTGATCGGTTCTTTGCTCCTATTGCAATGGTGCAGTCAAAATAATGATCTATGTGAAGTGATGAAGAAGAAATAATGGCAATTTATCTTATCTATGTAATACCTTTAAACGAGCAATTCTTGTATATAAATGAATCTCGGAAACGACTCCAACGATTTTCATGAAATTTAGTATGCAGGGGGTTTCGGAGGCCCGGGCGATAAATCGATCTAGCTAGGTTTCATTTTAGAAAACGTCGTTTTGTCCGTGTTACCGAGCAGAGGTCGGTCATCCGGGTACTGCTTACTATGCAGGCTAAAATACTGAGCAGGGCGGCACTAACTTCCATGGTTTGATGAGTAAACCTTGTATTTTTTTAAATATCTAATTTTCTACCGCGATGTTAACGACATTCAGCCAAACACGATATAAAATGAAAGTATTAATTGTACGAATCACGACATACATTCACTGACGTCATGTTCCGACACTCGGAGAGTTGGGTTGGGCTAACATTTTCGTGCCAGGCACACTCGATTAACTGTTATTAGGATATTTACATACGCAACTACGTCCGCAGACGATGTGAATATTGTTTTACACGCTACATGGCATGTATGTCCACAGCGTTATAAATGATATATCGTATAGTCAGATAATAGTTGGCAGCCCGATAATCACACTTTAAAAGGCTAGTTGTTCCACTTCAAAGTTTTATCAGAATACTTTCAGATCCTTTCTTCCTCTCCATCTGATTTTTAAGGCTTCATCCTCTGCTTCATCTTGGCACGTTGTCAATGCTCCCTAATATCCTAAATTCACCTATACAAATAAGAATGAAAATATGCACTTTTTAAAAGTTAAAAGTTACTAAACAGCCCCAAAAGTGTCTCCACAAATGTCTTATTTTTATGCTGGGAAGCGTGCAACACATTGGTCAGAACCACGCAGTAGACAATGATAATCACCAGTCGTTGAAAAGAGTACAACTAGAGCAAGGCATCTAATCAATAAGTTACTGTCGATAATTTTCTTAGTTGATCCATATTTAGTGGGTCGCTTAACTGCGTACACGCATTTAGAAAGGACTGCAACACTGGTCTCACGTAGCAGATGACAAGTGACATCAGAATGTTCTAGGTGTTGCAGAATGCATCATGCTCCTCATTGAAATGCAATTTACTTCCCATTCTATCCAAATGACAAAAAAATCGTTGTGTCTGTGCCAAGTTCTTCTCTACGTCCGTATCTTTGCAACCTCTCGGAAAGAATTTTTGGGACAATATGGCTTCTATAACTGGAGATATATACCTCTTAAATGACCGACTGACTAGAACTTCTATTAATTTGCAAACCCTCGGTTCTCTGCCTTTTACATTTTTCCAAACGCTGCGTCTTCTTTTATCCATTCTCAGCATCTGATGCACTCAAAGGTACCTGTAGGTTACAGACTATAGAGTTTCAGTTAATGAGACATAATACGGCCAGTCGTCTTATTTATAGAGTCATTTATCATCATTTATTACAGTTACGTAATCGACAATCACGTCCAAAACGCTTTAGTCCGTAGGTGTTAAGCTACTTTCAATAGCTGTTCTCTTTCCGTGTTTACGGAGACGTGAATAAATTACAGAAATTATATCTCTCCTTATTTAACAGTTCTTAAGTAATATCCCGTGGAGTTACTTTATTTGTAAATTTATTTATTGCTTGCTATAAAAGTGAGTGGCCAGTAAAGAACGGCTAAAAAATTTTTTTATTCAGATATTGCTGTGTTCTAAGTAAATGGATAAATAATTTTCTTAGACTAGAAATAACGTTCTTCGGCGACTCACATCCACCAGCTGGGAAGCATCGCCAAAAGTTCTACGCACTACAGGCCAATGTCTTTCTTTTTCGGCTGGTGAATTCGCATGCCCAGTGTGGCACCGTTCGGCCCACGCTAGAGAAGTGGACATAGCGCTGAACGATACCTGTCGCATTGTAACGGAGTGCTTAAAACCTACCCCTCTTGCGAAGTTGTATCCATTGGCGGGACCGCACCCGAAATACGCACTTGGACGTGGAGTTGAGGACACCAGCCCGTTATACAATACAATCCGTTGGCGTTTATAGATCCACCAGACGTTCGGCGCGAAATAGCTAGTCGCATCGAGAAAGCAAAACAGGAACGAGACAACCGCCACCCCGTGTACGGGCATCTACTACCACCTTCACGCTTAAAAAGCCGTAAAAGCTTCGTGAGACACACGATTTCCTCAAAAGACAGTGCGTCAGATGAAAGATGCGAATTGTGGAGGACCAAACATCCCACCCCTCCTCACTTCATCAATCCAGCAGATTATCTTTCTCCTGGACAGGAACTGCAGTGGCTAATCTGGAAATCTCTTAACCGTCTGCGGGCCCAGGTTGGCCGCTGTAGAAATAATCTGGCCAAATGGGGTATCATCGACTCGTCCCAGACAATGTCAGTGTGGAGCGGGATGCAGGATATGCCCCACCTCCTTTCTTGCCCATCCTGCTCAGGCACCTGTACCTTCCAGGATTTAAATGAAGCCAATGACAGAGCTGTGCAGGTGGCAATATACTGGTCGGGTATTATTTGAGTCTATCGACACGCAAAGAAGAAGAAGTAAGTCATCAGAAGTAAAACTAGTTTGCGGTAATTGTCAAGCATCGTTTTATCCTCAATAATTTATTACCACATAAATCAACATGTACCTATTCCTTTGCCTGCAAATGCATTATGCACTAATTCCTATGCATATCTTGAGCATAAGATGCGCATAATAATCTCGTCGACTCAATAAACGTCGCAATAAAGCGTTTAATATCGGGTAGAGGTTCTTATTCAAGCAATTCGTATAATTAGCTTAGTTCTGTGCATCTTGGATCGAATTAATCAGGTTGATTCAGTTTCATTCAGTTTCATTGGTGGTGGAATGAATGAAATACTGACAGATTTTTGCTACGCTATCTGTCTATTCTTTTTGTTCTTGTTGAATTGTGTGGTAATTTCAAATTCTTGTTCTATACTCGTAGCAAATGTCTTTTTCTAAATCAAGATGACTTCTATCTTATCTTGAAGGTCATGTTCAGACAAGGACGTTTCAGATTGCGAATTTGCGACTATTTAGTTTGATTTTCCTAAACTAATTTAAATAAGAGAATTAAGCGACACATGTTCTAATTTAGCAAGTAGAGCACCAGGTATCTAAATATTTACCTAGGCACAATAATAGCTTTTGTACGTAAAGGCGGATGTTGGACACAATTGGAAATTACCGATGTCCATACAATGATGATTGAACGAAATCCTTTAGCAATGTCGTGAATTCGAATATGTTTAGTGCAAACCGCACAGACGTAGATGGCGTTAATAGGTGACAGTTCCTAGCTGATTTTGTTCTATGTATCAAGCCTATAGTGGCGAGTTAAGACAAGCCATCAATCATAAATATAATATACTCATTACGTTCATTCGTTAGCGCGACAGAAACAGATTCCGCGCCGTTCTGCGATTGTAGTCTTGTACTTATCTCACCTTGAATGCCGTGTTTTTCTTAGAAACACCGAGGTGCTTCTGTCATACAAATTCCTCGCATTTTGTTTGTTTAGCTCGCATACTTAACGTTTAGCAACAACACAATGTGGAGTTTAAAAACATGTGATATGAAATTACTTATGTTTTAGTAATTTTCTTGCTAAGTGTTTCGTTCATTTGCCATGTTAGGTTGTTGTAGTGATGCAAGCTCTTTAGCAGAAGGGTGTAAACTTTGCAAACCTTTTTGGGTCAGAGGTCTTTAACCTATGGAGTACCTCCAATTTGCTACATCATTTGCTACGGAAATGGCTCCAAAGTGATCGTAGAGGAAGCAACATAAAAGCTAGATACAAGTGGATGGACAATTTCCTTTCTGGGTCACACATACTCTTTCGAAGTTTATTATTCCTTGTAACAAGGTTCTGAAAAGTCTGAAAACTTGCTTTGATAGAGCAGTGCCGGTCGAGAATTGCGGTTCTGTGGTAATATGCTGCATGGCAATGATTTTAAGGATCAATATTAATTGGGGTAGGTAATCGTTTCGTTTGTTTTAATACATCATTTAAATTATTCTTCTTCAATGATGAACACATTTGTGTCTAACATGGGTTAAACATGCTCACAAGCATATTAAATAAATTCAACGAAGGTCGCAACACTCATTCGCCTGATTAAAAAATTTATAGTAAATTCTACTTCCGTATCATGCGATGCAGTTTGACACTCGACAAACTTCTCATTACTACATGAGTAATCTCAGTCGCCGCCTCCCCAGAAGTACTGAATGGTTTCACCAGTGCCCATATTTTTTTTGGCTCAAACAAGCGCTGTGGGCGTTTTTGTAGGCGTATCATTGCTTCACCCATACATCAATGTGCCAATATTTTATTACTTGCTTTGTTTGAACAACGCTGAAATCTCTGCCTCTGTATTTGGCCTACTTGACTTGTTGGGTCCCGCCGTAAAATTGTTTAAACGCCAATAAGTCGTAAATCCGACCTATTTTACCAGTCGATAAATTTTATTGATGTCCAAATATTGTGCCTGTTTCCCAATGCGTGCATTGTGTCTTTGGGTTTTAAATCATAGAGACGCGGTATTTACTTTTAGAAAAGATTATCTGCAAAAATTCAAGGGCAAACATTGCTCATCACTTAGTCCCCTTCTAATTCTTTAATTTTACGTCTTAATTTTTTTGCTGTCGCTCGTGATTTAGGTTCCACTTATGTTTAAGGTTAAGTATTCATCCATCAGCTTATCTCTTACTTCATTTGCTTAAGCTAGCTATAAGGCGTCATGATGCTCCTGATAAGCCACAACGATCGGCGCCTCCTAAATTGAGAATATTACAGTAATTACTTCATTGCGTCATTTGTCTATCTTTCGTGACTTTGATGGCTTCCATGAAAAAGCGATACTAGAAGGTAGATAACAATTTTATGTTGGTAAACAAACTCTTACGTTAGGGACGGGACGTAAAAGTTTGTTTCGTTACAGTTTGAAATGTTGAGCGTTGTATAGAATTTTTTGGAGTTCTTAAAACATCAGCTTATTTGAAGTCAACGATCGTGTTTTCAAGTTGTATTGTTGACCACGATGAACATAGGAATCATAACCTACATTCGACCCGCTTTTGGTTGAATGGACTACAAAACTGGTTAGTAGGTAGTTTGGAAACAATTTGCAGGCATTTAACAAGAGTGCTCCCAATTTGCTTTGTAGTGCCAGGAAACGGTTTCTGTTTTGTAGCTGTTGTAAAACAGTTCTATATGTGTAACTGCATATATGCGGCTACGTTTACTACTTATTATGTCACTGGCACATACTACTGTCTACAAGCTATGATTTGAAGTCGTAGCGTAAACGCGAAGTGCTTTTGCCTTTCCACTAGCACTTATAAAGTGCATTCGTGCGGTCTGCATGCAAACGGCTCATAAGACGTAAATTGCATTTGCTATCTGAATACAGATCGCTTTCCGCAGTTGTTGCCCGACTTTTACTGCTTTAGCGGCGAAACAAATAAATAACAGATGTGCTTTAACGTGAAAGATATTAATACCCTTCCATCATAGCGTGCTTGGGAAAGACTTACTTCAAAAGGGGATCCTTCCAAGTTTATTTATCTTTATGCAAAAATCCGTGGTTTATTTTAAAGGAGTTCTGGATTTGTTCAAGATTAATGCAAAAATGAAATGCTTTTATTGCTAAAACAGACGCTTCCAGACATAGCCTGTAGTACAGTATTGTATTAATACGATCGTAATCAATTAAATGAATAATCGCGTGTTGAGTCACAGGATACTTCGACATATGTTATTGTTTTAATTTCAGTATAATTGATGTGCTGAGTAGCGTTAAATAATTTAATTATGAGTTGTCTGATTGGAGCGCATGTTATGGTTTCGAAATTGATTGTTCTTCAGATTTATGATATTATTCCTCGTTTTGATTGTGGTTTTCAAGGGATGTTGAATATTGCCTTTTTGATCAAAGGAAAAGAATGCTCACCGGTTTTGATATTTTATGTAGAAACATAACATCACGCTTGTAATCCCCGAAGGGTTAGGCAGAAGTGTACCTAATAGTACACCCACATTTCGCCAGTTATGTTTTTAAGTCCAGTGTAATAGGGGGCGAGCCTATTGCCACCAACGGGTCACAAATCTGGACTCGTAGCTGCTATTGAGAAATTCCTGATGGTAAAACCCAATAGCACTTTGCCCGACCTGGGAATCGAACCCAGGACCTCATGCTCAGCAGTCGCACTTGCGACCACTAGATCAACGAGGCAGTCAGTCGAGGCAGATTTTATGTATATATTATTGTATATTTTATCAATTGTAATTTCTTTTGCAATTACTACGTATTTATTGATTTATTATTTGGATAAGTTAGTCTAAAACAAAGCCGTACGTACGTACGTACGTGTCGTACTGTATGGGTCAGAATGCTGGGCTGTGAACAAGAAGGATGAACAACGATTGCATGTAGCGGAGATGAGAATGTTGAGATGGATGTGTGGAGTGACAAGAATGGATAAAGTAAGAAATGAGTATATTAGAGGATGTTTGAAAGTGGCGCCTGTTACAGAAAAATTGAAAGGAAGTCGTTTGTCTTGGTATGGACATGTAATGAGGAGGGATGAAACGCATGTGACTAAAAGAGTGATGAACATGAATGTTGATGGATGGAGAGGGAGAGGCAGGCCAAAGAAAAGATGGATGGATTGTGTGAAGACTGATATAAAAGAGAAAGGAGTCAACGAAGCCGTGACGTCTGACAGGGGAGAATGGAAGAAGAAAACATGTTGCGCCGACCCCAAATAGAATGGGATAAGGGCAGGAAGATGATGAGTCTAAAACAAAGCCAATTTCTCTTCAGTAGTCGTCAATCTCATTACAGCACGTAAAATATCGTGTCCCAGTGTTTATGCGTACTGGAAGTCGTCCCACAACTGCGTAAAATTGGACTTGGCACACTTTAATGTTAGTCATACTTACCTGTAATGACAAATGTTAGTTAGTGACTGTTCATTGAGATCTGGTAAATTAACGAATGACCACAACCTGAGTTATTGACTAATTGGTCACCGATCTTGCGACCTTGTTTAGGTTTTAAATGCTTCAGAGGCAATCTTCAATAGGCAATCATTTAAGTACATTAATAATAGGAAAAGCAATGATTTTTCATGTTGATGATTTTTTTGGATGGATGGTCAATAGACAATCATCTATTCAGTCACGTTGATTTCCCTTCTGTCGCAAAAATATTGTAAGTCATAAAGTTTTGGTCTTAAGATACATCTATTTATTACTAAACTAAATAGAATTTAAATCGCGCCTCATAAGTTCAAATCTAACAATGAAATTGAACCATTCATTACTGTTTATTTTTGCAGTGGTTTGGCGCCGGTTTTGCATACTTTATCTGGCGCCGAGCAGGATTAGTAATTATTCAGTTATTCACAAAATTTATCGCTACGTGCGGTTTTTCAACTACATCTTGTCCCATTACGCAAGTTAATTGTTCGAAATACCAGAATCAATTTGAAGAAAATGTTCTTTTGAGCAAAAAAACTCGTATAAAATAAAAGACTTGAATCAAACACTTACACACAGAATAAAAAAAAATCAGGCGACTTAAAAACCTCTTTTTTTAATTCGTGTAAAACTATACCATTACCATTCATCTCTTAGCTTGAGTCAGTCTGGAATACTCTGACTGCTTTAAAATTCGCTATGTCATCGTCGTCGACATTTGTATGAGCTTCTTGTCCTAGAGACCTTGACAACAGGACGGTCAATGCTATGACTCTAAAGGTATGATTCCGAAGTGCTGCCACTAAGGTGTTTGGCTTACAACATTTTTTGCTTACATTGCTGCCGCGACATTGCTGCCAACCTCGGAACGTAATCTAATATAAGCTTATAGAAATTGTATGGGGACCAGTAGTGTCACGGCAGCACTGCTGCGTGCAGCGTGGTTCGGAATCATACCTTTAGACGAAGATATAAAATGACTTGAATGCAATGTAGAGACTAGGTGCAATATGTTATCTTTTTTCCTTGTTGATGTCCATTGTAATTCTTGACGCATGCTGTCTTGCTAGCACACGTATTTCGAACAGGTGATGCATGAATGTTTATTATTTAGTGTGTAGGCGCAGAACATAGTGTCAGCGCATGATTTGTTTGATTTGAAATCTTTGGATGGATCATCAAATATAGACCAGACTGCTAACATAGAACTAACGGTATCATAACGTTCATGAAACTCATTGAGTAATAATTTTCAAAATAAAATAATAATAATCCTATTTAAACTTAATAATAACAACAAACAAACAATACAAAATTTACGTCCTCAGAAATTAATTGTTCATTCAAGAAACGATTGTCAAGCGATGAATCAAGAGTTCTCGGAAAGCGAATTTTATTACAATTTACATAGTGTTGTCCATCTGTGCAGTATTTAGAACAATACGAACAGCCGTCGAAGCATGAAGCGTGTCGTCTCACGGCTATGTTGTGTCATACAAAAACAACAATATATGTTACTCACACAAACACTTCAAGTGTAAAGTACCTAGCTTTTGCCTATAGCTTCGCCTGCGTAGTTTTCGGAAATTATCTCACATTACCAGAATTAAAATAACTTTGTGTCCTATGCTGCTGTTCTCAGGTCAACAGTAACCGGTGTGAAAATCATTAAGCCAAAGACTCAAAAAGGTAGCTGACATACAGACAGTTTGGCATCATTATCACTACATATTATAAAACAAAGTCCTGCGCGGCTTCTGTCTGTCTATCTGTTCGCGATAAACTCAAAAATTACTACACCGATTGTCATGCTGTTTTCACCAGTGGATAGAATAGTTCTCGAAGAAGGCTTGAGTATATAATTTGCAAGTTTTTGTATACATTGGCTAAAATATATTGATATTTGTTGGAGGTGTCGGAAAAAAATAAGCCGTCTGGGAGCTGCCTAAACCCTTTGAAATATAACAAAATGATGTATAGTGGAATCCCTGGAATAGGTTTCCATGGTTTGCGGGAACGGGATCAAAATTTCATGATTACTTTTGGTCGCGATAACCGACGACCACGCGGGCGAAACCGCAGGCATCAGCTAGTTTATAATATAAGTATGTAACGGATCTATCTATCTATTTCATGCCTCAGTTTTAGTATTATAGACTGATGATATTTACACTATTGACAGTTGTTAAACGAGCCAGCAATGGGCAGTTCGAGACATTGACATGACTGTATTGTTTTTTCTACTAGCTAGGCTCTAGATTCGTGTTGTTTGGATAGTCTCATTGTCCAAATGATCATCGAATTCACTTTTCTTTTTTTTGGAGTGTCACACTACCGAATATCGTTACTCTTTAGGTTTTCCCTTTATACCGCTGCATTTCATTGCATTATTTATTAATAAACTCCTTTCCTTAATTTATTTAAAATGTCGTCAAGAAGTGGTGATCAATAAATCAACTACTCATCAAACACGGAGCTGGACATAGTGAGACAAGCTTCATTTGATATCCGGCTACACAGAGTGATTACATAAGCCATGCTAATATAATACGTAATAAGACGTTGTTTATACGGTATGAACACAACAAACTGCGCAAATGTGTGCTGAATACCAATACTGATCATTTTCTGAAGACCGCTTACTGTAGGGTAGGGCATCATCAGGGCTGTTCCGATAAACGGCCATTTTTCGGATCCGGTTTTTTTGCGGTTTCGGGTTTTCTCCAAAACCGGGTACCCGTGATTTTCGTTTTTTTTTTTCTTTTATTAATTTACAAAATATTTATGCTAGAGCATTAATATTTTGTAAATTAATAAACAATTACAAAGGTTTTAGTATTGGCCCAGGCGCTTGATCAAATGGTGGGATTCCCAGGGAGGACGTCTAAACTTTTGGAGGAGACTCAGGAGCTTATGACGGAACGACATGAAAATCCACCCATCACTTCGGCAGATCTACAGGCACTCAACAAAACCATTACAAAGTTGGTACGATGCGACCTTCGACGCTCCAGCACACGCTCAATAGAAAAAGCGATTGAGCATAACCGGGGGTCGAAAGTGTTCGTCTAATCATTTGGGAGGAGCCACCTGAGGAAGTTGACCAAATCTGGTGGGATATCGTCGTGTCAGTGCTGAGAAGTCTTTATTAAAACGCTACAATGACCGTCCAAATTCAGAACCAGCAAACACAGCATATCCCATTGCGTCGGGGGTGAGGCAAGGAGACGTAATTTCCCCGAAATTGTTCAGCAACGCACTTGAGGATGTACAGACGCCAGCAAGTCAACCTACTCGAAACTGACAGATTTTCGCAACAAACCTTGAACCTAATGCTTCAGAGATAATGTTGAAAATTGATTAAAGAAATTTGACAGATTGTAGTAGCTTGATGTGCTGGCGTCTGTACATAAGATACTGAACTGGGAAGGATGAACATCAACGACGACTACATCCTCACACTTCAGATTTGTAGGTGACACCGTCATACGAACTGAATCGCTGCACGACTTGCAGCAGATACTGGATGGCCTAGTTGACTCTTTTATCAGTATTGATCTCAGGGTGAACTTGGACTAAACCCAGATTATGTTCAACGAAACGAACACGTCACCCTAGGACCTATTGTTGTCAATGGCGGTCTTCTCGAGGTTTAACTCTGACAAACTCTGCAGATTGTTAAGAACAACTTTGAAAAGGGAGGCTAACAGAAGAATCCAGCTGAGCTGGGCAGCTTCGTAGGGTCTTCTCGTTGCGTATTCCACAGAGCCTAAAGAGTAAGGTCTTCAATCAGTGCGTCTGCCTGTTATGACTTATGGGGCCCAAAACGTGGACACTCACGGTACCGGTGGTCCATAAAATCTGCAGGTTATGCTTTGAGTCTCTCTAAGGGATCTCATTCGGAGCGAGGTGATTCGACAGAGAATTAAAGTTGTTTACATATCAGAATAAGTCAGCTGCAGTGGCAATGGACCGGCCATATTAGCCGTTGAACCGATGACCGTTGGGGTAGACGTGTTCTTGAATGGAGACCGTGAATCGGCAAGCGTAAGGAGGGACGCCCTCAGGCTTGGTAGAGCGACGATCTTCGCAGGGTGGCTTGTAGCTACTGAATAAAAACTACCAGCTTATTTAACGGTGGGCTACTATTTTTTATGCTTTTGTTTTTAAGAACATTTTTTTTATAAATCTCAAGAATTACACAGAATTAATTTAAGAAATTATAAATGCGAAAGTAAGTTTTGTTAGCTTTTTACGGCTAAACCGATCATCCTGATATTTTGCATATACGTTTTAAGGTGTACAGAAACGGACATATTTCAACCCAAAAAAAGTACTGTTCCCGAAGAAAACAACAATAACGTTCTTATGATAGTAGATGGCGCCACGTGTCTTTGGAATGATGATGGAATTATATTATCACAAGTAGAGTACAACACGAACTAATTGACAAATTTTAAATTAACGGGAGCAAAACCGTAGGTAGAATAAATTTTAAGAAACACGAAATTATACAACGGGTACTTTCAAATGAGAATTTTACCAATGCCACAACCCAAGAAATCTCCTAACCTAATATGGAGAGTAAATTTTATATTAGATGAATAAGTTATTGACTTACTCATGTTTCTACATTTTAAACGATCTACTACATGTTGTGGGTCTGATCTGCGCAGTTCACAGATCAATAATAACCAATTTTATAAAAGAACTTAAAAAACCCGGGTTTTCTACAATAACCGGGAAAAACCGGTTCGTCGGATATCTCGAATTTCTTCTACATGTTTCGTGTTACTTTCTGACTTGGATATTATTATTTGGAGGTCGAAGAGGTTTTTTAATAGTTTATTTATTTATCTATTCTATTAAATATAGTACTAGTAATCTTTAAATCATACCTTTCCAAGAATTTATAAAACTAGTAGTCGAACCAATACCGAAAATATGGTTGCCAAATTTAGTTTATATAAATCCAGAAACTTCATTAATAAAATGATTATAAAAGACGAGAACTGTAATATTTATGTAGTATGTTGCTAAACTTATCTTTGACAAGTAGAATAATGTATGGATGCCGAGCTTGAACTTTGAAAGCTTTTATCAGCTGAGTAAATAATAGTCTTAATTGAATATTAATCAAAATAAAGTTATTTTACTGTGTCCTAGAGTCAAGTTATCGGTCATTTGCCTGCTTGGGCCTTCCCTATCTAGTCTGCTTAGTCACTTAGCAACAATATAATTTCACACTGCTATCTTGGGTACAATGCGTCACGAGGGTGTATTCCCGTCAACCATGGGCAGACTTTTTTTTAAGATCGCGGGTAAAACCTAAGCAGGCTGGCATAGGAACGAGGAGATAGGCCCAAGCAAAGGGCTCCTCTGTCTATGCCCGGCACCATAGGCCCTCTGAGAGGCCGAAGAGGAGGCATCCGGCTGAAGATGATGCTGATGATCGGTCGGGGGTAAGGGGGTAAACTTGTATTTTCGTCTGTGATTAATGAATAGAGCCAAATAACAAATAATTGGTCCATCTAATTCAGAAGTTCAAGAGCAATAAATGACAATTATACCAATCGTAAACTTGATCAGCGGTGACTGATCGATTCGACACAGACTGACGATGAAATCAACCGATTTCATGCTTCTCCTTGATGCGGATTTAATTGAATGATTAGAAGCTTAGAACATTCTAAGGTTTTACTTTTGTTGTTTTATCACGAAGATTTTTTGCCTTTTATAAAGTCGTTCAGTAACTGCGTCAGTAGGATAAGTTAAATTAGTTTTACCAGTCCTGTAATAAATTAACTAAAGGTTTATCAGCTGCCACCATAGAAAAAAAAATGGTTAATATTTTAAACTTTCATTGTTACTACATTGATCTAATTTCCAACGAAAGCTGACAGGATTTACGACAACGTTTTCAGAAGAGTCAACTTCATGTAACTTGCGTTTTACAAAACATAAATGATTTTGCGTAGCCACGACCGCCTTTTCAAACGAATCGACTAACGTCAGATCGAGGCACGCAAGTAACACTTGCACAAGATTTGACAGATCTGGAGTACATAAAAATTATGTTGTACAGCGAAGACTTTAGAAGTATTTAGGTCGACAAAATTGTTACAATGTCGATACTGTATTGCCCACTAATACATTGACCTGTTAAAGCAATAAAATTGGTGAAAAAAACCTAGGAACTCACAAAAACTTCTTGTTTAAAGAATCATGCCTACAGCTCTAAAATGAGTTCACTAAAGAGGTGACACGACTTTTTTTCGGTATTGATTATTGTGAGTTTAATACCTACTCAAATGTCGCGTCGCGTGATATCATTAGCACGAATTTGAAAATAAAATAAAAATATGCCGTGACACAAGTACCTTAATAATAGCGCGCAAGGTCGTCCAGGTAAATTATGTTAGGACCTAGAATATCCTATGATTTGTCGTACGACTCAAATAGCGTAACTTCAAATAAATCACCACGCCTGTTTGCTGTCGACATTTAAGTGTCATTCCCTTTATTTTATAGAACCTGAGCCTAACAACACAGCTGCCGAAAATTCCGCGTGATTATTGTTTCTATGAAAATGCGCGACGTAATTGCTTCAATAGATTTAAACAAAACGGCTACGAAACTGTATTATCAGGTTATTATTAGGTTGTATAGTCAGCGCTCTCCAGAAAAAAGACAGCATAGTATAGCATATTACAATAAATAACATATTATTTAATCTTAAAATGGAATAAATAAACTTTGTTTCACTCCAAGTCTTCTTAGAAAAATGACAAGAAACTTAATCTAGGCAGTGAAACCCTACCCCAGCAACTATGAAATAAGCGACTGGAATAAAAAGACAGTAACCGTATCGGATCTATTTATCATCATTAACACTAGTTCTCGCTACTTGATATTCATTAGGGTTGAAACACAGACATAATAATATTATGGATACGAAAGTAACTGTCTGTCAGTTACCTTTTCACGCTTAATCCACTGACCGGATATCGATGACATTTGGCAGACTACGATCGTGATCTGGGTTTGGCCATAGAATACTTCTTAACTCAGTAGTACGTGGGATAATTTCTGACTGTCACGCGGGCCGAAACTGCAAGCAAAAGCTAGTGGTACCATATTGAATGGATGCTGCATTGCGTATTTCATATCTGTGCTCTGAATGTAACTAGTACTCCGATCGATAGACCACCGTTGAGTCTGTGGGTTCAACGTCTTTGAAACTGTTGCAGTCTGCTTCCGAAAAAGGTTCAAGTCCCAGTTCGCCGGTAAAAACTAACATTAAACTGGAAAAAGCTCAAACATTTTCGCTGGACAAAAAAAAACTAATCACATAATCTGCCTAGCCTTTTCCCAAATATGTTGGGGTCGGCTTCCAGTCTAACCGGATGCAGCTGAATACCAGTATTTTACATGGAGTGTCTGCCTATCTGACCTCCACAACCCAGTTAGTACTAGGTAATACGATACCCCTGATAAGACTGGTTGTCAGACTTTTTGGGCCACTGACTACCTGTAACGACTGTCAAAGATCTACAAATGACAGCCGGGACCAACGGCTTAACGTGCTTTCCGAGGCACGGAGGAAACTCGGTATGTAATGGGTGGTCACCCTATCCACAGGCCAACCTAGGCAAGCACGGCTTAACCTAAAGATCGACCCGAGCGGCTGTTATTACTTAGGAACGAGCTCCTCCGCTCAATAAATTCTAATGAACAAAAATAACATGTAAACCACGACAGATAGAAATTAATAATTTCTGACTTCATGCACTGTTAACCCTAACCGCAAATCGCTTGCAACACTGCAGTGTTCTATCGAGAAATAACATGCAATTTGTGCGCGTGGGTGATAATGAATCAGTACAGTAGTGGGTTGCTCAAGGACTTCCCTTTTACTGCACCTATGGAGGAAGAGAATGAAAATGGACGCACGTGCCGCCGTGTTCGCATCAACCTTTGAGGCTTCGCTTTATACTACGATATGTCCCGCAACAAAGTTATTTTGTATGGAAATGCAGTCGAAGGCTTGTTGTTATATGAAATGATCAAATGATGTTAATTTCTGTAAGAAGATCTTTTAAGATACTTCTACATTACAGGTCTTATGTTTTTGAAGTAAAACTTCTTTATGCACGCTTGACTTGGGGAGTAAGCTGGTGAATGCGTTACGAAAGCATTACGACGCGTTCGGGCGAGGCGAACGCTTGACTTGGGGAGTAAGCTGGTGAATGTGTTACGAAAACTTACGTTACGAGGCGATCGGAAAAAAGTTAAAGCAGAAGTTTTACTTCAGTCGTGTGGTCTAAATCACACTCGTTTTTTTTTTCAAATTAGATGTGCGCCGGTATTTCCAATGTGACTGATCCTTGAGAAGAAATGAATTTATTTACTATTTACCTAGATCTATAAAGGGTGTAAACAGACTCTTAACGAAAGGCACTTGTCCTTCCCGTCATTGCGATCATTTTTTTGTTCTAGAGCATACCTGGGAACCTTCTAGTTACGGAGATATGGGGGGCCAATTTTTTCACATGTTTTTTTTTTTAAATACATGTTTTTAATGTATTTTTTTTACTTAAGACACCTTGACGGCCCTACTATTTAATCCATACATCAGCACAATGTTTTGAATGCGTTACATTGAGTCATAACGTAAAACGTCATTTTTCACCCCAAAAAAAAATGTTGTTTTCCAGCAATAATTTTTGCAGAATGCAAGAAAGTTACTTAGCGGCTTTGTGAAGAGTCTGTTTACACCCTGTATATATATATATATATATCTAGAAACTTCATAGTTATTGATGGGATATTGCGCTATTCCCGAATATAACTAATATTCAGATGCCAATCATCGGTCAGTTATTTGGGATCCTACTGTGACCCAGTTGCGGGCTTCGTTTACGTTAAAACGATACATAGCGGGCTTGCGGTCTCAGTCCAGAATGTTGTACGAATAAAATTTTAAGTTAATGTACTAGAGGTTTTCAGTGTTTAAAATAATAACGTGATCATCATCGTTTTCTTCGTAATAGCGATTACAAACAAGAAATAAATTCAATGTTTTGTCTAGCATTCTAATGATAAATAGATATTACTTGCGACAATTTTCGTGTGCCCAAGTCTGAGTATACGCTCTTGATCTTCATATCGTCAAACGTTAGTCCAGTGACGCAAGGAATATAATTTGTGTAGTGTTATTCCAAAAGTTCTATTTCGGTGATTCGCGGCACCCACCCACAGCACATGCAAAACGACGCGCAGACGTGAACGTGTGAGTGGTGCTGAGACGGATATATAAAATTCAGTGTCGATCCTAACAGCTAAATGTTAATACGGCAGTTAAAAATTATAATAACGTGAGATAATTCTGTGACAGTACAATATGAAGCGAAACGTGAGTACACCACAGTCATTGGTATTGGTGCGAACGTGCGGTGCCACATACAAATTATAAATAGCTTCGAATATTGTATTTGTTGGTAACACCGATCGCACGATGCTGCCAATGATACAATGTTTTGTTTACACGCTTCAATTAACTGATTTAGGCTTTAAAACGTCACCGATTATATATTATGCATTAATTGAGTCGTCTACAATAGATATGCAAGTAACAATCAGACGATCCGTGCACTATTTTCTGGATGACGCTATTCACTTTGTCTCTAACGTCTTATCCAGGGTTCGAATTGTTTTCATATTACACAACATTATTATAAGAATCGTTAGGTATTTGGAGCGAGTTGCCCTCCTACGTCTCCGTGCGTCCCACTTTGCTTGTTTATAGTATTTTAATTAACCCTGAAGTATTTCTAGTTAGACGTTTACCTCTAACACGTTCACTTACACTGCGAATGGTATTAAACTTGTGAGTTTATTCTCCCGTCTCTGTAAGTTTATAATCCCACTATTTCAAGATTTCTTTTAATTAAAGAATGTGTAGTCATTGTGTGACTCTTGCCGACCGATTAGATCGACTAGGTCTAATTAAAAACGCTTAGCCAAATCACTGCTACGCAATGTGAACTATCGGTGTTCGCTTCCTAAAGAAATCCTGACATTAAAGCTGTTAAAAATAGCCTCAGCTCCATACCTGTTGAAATTGGCGTTCATGAAAAAAGGTACAGCGTAAGACGCAGTATTTGCAGCGACATGACGTGTAAACATTTTCTTCAACAGTTCCTTTTCTTTGTTCAAAAACCTTGATTAAAATTCAGTTTTAATTTGTTAATTGCGACTGATTAGTCCGTTTTTTTAGCGAAGGAAGTTAACCAGCTCAATCCGAGTGAAGTTGAAGGAATGGGGAACTCATTATTCTAACTGCGTTCTAAACACCATGCGCGGTACTCGGTCAGTGACCATGAATTGATTACCTAATAGCAATCAGCTGATAAAGTCCGCTAGGTAATAAATAGTAACTAATGTTTCAGTTTACACGAATTTTTTAAGTGTTTCGGGGCGCAGTCGAAGCATTTACCCAATTTAATATAGGTTTCCGAATAATTTAGATCACAAACCGAATATCCGTAGCAGTAGTTAACCAATTAAATATTTTGACTAGTGGAGGAAGGTCTAATCTTAATGTATTCCACCAAAGTCGCCATTATTTTCATTTTCTATATATTATTTTGTTGGTCCAAAATTTGGATCATTCCCACTAGTTTTACTACACAGTTCTACGGTAGATGTAGTCCTACGATCTTCGCCACCTCCACGGACTCGTCGTCATTATGGTGACGTTTGAAATATCGTGTGTATCTTTAAAACGAACAGAACGCCTCTGCAGTCTGGACAGTGATGATGACATATTTATCGTGCCGTGAAATAAGACATAATAATAAGTCGTCGTGAGTCGCGCTCGAAAAGTGTTTTTTTATGCACGCTTTCCGGCTTCTCGCTTGAATACTATGTTAGTATGTAAACAAAAGTTTTAAAATAATTAAAATGTAATAGCATTTTTACATTTAGGCTCTCTTTGTTCATAGGTGTTTTAATTTAATTAATTATTTCGCGAAAATACTTTTTAGATGTTAATGAAGTGTATAAGTACTTCCTTTTCAGTTTCGTCTTATAATGTTTTGGTTTTCTACCTAAGTTTTAATACTGATTTTAAACAAACAAAAGTAAATGAACAAATGTTGAAGATTCCAGACTATTCCAGAATCATTATCTTCCTGCCCTTACTTATTTATTTTATTTTTAAACAAGAGGAACAGCTACAATATATAGTATAAAAGAAGAGATATACATAACCTTGCCCCCCTGTTACTTCGGGTCGATGCAACACGTTTTTTGTTCCATCCCCTGCCGACCGTCATACTATTATTTACGCCTTATTCTTTTATTTCAATCCTCACACAATTCATCCATAATTTCTTTCCACAGTATTCTCGACTTTCAATTCAAAGTGAACTGTATCAGTTTCTTTACTAAAATACCACGTTGTATTTAGCAAATTAGTAAAAAAAAAAACGTTAACTGATTTTGAACTTTTCATACAATTCAATTTTAGGGCGTTAGATATAAGATTTAAACTAGCAGTACACCGCAATCCGTGATAAGCTAATAAGTAACTGCTAATGTCACGATTATAGATGCAAAACGGATTTTAAACGTTTTAAACCATTTGTAAGTAAGTGTGGTTTATAATAGTTTTAAACCAAAAAAAACGGCTTAAAACCACACTTGGCGGTTTATAATGGTTTTTTTTTTTTACTGGAATGCTCTGAGGCTTTACTCGAAGTGATCTAGACTACACCTTTATTTAAGGAAATTTAAATAAAAATGTTCTAAAATCAACTTTTATTAAGGTGGAAGCGTCAGTGTAGCCCGCGAAAATCAAAGTTTTTTGCAATTTGCTGGTCAGTGTCAGGTTGTATGTTGATAAAAATGACTCACGCAAGTAACACGTTAGTTGTTACAGAATTATAATCTTTAAAATCATTAATACATCCCTCTAAGTTCATTTAAACCTATTCTGGAACTATTTCATGTAAAAGTCATTCAATGGGGTTTAATGAACCTAGAGGGTTGTATTAATGATTATAATTCTGTAACTACATACGTGTTACTTGCGCGACTCATTTTCATCAACATACAACCTGACACTGACCTGCAAATTGCAAAAAACGTAAAAAAAAATGAATTTCACGGGCTACCCTGACGCTTTCAGCTTAACATACAGACAAACATAAAATAAAATCCTACCTGCCCCCTCTCTCCTTATACCTTCTTTTTTTTCGGATGGGAAATCATCAAATGACTTCTCCCGCTCTGGGCAGAGCGGAAGGGAGTGTCAGACTTGTACTGACTAAAACCCATCCATGTTCCTTCCTTGCCCTTTGTGTTCCAGGGCCGCGGTATCTCTTTCGAACAGCCCGCAGCCCTCTCTCCTTATACCTACGTTGCGATTTTGGTAGCAAGGTGTAGCATAAAAATACAGCGTTGCCGTTATATTTTAATAAATACGCATATCATAATTGCTTTCAGTCTGTCTAATTCTAAAAAGTAGTATAAGTAGGTATGATATAATTATGACTTCACATAAATGATTTAGTTGTCCGGATGTCATTGTATCTAAAAATGTTTGAACAGAATCAAATATAATTATAATTGCAATGATTAATACTGCATCTATAATAATAGCCTTGCTATTATTTTGGCAGCAAGCTAATTATAACAACATGTCACCTGTATAATTTCAAAATCGTAATATTGTTTTGAATTGTATGTTTCCGGAAACTTAGATCGGCCCTAAAACCATAATTTTTTTAATGGATTCGGACAACAACAAGCTTTGGACACAAACTTAAGTGTTGGCAATTCATTTCAAATAATCATGAAATGCTTAATTCGTTGTTTACTCTACTGGAAGGTGGAGCGCAACCATTTTTTCTTATACATGACATACAATTCAGGAATAGTCCGCGGTGCGAGTAGTTTCTAGTTTCAACTCCTATTGTTATGGCCGGGAAACGATACTTTGTTATTCAAATTGCGCACGGTTACTAGCTAAACAAACAGCTAAAAACCTAAATTATTGGTCCCGGCAAATATAGTGCTTTAACGTTAATCAAAATAAATATAAACGTAAGCACGAAACAAAGAATGTTAATTTTAAACCCATTTACAGAAGTAGCATCTTTGATTTGTATGCGATAGCGAAAACCAGTAAAATTTATACAACCAATAAATACCATGAGTTATGGCGCAAATAAAACATTAACATCAAGAGTTCAATAACTGCTCCGTTGTGTAAAGCACAAAGTTTCAGAAGATCACGATTTTACAGCAATTGCAGACAACAAGCTAACTTTTTAGATAATTAACAATAATGACACGAGTACAAGATCACAAAGCTTCCTCAACCATTTTAAATTATAGTAATATTTATTTAACGACCAACATTGCCCTTACCATCCATTTTTATTAAAGAACAATTGAAACGTAAATTAATGTATGAATGCAACACCCCCAACATTAATCAGTTGGTTTATAAGGCACGCTGAAGGAAAAATTTAATACATTCATACAAGCTGTTATTGCCATTGTGATGTCCATTATATTATGTAGTACAAATTCACTGTCCACAATGATTCACACTTGACGACCTGAAAATTTATATTTGTTTTTTTTTTTTTTTTTTTATAAAGTTATAAACAGACTCTTAATGAAGCCGAAAGGCACTTGTTCTCCCCGTCATTGTGATATTTTTTTTGTTCTAGACCATACCTGGGAACCTTCTAGTTACGGAGATATTGGGGTCAAAGTTCCAACTTTTTCACTAGTTTTTTTTTTTTTAATACATGTTTTGTATGTAAGATTTTTACTTTAAACACCTCCAGGACCCCCTTACTCTTCAATCCATCTATCAACACAATGTTTTGAGTACATTGAGTCCTACTGTAAAACATGATTTTTCATTTTTCAAAAAAAAGTCGCATCCCAGCATTATTTTTTGCGTAAAGTTACTTAGCTTAGTTGACGGCTTCGTGAAGAGTCTGTTTACACCCTGTATTATACTATTAATTCTTCATTAAGCATTCAATAATTGCCACTTTTGTCAAAGCGTCGAGCGTAGGTGCTCAAACTTTATCGTCATTTCAAGCGATTTCTATAGAATTTTCGATAAAGTTCCAAAGGGGCTGCAGCTGTTTTGCACCGGGTGCTTTACACCCTACTATGTGTTCAACCACCCCGAGAAGCTTCCAGACAAAATCGACGCAGGCGCGACGGGGAGTAGTACGGGAAATTCGTCTGTATCGCCCATGTTACGCTTACATTGCTGCTTCCATACAACGAGCTCAACGTAGGAAGCGCTTTTGTGCAAACGAACGCGCCCATGTATACCGTCCAAAAACACTGCTCTATTGAGTGGTTTTGTTGTCTGCGATACGGCGACGCTGCTGGCTTGTTCTCGAACCCTCCGGACGGGCCGCGAACTCGTGGCGCCGCACTCCTACTCGCTGTATAAATACGATTCTACGGCGTCGATCGCCGCAGTATAAATCGAGACAAAGTGACGAACGTTACTCCAAGTACGACAGTACTTACGCGTTATTTACTTGTGAAGTGTTATAAGTGAAACATTCCAGTGTTTTGTAATAAGGAAATGGAATCTCCTGTTGTATTGGATAAACCACCAGAGTACCATGGCAGCGAAGTAAGTGTTTAAAACTTATCAGCTTAGTTTATATAGGAAAACCGGAAGTTATTTTTTTTTTAAATTCATAAATTAAACATGTGTTCGTTTGAAGGTATAGCGCCAAATAATGTTATCTTTCGTTTGCTCAATGCACCTGTACTGCAACATGCAAGGCACCTTTCAAGATTACAAACAATTGACATTTCAATATTGCCAGGCACTTCTGCATGATGATTTTTATCTTTCGATAATATTATAGTTCATTATTAACATTGACAACTTTTATTCTTTTGAAGCTGATAACTATTAGTATTCAATTCAGTGTAATGAAAGTGATTTTTACCTCAAACTTAATACTATTTGAATCAGCGATAATCTAATGCATAGTGAGAAAGCAGAATGACCTGCAAAATGTTTCCTTGTTCGCATTAGTATTTGGAAACTGGCCAGGTGGTGGCATGGTCAAAGACATTGCTTGTCTGAAGGACAGGTGTTACCTTCGCCCAAATTAATACTTTGACTCATTATTATGGAACTCATTAGGAGAGCTATAACCGGAGTAACTAATTTGCAATAGGTAAATCGGCTAAAGTATTTTAAAATTCACCTGTCCCGACGATTTTCCCATTTGCTCCTAAATTATAGTTAAGAGCTATACGAACCTATTGAGAACAGACAAGGTAAACACTTGAATTTATCATTATTGTTCTTTATCTTTCACTCCTTCAGTGCCTTGACTCACTTGATGCGCCATACAGCCTTCGCGTAAACTCCGCAAATTGAATTTCTTTTAAAATTCCATATATTTGTACAGCACTGGCGTCTGCCTTCGCATATTTGCCGACAAAAACGTCCATAACTAACACGAGATCATTGTTAACATTTCAACGTCATGCGTGGAGTCTCGTGAGTCAGCGGCGACGCCGACGAGGCGCTTTGCTTTTATCGAAAGACCATGTATAGCGACTGCCTACGAAAAATAATTTCTTTAGCCTCTGGAAACCGCAGAATATTGCATTTTATTTCCAATGTTGAAGTTAAAACTGCGGTTTTGCACACCAACTGAATTTATTTTTAGAGGCACCACAATCATTTATTTGTGTTCCTAAATTAACGTTGACCGAAAGCTAAATCAAACAGGTCGAATATATTATTAACTCCATAAATTATGAACTAAAATTCATATTCGGTCATCGTATTTGGTCAGCGTTATTCTTGAGCCATTCCTCTAAAGTTCACTTACCTTTCGGGCTTCTGCTAAACCCCTTCTGCTTTGTTTATCTGTAAGTGCACGCTCGTTCTAAATACGCTCCCAATAATAGTGCTTCACTTGTGATATGATTCCAACAGGATTTCGAATCGAAACGATGCCATCATTTTAAGTGATATTCGAACATTGCGCCATAACTCCACGTGATATTCGACTTTACGAATGTAAACAAAATATTTCCAGCTGTGACTGCTACTATGTATTTGTAAACGTGATTTTATTATTATCATTCACTCTTATGTTTGATTGCCGTCATTGGGTCGTCCGTCAGAATTAGAAAATTGAAAACATTAATTTCCTTAGGCCATTTTCTTTGTTATTTCAAATGGCTCTTTTCATTCAATTAAACCAATCAACGGTTTTCACACTTCGAAGAGTTAGCAAACACCACGCATCTAACGATCCGCTCAAGTTTATGGACAACCTTTAAAAATAAATCTTTGTAAATATTCAGCTAAGTTAAGACGGTGATGTCACTGTGATCTTAGGAGGTAAAATGTATCGTTCACGTACATAAGCGGACTTGTGCCTTCATTGGTGCGTCACGCGAGCGCCCACGGGCATTAGTGTCCTATGCAAATGTAACCGAACGAAAGAAAACCTACTTCAGATTAGCTTTATTAGGAAGGTAATAATCACCGGATGTTTTATATAAGACCTTAAAGAGTACTAGAGTAGATATGTATAACAGTTCCATCCCACGTCTTGATTCATGTTTCTGCTTATGGAGATTAAGTGGGTCATCGTATGATTATCTGGGAATCGATCTCGAGCTGATAAAATTTTAATTAGTCTTATTTATCGGGTATTATGTTTCAATATAAGCAATTTTATGAAGCTATAAATCAGGAAGACTGAAATCAAATAAATAAATTCGCGAATCAAGGTCTACAGTAACGGACGATGTTTTCGGCAATATAACAAAAACCTGATTGATTTTTCGCACGTGTCATCTTTATCTCTTCGTAAACGATATAAACTTCATCTTTGCTTGGTTCTGAGGTCAGACTAGAACGTTGGCTGTTCGGCGGTCATCGACTTCACTTGCGTCATCCACCTCCATGATTATGTCTCAAAATCTTATTGGGCACATATTCCTAGCGCAATGTAACGATTATGCGAATGCGACACGCCATTTTTAAATTAGGCAGCGACAGCTGGGGTAGACTGCACGAAATGATTCAATTTCATTATTCTCTCTTGCCCTTATCCCAATTGATTTGGGGTCAAAGAAATGATACGATTTAAAAAAAAAAAGGTGTGTGTGTACTTATGTACACGCGTTAGAAGTTATACTTCTCTGGCGTCTGAAGAAAAATTTTAAAAAACAAAACTGCAGTAAATATCGAAGAAAAATATTAAAATCAATCAAAACAGTATAGGTATACAGTAAGTACTGTATATTCAGTTTCCTTACTTATAAGTTAAGTTAGTCATTTAAAGAAATATATATTATTAATTCTATTCTGCAGCCAACTTCATCATGTCGTTTTTTGGGACATCGTGCGCGCGCAGGTCATGAATTCACTCTCATCCAAACGCGCCAAAAGAAGTATAACTTCAAAAAAAAAAACTTGGTCTTCAGTTTTTCAAATTGGAACAGATCATGTAATCTAGTGTTTAACACATAATTAGGCGAGCTGTAATGAAGATAAGTGACATTAACTCATCGCCTATAAATGGCATACCTATTTCTTATCTTAAATTCTGTTCAAGTGCAGTTTCGAACACTTAAGAACACTCGATTACCGTTATCTAAGTTATATTACATCTTAACAATTAATTTAAAATAGTGATATAGGTCCAAGTGCCACGTGAATCTTGAATTCAAGTATTTTTATAATGAGCACAATTGCAGCTTGAGCATGATTAGCTCACGAGACCGTCCACGTGCCCTCATCCCGCCAGCACACGTTAGCTACGTATTCCAACAATCGTCCACAATCGCATGACGCAATCATCTCCATCGGTTTTTGTTCACTCCAACCCACACGGTGATGTCACCGTTTACAATCATCAAGTATTGCTTTGCTTTTGTACATTTTGTGCTATAATACCTTTCGAACGACAATATACATTCTTGGCTTTCCGACTAAGATAGAATATTGTCGGTATTGTTGGATTAGCATTCGGTTCGCCAGATCTATTACCTTGATGATGTACTCTTTGTTGGTATGAGGTGAGATTTTTTTGTATGAGATTGCTTGTATGTCGTAGTGTTTTCGTTGAAAGAAGTTGGAAGTTCGGCTTATTTTTTTCGACACCTCCAACAAATATCATTATATTTTAGCCAATGTATATAAAAACTTGACAAATTATGAATAGCATCAAAATCGGTGCAGTAGTTTTTCTGTTTATCGCGTACAGACAGACATGCAGACGCGGCGGAGGACTTTGTTTTATAATATATGTAGTGATCTATATTCATCGTCCAACGTCTAGTCTTAGATTGAAGTCAACAAGTGATAACAATCTCGCTATTGCTAATTGGTTAGCTATAGCAAAATGAAAATTGCTAACTAGCCGTCTATGGAAGGAGAGGTATCCCACTAGACTTGGTGACTAACGTTAAATACTTAACTAATTGCGGAATCAGAATCCTGAAACCTTGTAATTAATTATGTACGAAGGTTATTCCCGATAACTATCTATTTTACTACAATCACATAAGGCAGCGTGAAAAGATCAAAAGCGAGATAAATTGAGGAACCCTCGTATTTATTCATTGTTGTTGATGATTGTAAAGTCATCGTAAACCAACGATGTAGCTATGTTAATTGATCATTTTTTGTGTCGAACATGTCAAAAACAAGTACTTATCGAAATTATTAATATTTATTCACACTGCGTAAATCATTGGAACGTTCGTCGCGTGAAGTTCCCGTAGTATCAAAATACGAAAGTCTCGACTGTAAGGTCACTTCCTCGGCCGTCCTTGCCTTATATGGTTGTATCTGGCGACGCAAATGTGACTACTATGTACCTTTTCTGTTTTGACGTGTGTTCCGTCTCCTTCGCACATGTAAGGCTTAAAGTACGGAATGTACTGTAGGTACATGCACTTGTCGCTTTACATATTTATAGGAGTTTCATCCGGATACTTGCGAAATCGATGCAATAAATACGAGCTTCCTGTATTGACGTTCCTATAAGACAATTTAAATGATGGCAGTTTTGTCTCGAGGATGTTTTTTCAATAAAAGTAAATTAAAAAGCTGCATTAAAGTTTTAAACAATATAAGTCGTATAAACATACAGCTACGGATATATTTATGTAGCAGTCTAGGAACTACAACGATCACGTTGTGAAGTGGCCGCCACTGTGGCTGTCCATGTGATTTATATAAATAAGCTCAATTATAGAATTCCAGTTAGCTATCGTCTAAATGGAATTCTTGAATTACACACATACCTACTAACATTAATAAACGATCATCAGTGGATATGTGAGGGATAAAGCTAATTTATTAAATCATTAACAATACGTGCTAACATAGGCTTGACTATCGTTGGTATTTAAATTCTATATTGGCGACTTCGTGTCATTCCGGTTTTGAAGCCGGTAACTCACCGAGATACGCTAAAAGAATAAGTAATAAGTAACGTAACGTTAAGTAAAAGTCATCTGGTGAAAACCATTCCAAAAGTCCCATTTCTTTAATAAATGTCTAGTATGCGTTATCGAAAATCAGTTAACCTAACCGTTTTCTCTTTTGTCAACAGCGTGGTTTCCCGTTTGACGAGGAGGAGGGGTCGGGCGCGTGGAGCGAGCTTGCGTCGCGACACCCTGATATAGCAGCGCGTCTGCGGCAGCGCCCCGCCACCTGGGCCAGGAAGAGGCGGCCTTCGAGCCAGGACGCTACAGACGGTACGAATCTATTTTGATCAAAAATAAGAACCTACCATACATTCATATGTACATCTTAATTTAAGGTCCGATTTCAGTTGCCTACAGAATACATAATATAAGTTTTCAATACTTATAAATGTCTCTGTGGTAGCGATGTGTCACAACATCCACTGAAACAAGACCTTTTCTTTACAGGTGTGCTCACAAAACGTTTCGTTATTCCAGATTTCGGCGACAGCTTCGGAGGCTTCGACAGATTCCCCTTCGACGACATCCCGCCAGAGTTCAGAGAACACTTCCCTTCACATTGGAACCGCAGATTTAGTTCCCGTGAAGAGGAACCGCAGCCGCAACCAACACAGCAACACGTACCGCACCCGCCGCAGTCACCCGGGGCGCAGCAGCAAACTGCAGCCACACAGACTGAACAGGAACCTCAACCAGGTCCTTCACAACCCGAACCACAAGCGCACCTACCACAATACGGACTACGGAACACAGTCGATCTCGGCCAGAAAAGCGCCGCCGACCCTAGCCTGGTCGATGCGGACGACAGAACTCAAAGGTCTATGTCAGCGCCGCCAGACAGTAGCGCACCTAACCAAAGCTTCAAAATGAGTGGACAGAACCACCAGGAACATCCGCCGCAGCACGGCGAGCAGCACTCCAACGTGCGACACATACCTATATTCGTGGAGGGCAGGGACGAGCCCGTCATCAACAAATCAGTGGACCACGGCCCGCACTTCGGCGAGACGAAACCCGCGTACGTGCCACCGCCTCCACAGCCACACATCGACAGAGAACAGTATTTCGCAGACGATGGCCCCGTTGGCTACCACCATCCACCTAACTTCTCGAGAGCTTTTGGCACGCCCTTCAACAAAGGATTTAGGCAGGGGCCGCAACCATTCACACAGCAAAAAGCGTACCCGCAGGCGGCGTTCGCCCGCGGTGCGTCGCCACAGCGCGGTCAATCACCTAAACCGACACCGCCTCCGCATACCGAAGAACATTTTGTAAAAGTGCCCGTGCACCATGAACAGAACGCACCTAAGACTGAACCTCCGTCCAGAGCCCAGCAGCGGCCGCCGCAGCAGCAGCAAGCTCCGCCGCCACCGCAACAGAAGCAAGCCCCGCCGCAGCCGCAAGCTCCGCAACGGGAACAGACTCCGCCACAACAACCTAAACAACCCTCGGCCAACGACCCTATCACACAGATTCTTCGTATTCAAACAGATGTCTTAAATCTTATGACTGAGGTCGAAAACTTTGGCGGTACCAAAAATGATAAGAAATACTTGTTCCTAGACGAAATGCTTACTAGGAATCTCATTAAATTAGACACTATTGAAACTGATGGCAAAGAAAACATTAGGCTGGCTAGAAAGGAGGCCATCAAGTGCATCCAAAAATGTATAGCTGTATTAGAAGCCAAAGCAGAAAGTAACGCTGCCGCTGGTAAGAGCCAACCTCAACCAACAGATGTAGAAATGAAAGAAAATACAGACGAACAGAAGGCAGCCGAAGAGGTTACGGAAAATGGTGAGGTTGAAATGAAGGAAAACACCAAAGAGGAGGGCCAAGGGGAACCCCAGGAGGAAACCGAAGAGACAGCACAAGTGGCCCCAGAAGTGGAAGCGAAGACTGAGTCACCACAGGAGGTGACGACAGAGGCGAAGGTTGAAGAAGTTCAACCTCCAGCAGAGCCAACTGAAAATAAGGACGCCACACAAACACAAGCCGCCGACACACGACCTGAGGACATGCCTTCCGAGAAACAAGCCGAAACAAAAGAACAAAAACAAGAAGGCGAAGACAAAAGCTCTAAGAAGGGCACCAAAGTTGTAAAGAAACGCAATAAGAGCAAAGATAATAAGCAAGATATACCTAATGATAGTACTAAGCAAGAAGATAGCAATAAGGAAGAAAAGAAAGAAAACTTAGATATAATGCAAGTTGAAGATAAAGGTGATAAGTCGGAGCCACAGGTGATGGAAGTGGACGGTGCTGCTAGTCAATAAAGTTATAGTTCGCGATAGTGAATTGTCTCATTAGTTACACACTCGTAATCCACGCACGGGGCCTAAGCGTATGCCTTCCTTAATCTTCGTGTTAATTGTGCATAAATAACACAGGTGTTGACATTGTATTGTTTATGTTTGTACATTTTACGTTTTTAATATTAAACAAATGTGTAAAGAATATTTGTTGTACCCTAGGATTTGAAACGGTCTCCTTGTCCTAATATTTAATTAATTTATTGTTTATCATCATTTGATAACACAATTTTCTGAATAAATAATGAATCCGTTTACTAATTGTTTTTTTTTATTGACTACATGATACACATATTAAATAATACAAAATATAATTAGCCAGTTTACATACTATATATTACTTAAATAATAATTTATTATATTTTTACATAGGAATTCAACTCCATCACAGAACGCAAAGCACATGGATATTATTTCCAAGTGTACATATTATTTTAACCCTTCAGTCACATAGAATATTTACTCAACAATATATCAGTCTGAAAAACTAAATATACATACATGCACAATCACTTACTATTTATTACATAACTTACTCTACAAACTACGCAAAGATAGAAAATTATGAAGAGCTAGTTTGTATTCTGATAGATTTGAAGAGCTTAACTACAATCAGATAATACAGTGTGGGAGTTGATTATTGCTGAAAGAAAGATGCAAAAAAACACTTTGGTGGACAAATAAATATAACAATATTTCGAGTCCGGTCTCCTTATTGATAGTTCCGAAATAATACTACCACATTATAGCATACTATGGCGTTATATATACATAGATGATACAGCAGTACGCACTATCGGACCATGACAATCTGACAAATGGGTGGAATGACACCCGCTACTAAGGCTGGCTTTCCACCAAAGTTGTATGAGAAATTGGAGTGATGAGCGAAAAAAAAACAGAATTACTTCACAGGGGGGGTTTTCCTCCCCAAACACACATCTTTGTCACTCAAAATTGGTGCAAAGCTAGCCATAACGACTCATCTCTTGCTACATTCGTCTTTGTTCAAATCCAAGAAATATGACGTCATGACTGAAAGGTGTCTAATGCTGGGGCCACACTATCGCGATAACGCGAAGATTTGCGTTGTCGCGACACGTCTGGCCAAAGAATTCGTCCTAGCGCGAATTATCTTCCCGAATACGAATACCCTTCGCGCCACTGCACATCAAAGGGTTTTGTCGCGACAAAGTTCGTGCGGTTGGCTACACTTCGCGCGCTATAGTTGACTGCGAGACGCCGCGCGGTTTGAACGTGTATAATTGAACTTGTTAATTATGGATTGGAGTAATGAGAGGATATTAGAATTCATACAAAATTATGATTCTGAACCAATTTTATGGAACCCGCAAGAGCCAAAGCCCAAGAAAAATCATATTGTTTTCCGCTAAATGAATTATCGCGACGTAGTGAAGTTTTTTTGATGTGGCCAAGCAATTCATCATAGAGCGAACACGAACTTTTATCGCGACAACGCGAACACGAATCTTCGCCTGCAAGTGTGGCTGTAGCATAATAAAAGATATAGTACAATCAAAATACTCTACAAATATAAAACATTCTCACTCCCACTCCTTCATGACCTTATCCCAATCCTCATCCGTGATAAACGGCTTGTCAATACAGTTGATCATATACTCGCCGCAGAAGATGCACTCGCTAGCCACTAGGTCATCGATCTCGTTCCTCAGGATCTCTCGTAGAGGCAGGCCGTTGGTGGTCACTGTTGATAGCTCGATGTTGGAGAGTACGGAGAGCTGGCGTTGCAGGTCTGAGAGTTTGTTGCGACGGGTTGGGGCTGTGGGGAAATGAGAGGGTTAGATACTTTATGGTAGGTATTGGAGTCAGAGGTAAGGTAACAAATTAACAACGAATACTGGGACTTACTACTTCCACACAAAGTTAATTTTACCATGGAATGGGTACTACTAACTCATTGTTTTAATTGGAACTATACTTTAATAGGGAACGGCCAGCGAGGAATTTAAAGAAACTATTGTCGTCGCCCTGCGTCGAGACCCCGTAGACAGCTTCAGCTCAGACCGATTATATCACAAAAATTCTGGCGATATCGACGTTTCGTATTCCCCTTTTTTCTCCTCGAAAACTGAGCCGATTAAATTATTTTTGACATTAAAATTTTAAGAAAGAGTATATCTAGGTTACTATCAATTTTTTTTATGTTAGAAACTTTTCGAATTTTTGTGGTAGTCCCTCTAATCACGAGCGTATAAATGGGGACTTTTTGTCATTTTCGGAGGGTCATATTTTCTTATTTAGTTACTGAAAAAAAGGAAATGACGGACGTGTCTCCAAGCAGACCTTGATTTGATGAAAATAATTTGCTCTAAAGGCATTATTCAGGAAGAAAAAAGGGGAACATTTGTATTGAGAATAGTAGCCCCTGTTCCCCCTCTTAATGAAGGCTTAGTTATTACAAAAGATCAAGTCACTCAAAAATCGACCTACCAAACTTCAAATTTTATATGTCGCAGGCAATTTGTATGATTCCGCAGTTTACATATGGTGTCGTCAGTTTAAAAACACTGGCAGTTATGTATTATACCGAAGGCGAAATGATAACTTGTTCAATTGTTATAATTTCGACGTTGGTTGGAGTTTTAGGGTGACCATGATATACGACTTTGTGACACGCGCTCGCTACGCTCGCATTTTACATTACACACCCACTTTCTGTCACAAATGTCGTCGTCGCTCCGCCGGCCTTCGGCCAACGCTCCTCACGCCAGCTAGCAAGACTTTTAGGAAAATCGCTGATTTCCCATGCGTTTTTGAACATTATGGTTACTATAACTTTTTGTGTTACAAAATCATTACTTGACGCCATTTTTCTTGTTTTGATCAACAGCGACGCGCGTGGCAAGAACTAGAACTAAATATTTCAATTTGCCGCGGCATTATGTAAGCGGCGTTTGAATTGTCGTTGAAATATTGTGGCATACTATAAAGTGACACGGCAACATACATTTTGCCTTCGGCATATGCGAGCGTTTTTAAACTGACGACGCCGTATGTAAACGGCGATATCATACAAATTGCCTACCACATATATGTATATAAGATTTTGAATTCAAGTATAGGTCGTTTCATAGCAGTTCAATGATATGCTGCATGGAAAAATATTTTGATTCTCATTCTGCCGATTGCCAGGCTATAATAGCCTTTATAATATACGTACTGAGTATAGGCAGCGTCTCGTGCGTGAGGCAGTCGCTGTGGAACTTGTGCCCGCATGGGAACAGGTAGAAGGGGCGCAGCAACAGCGCGATGTCGCACAGGCAGCACACGTCTGACACGAGCACGGTGACGCTTCGGTTGCGGAACGACTGGATCTCGGCGCGGACCTGGAAGTGTGAATTTAGTAAAAACGTTACATAGGCACAGTCAGTGTAACAAATGCGAGGAAGTTCAAAATGATCAGAACAACAAAGAAAATGAAACTGTATCTCAATGACAAAAGCGATGTTTCAGAATACAACCTTGTTCCGATTAATTTAGAAGGTTTTTCCTCTATTTATTTTTCGATAACGCTGCAACCAATGCCAGATCACAACGTCATTGACCAAGATCCCGTGACGGCCAGACCAACGTCATTTTATAAAAGCTGAAACTCTTTCTGTGGAAGTACTTTACTATATAACAGGTAAAAACGCTAACCAAGCTGAGTTACGTCAAAAATCGCGATATTTTGATATTACATAAAGGATAGTATGATTCCCATGCACCTTTGCCAGATTTTTTTTTTAGTGGTAACCCTCTGCAAGACAGCTTTAAAGTATGATGAATACTACAATACTTCTGTAGAAAAATGTTAGTTATAAAATTTTGTAGGGCTGGTGGTCACGGGATCCTCTACAACATTGCTGAAACAGACTATACAGGGTGTAAACGGACTCTTCACAAAGACTCTTCGAAGCCGTCAACCAAGCATTATGTACATCAAAATAAGTAAGTTTACGCACAAATGATTGCTGGGAAACGACTTTCTTTTGGGTTGAAAAATCACGTTTTACGATAGTTCCAATGTAATGCATTCAAAACATTGTGCTGATGGATGGATAGAAAGAACTGAATAGTGTACCCCCCGGTCGGGAAAGTGTCTTAAGTAAAAAAAAACATTAAAAACATGTATTTAAAAAAACTTGTGTAAAAGTTGGAACTTTGACCCCCAATATCTCTGTAACTTAAGCTTAAAGTTAATAATAAATATCTTTATTTCCCAAAAATACAGATAAAATTGTACGTTAATTTTACATTTGAATTAATGTTAAAGGACACTTACATTAAACATTTGGATGCTTCAGAGATCTGTACACAATGGATTGAACTCTGTCTCTAAACTAGGGTATCCTGTATCTTAAGAGACAGTGTTTCGCAATGGGTTCCAATTTATTAATGCATAAAGCCAAGTTTTCTAGACTCAAGACCAAAAAATTATCGCAATGAAGAGAACAAGTGCCTTTCGGCTTCGTTAAGAGTATTTTTACGCTCTTTATAATACAGCTATTAGGAGAGATCAAAGAAGGTAGTTTTACTTACATATTCAGCAGCTGTAATCGCTTCTTCCATTTCAGCCTTCATTTCTTCAATTTGGTTGTTATTTTCCTGAAAAGAAATAAATTTATTTTAAGAAACGTTTAAAAGGTCATTTTAGGGTTCCGTACCCAAAGGGTAAAACCGGGACCTATTTTATTCTTATTTTAACGGGAAATATTAAAGGGAGGCCCTCATACAACAAACGTGTTTTTTTTTGTCTAATGTTGTACGGAACCCTTCAAGCGCGAGTCCGACTCGCACTTGGCCAGTTTTTTCAATTGGTGAAACTTGACAAACGGGACTGATATCGTTCCCGAAAATTAAACTTTTGAACGCCAGAGCATAAACGCACGCGCGTGCCCTCCTCTCCAAGCCAAAATTTCACCTACTTCACACCTTCTACCATTTTGTCACATATTTGTGTCGTTTGGCGTACATTTGCTTGCTTGTCACGTATGTGCCTATGGCATTAAGTCCGCCTCTGTAATTTATGCTTGAAGTGTTAAATAAATAAATATATATGACAATGGCGATCAAAAGGTTAAAAACAAAGTTTCTCAACGAATGAAAAGACAGTGGTGCCTGTCGTACTGTAAAGAAAAGTTTACCTGCAAAGACTCGCATATAGGTTGTCTGAAATGATCAATGGTGATGACATCACTGAAGAAGGGCAGTATGTCCTCTATTTTGATGAGCGGACACTCTTTGAGGAAGTTCATAGCTTCCTGCATGTCTTGAGTCTTCGTGATTACGTGTTCAGCTGTAATATAATTGTTACAAATATTAATCAACTAGTAACACGGGGTCGCGGCAGACCACGTAGGAGATGGCGGGACGAACTGGATGTCTTCCTTGAGAATTGGAAAGAAGTAGCACAGAATCGCGACCGTTGGAAGGAATGGAGGGAGGCCTTTGCCCAGCAGTGGGACAATATGGGCTAGCTATAATAATAATTAATCAACTAGTGGAATGCCCTGCCGGAGTTTGTGTTTCTTGAAACCCATTATAACTTGGCAGTCTTCAGGTTGAGGGTGAATAAGTTACTTCCATGAACACGTCGTCTATAATAATAATAAAAAATCTTGTTGACCCAGTTCTTGATAATGGTAATATCACGTTTTAATGGGATCGATCATCACTGACAGGACTATTGTTGCCAATAAGCCTGACATTGTAGTGATAGATCGATTGGAGCGTCGCGCAATGATTGTTGATATAATCACGAGGTTCTCGTCATGGGGGACTGCCCCATGACGAGAACCTCGTGAAAGCAGAGAAAGATAAACAGTTCAAGTATCTAGATCTGGCTTGCGAGGTTGTCGCCATGTGGGACGTGAGTACAGCAGTCATTGTGCCGATAGTTGTCGGCAAATGGCTTAATAGCCAAGAGCCTCGACCAACATCTGAGGAGGCTCTCGCTTGGCAGCTGGATCAAGGGCTTGATTCAGGAAGCAGTACTTCTGGACACGGCTCGTATTGTCAGGAGGTTCCTCTCTCAACAGCCCTGACCACCGGTAGCCCGGGCCCTGTTCCCAATGCTGGTGGGCTACTATTTTTTATATTTTTAACTGTTTTTTTTTATATTGAAATATTTAAAAAATAAAATGTATTAAGTATGTATATAAATAAATAAAGGAAAAAATAAAAATCGTGTTATTAAAGGTGTTTCTAAACTACTTATTTAACAGTGGTTTTTGACTGCCCGTTTCGATGCCCAGCGACCATATCGTGTGGTCCTAAATGAGGGTGCTGTTTCAGTTGTCCAGCCTCGAATAATCAGTGTGCCAAGGAAAAACTTAACTTAATATTGAGTTTCTTACCAAACATGACGACACGATTGACGCAGTGGCTGAACGGTTGGCTGCTACGCTGATTGTCGCGGGTTCGATTCTAGCACGGAACAAATATTTGTATGGCCTATAGGCAGTTATTCCAGGTCTGGCTGTTTGTGTGTGAGAGTATAAATGTTTGTAAACGCACCCACGATACAGGAGAAATTCCTAGTGGGGCATAAAAAAAAATAGTGCGTGGAGTCCCTTCGCGCGGAAGTGAAACTTCGTAATGTGGAAATGAATATAGGTATACTACGCGCATGCGTTCGAGTGCCACGCATTCACTCTCGCTGTCTCTTCCTATTCTCCCTCCCCAGGAGCGTTGAACGTTTAACGCAAGTGCTTTCATACCCCCTCCATGGTAGCGTTAAATGTTTAACGCAACCTTGTTGGAAGTCGTATTAGAAGTTTCACTTCAAAAAACAATCTCAAAAACTCACCAATGTCAAGCCAAAGCTGTCTCCTTAGCTCGGTTTGATCGGGCATGTCCGCAACGCTCTTGGCGAGCGTGAGGCTCACTTGCAGGGCTAGTTCTACAGCCGAGTCCCAAAGACCGAGTAGTGCTGATAGTTTCACGCACGCTTCTGATAGGTTCTTTTCGCGACATAGCCTGGAAAAATAAAAGCGCGTCATGTGACTTTTATGCCATTGTATTCTTAATAAAAAAAATTGGTTGTCTGTGAAGTTGGTTTACGGACGATAGTTTAACGTGACAACGTCATAAAATCGAGTGGAAGAGAGATAGATGCGGCGCATGCGTACAATGAGCGTAACGGGACAATGAGCATAACGGGACGTTTTCGTGCACGCAGCCGGCGTTCATCGATTTATTAGACGTTGTCACGTCAATAATATTGTATTCTTTAGAATAATTGGCGTTTGTGAAATGAAAAAACTGTACTTTCCTTATTTGTCAGTCAATTTCTTTAACCTTTTGACTGCCAGAGCATAAACGCACGCGCGTGCCCTCTACGCCAAGCCACAATGTCACATAGCATTTTGTCAATTATTTGTAACGTTTGGCGTACAGGTAACGTTCTTGCTTGTCACGTATATGTGACTATGGTGGCCAAAAGATTAAAGTAATCGGTAGACGTGCTACTTGTTTTGTTCTCATATCTAATTTGTATGTTACATAATAGAGATTAATAAAAAGCATATTTTTCAATATTTCTAGTGTCTTATGTAATTGGTGGTAGCGACCCTGACTTACGAACAGTAAGTCGTGGGTTCGAATCCAGGCAGGCGCATTACTCTGTGTAATTTATTTCATCACCACTGCTCTCAAAAACGGTGAAGGAAAACATCGTGAGGAAACCGGCATGTCCTAGAACCAAAAATTCGAAGACACGTGACATCTACCAATCCGCACTGGGCCCGCATGGTGGATTATAGCCCATTACTTCTCATAGAGAGGAGGCCTGTGTCCCAGCAGTGGGAACATTATAGGCTGATGATGATGATGATGATGTAATTGAGCTTTACTTATGTGTTCAGCCCGCTATAAAAAGAAATGAAGAAGGACTTACTTGTAAAGGGAAGTGTGTCAGTATTTTATGCTAAGTTTTAAGTATATCTTCCATTCAACTATTTATAATTACCTCCAGTTTTCATTTCAGGTAAGTTTCTGTTCGCAACATTCCATAATAGTGTCAAACTCACCTCAAAGCGTAATGCACATCATAATTCACCATTGTAACATCCTGTCCCTGCCTCGACAGGTACATCATGAGCGCCTCACGGTCATGCTCCACATACAATGTCAGCAAATAGTTATGTATCGCCTTGTCCTTGACGTTGTAATGCTGCAGAATGAACTCTAAGTACCTGAACAAAAAAAAAAAAAAAAAAAATGTAAGTATTTAACACATAACATCATAACATAACATCACGCCTGTAATCCCCCTAGGGTTAGGCAGAGGTGTGCTTAATAGTACACACCCACACTTCGCCAGTTATGTTTAAGTCCCATGTAATAGGGGGCGAGCCTATTGCCATCAACCGGGCACAAATCCAGACTCCGTGGCTGCTACTGAGAAATTCCTGAAGGAAAAACCCAACAGCACTTTGCCCGACCTGGGAATCGAACCCAGGACCTCATGCTCAGTAGTCGCACTTGCAACCACTCGACCAAGGAGGCAGTCTAAGTATTTAAAGTGAAATGAATTCATGATTTAAAAATATTTTTAATTGACATGTTTTTAAATGTTATATTAAGATTGCATGCAGTATTTATACCATTTTTGAATTTAAAATACATAAAAACAAGAAAGAAAACGCTATTTATTTTTTTACTAGTTTATATAGGCTTCGCATACCGAGTTTCCTCCGTGCCTCGGAAAGCACGTTAAGCCGTTGGTCCCGGCTGTCATTTGAAGATCTTTGACAGTCGTTAAAGTAGTCAGTGGCCTAAAAAGTCTGACAACCAGTCTTACCAAGGGGTATCGTATTTCCCAGTAGTAACTGGGTTGTGGAGGTCAGATAGGCAGTCGCTCCATGTAAAATACTGGTATTCATCTGCATCCGGTTAGACTGGAAGCCGACCCCAACATAGTTGGGAAAAGGCTAGGCAGATGATGATATAGGTTTCGCTTACACCATGTTACCCGGACAAATAGTAGCCTATGTCCATCCCTAATAATGTACTTTTTAAATGGTGAAATCATTTTTCAAATAGGTGCCGCAGTTCCGGAGATTACCCTCCGCAAACATACAAACTCACAAAATTAGTATATAAATAGTATGGATTTATTTACCTGATCACTTCAGACAAATGGACTGTGTCGTTCTTACAAGATAAAAACGCAGGGAGTAAGTGCGACGGGCTTAGTCTTGCTCCTTGAGAAATCAAAGCATTCACAGTATGCTTTGGGGCTTCCTCCATAAGTACTGGAGCAAAATGGTAGAACAACTCTGGTCTCTTCAACGTTTTCAAAGTTTCGATAGCTTCCAAGTAAGATTTCTTATAAATATACTGAGCTACAACATCTTCATAGTCTTCGTTGATAATCGTTAATTTGATAAGATTTTGCTTGTCTCCATGAGATGCCATCAGATCATAAACTACAGATTTCACATGCTGCATACATTTCGCAACTTTTGGATGCAATAAAAATACTTCAAAGTTACTTTGGATCTGGTGGTACTCTTCGGAATCTTGCTTCCCCGTTCGACGGAGTAAACCTAACTGAGATAGGTACAATTCTGTCATCCAGATTACAAGCATGGAAATCAACGTCTTTTCGTCTTCTTTTAAGGTTTCCAATCTCTTTGATAGATAGACTTTCAAAGCATTTATTTGATCTAGTTCTAAAAACTTTAAGCATATTGTTTCGAAACTTTTTTGTGTGTCGGCAAAAATTTCTGCGCTTCTTTCGTAGTCGCCTTGATTGAAGAGCAGTTCGGCTTGCTTTACGTTTATGACGTCTATGTACGCTGGGTTATTATAGCAATACTCTTTGGCTAGATCGAATTGTCCCTTATCAGAATAAATGATCCATAGATTCCTTTCTTCTCTTACGACTTTGTATCTGAAAACACACTTGTCTGTGATTGCCCAAATGGTTCTTTTTTTCGTGTCCCTCACAATATTTTTTAGTTTTCCATGTGTTTCTGAGTATCTATCTTCGAAGACTAGTTCTTGGCTTATCAGTGAGATTACCTTGACCCTGTCGGAGTACATGAGGAGTACGTGGAACTCTGTGAGGACGAAGGATAAGGGAGCGTTTTCTGGTTCGTCGCCGTCGATCGGGTAGCTGATCAGTGCGCCTTGCGTGAAGAGAGAGTTTGAATTTTGTTGGGAACTTGGGTCCAGCTGTAATAACAATAATTAATGGATTTAAAGACTGCTTCCTTGGTATAGTGGTCGCGCGCGCTCCCGCTGAACATAAGGTCCTGGATTCGATTTGCAAAGTGTATTGAATCCATTAGGATTTTATCAGTAGCAGTCTGCGCCCAGTTGATGGTAATGGGCTCGCCGTCTATTACATTGAACTTAATCATTATTATCAAAATGTGGGTATACTTCTGTGTGGAGGGACACCTCTGCCCAATCCTTCAGGGATTACAGGCGTGATGTTATGTAATAGAATTAAATACTGATTGATTAGGCTCTCCCTCATAGGGAGGGGGCCTGTGGCCCAGCCGTGGCGATATTACATGCTGATTATGATAACTGATAAGGCAGGAATATACTATTCAAATTAATTGAATGAATTATGTATTTTGGTTAGAACAGTTGATGTCATGGTACGATAATACCATGAGCATAAGGAAAATGTTACAAATAAATAATAATGTAATGTATGTATGTATGTATATGACTGTATATGATGATGGTAGATTCGACTTTTAAATTGAGAAAGTATTTGGCGATTATGAATAATGCTCCTCCGAATAAAGAACTAATTTCGCAGGAGAGTGAAGACAAGTTCTTTTATTAGCTTATGTTTAGGTCAAGTTTTCATTATTTGCCTGTTTTGTCCTACTGCAGTGCAATGTACTCCCTTCAGTCTTTATTTCTATCTATCTTTTGCAACATAAATGTAATCTTTTAGGTAGGAGTCTAACTCGTCACAAAAATATCCTTGTGGGCCTCGTCGCCTGGTCCTGATGATATCTGTGGCTACCTATGCTTATTGCAAAGTATTGAAAATATTACTACATTGTACCAACCTGTCCATAAAATATCCCAGGTTCCGTCAACCAAGCAAAAGTCTTAGGTACTCCATTCTTATCAAAGAACTGAAGCCTTGAATATTTCAAAGTAGATGGAATTTCTTGGAACCCAGTTTCAGGAATAGTCAAATATGAGAAGAAAATCGACTGTAAAGAAGGCTTATCGTCTTTGGTAGTGGCATGGCCCATGAACTGATACAGCCTAGTCGGCGTTGTGATGAATATGAAGTATTTACTTGTGTTGTTTACTCTATGGAACTGTATACCCGTTATTGGCATTTCTGTGCCTCTGCCGATGTCGAAAATCTGTAAATAGAAATGGTTTTGGTCAATGGTTGTAGTTGTCGGAAAATAATAATAATTAATGTAAGCTTGACAGGCAAAACAGCCAAAAACATATCATCCCTGTTTTCGGGCAATCCATAAAAATCTTTATGGCGACCACTAAAACTCGCGGGTGTGTGCCCACTGTCAAAGTATCCTTAACTCCGTAGCTCGCGCCCGCGTCTTTTTAGAGCTGCTCATACAGACACGAGATCCTCGCTCCCGCACCCGCGAAAGTTTTAGCGGACGCCTTAGAGTTAGGCTAGTTTCAGAAGCAGTAGTTACTACCCCAGAATTTAATATCTCTTGCATGTGTATTTACAGAATACGAGAAGCTAATTAAGATTTTAACTAGCCAAAAGAATAGGTCAGCTGCAACCAAGTGCCATTGAATTCATTCAAGCAAGGGCCGCTTAAGTACAGAAGCTAGAAAATATTTATTTTACTTTTAACTGCTTGATCTATACTAATATTAAAAAGACGTAAAGTTTATTCAGGGTGTAAACAGACTCTTCACGAAGCCGCCAACCAAGCATTATGTACATCAAACTAAGTAAGTTTTTATGGGCTGAAAAATCACGTTTTACAGTAGGACTCTATGTAACGCACTCAAAACATTGAGCTGATGGATGGTTTGAATAGTAAGGGGGTCCTGAAGGTGTTTAAAGTAAAAATCTTACATAAACATGTATTTATAAAAAAAAATGTGAAAAAGTTGGAACTTTGAGGTATGGTCTAGAACAAAAAAATGATCGCAGCGACGGGGAGAACAAGTGCCTTTCGGGTTCGTTAAGAGTCTGTTTACACCCTTTATACTTGTTATAAAACGACAAACATATCAGAATTACAATAAGAAACCTAAAAAATTAAACCAATTCACACAAACTCGGTATGGTGAAACCTAGATTATCGCACATTTTTGAATAACTAATTAACAAAAAAATTAGATTCTTCATTTTGCAAACCAGAATCGAGGCTTCACTTTACATACTTAAAATTGGTATTTAAACATAAAATAATGATTGAAAGCAAAAATGTTAGTTTACCAAACCATCAATATCCTTGCTTCCATACAGAGGAAGGTAACTAGGCAGCTTGTGTAAGAAATTAACAAAATTAAAGTGTAATCAAATTAATTTAGATTTGTTAAACGGGTTTAAGTTAAGGGGAAAGTAGCAAGGTATCCTGCGATATTCTAACTATTTCATGAAAAAGTCATTCAATGGAATTAAATGAACTTAGATTGATGATTTAAATAATTATAATTCCCACGAGACCGGTTAATAACGTTGCGACATTTGGGGGAGGCCCATGTCCAGCAGTGGGCGTCTTTCGGCTGAAATGATGATGATCATATGTGTATTACAGCCACAAATCATATTTTGTTCAACATACAACCTGACACTGACTGGCAAATTGCAAAAAAATTGAATTTCGAGGGCTACCTTAGGGCTTCCTTACATTAACAACACACACACATACACAGGAACGCGCAGTGAAGTGTTACTAACATAGTTTTAAGGTTCTATTTACTAACACAATTTGTATTTTATCATAAAATGTATGTCTCTAAGGTCTATGGTCTATGGTCTACATGACGTGTAGACATACAGAATGGCAAAGTAATGTGAAAATAAATGGATGTTGTTGATAAAGAAAAGTGCAGTGACTCAAATGAAGATGAAATATATCACAGCATCACCTCTAAACCACTTTTGGTACACATTCACTCCACTAAACCGAAACTGTTTTAAACTCTGCATAATTGTTTACATTTGAAATTCACTTGTGTAAGTTTTGTCATGTGTAAAAACAGTAATTTAGAAGTTAATAACTATTTTTAGTTATTTGACTTGATATCCAATAGTATAGCTATTGCATTTGATGAGTGCTAATCAGTCATTGCCATTTAAACCTTTGTAAATAGGAATAGCATTTTCCCAAGTAAGTGAAGTTATTGTAAATTGCTATAGTAAATAAGTTTCTTTAGCCATAAAGAGAATAAAATCAACAAAACTTTAAAATATGCTGTGAAAGAGAAGAAATCTTATAACTAAATAGACAAGACTTATTTTTAAATGCATTTTTACCTCTCTCCAATATTGGTTACTGGCCGTAAACATTTTATCACTGTCTGCCTCCAATTCGGTCTCAATAATGTGTCCCTGTGACGTACCAAGGAGTATCGGCCCCGTATTTGTTTCTGAAGTGTTCTCCCAATTCCAACCAACCTCCGTTACTTCATAGTTCTTCGATTTGCTAACCTGTTTGGACTTGGAACTATTTTGGTGAAGATATATGAGCTCGGGCGAGCCATCTTTTTTATTTCTTGGGGTAAATGACATGAGGAGGTGGTGCCCGAGTGGATCCAGGAAGATGCCTGTTAGTTTCGAGTTTGGCTGAACGAATTTTGAGTACTGGATTTCTGAAATTGATTAGTTTGTTGCTTTAATACCGAAAATTCAATTTTAGCATAATATACATAGATTTTGTTGACATACCTTGACCACAATCAGGCTTCTTTAGATTGAGCCGAAATAGATTCCCATTAGCCATCGCAAGCACCAGGTAATCGTTACACACCGCTGCATGTGTTATCAGATCTGACAGATTCTTTAGCATCATTTTATTCTTGGAAAACATTGGTGTATTATCCCCCAGTTGCATGTTTATGTATCCCGATGACACCATAGGTTCTGTCACAGGTTTAGGTCGTTGCGAACCCTGCGACGCTTGCTCGTACTGGTCGAAAATAGAAGTCATGTTGACTGAAAAATGGGTGTTGTTGAAAACCACTGAAACTTTTGCTTGTTTTTCTTTGATTTTATGCAGATAATTTGTTACGACACAATCACTACAACAAATTGATTACATTCTATTACTCTAAATTCCCTTTTGCATTACTAATGGAGTCTGCAAATGGATTAATTTCTATTAAAATTAAAACACAACAAAACAATAGTATCGAACTCCCAAGGATCGTACTTATGACGTATCGCTATCGAGTATCGACTTCTGAATAATATCGACTCACATCTGTCAAATGTCAATGGTGTCGCAATTTTTTTTATTCTGTAGCATTCAGTACTGAATGGCTTTTTTACAATCAGGATTACAACAAAAAAAAATCCACAACAAAAGCACAGTCTATTAATGTGTCTTTAATATCACAGCATTGTTGCAGTTCATCCATATCGTATAAAGCGCAGGCCAAACCACCGGCTAGCGAGCGAGCGAGTTGGTTTTATGCATCGTTTAACCTCATTTCTTAATAGGTTCACACCGCGAACTACCAAAAGAGAAAGAAAGAAGAGTGTGAAAAGAGGCTCGACCGGCTTGATCACTCACTAGCTAACTGGCGGGTTGGCCTGCGCGTATTTTATTCTTTGTCCATACCACTTCGATTTATTTACACAAACCATTGGGAAAACAAAACGTTATTGTCAAAAATCTTAGAAATGTCAAGTATCAATGTCCTGTCATCAGTGTCATCGTAAACGAAGATTGTTCTATATTTTATATTTCTGCGAGTCCACCATTGACATCATAAAGTAGTTCCTAAATTCTACAAGCTACGGTCTAAAATGAAAATGAACCTAAAATAGTTTAATAAAATGTAAATAAAAAACTGAATTTAAGCTATACTATTGCTCGATGTTTGAAGAAGTGGTTAGCTGCATTAATGTTATGGGCTACATTTCTGTGTTAATTACTTGTACGTTGACTTGAATATCGTGACACAATTTTGGGAACCGGTTTTTTGAAGTAAGACTGTACATTTGTGTGACCTTGTTGGTTTATCATTATCATTCGTATCGCAATTCAAGTGTCAACTGTGAGTTAGTTCGTTTTTACTGTTTCGGTGATAAAGCAACAGTTCTTATCTGAATTTTAAAATGGCTACTAGTTCGCTTTTGAAATCTTCGAAATTAGGCAGTAAGTACTACCTACCTTTAACTAAATTAAAAATTACGCTTTTATTTTAATTTTGCTAATTTATTTTCTTGCCCTTGCGCATGTGCTTTACAAATAATATTAAAACCTAATGTAATTTAATGAAACTTGTGTGAAGGCGGCAACAGGTTATTTAACTAATGTTATACCTACCATCATTTTAATGTTATAAGATAATTAGTTTCAGTAAATCAATCTTTTACACTCAGATCAAGTAAAAAATCTGAGCTTATACATTACTCTTTTCACATAAATACACATCACACACCACACACACACATCTTCATTTTCTTTTTAATTTTTTTTATATTATTCTTTTCTTTTTTCTTTTCCATTATAGATATTTATAAAAATACTATTCTGCTGCCCTTTTCCTAATTTATTTGGGGTCAACACAGCATGTTTTGCTCTTTCATACTTACCTATTACTTGTCATCTCAGCAGTCACCTTTCTACTTTTATTTAAAGTTAGAAAAAGTAAAATATAATAAGAACCTTATCATAACATCACATCTGTAATTCCAGTAGTTCTTGGGGTAGGCAGAGGTGTACCTAATAGTACACCCACATTTCGCCAGTCATGTTTAAGTCCCATGTAATAACGGGTCGCTATCAAGTCAATATTTAATTATAAACCACACTAAACCTTTCCAGTTTACTCCCGACAATGCCTGAAGGCTCTGTCGCAACGCCGCACCTTCACAACGCAGCTGACCGAAGAGCAACAATGCATTCAGGAGCTGGCAAGGAACTACGCCGAAGAGCACCTAAAGCCCAACGCAGCCAAACATGACACTGAGGGCCGGTTTCCCTTTGAAGCTGTGAGTATGCTTCATTATTGTTTGCCTATCAAGCATCATCATCTTCCTGCCCTTATCCCATTCTATTTGGGGTCGGTGCAACACGTTTTCTTCTTCCATTCTCCCCTGTCAGACGTCACGGCATCATTTACTTTTACATTTTCTTTCTCTTCATATCAGTCTTCACACAATCCAGTCTTCTTTTCTTTGGCCTATCAAGCATACATGTTTTTTTTTAAAGTGTCTACAATTTCTCTGATCCTCAGAGAGTGGGCCTTTGTCCCAGCAGTGGGAAAATTATAGCCTTATATGCTATATTAAGGCTAGAAGGAATTGGTACAGGCTGTTAAAATCTTAATATATATAAATCTCGTGTCACAATGTTTGTCCTCAATGGACTCCTAAACCACTTAACCGATTATAATAAAATTCGCACACCATGTGCAGTTCGATCCAACTTGAGAGATAGGATAGTTTAAATCTCAAATTATAGTCGCAATTTTAATTTATTGCTAATTATTTGTCTGTTATTATTTGACAGTCACAATTATCTGTTAACTCCAAATGATTCTAACAGATGTCGATACCTTTACTATATTTAAAAATGGAACGATCTTATTCTCAAAAGCATGGCAACCAAGGAGCCAACTTATCAAAGGTTTTATTTAAATATCGAATTGGCTTGCAAATAGAAAGCAGACTTTTTATCCCGACGACCGCATTCACGGAAAAAAAAAATGAATGGCGTTTTTAAATAAATTAGCGCAACTGATACCCCACGTCACGTAGGTAGGTACTAGGGAGGTAGGGTAGGTAGGTACTAGGAATGTAGGTAGGAAGGGTAGGTAGGTAGGGCTAGGGTAGGTAGGGCTAGGGTAGGTAGGTAGGGCTAGGGTAGGTAGGTACTAGGGAGGTAGGTAGGGTAGGTAGCTACTAGGGAGGTAGGAAGGGTAGGTAGGTAGAGCTAGGGTAGGTAGGTAGGGCTAGGGTAGGTAGGTACTAGGGAGGTAGGTAGGGTAGGTAGCTACTAGGGAGGTAGGTAGGGTAGGTAGGTACTAGGGAGGTAGGTAGGGTAGGGTAGGTAGGGCAGGGTAGGGTAGGGTAGGGTAGGTAGAGTAGGTTGGGTAGGTATGGTAAGTAGGGTAGGTAGTTTAGGTAGGGTAGGTAGGGTAGGTAGGGTAAGTAGGGTAAGTAGGGTAGGTAGGGTAGGGTAGGGTAGGTAGGGTAGGTTGGATAGGTAGGATAGGTAGGGTAGGTTGGATAGGTAGGGTAAGTAGGGTAGGTAGTTTAGGTAGGGTAGGTAGTTTAGGTAGTTTAGGTAGGGTAGGTAGGGTAAGTAGGGTAGGTAGGGTAGGGTAGTCGCAATATTATTTAATTGCATTATGTGACGCAAACGAAGTTGCGCGGGTCAGCTAGTATATATATATATATTTATTTTTTATTTTAGTGATATACGGGGTGTAAACAGACTCTTCACGAAGCCGTTAACCAAGCATTATGTACATCAAACTAAGTAACTTCACGCAAAAATTATTGCTGGGAAACGACTTTTTTTTTTGGGGTGAAAATTCACGTTTTACGGTAGGACTCAATGTAACGCATTCAAAACATTGTGCTGATGGATGGATTCAATAGTACGGGGGTCGTGAAGGTGTCTTAAGTAAAAAAAATACATTACAAACATGTATTTAAAAAAAAACTTGTGAAAAAGTTGGAAATCTGACCCCCAATATCTCCGTAACTAGAAGGTTCCCAGGTATGGTCTAGAACAAAAAAAATATCGCAATGACGGGCAGAACAAGTGCCTTTCGGCTTCGTTAAGAGTCTGTTTACACCCTTTATATATCACTATAATAAAAAATAAAAAAACACATATCTCTACAAGATAATATATTGGTGGTAGTTGTGCTAAGGTTTTTTGTCCAAAGCAATATTTCTATTCAATGCAGTAAACAGTCCTATCCCAGTTATTGTTTATTTTTTGTATCACTGTCCAAATCAGTGTTCTTTATTTTTATTTAGAATAAGGTTGCTTTTAATTTGCTGTTAAGACGGGTAAAGTAACAGTGAAAAACTTGTAATCTGTATACATGTCTTTTTAGCCATGCAGGTTGGGGTTTGCCATGCCTTTAGAAAAAAATCTGTGTGCATAGGTTCGGGATTATAACAGAATAAAAAAATATTTATAAAATTGGATAAGATTATTTCCTTTAAGTTTATGATAACATACCTCTGACATAACATATTATGCTGTTATCATATCTATAGGTATAACTTTTTGTGGTTATATCTCTTAGGATTTAATAAAACATGACAATGTTTTTTCATGTTAGTTATTTAGTTTCTTGGTATTATATTAGGTACAGCACCCAAAAATAATTAAGAGGTTTCTGTAGTTTCTAATAAGATCAAAGGTCATTAATTCAGTTTGGGCTGCGCGAAGCATGTTTCGAACGTCAAAATATTAAAAAAATTGTCTCCCAACAAAATGTCCGCTATTCGCTACTTACAAATGTTTTGTTAAAAAAAAGGAACCATTTTTTTACATTTTTTCTCTCTATTTTTAAGTACTTACATATTTTTTTACAGTTTTTATTTCAGACTTTTTAGTTGTGGTATGATGGAATCTCACACGAATTCTTATCGAGTATTAATTTTCCATTGTTATTAAAAGATATTTATATATCATCCACCTTATTATAGAAGATTACTCATAAACTACCCGAGCAATGTGAATCAAATTTATCTGGTACCACCGCGTGAGCTTCCTCGACCAAATGAAAGAATCACATAAATCGGACCAGTAATCACGGAGTTATAGTTAAAAAAACACCCGAATTGATAACTCCTGCTTTTCAGGAGTCGGTTAACGCGTACTCGTTAGGGATCAAAGAAATGACATTAATTAGAAAATCGCACGAGAACAAACAAACATGTTATGGTCAATATTACGCAATTGCTTTCCCTGTTTATGTCCACGGAGTATGAGAGTACATAACTATAACTATAGTATGTAGAGATAAGTACCTACGTATGTAACTAGATAGATTATCTGCCTTTTCAATAAAACCGTATGCCATACAAAATGATTTATCACAAGATTAAATTATGGTGACACATCAGGTTATTGTTACCATCCCGGTATCGGAAAGTGAGACTACGTTTAAATATCTCTTTATTGAATTACAAGTTACATTTACGCTTTAACAGGGTATGTGACAGGAAGTCAAAATAGTTACTTTTTTATGAACTGTCAAAACGCAAAATGTGTACGTGATTTGTATGAAATAGCACGTTGTGACGTCATACTTATTTGGGATCAAATGTGATACTTATTATCAGTAAATCCAATTTTACAATTATATTGTCCCCCAATATTTAATTTCTGTACGGTGATGGTAGTTTTTAGGATGAGTGGCCTTATTTCTACGTATTTTTATATTTTATTTTTGACCTTGTCAACTAGCCTATTATCTTGAATCGGAATCAGAGCTTTATTTTCTAGGAATGTAGGTACAGCTATAAGATGATATACATAAATTAATGAGATCGGCTACAGTCTACCTTACGGCGTGCAAATTATTACATAAATTAAAATATTAATACAAACAAAAAATAATGTTAACAAAACAGAAAATACAAGGAAGTCAAATAGTAATAATATAGTCAAGTACATACATAAGTCTTTCATGGTCAATTTTGCAATTAATTAAAACAATTTTAATCAGGATACATTTATATCATTTAGAAAGTCTTTCAAGTCATAAGTCAAGCATAGTTAAAGTTATATTGTATCATCAGTTTTTAATCAGCAATACATCACCTCCATAAAGCCAGGATTAAGACGGACAGGCGTTGTACAGCCAACCGCATAGTAACATGGTGGTGCATGCAATGTACCTAAACTTGACTCAATACTTTTACAACGCCTTTATTTCATAGCATTAGGGGCGGTTTTCGTAGGTAGTTAGTTACTGATATGTGGTTGACCTTACTACAGCGTGATAAAGACAAGGGACTATTCTTATCGTTTTTTATGACGAAGTATAACAGGTGCAAGAATGATGTCATCAGTCCAAATAAACCATTGCATTGCAACTTTGTGCTTGTTTGTCAATCTTACGAAAATACATGCCTTTCTTGAAGGTCAAATGTAATTGGGGGTCGGCGCAACCCGATTTTTTTCTTCCATTCTACGCTGTCAATCGTCACGCTATCATCTATGCTTTTCTCTTCATATCATTCCTCACACAATCCATTCATCTTTTCTTTGGTCTTCCTCTCCCTCTCCATCCATCAACATTTATATTCATCACTCTTTTATTCAAATCGTCACATGTATTCCATCCCATCTCATCACGTCATGTCCATACCAAGACTCCAATGACGCAATTGTGACGTAATAGACTAAATATAACCGTCTACGTGTCTATTCCTCCTCTATAATCACCATTAAAACCTTTTTTACAAAAATATTTTTTCTCTTTCAGATCAATGGGCTGGCACGCTTGGGATTAATGGGTGCTTGTGTCAGCAAAAATAACGGTGGCCTAGACCTGGACTACCTGTCTCTAGCCCTGGCCGTTGAAGAGGTTTCCCGGGGCTGCGCCAGCACTGGCATGATCCTCTGCATACACAACTTCCTCTACCTTAATCTGGTCTACGAGAAAGGCACTGCTAAACAGAAAGAGATATTTTTGAATGACTTCACTAGAGGCACTCCGGGGAGCTTTGCTTTGAGTGAACCAGGTATGGATTTCGTTTTTTTGTTTATGTAAGATAATGTTAGATTTATAAATGATAAATGTTGAAAACATGGGAACAGGCAATCAGATAACCTAACAGAGAACCAGAGTTGTCGACATGGCTCACAGAATAAGTAAGCTGAAATGGCAATGGTCCGGTCATATTAGCCGTAGAACTGATAACCGGTGGGGTAGACGTGTTCTTGAGTGGAGAGCGCGAATCGGCGAACGTAAGGTGATGAAGGTGTGACGCCCTCAGGCTCGGTGGAGCGAGGATCTTCGCAGGGTGGCTGGTAGAAACTGGATGAGAGTTGCCGAGAATCGAGTTAAATGGCGTGCGATTGAAGAGGCCTTTGTCCTACTGTGTACTGTTGTAGGCTGATGATAGTTAATCAGATAATATCATAGAAAATTAATAAATCCGAGTTCAGACAAATATGTCAAGCATTAATAAAGCCACAATCAGTAGATGAGGGCGATATGTGTTTGATCTTTTTGGGGTGTATTTTTTACTATCTATGGATTTAAATTAAATGAGAACTTGGCGTTTGGGAAAAAAAACTCGATTTCCAAATACCTTGCTTGCCGATTTTACTTAAAAATATTCATGTTTAAAAAAGTTATATCCGTTTAAACGCACTTTGTTTTCATAATAAAGTACTAACGCAGTACAGTTACATAATATTTACTATTGAATTGAACACAGGATTTACTCGCCGTATTAATGGTACGGCGAGTAAATCCTGTCATCAGTAGAAACTAGAAAAATCGCTCATATGCATAAGTACGACATAAAGGCGGTGTCAAAGTTAAACTGCTACCCAGTCAAGCGGCTGTATCGTAATGTAAACTCATTGTTCCAATCTCGACCTCGGAACATAATATTGAACCGGCCCCCGAACTTGACACTTTACCAATCAATCACAAAGATAAATAATGAATGTTTATTAATTACTATTAGATAGCAATGTGGACTAATTAGATTTACTCCCGTTATCGTAGTCACCTGACGATGTAAAAGGTTTTTGTCATAACATTTTTACGTCAATCGCAAACAAAATTTAAAAAGATTCGAACCTTTTATTTAAATAGTTGTTTTTCGAAGACAATGTAACTTACATGTAACTTATTGGCACATGTTGTGACATCCACCAACATTCATTCGCGTGGTGCATAATGGCCTACGCCCTGTCATCACTCATTGTCCCAGCAGTAGGAAAACTTTAAGCCAAACCGGAAGACTACAAAAGAGGGCTCGACTAAACTTGAATCTTGAAAAACAAACTTAATGTCATACACGACAAAGTTAAAATTTCATTGCTACAAATTTTTTAGTACCTTTTTACTACAAAAATGAACTTAGACTACATTGTATTAAAGTAGAAAGTTGAGTTATCAATATGATTGATCTTTCCAGGCGCGGGTACCGACGTCGCTGGCATACAGACAACAGCTACACTAGATGGAGACCACTACATTCTGAACGGAAAGAAGTCCTGGGTCACCAACGCCATTGAAGGCAAAGCACTTGCCACTTTCGCTACCATTGACCCGAATCTCAGGCATAAGGGGCTTGCTTGTAAGTTGGCTGTTAATACATCAATAATTTTATGTAAAACTAGCTAGAACAAGATCGGACTTAACTCCAAGCTTGAACCATTAACTTGCTATTGTAATTTCAACTTTATTCCGGCTAAGTCATAGTACAAATTACAGCAACTCACTTTTTCATAATTCCTAAAATTATTTCCAAATGCTCTATTCTACTTGGTGAGACCAAGTAGAATAGAGCATTTTCTCAGCTGAAATAATTTTAGGAATTATGAGAAATTGGGTAGATGATTTAAACCTAGGTCTAAACTAGTCTAAAGTAAGAAATTGTTATGTAACGAGACATTAAACGGGAAAAAAATCGTATCACGAACCGTTTACTTTACGACTTTATGAGACTCGAAAGTGACACACAAAGAAAGAGTATTTTTAACTACCTTATTTACCAGTAACTATGTAAAAAATCTTAGAAGTTAAATTTCACCTTTTTGCCGGTTTCCGATTGAGTTTGGATGACAATGCATGGTTAGCTAAGTAACGTCATTCTAAATCCAATATGGCGGGCTAATTATTGTTTATTATTTTTTGTGCCTTCCCATTGATATGGGTTTTAACTGCTAAGCTGTAAAGAATACGAGAAATAAAATTACGTCACTTTAAAGCTTGTTTTTTAAACTATTATGTTTTTTACTATTTACCATCTTAGGTTTCCTGATCCCTATGGAAACTGACGGTGTCTTCCGAGGGAAGAAGGAACGCATCATGAGCGTGAGGTATTTATTGAAATCTATTATAAGTACATATAATAACACTGCATGCAACATTATTTGGAGTGGTCATTAATCATATTTATTTGCTTTACACAATTAATATGGGCAATATAAACATATAAATTGATTTATTTAATCTGGTCATGGAGTTTTATTAAAAAAAAAAAAAAAAAAATAACTTCTTGTCATTAAATACGTGTTCGAAGGTCCATTCCATAAGATAAGATACGTACCGTTGTACGTGAGTCTATTTGAGCCTGAATAAATCCATCATACGTACTCGGAACAGGTATTTGATCCAAGTATTTTTTGACATCTGTACTGGGAGTTAGAAAATTACCAAGTATGACACACGGGTACAGTCGCGGCCTTTTCCGCTTGATCAGTTAAAAAAAATTCGCTTGAATCATGCGGAGGCGCCCCGCCTGGCTAGAGAGCGCTTCATGTTGTAAGTACAAGCAAAATTAAGCTTAGTGGTGATCAGGCGGAAGTGTTCGCCATTGTACATTACATATGGGTCCTAAGGACCATTGGTCCTTGCCCTTCGTAGTGCATTGGATCATAAAAAAAGTCTGTCCGACTTCTAAACCTCATTTTAAAAATAATAGATTAAAAAAAAAAACTAAAACTATCTATTGCTTATAATATAAAGATGGTAATGGTATACTTTAGGTATTATTTATAACGCATACCTGGGTTTCGACCTCATATATTAAGTATTTATTTACCTAAGTACATACATATAAAGGTTTCTCATTTGCGTTGCAATTGCTTAGCAAACATTTAATTCGATTACAAAGTTCATTTTGGGCACACTACATCCCCACCGTACCTTACCCTATATTTCATTCGATTCGAGTACAATAATATATTTAACTGCTGCGCTTCTGGGTTTCATGGAGGTTCCTGTGGGAATCTTGGGCACATGATGTCTCCTATGTCAATTGAAGATAATGTAGCTTTCTCTCAGAGAAAATGGATTGTTATTACCAAAAAAATATTATTTTTAAAACATACACACTTGCAACTGTCTTTTCAATATTAATACAGACTTATAGATTGCTATAGAACTAT